>OZ007596.1:148990955-150278955 GCA_963931845.1 Maratus michaelseni
AGCAATTTCTAAGCGAAACTGTATACTCTAATTCTTTTTTGCAGACTTGCGTATATGATCAATATAATTTATACACATCAAGTAATATGCAAAAAATAGCTAAATATTTAAATGCATTACCACAAATGAAAACACACTTCCAGCAAATATCGCTTATATAGTTAGCACTGTGTAACCGAATTCTTTTATGTGAATTCTTTTTTCTGTAAATGAACGCACATCATATTCTACAGTAAGCATCTTTTAGTGCATCTCAATGGTGTAAATCAATTTCGATATGTCTGAACTAGTGTAACACCATCAAAATACACTACAAGCGATTATTCTCCATATACCACAATGCAACGAAATTCTCTCGGGTGCCTGTGTAAACGAACTATAAATGCTACACACTTCATTTTCAATACCGAGCATGCATAACATAATAGTAAACCTCAATGACATATATGAATTACATGGCAATGCGAGTATATTTATGCGAATTAGAGCATGTCCATACAGACGGACGGCCAGGCAATCCAAATTCATAAACACTTTCCAACTATGTTGGAAAGTGTTTATGAGTTTATAGAGTTATTAGAGACATTTATAGAGTTCCCGGGGGGGGGGGGGGGATTGTACTTTTTAACCATTGAAAGTACGAAATATCAAATCTTTTTTTTTTTTTGGGGGGGGGGACATTTCGATGCTCCGGGTGGGAGGGGGGATGTCCACCCAGGCCACCCCCTGAATTCAATACTGGAACCAAAATCAAATTTTTGTTCACAGTATTAACACTTTGTTGCAAATGCAGCGTGTTTTTATACTTTTTTATTTAACTCAACCTGGGTCTTGTATGTACAGATAGACTTTAGTAATCTAATTTTAACCCACTTATTGATAGGTTAGAATTCTAAAAATTACGTTCACGGGAGTGTTTCCGATGACAATACAACATTTTAATATTTCTAGAACTTAATTAAAAATTAATTTTAAGGCATTTCCCCTTTTACACGCCACAGGTGATAAGTCGCCAAATATTCTCAGTAACGCGGACAATTGAGGGTGTTAGAATGACAGTGGAGTAAGTCAATATTTAGTAATTTGAGGTTTTGTGAAACTTGTATTGCCGTTGCATAAAGTGGTCCAATTTGTTTTCCCCTCTAGCGGCTCCCTAAGTGAACTATGACTTATTTGACTGTCGCACTGAACAGAAATTAATATATGTTCACTGAAAATATGGTTATCTAGATTTTTCAAATTTTTGACTTACTCCACTGTCATTCTAATCCCCTGAATTGTGTTGGAGTTGACACAAAAATGGATTTAATGATGCGTCAATAAACCTATGCCAAAATAGGCCAAAAAGGATGCGAAACGGCAACAATGAAACATTTTATGTGTTAAAAAGTGGAAAATGAAGAGTAACATTAAAAAAATAATACGCTTTTATCAATTAATAATTTACATATTTTTCTCAGAATTTGGTATATAACTCCCTCATAATACTTCAATTACTTAATCAGTTTCGCTAAGATTTTAACACATGCAATTATATATTAAGTATATACTTCAGAAAGACACATTCTTCAAAAACAGTACATAGAAAACAGAAGTTATTAAGATTAATTTTCTAAGGAGATATTTTAAAAATACGAATGCATCACACGACCATTGGTTTATCATTAGCGAGGAAAATTTGAGAATTTACCTATGAGGAACCTTAATCCTACGTACTTGCTCAACGTTTCGTGATTTTCATGTCTCTGAAAATCTGTTTAACATAGTAAATTTTTATTTATATTCAGCCACTGGTAAAAATCTTCAAAAATCACATTTTTTTTTTTTAAATATTGTATGGTCAATCGGCGACATTTCCAAAGATCAAAATAATAAATAAGCTATTTCCGCAAAATTTTTGAAAATGACGCCGATTGAGCATACGAAACGTGTTGATCTATGTATTTAAAGATATTTATAAGCCTTTATATGTAAACTGTTATCACTTTAAACAAGTACATCTGTACTTTAACGATAAGTTGATTTTCTTTTATAATCATTGTAGAAAATAGAAGAAAGATTTGAGAAGGACTTCAGACAGACAATGGATATCCCACGACTTCTTTATACACTATATTGCCAAAGGTGACCTGTCACTTGCGATTTCAGACGTTTTGTTAACTATCTAGAAAAATACATGAGGAATTAACCTGAAACTGCAGGTGTGTAAACAGTATAGTATAAGGTTATATATTTCCTCAAAGATTGTTTCACGAAACCCCATAGGGGACTGTCAACAAATTGAAAAAGAACGAATATCTTTTGGATTACCCTGTAAAAACTAATGTAGCAAAAGCGTTCAAACTCGAGATTATTAATAAGTAGCTTATTGTAATATACTGTGTTCATTTTTATGAGGATAGCATGTATACTCGAAGAGAAATTAAGGTTTTTATAAAAACAGTCCCAAATTTCACCAAGTTTTTTGCTTACAATTTGCAGAGTTCTTAATATATAAAAAAAGTTATTTTGAGAAAATATGTCAAACAACATTGTACATAACACTTTGCAATCAGAATTAAAAAATAATAAAAATTTGATGAAAAATGAGCAGGTTTACTGAAAAATGTTTCACTGCGCATGCGCGAATGCAATCAAAATATAATATGCATAATGTATTAGCTAAGTATATAGAGCAACTTTTGTGAAAGTCTCAAAATCATAGCTTGAAAATTCTGAAAATTATCATCGATAGAATAAACTCGAAATCCGTTGTTCCCAAAAAGAAGTAAAAAGATGAGGGGTTGTATCAAATATCTGTTGATTAGTGCCAAGATAACGTACACAAATATTATACACAACCCCTCATCTTTTTGTTTCCTTTTGGGAACAACGGATTTCGAGCTTATTCTATCGACGATAATTTTCAAGCTATGATTTTGAGACTTTCACAAATGTTGCTCTATATACTTAGCTAATGCATTATGCATATTATATTTTTATTGCATTCGCGCATGCGCAGTGAAACAGTTTTTAGTAAACCTGCTCATTTTTCATCCAATTTTTAAATTTTTTTAATTCCGATTGCAGAGTATTATGTACAATATTGTTTGACATATTTTTTCAAAATAACTTTTTTTTATATTAAGAACTCTGCAAATTATAAGCAAAAAAATTGGCGGAATTTGGGACTGTTTTTATAAAAACCTTAATTTTTCTTCGAGTATACATGCTATCCTCATAAAAATGAACACAGTATATTACAATAAGCTCCTTATTAATAATCTCGAGTTTGAACGCTTTTGCTACATTAGTTTTTACAGGGTAATCCAAAAGATATTCGTTCTTTTTCAATTTGTTGACAGTCTCCTATGAGGTTTCGGGAAAAAATCTTCACGGAAATATATAACCTATACTATACTGTTTACACATCTGCAGTTTCAGGTTAATTCCTCATGTATTTTTTTAGATAGTAAACAAAACGTCTAAAATCGCAAGAGACCGGTCACCTTTGGCAATATAGTGTATGTTACTAATACGGATTGTCCAAAAGGTTTCAGTATCTGATAGAATATCTCCTTATATCCCATCAATAACAATTCTCTTCTCTTTCAAACTTAATTTTAAAGGATTGTGAAACCCTTTAAAGAAACTTAGGATACATTCTTGTTACGGAAATAAGTTTTTTCAAACTTTTTTTAATTTGTGAATAAATACAATTTTCACTTTGAGTCCGAGCCGAAGACTGGTATAAAATTTGAGACCGAGCTCATTTCGGCCTGTATGCTCGGTCTCAGCCCACCTGATCTCTACACTGCAAAATCAAATTGTTGATTTTACAGTATAATGCTGGCATCCCAGCTGCCAGTATTAACTGTAAAATCAACAATTTTTTTTGCTGTGTAGGGAGAGTAGAAAAATGTGTAACTCTCTTGAAGTCTTCCAACGGTCAGTGCCAGTAACATAAAGTAACCCTGGAATATCTCGTCTATCTTCGTTTACTGTGTAACGTCTTTCTCATATCTTTCTACTGTATATAGTTGTACAATGATATTACAAAAAAGGTGGTTTTTGAAGATTTCTGCCAGTGGTTTGGTATAAATAACCCATTTGCTATTTTAAACAGATTTTTAGGGATATAAAAATCATGAAACGTTATAATGAGGAAGCATTTAAGGATTAATACTTATTTCTGCGTAGGAAGAGATTTTTATGAGAGAAAATCCATGTATACTGAAAAAAAAAATTGTTTATTTTACTGTATATAGTTGTACTAAATATATATACTGTATGTAGTTGTATATTGTGTACTAAAAAACACTCATAGTAGCTCAGATTTTCAGAGTATCATGACAAGTAAATTTTGTTTAAAATTATGTTGATGAAATGAAGTAAAAAATTACTTGCAGGCAGGTTTAAATAAAAACAAAATCTATCGATTCATTGAGCGATTTTTCAAACTTAGTCAAACTTGTGCGCTGCTGAAAATTTAAGTGCCTTTAAAAAATGAATGTGTCGACGAAAAATAAAATTTGCTTGGTCTAGAGGATTTTGGATAAAAACTTAAATAGAACCTTTAGATTTTATGTAACATCCTACAACAGCATTTTCTCCCGTCACCAATAATAAGTGCATCTGTTCTGAAAAATAAAACAATGTATAATTTTTTTCGTGCTGTTATCCCAGCAACAAATCGCACTTTTTCTTTTCTTTTTTGTGTACTTTTAATAGTATAAATTTCATTAAATTCAAGATGCAATACTTCGAAATTTATACAGACAACAAATAGTTCATTTTTGGAGTACTTTTTACGAAACATCTACTCAATATTTACAATCTGAAATTAAATCCAGCACCTAATAAAGACTGTGTTTATTAAATAAATAACAGTTATAAATAACTTATCGATTGTTGTTTTTGGTTTTAAAATAAGATATATTTTTTTTTCACGTAAAACTTTCCTATATAGTACTATCATATCTTAGCAAGTCTAAGAGAAGTAATTGAACATTCAAAGGGTTAATGAGTCCCTTTTTTTTTCTCATGCGACCCTCCTATTTGCAAAAAAATGCATCCATCTATTTTTCTCCTGATCTTTTTATCGATTCATTGTTTGAAAGTGCAAGAAACGATAAAAGCACACTTCGAATAGAGGAAGAAAATGCGATACGATTTTTTTTCTCTTACCTTGGTAGCAATATTATCTGGGCGATAAGCAAATTGGAAAACAAGCTGATTAATGCGTTCGAAAAAAAATCGAAATGGATTTTTTTCCGAATGAGAAATAGATAGGGTCAAATGAAGAAAAACAAAAGACTTTGTTGCTATGCTGCAGGCGTCCAAATACATACCCGCTTTCACCAGCTTTAAAACACAGTCAAAAACAGGGCCATATTTACAACCATATTTACAAAATGCTTGAAATTCGTACCCGGACGCCTAACTCAAAGGTTTGTAAGACATGTAGGGCAAGAGTACAGCACCTTGGAGCCTCCCAAATTTCTGGGGGCCTCCAAAATCTGGGGATCCAAGACTTGTGCTTGTTTTGCCTAGACCATAATCTGGCTCTATAACAAGGAAAAGCCTCGAGATTTGAGAGGAAAGATTTATCATAAAAACAAAATGAGAAATTTACAAAGGAATTATCCTACCATTATATAAGATTGTATTATGTAACTATGTTTCTATTTGTTTATCCTATGCACAACCATTGCGCTTAAGCTATACCGAATGCATTTATAATGAGATTTTTTGCAGCAAGAAGCTTAGAGCCCATTTAAAATATCTTTTGGTAGCCTTAACGGTTCTTTAGTGGAGAATTTTGAGAATATGTATTCGAAAAACTAAAGATTTGTTGATATTTTTTTCATATAAGAATTTCCTTTACGAATTTTAAGTCAAGATGCAAAATCATTGAAAATTTCATCATTTTGACACAAATATAGCAAAATGTTTGAGTTTTATGAATGAATGAAAATGTACATTTTGTTTTAAACATGACAACTTTCACTAATAAATTTTTTTTTACAGAAAAATTAGGAAAAAACACGTTATTTTAAGTAATCTGTAGTCATTTTTTTTTTTTTTTTTTTTTAAGTTTAGTTCATTTGCTTTCATATGAATACCATTGAGAGAAATCATTGGAATGCAACATTAACACATTAATGTAAATAATATAGTTTTTATGTATCATAATGAAATGTTTCAATTTTATGATTTAAAATGCCAAATGAATTAAAATTTTATTAATCAGTGGACACATGATGATGAACATATATTGTTAGGTTAATTTATTTAAATATTAATATCTTTCTAATTTCATAAATTAAATTATTTAGTGCTAAATTATTTTTTATATTATTTATTCGTTTGTTCAAATTAAATCCTTTGTTCCAAGGCTTTGGCCTGGTAACTTGTATCTAATTTATCGTCACTAAAACTTTGATAGATACATTACAGTATATGGCTGCAATCTGTTTTGTGCAGCTTTTACAGCTGAATTTTGCTCGCACAAAAGATTTTTTATGCTTTGTTCATAATTATAACATAATGGCACTTCTATCTAAATTTCCACCTGCTGGTTTCCGACTTAATAATTAAAGTAATATATAATTTGCAGATATTGAAACCACATTCCACATAGCTCTCATGCGAGGTCGCGGATGTTTTGGTAGGTTTACTGCTTTATTTCATTTACTTTATTAAGTTGCCAATTATGGTAAAAGCCCTTGGAGTGTCTACCATTCAAAATTAAAATGGTTTTCTCTCTAACCGCTATGTTTAACTCAGCGCCTTGGCTCGAATCAACATTTATGTTGGCAGTGTAACTGATATGAAAATGTAATCAGATCATCTCCAACTCTTGTAATAAAAAGATCCTATTCTTATTTTTCTGTCATAGCTCAGATTTATTCGGGAGGAGAACCTGGATTATATTCGCAAATCACGATGCAAATGTACAGAAAAACCGGCCATTGAATTTATTTTAAGTTTTCTGCAATAGTCTCCTACTCCATAGGATCCACCATAGGCTTCTGCACTGCAATCTATGAGATTATCTGTGGATTCTTTTTTTTTCATTAATTTTTCATTAACTGCAATTTTTAATGGGACAATGGTGTTTTAACGAAATGAGAGTTTGAGGCTGTGCAAAAACCTTCCGAATGATATCTCATTGATTGATGCGCAATTTTGTGTGTGTATAGAAAAACCAATATTGAAATCCCAAATAATATATATGATTAATGAGACGCTTTCTTTTAAGTTTGACGCCATTCCTATTTCATTATGTTTTCGCTTCATAGTTTGATTATTGTTAAAAAGGAAGTTTTAAATCTGTTTTAAACAGTATCATAAAAAAAATTACCTTAGTAAAATACTACTTGGTATGCTTCGACAACGACGCTTTCAAAACCGTGGTTGCATGCTAGTTATATAAAAATTTTGAAAACAGACTTATCAGTATTAATGGTACATTATATAACTAGTCCCCGGATATGAAGTATATGAAATATTTTGTTAAGGCTTGATCCAGTGAGAAAGTCTACGCAGGACCACAGTAAGCTCTCATAAAGTATGGGGGGATTAAATAAAGACTGGACAAACAACAACAAACAATTTTTGCACAAGGAACTAAAATCACAATCCATTTATCCAGTCAAAAATACAGGGTCTCTCACTCGAATCCTAATTGCTGATTTTTGTTCATGCTAATAATGAAGATATTTCAACGAAATTTGAAACAGACTGTTTGCCTTTGTGTTAGATGTAATGATATCACGAGAAATGGTAGAAGTGGTTCCTTATTTTGTTTTCTCGATTACGAAACTGAGGACATACCCAACCCATACGCACATGTACGGCACCGTGAACCGATAAGAAAGTGAAAACAGAAAGACGGAGATCAACACCATGTTTCTTCTGGAACCGAAACTTTTATCACCAGGAACGCGATAAAATGTAGCTACTATTAACAGTATATTCCACATTCTTGGAATTTATTTTTCGAATATAGCTTTCCCCAATCGTGATTGTTTAAGGATTCTCGATATGATTCGGGAGGAGGGGGAAGGCGGAAGGAGCCTCCCTCTCGTGAGACCAAAATATTACTTTCTGAAGAATCCGAATCTTCTATAGTTTTAATAGCTGTTGAAGGAAAATTCATTTTCCATGTCTACACAATATCGTTCCCCTGGGAGAATAGTAATCCCATCGGGAGAAAAAAGGAAAATAGTGTCAGTTGGGAATTCGTTCTTTAGCCGCCCAAAGGAGAAATTCTCTTCTCGGAAAGAAATCAGATTTTCTACTTATTGGTGACTGAGATTAAATCGTTGGATTTTTATACAGTGCTCGATGCTCAGAGAAGAAATGTCTCTCTCGTGACACCCCTAGAATTTATTGTCGACTCAAGTCATTTCGTCGCAACTTAAAAAAACTAACTTTTCGTGCAGCTTTTCACATAACTTAATAAAGAAAAGTGCCCAGTTAAACTGATGGCATTGAGCTCACAGGCTATTCACACTAATTGTATATTATACTCTTATTTCAAAGAATAATGCCCCTCGAAAAATAAAGAAATCGACAATAAATTAAGGGGGGATTAGCTACCGTTTATACTTAACCAATGAACTCCCAAAACTAATCAGGGAAGCGCCTTATTACAATGAACATATATACAAAATTTGAAGCAAATCGGATATTTCTATCGAGAGTTATCGCGTTACGTAAATACATACATACATACATACATACATAACTTGCAGGCACATTAGCTCTCAGGCTTTGATAATCTGCGAGCTAAAAAGTGGACACTTGACCATGGGAAAATACTTTTGGTGCAATAAAACTAATTTCTTCAATGTCAGATTAAGGGGTCGCTTCACTGAAACTCCCCGATCGCGAAATCCCATGTTAACCTATTTGAAAATTTAAAAGTGCAATTACTGATTACCTAATATAATTACTAAAATACGGTTTTCACCATTAGAAAGTAGACATCAGATACCGACGACGCGCATTTAAAAAAATTGTCTCTTAAATTTTAAGTATTTAAAAAATCCTTATAAACTTTGAAATTTCCACTTTGTGAAATTTTATCTTCTTAAAAATACTTAAAGTTTTCAGAGGGAACTTTTAAAAACACACATCGTTGGCATCCAACATCTACTTTCTAATGGTGAAAATCGTATTTTAATATTTATATTGGGTAATGATTAATTGTGCCTTAAGTTTTTCTATAGGTTAACATGAGATTTCGCGATCGGGGAGTTTCAATGAAGTGGCTCCTTAAGGTATGAAGACACGAGACTCTGGCCCAGGACCCCTAAATTTAGAGACCCAAATCTACAGACAAATCTTTAAAATGTTGCTTAACTTCATTATTTATACAGCTTTATGTTGTAATGTATAGCAATACGATATTAATACTAGATCATGAAAATAAAATGTAAACAAGTTGGAAATTGTACGTCAAACGTGACAAATGAGGTGCGTTCGTACTATAGCTAGCTATATAAATATTCAGATCTTGATTTTTAATTCTGTGAAATGAATTCTATCGTCTGCAGATTAATTTTTGTCATAAAATAAGTATCTTGGTCGCTTGACGATTCAACCTCGGAAGCTCCTATAACAAAAAAGCACCGATTTAAAAAAAAAAAAAATTCAAATTTCTTAATAAATATTTTTATTAATACCTTCTAAAGTTTTGATTCGATTTTCATAAAATTTGAAATGTCTCGACAAAATTATGCAAAGATAATATATCTTAAATTTCAAACCATTCGTTTGGGTAGTTTTTGCGTTGTTATGTGCGGACAGACGGACCAGACGACGACTATAGGTGCTACGTATTTATATAATTACGAACGCACCTAAAAAGTTTCTAGTTATTCTTACATTTAAAGCATTTTCTAAAGCATTCATTAAGCAAGTATTCTTACAAATAAGCTATATAAGGGTGCTCTCATTCTTTTTCTTGCTCAACAACGGGAATATTTGACACATTCACAAAGTTTATTTTACACGTAATTATATGAAATTTGCAGCTATTACTCCAAGTGCCACAAAATTGGAAACATACACATGTGATGATATAGTTTATTCCTCGCCAAAGATTACCTTTCCCCTACTATCATAAATCTGTTAAAAATGTCAATTTTGATTATATATTTTCTGATATATCGTTTGATTTACAGAAAAATGGGAAACGCTATTCCATTTTTTGGGATCACCTGCAAATTTCTTGCATTTACGAAACAAATTGATTTTATGAAGATACGAAAACGTAACAAGTTCGAATTTGAATCACAAGATATACAAGCATAAAAAATATTCCACCCTACTATACATAGCTTACGCATGGGGACTCGTTATCATGTTTGTGACCAGGGTTCAAAAAGTCATAATCGGGCCTTTTTTTCGTGTAAAGTAGTTGAAATATTTTTAACATTTAACAGACGGGTTGTTTTTTCTCTGTCTTTCTCGGTTTCTGGGCATTGTTTAACACATTGTGAACGTGTAGTTTTTATCTTTTAAATAGGAATCCCCGCGGTACTTTTCGATTAGCCAGGCACCATTGAAATACAGGGTGATTTTTTTTTTAAAGTTGTGAAAGTAAAACCCTATAACAAAAGAACCACTGATCCAAATGACCTAAAATTTCACCAGTATGCTCCCAAAGCAATGGGGATTTTTTAGGCGTGGTTAAAAAAACTTAAAATCGCGCCGACAGATGGCGCTGTACATGCAGTAAAGTCGGGAGACGAACTTTCTCCGGCACACGCACATTGGCGATAAAAACGTGAAGTACGCACATCTCGTGTTCATTATACTACGGAAATCCTCGCAATGATTGCGCTATTGACGGACCGTGCGTTGTTAGTGAAACTGTATTATCAGAATAATGACAGCGCAGCAACGGCTCTTAGGAGATTTAGGATACTTAAGAATTTAAGAAAAGGTCCAATGACGACAGAGGGTCTACGGAAGATGGTTTCTCAAAGTGCCGTCCATTGTTATCCTCCCACAGACGATATTCTTTGTTTCTGCTACCTTACAGCGCCATCTGTCGGTGCGATTTTAAGTTTTTTTTAACCATGCCTAAAAAATGCCTATTGCTTTGGGAGCATACAGGTGAAATTTTAGGTCATTTATATCAGTGGTTCTTTTGTTATAGTGTTTTACTTTCACAACTTTAAAAAAAATCACCCTGTATATTACAGACAGACATACATACACACACATTATATATATATGTAAAAAAAATCACCCTGTATATTACAGACAGGCAGACACACACACACATATGCGCCCGGCTAACCGAAAAGTAACAGCCCCCGCGTATAGGCGTTATACTTGCATGTTACATTATTTAACAAAAAGATTTTCTCTGTTCGTGTTTACAATTATTATATACATTCATTTATAATATATTGTTTCTAATAGAAGTATTTATATGCATAGTACTCTAATTGTAAAAATACAAATTTTGAGAAATAAGGTAATACACGAGATGCAAAAGTACCGTCCGTGGGCGGAATTACATTATCCAAAAGACGTGTTTTCACGCAATTCTACGTAGCTCGTTCTAGAAAGTCAAAATGGAAAAACGCAAATTTACGTGTCCCGTCCGTTTAGGTGTTAAGGCACTGGAACACTTTCGAAAATTATATTCTAATCATTTTGACATTTTACGGATTTAAATTTCTCTTTTTTTTGTAGGGCGAACGATGTGTCGAAAGGATCGTGGACCGCAACTTCAGCGTCGACCCCAGAACCATAACACTAGATCGTCTGCACCACCTCTTGGCTCGAGCCCTAGACATACGACAGTAAGTGTGACGTACTTTGTCTTTTTTATTAAAGTTAAACTCTCATGGTTGACATTTTCTGTTATCTTCTCATCTAAAAATTGAGACTAATTATTTAAAGAAGGATTTAGACATTTTACTGTCCAGAAACCCCCTATCTTAATAGCCGTACAAAAGTAAAAAACTGCTCATTTTAATTTAACCCTAAAACTACCGGAAATTTTACTCAACTTTGATAAAAACATTTCACACCAGAATTTTTATTTAAAACTATTTAACTTACTTATTTACTTTATACTGCAAGTTAAATTTGATTGGCTGGCTTACTTATTTCGGACTGGCTGATGAAGTTCTCAGTCGAACCTTTTATTTGTCTTTCATTTTCCAGTGCTAATATGCTACATTTATCCTTTTTAAGGTTTCGTTCATCTCACGAAACCCTATTACTCCCGCTTCGTTGTCTGTCCGCCACAGAGCCATTCTCAAAAACAGTATAACTTATACAGTTGAAACTTCGTGTATATCGATGAATAACAGCTGTGAAGAGCTCAAAATATTAAAATTTGAAAAATTCGTATTATTTTAATAAATAGAGATAAAAAACGAAAATTCTAACAGCTTATTCCTATTAAATTTAAACATTTTTCGTTATAGCAGATGCCAAAGATTTAAAATCCACAAGGAAATTCTTTCTACAATAATTAATTTTCTATCAGACGATTTCCACGTGAAAAAGGAAAATTAAATAAAAAGTTTCACCAATTGAAAAAAAGATAAATATGAAATAAAATTGATTGACGTCATAGTCGTAATAAAACGGAAAATGTCTAAGATTTCTCAATAATACAAGGAGTATTAGTATGTGTAAGTAAACAAACCAGATAAATATCACCTCATTAGAGAATTAAGAAAATCTGACGTCATAGGGAAGTTTAACTAATTTTTCAAATGTTTGAGAATAATACAAAGCGAGTATCAATATAAATAATAGAGAATAGTAAATATATGAGTTTGAGAAACATATTGAATCGTGATAAAAATCAGATTATGGAAATATTCGCATATTTTAACATTTTGAAGGTGTACCAATTTGTTTAATTTTGAAATTATTTTTTTAAATATTGCATTTAAAATAGACCGGTAAATTTTTACTTTATAAAACACATGATTTATTTATTTATTTTTTTTTTGGGTTGCTAAATGAAATTTGTTTGAATTTATTAAAGAAAGGATAAAGTGTTTTGAAAGGAATATTAAACGAAACCCTTTGAGCGATCTTTGATCACACTTACCCACTTGTTTTCACTTGACTCCTCTAGGATGCGATATACAACTACTCATAACAGGGAGTGGAGTTGTTTTACAACTGAGAATCTCATTGAAACAGTCAATTGTTTCTGTGGTTTATATTTAACTTATTTTATGAGGAATGTTAAACTAACCTTCTATAAAGAGTTGCACTCCAATTGACGCATTTTAGCGTATGCTATTTTGTGAAAATTCGTGAAATTGCGAGGACTTTGGCGTTTCCTATTTCCAGATTTTCCTATTTCTACTGTTCACCGTCGCATACAGGTAAGCGAAAATCATAAATATCGCATAATGTGTCGGACACCTACGCTGAAGGTGCACCATAGAAAGGCTCGAGATCTTTGGGCTAAAAAACACATGCATTGGATGGATGAATGATTAAGTGTTTTCTCCAGTGACGAAAAAAAATTCACTTTGGATGGCCCTGATGGCTGGGCATACTATTGGCATGACTTACGAAAAGAACCTCGCGAGTTCTTTAGTCGACAAAAAGGAGAGGTTCACTAATGGTGTGGGACGCATTTTGTTTCAACGGAACAACGGACATTGCTTTTCTTAATGGTCGACAGTGCTCTGAGGATTATCATTATGTCCTTAAAGGCAATCTACATTCCAATCGGAAACATCTTAGGGGGAGGGGGACTAGAAATTCCAACAGGACAATGCGTCGATTCACACCTCCCACTAAACAACAGCTTGGTTTAAACAGAATCAAGTGACTGTTATAGACTGGTCAGCCATCATCCCAGACTTGAATCCAATTGAAAACCTTTCGGGAGTACTTGCACGAGATATGTATGCCCATGGTCGGCAGTTTTCTACTGTTCAGGAATTACAGCAACAAGTAGAACAGAATTGGTTCTCTTTTCAGCCGCACATACTCCAAACACTAGTTGGAAGCATGCCTGATAAATTTTCCAAAGTAATTAAAAGAAATGGATACAAAATTTGAAATTAAATGCAAAATATTCGAAAAGTCCATATATTTTTGGGACAGCCTATTTTTATTTTTTACAAAAAATCAGTAAAACTTATACTTTATTTCTTTGCTGTAATAAATTTATGTTATGATACTATATGCATATTATTTTTTTGTGATTATTGCTTCATTTTTTGAACTGTTATTTCAAAAAATCGCCTGTCCATATACTTTTGAGACGCACTATATTTAAAAATACGCTTTAATCAATTAATAGTTTCATATTAATGAAATTATGATTATACATTAAAAAACAATTTAGAAGTCCTAAAAAGACATTTTAAAATCATCATCCCTTATCATAATAACGATAACGTTAATATGTTGGTTATCTTGGTTGTTATCTTGGTTTAAATAATGTTTTTCCCAATTTTTTTGCCATATCTTAAAAAAAGAGCAAAATTATATTTAAAAAAATAAATTCACAAGATCGCGACCAAGTATAAAATTTGAAAAAAAAAACTGAATTTTCCACAATCGGGATTGGTGCTCACGCTAAATTAACTTATTGCGACGGAATTTATTTTAGAAAAGTCAAACACTGAATGCTTATAAAAGAGTATTTTTAATAATTTTACTTTTATACTTATTTTTATTGTTAAATACTTTTTCAAAGGTTGTCATGTTCACAAAGATATTAACACTAAAAACCATATATATTAAACGAACAAGCAATTTTTCAGATTATGGGTGATATTGAAAACTGTTGGAACGATTTTCACGAAAATCGACTTCCAATATTAATTCGAACACGAAAAATTACCCTATCTAGGTCGCTATTCGGAAAAATTAGTTTTGTATGGTTAAAACAAACCCAGTACTTAAAATGATGGCATAATTTGAAAAAATTACCGATGATTTTCATGAAATAAGTCTTATTCGAATACGAGAAAACAATCCAACTTAGTCTTGACTTCAAAAAAGTTCGTTTTCAGAGGTTTAAGAAACTTTTAAAATTTATCTCCTGTAATCTGAATTCTCGTGAATAATATTGAACATTGATCATCAGCAATACGATTACGGACGATATCGAAGGCGGTGTAATTATTTTAAGGAAATTTGCCTTCTATACTATATCGAGAACAAGAAAATGGTCTAGCTAGGTCCCTAATTCGGGAAAATACGTTTTGACAGATTAAAACGAACCCATCATTAAAAATGCTGATTTAATTTTTTTAAATCGAAAACGGTTGGTACGATTTTCATGACAGAGCCTTATATACTAAATCTAGTACGGGGAAACCATCTAACTAGGACTCAATTCAAAAACATGCACTTTGATAGTTTTTTTTTTTTTTGTCATGTTAATATTCCGTAACCGAAGTTCTCACCAATACTATGTTCTTATCAATGGATCAGCATCACGATTACGGAAGATTTCCGCTCTGTATAATATGAGATAATAAAGATATAATGTAAGCCGAACTTTGGGTCGGTTTGTGATAGTCTTAGGATATATTACATTCAGGCAGACCGCTTATTTAATTTTTCCATATACAGCATTTTCTTTCGAATAATGTATGAATTGTGATAATTTTCGGAGAATTTTCTGCTATCGTTTTCCAGTCTAATACAATCTACATAAAGATTTATGTACTGATTAGAACACGAGAAAATAGATAAGTATTAGACTTCAGAAAATTTCATTTTGGTAAGTTAAAAAAAAAATCTTAATACTAATATGCTACTACTATCATTCACAATAGAGTTAAAAAATATTGAGCTTAAATTTTGCGCAGATAAAGTGTAGGTGACAAAGAAATGCCATGGAATAATATCCTGTTTCACGCGAAAAAATTAGCACTAAACATGATTCTGAAAACCGTTCTTTCACAATGCTAATAGTAAATTGTCATTATAATATAAAAAATATTGTGTATAGTAAACCACACATTTTTACTGAATGGTGTATAAATATTTATGTAAAATTAAACTTTAAAAATTACATCAAATTGACGTCTATGACCATCTTCAGAATATGATGTTAAGTAACAAATACACTTACAAACAAAAGACTACCATCTTGAAAACACAATCATTTCAAGATGAATTTTCATTTCACGAATTTTCAAGATGGAAGTCTAAGTGTATTTGTTACTTAAGTGTTTATAAGTGTATTTGTTACTTAACATCATATTCTGAAGATGGTCATAGAAGTTGACCGAAACGTCAATTTGATTTAATTTTAAAGTATAATTTTACATAAATATTTATACACCATTCAGTAAAAACGTTTGGTTTACTATACACAACATTTTTTTATACGATAATGTTTTGAGGGTGTAACGGTCCATCTCAATCATCAGTAAATTGTCATTGAAATGAAAAGTTTAAATATAATAACTCCGTTTTTTATGAATGTTTAAAAAAAAAAACTAGTACTTCGTAATTGAGGGTTCTGAACTACTGGTGTAACACAAGCATGTATTGCTTGGCGCAAAATTACTCGCAACTCTTTAATCAAGACAAATTTTCTGCCAAACCCCTAAACTTAATTTTTAAACATAAATTGAAAGAAGACAAGTTCTAGTCGAATGGCTATTTCTGTTTTTTTTTTCGAAAAAATTCGGTAATTAAAATGTTTTCCCCTTTTTTGGCCTGCTGAACCTTTTGAGTAAAACAGTGGATAATATATGAAAAGGTTCTACACGTTTATCAGTATTGCACAAATTGAAAATGTTGTATGAAAAAAAAAAATGTTGAATACCTCGACAATAAGCCAATCTGGTATTTTACAACTGCGATTATTTATAACAAAAAATCATAACTTATCTCGATAGCATTGAGAAAATAGAGTATAGTATATAATACAAACAACGCAAAAAATTAATTGACAGCATTTGTTATAACTTTTAGAAACTAGAAATTATTATATATATATATATATTTATTATGTAGAAATGAATAATAAAAATTTGTACTCAAATACAGTATGAATGTCAAAAAACTACCGAGTGAGGCCCAGTCTACCAGGTACTACAGAATAATATAAGCATATATTTTAGAAATATTTTGTCAATTAAACAGCAAAAAAATGTCCTTTAAGAAGAATGTCCAAATTACTGATTTGGGAGAAGACAGTAATATGGCATGCTTATATAAACACAAGCGTGCGTACACACACAGTCACAACGTAAAACCTTCTTACAGGTAAGTAGTTATCAGCATGCACTGCACATGCATTGATAACATGTATTTTTATTAATTTCTTCAGTATGATTTGTAGATAATTTTGTGGTTTTCTAAAGACTGATTACGTTGGTGAAAATATTTAAAATGTAGAGTCTGAATAGAAATAGTCATTGAAACTGAACTAAACAAATATTTAACAAAATCACTTTATAAATAATTGGGTTGTTCAAGAAGTAATAAATAATATTGTCTTTATTTTCTCGTGAGGTTATTTTTTAAATTACACCAATATTAGCGATGTCACTGATAAATATACCGGGTGTCCTAAAATGAAATGACTGATTTTAAATTCAATAACTTGCAAACGTTGACAGATATTAAAAAAAAATTCTTGCAGGAGGTGTGTAAACAAGGAACTATGTAGGGGAGACCGGTACACAGTGGACCACTTTTTCGGTTAACATTTTTTTTCTCTTTAACAGACTGACCGATCTGTATGAAAATATTTTTGAATATTCCTTAAGCCTTCTTACATCCATCATAATTTTCTCAAAACATAGTTTTTCAATACATTAAAAAAAAAAAAAATATATATATACACTGGTCCACCCACCAGGGCACAGTGGACCACTATTAGGTATTATCTAAAATACAATATAAATCTATTTTTCATTAATCTAATTCTTTTTTGTTGCCCCGCCTTCACCCACAAATTAACATAGTAATATAAATTTTGAAACAAAAAAATAATTATATTTTGAAAATAATAACAGATTAATACAGGACCAATTGCAATTTAGTTGAAGTTATTACTTAAGTACAAAAAAATCAGCGCACATTAAAATTTGCAAATGAAATTCCAAAGTACTTATGAGTAAGATTGAGCCTGGAATTTTCAAGAAATAATTTTGGGTCTGAGAGCAACATTATGAAATCATTGACATCAACAGCAGATTCATCTACGTTTCGGGAGAAATAAACTGATTTCCATTAAATTTGCGTCCCATGAATCTTACTTGAATAGAATCATCAACAATTAGACTACAGTTATATTTATCAAAGGCAGTAAATACAAAACAAAATATTTCTTACCATGTTAAATAAATTGTTATTTTTATTTGTTTACTTTATTTTACAGTTAAATCTACTTTAAAACAATCTTTCTTTATAGAAAATAAGTAATTAAATATTTTGAACATTCTGTATTACAGGAGCAGAGTGGATTGTGGACCACTGTGCCCCAGGAGTGGGTGGTCCACTGTACCCCATGTTGAAGTTCAATAAATAATCATATTAATATTGTTTATAGCTTTCTTTTAAACATATTAACTTTAAAGTAAAAATAAAAACAAGTATCTTAGCTTTGCAAAAAAGCTGTTTTATTTTATTTATCTACAACCTTTAATTACTAAAAAAATAAAAATATGATGATGAAAAATTTTACTTTTAGAAGCTCAAAACAACCAATCAGGATAAAATAGTTTAATCTGAGCTAAACATATTTTCTGAAGGCTATAAATAATCATTGCAGTGCTGTTGTCTATTAGGACAGAAGAGAAGCTTAAAAAAAATTTAAACAAATAAAATATTACGGGGTGGTCCACTGTGCCCATAGGTCCGTGTGTACCGGTATCCCCTATGATGTTAGGAGTTTTTTTTACCATGATTCCCGGTTTCAGTTCGAATTACCAGCAATAGATGGCGCTGCGAGCAATAGACGTCTATTCGAGGCAGAAGCAGAAATCACCCGGCATTGAAGTGAAGTAACGATGTTAAATATATGGAGTATTTCATGAATCGGGACCTAAGAACAAAATTGTATTGGCGAATGAGACCCACTCCATATATTTAAACCTCCTTCCTTCGCATCAATGCTGTGCGATTTCAGTTTTGTCCTTGATTGACCGCCTATAATACAGGTCATTTTACGCCTAAGCATTGGTAACTTGAAACCATCCAATTCATATTGCTCTAACAGTGATTTTTGCAATTGTTACATCTGTAATTATGTAAAATCCTAATGACCTCATTTGTAAATCAAATTTTTTTTAAATAAACTTTCCTGTTGCGGTTTCCTTACTCTATTTCTAGACTCTTTGATGCAGACGATAGGATGCGAATTGATTTGAACGGACTTTTTGTTTATGAAAGAATTTGTTCGATGTTTTTGTGAGTAAAATTACGACGTAGATTAATGAGAAGATTTTTATGTAAATATTCTGTTTATGTATTGTGATAGTATATGTCTTTCGTGAATTAAATGTTTATTTTCGTCTAACCATGCATCTTCCATTTGAATAAATACTTGTCATCAAATTCATTTACTTTAAAAGTGTTCCTCCAAATCCACGTTCTAAGGTAAGAAATTTTTATGAGATTTACTGAGTTACGTAATATTTAGAGAATTATATTTTTACATCACTTCCGAACTGGCCTTGTAGAGCTTAAGCCATGAGGTGGGCTTCCATGCTTGGTTGAATTTGAATTTGCTTTTAGCGCCATCTATTGCTGTTATTTAAAACTAAAATCGAGAATCGCAGTAAAAGGAACCCCCCACATCTTGCATAACACTCTTGAAGGACAATTTTTAAATATCTGTCACCATTTGCAAGTTATTGAATTTTAAAATCAGTCAGTCCATTTCAGGACACTTGATAGATTGTCTACTAAGAAAATGTACAATGTAAAAACATGAGATTGACAAACTTCTTTTCTTGTCCCAGAACCTATTTAATCTACCTAGTTTGGATACAATTGGACAGCGTAAGTTTTCAAAGTTAGATACCTGGGCTATCAGAGGTGTGTGGTCAATGAATGGTACATTGCGATGACAAACTCAAAAGAGCCTTTTACATAAAATATATGCATGCACGGAATCCGTAAGCGTAATTTTGTACTGGACTTCAAAATTTCTGCTAACGCCCTGCTTACTACTGGGGAGAGGCAGTCAATACAAATGAATCAAATGTTCCTGCATTCAATGCAAGATTTTGTTTATAGTTTATTTTTACTAGCTTTAAAAATCAACCATTTCGATAAAATTTGTTTTTCTGTCCATTGTTATAGAGACTTCGACCTCGTTTTCCACCGTAGTAGTGGAGGCGATTTGGTACCCTTAATCTGCGATTGGGATCTCGAAGGTGCCCTGTCAGAGGAGCCCCGCATAGACCTTACCTTGCAAATCAAGCCCAAGGAACCCGGTAAGTAACAGAACTTCTTTCCGATTAACTTTGATGTTGCTAAACAGTCAAGAAGGTCAATACAAAACGTATTTTATCACAAAGAAATCTTTATAGTTATCCCACATAACTTGGCAGATGAGTAACACATATTTTGATGAATCTCTATTAATTAAAGTCAGCACCGCAGCAACTCTATTTGGCGCCTGGTGTGAAACATCTTGTTACTTTTTTTTACCGACCGTCAGCACATCAGAAAGGATAAGCGAAGGTGATGGTGAATCTTGTCAGCGCTTACCCTAACTGATGGCCTTGGTGCCAGGGCCCCACCGGCGCCTCTCTTGTTGCAGCTCTGATTAAGGTGACAATTACTACTAGCCATTATCAGAATCCAGTTTTTCATTAAATTCCGAATTTTATGCATTATTTGTATCTGCTAATAAATTTCCCAATAGCATCGCTAACTCTTTGTACGACATCGACCAAGTTATCGTGGGAGGACAATATTTATTCTTCTCGGCGCATGTTCCTATTAATAATTTTATATATAAGATTAACGAAACACTTTCCTCCTTATGTATGTGTCTGCGGTTCGCTACCGATTCCAGATCCCATGTCCTTGACTGCTCAAAAACAAAGTCATATAAACTTCGTAAACCAGTGCTCCGTAAACCAGTCCTTCACTACAGAAAATCAATAGACCTAATTAATTCTTCAAAATTTCACCTCCATAAGAAAAAAATATTCAATGTGGCGACTCAATTGAAGTGAATCAGCATTTGTTTGAAGCATATCACACCCATTTCCGATCCCAATAGCATAGCAGCCAACCTTCCAGTTTTTTCAAGTCATATAAACATATTGAACCAGAAGAAATGTAGAGATAGAAGAAATGTAACATTATTTAAAAATATTCTGGTTCAAGTTATCTATATCTGATTAAAAAAACAAAACATCACCAGGAAGCTTGGCATCTATGTAATAGATACAAAAGACCCAGCTGATGACTAGGGATGGAGTAGTCCTTCACCATCCTGTGGAGTTTTGTGCACGTAGTTGTCTATAATGTTAAAGTTTGTTGTTAGTGTATAAGATATGTCCTGCATACATTTGCATTGAATGTAATAATTTAAATGGCAAAAACGATCTGTAAATAACAGACAATCAAACAAGTGATATCACAGTTGCCACCCTCACATAGATCTGCTCAATTTGATCAAAGTCTAACATGTTTCGAACAAGAAATTTTACTTAATATATTAAATAAAGTAAATACCACATAAATAGAAGAAACATTTTATTAAATATATTTTCTGGATCAAAACATGTTTATTTGACTTGGCTCAAAATGAACGTTTTACGTGAGGTTAACAAGTGTGTAATATATAAACTATACGAGTAAACAGTATATGAAAATTTAAATATAGTCTGGGATTTGGATGCGTTTAGAGTCTGAGATAACCCTGATCTCCTCAAATCAGTGGATCATGTCTGTCTCTTAAAGTGCATCTTTTAGTAGACAAGCTTTTAAAAGTGATTGATTTATATATATATTATATATAGTAATTTGACAGTGCTATATGGTATAGTAATCTCATTATATATGGTCAGTTGCTTCTGTTTCAATAGTTAATTTTTACAATAAGTTTTTTTTATATATATATATAAAGTATTGTTTTAAAAATAACGGCATACTATAGCATTTTATCTCTCCAAATCAGCTAAAGTCCTAGAATTTGAAGAACATTTTTAATCCTCTACATTGGGGTTAATTCTTAATCACTGGGACAGCAATTTGAGAGTTCTGTAACCGTTATTTTCCCATTGATGTCTGTTTCTTCCTTCAGTTGTGTTTCAGTAAAAGATAAATTATATGGGTTTTTTGTGTCCCATTGATAGCGTGAGGGTTTAAGGTGTCTTTTCTTTCTCCCAGGTTTCGAGGAATGGGACATCATTTGTGAAGCCGACGTTCCTGTCAATGGACACGAAGCTTGCACCACCCCAAACACCGAGACAAGAAGAGGAACTTTTTTGGAACAGGTAATCTTAACGATCTATTTGGGATAACCATTATTTTTACTTGAAATTTTTTTGCTAAAATTATTTTTTATTCATAGTGTATTTTTGATTAGCACAAAGAGACATAGAAAATACTCCATCAATGTTTTTACACGATTTTTGTACTTTTCAAATTAATTTAACAGAAATGGAAATCATATGAAAGACATTCAGCAAGCCGACAAAATGAATCGAGTTTTAATTTGGGCTAAATAACATAAATTCAGTCCATGATCTGATGGTACATGTTTGCTCGTGATAATTGACAATCGTGATAATTTTTCCCCTTTGACAAATTGTGCGTCATCGAGTTAACTCGCTATAATTACGAAAGCCATTACTGAATGGCTCACAGCGAAAATTGACTATGGTGGGTGTCGGTTCTTTTCAAATACACTATGCTTATTAAACCTCAATTAAGTCTTATATCGTTAATTATAATTATTCTTTTAAGATAATCTTGTAATCTTAAAGATATTCTTGTAAAATTGGAGAATTGTCTTTATTGCTTTGAGTTGAAGGAATAAAGGATATTCATTAGGTATGAAAATTTAGAATATTCGTCAAGTAAAAGATATCTAAGACCGGGTTGGGGTGTGTAATATATTGATGACCAAAGAGACTTTGAGCTCTCTGATTACATTGGAATATTTTCGCAAACAAAATCATACCTCTAAAACTAACGGGCTAGGGATTAGCTACTAGATAACGATAAGTCGTGACACGCTGCATAGCATCAACTCCAAGCTCTATTCCTACCAAGCGAAACATTCCATTTCTTTTGCAGCTTTGAAAAGGAAGAAAGTCTAAAGAGCGCAAATCGACAATTCTACAGTTTATAAATTTAAAACAAACGCGTATTGTATTCTTTTTTACTTGAATTTCTGAATCATTATTTTACTTCAGTAAAATTCGTAATTTTTATTTTATTTTTTCCTGAATGCATATAAGTTAAATATTTAGTTGAGTTGATGAATTCACGGGATGTTTCGGGTCAGAATGTTTCTCAATCAAGATCAAAATACTTCGAAGAGAAGGTAGAGAACAGAAATGTAGTACAGTAGGAAATTCGATTGTATTAGTGGACTGGAAGGGAAAATGCAACCACAAGAACTCTACAATACCCTCATTCAAAAGTATAGACTGTCTTAAATAAACACTGATTTCAGAAGGGTATAAGAAAAACTTAATCATTCTTGTTACACCGGCTATCGCAATACGATTACAGCAAGCTTATATACCCATCATACATGCTCCATATATAAAACACTTATACGCCATATAAATGTACGCCAAATGCTCATATATACGCTATGTATACATCATATATATGTCATATATACGAAATGCTTCCGTCTTATAAGTACTAATATAAGCATAATGTCATATATACGCCTCATACATACATGTCGTATATATTTCATATACGGCCGTATATACGTCATAAAATATATAAGTCATAAAATGTCATATATATCATATAATTTAGGGATGCAATTGGGTCGCATGACGATGCCGCTATAACAAGAAAGTACAGAAGAGATTTGAGAGCGACATTAATGAAAAGTGTTTTCGTTTTCAGCTATTCCGTCCCAGGTCATCTTCCTCCATGACAGAGTCAGAGTTCATGATGTTGGCAGACTGGCCCTGTCCCCTCCGGTACGCCGTATACAGGGCAGAGGGAGCCGAACCCGATATCCGCTCCACGCTCTGGATGCTCCTGCTGGATGTGTTTCCAGCGGGGGCCGGACACAAAGAGAGGGAGGAATTCCTGAACCGAAAAGCAGAAGAGTATTACAATCTCAGACATAGTTGGCAGAAACTCGTCCAGGCGGGTAAGTTCGAGTGTCAAACAAGATACTAAGATCATTCCTTATACAAGGTGTCGAACGGTTTTTAAAATTAAAAAACAAATAACAATGAAAGTTATTGAAGTTATTCTCTCTGGAGAGTAACTTGCGAAGTTGGAATTTTCTTTACTACGCTTCAACGAAAGATGGCGCTGCGCCGTCTCAGACTGTAGTAATGCCCAAAATAACTTTGCAATTTCAAAATGCAGACGATTTTTTTTTACATTTCAACAGCCAAACAGAATGAAGGATGAAAACTTAGTGAATTTTGATCCATTTTCATACGTTAATTGCAACGTTCAAACAGTTTAAGACAAGACACCGCCATCAATAAGTGATATTTGGAGCTAAAACAAATAAAAGGGTGGTAAAGATATTGCTGACTTCACAACTTACTCTCCTGCAAAAAAACTTCCCTAGCTGTCGCAATTTACTTGTTTATTTAATCTTAAGAATTGTCAAGTTCCTTTTAGGACAACTACACAGTGTAATAAGTAGCAAAACCTGTAAAAAATGGAACCTGTCTATAATGTAATCCTGTCTTAAACGGAAAAGCGTCATGGTCTTGACAAAAAGAATACAATACAATCACAATAGACAGTGTACCATCTATGACAGAAACCTGTCTAAAATGAGATATCTTTCGGTCCCTTATGGTTCCGTGTTAGCAGGTTTTATTGCATTTACGATATCACAAAATTAAACTGAAAACAAAATACGTATATATGTAACTATAAGGGTATCTACAGATAAAAAGGTTAGTAATAACATCATAAAATCGACTTGCACGTATTCCATTACAATAAAGAAAGGAAACGTTGCGGAGACACTTGTTTAACAGACGATACGTTTCAGACGCGTAGGCTTCACGAGTTTTTCTTAAGGATTTATTCACCTTGCGATAATTTGTGACAATGTAAGTTTGCTATAGCATTTCAACAAATCGTACGTACATTATTATAAATATGTGTGCATAATACAATCGAAAACTTTTACTACTTATGTTTTCGTAAGAAATTAGTTCTGTACCACTTTATACTAAGATCTCGCTATTTTATTATCAGGAAGGCATTCAGACTATATTGAGTAACAAAAAGAAAACTTTATGGAGGGGTACAACTGATATGTACTGAATGTGCAATCTTCATTGCATTCTTATATCGTATAAGGAGTCTACGTGGCGAATTTCAGGTTTCTAAAATGAACAGATTTGAGGCTCTGCGTTGACGGATTAGTCCGACAGTTATCCAACTTTTCCTTTTATACAGGATGATCGTAAACTTTTTCAACAATAAGAGGGAAGATATAGTACCAATTACGACGAATAATTTTTGTATGCAAACCCAGAATCGAAAGAATAAGGGTCTATTAAAAAAAAAAATATATATATATATAGAGAGAGAGACGATTTTTTTGGAACATAGTTTGAATTAATTTTATTTTTTTGTATTATAAGAGTCACTCATCATACTTTGTAGTCAGTGGCGTAGCCAGGGTGGAGGTCCAGATACTCTTGATACCACTAATTTTGTAAAGTTTTCTTTGCCTTATGTAGTCGGAAAAATTTCTGCGATAATCAAGGCGAAGAAAACATTACAATTTTACTGGTATCCAGAGCGTTTGGACCCCCTCTCTGGCTACGCTACTGTTTGTAGTGTATAGTATTCTAAACCTCGCAATGATGCATAAGAATAGAATTATCCAGAACCTGTTAATTCAACCCTAATGCAACTCTTACTGTCCACTTTGTTATCACGTGACGTTAAAAATGAGTCATTGATAAGACATGTCTCATTTTGTGACGATTTAAAAGTGGAAAAAATAATCGGTCATGGCGATTTCACAGTGGAGGCACAAAGTGATGGTCTTTTCAGAATCATAATGTAACGAAATAAAGAAGTTACCATTGTGGCCATGACCACTTGTGACGTGACGTCATGAATGGCTATGCTATTAGGGTTAACTACTGCTTTATCTGGGAGAAATTTAAAGCATACGGTGAAAAATTACCATAGATTTATGGTTGAAATACTATTGAATATACCTTTATTTCAATTACCCGAATGTTTCTGAAATCTCTGCTTTTTCCAGGTACCATACCACCTATGTTACGTGACATTACGTGTCTGGTTCGTAAGGACGTCCGCCGAACAGACCGCTTGCAGGACTTGGACGAACATGCCCTCTACAACATTTTGACGACGTACGCAGTGCACCACCCTTCGACTAGTTACTGCCAAGGGATGAGCGACCTCCTATCCCCACTCTTGCACGTCATGAAGACTGAGGCTCGAGCCTACGTTGCTTTCTGTGGACTCATGCTGCGCATGCGTGAAAATTTCAGGCGTGACGGACGTTCCATATGCACCAAGTTCCGTCACCTGCGCCGTGCCTTAAGAACTCATGATCCACAACTGTACGATTACCTGAGCAACATCGGAGCACTGGACTTGCTCTTCTGCTACAGGTGGTTGCTGCTTGATCTCAAGAGAGAATTCCAATACGAAGAAATGCTCAAACTCATGGAAGTGCTGTGGTCCACATTCAGACCACTGAATTCTGAGAAAGGGGTTGACCTATATGAAATTCGTTTCCCCACTGCGTCCATTTACCGGCAGATTCAGAAGAAAATTGATCCAAAAGACTTATTAGTGTTTACCGACAACTATTTCGGCAGCCCCAAAAGGACTAAGGCCATTTCCCTAAAGCGCTGGGCGTTACTGTCCAGGCGGCAATCTATATTCAACGCCGAATCAGACAACGGATCTTCTTCGGAAGATGAGGAAGGGGGCATCATCCACTACAAAAGAAGACGGCGGAGATCTAGGAACATCTGCCGCAGCTGGTCGGGCCGAGATACCGCAGACGACAATAAGAAACTATGCTATTCCAACACTTTGCCGGACATACGATTCGAGCAGTGGCTGGCCGACTCGACCGATTCCTCAGGTCGTCGACGTCACGGCAGCACAGATTCCAACTACGAATCCAACTTTTCTGAAGAAGAACTTCAGTCGGAGGAAGAAGAACAAACACCTTCCAGAGACAAAAGCGAGGGATACATATCGGACAGGTAAAGATTTAATTAAAGTAACTACTGAAAATAACTACTCGCCAATCTTCCAAAGGCGATTAAACTTTAAATTTTGGTGATTAAAAATGTTGTCGGATTGGCCAATTAATTTTCTTCTTCTATTTTTAATTGATTCCGTTTCAATTCAGCTAATTTCCACCTGAGTCGAAATAAAGTTTAATTTTTCATAACAAATTTACATGTCATATAAAAATGGTTACCCACTTCTTATCATTTAATAATTGTAATAAACATAAGTCGCTTTAAATGTTAATTTATATCAAGTGGTTTCTAAAAATATGAAAAGGAAAAAAAAATATAGCTGAAGAGTTTGCACAGTTATATCCAGGGTTGGCAGTAATAGATTACTTCTTTAGTTGACTGATTAGTCGACTAAACGTTCAATCATGCGAAATGTAATCATGATTAAAATTGAAAAAAAAGTAATTATGTTTACAATTTTTTTATGATTAATTCAATCTGAACTAATTCAATCGCGATTAATTTAATCATTAATCTAATTACACAGACGAAAATTAAATATGGCCGCCATTTAACTTTCTGAAATTCGCTTTTATTGCTACGAAACTGTTATTAAGGGTCACTACATGATTTTCCTTATTAAAAATTATACAGGGTCACATAACATTATCCAGATACATGCAGGTCAAAATGTGTAAATCGTTTAGATTAGAAGGGACAGTTAAATCCCTTTTTTATAAAACTCGTATAATTTTGTTTTGTAATTATTATAGACAAAGGCGAACAAAGTTATCAAATAATTAAATTTTCAATAAATTAAATAACTGAAATAAAATTGAATTATGTTTATATCACAAAAAATGTTGCGACAAACTGGAGCAGAAAGAATATATGTTATAAGCAAAATATAACACTTCAATGTTGGCTGTCAATCATAAATTTATAAGAATAAATCATTAGCGTTGCTCTTTATTTTTTTCACTTTCTTCAAAATGAATCTTTCAGACTTGCTCACAAACCAATTGATATTGTTAATATACTCATGACATATTTGTAGGCAATTTTTAAACATTTCAAAGAATTATAAATGAAAGATTCTGAATCAGATAACTAATTTGTTGCTGCAAATGACATTCAAATAAACATATATTATGCTTTTATCATAAGGAAGTTGCATCAAACTGAAAAAGAAAGAATGTTGTATAAGCAAAATATAACAGTTCGATGTTGGCTATACACCATACTATAGGAATATATCATCAGGGTTACTCTCCATTTTTACCCCCCCCCCCTCTCACCAAAGCGAATCCTTAAAATATACTCAAAAACCAATTAATTTCAGATGTTTTAATTTTTTTAAAGTAAATACACGTTTGATTTACGTTCTTTTACAAATTTTAGTAATTAATGAACATCCTTTATCTGCTTCTATACTTTGGAAATAATAAGCACTTTGACCCATTTTCTTAAAAAAGGATCTTTGTTTTATAGGAATGAATAATTTTATTCCACTCTTCTGTATTTAACCCTTAACTCCTGTTAGCGATCTTACAGACCACTGCTTTTTTATGTTCAAGCCATGTTAGTGTATTTTTCAATCTGCCTCCTGAGATCTTGGTACGATATTAGTAGAATGGAGCGCCAATTCCTTATTTTAACTGTACTATCACGTTTTCAAGTTACGGCATGAAATAGCAAAAATAGTTTTAGTAAAATCGGACTGTTTGTTTTTATTTCATTGTTACTCCTCCTAAAATATGGAACGATGTGCAATATCAAAAATAGAAATTTTAAGAAGTTTTTGTTATTTATTATTTTTTCATTATCAATCAACATTTAATATTTAATTATTAATCATTTAATATTTAAATAATGTTTTCTCGGTGTTGTAAGAACCAACTGTGGTAGAGCGGGCGGCGGCGACAAAAATGACTACGTTTTCGACGTACGAGATGAAATTGTGATTAAGACAAAGTTATTATTAATAGATGAAAAAATTACTTGCCTCTTGTATTTTGGTACGATATGAGCAGAACGGAGTGATGTTGTACCAATAGGTGATTTTGATGGAACTATTATGTTACCGATTTACGACAAAATTCTTTAACATATATATCTTGACTTGTACAATACAAATTTTTCAATCTGTCTCCTGATATCTTGGTACAATATTAGTAGAATGGAGCGCGAATTCATTATTATAACTGTACTATCAAGTTTTCGAGTTACGGCATGAAACCTTAGCGCGCGATTTCTCTTAACTAGTACATTGCAAATATTTTAATCCTGCTTGCAAATTCGTCATTTGGACAGTACTTTCACGCCATCAAGTTTTGAGATGAAATTGTTGCCAAATTAAAGCTTAAACAGTGATTTTTTTAAAACCTTTTGAAGGGCAGTGGGATATAATATATCCTACTTAATTTTAATTCCCAAACGCCCAACACCGGAACTTTGGAAACAAATTTTACTTATATATGTGAAGAAAAGCTTTTACTTATTTCGAATTTTTTTTTTTTTGTTAATTCCCGGTGTGATTCAATGCTTTCAACATTTTAGAAACATAAGTACTTTGCCCTGAAAGTTCTTAAAATATTTATTACAGTCTAAATGTAAGAAAATGCCCAGTTCCCACCCTTTTTTTCATCAAACTGTCGCAATTATCACAGAAGATTCCACCGAAAAATTTAAAAGTAATTTTATTTAAGTTAAGCGCACTAATCAGTGGACTTAATCTGGACTAGTGTTTTTAATTCATCAGATAACCCCAGTGGTTTCGAGCTCATTCATTACTCACACACTTGTTCTATTGTGCCCATATCATACCACTGTTGCCAGTGGACTGCTTTTTTTAATTCAGTTTTCTTGATTGCCACCAGTTTTCAGAGAAAGCCAAATTCGCCTTATTTAATGACAGATTAAATAAGCCGAACACAGGGCGAATTATACCATTTTAAAAAAGTGGTACCATTCAAACAATCTCAATTCTAAAAAAAAGTAACCCACTGGCGACACTGTATCGTACCCGAACCCGATATTTCTGCCTAAAACAGGTCAACCTGAAACGGGACCTGGACACGAAGTATCACACCCAAACTCGAAAGGAAAGAATATTAATCTATATTTAAAATATATTATTGAAACGTAGTCTGCAATTAAACCTCTAATATCAATTCTATCATTTTTGCATAAAAACGAGCCTATATATACACTCATTATATTAAAATATATAGTTTGTTTTACTTGATAAATATTCAGGACTTTCTTTTGAAATATCGGTCAAACCAAGATCGACCTCAAATAGTAACAACCAAACACAAAATATTTAAAGTCAACCTTTCCCAAGCCAATCCGCGTGTTGGGTCAGGTAAAATTGTACTCGACCAGATACAGGATTCTAGCTACGAACACAGGGGGATAAAACCGGAATAAACACGAGAAAAAATAAAGAAAATAAAAGGAAAAAGCCGGAACAAAACATGGCGGTTTTAATCATTAATCGTTAATTAGATTAATCAATTAGATTGAGAATTGATTTAATCGTTAATCGGAGAGAGGGATTGAAATTAAATTAATTATTAATCATTAATCTATAAGTAGGATTGAAACGAAATTCAATCGACAATCTAGATTAATGATTAAACATTTAATCGTTAATTTTCAATCGTTAATCAAATTAAAATTTTGCACCACCCTGGTTATATCCTTAACTTTCATAACATTAATTCAAGTACAAAGTTCGCTCACGAAAATCCGTTTTGACGATTATTTTGCAAGTTTATTAATAAATTTTTCTTCACTATTAGATTCAAAATAAAAAAATAGGCTTCCGTACATTGCTTTTTAACACTTTCCAACCTAGTTGAAAAGTGTTTATGACTTCCGTTTGTCTGCCCGTCTGCCGTCTGTCCGTGCTCTAACTCCAGTAAATATGCTCGGATTGCACTGCAATTTTTATATGTTATTGTCGTTATCTATAGCATGTTCCCTATTTCAACTGAAGTGTGTAGCACTTATAGTTTTCTTACAGGGGCACTCAAAAGAATTCCGTTACATTACGGTCTATGGGGGAAAAATCATTTGCAGTTTATTTTAATGATGTTACACAATTTCAAATACATTGTAATTTATATATATCCCTAAGGTGCATTACAAGAAGCTTAATATGGAATAGGGTGTGCATAGCACTTATAGTTACTTTACAGGGACAGTCAAAAGAACTCAGTTACATTACGTCTATGGAGAAAAATCGTTCGCGGTTTAATTAAATAATGTTTCACTATTTTAAACGGATTGAAATTTATATATATCACTAAGGTGCATTACAAGAGGCTTACAACAGAATATTGTGTGTATAGCAGTCATCGTTCATTTACAGGGACACACAAAAGAATTCTCTACTGTCTGTTAACAATAATTCCTGGAAGTGCGTTTTAAGTTACTGAACGCGATTTTAAATTTAACTCACTTTTTGTCTATTACTTTGTGTGTATAAATTCTGTATTTCATATACAGGGCAGCACAAAAAGTCGCGAACACATTTCCGTTTATTGACAAACTCTAGAAGGAGAATTTTAAACTGTGCAACGCGTTTCCTAACTAAACTAAAATTTAGCATCCTATGTAGTATATATACAATTCTATATATCCTATACAGGGCCGAATAAAAGTATTCGGATATTTTTCTGAATATTGTATATTTTGGAAATATATGTTGGAAATTCCTGAAATTACATTTTTAAATATGTTATGCGTTTTCCAAATCGTGTACTTAGATGTTGTCTTTCAGCTTATTAAATGGTAATGATTTGTAAAATTAATTTGGAAGCGTTGGAAAGTGTTACATAATCTATGCTTGACGCATGATTTTTCGTTCTTGTTAGTTTTCAAATGCAATTTATGTACGTTTTTCCTCTTTAGACGTATTAACAACTGACCAGTAGATGGCTACTGAACGAAAAGTAACTATCGGCCAGAAAATTAGCTATTAAAAAATTCTCTTTACTGATCAGTGACTGACTACTAACCAAAATCTCTTTTTTTCTAGTTGTACGGATCGGGACTCTCAACAAACTCTGACCACCGACCACAGCCAATCGGAAAGCGAGGACGAGAACCACCTGCTCGAAGATTCCTATCTGAATTCTTTCGATTCTGCTGATACCTATTTCACCCAGCATTCCGCCACGCGGTTGCTTCCTCCGCCCACCAGACTGGGAGACGGCAAACCGTTTTTGATCTTTGCGTGTCTCACCATGATACTGAACCACAGAGACGTAATTTTGACGAAGAAAATGGATGCTAGCGAGATCGGCATCTATTTTGACAAGCTTGTGCGCAAGCATAGGCTGGACGACGTTCTTCCGAAGGCAAAAGAGTTGTTTGTCGAGTACCTGAACTCGGGATGGACAGACGATGATTGAAAATGATTGAAACTATCGCTGTTGGAAGCGCTGAGCTACATAGTAATGTGGAGCGAAGACGCTTTCTATGATTTCGCCACTTCTTTGGATGCGTCTACATCAGTACTGTCCAACCTGGTGTCCGCTATTCACCAGAAAATTCTTACAGAAATATTTGCCTAATTTAATCTCCAAATATCTCTGATTAAATAAGGCAAATATTTTTATAAGACTTTTCTGGTGAATAGCGGGCGGTCAGGTTGGACAGCACTGGCCTACTTTATGGTCTTGTATGCACGAGCACATCAAATTCATGAGATTTTTTCCAGTCCCTGCCAAAGTCTGCTAACTACACAATATTTACAAATATTCCAGAAGTTGGATAAAATCTCATGCATGAAAATCCCAAATCGAAATAAGACCATAGTGTAAACGCTTTTTTAATGTGAGCAAATAATGAAACCCATACTATCTGAAGTAATAATGGCATTTTTCTTCACCTTACTTCTGTTCAGTTTTGTACGTTTTCACATTTCTGTTATGATATGGCATTTTTTTTAACTATCTCTTTTTTTTCTGCTATTAATCCCTTTAATTTTGTACGGAAAACTTATCGCATTTCTCACCTTACTTGTGAAGTTTCCGTTGTTTTCCTTTTTTAAATTTCTCTACTTTCAAATGTAAATAACTCTTTGTGAAGTAATTATATATGGAAACAGAAGTTTTTTGAATGCAGAATATATTTTTAAAATTACAGAATATAATTTGAAAATTCGTTGTATGTTGAAAACAAGATTAAAAATGTCTATTTATGAGAGTCCCACCCACGGTACTTTATGTGGTAAGTGGACAGTTGGAATCAATGTAACAGAATGAGGAATACTCGCTCCTTATTATTATGCAGCTCAGTGACTTTCAGCTTTTATCAAGGAAAAATAGTGATATTCAATGTGTATTTAGACTATCCTTCAAGAAAAAACATTCCTCAATATAGAATATGGCAGAGACTAGAGAATACTGAGATCATGTAATGTGAGGCACAGCAACGGACCGTTCAACTTGGTGCTGAACTTCCAAAAACATTTTTTTTAACAGATTAGCTACTGTAACTTTAGAGATTGTGTTTTGGGAAAACATTGTTATCAGTCGTCACTCCTCCACTCTTTCTGCTTTCGCTCAAAAGTATTTAAGATGATGTACAAAACGACAATGAAACTAATAAATGCAACAGCAGTTGTAAAAAGATTACAATAAAGAAAAATAGAGATTGACACAAATTAGAAATATAAGAAAAGTAGTCAAAATTAACCATAAAAAACTATTAAATGATTGCAAAAAACATAAAGGGTAGAAGAAAATAACAGGATTCAGATGTGTTTTTCACTCTATGATTATCTTGCACGTCGAAGTGAAAATGCTCTTATAATACTTTTTTTATATTAAAACTATAAATTGTTTAGACTCGTTTTTCAGCGAGATCAAGTAAAGAAAAAAAAATCCTGCAGAAAGAACAAAACTAAATATTTGAAAGGACTGAAATTGGAAGACTAAATACTAGGGGCGCCATTTGAGGGAGGCTAAAGGCGGGCAATTTCCCCCCATCAAGGAATTTGATATTTCAGAATGTATTAGTCATCACATGTCACATAAAAAAACTTCTAGAAATTGGACAAAAACTAAAATAACCAGTTAGATTTGACTAAAGTAGAATTATTATCATTAAATTAACTCTTTAAGCACATAAATTAATAATTATAAATAAAATTTTCTAAAACCTTGCTATTCCAATATTATCAAAATCAGACATATTTATCATTAATGGCTAATTTTAAAAATATCTGAAAATAAAACTGTACCAATATTTTCTCAGAGGTGCTCAACAAGTTCAGAAGAAATTTTTGCTCCCCCCTCCTTCCGAAGAAAGTTCTAAAATGGTACCCTATGCTAAATGACATTATCCGAAGCAGTCTTACAAGATTGAACGTGTTCGGATTTTAGATGCAGGTTCTTTTAAAAATTGCAGCCTTAATGTGACCCTGTAACATACATTTTTTCATCATTTCATCATGAAATCAACGCTGTGTATATGCAGCTTACTGCGAGAGCTCTGCACCATAAAGCTTATTGAAATGCTGTATTATGTGTATACTATATTTCCAATATGAACATAACTTACTTCTTCGCGACGAGCATCGCGTATATATGACGTAAAAGGTGAGGGCAATCTTTAATTTTTACTAACAGAATTTTCGAATAGTAATTTCCGCTTTATTTAATCACAGAATTTCTGTGATAAAATTAAGTAAAAATTTCTATTTAAAAATACTGGGGCTAAATATTATATATACAGAAGGCTCGTCGAGAAGATGTTAAAAGATATTTTCACCTTGAATATCATTTCATAGATGATTTAAAAAATAAACTTTAGTTATTACAAATGTTGCACACGAGGAAATAAAAAGAAACTGTAAAGTTAACCCGTGGACTCCACAATTCGCGCGCACTCCAGACTAGTGATTTGGGATTCCGTAACTTCAACATCGTATAACATTTTTGGCAATATAGTAATAATGAAATTGTACATAAATATTATTACATAACTATAAATTTACACAATTATAAATGAAATGAAACACATAAATTCGAAATTTAATGATAAATTGGACAGTGATATTTATTTTTATAAAACATTTTATTTTGCTAATGAGAAATGTAAATTAATTATGTTTAAAAAAAAACGCCGACAATTTGAAATTTTTGTCGGTGCGAATTCATACTAGTGTGGAATTCATGGGTTAACCCTTTAGCGGGCGGTGGTCACAAAAAGGGACACCTAATTTTAATTCCAAAACTGACAAACGGCACCAAGAAATTTTAATTAAAATTTTCCTTTTTTAAAGAAGGAGAAGATAAGCTAGTTTTTATTTGCTAATGAATTCGTTTTTAAATTCTAGTGTCAGTCCAACATTTCGTCATTTTACAAACAAACTTACTCCGCGCCGGAAAGGGTTAATAGAATCATTTTTTTGTATTAATATTATTATTGAACAAGTAATTTTTAAATTTAAAAATTATAGTAATGTAGAATTGCGAAATGAACATTTTACGTTCACCAGTGATTTGTGCATCCCGTAATTCTACTTCTCTGATTTGCCCAGCTCTTACTTTGTACCTGAGAATTTTTTTCATGTGAAAGCAGTCGATAAAGCTGCGACCGATAAATTGCTATTGCAACAGATTTCCGCAAATAATTGTCGAGTCGAATTCTCACAATCTCGTCGTCTTATCGCCGACCGATTAACCAAAAACGGGTAACTATAAAAACTATCCCATTGTCCAATCGAAGCAATGACAATATGCGCCTGGCAACAGCGCCTTTATCGAAAATTCATTTCGATTTTGAAACAGTTACAATATCTTTCTTTCCCCTATATTTTGTCAATTCTCAGATATATATCTCTGTATGTGCTGATTGCTAGGAAAAAAATTTGAATTTGATCAGATTTTTTTTTTTTTTAATATTAAAATGAGATAAACATATGTATTTTCAAAATAGCTGTTTCCAAAAATAGAGTTTAAGATTTTAATAGATTATTCTTATTTTTAAACTTCGCTTTTAATTAAAAAAAAACTGCTTTTAAAAGGACTCAGTATTTCAAAATAAAAATTATAACAACAACAAAAAAAATATATAAATATATAATAAAATAATTAATCCACTTAAAATGTTTAAATGTTTTTTTTCGATTATAATTTGGAAGCTGTAAAAAGAATTTTTTTTCTCTTAAATTACGTTTTAGAAAAAACTTAAAAATAAAATTTGTGCCCTAAAACTTTTAAATTTACTTCTATTTTATTTTATTGTATTATCTTTTTTTTTAAATTATTTAATGAGTTTTATTAGTTATTAAACAGCTAGTTATTAAATAGTTGTTAATAGTTATTAAATCCGTCAGACATTGCGACAAAGTTTTTTTTTTTTTTGCGTGGGTAGACATTGTCCGAAAGCCCAAACTTATGTTTCAATATGCCTTATGTATTTTTGTTAATTTTATACAAAGTGTTAATTACATACAATTTTAATTCAAAAATCTCCCAATTTTATTTTAAAACTTTTTTAAAATGAGGTAGGTGTTTCTAGGTGTGTCTAGAAGCATGTTTTTTACGCGAACTTTCATTCAATCAAACACCGCTAACTGCATAAATCGCGCCTGGGCGCAGGTAATCTCACGTTTTCACTCCTCAAATGCCTACAAAAGAGGAATGTACCACCAGTTTTGTGAGTTATAGCGGGATGTTTACTTTAGAAGACGGAAATGTTGAAAATTTCAAAAAACTTCCATAGGTATAAAACCCCAATAAATTAAGAAAACAAAACGCTCAGAATATTGCTTCACAAGACGAAAAAAATAGCTTACAACAGTATAAAAAATTGGACTGGCATAACAATTCTTTTCATCAGTTACTAATTTTCGGTTTTCACCTGTTTTCCCGATACATTTCCTTCAAAAAATCCGGCTAGACAGTATGCAAGAGAACAAACATGTATGTAAACATTTCTCATGCTGTGAGACTTATAAAGTTCATAAGTCTTATTATATTACTCTACTCTACATAACATAGTTCACAAACATTGGTAAAATACATACAATTTTTACCTATGCCGTGGAAATTAGTCGTTTTAGCAACATGTGTGGTGTTCTGAAAGAATAAGAACTAAAACTTTGTTCCATTTTAGGATATTTGGACTATTTTAACATAAAAAAAATCAGAATATTTTTAACGAGCGTGAAAATTTTCAAGATAATATCCAAAATATCACTGATAAACATTTAGAAAAATCACCTCTAAAAATGAAAAATTCCTTATAAAATTCGCCAGCACTAGAATTAAAACATTGTTATGGCAATGTTTTAGAAACGTTGGATAGTTATAGCAAATTCGATATATCATTTAAAATGCGTTTTAAAACCGTTTATATGAAGGTTGCGTACTACAAAGTTAAGAGGTGTAATAAATACATTAAAAATGATATAAAAATAAATTACATTTTGTATGAATTGTATTTGTGTACTGTTATTTAAAAAAGAAATCTCGTAGAAAACATTTGACTTTTTTTTTTTTTTTTTTTTTTTTTTACCTTTTTTTCTAATGATGATAAAATGACTTGTGCCACTCGAAATAAATATATAGATCAAGATGCGAATCTCCAAGTTACTTTACTTTTTTTTCCTCCTGTAGATGTCGATTTTTTTTTAGACTCATCCGCTGAAATTAACAGCGTGAATACTTGTGATAGACTCGGCTGCTGTTTGTTTGTTCAGCCTTTCTCCTTTACATTCACGTATGTATGTATATTTGTGTCTGATCTGTATGAATGGCTGTAACATCATTTTGTTATACGCAATAAACTCATTTTTAAATAAACATTGTGTTTGAACTCATTTGCAATCATCCCACATGTGTGTCTATGGAGTCGGTAAGAGAGTTGAAGGGCGCGGGCATTATCCCTACCTAGATTATTTAATTAACGAAAAATGTATTGGACTGATGCTTTTGGAAAAATAAAATATTGTTTTCAAGATACTTGAAATAAGGATTTTTCAATGAGGGATCCCAGCCCCCCCCCCCTCCCCCTGGCGGAAAGGGGATAAATGTTCCAATTTCCATTTATAACAAGCCGGTAAAAGCTTACTTTTTAATATTTAATATTTCTTATTTTATTAATTTTTTATTGCTTTATACGAATATATTTTAAAATTATCTTGCACGGGGTGTTCTGACAAAAAAATTCTTATTTTAGGATATATATACATTTTAAAAATGGGGCTTTGGCAGCGGATCACAGGCACCATATATGTTCCCAAATCTTGTCTTCCTCTGGATTCCATTTTGCCAGCACCCATGTAAGCGTAAACTAGGCACTAGAGGTCTACACTGGGTCAGGTTAATTTTTATCTCTAGAGTCAGGTTGGGTCAGACCTGCTGGACTTCATTCTTTCCAGGCCCAGACTGGCCCGAGTCTGATAAAAGAAAACTGACCGGAGATCGCCCCCGTCAAGCTTTTATTTTATTTATTTATTTATTTTTTGGAGAGGTGAGACCCAAGGTATCCCGATTAGAGTCCTGGCCTGAACATTTTTCGCTTTCTTGGAATAAACCTCAAGTATGCTACTCCTGTTTTGAATATGATATAGAAGTTTATTTAGCTTTAATGAATTACAGATATGTATATTTACGTATATATCTGTAGTTTATTAAAGCCAAAGAAATGTCTAGATATGTTAAACAAACGTAGAGTAATATTTTCAACAAACAGAATATCTAGAAATTTATTTTGCTTCAATAAAAGTACAGATTATATATATATATATATATATTTGTCTTACGTGGCGCGGAAATAAGGCTGAATTTGTAGCTTATGGTTTGGCAACAACAGTAGTTTCCAGAGCTCAGACCAATGAACAGACTAGATTGTGTTAGATCTTAGATCAGCTCCGCTTCCAATTCCAATATGGCGGTCAATGTGAGAGCAGTAAAAAGTAAAACCATAGAATGAAACTCAAACTAGCAATTATTAAAATAAAATAACATGTATATAATCCAAAGCGTCTGAGATGATTTTGTCATTTTAATTGTGAGTAATATCGTTAATTTCAAAAGGATTCTCAACTCTTATTTAGAACTAGCCGCCACTGGCGACCAGTTTGGTCTCCCTTAAATGTATGTTAAGTTTTGTAACACGCATTGATATTTTTTGTATTATTTTAGTTTGATTCCATATTATTTACCATTTTTAATGATGGGTATTTTTATTAGGCGGAAGCAAATGATAAATCGCCAAATGTTGCTCCTATCACCACCATTCATACTGCATTAATTTAATTTTAAATTATAAACCTGTCACTCATTTCAGTTAAATACTTAGCTTTAATTTCAAATACTTATATTACAAACATTTTAAAATACATGCCATTCCCCATTTTATTTAAAATAGAAAATAAATAAATAAGAAATAATATCATAAATCATAATATTTGATTTAAAAATCAAAGTATATTTTCTAATTCGAACACGCGAAAAATAAAAGCTGGTATCGGCGATTTAAAAAATGGTATTGGCGAGATTTGCGCAAATTAACATAAAAGTATTTAATGATGTTATGTATTTTATAAATGTATATTAAATTACTATTTTTAACGCGATTGGTCATAACAATGGTAAATATGATTGGCAATTACCAATCATTTTCCGTGATCTCTCTTCCTGGCGACTATAATACATAAATACAAAATTAACTGATGATTCGTTTCGAAATTTCATTCATTAAATATTATTACATGAGTTCAACTTACGTCAAGAAAAGATCTGTTAGGAAGTTGAGTTGTATAGCACAGAATTATGGTAAACTTTGATTGTCTCAATGGTGCGAATTATTATTAATGTTTTTGACACCCAGGCAGCGGTCCAAAAATTCATTCGCAAAGAGCTTGCTTTACGAACGATTGCCTCCATGGTTGGATATTTTAAAGGTTCATGACGAATTAATCTTTTTTTTGTTGTTGTTGTTTACTTTCATGGATAGAGAATTTGAACTGCGATCATAATTTCAACTGAAGCTATTGCAGAATATATGCATAATTGAACGTAAGTCATCTCTCAAATATTAATTTATTTTGAACGATCTTTCTAAAAATGTAACTTTTATGCAGTTTAATTCGAAAAAATAATTTTGAATAAAAATGGCCGCCTGGTATAAGAAAAAGTGAAGCGGGCATCCCGGAATTGTTGATGACAGTCCCATGACTTACACTTTTATTATATAGATTCATTTACGAATTTCACTCACTCAAAAATCGAAAAAAAAAATCACCTGTGTAGATTGCACATGACGCCATCTGTTGCTGTAAATTGAAGTAAAAAATAGTTTTTTTGTAAAAATCTATAATCAATTTTTTTCCTAATGAATTTAAGCCGTGCTGTACAATATTATATGTGCAACAAGTTTTAAACTAATTATGTTTCCAAGATCCTTTTTTCATAGTATTTAAATAAATAAATGCATTTTTAGTACTGTTTTCGACGGAGAATTACTTTTTTACATTAAAAAAAATTGTCAATTTCATATATTCAAATGCTTTATGGTAGTACTTATTCCGGCTAGAATTGCTGAAAGATAAACAGGGGCGAGCGAGCGAAGCGAGCTGGGACCGCGTAGCGGTCTCAATGTGAATTGCTTCGCAATTCACGGGGGGTTGGCGAGCGTTAGCGAGTAGGGGGCTGAGCCCCCTAGTATATATACATACATGTATCTGTAATTCATTAAAGCTAAATATACTTCTAGATCATATTCAAGGTTGGAGTAGCACAGTTGAGGTTTATTCCAAGAGAGCGAAAAATGTCCAGGTCAGGTCTCGAACCTGGGTATGTTTGCTTCTGTGCCAATGCTCTTCTTACTTAGCTACCCGAACGAAACATGGCTGACGTAATTCATTCTTATTTGTTGGACATGGCTGCGAACTGCAGCACTAGTTTCATTCATCCGAGCTATAACTATAGGATTTTCAAGATGAAAGTGTCTGATAACAAGGAAACTCCTGTATGCCACATAATTAGGCCATAATTAAGAGGAATTTTTTCAACTAGATAAATTTATCTTCAAGGTTGGGATAGCATAGTTCAGGTTTATTCCAACAGAGCGAAAAATGCTCAGGCCAGAACTCGAACCTGGGTACTTTGGCTTGCTGTGCCAATGTTCTTCCTACTGAGCTAAACTGACGCTTCTTCGAACTTATAGAACGAACCTTCTAGATATTGTCAAACAAACGTACAATAATACTATTTTACCCCCCCCCCCCTCTCACATTCCTCTCCAAAAAAGCTGGCCGAGTGAGATCTCCGACTAATTTTCTTTATTTAGACTCAGGCAGTCTGGGCCTGGAAAGAATGAGGTCCAGGTCTAACTCAACCTGGATATATCTATATAATATATACACTATATGGCCATTAATGACCGGCAACTTTCAATTTTAGACATTTTGTCGAATATTTAAAAATATACTTGTCAGATTCTTCTGGAATTTTAGGATTAAAAAGAACAGGTTTGACTTCATATTTATCAATGTCGATTTGATAAGGAGGACAATTAGAGAGCTAAAAAAATATTAAAGAAAAAAGAATACTTTGGTTCACCCTGTAAAATAAAGCGGACGAAATGATCTATCGCTACAGAATATACATTGGCAGACATTGTACAGTATGTGTATTCATTTGTGTAAGAATACCATGTATATTAAGTATTGCGCGGCAGCGCAATACTTATTTATTTCCAGTGTGACATCTTAATGTAACATTAACACAGCAAATCCCATTGAACGAGTTAATTTACTAGAGTTTTTCCCACTTTTTGTACGCGTTGCCACAAAATTTTAACTGTGTGAAATTCTAATAAAATTTGAAATTTGAAATAGTGAAATTCTTTGGCTGACGTCAGGATCAAAATGGATTAAATGCCGTTGCATATAGATGAATTATAATCCAGGAAGTAACATAAGCTATGTTTTATTTACGTCATTCAAATATTTTTCTTAATAATTCAAAATTTCATAATTTTCACTGGGAATCAAAATGGACGTTTTTCCTATAAAATTTAACTATGTTTCTTTATTGTTGCCAACAATTCAAAAACCCAATATAATAATTTGACCACAGCAATAATTTTTCAATTGAAAGATTTCCACGATCAAAATAAAACCGAATTAGATTTTTTTACGTTTTAAAAAATGGAACAACACGACATCATACTCTAAATAAACGGACATTTTCAAACATTTGGTTATAATTCAAGCAGAAAGCAGGTGAATATGTCACCATATTTGTAACAAAAAGAGCATATTCTTAGTTCAGTATACATTTGTTAATAATACAAGGAGCATCAATATGAATAAATATAGGAAGCAATTGTATATGACGCCATATTTATAACAAAAAATTTAAATAATTTTTACCGATAGTGATTAATAACTATGAATATCATAGCAAACGCGGTAACGTTTGCTATAATATGTTTAATAAGTATCGCCTAACAGGCTCCTGCTATTAACGTTCAAACTCACTAAGCATTTTATATGCTTGTTTAAAAGAATTGTGTTTCATAATTTCATCTAATTCACGTAAAATATGCGGCAAACAATTTTCGGTACCTCTCTATTATCCTGTCGACCATTCATAACAAAAAAGTATCGCCAAACTGTAACGCCAAAGAAACGGGAGAACGTTGCCATTGGAATATCAAAATAAATAAATAAATAAAATATAAGAATTTACGGACGCAATTGTTATTTTAATTAATGAAATAACTAATAAATCAGTAAAACATAATGAATAACACACGCAAATGTGGAATTAAAAACCACTCGATGACATAACAAACACGTATAATGCTTCTGACATCAAGTAAATGTGACTGCATTTTTGGCGTTTAATCTTTGAGTTGGCGATAGTTTTGTGGTGCTGTATCTTTTATTTTGGTACTTTTCCGTTATACCAACACCATGCCAAAATGTTTGCTAATGCGCCAATTATTTCAACCCTGACCGAGCAGATGTTGTCTACAAACCGTGTTGTCATCCAAACCGTGCCAAATATTGTGATTTGTTATTTATTGAATATAAATCATTTTTCGGTACTTTTCCGTTATACAAAAACCATTGTCGCCAAGCGTAATAGTTGGCGCAAAATGAAATTCCCGTGAATCAAAACACTTGAAAAAAAAACAAAACAACAACAACAAAACAACAATGTTGAAACGAAAGTGAGCATTTAAAAAATATAACATTTGAAAATTACAGACTTTTAAGCACTATTTTATTAAAATTAAAACACAAATATATACTTCAAATAAGAAAACAAATAATTGTTATACAATAAAGGGAAAAATCCTGTGCGGGTAGATTTAGTGGGCTCTTATTGGCGATAAATGTTTGATGTGGTTGTTGCGATCTTGTGAAAAACCTTCAATCATATCCACATTTGCACTGCATCCATATTGTTGCTATAATATTTTTTGGTACTTTTCGGTTAACCAGGTGCCAGTGAAATATATATATATATACACACACACACACACACATGTATATTTATTTCACTGGCTCCCGGCTAGCCAAAAAGTACCCTTTTTTTTTGGTTTGTTTCTTGCTAACATTGAAACATTGGCTGTAGACTCGATTACGGAATATTAGAAAATCTATCATTATTATCATCTAAAAGGTCATAAATAATGTGCCATAATCAGGCTGCATATTATTACACATAATTTTCAAGTATGGTTTGGTGAAACATTGAACTTTAAATTCTGTTAAAAACTGCATTTTGTCTCGAAAAGGTGGACACCATGTTACAAAGTTATCAGATAAACAAACTTGGATCAATGATTATAATCCCGCGATTTTCTTTATGTGAGCCGCCAACATTGACATCCAGTTTGTTGGAGAACCCAGTTTGGTGTTAAATCATTACAGTACGCGTTATATAACCAACCGGAAAAAAATCGTAAGGAAGAGATTTGGAAGACCATTGACGAAAACAAAAGTCTCGGTGCCAGATTACGCGCTTTTGCGAGATAAAACTTGATTAGTCGAGAAACTGGAAGTTACGAAGCCGTAGACAAAATTCTTGGCCATAAATGCTTCTATTCATGGATGCTGTGCAATACTTAAATACCAGCATGAAAAAAGACCGACGGATAAAACTGAAAGTCACCATGATTTGATTTTATTGGCAAAAGAGGATGAACGATCTACTGAAATTTACTGTCAGAATTTGATTGATGATTATTACCCGAATCGACATGACAAATTAGAAAACATGTGTTTATACGAATTGGCCACTAGGTAATAATACAAACGACTGTAGACCAAAAGTCTGTAGAATATTACGAATTAAAAGAAAACCTCAGTTGGTTCAGAAAACATTTGAAACCAGTTGTTTCGAAAACGCCCAATCATAATCCGAAAACGGACGCTGGAGTTGAGTTGTACTGAAATTCATTTCTGATATTGTTCAAGCCTTGGCGAAACGAATAAGACCTATTGGGAGAATTTAAACTCTACCATGAATCCTTTGAGCACAATGTGAAAAATTTTCCAGAGATGGAAGAATGTCGCGAAACAAAACAACGACTACAAGCTGCAATCAACTTGGTTGAAAAGTTGCAACAAGAAAGTGATTTGCACGACCAGCTTGAAAATATTGAAGAACCAAATGAAGACGTTGATATGATAGCCGCAGGTTTTGATAACTTTGAAACTCACCAAGAAATTGTTATTAATGAAGATAAATTGAACAAGAAAAATGAATGCTGACCAAAGGAAAATATTTGAATCAATTATAAAGCACGTAGAAGAACAAAAGAAAGACCCGTCTATTCCACCCATAAATCTGATTGTAAGCGGAGTTGCTGGTACAAGAAAAAACTTTCTAATTTAATTACTCAGTCAGAAAGTTCGTTTAATGAGTAATCACAATAATGATGCTGCTGCAGTACTAGCACCAACGGGAATTCCTGCCTTCAGCATTGGAAGAAGTACAATTCACACGTTTTTAAAATTGTCCGTCCAAACCAGTGGGGACCCGAGCCGGAGGTTCGTTCAGTTAGAGGTTTATACTATTCGATGTGCAAATTAAGGAATCGTCCGGTACGTGTTTAGCACGACCGGTATACGGTGCCGAAGGCAGCGGGACCCAGGTCGGAGGTTCGTTGTGTTAGAGGTTTATAGTATTCAATGTGCAAACTAAGGGATTATCCGGTGCAAAAGGCAGAGGGGACTCGGGTCGGAGGTTTGTTCGGTTCAAGGTTTTACAAGATTCGAGGCACCGATGTAAATTAGGGGTCCGCTAGCGGGCGAAGCCAGCTAGTTTTCTTATTACCTGCATTATATAACAAAAACTCTTGACACATTCACTGTTTACAATTATATTCAAGAACATTCTGCTCATATATACTCGTTATTATATTTATACTTCTTATTATGTGATAAAACAACACAAGATTTTATCGATAGCTTTCACACACCACTTACTAGTGTCTCTTTCCAAAGTGGTTGCAAACGTATTTTGCACAGTGGAATAAAATTATTTGCAAAAATGAACATGATTCGTTTATTATTATCATTATGAAGATGAGAAACAATCCGTTGAAGTCCGTTATATATATATATTTTTTGTTAAAAATTACTTTTATTATTTGAATTGTTTACAGAATAATCAATGTTTGAACTGCATATTTCATATTAACAATACTGATTTTGATCTGTGCAGTCTTTTACATACTTGTCTTGTGTGAATCTTATCTGCTTCATATTAATTTGTTATTAAAAAACTTGAGATATTAAAAAAAAAATAACTTGCAAAGCAAATTTAAAAAAAAATGTATTTCCAAAATTTTAAGCCCGAGAAGGGACAGATATTAAAATTATTTTATTTAGTCAATGCTACAATAATGTTGCATTTTTATATTAAATTTTGTTCAGTCTATTTAATCTTAAAATATTAAATTTAAATTTGAAACATGATATTAAAGCAACTTTAAAACATTTCATTTAGTTGAAATGAAATCTAAATAAATCGTCAACTTTTTTTTTTCAGTTTTACATGCATTATGCAAAATTTGTATTGTAGCAAATTCTAACAGACAAGAAACATGAGAAGTTCAAATAATTAAAAAAGTTGAATATTGATTTAGATTTCATTTCAACTAAATGAAATGTTTTAAAGTTGCTTTAATATCATGTTTCAAATTTAAATTTAATATTTTAAGATTAAATAGACTGAACAAGATTTAATATAAAAATGCAACATTATTGTAGCATTGACTAAATAAAATAATTTTAATATCTGTTCCTTCTCGGGCTTAAAATTTTGGAAATATTTTTTTTTTTTTTAATTTGCTTTGCAAGTTACTTTTTTTTTTTTAATTAATAGAGATATAGCAATTTTTTTAAAAATTAAAAAAAAAATTCTTTCATGTTTTTTGTTTATAACATACAGGGTTTTTAACCAAATTTAACGCCAGTTTCAGAAAAATTGACAAAATGTAGTAGAAATAATATAGTGCAATTGGAATATAAATATATTAAATATTTAAGGAAATATGGGCAGTTGTATAAAATAATTTTTATCTGCGCATGCGCGAACGATAACAAGGATTTTGTTGCATAATTTAATAGTCAACTCTATCGAGCAACTTATTAAAAAAAAATCAGTCAAATATCGTAAAAATTTAGAGAGATATCGCGGCGTTAGAGTGAGCTGTTTTTTAGCTTCTCACAAAAACTTGTTGAATGATAAGGGATTGTTCACAAATTGTCATGTTTAATTTTTATACTGTATTTCATTTTTTATTGATACTTTAGTTTGCCTTGGAAAACATCATTTCACCAGGTTATAATAGTTTTGGAATGGATCCTTTGATTTTGATTATTCTTTTTTAGTTCGAATAAGCTCATTAGGGTAGTTTTTCAAAGAGAACTAAAGTAACATTAAAAATTGGAAAATAGTATGAAAATAAAAAATGACAATTTGTTGAAAATCCCGTATCATTCAACGAGTTTTAGTGAGAAGCTAAAAAACAGCTCACTCTAACGCCGATATCTCTCTAAATTTTTACGATATTTGATTGATTTTTTATAATAAGTTGCTCGATAGAGTTGACTATTAAATTATGCAAAAAAATCCTTGTTATCGTTCGCGCATGCGCAGATAAAAATTATTTTGTACAACTGCCCATATTTCCTTAAATATTTAATATATTTATATTCCAATTGCACTATATTGTTTCTACTACATTTTGTCAATTTTTATAAAACTGGCGTTAAATTTAGTCAAAAACCCTGTATGTTATAAGCAAAAAACATGCCAGATTTTAAAATTTAAAAAAAAAAATCGCTATAACTCTATTAATATACATGCTATTATTACAAAAATGAATACACATATTGTACAATGTCTGCCTATGTATATTCTGTAGCGATAGATCATTTCGTGCATTTTATTTTACAGGGTGAACGAAAGTATTCTTTTTTTCTTTAATATTTTTTTTGCCCCCTAATTGTCCTCCTTATCAAATTGACGTTGATAAATATGAAGACAAACCTGTTCTTTTTAATCCTAAAATTCCAGAAGAATCTGACAAGTATATTTTTAAATATTCGACAAAATGTCCAAAATTGAAAGTTGCCGGTCATTAATGACCATATAGTGTATATATATATTTCTTTATAGAGCTTTAAGAATTATAATTTTATTTAATAATCTTTTTCTTTTACTTTAAACTACATCAAATTATTTAACGAATGTTCATGTACATATTTGTCTAAGTTATCATTGATATTGTTAAATCCGTATCCCACCGCTTGCGGACCTATAGATTTAAAAAATACTGTACTTTTGCATAGAATATAGGCAATATTCTTTTAAAGAAATTTTATCTTCCAATTAAAATTCTTTCCATTCCACAATCGAATTCTAAAATTATTTTTAAATTAAAATTCTAATTAAAATAATGTTGATTACGAAATACCGGAATTTTTCGTAGAAATTGAGTCGGGCGGACTTGGGCCTGAAAGTTTTGGCTGGCTTAGATCTCTAGCATAGGCCAAGACGAGGCAAATGGGACATTTGGCTCTTTTTTTGTTCATGGGCAAAATAATTTTATATATTTTCTCTGTAAATGGTGCATACGAAATAAAATATCAGTTATGATAAAACGCTAAATGTCTGTTTCACATCTTACAACCCATGAAAAAGTAGGCACCCCCTACCCCCTTTAGAAAAGTTTTAGTGTTTGATGTGTTCTATTTTACAATTAAATAGGTATGCAATCCGTGTCAAAGAAAAACAAAATCTGCCTGTATTCACAACTCATCTCTAATAATAAGGAAATAAATTTGCGTGTCGGCCGACTCTGTTCTGTAGAATTCGCGGCACGCAGAGCTACAAAATTTGGTAGGAAATAATCTATGTATATAGTTTTGGATATCAAAGCTCAATTTTGAATTTTTTTGATTAGATGCTTTTAAATTTAAATTTTTATGCGATTTTTAGCGTCTTTTCACGTTTTGCAGAGAAAAGCTTTACATAGCGGAGGTGTTGAGGGAAGCTAAAGGTAAGGATTGACGTGGAAAAACTGCGGCAATCTGGAGTTTCAATTTTCGAAGAATTCGGAAAGCAATTAGCCAAGATATTAATTAAAAATTCATTAAAAACCTATCTTTTTTCTCAAAACATGAAAAGAAAAGCACATCTCTTGATTTGCAAGCAGAAAGGAATGAATTTGAGAATCTTCACTAATTAGCGAATATTAAAAAAACTAAGATATCGATTTGAAAACTTCAATGCATATGAGCGAAAATCTCTTAAGTGTGATTTTAGGCTACTCATTTTCTGCCTGATATCTGAATTTTAAGTGTCTCACATTATGCTCAATTTGGATTTTTAATAACCACTCATACATTTCAGAATATTTAGTAGATGCTGGTCACAAACTTTATTGAAAAATAAATATGATATGGCAGTTTTTATTGGACAAAACACACAAAAATCGTAAGAGGGCGGAAGTGATATTTTTTTGAAATTTTACCACTTTACTTAAAAAAGAACATTTTTAGAATGTTGTATGCACTATTTTCAAAGACATATCAAACCTACCTTTAAAGTGCTAGGTACTGGTTAATCTATACATATTAATATTTAAATTAACAAATGGGGACATTAGTGACGGTTAATAAAGGTACGCTTATCTTTTCCCCATTCTTTTCAATCCAGAAAATCTTTACGAACAAACTGTACGCAATCGCGGCTTTAAGCAGGGCCTGTTTACCCAATAGGCTCGTGAAGCCCGCGCTTACCCACTGAAATACAAAAAGTGCCCCAAATTTACTTTTCAAAACTAATTTTTATGAAAAAAAAAAAATTCAGTCAGGGTAAAAAATGTATACTTTTTTCTTAATTATAGCTACTAAATTTCTCTCAGACTATTACTGACACATTTATACTCTATTTTTTTTTTCTGTTGATATAATAAATGGTATAAAAACAGTGGTTAAATGCAACTTATTTTCATTTTGTTATGTTTTACATTTTAATTTCAAACATGCTAAAAATAACAGAAAATTTAATCTGTATAATTATATTTTGTATATATTCATAAAGAGTGGAGAAATGATAAAATATGGAGAATGGGTTATTTAAATAAAGGGGAAAGTAATTAGCATTCAGCACCAAATTTCTGTTTATAAAATAGAAGCAAAATTGTGCTGCAGTTAAGAAAAAATTTACGTCAAATATTTGTTGTCAATGCATTGTTCTTAGCACTGACAAATCATGCAATTTGTAAAACATAAAATATATTTTGAAGTTCAAATATTCACAACTGTTCCATATTTGTAAATTCATTTACAAAATTAATTTGTTATGTATAATTATGTATATAATAAAATATTTTTTATATGTATATAGGTAGTTATTTTTAATTTAATTAAAAAATTTGTTGTTTCCTCGAAAATTTGATGGTAAAATTTCAAATTGTTGAAGCATAATTGGCAGAGTAAAAGGGGGGGGGGCCCTGTGTGACGTCAGGCTTCTCCTACTTCTAAGTCTTAAGCGAGCCCTGGCTTTAAGTACAACATGTACTCCCCTACTGAAAACAATACTGAAAATGACTGCATACTGTCATCTGGTGGATATATGAGGAAATTCATACACTGGGACAGAAGTGACCGAAAAAGTAAGGTACGACTTTAAACCCCGCAAAAACACATATTACACATTTCACTCCTAAAATTATATTATTATACTCCATAAGATTCATATTTATAATAAAACCATTGTTTTTTTTAATAATTAGTGCTTATTCATGATTATAATGATAAAGTTATGAGCTGAAACAGGAGATAGTAGAGACATTTGATATATTTAACTTCTATTTTAAAGATTAGAAAAACAGATTTTCACAATAGGAGTAACATAATATTGTAGAACAATCACAGAGAAACGTTTTAACATTAAATTAGAATTTATATTGCAAAGAAATGCCAAGAGGTATACTGGGGACTGAGAAATCACACGCATGAGATTTTCGCTCATATGTAGAAAGTTTTTCTACAAAGATGTTCTACATTTCTTAATTTTTGCACAAAACTGCAAAAATCTGACGGCGCCAATCGAAAAAAAAAAAAAAAAAAAAAAAAATCTATCAAAGTGCTAGAAAGGGGGCCGGATTTCATATAAAACTGCACTACAAAGAGATCTGCTTCCCAGCCGATATCTCCATTTACTTTGCGAAAATTAAAGGAAACAATTGCCAATTTTTACTAATGAGCTAAAATTAAGATAACTAATTAAGATATAGATTTGAATTTGAGGATGGAAAGGACAGCCGATTTTTCCACATTGTTAAAAGGAATCCGGTTTCAATTTTCTAGCCCAATATAGTAAATTTTGTTATATTTTCAAGAAAGTTTATTCGGAATTAGTGCAGTGATTTTTAGAGTGTTTTATCGCGTTTCATGCTATTGTTTGACAGGATCGGGCAACGCCGGGCGGATCAGCTAGTTTACAATAAATTCAGAACAATTGAGTCATTGAATTCAGAAAATGGTTTTATTTCAGAATATGAATGAAAATTTCGAAATAGGGGTCGTCTACATATTAAAAAAGTCATCCCGGTCTGTACCGGGAGGAAAAGGTGGTTTCCCTATTCCTTGGTTTTAAGAATTCAGATAAGTGTACTCGAAAACACGAAGCTGACAAATGCGTGGAACCCGAGTATAGAAGATTCCCAGTTTTTGACAATACTGAATTTGAATGGCAATTTTGCCAAATTACACAGCTGTTACCAAGTTGGCTTCATTTATGACGACCTATTTTTTCATAAAATTTGTCAATATTTTGCCAAGTACTATTGTCAAGATTGACCAAAAATTTTACGCTGGCGTACATTGTTATGTACGTGCGCATGCGCATGTATGTGCGCGAATATTTAAAGAATACTAATATGTTTTCTCTTTTAAATAGGACGTCATTTTATGATATGACTATGTAGTTTTAAGTGTATGAGAGTTGCAACGAGAAAGCGTAAAAAGACGAACTGTATTTTTCGGCTGCATAGGTAAAAATCCGTACTGAGGTACTTCCGATAAAGCGTGCGAAGAGTTTTTGGAATACAGAAAAACGATGAATTAAAAACGATATTTGCAGAACAAATATTTTTGGTAGAATTCATATCCGTGTTTAAGATAAAATTAAAAGACCTTGAAACTAAAATATGTTAAGTGTTTTTAAGTAGGATTTTGAAAAGATAAATAAAATATTAATGTACGCAATTATATTAGATGGGAAATTTTTTTAGAATACTTTTAAGATAGGGCGGAATTTTAAATTCCGTAATACACACACACACACATATATACACACACACACACACACACGAAAAACAATTATTAAGTACATATGTTTATAAAAAAGAAAACACTTAATTTCTACTTATTTTTGATTAATTTATTTTCATACTGTGTTCGTTTGGTACACTTTACACAAAAACTACAAAAGTTATCACTTTCACATTTTTTTTATGGCGATTAGAAACATTTTATTTAATAATAATAATAATAATAGAAACCAGTTTGTTTTGTTTAAAAATAAAAAAATGAATTAAAAAATATTTAGCAAAATACTTTGAAAATCATAAACAAAATACATACCAATGTACTCTTTTACAATGCTCTTTTATAATTTCAACATTAATGTACTGACATCTATTGTTTTTCCTATTATTAAATGGCATGTTTATGACCATAAAAATTCGAAAGTGATAGAGAATGCAGTTTTTGGGTAAAGTATACGAAGCGAACACAGTAAGAAAATCACTTAATCAGAATTAAGTAGAAGTTCAGCAACTGTATATAATAAACATATGTACGTAATAATTATTTTTCATGTTATATACAGGATGGCAGAATTAAAAAACCCCTACTCCGACCTCTGTATATATTGAACTATTCAGTGTATGAGCTTCAAATTTTGTACACATACTACTCAAGACATGGGGAAACTGATTACGCGAAAAGAAATTTAGTTCCAGAAATCACAAATAAATGGCACTATATAACTGGACTCAAAAACACATTTTATTTGAACGTACCAAACATTCATGTTAAAAGGACCTTATCGACGCAGGGGACTCAGCATGGTTCCCTTTTTGAAGATGTAAAATCTGCAGTCTGTAGACAGCTTGTTCAACTGCGGATCGTAACTTGTCAACAGAGATGCTTTTCACATGCAGAGTGATACCTTCTTTCAAGTCTGTCAAGGTCACCAGACGTCCTTGATAAACAATATATTTTTTAAGTGCCTCGCAGACAAAAACCACACGGATTAAGATCCAGAGAACGAGATGGCCAGGTTTTTGGAAACGCACGACTGATTACTCTGTCATTAGTGAAACGTTGCCGAAGAAACTGCTGTATACAGAGTCCAATGCCAGGAAGCGCTCCATCTGACATAAAGGTAATTGATTCAAGACATTGCCGCTGTTGCAAATGGGTTACAACAAAAGCTTCGAGCATCCTTTTGTACCTGTTGGCCGTCACCGTTCATATCACAGAGTCATTGAAAGTAGCCTCTTCGAAAACGAAAGGTCCAAGAATGAATGTGGCTATGAATCTACACCAGACTAACTTTTGGTGAGTGGAATGCAATCTCTTTGAAGATATAGGGGTTTTCCGTGTCCCAAATGCGACAGTTACGGGTGTTCGCTGTTCCACCGAGGTAAAAATGGGCCCATCGCTCTACTGAATCTGCCATGGCCACGATGTATCTCCTTCAAATCTAGTAAGAAATGTCAATTTAAAAAGTCAGTCGCTTCTCCCTGTCGATGGCCAGCAACTGATGATTATGACTGATTTCGTACGGGTAACAATGTACCATTTTCTCAATACGTTCCACACTGTGCTAAATGGAACACTCAAGTGTCGTGCCACTACACGCGCACTGCTACAGCCTACAACATTATCCATTGACTGTTGAACAATAGCGGTGGCAACATCTTTAAAAGACATCTGAACGAACCGGTTTGCGCCCTCGACCCGGCTGAACTCCAAGATGCCCATTTTCTCGAATCAAGCGACTTAGGGCTGCTTTCTCCTGAGGACTTAAAAAAATGGCCATTTGCACAAATTCTTAAGAAGGTGAACCTCTCGAAGTTCAGCTGCAGTATTTCGGTTTTCATAAAAGAGCTTCACAATGAAAGCGCGTTCTGGCAGCGTGACAGCTATCACTTACAAGAATGACATTTCCCAGTTTTTATCCTCTTTTATGCCCAGAACATAGATGCAAACCGTGTGTTTATTTATGCACAGGGCGAAATTGCAGTTACAATGTCAGTTTGCACTTCTTTACTTTTACTTTTCTTTTTTCCCATAAGGGTAGTAGAAATTAAAAAGGAACAATTTACATGTGTTTTTTATTATTAGTAGTCTTTTTTACCCTATTTTCTTTTGTATAATGCCCTCTGTTGGTGTTTCTGGAACTAATTGTTTTTGAGTAACACATTTCGCCATGTCGTAAATAGTATGTGTACAAAATACGAAGCCTTTACATTGAGGAGTTCGACATACAGGGAGGGTTGAGTAGGGGTGTTTTAATTCTGGGCCAGCTGACGTATACCGCAATATGTATACTTTAAAGACTAAAATATTAATGTTTAGAGATTTGTCTTTTACGAAATACATACTCTTAAACTTTGCGTTAAAAATGCTTTATTTTAGCTTTCGAGATGTCACATGTGTCCTTAAAAAATAAAAGTGAATATAAACATTTGATTTATACTTTACATCGCAATTTGAACAAGTGGGTAAGTGTGATCGAAGATCGTACAAAGGGTTTCGTTTAACATTCCGTTCAAAACACTTTATTCTTTCTTTAATAAATCCAAATAAATTTCATTTAAAAAAAAATCAAGTAAATTTACCTTCTTACCAAAAATCTTTTTTTTTTTTTTTTAATTGGTGAAACTTTTTATTTCATTTTCATTTTCCACATGGAAATCTTTCAATAGAAAATTAATTATTGTAGAAAGAATTTTATTGTGGATTTTTAATTGTTGGCAACTGCTATAAAGAAAAATGTTTAAATTTAATAGGAAAAGGCTGTTAGATTTTTGTTTTTTTTTATCTCTATATATTAAAATACGATTTTTTCAAACTTTATGATTTTGAGCTTCATTGCAGGTATTCAGCTATAAGTACACAAAGTTTAAACTCTAAGTTAAAAAGTTTCTGAGAACCGGTTCTGTGACGGACAGACAACGAAGCGGGAGTAATAGGGTTTCGTGAGATGAACGAAACCCTTAAAAAATGACCAATATTTCCTTTGTTAATCCCCTCCCCTATTTTAAAATTCCGTGTATTTTTACGTCACAAGCGGCCACATCAATCGAATGAGCCTTGGACAGGCGCTGCCTGAATTCAACATTGGCCTGGAAACTACAAGATGATCAAAAAGTTGCTTAATAAATAAGTATTCAATAATAATAGAGATTAACCAGATGCGCGGTTTCCACACGAATACTCTATAAGACCTGGGATATTTTGATAGCAAAAAGAAATATTAAGAGAGTAGCTGCATTTGTCACAGAGACAGATAGTATTAGTATTATAATACTCCCAAAGCCGCCGGCTGTCGCTATTTAAGACAATGTGCCAGGAATTACAAGGTGCCAGGAGAAATCTTTTTCACTGGTCTGCAGAGCATCTTGCCACGTCTGTTAGCTATTCTCACTTAACCATCCGTGAGAAACAAGGACTATGACTGCAATCCATCCCTGCATTAGCGCCTCGATGTTGACTCTAGACAGAGTTGAGGCATCTCTGGCGTTCAGTAGCTAAGTTTGGTGGGAAGTTCTCTACGCCAGTAACCATGTGACATGCGACTCTCAATGATATAACTGGTCCCCTACCCTAACAAACTTCTAAACCTGTAGTCCACACGCCTAACCCTGTTACATTTTTGTGAGGTTTTTTTTTTTAAATTATTTTTTCTTCAAAGAAATGTAAATTTTCTTAATTTTATAATTGTAACTTTATGTAATATTTAGTTTTTGATTAGTTTTTAGCGAGTTGTACTTCAGAAAGTCCCTTATATTCGCTTGCTACACCTGTAATCACGCGCCTGACGGAGGATCAATGACATTCGTAAAATTGAACAATTTTAGTTCTACTTGCGTTGCGAAATGTACTGCGCTGCTTTACAAACTGTTTGCATAACTGAAATGACACTTGTTGTGGCAATTGCAATTATGCTGTCTATAAAATTTTCGGTATAAAGAAAAATCCCCTTTCTTTCTGTACATTTTTCTGTGAAAGCCGAATCGTTCTCATGTCTACACTTTTAAAAGTATCGATTTATTTGTGTGTGTGACTTTTGGATCACCCATTATTTGAGACCACCTTTCCCGTAATCTGACGTAACATATGACGAGAATGTGGAAGTACAATTAGACTTATGCGTCTGTAGTTGTGGGTAAGGCAGAGCCAATGAGTGACAGTGTACGCCAATGACGAAAGGTTTCACGCGAACTGGGAGTGATCGATTCGGAGCTGACGTTTAATCTCGAACGAGTGACGTTATTTATCTAAAAAATCAAACGAGAGACCTGCAAAAAAAAAAAAAAAAAAAAAAATCGAATGTTGTTTTCTATAAATAAAGAGTGAGTTCAAGGACCTGAAAGAGTTGTGAAAAGAAAAATTAGGACATCTATACTAACTATGATAAATCTTGATACGATAGATTTTCAAATAATCCATAGATAATTATGTTTAACACATATTCTAGTAACTTTGCAAAACTGTATGTTGGACTAAACACTTTTGATTTCAATGCTGAAATTCTTTAAGCAGTTGCATGGTCATCTTTAATTACCAATTCCTTGTGATATTTTGAAGAATTACTTATTAATCTTAAATACGGTCAAATTCGATAAACACGAGAATTATATAAGTCATCCTATCATATATTCTAATATGAGTTAATAGTTAGTTAGTTAGCGTGTGTATATATATATATACAGATATTATCTTAAAAACGGGTCTAACGATTTTGACGAAATTTTGTATCCTACCATTTTGGGGCACCAAAAAACCACTGGGCTAGGTCACACGTTCGAGAAAATTCGATTAGTGGGTCATTTTGGGTCCCCAAGGCTCAGGGTCAAGCTAATTGTATCTAAAAAACGGTTCAAATTATTTTGACTAAATTTTGTATCCTACCATTTTCGGGCACGAGAAGAGTATCGGGATGGGTCACATGTTTGAGAACTTTCGATTAGTGGGCCATTTTTGGGTCAACGCGGGTTAAGTTAATTTTATCTAAAAAACGGCTCTAACGGTTTTGATTAAATTTTGTATCCTACGAGTTTCGGACACGGGAAAATCATTGGGTTAGGTCTCAGGTCCAAGAAAATTCGATTAGTGAGTCATTTTGGGATCACTGTGGGTCAAGCTAATTTTATCGGTCATGGGTCATTATGGGTCGAGCTATTTTAGGTATCTTTCAATACAAAAAAGTATAAAGCTACCTATTGCAGCCGTTCGGAGGAAAGCAATTCCGGAAAATTTTGGTATATTTTCACCGATCATGACCCCCAGACCACAAAACCACCCTCCGTTCAAATGTTGATTTATATATATATATCTGACCTATGTCATACGGTAACATTCGTATTTATAAATCAATTCGGATGAAACTAATTGTGTGTATTAAGCTCACTAATGTCTCGACCGAGTTCGTTGGCCAGCTTGGTCCGCCATCTTGTTTCAAGATGGCGGCCACTTATAAGATTTAAAACTAAAATAAATATACAAAAAAGTTAAAAATTCAAATTTATTTTTTGCTTACGTATTAGGCCCTTGTACAAGGATTCCGGAGCATTTTTTGTTTTACCTCTATCTTAAAAAATGGCTGAGATGGAGAAGTTTGAAATTCTAGGGTGGCTGACATTTTGAACACATTACAAGACAGCACATTGCAAAAAAAACAACGATTAATTTATGAGTTTTATTGAACGCGATTTCTCGCAAATTATTTTATTTCATTGTTGTAATCATTTTCCCAATCATAACGCATAAAACTATATATTCATATCCGTTAGCGCCAAATTCTCGCCAAACTTGGCGACACTTGGCGAAATATCGCCAAATTTGGCGACCAAAATAAATTTTCATAAATTAAGCCAACTTGGCTATAGCTCAATAATTTGGCGAATTTCTTATTCAAATTCAGTATTAACGAATCTTTTGTAAACGGTTTATTAGGTAGCTTTCAATACAAAAAAGTATAAAGCTACCTATTGCAGCCGTTCGGAGGAAAGCAGTTCCGGAAAATTTCGATACATTTTCACCGATCATGACCCCCAGACCCCAAAACCACCCTCCGTTCAAATGTTGATTTATATATATATATATATATATATATATATATATCTCCATATATATATATATATATATCTGACCTATGTCATACGATAACGCTCGTATTTATAAATCAATTTTGATGAAACTAATTGTATGTATTAAGCTCAACAATGTCTCGACCGAGTTCGTTGGCCAGCTTGGTCCGCCATTTTGTTTCAAGATGGCGGCCATTTAAAAATTTAAAACTAAAATAAATATACAAAAAAAGTTAAAAATTCAAATTTATTTTTTAATTCAGTGTTAGGCCTTGAAACGAGGATTCCAGAGCATTTTTTGTTTTACCTCTATCTTAAAAAACGGCTGAGATAGAGCAGTTTGAAATTCTAGGGTGGCTGACATTTTGAAACAAGACAGCACATTACAAAAACTTTCATTGTTGTAATAATTTTCCCAATCAAACGCATAAAACTATATATTCATATCCGTTAGCGCCAAATTCTCGCCAAACTTGGCGACATTTGGCGAAATATTGCCAAATTTGGCGACCAAAATAAGTTTTCATAAATGATGCCAATTTGGCTATTTCTCAATAATTTGGCGAATTTCTTATTCAAATTCTGTATTAACGAATCTTTTGTAAACGTTTTATTTGCATTTTAAGTTGCTGTTTTCGTGTAACATTAGCTAAAATTTTAAAACTAAGATATAGGAAAGCTACCTTTTCCTCCCGGTACAGGCCGGAAGAACTTTTTGCATTTTAGCTTGCTGTTTTAGAGTAACATTAGCGAAAATTTTAAAACGAAGATATAGAAAAGCTACCTTTTCCTCCCGGTACAGGCCACAAGGACTTTTGTATCTTAAAAACTGCTCAGACGATTTGAACTAAGTTTTGTATCTTACAGTTTTTGGGCACGAGAAAATTATTGGGCTAGGTCCCATGCTCGAGAAAATCTGACTATTGGGTCAACTGGAGTCAAGCTAATTTTATCTAAAAACCGGCTCAGATTATTTTGACTAATTTTATAGCCTACGGGTTTCGGTCACGAGAAGACAATTTGGCTTGGTCACATTGATTAGTGGGTCATTTTTGTCATGGGTCGTGATATTTGAACTCAAAGTTAATTTTGACCGAGCGTAGCTCGGTCTTCCCTACTCGTAAGCCATTACTCGTAATACCCGTGAAGATATATTTTTAAAAAACAGCCAATTAAACTAACTACTACTATTAATTGCCGTAACTTTGCATTAGTCACTACAATTTTCGAGTTATTGATATCGCCATTGAGTCAGTAAAATTAATTGATTTAATTAATAGTAATTCCAAAGGATATGAACGACGTATAGTAATGCAACTGATCCCTCCCTCCCCCCCCCCCACCGGGAAAAACTAAGTTAACTTTGCATTAGTCACTACAATTTTCGAGCTATTGATTTCGTCATTGAATCAGTAAAATTAATTGAGTTAATAGTAATTCCAAAGGACACAAATGACGTGCAGTAATGAAACTGATCACTTCTCTTTTTTTCCGAAAGATTCGGCTAACTTTGAAATAGTCACTACAATTTTCGAGCTTTTGATTTTACGCAACCTTTTCACGTTTGAAATAATACAGATGAAAAGTTAGCAATATAGTCATTGTTCCGTATTTAAATAGATAAACAAAAATGTTATTCTATGCTCCTTTTCTATGGCTCAGTGTAAAACTCCCAAAAAGGTCGAAATTTAAAATGTCTTTAGTTCTCCTTATTTTATTTTATTCTTTCAAGACCGTAGGTCATTCATTCCTTTGCATTTCTTGGGTGTACGTGAGTGTGCGGAGGGTGTTTCTTGAAGATTGAAATTTACTAGCATCTATAGTTAATCTGGAAATGAGAAGTTAAACTGCGAAAATCGAAAATAACAGCTGTCTATAAGATCCTACACTAGTCATGCGAAAACATTCGCAAACTAATGTTAAGTCTATGGGAACATTATTTTCAAATTTCTCTCTCGCATTTTAATATCTTTAAATGATTTTCTTTTGCTTAGGATAGTTGTGGTAAATCTCTAACGTTGTGAGTTTTTACTTTTTCGATTTAATTTTTTTTTTAAATATAAGGATACTTTCACTTTTAGAACCGGTTCCAAAATTGAAAATTTCCGCTTATTAAAAAAAAAAAAACTTTAGCCAAAATAAAAAAAGTAAAAACGCACAACATTAAAGATAGACCTCAGCTATCCAATGCAAAAAACATTTTAAAATATTAAAATGCGAGCGCGAAATTTGAAAATAACCTTTCCATAGACTTAACATTAGCTTGAGTGTTTCTAGTGCAAGGCTCTTACGAGTTAATATAGTTTAAACGATTAACTATTCTTAACGTGCAACTTGCTCGTTTTAACCGTGCTGTCATTTTAGCCGTGTTCGTATTAGGCGAGTTCGACTGTACTATCTAAAGCAGCAATACTTATTCGGAGGGCCACATGCGTCTCCGTAAGTTGGGCACACAATTTAAAATAAATAAATATATACAGAAGACTATATTTTGTAAAATATAAATTTTTATAGACCTGGTGATTGTTTTTAAAATCTGATACAATAAAAATAATCATAAAGCCTTATATATATATATATATATCTTTTTGATAAACGTAAAGAATTTAAAGTTAATACATTTACTAATTTTAAATCCTGTCTTCATAATTCTGTATATCGTAATATACTCCTTAATCATATTTACAGAATAAAGAGTTTATGTTCTTCTCAACTCATTAACAGCAACATTAAAAAACTAATCTATGATGCATTACAACATGGTTTTCCAAAAAAATTCATATATTCTTTAATATATAATTAGTACTTATATGATCTAAGCAACCAAATTAACACATGCGTTAAAAAATGTATAAAAAAAATATTAAAAAAAATATATATTCATTAATTAATTATAATAGGACGGCTGGGTGGGTAGATGTTGGATTGAGGAGGTGTGTGGCAAGTTGTATGGTAAGTTGTAAGGTGTGTGTTGGAGTTGTATGGTAAAAACGCATGGTTAATTTATTTTAAAAAAATGGGGGCATTTTGATTTACACATACGTTTGCTAATACAAATTTTATAATGGACTTTGATGTAGTACTTTTATATGCGTATTACTGTAGTTTTATTTAAATCTTCATTAATTAATTTAAATGTATTATTCACTACTATTAAGAATGTTTATTGATTAATTGTATTTACTTTTATGCCCATGGTGGACAATATCATCTATACTAATAAAAGAAAGTTTCGCTCTGTGTGTGTGTGTGTGTGTTGGCGATGGCTAGGAAAATTTAGCGCACCTAGAAGTCTGTAAATTTAGATTTAGGTAGTAAAAACACTCTCCTGGTATACCTGAGCCTCAGAATTTTAAAATTTTGAAAATTAAAGTAGTTATCAATTAAAAACTGATCAAAGATCACAAATAAAAAAGTCATTATTCTGAAGCGAGCTGGCGCATGTGCAGAAACCAATTTCCGTATCTTCCGGAACAGAAGAAAGAAAGCAGGAGACATTCCGTTTTTGTTTAAAGTATTTCTAAATTCGCCATAGACAAACGGCTAAAAATACGGAAAAACCGTCTACATATTCTACAAGAACATACTTTTACGTCTCGAACGATCTGGTTGGTTTGACAAAATTTTACATTTAACCCTTTCAAAAAAATAATCAAAAAGCATCGAATTCGTGTTTTTTATTTTCTCCCGTTTTCCGAGCCTTGCATCTACCGGAATACAAAATATACGGAAAAACGAAGGTCACCAAATTAAAGAACTGTTTTTGTCCTTTTCAAAGCCACCTTTGGTTTTAAAAAATACACAAATTAACCCTTCGAAAAAGTATATTTTCTGTATGCCGTTTTGCGATTTTTGCGATTTTGGCAATTTTTAAAATTTCGCATCGGCGATTCAGAGATAGGTACGAAAAACTAAAAATACCAGACAATACCTACATTTATTCCTTTTTCGCCATATGTATTTGTTTTTGAAAAATACGAATATTAACCCTTCAAAAAAATTCGTGCGCAGGACTCTCTTTTGCGAATTCCGATTTTCTGCTATATATTAAATCTGGCATCGGCTTTCTAAAATAACCAAACAAAAAGCAAACACACCTAAAGGCATCTACGTTCTATCGGGTTTAGGCAGAAACCTTTAGTTTAAAAAATAAATCACGTTAACCCTTTCGAAAACGTTTTTAACCGTAAGTCAATTTCGCTTTTTTAACTATTTCTCCTATCTTTAAAAATCCGAATTGGCGTTTATAAACAAGATATGAAAAACTAAAAATACCGTGCCTAATCTATATCCCTTTGGTTTTTGAAATCTGGTATCCGTTTTGAAAAAAATTAATTTTAACCCTCCGAAAAAAATCCTTTTCAAAACTCACTCACGCGAATTTCCTTTTTTTGGTTCAGATTTAAAAATAGGCATCGACTCGGGAAATGCAAGTACGGACAAACAGTAGACTCCAGATCATAGACACGTTTATTTTCTTCAAAATGCATCGTTGGGTTTTAAAAAATATCTACATTAACCCTTTAGAAACCGATCGATTACGTAACCCACTTTCGCGATTTCCGCTATTTTGGCAATGTTTACCCGTAGTTAAATTTCAATTCTACTAGGAAATTTGGTTGGGTCAAGTGTTCTGAAAAGGCCTCTTCCAGAACAGACTGCGCCCCCTGGCGGTGGAAAGTGGAACTATAGGAGTATATCTGGTTCTATGGACCCGATTACGACGGGGTTAGGCTCATTCGACTTGCTATTTATAGCCTTAAATATTTTAGCTGCACTTTCGACCGCCAGGATGCGCTTTCTGATCTTGGGTTTTATGAACCCGATTACGACGAAGTTTGCCTCATTCGACTTGATTTCGAGGATTAGCTAGTATTCTAATATAATGTAATACTTTCTTAAACGCTAATATAATATATATTAATTTAAATTAATTTTCTTCCCTAACTACTTCTATCATGTGTATTTAATTCTTAACTTTGTTTGCAAAAACATAATATGTTACTATTAATTTTAACATTTAATTAATATTATTTTTAAATCCATAGCATCTTAATTCACATAATTTAGTATTTTAATTTGGCCACGGTGGACAATATCATATTCTAATATAATGTAATACTTTCTTAAACGCTAAAATAATATGTATTAATTTAAATTAATGTTATTCTCTAACCTCTTGTATCATATGTTTAATATTAAATTTAACTCTATAGCATCTTAATTCACATTTAGTATTTTAATTAATCATTACTACATCCATTTTTACTTTAATGTAATTGGATTTATTATTCATTTTATATTTAATTTCATATATATTTATTATCTATATATTATTTATTTTATTTTTAATTTTATTTATATTTATTAACTAATTATTATCACTTTTGATAGAATGGTTTCATTTTTAATATTGATTTTTCCATTGTATATTCACTACATATTCAGATCATAGATGGCAGCACCATGGTTTGTTTGCTTTAAAATATTCCATATCCAAGTAATTCATTTTCTAGATTGTTTTGGCAACAGGGTTTGTAATCTTCTAATAATGTTTTTGGCAACATTTAGAATTTTTTTTGCACTTCATTGCCTTTATTGATGTCTTCATGTATCTGGTCAGTGTTGTGTTGCAGGAATCCATCTTCATCGCGTTGTTTTTGATATTTGGAGAGCTATTATCAAGTTTTTCTCTTATAAATATGGGTAAGGTTATCTCTCCATTTTGGTATTGTATTAGTAATGTATTTGTTTTATGATCTTTAAGTCTTTTTTTTTCACTAGATGGATATGTGTCTGAGTGGTCGTCCCAAATTCATATTCTTTAGCAATTTTAATGCTAATATGAAGATGAAACCACTCATTTTATTTGTGGAATTTATGCATTTGGGACTTGATAATTCTGTATAAATTCCACAAATTTCATTCATTCTATTTATTTCATTCAATTTTTAATTTAATTTCTACTTCTTTTAAATAAGTATTTAATATCTATATTCATAGTGCTGGGGTTACAATTTCGTTGTCAATAAATTATTACTTCCTAAATCATAATTTCAAGTTTCAGTTGGTGTTTCATTAATGGTTATATATATATATATTTCAATTAATAACCGCATTACAGAAATAGATATTCAAAGCCTGTTCTATAGCATTTCATCTCACTTTCAGGAATCTGCCCTATTAGCTAATGGGCTTTAGACACGACGCAGCTAACATTAAATTGCTAACTATTGGTTAAAGTTAATATTTATGTGTTAATAGCATATAATAAAAGTTCATTTATAAACATCTTACTGAAAAAAAGAAGTATGTTTAGCCCTCAAGCTAACTTCTCTACTAGAATTTGGTTCTAGACCTTTTAGTAAGTACTACTGGTCAAAAGTATATTGATGACACCTTCTGAAGATACGGCTTTAGTAAGCATGGTAACTTGGATGATAGTTATTTCAGCAATCTTACGGATTCTAAAATAATTAAGCATTTTTCATATTTTCTTTAGAGCGATCGCTTCCCTTTACTGTCATCACTGGAAATCTTCATATAAATCAATAACTGTTTTCATTTCCTGGCCATTTTCATTTCACAGTGATATTCAGTTCACTGCTGAAAATGAACAAAACAATAAGGCACAGGTGGCATGAGAGGACCGGTTGATTGCCCGATGTGCCAAAAATTAAGGAATGAATTATGCACAAAATACTAGTAGTTAGTCTTAAGGTCAGTCCAGGGCCGTCCTGAGATACAGCCATAAATCCTTTCCCTTCCCATTCTTTTCGAATCATTTTGTGGTCATCGACAAAAGAAAGGGCAGTATCAACAAAAGAAATGGGTGTTTTTACAGCTGTCAACGGCTCCCGATCTCTGACCTTTAGGCAAGCTAAGGCTGCGTTTAGGAGAGATCCTGAGCAAGGTGACCTGAGATAATATAAATCTTGTGTATTCCCATTCTTCTCGAATCATTTTGTGGTTATCGGCAAAATGGAAGTTTCAACAAAAGAAAAGTGAGTTTCACTGTCAACGGCTCTTGCTCTTGAACTCTGACCTTTAGACATGCTAAGAAAGTCATAAAAGATGAAAGGGACAGCTTTACCACTTCAGAGAAAGTGCCAAGTTAGACCGCTGATGTCTGTTTGGACCTCAAGAAAGTCATAAAAGATGAAAGGGAGCGCTTCACCAAATAAGAGACACCGCCCACTTAGACCGTAGTCTGATCGGTCCTTTATTTTGTAACCCGGGAAGCCAGGAGTTGGATAGCATGGTATTTTTAAAAGGAAAGTAGCAGATTTTTCCAAGCACCTGAAGGTAGTGTTAGCCCCCTGAAAGCAATTTAGTCAGACTAATTGCTCTTTGCTTATCGCATCCAGGTAGTAGTTGAGAGTATACGGTGATATACGCCGTATACCTTCTAGATTTTTTTAAGACCTTTCGTTTCTCAAATAAAGCCTATCACGCATATTCTCTAGCGAAGTGTTTTTCAACCTTTTTTATTTGGCTGCGCACTCGAACCCACAGTTAACCTTCCGCAGAACACTAAACTTATAATGATTCAAAATCTATGAAAAAGTCCTTTTTCATTTATTTAATAACACAAACAAAATGTTCCATCATAAATAAACGAAGAAAAATATTTTATTGTTATTTATATAAAAAAAGATTGTTTTAAATTAATATTTTCTTGGCAAGGCAGGTTTTTTTGATAGGCATACTAGTAAAACTTCTTCCAAAGATCTAGCCGAAATTAATTTTCGTTTTGAACATTATTCGCTGCAGAAAAGCTTATTTCTGGTAAATGTAACATTGAGTGCGAACGACATTTTTTGTAACAATTGCAATTTTGCAATTAGGGAAAAACCAATAGATTCTAATACTTTTTTTAATCTCTTTTCACTGCAGTTCTCAGACATTTCTTATTAAGAGTGTTCAAACATTGAAACAAATTTGGTAGGAAATGAAACTTTATGACACTAAATTTCATTACATAGTAATCTGCAGAACTCAGAATGTTTCATTTTAAAGTACTTTTGTTAGCTCGTAAGAATCATGATATGAAACTAAACTCTGTTGCTCTACAGTCCATTAGGAAACTTGGCATACAGTTCTCAACCCTGTTTACTAGACCATGGGCCCTGAAGGGCTATACAGCGTATGTCCCGGTCAGGTGATCGCCCAACGCGGAACCTTCAGTGTTTAGTTCCCAAGCAAGCTTGATACTCAATTTATCAACCACGAAGGGTTGAAATGATGAGTGAACTATGCTCAAGTCCGGAGTCGAACTCTGGACTTATAGCGTGGTAGCTCGACACACTGTCCATTAAGCTACCGGGATTCAGAATCATGATATAACTAGACTAAAAATTTTCATAACACCCCTAGGGATCTCTCACACTGTTAAAAATTTGCAGCAAACTGTCCAGTCATTTGACCGTTTTTATAGAAAACGATTACATAATCGTAATTTAACTTTATTCTGACCATATTATTGCCCATATTATGGTAAGAATAGAGTTAAATTACGGTCATGTAACCATTTTCTATAAAAACGGTCAAATGACTGGACAGTTTGTTGCAAATTTTTAACAGTGCACGGCGCACCAGTGTGTCGTGACACCCCGGTTGCAAATCAATGATGTAGTGTATATCCTCAGCGTAAACACCCTCTGTGTTTTTTTAAAGACAACAGCACTGAACTCGCCCAATGTGAAAGTGCCTTTGATGAACATTTCTCTTTCCAGGATTGCATCATCTATTATTATCCTGATGCTGGAAGGGCGAGATGCTCCGATTAGATACAAAAGTTAGGATGGGAAAAGTTGTAAACACCAATCTCCACAAAACAGTACTTTAATCTTCATTGCGGCTTTATAAACTTTAGACTCGTGACGTTGCTCGGCACACGATACTTGCAAGAACCGACAATAAAAAAAATGTCCAAATAACCAAAATATATAAGGACAACTATTTCAAGATTTCGTTATTGGGATTCCTTTCTGTCATGCATCATTAAAGGAGAAAAAGTACAATTTCTCCCCGAAAATTAGACTTAATTAGAAAATAAGCCCTATCAAGAGTTTTCAGGATTTCATAATATAACTCCTACTCCGAAAATAAGAACACTCAAAAATAGACCCCACTTCCCACTCCAATAATAGTCCGCCCAGCGACGGACTCAGTTTCAAAAGACCGGTTGATCCAATTACATCTATAATGTTCTCATTTGTATGCATAAAGTTATTCTAAAATAGATAAATAAAAAGAAAAAAAATGCATTATTTAAAAAAATCTTTTTCCTAATTATAGCATACACATACTATACACATTACCGGTAAACCGAATCTTTACTTATTTGTTATACAAAACTTCCTTGGGAAATGGGTTTTTTTTTTCTATTTTTTTGACTGGGGGGGGGGGGTGGTAAGGGGACAAGAATTTCTTTTGATCTTATTGTGCACAGCTGAGAAGTGATCAGTACAGTTGTTTTAGTCTCGCATATATTTTTTAAGTATCATATATTCTAATATGAGCAAATTTTGTGTGTGTGTGTGTGTGTGGTTATATATATATATATATATATGCAAATTTTATCTTAAAAACGGCTCTAACGATTTAGACGACATTTTGTATCCTACCGTTTTGGGGCACCAGGAAACCATTGGGATAGGTCACATGTTCGAGAAAATTCGATTAGTGGGTTATTTTGGGTCACCATGGGTCAGAGTCAAGCTAATTTTATCTAAAAAACGGCTCAAACGATTTTGACTAAATTTTGTATCCTACCAATTTCGGGCATGAGAAGACTATTGGGCTGGGTCACATGTGCGAGAACTTTAGATTTGTGGGTCAACGCGGGTCAAGTTAATTTTATCTAAAAAACGGCTCAAACGATTTTGATTAAATTTTGTATTTTACGAGTTTCGGGCACGAAAAAATCATTGGGCTAGGACACATGTCCGAAAAAATTCGATTAGTGGGTAATTTTTGGGTCACTGTGGGTCATGCTAATTTTATCAAAAACGACTCAGACTATTTAGACTAAATTTTGCATCCTATGGTTTTCGGGCACGAGAAGACTGTTTGGCTAGGTCACATGTTTGAGAAAATTCTATTAGTAGGTCATTTTGGTCATAGGTCATTATGGGTCAAGCTATTTTTGTCTTAAAAATGGCTCAGAGGATTTGAACTAAATTTAGTATCCTACAGTTTTAGGGAACGAGAAAATGACTGGACTAGGTTACATGCTCGAGAAAATCCAATTAGTGGATCATTTTTGGGTCCCTGTGGGGTCAAGCTAATTTTATCTAAAAACGGCTCAGACTATTTTGACTAAATTTTATATCATACGGGTTTCGGACACGAGAAGACAATTAGGCTTGGTCATATGTTCGAGAAAATTTAATTAGTGGGTCATTTTGGTCATGGGTCATGATATTTGAACTCAAAGCTAATTTTGGCCGAGCATAGCTCGATCTTCCCTGCTCGTATGTGAATGATAAATTAGAGTTTTGCAATAAATAGCAAAGCTTTAGCAAATATCACCGATAATTGTTAATTTATGTACTTAAAGTGTTTATTTAATGCAAACATTTCTATTTTAAACCTTATAAGTGCAGTTAGAGGTTTCACAGACCGCTACGTTTTTCAATTTTTACAGTTTAATTTGAAATTTTCAGTTTATTACGTTGACCGTCGTGTGAATCGAATACCATACATATGCGCTGCGTGAACAACATGTTAACTATAGATACTTTCGTTTGGAGCCCTTGTACTATCGCTAGAGACTTTTGAACAGATGAATTTTAATTATAATAGTTTTGTACATAACGTTAGTACATAAACAGTATCCTTTGGGTTAATCGAGCCATTTATTCCTCTTTCGTTCAAGCGGTCTTGGAGGCCGTTCACAGTAGGTATGCAGTCATTTCTGTCACAGCAGTTAAATGTTAACTTTTAATTTTCTGTTTAGCTATAGATGCTAGTAAAATGTTGTTTTGTTTGGTGCCCTTGTACTATCGCTAGACTTCTGAATATGTGAATTCTAATTATAAGAGTCCTGTACATAAAGTTAGTACAGAATAAATATCCTCCGAGTTAATAGAGACTTTTGCTCCTCTTTTGAGCAAGTGGTCTTAGAGACCGCTCACAGTAGTTATGTGACAATTTCTATCACAACAATTAACTCTGATGTTATTTTAGCTTTTGTGCAATTTCTGAAATACAAATTTCTGAGTCAGACTTGCGGTGACTGACACACTCTGAAATGTGAAATTCCTTGAGGGGGAGCAACTGTCCTCTACCCTCTCCAAATGTCGTGTTTGTATGTGCGGCATTGTTTATACCAGATACCAGGAAATTACATTATTATTACAAGCAAGCGTTCTTTGAATACTTATGTAAAAGTATAGCACGAGACAAGATCATCTTTCATACACAGCCCACATTTTCTAATCTCAAGTCTACGAAGTCCCATTGGGTAAGTTGACAACCACTTAGCTTATTAAAATAATCTATATATTTAAAACGCTAAGCGTTTTCTTTTGACAATCCGTGAGAACAAACTACTGCATCAAATTACATCATTCTTTTTTTTAAATGAAAGATATTTGGACACAGATTTGTTATCGTGCATTAGTTTGTTCGAAAATTTAATTAATTAGTCGTAATTTTCAATTAAACTTTTACTTCTGCTAATGACGTCATAAAGTCGGCTATTCGGATAACGCCCACTGTTGCGAAGCATAGAGTTTATTCTCTAAACTCTGGTGGTTACGAGGATAAAAGATAAATAATAAATATTAAAGGCACGTGGATTTTAGGCCGAATTTTTTTTATTTGCAAGTTAAATTTCAGTAAAAATATTTATCCGCGTGTTTTATAAGCGAATAAAAATTCATATTTATTGTGACGTCACGGGAATATTGTCCATTGGGTATATTTTATCATTATGCATTATAACTTTGTTGATGCCATTTTTTCATTACAATTAAATACAAAATATATTTTTATTTGTATACATGGTGTTTAAGCATTAAAGTAACGTATATAAAGCACGTGAGAAAAGTTTGCGCCTGTGAAAATGAAGTTAAGCTTAGCTTGAAATGCATTTTAACATTGATAAAACTAAAGAGAAAAATGTATATGATTGTGTCAACGTGACGTAATTTTAACTGATTTTTCCATTCTTAATTATAAAGATTAGAATTGGATTGGAGCCGTCATTGATTGCTTCATATTGATTGCATACCTTGATTACATGTTACCAATTACTTTTTTTTTAACTATATGTTAGAATATTTCCTTTTTTAATAAAAAAATCTAAAGGATTTCAGGAAATTTAAAATTATTAAAAATAGTCTTACGGTAGGGAAAAAAAACCTTGAAATAATGATTGTATTTTTAGCTAGAATAAACTATGTAAGACTAATATTTCATAGGAATTATTTTGGTAGGTTTATTATAAGTTCATTTAACAGTTCCTTATTTGCGCAAAGTCCGATTTCTTTCACTGTAAATTTCTCTTTCGATGTCAAAGATGTTTTTTACATTTTGACGCCAGCCAAAATACAGTGGCAATTTTTAGAAATGTACAACGGTTGTGACAACAAACGGCGCTATCACTTTAGCTTTCATCTCGCATACAACCCTTCTAAATACTACAAATTTCTATTTTTTACTACATTTTACTACATTTTACAATTTAAATTCTTACATCATCAATTAGAAAAAAATTAGCTTTTGATTGAAATTAATTTGAAAACTGCCGCTTAATTTAACGACTTTTTAAATAATTTTCAAGCATCAAAAGTTTTTTAATTTTATCTTATCAATGACCACCAGTTTGCTTCAATAATGTAAAATAGCCCCTGCGAAAGTTGCCACAATTGAAAATAGATTTCCCTAACCATCATAAAAAGTGAATAATAATAATATTAAAAACAGATAAGATCAGATTATCCATAATATAGAGACGAAAATCTGCCAAAACAAAACAAAAAAACTATTTTCAATTTATGTTGAACATAAAATTGATATGTTGAATTTGTTGATGTATATGTTCCATCAGATATCAGAATATACTAATTGTATTTTTAATTTTTTTTAAAGATTCATTTGTCAACTGTATAAGAGGAAAAACATCCCCGACTGTGAAGGAAAAGGGATAATCATCCTGATTATGTGAAAAAGCCGAAGAATACAAACAAATAAATTACGCTTGAAAACATTAAAGATCTTCCTCATCTGCAGATTGATTTATTACTGTAAAAAAATTCTTCATCCTTACATAAAAATGGATTAGCTTAAAACAATTAATGTACTTTAGAAGATATGAATTGGAAACGAACAATGATTAAAGATGATATTTTAAAACTTTTAATTTAAACATTTTGAAACTTTTTAGCGTCGAATTTCGACGGTGCTTTTGGGCAGATGCAATGCACATGCTCATAGGAGCTCATACAGTTGCATAATCACAGGGTGGGGGGGGGGATGTGTGCTTATTTTACTATGTTCTTTTATTTGCTGAATATGAGATGAACGTAGGAATATACTATTTGTATGATACTTCATAGGTCCATGAATTTTTTTTCTTGACGAGGGAATATGGTGGTAATGTCAAACTGGTTTGCATTACACAGTTGTTTACGGATTGTTTGTTTGGAGCTTGCATCGGATATAGTACCGTATTTGGCTGGGGAAAAAACTTTTAAAATAAAATATTTGAAAGACTATTATTTAAGAAGGGGTGCGTATGAAACAAAGAAACTTATTTTACTGATATTGTTATAGTATTTTTTCCGTCAAGTTTTGACGGGTTCTATCTAGTCACTATTAAAGATACCATTCTGACTTTAAAGTTTTGACAAAAGTGTAGTAGAGTTCAGAACAAAGAAAAACTTGTTTACTTCGGTAACAGCGAGAGGAAGAATTTTATGCTAGAGAAACACTTCTTTCTGAATAGTAGAGTGTCAGAAACCACTGGTAAAGACTAAAGTTTTAGAGAGTCATTTTAATATATACTGTCGTCTTTAAAAGAAGTCAATCTCCGCAAAGAAGGAGTACCCCCAATCTTTCACGTCGTATAGACTAGACAATCGTCTCCAAACCAGCATATTTAAGCATATTTTTTAAAAAGTAATTTATTAAAAAATTATTCAAAATTACTCACAAAACATTTCCATATGGAAAAATTTACTAATTGCCATAAAAAAATTATTATTAAAGAATAATCACAAAGCCAATAAACGTATTATCAAAGTGTTAATACGGACCATCATTAAGGTATAAGCACATACAGTACATATACGCAAACAGAACAGTTTTAAGTGTAATGCTCATAAGTACCGGTCAATTAAAATACGAACAGGAAACAATTGTGGAAGATTGCATGATTATAATTGAATAAATGTCAATTTTTGTCTATGCAAATACATGAATAAATATAGATTCTTTATATGAATGTATAAATAAATGTAGATTGTTTAAAATAAATTAATGGAGGTAAATTTTTGTGCATGAAAAATATTGGAAATCCCCTGAAAGCAAGTCTTAACGTGTCTTTTGTATTAAAAATTATTACAAGACCCAGTTTTATTTTGGGGGAAAAACGGCTCACGTGAAAATTACACCAAATGTCTTGCAGTTTTTACTCTTATTCTATTTAAATATTGAAACTTTTTTAAATTCTCAACTTAATTTGAGTTTCTTGCAGTTAGACAACACAGCGCCATTCACGATGAAATTTTGAATTACCTCATTTCTTCGTGTATAATGGGAATTTTTTCTTCAAAATGTTAGGGTTGAAATTCGGAGGGTGCATTATGCATAAGATATTTTTGAAAAAATGTGAAACCATACATGCTTTCTCTAAGTCACTGAATTGTCGCTTCTGGAATAGAGCTTTCTTCAGTTTTTAGCTCACAGGCTATCAAAGCCTGAGAGCTTATGTGCCCGCCGGTTCTGTATGTATGTACGTACGTATGTATGTACGTAACGCCATAACTCTTCATATTAATATCCGTTTTCCTTCAAATTTTGTTTATAGGTTCACTGTGTTAAGGCGCTACCCTGATTAGTTTTCGGGATTGATTGGTTAAGTATAAAGGGGGGGACGGGGGCTAATCCCCCTTTAATTTACATAAATGGTTTTTTTCAAGCAGAATTATACGATTTTCTTCAAATTTTGTATATAGGTTCATTGTGATAATGCGCTTCTCTGAATAGCTTTGGGGGTTTATTGGTTAAGTATAAAGGGGGAAGGGGGGGCTAATCCCCCCTTAATTTAGATAAATGGGTTTTTCATCCAGCATTATCCGATTTTCTTCAAATTTTGTATATATATATTCATTGTAATAAGAGGCTTCCCTGATTAGTTTAAGGGGTTCATTAGTTAACTATGAGGGGGTAACGGGGGGATGACCGCCCCCCTTAATATATTGTCGATGTCTTTATTTTTCGAGGGGCTTATTTCAAATTCTTTGAAATACGAGTATAATATACAATTAGTGTGAATAGCCTGTGAGCTCAATGTCCTCAGTTTAACTGGGCAGTTTTTTTTTTTTTTTTTTTTTTTTTAGCTCACAGGCTATCAAAGCCTGAGAGCTAATGTGCCCGCCCGTTCTGTATGTATGTATGTACGTAACGCGATAACTCTTGATAGAAATAACCGTTTTGCTTAAAACTTTGTTTATAGGTTCATTGTGATAAGGCGCTTCCCTGATTAGTTTTGGGGGTTCGTTGGTTAACTATAAAAGGGGGGAAAGGGGGCTAACCCCCCTTCATTTAGATAAATGGGTTTTTCATGCAGAATTATCCCATTTTCTTCAAATTTTGTATGTTGGTTCATTTTGATAATGCGCTTCTGTGAATAGTTTTGGGGGTTCATTGGTGAAGTATAAAGGGGGAAAGGGGGGGATAATCCCCCCCTTAATTTAGATAAATGAGTTTTTCATGCAGAATTATTCGATTTTCTTCAAATTTTATATGTATATTCATTGTAATTAGAGGTTTAGTTTAAGGGGTTCATTAGTTAATTATGGGGGGGGGGTAACGGGGGGATAACCCCCCATAATATATTTTCGATTTCTTTATTTTTCAAGGGTTGATTTCAAATTCTTTGAAATAAGAGTATAATATACAATTAGCGTGAATAGCCTGTGAGCTCAATGCCCTCAGTTTAACTGGGCAGTTTTCTTTTTTTTATCCCTCCATAATCATATGCAGTAGGGCTACTATAATACAGGCTGAATCATCAAGCATTTTGATGCCCACCAAGGTTACCAAGTTGGCCTTTTTTTAAATTCAAAAATTTCGAATTCTTACTGGAAATTCTGAAAGAAGAATTTATACTTTAAGTAATCACGAAATGTCGGTCATTAAATAAAGAAAAGAATATTGTTGGAAATTTCTGATATGAATGCGAAATTTCGAAATTAAAAAAAGGCTAAACTGGCAACCCTGATGCCCACATAGACCAATCAACGATTGTTGTCCACGCGGCGCGGCTTATCGTTCTTCTCCTAAGGGCGATTAAATGGCGGCGTGAGTCAGCCCGTATGCAGTACTCGACAACGTCAAAATTTCAAGCTACAGCGTTGTTGCCGTTTACTTTAGCGTAATATAAAACAATATAAAACCCAAGACCTAGAGTTTAAAAGCGGCGCACATTGTGACGGAGTGGCTTTTTTGCAGACATGGATAAAGCGGTTTTCAGTGTTTATCGAGTCTGTTCACGATTCCCGTTATTTTCCTCGGGAAAATTCCGTTTATGCTCATTTCTTAAGTCAATTTTTGTAGAGGAAAAAAAGGTCAGATTAAAAAACTTAGTCGCCAGTGGCGACCGCATTTGTCAAGTCCTGTTTATAAGGGTGAAAATTGATACTAAAAATGAGCAAAAAAAGGTTGCCTGTGAAAGAATGTTATATGCGATCCTTATTCATACCCACTAATACATTCAGATGTGTATCTAAACATAACACAACAAAAACAAACAAATTTAACATAAAATAATCTTTTTCAATTTGCAAAATAGTATTTAAATTGTACAAAAAAGGGTCAAAATTAACTAATTTTTCATTAACTGGTATTTTTAACATCAACAATTCATTAACATATTTAATACATTTACAGTTAAATACATATTTTAATATTTATGAAAATTTTATTTTTTCATGTCTTTGCTTTTTATGTATCGAATCAAGTTACAAATTCGTTTGATATTATTGTCAAATCAGCACAGCGTGTCTTTCTAGAACCATGATCGATTGAGTGTGTTTTTTTTATCATTTCAACTTTTGGGGAAAAAAAAAACTTTTTTCTGAGCTGGCTACTGATACTGGCAAAGTTACGATTATGCACAACGTGATAAAAAAAAAAAAAAAAAAAAAAAAAAAAAAATGAACACTGCTTTCTAATTTGTTGACGTGACGTTCATATAAGAGGTGAGTTCGGGCTTTTTTATCGCCCGCCTGAACCCGATTCCGAAAGTACGCAGTAGAAAATAGTTAATAACATTGTAAAATCGTTTCAAGATTAATTTTCGGATTTAAAAACTTCTTCTTACATAGAAATATGTATTAATCTTAAATACTCTTTCATGACAACGTTTCGTTATTTTCATGACCTGGAAAATCTGCGTAAAAAAAAAAAAAAGAAAATGTTATTGGGAGATTCCACCGTTACGTGTGTGACTTTTTTTTTTTTTTTTTGCAAATTTAAACAAATTTGGAAGTGAAATTTAGATAACGCTTTACTTTTTTTATTGCTATTACAGGACACATACAGAATCATTTTTCTAGCGACACCTTTAGTCTAAAGTAATTTTTTTTAAACAGTAGTTACGTGTGTGACTCAGAAAAATCACACACGTAACAACGACTTTACTATTTTTTTTTTAATTGTTATTACTTTAGACTAAAGGTGTTACCACAAAAATGATTCTGTATGTGTCCTGTAATAGCAATAAAAAATGTAAAACGTTATCTAAATAATTTTACTTCCGAATTTGTCTCAATTTGCAAAAAACACTAAAAGTCTCACGTAACGGTGGAATCGCCCTATTTATACCCAACCACTGATAGAAGTCTTCAATGGTCACAATTCTTATTGTTTTAAAATATTGTAAAACTATGGCAGAAATACATGAATTCTGTTTCCCAGTAATTCTGGAAAGTTACTTCAAACAGAAAAAGAGGATAGACAAGTGATTTTTTATGCTACTAACACTGACCGTGAATTAAGCTTCATAATCAAATATACTCAGAATATTTCTCCTTATATCTCAAATACAGGGTGTTCCAAAATTGCACCGACAAATTGTAAGGAATGATAGAAAACATCAAAAGGATGAAAACTTACCATAGAACATAGACTGGACACACCCTTAAAAGTCTATGCTATACACCGTTAAAAATATCGTTGATTACCAGAAAAAATTCTGTATTTTTACGGAATTTATTTCTCCGATGAAATGGTTTCGCGAATGTGTCAGAAATTAGCGTATATGGATACTTTACAGATGCTGACTAAAAGTCTAATTAATTTGTCGTTTTTGCTAAGTCTTTGGAATTTTTTTATATTTTTACACTTTAAAAAGAATTTTCCTTTTTTTGCCAGTACAATTTCCGCATTTTTGAGGGATTTTTTTTTTTTTTTTTTTTTTTTTTTTGCTGCTGCTGTGTAATAATAAATCCCACAGCCTTAGAGAAAATTAAAATGTAGCATTATCTGTCAGATATTCTCAAATCCATACTCTTTGATACATTCACGAAATCACTTTCATCGAAAAAGAAAATTCTTAAAAATAAGGAAATTGTACTTAGAAAAATCGGATTTTTATCTATTTTTAATTTTTTAGTAAGGCGAAGAAGACACCTGCAAGCTTATGCTGAACTATAGGTTGAATCAAGTATTCGTAAATGAAGCGTAGTAAGTTAGCTTGTGTCTATGAAATTCAGAGAACTTATCGTACCACAGGTTAACTTGCAAGAAAATACCGAATATAATTTCTTTTCAAATTTCTCATTTGCATTTCCATATTTATATGTTTATTTTCCACAGGATATCCGAGATCAATGTCTAACCATGGACTTTTGTATTTTTTTGATTTTGGTTTCTGTTTTTTTTTTTCCGAGATCACTTTGGGAACCAGTTCCAAAATTGAATCGTAAATTTATAGTGCGTCTTATTTTATCACAGAATTTCTGAAATCAAATCAATTTCAAAATGCTTCTTCTAAACGTTTGAAAATTGTACAAGACGTTCGTCTCGACAGCGTTAACATTGAAGAGGGGAATTTCAGGTCTCGCTGATGAGGAGCCTCAAACCGCCTCACATTCGTAGGTGTTAGGATTTTCCGATATTCGTTCATTTATAGTTATATATATATATATATATATATAATTAAAAAACAACTATATCTGCACTCACCAGAGGAGATATCGCTATGAGAAGATTTCTTATATGACGTATATTGCCTACTTTTTCGGCTACTAGATGGCATTTTAGGGAAAAGTTATTCAACATCGGCTGTTTAAATGATTTATACACACTTAACAGCACTACACAACTAAAGCACGACAAGCTTTAGAGAAAGATTTTCGAAGAAAAAAAAACAACAACAACAAAGATTGAACTGATGTTAGTTGCTGTTTTGAAAAAAATTCGCCGATGAAAGTTCCTTTCGCTGGTCCTCATAAACTTCGGAGAGTTACGAGGAAAGCGATCCTGGTATAACTTAAGAATTTCGTACATGGAGCGATCAGACATTATTTTCACTTCTCAATTTATTGAGTAAGCTAAAACAAAGCAAGAAAGGAATCCAAATAGATTTTTCCGCTATTTTTGGAACGAGATCAACCAATCGGGAGCTTATATTTTGCGTGAATTTGCGCTTTTTGAAAATAACGTAAAAATCAGGCATCTGATTGAACAATTTCGTTTCGAAAATAGCGAAAAACCTACCTGGATCCCTACCCAAAATTTTGTACTACAAAATTCACATATTGCTTGGGAACTAAGGCAAGGATTCAGGTAGATTTGTAGCTATTTTGGAAACGAAAATGACCAATTAGAAGTTATATTTTCAAAAAAAGTTATAATTTTGCAAAAATGCAGGCTTTTGACTGGTTAGTCTTCTTTAGGAAATTGTGGAAAATATACTTGGATCTCTGCCTAGAAAAAGATATTAGAGTACTTTTATAAAAGAGTAACTCCATACGGACAGATCGCATGTTTAATACCAGGGCTACACTAGATACCGGGCTTGCTCATTGCTTATCATGACGTCACAAATGGTGGCTGGCCGCTTTCAGCGATTGGTACAAAGCGATACGACAAAAGGAAAAACATACAGCAATTGGCACAAAACGACGGGCTCGTCGCTTTGCACCAATCGCTGGTCGCGGTCAGCCACCTTTTGTGACGTCATGACAATGAATGAGCAAGCCCGGTATCTAGTGTAGCCTTGTTAATACCCATTTCTGAACTCTGTCGTTATAGATTTCGATATCGAAGAAGTCGTTATTTCCATATCAATAATACTTTTCTCTATTGTTGTTTAGACGCCAACGATATTGAAACTGTGCCTTTAGAGCTCAGAATTTCGCCACGCCGCTAATCGCTTGAGAGCATAGGAGCAGGCGGCGGTTTCAACTCCCGCTGACTCCTTTGTACACGCGGCTGTATTTCTTCAGTGATATTACTTCCTTGTGTCTATCCAGTCCTCATCTTGATGAAAACTTATAAGCAGATATTTGTATCAAGCTCACAAGTCTGATGTATGTTCTCAATAAACAAACAAACAAAGCTCAGAACTGGACTCATAGGTAGGCATTCAGGGAGATATTTCGCTATTTTGGAAAGGAGATTAATCAATAAATAGAAACCTGTATGTTGCGAGCTTTTCCAAAACAACGAAAATTTTCCATAAATGCAGACTTCTGATTGATCAATATCGTTTAGGAAATGGTGAAAAATCTATTTGGTTATCCTTGTTAGACCATTTATAACTAGATGGCGCATGGTAACACTTGCTTAGAATATTAGCAGTAATTTTTTTCAAACATTGCTCGCAACAACCAAATGACTTTCAAGCGGGCTTCAAGTCAAGCATACAAGTTTGATGTATGTGTATCAAATACCAAGGACCAAGTACAACTACGGTGCCTTGATATGAGCGTGGCGACATACGTGATATAAAATTTGATTGATTAAGACGATCCGGGACAAAAGAGAATCATCAAGTACCTTCTCAAGCCCACCATTATCACCAAGCTAATGTTTCTTAACTTGTCTCACTCGTATAATTGAACTCGTTTAGGCCAGGTATCGTCCAGTCTGGAATGTAGGTTTGCCACTGTTTGGACAAAAACGTCTATCTAAGTCTGAGCATACGCCATGTACGTACGTCGCAACTGTCATATACATGCACCCTAGTACAACCGCGCGTGACTTGATTATATGAACAGTTTAAGATAGAGTGCCTTTAAATGAGAGTGGCGGAGACATACGCGCAGGACGCATGTTCAAATTGAAGTTTTTATTCAAATTATGAAAATCTACGTTTCAGAACTTGGTAACACTTGCTTAGACCGCGACCTACGTTATACACGGCCGGTGCATGACATTTAAAACGTCACATGGAGTGAATAATTTTTACACAGCGATTGGTGCAAAACGGTGGGAGCGCCGCTTTGCACCAATCACCGTGGAAAAATGATCCACTTCATGTGACGTTTTAAACGTCATGCACCGGCCGTGTATAACGTAGGTTGCGCTTAGACCACAGATTAAATATAGTCATACAGATTTGACAGTGGAGCGAAAACCCGAACCGACGCGATACAAGCGCCACTACTGAACACAGTCAAGAAGTAACACGCGTGCGATCTATAAACTGTCAGACTGTCACGGTCACATGTACCTGTTGGCAGTTTTGTTTAATATCGACACGACAGTTTCTCAGTTTAAATTATTAAGAAAAAGGTGTAAATCTGTAAGAAACTCGTGTAAATATGTATATTTGTAAGTATTTGTATGATAAAATAAAATATGTTTGATGTTTTAAACAATAACAAACTGCGGGGACGCATTTACATAAAAAAAAGATAGATACTATACAAATAAGATAAGTAATACCTACCTGTGGCGACACGCCCGGAACGTTTGCGACTGTTGTCACTAGGGGCTCTGAAGTTGCGATTCGGTTACCATTGAGCTTATGGAATTGTCCTATCTGGTGGAATATATTTAATCTGTGCGCTTAGACTAGGGATAAACACGCAGAGCGCATGCTCACGCCGCGACCTACGTTATACACGGCCGGTGCATGACGTTTAAAACGTCACATGAAGTGGATCATTTTTACACGGCGATTGGTTCAAAGCGGCGCGTTCACCGTTTTGCACTAATCGCCGTGTAAAAATGATTCCCTTCATGTGACGGTTTAAACGTCATTCACCGGCCGTGTATAACCGCGACCTGCGTTACACACGGCCGGTGCATGACGTTTAAAACGTCACATGGAGTGGATCATTTTTACACGGCGATTGGTGCAAAACGGGACCAATCACCGTGTAAAAATGATCCACTCCATGTGACGTTTTAAACGTCATGCACCGGCCGTGTATAACGTAGGTCGCGGTTGGCCACGTAATACTCGCTTGGAAGATTATGATTAGACGAGTGAGGCACGTTAACAAACATTAACTTGTCGATAATGGTAGGCTTGTCAAGATTCTTGGCGATTAGTTTTTCTCCATAAGCCCAAAAGTAAAGGGGGTCTCAAGCCAAGCTAAATCCGGATTATTATTCATAAATTTAACACACAATGAAGATATTTCAGCACAGACTAACTTTGGATTGTGTGATGTGGGACGACATCATGAGAAGTTTCCAGATAACGAAAGCGACAGGCCACGGCACTTCCACCTGTCTCGACTGTCACGTGACGAACACAGGCTATTTCTACTAGTGACATCGTATGTACTGTCAACTACATTCTGAATTTACGAAGAGTGTATTTCAGTGTTATTTGGACGCATATTCTGGTCATTTTCGGTATTTTTTATGATATCATTAATTTTTACCGAGAGAACACGTAAGGGTATTGTAAATATTATTGCATCGTTTTCAGCATTGTTAAAATTATGAACGAAATCTGCGTTCGGCTTGTAATGAAAATAAAATGATGGCCATTAGTATTTCCAGGTCCACTGTCACAAAAAGCGGGATAGGGAAAAAAATAATAAAAAGGGGACAGTGTCTTCCAAATTGGAACATAAAAATGCAGCAAGCCCTATGAAAACGGAGCCTGTCTATAACAGAATCCGGTCTTAAACATAAAAAATTCATGCTTCTTACTGAAGGAAAGCACACAATTATGCTAGCTAAGATGAAAACAGATTTAAATGAAATCTTTCTCCGGTCACTTGTGATTCCGTCTTAGTAGGTTTTACTGTACTAAGAAAACACAATAACCTTGTACAATAAAATCTGTGGAAGCGGAAACTCTGGAGACCGAAACAATATTCCGTTTTGGAGACGTTTCCGGATGAGCAATTATAAGTGTATGGAATTCCTTTCGTCGGGAATGAGAAATGTTTACGTTCAGGAAAGGATTCCGTTGTAAACAAGTTCCGCTTTTACAGATTTTACTAAACAAAGTACAGTAAAACCAGTATAAAACAGATTCACTAAAGACTGAGAATATATTCCGTCTTAGCAGGTATTCCTTTTAGCGAAATCCTAAAAAAAATTTCCTAATAGACAAATTATATTTTCACAGGTTTTTCTACTATATATATATAAAACACAAACGGAAATTTCGTTCCGTTCCTTTATAACTCGAGTTCCACTGAATGAATGGAACTTGCGTTGTTCGATAGATAATTTTGCAAGGAAGGTTTTAGTATATAACACATTGTTCTACGTACATTAGTTACAGAATTATGATAGAAAGTTCTGTTATTTTGGCCGAAAAGATTACCATTGCTAATTTTTTGGCGACCATTATTGTTGCAGAAAGAAATGAAAAGGCTATACATCTTGAAAAATAAAAGAAAAAACTGTTACTAATTTTATTTAAAAAAAGAAAGAAAAGAAAAAAAAAGATAAACAGTTTTGATGAGAGATTTTAAGCCAAAAGGTGTTTTTTCAAATGTACGACAGCATTTTTGCAGTTTTTTTCTGGTACTTTTCGGTTAGCCGGGCGCCAGTGATAGATATATACATGTACATATACACACACACATATATACACATATATCTACACAAATACATATATATACATACATATCTATACACTTATATGTATGAATATATACATATATATATATATATTTATATATGTACATATATCACTGGCGCCCGGCTAACCGAAAAGTACCTTCTTTTATTCAAATTCAAACTATATTAATGGCAATATACTTCTATTTACTTCTACATATATGAAATTTCGTTCCGGCTGCTGATAACTCGAGTTCTGCTGAATGGATTTTCGTAGAACTTAAACTGTAGGATAATTTTCTACGATATCATTCTACGTAGCTTAGTTATAGAATTATTATGGGAAGTTCTACAATCAGATCAATCCGATTGTGAAAGATTAGCCTTTTTAAAAGATTTTGCCGAATGGGTTTCGATGGAACCTACACTGTTAGATAATTTTCTAGGGAAAGTTTTATTATATAACATATCATTCTACGTTGCTTAGTTCTAGAATTATAGGGGGAAATTCGAAAATTGGGTGACCATTTTTTTTAATCAAATATTAGCCTTTTCAATATTTGATACCGATTATGAAAGATTAGCCTTCTGAAAAAGTTCTACTGGACGGATTTTGATGAGAATTATATAGTTAGTTAGTTAGATGCTATTTCAGGAATGGTTATAGTGTACTACATATTGTTCTACGTAGCTTAGTCAAACAGTTATGTGTGAAGGTTATATAGTCAGGTGAACTCGATTCCGAAATATTAGCTTTTTTGAAAGTTTTTACTGGGCGTATTTTTTGCGACTTGCATTGTTAAGTAGATAATTTGTAAGGATGGTTTTAGTATATTTCATATCGTTCTGTTAGTTTTAGAATTATGTGGAAAAGTTCTATAATGAGATGAACCCGATTATCAAGGATTAGCGTTTATAAAAACTTCTACTGAATGGATTTTGTTAGTTAATTTGTTTGCATTGTTAGTTAGATAATTTTTTGTGATGGTTTTAGTATATTGCATACATGACGTCATTTTTCAGTAATGTGGAAGGATATTCCAGGTAAATATACAGATTGCTTTCAAAAACAAGGTCAAATTAAACGATATATTTCGTTTGATTCAAGGTTCATTTGTAGAAACCGACCAGCGCAGCGTGCTAGTTATTGAATAAAGCACATGGAAAATTGGACTTCTTTAAGATTTTAACACTTGAAAAAAAAGTACGTACATATTTTAGAAATATCTTGTCAAACAAAAAGGCAAAGAGATCTGGTTCCATGGAACGGATCTTGGAACCACTGAAAATCGGAACGTCACGCATAAATCGGGTTACCTGGCACCAATAATTGCCACTCTGGTTATTTATAATAAAATTGTTTGCCTTGATGGTATTATCACTCCCTGAAGTTGTGAAAATATTCCCTGCTAAAGTTGTATTCACAGCTCGCCAGCATCCTTACGATTTTGACACTTGAAAAAAAAAAAAAGAGTAAATATATGTTTTAGAGAAATATCTTGAAAAACAAAAAGTAAAGAGATATCATTCAGTAACAATGACACCGAAGAGTTTTTTGCACAATTTTTTAAACTCTGGACAGGTTTTCAGTATGTTTAAATTAACTTAAGTTAATGTTTTTTCCAAATTTCAATTACGCCTTTAAGAAATGGCAATTTCAAAAATGGCGATCAAAAACTTCGATATGCAAATGATTAAATTATTGTAAAAAACGATCATGCATAGCTTTGTAATTCAGTGTCCAAAGACTGTCTTTTTGATATTATGTTGTATGTATTAGAGATGAGACCAGCTCAACTCGAGCCGGGGCACGAAATGGGCTCGTATTCGATTTTTATACCAGTCTTCTGGCTGCAGCGCAAAGGGAAAATTATGTACTATATTCACAAATTGAAAAAGGTAAAGAAAACTTGCTAGTTGAGAAACAACAATGTGTTCTAGGTTTCTTAAAGTGTTGTACAATTCTTTAAAAATCAGTTTGATAGGGGATTGGAGTGTTATTGGTGGGAAATAAGGAGAAATCTAATTCCGAGTGCTTAGCACGGTCAGTGTCAGTAACATAAAGAAGTCGTGGTATATCGTTTGTCTATCCTCGTTTTTCTGTTTGAAGTCCTTTTCCTGAATTACTGGAAAACAGAACTCATGTCTTTCTGCCGTTGTTGTACAATGACATTTTAAAAGAATGAGAATTGTGACTGTAGGAGATTTTTACCAGTGGTTGGGTATAAATAACAAATTTTCTATTTTAAACAGATTTTCAAGGACATGAAAATCACGAAATGTTATCATGAGGGAGTATTTAAGATTGATACTTATTTCTACGTGTAAGAAGAGATTTTTAAATGAGAAAATTAATCGTAAAGCAATTTTCAAATGTTATTAACCATTTTCTACTGACAAGGAAGGTTTTAAGCGCATACTCGGAAAATTTTGAAAAAATTACCGAATACTCTTCTCATGAGGATATATACGTTTATAAAAGAAATTGCTGCGGAACCACAATATAACGTCCGGGAAAAAAAAAAAAAAAAAAAAAAAAAAAAAACGAAAATTCCGTGTTTTTGGCAATTTATTGCTGATTGGCGACACAATGAAATGAAAAAAAAAAAAAAAAAAAAAACGCTTTTATCATCTTTGAAAAATACTCTTCTAGAAAACACATTTTCTACCCTTCATACTGAACTAGATAAACTAAGTTTAACTTAAATAAATACACTTTTATAACTACGGTTTTGCCACATATATTTATATGTATATAATGAAGAAAATTAACGATCGTATTCTACAGTTTAGAACAAAATTTAAATTGATTAAAATGCTTCAAACTCAAACTTAATGTGCGATTCTAAGAAATGCAATTTGACTTCGATATTGTTAGTGTCGGATACAACAAGAGAAAAGTATTGTTGCCATGGAAACAACGACTTATTCAATACTGAAATGTATTATGAGAGCGTTCTTCATCGGGCAGTTCACTAAGTACAACGCATTTAAACAATCATTTAACCAGAAATTTTCAAATGCATTAAAAGGGCTTGCATTTGGCATGGAAAAAGTGTTGCTCTCCAAATCATGTCTTTTTGCGCCAAATACTCGAGAGTATTTTATTTTTTTTACAGATTTTGTACTGGATTCCGCAGTTAAATTTGACGGATCCTTTATTCGGTACATAAGTAGTTGCATTAGCATTTTTTTCAAAATATTCCGACTTGTGAGTACTTTCGGTATATCCGACTCCGGCTGTGATGACATACAATTTTTCGGTCTCGGGCGGGCTCCGGATCCAAAAAAAAGGCCTCTCTAGTATTTATAGCCATATAGAAGTAGACATTATAATTTATTTATTCTTATACACTGTTACAGATTGAAGTATTTTAATGGGAGGGCAAAGACACATGAATATATTAGATCAGGTTGATGGGCATAACGATTTAGTTCCAGAAATATATTTTTATTAGCACTTTACTATATTTTAGAGAATTTAAGATTATTTTTTTCTATCATGTTGGTTAATTAATTAATTAATTAATTTTATTAATTCGTTATTTTTCTAAAAATACAATGAAAGAGTTTTCTTGAAGAGATTCCTAATTTTGTGTAATTTTAGTCATTTATTATATTAATTAATTTGATTATGATGTCGCATACAAATAAGTAAAAGATGGGATCACGTGCCATTTTTTATTTTATCATTTTAGAGTTTCTCTTCATTTTAATCATTTGCCCACTCTTTCCCATAATGGCAAAGGTGGGAATTTTCGGCGGTAGAGACAAATTTTACACTCATGTTCAAAATTAAGAGAATTTGCATATTTTGTCGAATTTCATGGAAAGTACTGAACGAAAGGTAAAAGACTAATGCTTCGAAACATATATGGAAATCTTTAGTGTCGAATACGTAAGCGTACACGTGTGTATAGGTGGAGCGAGTAGATGAACAGGCTTTATAAGCGCATGTGGCAAAATTTTCGCGTTTCGTTCGCTTGCACACCTCGCCGAATTTCTTGGTTTTTTTTTTAAACATTCGGTGAAATTCAATAGCAAACAACAGTAAAAGTGAGTAACAAACAACGTTTGGATGATGGAATGAGGGGGCGAATCGTGGAGAGACTGGAAGCATGGTAGTCTCAATTGCGGATATCTAGAGACTTCAATGTAACGCCAAGCGTCGTGTCCAGCTTATGGAAACAGTTTAAGGATACTGTGTCCATAGAGAAAAAGCCTGGGAAAGGTCGTCCAAGAGCCATGATGGCCAATGAAGATCGCTATTTTTCCATTACAGCGAGGCATTACAGGAGTTAAACAGCTTCTCAGTTCGTGACCTATATGCGGCCACAGGAAGCCGAGTTTCAAGCGAAAGGCTAGAAGGCTACATGTCAGAGGGATGTTTGCAAGAAGACCTGCTGTTTGCGTCCCGCTCACTTCTGTACACAGCAGAGCCCGCTTAGCATGGTGCAGAGATCACCAACTTTGGATCAGGGATCAATGGAGGACCGTTCTATTCACTGATAAGTCTTGGTTCAGCCTAAACACTGATTCTCGACGTACTTTCATCTAGAGAGAGCCAGGGACCCACCACCTGCTCTCCAACGTTCAAGAAAGAGACCACTAAGGCAGCGGAAGTTTGATGGACTGGGCAGGCATCATGTTGGATGGGCGCACATCTCTTCATGTGTTTCACAATGCCTCTGTGACTGGTGTGAGGTATAGGGATAAGATCTTGGAGCACTATGTTCGTCTTTTCAGGGGTGCAGTTGGTCCTGATTTCATTTTAATGGACGAAAACGCGTGCCTACATAGAGCTCATCTGGTCGACGAATTTCTGGAAAGTGAGGATATTCGCCGGATGGATTGGACAACCAGATCTTCAGACCCAAATCCCATAGAGCATGTCTGGGACACTCTGGGGAGGGCAATTGAAACTCTCATTCCACCTCTCAGAACCACCCAGGGAATGAAAACAGCAGTCTGAATTCACGTTGTGAGAGCTGTATAACTGTAAGAGGGGACCAAACCCCCTATTAACCCATTTTTTTTGTTCAATATTGTAAGCTCTGTTTCTTACTTTCCGACGCTGATGAATCTTCCACACGATCATGTGTTATAACTGTTGAATGGTTATTTTTTTGCATTATATCACCCTATGTACACGTACCTAATTTTATTAAAATCTGTCCAGTAGTTCTGGAGATAATTGACCAAATATGAAAATTCTCTTAATTTTGAACATGAGGGTAAAAGTACGAATGGAATCTATAGCCATAGACTCTACTCTGGAGAGGAAAAATTGAAGAGACTTTAAATTTCTCTCTACCATGTTTTGCTAAACAAATTTCTCGGCAGAAAATTAAAAACTTTTATTTTCTATTTTTTTCACTTACTTTTTTTTTTTTTGAAAGACTGTTTTTTTTTTGTCTTATTGACAAAGTATTTCTAAAATGATTAATTTTATTTTGAGTGTCAAAATCTCATTTACAGATCTTCCGCTCCGCCTACATTTTACCATTTGAAATATAAAATAGAACAAATATTTAAAAAATATTTTGTCCGTTAGACAGGGGTAAAAAATCCTTTAAAAAGAAAGTACAATGAAAATTTTTTTTTAATTTAAATTTGAACTATACAAATACAGGAAATTTGAACTATACAAATGTATTTCATGGTCACAGGTTTGACGTTTTAGAGAATAATTTGAATTAGACTGATAAAACAGCCTTAAGAGCCTACATCAGTCATGCGAAAAGACGCGCAAGCTAATGTTAAGTCTATGGGAAGGTTCTTGCGCGATTTATCGCTCGCATTTTAATATTTTTAAATGAATTTTTTTGCATAGGATAGTTGAGGTCGATCTCTAACATTGTTAGTTTTTACTTTTTCGATTCTGGTTTCAGTTTTTTTTATATAAGGGTACTTTCACTTTCAGAACCGGTTTCAACCGATTCCGAAATTGGAAATGTCCGCTTATAAAAAAACTGTAACTAAAATCAAAAAAGTAAAAGCTAACAACGTTAGGGATCTACCTTAGCTATCCTATGCAAAAAAAAAAATAATTTAAAAATATTAAAATGCGAGCGAGAATTCACGCAAGAACCTTCCCATAGATTTAACATTAGTTTGCGCGTTTCTTCGCGTGACTAGCGTAGGCTCTTAATGTAGCTAGTTGATGGACACTAACTATTTATCATTCTGCGTACGAATAGGCCAACTAGTCTTGTTAGCATTGAACTTATCTCAGGAGAATAAGCTGAAAGAAAGTAAATTTCAAAGAAAAGTTGCTACAAAGTAGAAATGAGGTAGAGACCCTTTCGAATGTGCTCACGGCAGAATACATTCGTATTCCATCCGAGAAAATCATGTCGTAAATCTCTCGTCCAATTCAGCAGAAGGAGTATTATTCTCACTTCATCTCATAGATTAGAGGTCTTCTACCTGTAGCCTGCGGGTCAACAAGTATCCCTATTTTAGAATAGAAAAAAAAATGCATTATTTAATGACAGAAACTTTGCGATTAAATTAGGCAAAGATTACCTTTCGGAATATGTAGTGGCAGACGACTTTCAGGGGAAAAGGTTGAAGACTCTTCATAGAGAATAATCAATAAAATGCGGCAGTTCCAGCAAAATCTTTTTCAGATCTACATTTAACAATTTATTTAACTTCCTCGGATCAAATTGAAGACTACAAAGTCGATTTTTTTTTTATTCTTATTCATTACTGTGTTCCAATTGCTTATATTAAATACGTATTTTTTAAACAAAAACAACCATAATGCATAAAAAAAGTAAATTTTAATTTCTTTGGAATAAACCTTAAAAAAGAAATTGAAAATATAGTTGTAACACAATTAAAAAACATAATTTAAATGCAGATTTTTAAAAATAATAATAATGTTTGCATTAATTATTTAGGCTAGATGAAGCGATAAAGTTTTTACTGTATTTTACTTTGTATGTTTGTTCATCAATAATAAAATTTCTACACATAGAACTGTGTTAGACTGCTTAAACATACATTGTTTAAGTTTGTTACACCTTGAGGTACATGTCTGTCAGGGGATGCAAGAGACAAAAAACGTTCTAAATCTACGATTTCTTTGAAATTGTTAGGATTAAAAACTTGAAATTTGACATGGTTGTTACATTTTAGATACAAATGCTCACTAAGAACGGTTTAAAAAAAATCGAAATTTAAAACAGCGAAATGAAAGCGAAACGCTCTAAAATCACGATTATTCTGAATTTATCGAATCGATTTCAGAGCTTGTTTTTCGTTGTATGTAGGATAGAGGGTTGATGGAATTCAGAAATTGGCTAGATTTTATCCATCTTTAGTTGCGTTTCTAATTATATAAATACGTAGCACCTATAGTCGTCGTCTGGTCCGTCCGTCTGTCTGTTTGTACGCATATAACAGCACAAAACCTACCCAACCGACAAAATTTACACTGGTGTGCAAAACTTAAGCAACAAACATAAAATGCTAATTTCTGAGCACGTGAGTACTTAAAAGGAAATTCTATAAAGAACAAGTTTAGAAAAGAGGTACTACCCTAACAGCACGGCCAGTCGATGTGAAGTCCCCTTGACGTCACACATGGTTAGAAGTGTCACAATCGCTGCGGTGAATCAAAATATGGATATTTTACTGTCTCATTATTACTCTCAAATGATTGTTAACACTAAAAAGTCACTCTGGCTGTCGCTTTGTGATGGGTCACCAGGTGACATTACAATGAAGTCACCTTGTGATTCTCAAGTCACTGTCAGTTGAAGAGTGAACTTTGAAGTCATTGTGATCATTGCATTGTGATGAGTCGCCAAATAATGTCACAATGAAGTCGCATGGTGACTTTCCGGTGATCGACACTCTATTGTGAAGTCATTATTGCACTCCTTTGTGAAAAGTCACCAGATGATTTCATTTTCTGTCACTTGGGAACTCGTCACAGAACAGCTATCATGCTGACTTTACAATGGAGTGTCAAAATGACAGTCACATGAGACTCACAAGATGACTTCATTGTAAAGTCACCTGGTGACTCGTCAAAAAGCAGCAGTCATAGTGACTGTTCAGTGGAGTGACCAAATGAGAGTAAAAAGTAGACGAATGAAAGATATCACATTTCTGTTCATTGTAGTGACTGTGACAATTGTGACCATTTGTGATGTCAAGAAGACTTCACATCGACTGTCTGTGCTGTTAGGATAGTACCTATTTTCTACACTTGTTGTTTATAGAATTTCCTTTTGAGTACTCACGTGTTCAGAAATTAGCATTTTGTGTTTGTTGCTAAGTTTTGAACACTAGTGTAATATATATCATCGTTGCAGACTTTTGTCAAAAAATTTCAAATTTTATGAAAATCGAATCAATATTTAAAAAGATATTAATAAAATTTTTCTTCATTCTATTAAATCCTATCATGCGAATTAATTCAATCATATTCCATGATAGGTAATGAGTCTAGGTTGCCATGGTGATTACGTCCTATTTAAGATGGAGTCATATTATTTCCGTATTACTAAATTTAAAAAACGAATTTGTATACTAAATTTGTTTAATTATAGCAATCCTATAATCTACCGACAGTTTTTCGGATAGATGTTTCCGGATAAATAGATATTAAATGAAAAAAGAGTCTAAATATTGATTTCAAGTTCTGAAATTTTCGAAGCTAGGCTTAAGTTTCCTATTGGAATTTTCAGTAAATGTCAACAAAAGGTAAAATGTTGCCAACTTAAAATGTACCTCTTTTATTACGGAAATTAATCATATCATAATAACAGACGATATAATTCATTTTTTCAGTGAAATAATAACGATGATTTTTTTTTTGCATTGTCTTGTATTGGATATTTGAGTATAGTATAATTTTAATGTAACTGAATTGTAATTAACTGTTTGTAAAAGTATATTGAAACTTAATTTCATAAACTATAATATCTATAACATGAAAATACGCACATAAAATAAATTTTGTATTCATGCATTTCTGCATCAGAGTCTAACATCTATTGCACTATGATCTGAATATTTATAAGACTAGTTATAGTACGAACGCACCTCATTTGTCACGTTTTATGTACAATTTCCAACTTGATTTTTTCTTTCTTTTTTTGCAAGTGGGAGGCTGCAAATGGGTTCGAATGAAGATTTTCTCTTTTAATTAGTAGTACTTTTATTAGTAGTAACAATATAATTTCCAATGAGCTAATAAATTTTAATAATGTTTTCAACAAGTTATTCTATATTGTTCTATTTTAAACCACGCGAAACCGCGGTCCTTGCTAGTAATTTTATATTTCAGTACTAGATGACAGCACTAAAAGGCTTAATGAAATTTGAGTTCTTTATTTACAGTTTAATGAATAATTGAGAATGTTGTTCATGCACCTCAAAAGTTTGATAGATTCCATATTTTGTTTATACTTTTTTTTCTAATCTATTATTAATATGCTTTTTCAAATATTACAACATTTTTATTCTATTTCAAAGCGTGGATATCCAAAGTCCGGCTAGTACTTTTATATTGCAGTACTAGATGGCAGCACTAAAAGAGCTTAATTGAATATTGAGTTCTTTATTTACTTGAGATTAAAGAATTTTATTCCAGTGTCTGAAATATTTATAGCTCAATGAATAATTCAGAATGATGTTCATGCCCCTCAATTCTCACAAATTATTAAAAGTTTAATAAATTCCATATTTTGTACATGCATTTTCTTTTTTCTAAGCTGTGATTAATATGGGTTTTCAAAATATTGCAACATTTATATGGAATGTAGCGTAAAACAGGGCAATTAGGAATGTGGTGTTTTATACACTATCAGGAATGTAATTAATTACGAATGTAGCGTATATTTATTCTGCTTCATTGTTTATGGGGCTGTTTCACAGAGATGAATTACTAAAAGAAAAATAATAGTTTTTCGAACAGATCGTGTGAATTTCAGGTTAAAAAACTTTATTCTTAATTTTGAATGGGAGAAACTTGAGTTCTATCCTTTTCTAGGCCTTATGCAATACAACAGGGTTAACCCAAACTATAGTAGGAGAGCCATCTGACACTGGTACGCGAGCGTTCTATTTTTAATAGAGTGGAGTTAAATAAATGCTTTTATGGACTCCTTACAACTTTCTCAATACATGACAAAACGAAATATTCCAGTACTAGATGGCAGCACTACAAGCCTTGGTGAAAATCAAGTTATTTATTTACAGTTCAATGAATGATTGAGAATGTTGTTATTAGAGATCTGCAAAGGCCGGGCGAAGGCCCGAAGTCCGAGTCCAGCCCGGCCCGCGGACCGAGCTCGGGCATACTTTCCTTTACGGCACTCGGGCCTGGTCTCCACTCGTTTCGAGCCGGGCCGGGCCATACTTTTTTCTGAAGGCTCGGGCCGGGCCTTACTTTTTTCCTGAAGGATAAGGCCGTACCTTAAATTATTTTTTCCGTACTGAGCCGGGACTGGTTTCATTCTTCGTAATCTTCACGGCCCAAAATTTTCAGTCCTGGTTTTGACTCTTATGAAAATCATTGTTTCGGCGTGGCCTGGTCCGTTCGAAGGTCAGTAAAATAAGACCTGGCACAAAAATCTTCGCAAAACATGCATACATTTTTAAATCGCCATTATTCTATAATTAAACATTAACATTTATTCTTTTTAAAGAATAGTAGATTTATACACTTATTAAAATATGGCTAAATTAAAATATAGTAAAACGTGTGAAAATGAACCTGCTTATGACGGAATCCTGTCTTAAACTGAAAAATGCGTTGATCCATGAAAAATGAATATACTAATACGTAAGAAAAGAATATATAATACATTTACACCTGCTAAGAAGGCAAATTGTCTATAACTCATTTTTTTTTTCTACCCAATGCAATTCCATCTTAGAAGATTTTACTGTATAGCATTTTTCTGATTTTTAACACTTCAATAAATGGAATATGGATTAACAATATTAATGATAACTTAAACACAACAAATAGAGATTTATTAAAAAAATACATATTCCAGGTTCCGGCACCTCTATAAAAATGAAGATTATAAACAAGAAAAAAAAGCCTAAGATAGGAATTTTTGGTTAGATCTCCTCCTACGAGGCAAATTTTTAACCAAATCGACGTAAAAATCAATGTTTTGTACAAATTCACTCGGGCCGCGATTTTAACTTTTCTCCGGGCCAGACTCGGGCCGAACTTTTAGCTTTTATACCGGGTTCGGGCCGAACTTTTAATTTTAAATCGGGCCGGGCCAATATTTTTTTTGTTTCGGTCGGGCTCGGGCCGAACTTTTAATTTTTGTATCAGCCCGGGCCGTGCCGATTTTTTTTTGTATGGGTCGGGCCGGACCCGGGCCTGGAAATTTCGGCAAGTGCAGACCTCTAGTTGTTACAGCCGTTCAGTTCTCTCGGTTAATATTAACCCTCTGACTGTTCAGTAAAAGGGCAAAATTGTAATGTTGTTTTTTCTGTATTTTATTTTACATGCTAAAAAATGATGATTACTCAAACATAAGATGGAAAAACTTAATTGTATAAATAAATGTAATGCTTGAGGTTATTAATAATTACTCAATGCATTAAAACAGCATTATATTGGTAGAATTATATTAATTTAATTAAAGCTGGTATTGCAGTGAAACCTGGAGCTTATTGAACGTATTAACACGGGCGTGTCAGTGAGAGGAAGGAAACTATAGCATATAAAAATATGAAAATTTGTAGTTTTATAGACAAATATTCGATAAACACGCTGAAGGAGACAGTTTTTAAAAAGTATTATTTTAAGAGCTATTTAATGCTGAAGCCGGTCAAAATAGTTTCGTTAAAAAATTTTTATAGGATCAAAAACTATGCACAGCAATTTAACCCTCTTTCGCAGGCATATACTCGATGACTTGCGATATGCATTGTGCAATCATTTTTTTAATTTGACAAATTTTTGAGGGTTTATTTTAACTTTTTATTCAAGATTTCATTATTTCAATAGAGATTTATTTCATATTTTGAAAAGGTCATTTTTTTACATAGTTAAAAAATTGTAAAACAGCGCAAATAATAATATTTTCTTTCAATTATAAAGTGGATTTACACTTAACTATTAGCGGCCCCACCAGTGGCTGAGAGGTTCTGCTCTCGAAGCTGGTAGACGGGAGGTGCTGGGTTCGATCCCAATCGCGCCCGTCGGCCTAATCATTCGGAGTTTTCGTGGTTTTCTTCGAGCCGTGGATTTATCCATGCGTAAATACGGGTTAGGTTCCCTTAGAAAGACCCTCACAAAGGGCACTCCTCCCGGGCCTATATCCCTAGTGTAGATAATTGGCCGTCAATAATCAACCCAACCCAACCCACTTAACTATTAAAAACAGAAAAAACTTTAAAATAATAAATAAATCATCACGTATCAAAAGCAGTAAATGTGGAAAATTACGTCATAAAAAATGTATTTGAATGTGAATATTAAAAAAAAAGAAAGAAAAGTTTAAAATAATAATTAAATTATTAGGCGCTAAAAGCAGTAAATGGGGAAAATTACGTCAAACTTAAAATGTCCAAATGGTAATATTTCCAAACAGTTTCAATTTTTACATTTTTAACACTTTCCAACCTAGTTGAAAAGTGTTTATGACTTCGGTTTGTCTGGCCGTATGGCCGTCTGCCGTTTGCCGTCTGCCGTCTGGCCGTCTGCCGTCTGTCCGTGCTTTAACTCCAGTAAATATGCTCGGATTGCTCTGCAATTTTTATATGTTATTGTCGTTATCTATAGCATGTTCCCTATTTCAAATGAAGTGTGTAACACTTATAGTTTTTTTACAGGGACACTCAAAAGAGTTCCGTTACATTACGGTCTATGGGGGAGAAATCATTTGCGGTTCATTTTAATGATGTTACACAATTTCAAACACATCGTAATTGATATATATCACTAAGGTGCATTATAAGAAGCTTAATATAGAATAGGGTGTGCAAAGCACTTATAGTTACTTTAGAGGGACAGTCAAAAGAATTCCGTTACATTACGTCTATGAAGAAAAATCGTCTGCGGTTTATTTAAATAATGTTTCACTATTTTAAACGCATTGAAATTTATATATATCACTAAGGTGCATTCTAAGAGGCTTACTACAGAATATTGTGTGTATAGCAGTCATCGTTCATTTACAGGGACACACAAAAGAATTCTCTACTGTCTGTTAACAATAATTCCTGGAAGTGCGTTTTAAGTTACTGAACGTGATTTTAAATTTAACTCACTTTTTGTTTATTACGTGGTATGTATAAATTCTGTAGATCATATACAGGGAAGCACAAAAGTTCGCAAACACCTTTCCGTTTATTGACAGAAACTACAGAAGGAGAAGTTTAAACTGTGCTACGCGTTTCTTAACTGAACTAAAATTTAGCATCCTATGTAATATACAAATCTATAGATCATATACAGGGCTGAATAAAAGTATTCGGATATTTTTCCGAATATTGTATTGTATTGTATCCGAATATTGTTGGAAATTCCTGAAATTACGTTTTTAAATATGTTATTTCCACATAAATATTAAAAAGAGAAAGAAAACTTTGGTGAAAATTACGTCATACTTAAAACGATGAATTTAAAACGTTTTATTTAAAATGATTTTCTTGCGTCGACGTCGTTATAAAATTCCAAAGGCAGCAACGGAAAAAAAACAAAAAAAACCCTGCATTTAAAGTATGTTTTTTAATTATGTTACAACTATATTTTTTAATTGCTTTTTAAGGTGTCTTCCAAAGAAATTAAAAGTTACCCTTTTTTATTTATTATGGTCATTTTTATTTAAAAAATGTGCATTTAAGATAAGCAATTGGAACATATTAACCTGTAGCTTACGGGAAATGAATACTTTAAATATCCTCCGATTACGGGAAAAACTTGACCGTTTCATCCCCCTTTCTTCAGAAGCATGACACCCCAGGTGATGGTAGAACATCTGGATATCATTAGGCGCGTCCGCTAACGACTTTCAATCGTGAGAAATTTCGGGATTTACTTTTCCCTAAAGGAAACCTTTTCATCTGTTAAAAGTAATAGCTTATCGTTATAAATAAGGTTTAAATGTTATACGGACATGAAAATTGCACTTTTTCTGTGAAGTCATTAAATTCAGGTGATTAGGTTTTGAAATAATTGAGTGATGTCTCTTAAAAATAAGCAGAAAAACACTTACAATGAACGTTTAAATAGTGGTTTATATTTTGAAAAGGAGAATATAAAAGAAAATGTTATGTTACAAGCAAAAAAAAAAAAAAAAAAAAAAAAAAAAAAGAAGAAGAAGAATTTTTTATGCTAATATAAAAATACTTTATTTAAAAATAGCTTTAAACTTTCAGATACTTTAAAAAATTAAATAAGCAAATAAAAAATAATTTCCTTAAATAAACATTTATTTTCTTTTTATCATGATTCAGATTATAAGAAAAAATAAATTCCATGATAAGAAAAATGTAAAAATAAATATATGGGTATCGCAACAAAGAACAGTAAGGTTTTATCCAACTGAATTAGTGTTCCCAGTAAGGCATTAACTTTTTTCATTCAGAAATAAACTTACACTTCCAGTGTTTTATAATTTATTTTGTACTTAAATTAGCGAAAATTCGGAAATAGTGACAGAAATCTGAATAAAAACAATTAAACTAATGTGATAAGCAAAACATTTACATACTCATTTTATAACACAAACAACTAGGCACAATACTATTTAAAAATAGCTGTAAACTTTCAGATACACTTAAAAATTAAATAAGTAATACAAAAATAATTTATTTAAAAAAAAGTTTTTTTCCCCCGTTACAATTTAGATTATAACCAAAAAAAAAAAAAAAAAAAAAAAAAAAAGAAGAAGAAGAAAAAGGTAGAAATAAATACATAGAAATCGGTATAAACAGTAAAGAAGAATAAAGTTATATGCAACGGGTTAGGTGTTAACAGTTGAGCATTTACTTTTTAAATTAAAAAATAAACCGCTATTTCCAAATTCTATTATAATTTATGTTGTACTTAAATTAGTCGAATATTACTATACAGAAATAGTAGTAGAAATCTGAATAAAAATATTAAGCAAATGTTATAAATAAAATAAGAAAAAAAATGTGTGCTAATACAAAAATACTTTATGTAATAATAGCTCCAAGCATTCAGATACATTTAAAAATTAAATAAGTTTAATAAAAATAATTTCCTTAAATAAGCATTTTTTTTTTCAATGTGCAAAAAATGAGAGAATATAACTAAAAAATACCTAGCTCCTCTAAACTGATGGTCGGTTGGTTAGTTGATTTATGACGGCCGATTATTTACACAAGGGACATAGGCTCTAGGGGAAGGATGGCATCAGTGGGGGTCTTTCTAAGGGATCATAACCCGTACTTACGGCAAGGTTCGAAGAAAACCACTGAAAACTCCGAACGGTTAGGTGGACGAGCGTGACAGGGGTTTGAACTCAGGACCTCCCGTCTACCAGCTTTGAGAGCAGAACCTCTCAGCCACTAGTGGGGCCTCCTTTAAACTAAATGTTAATACACACACACACACACACACACATGTATATAGTATATATATATATATAACTTTTAAGGATTTAAAAAAAAAACTAAACATGTACATTTTACGTGTGTGCTGTGTATTTTCTAACAACTCAATACTATATTTCCCGTACGTGGAATTTAAAACCGCTGTGTTGAAATTAAATTATGCCTTGCTAATTTATGAAATGTGCTTTTTCGATTTTGAGTCTCTCTAATTTTAATGCCCCCCTCCCCCCCCCCCCAAAGAACCTCAGAATAATAATACTAAAGCAAGCAATAACACTAGATAAATCATATAGAAAATAGCTGGGAGTAAAGTTCATTTTTCTAGAGAATTACTGAAACGATTTAAAAGAAATTCCTTTTCATATTTTTTATGTTTATTAAACAATAAATGGTCATTCGGAAATAAATGAAATTAAAAAGTGCAATACGTGTACGATTTCACAAACTAAACATTCTACTTTATTTTGAATGTGGTTCTCAAATGTTCTACTGAGCAACGCAAAACTTTCTGACACATTTTTAAACGCAAAATCATAAAATTTGCAGGCCTGACTGTTGAAGCAATTTGGAATCGAAATGAGTTTTCAATTTTTTGATAAATAAATTAGTTGTCGTGTTATAAGCTATTCGTGTCATGTGACAACAGGTTTTTCTCCTTTCGTACGATGAAGAATCAGGAATTCGGTTCAAAACGTGGACTTTGACAGTGTTTTATAAAAGATCTTCTGCCTTTACCAAAAAATGGAAAACGTGTTTCGATTGCAAAGTTTCTGAATAACAATATCTGCTTGTTTCATGCGTTTCTGAACAAAAATGAATTTAAAAATGTATCTGATAGTAGGCCCTTTATATTTGAGAACAGCGTTAATTAACTTTGTTGAAAATGAATGAATTTTGAGAGACAATCCTTATTTATATATAAGTATAATACAAAGTTTAATAAACATAATACTAATTATATAATAAGTATAATACCTAAGTATAATACAAAATAAAAATAAAATAAAGTATTGAATTAGCTTCAGAAGTTTCCGAGAAAAAAGTACGGCAATAACAATTGTTTTCCGAAACGATTTTGGAACAGCTATTGCCTCTTTGAACATAGCAGATAAATGCTTAGGACTTACATTTGTACGACATTTATATTTGTTTATAATCATATGTTTAAAAAATATATAAAGAACAATTAATGTAACTTGTATTATTTTTTGCATAACTTCAATTACTTTTTTTTTAATCAGATGATTGCGGAGTAAATTAATTGTAAGTATCGTTAGAATTTCATTACTTATTAATATCATTCTGAAACAGACAAAGTTCAATTCCATGCAAAGAATATAAAACATGATTATTAAGTTGCGTGTGAGCATAAAACTAACTATTTTCTACTGTGTAAAAGTAATTAATTTTACAAAAAAAATTATACATAAAAATTTTACAAAATTAACTGTATTTTTGTTAGATAGTAATATATATAATAATTTCATTTTTGTTGAGTTCAATAAATAAAGTTACGTATATTATTTTAAGATATCTTGTGTACTATTGTTGAAATAAAAAAAAAACCCGCAATACTTAATATTCTAAGAAGAAAAACTTAATCAAAATCAGCGATACTAAAATAATAAAACAATTTACTGAAAATAATCTATTCTCTTCATATTAATATCACAAACAAAAATTATCTTCCACTAATTTGGAGGAAGTGAGGTAGAAACAGCTTCAAATCGTGCGCTTGAACAATGTTTACTTTCTTTGCTGCATAAGTTTTCCCTATATTTCCCTATGATAACTAATATATTCCCTATAGAATTTCCCTTCTCCAATACCCAATGAGACCCCCGTTGAGCCAAACGCTATTAAGGATTTCCTGCACTCCATCTTTGAGGGGTGGAAATTTTCGGGATGACGATAATCCCAACCCCGTATTTTTCAACAGTCTTTTTCTTGGGACTACGGTAATCCCACCGTAAGCAAAAGGTTAATGAATAAGAATCAATGATTTTTTTTTTTTTCAACTGGTAGTCTTTTTTTTTTTTAAAAAAAAAAAAAAAAAAAAAAAAAAAACCTCTCGTGTCTAAAACTCGTAATTTTATCTCAAGATACTTGCAATAGTGTCCATTAATGCGCATAAATCGCAAATTGGTGAATGTTTTACTTAGCCATTTTACACAAGCTGATTTTCAAATGGTTAATTGATCTTATTTAATCAATTATAAAAACAGCTGTTTGCTGTGTCGACAGCAGTTGATCCGCCCTTAAAATCCCTCAATCAAGGGAAATGAATGGAAATCCGATTTCAGCTGATTGCCACTGCTCATCTATATATATATATTTGTCTTACGTGGCGCGAAAATAGGGCTGAATTTGTAACTTATGGTTTGGCAACAACCAAAGTTTCCAGAGCTCAGACCAATGAACAGACTAGATTGTGTTAGATCAGCTCCGTCTCCAATATGGTGGTCAGTGTGAGAGCAGTGAAACCATAGAATAAAACCCAAACTAGCAATTATTAAAAATAAAATAACATGTACGTAATCCAAAGCGTTTGAGATGATTTCTCATTTTAATTATGAGCAATATCGTTAATTTCAAATGAATTCTCAACTCTTATTTAGAATTCATTTACGAATTTCACTCACTCAAAAGTCGGAGAAAAAAAAATCAACTGTCTAGATTGCATCTACCGCCATCTGTTGCTGTATTGATGAAGTAAAAAATAATTTCTTTTGTAAAAATCTATAATCAGTCAGAACAATAAAATGTCGAACGAAATTTAAACAATGATTGATTTAAACTATCTTCCTATCACGTAGTTTTTCTCTTAATGAATTTAAGTCGTGCTGTACAAAAGATCCTTTTTTCATAGTATTTAAATGATTTATATGCCCATCGGTAACGCCAACTAAATGCATTTTCAGTTGTGTTTTCAACGGAGAATTACTTTTTTACATTAAAAAAAATTGTCAATTTCATATGTTCAAATATTTTATGGTAGAACTTATTCCAGCTAGAATTGCTGAAAAAAGGGGGCGAGCGAGCGAAGCGAGCTGTGACAGCGTAGCGGTCTCAATGTGAATTGCTTCGCAATTCACGGGGGGTTGGCGAGCGTTAGCGAGTAGGAGGCTGAGCCCCCTAGTTTAATTATGATTCAATATTCCGTAATATGTTTAAAACTGAGCAAACTAGCGGGTTTTTAGAGCCTGCAGTGTCTGAATGGGGGTTGGCGAGCGTAACTCGTATGGAACAGAGCCCCTTAGTAATAATAATAAAAAAAATGATTATAGCCATAAAACCAATCCCAAGTGAAATATTTTCAATAAATGTTTAGTTTGGCATGCACTGTATGAGTCTGGAAATGTATGAGAACAGTTTGTTTGTGAAGGCTCTTTGAATGCTAAAATTTATCATGAGCAATGTACAAAAAATAATTTTAATCATTTTATTAAAAAGCATTATAAAAATGATGAAATAGTTTTTTTGGCTAGATATGGCCTCTTCACATTATGCAAAAACCTTAAGCGGTTATTTGACATCTCAAAATGTAGAATTCATAGAAAAATCTAAAAATGCGTTTCATGTTTTTCAGGCTAGAGAGATTGAAAATTTTTGGGTGTTGAGTTAAAAGGAATATAGAGAGAAAAAAGTCTCTAAACACTTGATGGATTTCGTCGAATAGGGAAAAGAATATGCCTTAAAGTAGTATGTTAGCATAGAAAAACGGTAATGGATCTTGCTTGTAACATTCTTCGCTATGCTCAGTAGTTTATAAAGAAATAGAAGACTCGAATTCAATTTAAATATAGCTTTGTAATAAATCATGCTGTGTTTGTTTAAAATAAAAGAGGTAGATGGCAGCACTACAATTTCAGGAAGATTACTTTACCCTTAAATGGTTTAGAATGTAGTAAGTATATTTCATGTTACAATGTGCACATGAGGATAATAAATGTTCGTTTGTTAGATCAGCGTGCTAATTTAATTGAAATCATGTTACCTTCCCTTTATTTAAGCTACTAAGATACCATAGATCATTTGTTAAAATGTATTGTTTTTATTTTAAAAAGCATGTCGCTTTTATTTACAGAAGCAACTTATTTAGTAACTGTACATATTGTTCAACCTTTATATCTATTAGGGAACGGTACCTTTCTAGGGTTGTTAATATTATAAAAGTAGTAAAATGGATGAAAATGCAGACGCGAAATACATTTTATTGCAGAAACCCCGTAAATGCCAAATTTATTTTGTGTCCCCCCCCCCCCCCTCCCTCTGAATCTTAGTGGATACATTAATTTAGTATTTGATGTAGTGTGTAGAGAACAGTTATTTACATTTGGAGATTTATCTCTCTATTCTTAAAATAAGTAACCTAACGCTGCTGCTGCAGTAATTGAATTTATTGTACCTTCTCACTTTCTCGCCTTATCGTACAAAAATTATTCCATATGAAAACATGAAAACTGGCAGTTTTATAGAGAAGTGTACGATAAACGCGTTGAAGCAAACAGTTTTTAAATCGAAGAATTATTTTAAGTGCTACTTAATGTAGAAGTCGGTCAAGATAGTTTAGTTACATAAATTTTATTAGATCAAAACTATGCATAGCAATTTAATCATCTTTTGCAAGCATATACTTGACTAGATTGTGGTGTGTAGTGTCTAGTTGTTTTTAAATTTATTTAATTTTAAATTTTTTTTCCACATTTTTATTAAAAATATCATTATTTGAATATAGATTTAAATAATACTTTGAAATAGCCGTTTTAATCTACTGTTGCCAGATTTAAAAAAGTCGAAATAAAAATATTTACGAACACTTTCAATTAAAAAAATTATTTACAAGTGAATATTAAAAAAAGAATGAAAACTTTAAAATAATTAAATTTTTACTTGCGAAAAGCATTTAATGGTGAAAGTTACGTCATATTTAAAACGATTTTCCAATAGCGTCTAAAAGAAAAGATTTCTTCTAAACGTTATAAAAGTCTGAGAGGCAGCGACATTTTTAACTTAATCATTTTATACAAGCTGATTTTCAAATGTATAATTGGTTTTACTTAATTAATCACGAAAACAGACGTCAGCTGTTGCGACAGCGCTGAATGCTGCCTTAAGACCCGAAAAATCTCTCCGTGAAAGGGAAATAAAGGGTAACCGGATTGCAGAAGATCCCCACTGGTTCGTAATAATATGTCATTCAATCTTCCGCAATCAGATAATCTTTTTAAAACAGAGCCAATTAGCGTAATTTTACAGTCTGCGGGATCTGGGCAGGGGTTGGCGAGTGTAGCTCGTAGGGGCAGCGCACCCTAGTTTCATAAAAAAAAAAATATATCAACTTTTATCATAGACAGTTATCCTTAAATATCTGAAAATTAGATGTTCCTCGCTTAGGGGTTTCTGAAAACAGCGATTCAATTAAAATTATTCTTATGAATATGCCCTTTGAAAATTACTTACACTGCACGTAAAGAATTCTGAATTTTACATATACCACATGTAGGTTAGGTAACCTCACCAAGCGTTGCGATAGCGATCGCTATTTGAGGTGCCAATTTCTTCTTAGTTTTGGATAGTTTATTGGATCTCTATATTTATGCATGTCACTGTAAACGTTACTTTACATTATTGTAGCAGAAAAAAAAAAATATTTATTATTAAGTTACACCTTGATAGATTAAAAAATTAGATGCTTGAAAAACATTTTTTTAATTAAAAAAAATGATAAATTAATTTGCAACTTTCAATCAAGCTTCATTTGAAAAAAAATTTCTTTGCTGAATTCAAGGTTAGTAAAAATTGAAATTATGCAATATTTAGAATCGAAGATAATGACATCAAAGTGAAATCGATATCGTATCTAGAATCTAGATAAGATATCTAGTCTTAATTTTGAGAGCGTTACCAACGAACAAATCTATGCTTTGTAATTTATATATACGTATATATATTTATATATATACATAGTATGTACAGTAAAACATGCTAGGACGGAATCGCTAGAGATCTGGAAAAATTCCGTTTTAAAGAGGTTTCCTTCTTGGTAGGTAGATTTGTATGGAATGCCTTCTGTCGAGACCATGACATTTTCCCGTTTAAGACAGGATCCCATTATTGACAGGTTCCGTTTTGTGAGGTTTTACTTTATACAGGATTAGCAAGAAACAAGTTTACTTGAAAGGGCTCTGGAGCACGTACCCCTGTTTCGATTAAGACGAAGTTAAAACTACAGATACTTCAAATAATGAGGATGTCATTTATACATAGATGTATAAAAAGTATAAAATTTTTTTGAACGGTGACGCTGTAACACTGAAATAAAGGTTTAACAAGTTTATATATTTTAATGTCCTATATGCCTTTTAAGTATATACTACAATAAATACTCAGTATATCCTTTTTAATTCTAAAAAAAAAAAACGTTTGTAAGCTCAAAACCATATTTTGAATAGCTAAGCGCTGTATATCTGTCTGAGTATCGCGAACATGGCGACAAATGCATTCTTTCAGAGCCAGAATAGATAAGGAAATGTGATTTTGGGCTTTAAGTTATTTTCTATTCAGTATTTATCGCAGCATATGAAACATTTATGTAAAGACATATTGAGTGTTAAAATGCACAAGCCTATAGAACGTATAATTCAGTGCTGCATCACAATCTCTCATAAAATTTTTATTTCATAAGTGCCCAGCGCGTCAATTGTATTATCTTAGCTTTAATTTCATCTCAATCAAAGCAGTAGAACGCAGGAAAGAACTCCTTGAAGTGGGTAACTTATTTTTTGCTAACCTTGTGTTCTCTAATTTCCGAGCACTATATTAAGTTTACTTAGTTTACTCGAAAATGTGTGGCACTTGACAATGTCACAAGACAAGCAGGCGGTAGTGCAGATTTGAGAATAAGCCATAAAGGAAAGAAGACTCATTCATAGAAGTAAAAACAGATTTCAAAAACTCTAAAATCTGTGAAAACGGAATTGCGCAAAATTCTGTTGTAGACAGCTTTTGTTTTAGCAGGTACAGTAAAACCGTTGGAAACAGAACCTGTCTACAACGGCATTCTGTTTTAAACGGAAAAACGTTATGTTCCTGACAGAAGGAATACTACACACACTGTAAAAAATGACCAATGTTTCTTATTTTATGAAAATATGCTATAACAACGAACGAAAATATATTATAATCTTCTGAGTTATCCGAAATTTCAAATAGCATGTTACATTGTCTTTTAAATCCCCAGAAACGAATACATTTTCAAAATTTAAAGAATAATTTATAAAAACAAATTATTTTTAGCTGCCCGAATTTTTCAGAAACGTTTCCGAAGGGTTTTTATAGTGCATTAATTAGTGTCCTCAGCCTGGAATACCTGTTTTTCGAATGCTATCCATTCTGAAGTAAACATTTTCATGCTAAAAAAAAATGTTTAACAGACAAACATGCAAAATTAACAGCGTTAACAATAATATTAAAATTAAGATTATTTCTTTACTCTTTCATGTATAAATTAACTTATGCGACTGAAAACGTGTACTTGAAATTCACAATAAAATTCTTTCTACAATAATTAATTTTCTATTGAAAGATTTCCACGTGAAAAATGAAAATGAAATAAAAAGTTTCGCCCATTGAAAAAAAAATTAATGTGACGTCATATTGGTAAAAAGACGAAAATTTTCAAACATTCCCCAATAATACAAGGAGTATGAGTATGTGTAAATACAGAAAGCAGCTTAATATGACGTCATTAGAGAATTAAAAAGAAAATTAATCTGATATCAAAAATTTTGAAGGTTACAACATGCAACAATTAATACAACATGTTTAATTTTGAAATAGATTTTTTTAAATATCGCATTTAGTCCACACGACAGATATTATTATGACAGAGTATAATAGCGGGCTTCGACCGCTATCGGGCCGGTTCAGATATGAGAAAAATAGACCGGTAAATTTTTACTTTATAAAAAACATCACTTTTTTTTTTCTTTTTTACTTACCCATCATACGTAGTATAGGGTAAGTCTTGTAATCGTTTTGAAAATCGAAAAATTTTTTTTGGCGGATTTACACGTTTCAGACACTGGAGATTTCGAAAAACATATTTTATATAAAAAAAAATTTGCCGTCCGTCTGTGTGTCTGTAAACGCTCTATCTCCCGAAAAAATTGAGATAGAGACTTGCAATTTGGAATGTACTTAGTATGTAATAATGGGAAGAAGCCTATTGAATTTCAATAACCTCGATTAACCGGAACTATTTTTTTCGGTCTCTCGAAATATTCGTTCTGATAAAAGGTATACAAAAAGTTTCGAAATTGTTTATTTTAAGAAATGAATATAAAAGACAATAAAAAAACATAAATTTTTCATAAAGCATGAAGTCGATTGGATAATGAGTTGCCGAGATATTTGGAATCCAATTTTCCACACTCTTCGATTTTTCATGACCCTGTATTTCATCCAAATTTCACTTCAAAGATATATTTTAATTGCAAATTTGACGCTTAATCAGATGCAATAAACCGCTAATTAATAAGATTATTATTTTTGGAGTTATAAGGATGTTTCTTTCAAGCAATTCAGTAATCGAGCCTTTAAAGTTTATGACGTCATCAAGCCACGATTTTATTTGAATTGCAATGCATTTTATAAGTAGTTTACACAATTTTATTTTAATATTTTACATTATGCATATTCATGATGGGTAAGTATTACGGTGGCTCCCAACGACTAGTTTTTTTTTGGAAAATGAAATTTATTTGGATTTACTAAATAAAGGATAAAGTGTTTTGAAAGGAATATTAAATGAAACCCTTTGTGCGATCTTCGATCACACTTATCCACTTGTTTAAGTAAATAATGTTTAATTATATTATTAAATAAAATTATTTTGTTATATGAAGAACGCATTAATTTGTTTCATAGATACAGCTTTTTATCGAAATCCCTGAATAGCTCTTTCTGTATCACGTATATTTTTACTTTATTCTACAAATGCATCATATACAAATATTATTTGCTAAAAAAAGGCCAAAGTGTAATAGTAAATGTAAGCCTTGATAGAAAGATTCGATAATTTTGAATTCTAGAAAATATAAACAGTTAAAAACAAAAGCGTAATCACTAAGGAGAGAATAATTCAATGGACGTAATGTAAGTGACATCACAACGTGTATAAATATAAAAAACAGACAAATCTTGATAACGTATACTATCTATAACAGCAAGAACATAATTCCCTTATCATGACTTTAATCTGTGAATAAGTATGTCTGAATAATATTAATTTTCATTTCAGTAAAAACGTGCAATGTTCCCTTATATGGAGCAATAATATTTTTCACACATTATTTTTTACTTATATGCAGGGTTCTCGCCTGAATTTTGACTAACCTTAGCAATTTGGCTAATCACCAAAAAGAAACTGTAGTCAAATCGAAGAAAGCACTATTAAATAACCGAATTCTTTTTTGCGTACCTGTAAATGTATAATTGCTTTGCACTCCATATATTCTTCAGAAAACATGTTTTAGTGCACCTCCGAAATTCATATAAATTTCATTATGTTTGTATCAGTGTAACATCGTTAAAATAGGCCGCAAATGATTTTTTTCATATACCATAATATAACGGAATTGTTTTGAGTGCCCCTAGGAATTGTAAGTACTACACCTAACATATTCTAAAATAACCTTCTTGTAGTGCACCGCAATAATGCGTATAAATTTTATTATGTTTCGAATAGTGTAACACCATTAAAATGCACCGGAAATTATATTTCTCCATAAATTATAATGTAATGGAATACTTAGGATTTACCCTGTAAATGAACTATAAAGGCTACACACTTCATTTTCAATACTGAACATGCCATGGCAATCTTCAATAACATATATCAATTACATGGCAATCCGAGTTTATTTACGCGAGTTAGAGCTTGGACAGACAGACGGCCGGACAAACCGAATTTATACGAACATTCAATCGAAAAGTGTTAAAAACGAAGGTATTTTAAAAATTGAGAGTTGGGGGGAGCAAAGGGGAATGAGCGAAAAATTTGAAGGAACTGGATTATTTTGATGATTGATTATTTATTGCGACAATAAAGTAAAAAAAAAATAGGTCAGAAAAAGGTTGAATAATTGAAATGTTTTAAAGATTTTTAACTTTGTGTGCAGCCAAAGCAAACGGAATTTTAGTTTGTGCGGGAGAATTTTTATTAAATTTAAAAAAAAGCCAAAATCCGACGAAATGCGGAAGATTTTCAAAGAAATAGAGTGATGTACATGGTATAGTACGATTGAACTAGATAAGTAGCACGTCATATCTCGTACACACTTTCATTCAGCTACTTGAATGAAAGTTTCGCCTGCATACAAGAAAGAAAAAAAAAGAGCTTTCATAATTTGGCGATTTCGATCATTCATGTTCTTGCCAAATGAAGAAATTTTGTCGCGCTTTGGAGAAATGGCGATCGGTAACGAGAACCCTGCATGTAATATAAATTTTTATACTTTCTGTATTTACAATAATAAAAAGAACTGTCTGCGTACAGCAAATGTGTGGAAACGTAAACTTAGAACACTGAAATATGGCACAATTGTACTTCGAAAGAGAAATTTAAAAACGCGAAGCGGAACTTCAACTTTTCTAATTATTTAAATTTTTTTTCTTTAAGAGCCTACATCAGTCACGCGAAAAAACGCTCCAGCTAAAATAGATTATAATAGGTATTCTATTACCATGCAGCAAACAGAACCGACACTTCTTGATTTCACTGTAAAGTCAGGGTGACCAAATTTTGAGTCACACGTCACAAGGCGGCTGGAAAACAACGCCGCATTGACTTTGCAGCTCGCCAAAAAACGGAACATATGGACTTCACAGTGACTCATTTTCCACGTTACGTAACGACAATGTGGACAGCAAGAATTGTATTTGGGTTACGTTGATTTCCCATTTCGGTCACATTCGAGTTACGGTACTTTTAGGCGTAATATCTCCCATTATTTTAAACTCAATTTTAAAAACACAACACATACTCATTTTCAACACTTTTCAACATAGTTAAAAAGTGTTTATGAATTCGGTTTGTCTGTCTGTCTGTCCTTGCTCTAACTCCCGTAAATATGCTCGGATCGTCATGCAATTGATATATGTTATTGAGGCTTACTGTGGCATGTTCGGTATTGAAAATGAAGTGTGTAGCACTTATAGTTTTTTTAGAGGGGCACTCAAAAGAATTCCGTTACATTGCGGTCTATGGGGAAAATTCACTTGCGGTTTATTTTAATGATGTTACATAATTTCAAACATATTGAAATTGATATATATCACTGAGGTGCACTACAAGAGACTAATTATAGAATGTGGTATGCGTAGCACTTATAGTTCCTTTACAGGGATACTCAAAAGAATTCCGTTACATTACGGGCAGAAAAATCGTTTGCAGTTTATTTTAATAATGTTTCACTATTTAAAACATATTGAAATTGATAAATATCATTAATGTGGATTACAAGAGTTCACTTACAGGGACACACAAAAGAATTCGGATAAAGTACTGCTTATTCATTCTAATTGCTGGGAATGCTTTTTTCAGTTGCTGAACGTGTTTTTAAATTTAACTCATTTTTTGTCTATTACTTGGTGTGTATAAGTTGTATAGATTGTATACAGGGCAGCACAAAAGTTCTCGAGTACATTTCCGTCGATTGTCGGAAGTTTCAGAAGAAATTTTGTTGCGCTTTGGCGCAATGGCGGTCGCTAACGAGAACCCTGCCTTTAATGTAAATTTTTGAACTTTCTGTATTTATAATAATAAAATGAACTGTCTGCGTGCAGGAAATGTGTGGAAACGTGAACTTAGAACACTGAAATTTGGCACAACTGTACTTCGAAAGAGAAATTTCAAAACGCGAAGCGGAACTTTAACTTTTCTAATTATTTTAACATTTTTTCTTTAATTGTCCTTTCAGCACATCTCGGAATAGTTCACCTGTGTCATCTTCAATAATACACGTGCTGTGTGTAAATTTGTACAGATAGTAATTTTTGAATCTTTTTTTTTTCGATTTTATCTCTCTAAAAAAATCTCTCAAACTCTGCTACGCGTTTCCTAACTGAACTAAAATTTAGTATTCTATTTAATATATATACAAATCTATAGATCATATACAGGGCTGCACAAAAGAGCTCGGATATCTTTACGAATATCGTTGGAAATTCCTGAAATTAGATTTTTAAATATGTTATGCGTTTTCAAAATTGTTTAGTTAGATATCATCTTACACCTGACGGTAAATATTGGCAAAATTATTTTGGAAGTGTTGGAAAGTGTTACATAATCTATGCTTGATGCATGATTTTCCGTTCTTGTTTTAGTATACCACAAGAAATATAAAATAAAGAGCAGGAGTTTTTATAAAATTAAACCTTTTTTATTTTTATTCTGTTCTCTTTTTCTCTTTCTTTTCGTTACAAACAAAAAGGTATTAGTTGTATAATGAACAGAATTCTCATTGAAAAAAAATGAAGGTGTATTGTGTAACAATAAAGTTTGCGAACCTCTGCTCCAGAGAATCAGTGTTTATCATACTGTAAATAAATACAATACTGTAAATAAAATACATACTGTAAATAAAATACAATTCTGAGCACATTCTTATTCAACGTATTTTTTAACCAATTTAACTTAACTTGATATTAATTTTATGTTAAACTGAAAATCTGTCTTTTCGTTGACAGATTTCAGTTTAGCGCCAAATTGCGGTTCTAAATTTGTCGAAACGTTATTTTAATATAATCTTATGATTTATCTGCTTCTTTTTCGTTTTAATTTGCTCTGGGTAGTCAATTGCCAACTTTGTCACAAATGCTCACTGTAGATATAGATTTAAAAAAATCATACTTGAAAATAATTTTTAAAAGTCATAAAAAGTCACTATGTTGAGCTACAGTTTCCAAACAGTTTTCAAGTGACACTATATTTCTCCCCTATTCGATGGTGTAAAAATTAAAATTATGGGATAGTTAAAAATCGTGAAGGAGCAATAAAAGCAAAAACGAAAGCACTGGTCGTTGCCATCTTTGTTAGACACTTCTAAAAACAGCAACCGTGTTTGGCAGCCCTACAAAAGTGAGCTAAGAACTTATGGAGACGACAAAAAAGACCGTAGTGAAAGAAATAGGACTTTGTTTCTAAAGAGAGGGAGACAAACAGAAACATGCAGTCACACACGTTTGGTTGAGAGCGCTACGCTCCTCTTTTGAACACGATTGGTATAACTGAGCTGCGTCCGTCAGCCACGTCTATTGCCGCAACAAAGTCCTGATGGACTTATAACGCACTCGACCAGGATAGTCCTTCTGTAAGCGCTGCGGCCGGTTGGATCACCGCTACCTGCGCATCACTCCCATTAGACCCAAGTGAATGACGACATAGGCCGTTGCGATTGTAGTGATTCTCAGCCGTCTTGAGAAACCACCACGTTACACTTGGGGATGAGCATCTTGGGTCCCCCAAAAGCTTCGGGGCTGGATACCCAAGAGAGAGCCAGGTCCTAGACCTTAAGTCGGGTTTTCCCGACCCGCACTTGCTCTACTAGAACTCGAGGGATGTGAAAACCTACAGAGGTAGTCACAGTTAGTTCCTTCTTGTAATGGAAGGCCTGAAAGAGAATGGGTTAAACAAGAAAACAGAAACTTAACTTCAAAACTTAAACACAACAATGCCTCTGACCTTGTCCCCCGTTGGCTTTCCCTCCGGCAGAACCCCGATGGCGGAACGGCGGAACACGACGGGTAAATAGATGCGAACTTATAATTCAAAGTGAAATCTGAGTCATTACGAACATTCAAGGCTAAAACGGGATATGAAACCTGTCACCTTTTGATCTGTTTCAAAGCAAGCGCCTAAACTAGTCAAGGGAAGAAAGGCTCAAGCTAAGTCTATGGGAAGGTTATTTTCAAATTTCTCGTTCGCATTTTAATATTTTTAAATCATTTTTACTTTCTTCTATCTATAATAGAAGAAAGTATTGTAATCGAAATTTTTTTCGACTTCCGGTTTTCGACGGATTTACACGTTTTAGGGGTCAGAGATTCCGAAAAACACGTTTTTACAAAATGTCTGTCTGTCCGTCTGTCCGTCTGTGTGTCTTCATTCTATCATCGAAAAGTGTATGAAGTTATGCTTCAAATTGAACCAATTTTTTTTCTATGTTTTTGGCTATGGCAATCAGATTCTATCAGAATTTGGGGATATTTCGACGAAAAAGGGCGCTGTGATCGATATTTTTGTTCCATTTTTACTATTGTACCATCTAAAAGTGTATGAAGTTATGCTTCAAATTGAACCTAATTTTTTTTCTATGTTTTTGGTTATGGCAAGCAGATTCTATCAGAATTTGGGGATATTTCGACGAAAGGGGGCGCTGTGATCGATATTTTTGTTCCATTTTCACTATTGTATCATCGAAAAGTGTATGAAGTTATGCTTCAAATTGAACCAATTTTTTTTCTATGTTTTTGACCATAGCCTGCAGGTCCAGGTTGAATTCGGGGATATTTCGACGAAAGGGGGCGCTGCCATCGCGATTTTTGTTCGATTTTCACTATTGTATCATCAAAAAGTGTATGATGTTATGCAGATAATTAAACCAAAATGTTTTAATATGTTTTTGGCTGTAGCCAGCAGGTCCTACTAGAATGTGGGGATATTCCGTCGGAAAGGGGCGCTGTGATAGCCATTTAAAGATTTCAAATTCAAAAAGATGTATAAAAAAATTAGAAATCCTAAAAGTTTTTTTCGTTAAATGATCCGGAGCAGTTTTTGTTTTGTCTCTATATTAAAAAATGGCGGAGATATAGAGGTTTGAAATTTTAGGGTGGTTGACATTTTCAAACAAGACAGCAGAATTCATCCATAAACGGGTTTAATTTATGAGTTTTAGTTAACAGGGTTTCAGCAAATTTTCTTTCATCGTTGTAACCATTGTTTCTATTCTTAAATGCTTCACTATATATTTATATTCGCCAACGTCAAATTCTCGCCAAGCTTGTCGGCAAATGACGAAATATCGACAAATTTGGCTACAAAAAGGTTGCCACAAATGAAGCCAACTTGGCTGTAGAAGACTAATTTGGCGATATTCTCATTCAAATTCAATGTTGACGAGAACTGGGAATGAATCTTCTTTAATTGGGTTCCACGCATTTTAGCTTCGTGTTTTCCAGTAAAATTAGCTAAAATCGTAAAACCAAGGAATAGGGAGGCTATCTGTTCCGGTCGGTACAGGCGAAAAGAACTTTTCGTAGTTTAGTATACATCAGTTGATTGCATCCCGGTAACCCGATGATTCGCAAGCAGCTGACGTACAACAGAATGACGAAAAATATTGATTTTATTGGCGATGTGAGGACGAAATTAGAAGTATTAACATGATTGAGATAGAAGAAAGTTTTGGGATTGGCGCATCCGACTAGTTTTTTCATAAGATAGCTGAGGTCGATCTCTAACGTTGTAATTTTTACTTTTTCGGTTTTTGTTGCAGTTTTTTTACAAGCTGGCATTTTCAATTTTGGAACCGGTTAGAGCCGGTTCTAAAAGTGAAAGTACTCTTATATAGAAAAAAAAACGAGCGTTTCTTCGCATAGCTAGTGCAGACTCTTAAAAGCCTACACTGACTCGCAATTTGACGACTCTAATCGGTCGTTTACTTGCCAAATCAAGCATTTCGTCACGCTTTGGCGCAATGGCGAGCGGTAGCGAGAACTCGGATCATACATAGATATTTTTACGCAAGCATACATAAAAAAATTTTAATAAATGATAGTCTACTGCGCCTCATAATGAGCGAAAACTCAAACTATTCATATTGTTTTCATTTTTCTCTAATTTTCCTATCTAATCTTTCAACTCTTGAAACACAGATGTTCTTTTAGTTGCGTACTTCAGGTATTCGAGAAAAAATTATATTAAAAGTTACTCTTCAAAAACAAAGGAACAATAATGAAATATTACGCGGTATCGCACCACACTACATCGACAACATTCTAAAAACTCTGGAACAAAATCGAAAAATACGTAAAATGATAAAGTTCGATAAAGTCTCTCAAAAAATTGATAAGAAATGGAGATAGAAATAAAATGCATCAGAGATAAGTGTATTTCAGTAATATTACGTATGAAGAATAATTTTACGTCTTTTCCACAAAAATTAAAATAACATATTTTTTGCCGGAAGTTAATGAATTCGTATTTAGTGTAAAATAATGAATTAAAGAAATTTGCGATTTATCACGATTTTTTATCCCTAAAACCAAAATATTCATTATCCTCCGATTCTTTAGATTTGTCGATTTCAAAACTAGTAAATTGGGACCATCATAAAACTCTCTTATATATTATTCTATTATAGTAATTTACATAACGCAATTACATGCCAACACTTTTGAATAGTAAGAATAGTGCGTTTTTTAAACTTAGTGAGTGCATTTTTTAAAATTCCAACTATTAGCTCACACTCTCTCTATATTTATCTTGTTCAAATTTCAATCGTTAATAAAATATTTTCTATTCATCCACTCAAGTTCAAATAATTTTTTTTTAAACTTGTAGTGGATGACACTTTATGTTAATACAGTTTTTTTCAAATATTAATTCATTAATTAAAATTAATTAATTAATTTTAGTTTTAAATGGGAGAAAAAAATTCCTCCCATTGTTTTCATAAATGATTTATCTCAAATAAAGATTTATCATAAAAGATTTTTCTCAAATGAGTGATGCAACAGAAATAAAATACCGCAACGATGATTATAAATAATGTTCAATAAAGCTAACGTGGGACATTAATGCTGCACGGGTTTATTTTATATATTTATGATTAAAAAGTAGGAATTGACTTAATTTTTTTATATTACTTGTTAACTTATAGGGTTACATTAATAAGTGAATAAAAACAGCCCTGCACAAGAGCGCCCGTGTTGGATATTCAAATCCAAAATTGGATCGCACACACCCTGTTAAAAAAAAAAATTAAAGGATATTATAACTATTCTGTAAAAAAGGGTGTAATCGATGTTTTCTTAAATGAAAAAAGTTAAATAAAAATGCTAATCTTCCACTTTTTCAAACTTCGGAATATGCAAATTTTGTCTGTGGCATAAGAAAATCAAGCGGTAACGGTCGAAATTAGCTTTCAGGTTATTTAACCGTTAGACTGCCAGTGGGACACTATGTCCCAGTGCAACTTCAACAACTACCACTGGACAAAGCAGTCCCTGAAACTATTGGAAAACCATGTCTGCTTGTCCCACTTGGTTTCTCACGTTCATTTGAAATCGTAGTTGACCGTTTGCTCGGTAGATGGCACTGTGCTAAATTTGATTTAAAATATCCCACAAAAAAAATTTGGTAGTCAAGGGGTTAAACGTAAAGATGTGAAAAGAAATAATCGAAATGCGCTGTCTGCTTTGTGTCGGTGATTTTGCTATCTGAACGAAGTCATTTAATCAAATCAGAAGTTTGGGGAATTATTGAACTTTAGGAAGGAGGTCAAACACAATCAGTAGTAGCAGACTTCACAGGGTTATCACTCAATGTGATTTTCAGGACATGTAATCGCGTTTCAGTGACTGTAAATTCATTCCGAAGACCACGCCAACACCATAGATAAACCAAATGAGGATTTATATTTAATGTTGGCGTTCACGAGAAATCGACGTCTGAATTTCATCTCTTCAAGAAAAACACCTTCGTACGGCTGCTGACACTAGTATTTAGACTCGAACTATCCGAAGCTGACTTTATATTGTAGGTTTGTATACTAACAGACCGATTATGTATTAAGTTAACAGAAAATCACTGTGCTGCCTACAGAGAATGGAGAGAAGAGCATGTCAATTGGAGGAGAAATAAATGGAGCAACGTTCTCTTTTCAGACGGTTTCCGTTTTATGAGGAACATTCATCCGCAAAATAGACGCACTTTCATCTGGAAGGAACATAGGGCTCAAAATAATCCTACATAGGTGCAAGAAAACTGATTTGAAAAATGAACAAAAATGAAATATTTTTCTTCCGTTTCTTTTTAAATGAAATTTGATACAAAATAACTGATTTCAAACGAATCACAACAAATCTTACGAAATTAGCAAATATTTACACTTTCAGATACCATCACCGGTTCAAACAGGCCTTTTTCTGCTGATGCTTAATTTCACAGTTGTACACAAAGTTGCAGAGTCCGTGATGTAAGACTCTGAACTTGGAATTTCATTTTATACATCCAATACCGGTTCAACTGAAGTTAGACATCTGCGTGCTTGAAAATCCTATCAATGCTAGTCTTTTGTAGTTCGAGCTCTTCTTCCCCCTCCATTTTTTATTCATTTCGAGAGGTTTCTGAAGATTGAATAGGTTTAAAAGGTTCAAAGTCTTTTGTTGCATAATTTTTCTTTTCTTGTAAGAAATTGAGAGAGATAAGACTATGAGAGTTCGAATGAAACGCACGCGAAATTAGAATTATGATTGAGCGCTAAATGTGCTATAGAAATTACGTCATCTAGTTTTCAAACTTTAATGACGTGATAATTATTATAATTATAATTTTTTTTTCAGCAAATGTAATATAAAGTAATAATATATATATATATATATATATATATATATATATATATATATGTGACGATTTAACTGGAGTCACCATACTTTTGTAGACTCCTATTCAAGGCAAGGGAGGTTTCTCCGAGGAGATTTTCAGTCGAGCACCGAGACTTACTTCATTGTGTACGTATAAGCTACAGAGAAGAGGCAGTTCGTTCCAGTTCACACTTTATTCGAAAAATTTAAAGATTAATTGATTAAGCTTTACTCTATTGAAAACTCACTCCATGCACTGCTAAAATTAGGGTCGTGGCGAAACTTGATGATTTAAATTTAAATATAAGAAGACATCTTAGTTAGTACAGGCAGGTATTCTTTTAAAAATCAATCGGCGGCCAAGGAGAACCTTCGAAGATTTAGGAAGTACATGACTAGTTGCATCCACCACCGAAATCCCGGAACATTCTGCTCTAAACGCGGGAAAAATCCGTATATCATTTCCCGAGCGCGCCAGAATACATTCTATCTAAAAAGCCTCTAGGCCAATCAACGCTCACGGCTTAACTTCTTCGGCGAATTAATATCGAAGTGAACTTACCGAAGCTGGCAAAAGCGCGCCAAAAAATGTTCTAGAACAATCTCGTGCCTTCTACTTCCTTCGAATAAATAAAAGCAGAGAGAAAAGGAGTACATATGTTTTTATCAAGTATGGCAATATGCCAAAATAATTTTTACATTGAGATTAAAATCTTTCAGAATTTGAAAAGTAATATTTTGTCAGGAATCGTAGGGAAGTAAAAAATAAAGAAAAGAAATTCATAGGTTGTTATTTCTTAAAAGTAAAATATTTTTAGCTGGGAAATGGGTATTTTTTGAATTATTAGATTCTAGGATGCTTTTTATTTAAAGAAAATAAAAGTGCGTAAATTTAATAGAGCATTCTATCAGTGCCATTTTTTTAAGAGAATGAATTTGGAATAAACTATATATTTCGCTAGATGTAATTTTGACAATCGAATACTGGAGCGAGAAAATAATTTAGAATAATGGGATTTACACAGAATTATAGTCTTAATGAAGTCAACGGCGAAAAAAAAATTTTTTTTTTTTTTTTTTTTTTTTTAATTTGTTTCATATATTATATTATATATATATATATATATATATAACTTGTGGAGGGTATTTTGAAAAAATTAAGAAAAAAATTTCTCAACGTGTCTGAGATAATTTCCCATTGATATAATGTTATTTCGTATATTAAAAATTAACTTAAAGTACGGTTTAAAAACTGTGAAGTAACATAGAGACATACAATGCTCTATTTCATTCCAAATCATGAATATGAGAGTATCATTTGTGACTTCAAGTTTTGTGAACTCACAAAATGAGACAAATTTCATTATGACATACTTGGTCCTGTAATATAACAGGAATTTCACTTAATCTGAATACGGTTGACTCGTTTGAAATTGTTTAGCTTATCTATGTTCTAAAAATTAAAATCAGTTGAAAATAAACGAATGAATAAAAATAATAATTAAATTTTTATATTTAAAATAGATGGATTTGTAAAAAAATAGACAAAATATTTTGTTCTATTCAATACTGCTATAAATTGTCGTGAAAACGAATTTTACTTGTTTCACTTGAAGCGTATTATAAAATTGGAAAAATAAATCGGAGTATTTAGCTAAATTTCGGCTTCCATTAAAATATACAATCGTAGATGATGTAACAAACGGCTGTCCTTCCCAATTTTAAATTATTTGAAACAAAGAATTGTTAAGTATATCAAATTCGGATAAAACAAAGCATGTACTTCAAGACATATTTTCCAGAACTAATAAACAATAGTTTGATACTATATCCAGTAATCTTTTGATATCGTAAGAATTCTAACTTACTGGGAATTTTGTTTTCCAAACACCGCCTTGTGCTAGAAGTTTCTTACTTACGACTATCACTATATACTATCTTTTCAGATATAAAATCTTGAGAATAACAACGGCCTTTATGCGAAATAATCAATAACAAAAGAAAGAAATTAATATCTAATGTCCTAAATACACATGATAGAAGTGATACTACCGAGAAGGCATAAGATTTTCAATATGATAATTTGAATAATAATCTATTGTGTAGTGATTAAATACTTGATAAATTTTAATGTGGCATATTAAAACATTGTTTCTATTTTTATAAATATGATTTCTTACAGGGTGTATCTGAACTGAAAGCTAATGTCAGAACTGTAAGAGTGATAATGCATGCCAAGACAAACAATTTTTATATTAGAAAATCAGGTTTACAATCCACTTAATATTATAAAGAAGTAACGTTTGTTTGTAAGGTATAATCTCTGGAACTACCCAGAGGATTTAAAAAATAATGGTAGCAAAATGCTGGTGATCCACTATGTTCCAACATAGGCTATATTTTATGTCGGTACAACAACCCCCAAGAGGGTGCAGCAGCAAAAGCAGTTCTAAAATTGATTTCTGTGATATTCTTGGGGCTAGAAACTTGGAATTTGGTGTGGTTGTTACTTTTAAGATGTAAATGCTCGCTAAGAACGGTTTCTAAAAAGATCGAAATTTAAAAGGATGAAATGAACGAAAAATATTATAAAAACGTTTGAAATTACGATTTATTCGGAACTGTTAGGGCAAAAAACTTGGAATTGGACATGGCTGTTACTTTAAGACGTAAATACTCGCAATAGAATCTGAAAAATTCGAAATGTAAAAGGGCCAGAAAAAAAGAAAACGTTCTAAAATTGAAATTTCTGTGATACTGATGAAGCTAAAATCTTGAAATTTGGTGTGGTTGTTACTTTTAAGATGTAAATGCTCGCTAAGAACGGTTTCTAAAAAGTTCGAAATATAAAAGAGTGAAATGAGCACAGAACGTTCGAAAAACGTTCGAAACTACTATTTATTTCGATATTTGGAACTGTTCGGGATAGAAACTTAGAATTTGACATGGCTGTTACTTTTAAGACGTAAATACTCACATGCGAACTATATATATATACAGTGAATTCTGTCTAAGGCGGACTCTGTGTAAGCCGGAATTTTGTCTAACGCGGAAATTTTTTCAAGTCCCGGCAAACACATAGGGAATAACATTAATTCATGCTCCATAAGCCGGAATTTGCCTAACGCGGAAACGGAAAGGTTTTTAAAGTCCCGTCGAAATCAAAATTTTGCATAAGACGAAAAAAGGTTGAAAAATGAAAGGCATTTGGTTTATGAAACTTCAAATCTGATTACATACATCAAATGCTCAACATTCGTAAAAGATTAATAAAGTTGATTCATCAGAACGGAAAATGTTTAAATATTTAAGGAATAATTTTTTATTCCATTATTTCTCATATATAAGCAAAATGTTTTTCCTCTTAAAAAAAAGAAAGAAAACACATCATACCAAGTACTTTTTTTACCGTTATCTCAATTAATTATTCAAAAAAAGAAATTGATAAAATAAAATCCCTATACATTAACTTTTCTCTCTTTTTCATTGTATTAACGAAATAATATCACTTTTTTTGCTTGCTTCGGATTTTGAGTTCTGATCATTGTGCAATCAGTCATTTGGTCGCCATAACTCTTTGTCTAATGTGAGAAAGAGAGGGCGGGGAGCAGTGCCTGATTACCGACGGGGCACACTTCCACCAGTAAAATTTAATAGAATTTTTCGTCTTATCAAAACCCCCTATTCATACAAAATAATGGCCATGAATAAAGGAAAAAAGTCTATGCTTTTTTACTGGTGGAAGTGTGCCCCGTTGGTAATCAGGCACTGGCGGGGAGGGGGAAGCTACAATCATTTACATTCTGTACGAGGTGTGGTTTCAGATGGGGAAGGGGATGGAAGATGAATTCGAAGTGACGTATGTTTTATTTCAATAAATCACATTGTCAGAAAACGAGGTCGTTGCACGTGTTATTTGTTCTTCTCATTTTATATTGTTTACTGATATTACTAAGTGATAGTAAAAAATGGCTTCAAAATCTAAACTCAATACGCTATCTCTCCGGGATAAAATAGAAGTTATTAAATGAAAAGAAAAAAATTACTCTGTAAAAGATCTTTGTATTCAATTTAAATGCGGTAAAACACAAATTTATGATGCTATGAAAAGAAGAACAGAGTTGGGAAAGGAATTGGAAAGCAAATCATCCAACAGAAAGCGAAAAGGTGCTGTGAAAAATGAAGACATTGATGCATTAACACTTGAATGGTTTTCTAACGCTAGAGCTAAAAATTTGCCCATACCTGAAACACTGTTGCGTGAAAAGGCGAAAGAGATAGCCGAAAAACTAGGTAAAGCGGATTTCAAGGCTTCTACTGGATGGTTAATGAGTTTCCTTAATCGACACAATATTGCCATGAAGCAAGTTTGCGGAGAGTCGAAAGACATCCCAGACCAAGAAATTCAGGAATGGAAAATAAATTTTCCTCTACTGATTAAAGGATATCAAGCTAAGGATATATACAATTGTGATGAAACTGGACTATTTTATCGTGCGTTGCCCACTAAGTCCCTTGCAAAAAGAGGAAGTGAATGCCACGGTGGTAAAAACTCCAAAAAGCGTGTCACTGTTTTGCTTTGCGCGAATATGGAGGGCAGTTTAGAAAAACCCTTAGTGATAGGAAAATCGCAAAAGCCGCGATGTTTTAAGAATGCGAACATTGATAAACTGCCTGTGAGTTGGAGATCTCAAAAAAAAAAAATCTTGGATGTCGACTGCCATAATGGAGGGATGGCTGACTGAATTCAATAACCGTATGATCAAAGAAAATCGAAAAATTTTGTTATTTCTCGACAATGCACCTTGTCATGCCAATTTCGAACTATCGAAAATAAAATTACAATTTCTTCCCGCAAATATTACTGCAGTAACACAACCTATGGATCAAGGAGTTATAAAAATGATGAAAACCCATTACAAAAAATTTCTCTTGCGGTCCATTATTGCGTCTTTAGATAATTGCTCTTCTGCCACCGAAATGGCAAAAAATATGTGTTTTAGATGCTGTCAAATGGATTACCAAATCCTGTTCAGAAATGTCGACTGAAAAAATTGTTCATTGTTTTAGAAAAGCTGGTTTTGTTTCAGAAAATGGCCATGAATCAGTTGACCAGTTGGAAGAAAATGAGTTAGTAAATCTAATAGATGACTTAAAATGTGTTCACAGCAATGAAAAAATTAATGAAGAAGAATTCGTATCAGCTGACAATATAGTGTGTACTACTGAAGCTAACACTTCTGTGGACATTTTGATTCAGCGATATCAAGATTTGGAAAGGGCTAGTGAAAATAAAGATGAGCACGATTATGAAAACCATAAAGACAATGGAGGAATTCAAACGTATCAAGACGCCTTGAGAAGCATTAGGCATCTTGAAATTTTTTTTCTTGCTCAAAAAAATGAAGAATTGATACACATAATAACGGACTTGCAATGTGCTAATGAAAAATGCTTGGTAAAAAGAAAGACAAAACAAGCATCGATAAAAGATTATTTTTCGACTGTTTAAAAACTACTATGACACTATGTGAAGTATGAAGTAGTTGTTAAGGTAAATGATTTTCATTAACTTTTAAAATGGAAGAAATTTATCATTGGTACTACTATTTATTTTATTATTCATATAATGTTTTTCCGATTAATAATAAATTTAATAAGACGTATAATTTCATTTAAAAAACTGTACTGAAGATTACGAACGTAAAAATAGGACTTGCGCATATATATTTTATTTATTTATTTTGGCTGTTTTGCATAAGGCGGAATGTTGTCTACGGCGGAAAATTTTCTCGGTCCCGATTGATTCCGCCTTATACAGAGTTTACTGTATATATATATATATGTATATATATATATATATATATATATATATATATATATATATATATATATATATGTATGTATATATATATATATATGTATGTATATATATATATATGTATGTATATATATATATATGTATGTATATATATATATATATGTATGTATATATATATATATATGTATGTATATATATATATATATGTATGTATATATATATATATATGTATGTATATATATATATATATGTATGTATATATATATATATATATATGTATATATATATATGTATGTATATATATATATATATATATGTATATATATATATATATATGTATATATATATATATATATGTATGTATATATATATATATATATATATATATGTATGTATATATATATATATATATATATATATGTATGTATATATATATATATATATATATATATATATATATATATGTGTATATATATATATATATGTATGTATATATATATATATATATATATATATATATATATATATATATATATATATATATATATGTATGTATATATATATATATATATATGTATATATATATATAACTGAAATGTAAAAGAGTGCAGGGAAAAAAAAGTTATAAAATTGCTATTTCTATCATATTGCTGGGACTAAAGACTTGAAATTTCGCACTTTTAAGATGTAAAGGCTCTCCAAGAACGGTTTCTGAAGAATTCCAAATTTAAAAAGAAGAAATAAGCGGAAAACGTTTTAAAATTACAATTTATTTTGATCTCCTAGGACTAGAAACTTGAAAATTTAACATGGCAACATGGCTGTTATTTTTAAGACGTAAATATTCGCAACAGAACAATTTCTAAAAAAATTGAAGTGCCCAATTATGCAGGAAAAAAAAAACGCTCTAAAATTTTGATTTATGTGATACTGCTGGGGATTAAAATTTGAAATTTTGCGTAGTGGTTACTTTTAAGATGTAAATGAAACTGTTAGGGCCAGAAACGTAAATTTTTAAAAAGAAAACTGTATTTTATTTTTCGCCAAACAATCGAAAAACCTCATGCAAGTTAAATGCAACACAACAGGTTGCTACGCAGCTATTCAGAAATAAAGGGTGTCTTGCACCAAGCCTAACCCTTATTTTGACAATATGACCCTTATTTTTAACAATAATGAAGAAATCTTAGCAAAATTATCACCAGAATAACACTGTTTTCTTGTGAAACAGTAGTCACACCAAGGAAAGCATTGTACTCTCACTGTAATTCGGTTGGTGACGTCGTTTGCACGGTCCGAATTTTCAAGCGTCTACCTCTGTATTGCTTGGACGTGGATGGTAGCTAATTTTAGCACTTCTTGTGATTTCATCACATTTCAAAAAAAGCAAAGTAACTTTGTTGAAAATATCACTAAAATATCCAAAATGTCACAGTTTACAGTTATGAGCAAAAATACGGGTTTGGCTTAATGTGAGACACCAGGTTGAGTAAGTGGGTTGAACCTATATGGTTTCGTATACAAAAATGTTTTGTCTTGATATGTATTTTCACATCTTGCAGTTCTGACCATCACTTTATGTATCATTTATGCAATTCATAATCAAAATAATAAATTAGATATGCTATTATGTTGTAACTTTAAAATTTTTGAATAATTAGACATTAGACAAAATTCTTTTAAAAAGTATATTCATACAGTAATCACTATATACAATCTTTCAGATATATGTAACCTTGAAAGTAACATTTATCTCGATACAAAATAATCATTAACAAAGGTCTAAGGTCAAATATCTAAGGTCCTAAATATCTATGATGGAACTGATATTACGAAAATGACATAAGATTTTCGCAATGATAATTTAAATAATAATCAGTTGCATAACGACTAAATTCGCTGATGTAGTAGCTGCTTAATGTAGCTTATGGAACTAACATCGTTAAAATTTAATCCGAACAATATAAATGGTGATTTCGTCTGACAATACAGTGTTTATACATTTTATGATGAAAAAAATAAAATAGTACGAAATTGTAATGTACTTTTACATATGCGAAATATTTTTTTCTAAATTCCGGCCACGAAACTCTGAAGAATTAGAGCTGATATTTCTGAGATCTTAAAAATAGAACCGTATTAATGTGAAAAGTGATTCAGTAGGATAATTCTGCAATAGAATAAAATCGATAATTGTTTGTGTCATACATTTCACGAATAAGACAGCAGTCACTGCGCTTTCAAACTAGTATCATTAGACGACGATCACTTGAGAATCAAATTATATCATCATACAATGTATGATCAATTATATTATATTATGAGAATCATTATCACAGATTAGAGATAAGATGGACTCAGCTTGAGCCCATGAGGCCGGGTCCTAAACGAGCTCGGGCTCGGGCTCGTTTTCAACACTTTCCAACATAGTTGAAAAGTGTTTAAGAATTAGGTTTGTCTGTCTCTGTCTGTCAGTCCGTGCTGTAACTCGCGTAAATGTATTCGTATTGTCATGCAATTGATATATGTTATTGAGGTTTGGTATGGCATGTTCGGTATTGAAAATAAAGTTTGTAGCACTTATAGTTTTTTTTTCAAGGAAACACAAAAGAATTCCATTCCATTACGGTCTAGTATGGGAAAAATCATTTGCGGTTTATTTTAATGCTTTTACACAATTTAAAACATATTGAAATTGAAGTCTATCACTGAGGTGCATTACAAGAGGCTTACTGTAGAATATGGTGTGCATAGCACTTATAGTTACTTTACAGGGATGCTCAAAAGAATTCCGTTTCATTACTGTCTATGGAGAAAAATCATTTAGAGTTTATTTTAATAATGTTTCACTATTTCACACCTATTGAAATTGATATATATCACTAAGGTGCATTACAAGAAGCTTATTATAGAATATTTTGTGTATAGCATTCATCGTTCACTTACAGGGACACACAAAAAAATTCGGTATTGTAAAGTTAACAATAATTGATGGAAGTGCGTTTTCAGTTGCTGAACGCGTTTTTAAATTTAACTCATTTTTTGTCTATTACTTGGTGTGTATAAATACTATAGATCATATACAGGGCAGCATAAAAGTCCTCAGTACATTTTCCCGTTTATTGATGGATATTTCATGAGGGGAATTTTAAACTGTGCTATGCGTTTCCTAACTGAACTAAAATTTAGCATTCTATGTAGTGTATATACAAATCAGTAGATCCTATAGAGGCCTGCACAAAATAATTCGGATATTTTTCGAATATTATTGGTAATTCCTGAAATTGGGTTTTTAAATGCGTTATGTGTTTTCCAATACAGTCAATGATACCATTGGAACCATATAATGAGGCTATCTCAAAGCCCAGAACAATAATTAAAGTAGTAAATCAATATGTTGAACACGTTTAGAAACACAATAAAAACCGCCTCAACAAGCATGCGAATATTTACTACTATTATTAAGGATATTAATGAATAATGGGAAAAAATTCAATATCTTTTCACGATACTTATTAAGCGAGCACAACAGGGAGGAAGACATTTAAAAAAAGACAAAGGTGATCAATGGATCACAAAAATTACAGGATTTCGAAACTACAAAGAGAAAACAAACATCATCCATTTACTGCAACAATTAACTCAACACCTCAGACATCGAGCAAAAGGCAGCAATAAAGTTGCAGAAAAATACAAACACCAAGTTATAAAATTACTTGAAGAAAAACTGAGAAACAAACTTAAAAGTGGACCTTCTAGCTAATGGAAATAAATCAATAAATATAAGAATGGATGTAAATGATCAAATCGATACGAACAGAAAATCCAGTCAAATTTCTCAAAATATAGACTCTTTATTATCAACGGTCTCTATTGATGAAGTTACAGTTTTGACGCAAAAACTGGGTCTGGAAATGAACTCTAACTTGAAAATTCCAATGAAAAATAATACAGAAGAAAAACAAAATAAGTTAATAATAACAAGCAATAATTCATCGGAAAAATTAAACGATGTTTTGAAAAACACAAAAAAAGGTAACTGGAGCCCCTCCCACTACACACATGGTCACAGAAGAGGACATAATATTTCCAGAAGAATTTGAAATAGTTGAGGTAGCATCATTAGACCCTGACAAAGTGGCTTCACTAGACCTAGATGACACCAATATTGATAAAGTTGATTTACTAAAATATTGTAAACGATTAAAGGAACGTATTTTGGAATTAGATAAATCGAACAAATATAATAAATCGGTGGCAGAAATAATGGAAGTTGACAGAGATAAATGTATTGCTCAATTAGAAAAAGAAAGAGCAATAGTTGTTCAAAAGATGAAAAAAGTATATAATGGCAGAAAAAGATGAAGTTATAAAGGAACTAAATTAGGAGTTAATAATAGCTATAGATCAGGAAAATGATTTAAAGAAACAAAGAGATTTAATAGATGAACTCCAACTTCAAATAACACAATTAAAACGAGAAAATGAAAAAATAGAATCAATAGTGAGTGAAAGAACGGAACAAATAAAAAAAGATTATGCAATAGATTTAGAAAAAACCATCACGAGGAATTAGTGCACTATTGTGAGCGTCTAAGGAAGCAAAAAGGGGACTGTATAAAAAATTTTCAGTTTATCAGGGTTGTACACAAAGTGCACTGGACGAAAAGTATGAAAAAATGGCTAACTTAAGAGATGAAAAATAATAGCAGTAATGGAACTGACTGAAACACTGAAAGAAAAAGAAAAAATAATTGAATTTATGGAACAGAAATCAACGGAATTGGAAGAGGAAAATTCATCAAAAGAAATAGTTATTAATACTTGTTGTTAACACAACAGTCATCAGAAGATGGAATCTAGAATAAATTTGACAAAATGAATGAAAAATTAGGTAATTTGAAGCAAGAAATAAAGGATCTAAGAAATAATTATAATAAAAATACTCCAAAATTTTTCTGTAATTTCTTTCTAAAAGAAAAAGAAACAATTCTCCCATTAGAAGAAGCAATAAATAAATTGAAATCATTGGAATTGGAAGAACTAACATATTGCACTGGCAGGAAACTGACGAATGGAAAATTGCAACTTCAATTAAACACCACTGAAGATTTTAAAAACCTCAAAACAAAATTACTTAACTCAGAGATAAAAGAAAAATTCATACTAAAAATTCAACAAAGGAAATTAATAATCTTTAAAATTCCACAATCGATAACAGAAGAAGTTCTTAAATACATCCTTAAAAAGTACTTAAAATATAATATAGAACTTAATTTAGCTAAGAAAATCAACAAGGGCGAATATTACAACCAGATAATTGAAACAGACATTTCTTCTGCAAATATTTTACTTAAATTTGGCAGAATTAATTATGATTTAAAGTTTAGCATTGTAAAGATATATATTAACTTCCGCTGCAAGCGCTACGGTCATGTAGCAAATAAATGCTCTGAAAGTAATCCTATAAGATATGCATACTGTGCATCTTCCAATGACATCAGACAATGTCAACTTCAACACAATTCTGATTGTCATAAATGCATAAATTGTGTAAGATACAACAGTTCCCATTCACATGAAAATAACTTTACACCAATTTCAATCATTGATGCAGCATCCAGTAATAATTGTGAAGTATTTCAATATGAAATCTTCAGGGTGATGAATTATTCTTCAAAAATAAGCTACTAAAATTTATTAAAGTCGTTGTAACTTAAACCGACTATAAAATTTGTAAGAATAAGGAATTCAGAAAGATTTAGTTGGACTAAATTAAAATTTAAATTCACTAACAGGTCTAAAAGTATTTAATACAGTTTGATAATTTATTATTATATAAGTTTAATTTTGTGTAAATTTATTTTGCATTGAAACAATTTTGTTTACATTTAAATATTTTCTTTTATTATTCTGTAATTACATACCTTTCCAGCTGGGCCCTTCAACAGCATAGGTAATTTCCTAATTTTTATATTAAGTTAGCATCTTCTCCAAATTTGTTTAACTTTGTTCACGTATTAATATTAAATGTTTTTAAGTATTAAGTTTGGTCCTAGCTGGATCGGAATTTCTTGTACATTTTAATTTGCTTATATTTTATGTTTAAAATTACAACATTCTGAATAAACATTTCTCCTTTATTAAAAAGGATCTATGATCCTTTTTCCTACATTTATAAAGTACTTTTTAATGGAGTATATTTAGTTTTTGAAATTTGCATATTATAGTTCGCATACTGATCACATTTTTGTACTCATACTGTTCCTATTTTAGCTTACTGTTTGAACCATGTAAAATTACTAGTTATGTTATGATTAAGTGTTCTTTTCATAAATTTTCTAATTACTTTCTTTTCTACTTTTTCTTATATCATTTTTTTAAAATATTAAGAAATGTTGTGATTTGAACTAGTATAGTAAAAACTAACTTTGTAATAAATTTATTTAAATCTCTAATGTAACATTCATCATCTGTATTCTAAAATATGAATTTTCAATAAAAAATTCCCCTTGTGGAGAAAAGTTCCAATGCTTAACGGCTGGATTTCCACGAGAGAGCGATTTCATTTCATTTCATTTGTTTGCTTAGACACCATTTTTCACCTTATTAAACGTTAAAGATATCTAAAATTATTTTGGAAGTGCTGGAAAGTGTTACACAATTTATCCTTGACGCATGATTTTCCGTTCTTGTTATACTAGTCTTCGAGATCGGGTTCAAAGGTAACATTTCATTCATTTAAAAATTGAAAACAAAAACAAAAACTTGCGATTTGAGTTTCTTAAAGTATTTTACAAACCTTTCAAAATCAGTTAAAAAAAAAATTAAATTGTTATTAATTTGACACAAGGAGAAATATTATTCGATTCTGAAACCTTATCATGGTCACTGTTAGTAACATAAAGAAGCCGTGGGGTATCTCCTGTCTATCTTCACTTCCTGTTTGAAGTCCTTTTCTAGAATTACTCGAAAACAGAATGCATGTTTTTCTGCCATAGTTGTACAATGATATTTTAAAACAATAACAATTGTCACTTTTGCAGATTTCTGCCAGTGGTTGGGTTATAAATAACAAATTTTCTATTTTAAACAAATTTTCAAGAGCTTGGAAATCCCGAAACGTTGTTAGGAGGGAGTATTTAGATTTAATATTTATTTCTATGTAAGATGAGATTTTTAAATGAAAAAAAATAATCTTCAAGCAATTAAAAAATGTTATTAACAATTTCCGACTGTGTATTCTATTGCAGTTGTTTTTGCGATATTTAGCCAAGTGTCGCCAAGCTTGGCGAGAATTTGTCGTTTGCGAATATACATGTATAGTGTTAAGCACATAAGAGTTGGAACAATGGTTACAACAATGAAAGAAAATTTGCCGAAACCATGGTGACTAAAACTCGTAAATTAAACTCATTTATGGATAAATTCTGCTGTCTTGCTTGAAAATGTTAGTCACCCAAAATTTAAAACTGCTATATCTCAGCATATTTTAAGATAGAGGTAAAACAAAATTTACTCCAGAATCCCCAGATCAAGGCAGAACATTTAACGAAAGAAAAAAAATAGGATACCTAATTTTTTTGTACATCTTTTTGAATTCGAAATCTTTAAATGGCTATCACAGCGCTCGCTTTTGGCGGAATATCCCCAAATTCAACTGGGACCTGCAGGCCATAGTCATAAACCTATACAATAAATTTGGCTTAATTACCTGCATAACTTGATACACTTTTCGATGATACCATAATGGAAATGGAACAAACGACGCTATCGCAGCGCCTCCTTTCGTCGAAATATTCCGAAATTCAAGTGGTACCTGCGGCCATAGCCAAAAACATACAAAAAAAAATGGTTCAATTATCTGCATAACTTCATACACTTTTCATTAATACAATGAGGACAGACAGACAGACGTTTTGTAAAAACATGTTTTTCGGAATCTCTGACCCCTAAAACGTGTAATTCCGTCGAAAACCGGAAGTCGAAAAACATTTCGATTACATCACTTTCTCCTCTTATAAATAGAAGAAAGTAAAACTAGAGGTGCATTAGGTGCATGCAATTCTTAAAGGGGTAAAAGTTTTAGGATAGGTCAATGTACAATGGCCAACCCTCGAAACGTCAAACCCCCGAGTACGAAGTCGTGACCTTTAAAATTTGACTGCACGCTTCGTCAGCACGCATTACGCTGTTCTATAATTACGAAAACATCATTTCTGTACATAAATATCACCAGTTCGATCTCGATCACCTAATTTACCTTCGTCCAAAGTTTGATTAGCTTGTCCAAATAAAAGAAGCCATCACTACGGCAACGCGATAACTCGACAGCTATCTGCACTCCGCAGCTAAACAGGTGTTACTCGAACAGAGCTCATTTCGAATTCAGTTTTCGCTCTATTAGGATCGTGATCCTTCATTTTCCTCTCCATTTTCAAGTCTTTTCCGATGGTACTAAAGAGTTTTTCTCTGTCTTTCCGACTTTTCAAGACTTGCACTGAAAAGGCAAGGGAACAGGAGACCCTGGATCCTGTAGTGGCATTCTGCTACGCGACATAAAAATCGTGTAGTTAACAGTAGTTTGTAGGTTAATTTATATTAAAAAAAAAGTAGTCTAACTTAGGTATTGTAAATTTGTGTTGGTAGCCGATTTGCAACTGTGTGGACAGAAAAATGTAAGTAGTATTTTAATTTTATTATATAAGGAAGTTTTAAAAATAAAATGTGCAAGTTTTTATCCGAGAGGCAGAGACATTTTTTCGTAAGTGATATACAAGAAGATTTTCAAATATATGATTGACCTTTCTTACTCAATCGTGCAAATAGCCTTCAGCTGTTGCGACCACTGTGGTTTCATGCTTAGCAGCTGCAATACCGCACTGTGAAAATGAACGAGATCCCGATTAAGGATAACTCCACAATATTTGCGGCAACATCCGTAATTGGGATCCCGTTCATTTCATAGCAGGCCTTCGAGGCAGCATCCACGGTGGTCACGACAACTGACGTTTGTTTTCATTAAGTAAGATAGATTAAGTAAATACAATTACATATTTGAAAAATCAGTTTGCATGATAACAATTAAAAATATGTCGCTTCCTCCCGGACTACTAACAAACAAACAAACGAAAAAATTACCTATTACAATTTATGGATAATGTACTGTAAAATATGCAGAAACGTTTCCGCACGTAGAAGAAACGTTTAAGAAAATTAAGTGTAACCTCATTATTATCCACGATTCTCAAAACCTTTCCTTTATCTTTAGAACCATTTGAAGAAGGATTAATTAGAATACTCAGCGAACAATTCATTTCCGAAATTTACGTTCAGAAAAGAGGTCCTTTTATTTAAGAAACGTTCCCTTTAATCACTAGAAATATTTTATAAAAATAACTAACGATGTCATATTTTCACCGCCTTTTGACTGTAACATTTGTAATTTTTTTTTCATTTCTGAGGCTACAGATCAACTGTATGTGCTTTAATAGTGTATCTGAATCGGATATCTTCTATTCTCCTACTGATCAATCACAGAAAATCACTCTGGGTTGCAGTTGGACCTCAGAATACTTTGCTGTTAAAGAATATAGTTTTCTGAGTTTTCTTACCAATTTTTTTTCCAAATATGTTCTGATTATAAGTTAAAAGTTTTGCAATAGGGATAACTACGAGGTTGCATTGAGATTTTTTTAAACAGATTTGTTATATAACAATATAATAATTATAATATAATTATATAATGAATAATATATTAAATATAATAATTAATAATATAATTAGATAATTATATAATCATATTTGAATTTTTTTATACGGTAACTTCAACTAAATACCAGGGGACTGCATTGCATTATCTCTTAATTTATATAACTAGGGGGCTCTGCCGCTCACGAGTTACGCTCGCTAACCTCCATCCAAAACTCCACGGTGTCTAAAAACACGCAATTTTGCTCTGTTTTAGAAACAAGAAAAAAATTACTGCAAATGTACAAACTCAATAACTAGTAGAAGATAAATTAAAAAGCATTAAAAGCGGCAAATGTACCCGCACAAGCTACAAAAACAAATAATTTTTCTCGGAATACAAATTTTTCAAGTATTTGTGTTCACAGATGATGGCATATCGCATGCGAGGGTCGTGGACAACAATAAATCATGGCATATAAAACGATGCCGAACCTCACGTCTGAAGCGTTTTTCATGTCAGACTCATTTAGTGGTTTTGGCGTTATACCTAGAATTTGTATTAATTTTTAAAAAATGTACCGGATTTCAGGCTTTTGAAGCCTTTTTTAGACGTGGGGGAAGTTGTCCTGTTTACCCTTGTGGTAATCAGACCCAATTTAAACACCTCAAGAGATAAAAACAGATTGATCTGTATTCGGGTAACCCTACCGATCACAAAAACACAAAATGACAGTAAATGGCAATGTCACCACTGTGTTCTCGCAGAACACGTGGAGTTCCTTGCGTTTGTTTTATGTCGCTATTTCTACCACTGATTAGTTTTTTTAACGCTATTTATGGTTTTTCACTTTGAAGGTCATTTTACGCTGAACAAAATTGGGTGTTGCGATTTAAATTTTATAAAATTTTGTCACTGTAACCGTAACTGTGAGTGTACGATTGATGTTTTTTACCTCATTCTTGAGCCCATGCCATAAAGTATCCATATCTCAAATGGCATGATGCTAGGGTTTTAAAAAAAATTTATTGACCACCCTATATTTAAATTTTTTTTTTTTCTTTCTGAAATTTAGATTAAAAGTCAGTCAAAAATTGCTACGAAATTGCGGTGCATTTATGATAATCTTGTACAATTATATACATACGAGTTGAAACAACAAGGATTTTATTACATGCCAATTCAAGCTCGCCAAAATGACTGCGAAACTTCAACAATGAAACAGTTTAAAAGCTAAAAGTAGAAAATAAATCTATACTAATATTATAAAGAAGTAACGTTTGTTTTGTTTGTTTGTAGATGGTAATCTCTGGAACTACCGAACCGATTTCAAAAGTGATGGTGGCAAATTGATGATGACAATCCCTGCTCCAACATAGGCTATATTTTATGTCGGTGCCACTACACCCAGAAGGGTGCAGGTGCAAAAAAAAAAAAACGTTCTAAAATTGCGATTTTTGTGATACTGAAGGAGCTAGAAACTTGAAATTTGGCATGGTAGTTACTTATAAGATGTAAATAAGAACAGATTCTAAAAAAAATCGAAATTGAAAAGGTTGAAATGAAGGAAACCCGTTCTAAAGCCGTTCTAAATTACGATTTCTATGAAATTGTTAAGGATAGAAATTTGAAATTTGGCATGGCTGTGCTACTTTGAACACGCAAATGCACGCACAACACTATGTTTTTTAAAAAATCGAAATTTAAAAGGGTGCAGGAGAAAAAAGTTCTAAATTTCGGTTTTTAATTTCTGAAAGGATTAGAAACTTGAAATTTGGCATGACGGTTACTTTTAAGATGAAAATATTCCCGAAGAACAGTTTAAAAAAAAATTCAAAATTTAAAAGGGTGAAATGAGAGGAAATAATTCTAAAACTGTTCTAAATTATAATCTCTATGGAATTGTTTAGGATAGAAATTTCAAAGACTGCTACTTTTAAGACGCAAATGCACACACAACACTGTTTTTTTTTTTAAATTTAAACGGGTGCAGGAGAAAAAAAACATTCTAGTTTTGTGATTTGAAAGGACTAGAAACTTGAAACTTGGTATGGCGGTCACATATAAGATATAAATGTTTGGTAAGAACAGCTTAAAAAAAAATCGAAACTAAAAAAATTGAAATGAGGGAAACACTGTTAGAAATGGACACTGAAATTCCACAAAATTTTCTTCGTTTTTGACGAAACTGTTTCCTGGGAAATGCTCCGAGCGAATATTTCGTCAAATCAAGTAAATTTGTATCCTCAAAAAAGTGAGGAAACTAATTTCGTCAAATTGCTTGTTCGAAAGTGTAAAAAAAAAGGCCGGTGGTGCCATCTATTGACAATTTAGAAGCATCTGTAATTGACAGGGAGAAAAATTACGTCGCTTTTCTGAAGTCTTCAAAGGGATTCGAACGCGCAACCTTTGTTGTGAGAGACCAATGCTCTGCCTACGTCGCCAGCGGGATCTTGCGTGAATTTGATTTTAAATGTATCTACGGGATGTTGATGTGTGTTTATATGTTTAGAAAGTAGATTGTATTTTTATCGGTGCTGTTACAATTTCTGCATGTTTTAATTAATAAGGCTAGATTATTATTAGGGTTTTTCTATGGTTAATAAATAATTAGAATATGGCTTGATTAATATAATTTATTAGTGAAATTTTCTTTGTTTAATGAATGATTAGAATATGGTCTAGTTAATTTGTTGTTCAGAAATTATAAATTTTGAAGTGCATATAAGAAGTTTATCAATTTTAGATGATGGGGGTTAAGATTTCAAAACGTTACTGTTTATAGACAGGAAAGGGATCAGCTATGCATATTTTTAATTTGATTGTTATATGAATATATTTCTTAAATAAAAAAAGAGCTCCTGAATTTTTGATTTTTTTTCTGAACGATTTTGTAACAAAAAAAATAATCTGGCCGTGAATGGGGAAACAGTTTCGTCAAATATTCGAGAGTTTCCATTTCATTATAAATCACTTAATTTTGAGACTAAATGATTGTCAAAAATGATGAAATATAGATCAAGAATTGCTGAATCGTCAAAAGGGAGAGTTTTATTTTTGACAGTGAGGAAACAGTTTCCTCAGATATTTGAAGTTTCGCGTTTCGTCAAAACCCACGTGACTCTGTGACGAAATGATTGTCAAAAATAACTAAATAAAGCTTAAAGATTGCCGAATCATCAAAATTGAGTGTTTTATTTCTGAGAGTGAAAGCGTCCTAAAAAAGTTCTAAATTGTGATTTCTATAGTATTGTTAAGGATAGAAACTTGAAATTTGACATGACTGCTATTTTTAGGACGCAAATGAACACAAAACACTGTTTTATAAAAAAAAATCGATTTTTAAAAAGGGTGTAGGAGTAAAAAACATTCTAAATTACGATTTTTGTGATATTTAAAAGGACTAGGAACTTGAAATTTAGCATGGCTTTTACATTTAAGATAAAAATGCGCTCTAAGAATGGTTTCTAAAAACATTCGAAGTTTAAAAGTGTGAAATGAGCGGAAAGCGTTTGAAAAACGTTCTAAATTATGATTTCTTTCTATGAAATTGTTAAGGAGAAAAACTGAAAGTTTGACATGGCTGTTACTTTTAAGACGTAAATGCTCGCTTAGAACAGTTTTCTAAAAATTCGAAATATAAATGCTCTAAAAGTGTGATTTAATGTGATACAGTTGGTATATAAGCCTGGAATTTGGCATGGCGGTTACCTTTAAGATGTAAATGCTCATTAAGAACTTTAAAAAAAAGTCGAAATTTAAAAGGGTAAAATTGAGCGAGAAATGTTCTAAAAACGTTCTACATTACGATTTATTTGGAACTGTTAATCCTAGAATATTGAAATTTGGCCTGTCTCTAAAGATGTAAATGAACACTTTTAGAACACTCAGTACACTTTTCTAAAAATTCGAAATTTAAAAAGATGCAAGAGCAAAAAATTTTCTAAAATTGCAATTTTTGTGATACAGTAGGTATAGAAGCTTGAAAATTGACATGGTGGTTACATGTAAAATTTAAACGCAGGCTATGAAAGGTTTCTGAAAAATTCGAAAATTTACGGATGAAGTGAGTGGAAAACAGTCAAAATTACGATTTAGTTAGATTTATTCGAGTTAGAAACTTGAAATTTTGTATAGTGATTACTTTTAAGGTACAGATGAATTCAGAATTGTTAGGAATAAAAATTTAAAATTTGACATGTCTATTATGTTTAAGACTGTAAACGCTCGCAAAGAACAGTTTTTTAAAAATTCGAAATTTGAAAGTGTACAGAACGTTCAATTCAAGAACGCAAACAACGTTCTAAAATTACGATTTTTGTGACGCTGCTGAGCTAGAAACTTGAAATTTAGCATAGTGGTTATTTTTAAGATATAAGTGCAGGCTGAAAACGATTTCTAAAAAAATCGAAATTTAAAAGTGTAAAATGAGCAGTAAACATTCTAAAAACCTTCTAAACTATGATTTAGCTGATAGAAAATTGAAATTTTACATGGCTCTTACTTCAGAAACATAAATTCATCCATAGAACAGTTTTTAAAAATTTTGAATTTTTAAAGTGTGCAAGAACAAAATAAGTTTAAAAATTGCGATTTCTGTGATATAGTTCTTATAGAAGCTTGGTTAACTAGTAGATTGGAATTTGGCACAGCGATTACATTTAAGATATAAATTCTCGTTAAGAACGGTTTCTAAAAATTACTAAATTTCAAACGAAAATTGAAATGCGCGGAAAACCTTCAAAATACATTCTAAATTACCATTTATTTAGAATTAACTTTTGCTCTTCTCATTCATTTAAGTCTCATGTTCCCTAATGTAATATAAGGATGATGTTTACTCAAAATGTGTCTTAGTTAGCAATTTTTGAATTATCTGTGGCAGTAAAAACTCCTCTCGTGAAAATAGGCGCAGAAATACCACTTGACATATATCAACAATTACGCCAGCAAAGCCGCGGGTTTTGCTAGTTATAAATAAAAAATAAAGAGTGTAATATTTAAATAAAAATGCGCTTTTATTTTTTACACTAGTCATGCTCTTAAAAATGTTTACTGTAGTATATTGGTAAAAATAACTCAAAGCAGTGAAATTTTTTGGAGTCAAACTAGTCAATGTTTTTTATTTGCAATTATCTTTGTAGGTTTATTACAATTCATCTAATAGTTTCTAATTAACGTTTTCATTCGATGGGTTCCACCTCATATTTACAGTTTAATAAATTAGGAAATTAGGTTTATCAAAGGAAAGTACATTATTAAATTAAAAAAACGACAACATTTATATTGTAAAAAGCATTCAAGGTACGAGTTTTAGTAAAAAAATATACCTTGCATAAGCTGCAATATATATATTTCTCATATCCATGCAGCGCAGCTTTATTTTTAAATGATAAGATGAATTCTGAATGAAAATGGCCCACTTTGCTTATCGTTATTGTTGAGATAATCTTGTTTCTTCGTTCCGGTTTTCGTTTCCTTAGATTTAAATAAACATGTAATGGTCATTTTTTAAAAGAAAGTGTTGAATGTTTTGAATGCCTTTTACAGATTAAAATTCTTATCTATTTCATTTCCAAACAGAAGTAGGTTGAATAGAATTTCAATTTTATTTTTACTGAAATTGTATTATTATTATTATTATTATTATTATTATTATTATTATTATTATTATTATTATTATTATTGAGGATTTTTTTTTTTTTTTTTTTTTTTTTTTTTTTTTTTGCTTTGAGGAAGAATAAATTCATAATTTTTCATCGAAGCTAGCGGCATTTTTATTTTAATGAACAATGAAAAGAAACGAAAAAAAAAATGATATATCTGAGTGTCAGAGTAACAGATAGTTTAGATTCATTTTTAACACAATTATTCAAATTGGTAAACAAATCATATGAGATGTAATCTTCCCAACTGAGCGAAAAAGTCCGGGCCTGGATTGGAACTCTGGATCCCTTGGCTGAAGCGGCCAATGCTCTACCAACTGAGGAATCCCGGGTCACATTCGTTCAGGATTGCTCAGTTGGTAGAGAATTGGCAGCTTCAGCCAAAGGATTCCGGGTTCAAATCCTGGCCCGGACTTTTTCGCTCAGTTGGGAAGATAACATCTCGTAACAGATAGCTTTTTATTTTGGTTTTGGAAGGTATGTTTAGCCCCGCCAATAAAATCTACAAATTTTTAATGTTTTCATTCGACACTATTTTTGCAAGTTTTCTGAGTATCCTTTCAATAATAGATTTGTCTCTTACTTTTCCCATGATCAGGGATCGTTTATTTCCTGTAGAATGAAATGCAAAATGCATATGTATTATAATAAAAATTTTAAAAGATTAGCATGATGTAAATTAAAAAAAATATATGTCATATATATATATATATATATATATATATATATATATATATATATATATGTCGTGTTTCCAAGTTCAAATCCGGGAAAAAGGCAGTCGTGCTCGTGATAAATAGGGTTAGCGATGTGATTGGTTTCCCTTTTAGCTCGCATCAGGCGGCCGTGTGGTATCATCAACAACACAAGAAATGTCAGTCCATAATTTTGTCGAAGAACCTTTTATTTCCAGTTTAAGACATCTCTTCAAGGAAAATGCTCATTAGCCAACGCTAAACGAAAAAAAAATACAACGTTCCATTATTTACTAGAATCCGTCCCGATTCTTTTAGCAAACACCAGCGTCGAAAAAATCCTCTCCGAATCAGGATGATCGTGTTTTTAAACTAGCTTGCGTAATAATACAGAATACGTCACGTGACCCACTTCTATCGAATCAAAAGGTCTCTTTTGGAACTTTATCAATATTTCCGGTGGATTTATTTTGTTGTAAAATGCAAAAACTTTCTACGCCCTTCCAGAATATTCCATAATCTCGTAGCAGATGCCTGTCATATCAACAAACGAGCTTATCTGTTTTTGAGGCTGTAGCTAAACTTCGAATTTAATACGTAATAAAAATAATAAGAAGAAAAGAAAATGAATCTTCATAAAAGGGAGAAAAAAAAAGAAAGAATTAAAGTTTTTCGGAAATATTTTAATAGACATTTGATATTTAATAATAGGATAACTTTATGAAATAAGGTTTTTTGAGCGGAATATTTTAAGAGATACGATATTTTAGCATTTAAATAAAGAAGTTATAGCAATTTGACCACACGGGAATAATACTAATGAATTTTAATAATGGATTAAAATAAAGATGTTCTATTTAAAGAATAAATTAAAAAAGCTATCGCCATTTTTAGAATAACTACATTCGAATAAATATTATTAAGTGGATTAGGAATAATTGGCTTTACATATGGATAGTAAAAGGCTATTTTAAGAATGAGAATTATTTTAATAAGCTGGGTTATATACCGAATATTATTGAATGGACAAATTTTATAGAATAATTGCGGAAAAAATTTAAATTTTGTAATATATATATACCAGCGAACCCGTGCGAAGATTTCGCACTGCAGTCTAATATTTTTTACATGCAGGTTTAAACTTCTACAGAAAAATATCTACTAAAATATCTGCAAACAACATTTGTCAAGCCAGAATATCATCTCATTTATTCCATCACAGTTACAGTAAAAACTAACCTAAAATAGCAAACGAAACGCTAAAAAAAAAAAAAAAAAAAAAAAAAAAGAAAGAAAATAATAATAATAATAAATAATAATAAATAAATAAATAAATAAATAAATAAATAAAATAAAATAAATAAATATAAAATAAAATAAATAAAATAAATAAATATAAAATAAAATAAATAAAATAAAATAAAAAATAAAAAATTATCAACCGTATTTTAACTCCATTAGAGGGGTGACATCATCTGTCAAAAAAAAAAAAAAAAAAAAAACATGGGATAAAGAAAACTAAACTGAGCATTTGAATTTGAATTTTGCTTTTTAATCATAAATATAAAATAAACACGTGCCGCAACTATGTCACACTTTATCTTTATTGAACGTTTTTTTTTTTATCATTGTTGCGGTATTTTACTTTTGTGGCAACACTAATTTGAGGAAAACATTTCATTTCATTTATGAAATGAAAACAATGCCGATTTAATTTTTAATAACTTGCAATTTTCAATAAAAAAAACATGCTTTAACGAAATGTGAGTGTACTAAGTCACAAGCCGCTTCAAAATCCTTTCATATGGTATCTCATTTATCATTCTGCGTTTTTTTATTTGCTTAGAAAAAGGGATGTTGACATCAGAAATAATATATAAGACCAGAGGGCCCGCGCGAATATTTCGCACTGAAATCTAATATTTTTTAGGTACTTCTCTATTAACCCGTCGACCGCTTTTCATAATAAAAAACTACCGCCAAACTGTAAGATTAAACGCCAAAAATGCAGTCCCATTTACTTGATGTCAGAATCATTATGCGTGTTTGTTACGTCATCTAGTGGTATCACATTCGACATTTGCGTGTATTTTTCATTATGTTTTACTGATTTAGTAGTTATTTTATTAATTAAAATAACAATTGTGTCCTTAAATTCTTATATTTTATTTATTTTTTGATATTCCAATGGCAACGTTCTCCCGTTTATTTGGCGATAGTTTTTTGTTATGAAAAGTGGTCGACGGGATAATAGAGAAGTATCATTTTTTATCAATATGTAATATTTATTAGAAGCAGGTTTAAACTTCTAAAGAAAAAGCAAGGATAAAAATATCTGCAAACAACATTTAGTTGTTAGTCAAGCCAGAATATCATCTAATTTATTCCATCAATGTTAGACTAAAAACTGATCCAAGATTGCTAAAGGCACGCGCGAGAAAAAAAAAAATAACAATCGTATTTTAACTGCATTAGAGGATGACGCCATCCGCTTCGAGAAAACCATGGGACTTAGAAATATAAATCTAAACATTTCAATTTCAATTTCGCTTTTTAATTATAAGTATAAAATAAACCCGTGCGGTGTTTTTTATAATAATTGCTATGAGCATCATATAATGTGGTATTTTATTTTTTTGGCAACAACAATTTCAGGAAAACCTTTTGTTTCTTTCATGAAAACAATGCCGATTTATTTTTTTAATTTCAGCAAATTTTAATCAAAAACATGTTTTAAAGAATTGTTAAGTGGGCTATGTCAGAAGCCTGTTCTAAAATCTTTCATATGGTATCTCATTCGTTGTTCTGCGTTTCATATTTTATGAGTAAAAGGGATGTTGACAGGAGAAATAATATATAAGGATAATTGGGTACTTTTCGGTTAGCCGGGCGCCAGTGATATATGTACATATATAAATATGTATGTATATATATATATATATACATATATATTCATACATATATGTGTATATAATATGTATGTACATATATGTGTATGTGTAGATATATGTGTATATATATATTTGTGTATATATACATGTATATATATCATTGGCGCCCGGCTAACCGAAAAGTACCGATAATTGAAATCTCACAGATCGTAGATTAGATTAGATTAATTTTTCTTCTGATTCAGCTAAAATGTAATAAATATACGTTTAAAGTGAAGACTCTTCGAGTTTCGAAGTGTATATAACTTTTGGTAACAATGTTTTTAACAAGCGTAAATAATAGCGATTCTGTCAAAAAAATAGAAAAGTGGGAGAGATACGTATAAAATATACAAAAAACTGCTTCATTGGCAGATTTTATTGAAGCTTCTATGTGGCTAAGATAAATGAATGTGTTTCAATTTTGGTACTTTTATGTTAGCTGGGCGCCAGTGATTGCCGAAATTTTTTGAATCTCGCCAACCCTTTTTTTTCTCGCCAATCTTTTAACATTATCTAATAACAAATAGCCAACATTTTAGCCTTTCAAGGTACTTACGTATTATCCGTGCCAGTTTTAAGCCAACTGCGCCAGGCATGGAGCCAATATTACTAATTATAGTAAACCTTATATATTTTTTTCTTGCTACATGGTACATGCCTGGGAATAATCTATAATATTATTCTTTCTTATTTACTATGCAATTTACCATTTATTAATTTTACTAAAATAATGTTATTTACTATTTTTAACAATGTTATAAATTTAATAAACATATATTACATTTTATTTATTTTAAATTAATTACCATTTTTAACTCTGTTATTTGATAATGTTAAATTACTGCGTTTGAAAACATGCGACGCTAAACAAGATTGGTACTTGGCAACCATTTTTGGCGATCAATCTCCTGGCACGGATAATACGTAAGTACCCATTTCAATGTAATATCTTAAAATCTTTTTACTTAAAAATAACTATAATATAATTATGATAAAATACGTAAAAACGAACATATCAATACAAATAATAAAATCTCACGTAATCGGGTCTATTAATGATTAGGCTTAGTCCATTACAAAAATGTTAAGGTATGACATAAACTAGGAACATTTTATTTCATAATGAAAGCATCGTATCTAATTTTATATACACAAAAATAGAAACTTACGTGGATACTGCTTGATTATCCCGTCGACCGAAAGTACTGTCGCTATAAGATTTAACTATAAGATTTAAATGCCAATAATGGATGATCGTAAATGTCACATTCACTTGACAGTAAACATGTTACATGTGTTTGTTACATCATCAAGTGATTTTTAATTCGACGTTTTATTTGTATTTTATTAAAGTTTTACATAAAATTAATGATAAAAGGATATCTATTAGAAAAGAAAACTAGTTTGATAATTCCAAGTCAACTTTTATTACTGCATTAATTATTGCAAATTTTGATTTTTTAAAATGTTTGCTTTAAGCTTATATCTAATGTTTACATACATTTTATAGTTATATCCGTCTACGTTTTTTGACTAAATAAAGAGCATTAAGTTCATCACAATCTTCCGTTATCATTGAAATTTAGGCACAGATGTCATATACGCACCACATTGGCGCGATTGCAACAAAATGGCAATTTTATGCCTCACATGGTAACCCGGTTATTTTGTTTATATTGGTGTTTATTTACTTTTGTTTTTTATTTTAATTCTATAAATTGTTTTGATTATGTATATCAATATTTATTTATATCAAACTATCATTTATTTATTTTTATTTCCTTTTTTTAAATAATAGAAGCTATTTCATTTATTACTTTATTTTATTTTTATATTGAAATAAAAAATCACGGGCTATTATTGCATGCTATTTGTAACTAATATTAAAAATCAAAGTTTTCGCCAAATTGGCGGGAGGAAAAAATCGCGCCAATGTGGTGCGTATATGACATCTGTGGCATGGTTTAATTTAATATTTCTGCATTTAAATACGTAAACTATTCTTAGTATTCTTTTGTCCGAAATCATCAGAATAAACCAAATCTTATATTTGGTATGTCACTACGTCATAAGTGAACGTCATCTTTAGTGACAGTTATTTATTTAAATTCATCAATTTTCCTAACTTTAAATTTTAGAATGGCAACATTTTTCCATTTGTATAATTTGGCGAAATTGGTCGACGGGATAATCAAGTAGTACCCTTATACGTGATATAAGAATCCAAAATCATTTAGAATTAGTAAAAATTATCGTTAGTTGTTCAAATCGTTGTTTAATGATTCATTAGTTGTTTGCAATTCAAATGATGCCAATTGAAACAATATTTGGCGAATTATCACTGGCGCCCAGCTAACATAAAAGTACCCATTTTTGTTTTAGAAACATATATTTGAAATATATCAATTTTGTAGTTAAATAAAATTTTGAAATTTATTGAAATCTATATTTTTGTATTAGCCGCATACCAGAAGTTAATAGCTGAAGAAATCACTAAATATTTCGCTTCATCTTTTTTTATTCTGACAATTTCAGTGGTTTAAGCGTAGTTTGATTACATATCTGTTATATTTGTGTACCTGTTTGTATCCGAAACCGACCAGACCCACGGTTTGGGATGGATCGGGTTGAAGCTATTTTTTTCATTGCGGGTCGGGTTCGGGCCGTGTTGACTTAAAATGCAACGGATTTGGGTTAGGTTTTGACTCTTTCGGATCGGGTTAGGGTCAATCTGAATTTTTAAAAGAAAATCGTAAATATTTTTCCGATGAAAAAAAAACTATATATTTGAATATAAATGAGTGCATATGTGTTCATTTTTATAAAAAAATAAAGGTACTTCTCTATTATCCCGTCGACCACGTTTCATAACAAAAAAAAAACTATCGCCAAACTGTAACGCCAAATAAACGGGAAAACGTTGCCATTGGTATGTTAAAATAAATAAATAAATAAAATATAAGAATTTAAGGACACAATTGTTGTTTTAATTAATGAAATAACTAATAAATCAGTAAAACCTAATGAAAAATACACGCAAATGTCGAATTAAAAGCCACTTGATGTTATAACAAACACATATAATGCTTCTGATATCAAGTAAATGGGACTGCATTTTTGGCGTTTAATCTTACAGTTTGGCGATAGTTTTTTGTTATGAAAAGTGGTCGACGGGATAATAGAGAAGTGCCGAAAAGCGTAAATATTTTTCCAATGAAAAAACTATATATTTGAATATTAATGAGTGCATACGTGTTCATTTTTATACAAAATAAATAAATAAATAAATAAAATTGATATTAGAGATATAATTTTAGACTATTTTTCCATAATTGTATTAAAATTAGATTAATTTTCTTTTACTTCGGGTTCGGGTCGAAGTGTATCGGGTTTCGGGTTGAGGAAATTTTTGTTGTCGGTTTTAGATTGATCTTAAGCAGAAATTTCGGGTTCAGTTCAGGTAAAACCCGACCCATTCGTAACTTTATTGTCACCCCAAGTTGCTCTCGTTGACCTAACCGTTCGGAGTTTTCCGTCGTTTACTTCGTAAAATACTAGTCCTGTAAATGATTGCAAATTTTATTAAATAATACAGAAATTTATCGAAATAATCCTTAAAAAAATCGAAGAATTTAGAAAATCCAAAAGAATTTTCACCAACAAATATCCATGCATATCCCAACTTCTCTGGGCTACATAAAGGGTTTGAGAATCAGGAAGAAGCATAGGTAACGCAAGGACTTTTGCAATAGGGTCATTCCATGCAAAATGAGCAAAAAATAAAACAAGTGGGTAAGTGTGATCGAAGATCGCTCAAAGGGTTTCGTTTAATATTCCTTTCAAAACACTTTATCCTTTCTTTAATAAATTCAAACAAATTTCATTTAGCAACAACAACAAAAAAAAGTCATGTTTTTTATAAAGTAAAAATTTACCGGTTTATTTTTTTCCTTTTTTCGAATATCTAAACCAGCCGGATAGCGGTCCAAGCCCGCTATTATATTCTGTCATAATAATATCCGTCATACGGACTAAATGCAATATTTAAAAAAATAATTTCAAAATTAAACAAATTGTACACCTTCAAAATGTTAAAATATGCGAATATTTCCACAATCGGATTTTTATCACGATTCAATATGTTTCTCAAACTCATATATGTACTATTCTCTAATATTATTTATATTGATACTCGCTTTGTATTATTCTCAAACATTTAAAAATTAGTTAAACTTCCTATATGACGTCAGAATTTCTTTTTAATTCTCTAATGACGTGATATTAATCTGCTTTGTCCACTTACACATACTCATACTCCTTGTATTATTGAGAAATCTTAGACATTTTCCGTTTTATTACGACTATGACGTCAATCAATTTTATTTCATATTTATCTTTTTTTCAATTGGTGAAACTTTTTATTTCATTTTCACTTTTCACGTGAAAATCGTCTGATAGAAAATTAATTATTGTAGAAAAAATTTCATTGTGGATTTTAAATCTTTGGCATCTGCTATAACAAAGAATGTTTCAATTTAATAGGAAAAGGCTGTTAGAATTTTGGTTTTTTATCTCTATTTATTAAAATAATACAAATTTTTCAAATTTTAATATTTTGAGCTCTTCACAGCTGCTATTCAGATTTATACACTAAGTTTCAACTCTGTAAGTTACATACTTTTTGAGAATGGCTCTGTGACGGACAGACAACGGATCGGGGGTAATAGGGTTTCGTGAGATGAACGAAACCCTAAAAAAAGTCGTGGCCCCATAGTAACCGATTTTAATCAAATTTCGTACACATATTCAATTCATATTTAAATAGAGCTATTCAAAATATCTTGGCAAAAAATAAAATATTTTGGAAGTTTTGGACATTTAAAAAACTTGTGACATAGAATGGCTTGTATGGAATCGTTCAAAGTTGCAAGTTTAAAGTTACGTATCTTGAAAACCATTTAACATAAATAAAATTTTTTCATAATATTGTAACCCGTGGACAGTTATTATCATATTTATTTAGTAATAATAATTTCGTAACACCATGGTTAGCCTTAAATTGGTTGTAAAAATTGAAAAATTGAAAATTTTGAGAAAATTAAAAGCGTTATAAAAAATCAAAGGAATTTAAAAACATATGTGAAATTGATGTATGATGTAATATTACATATGAAAACCAAATTTCTCAAATTTGGAAGTTGCCATTTATTTTCTTCATCTTCAAAATAGCTTAGGAACTTAAAAAAAAATTACAAAATCACAATTTTTCTTCTTATGTATACTTAAAAAATCAAATGAAGGAAAACCCTGACATTAACAATATTACAGAAGCATAAAGTGCAAAAAGTTACAGAAGCATAAAGTTCAAGATATGCTGAAAAAAATTCAAGATTGCCTTTTGATTCATAACATAACAAAAATTAGTTCAAAAAGGTAATATTTATTACGTTCAAAGGGCTATTTCACTTCAAATTTGAGCGCCTTCTCTGCCCTCTTGCAAAAAAAAAAAAAATGTAGTGCTGCCATCTATATATATCTTTGAATACTATATAATTGTTTGCCCCGTTTAAATCAATAATTTATTCTATACTCTAATTTAAAATATTGTTGAGGAAAAATAAACTGAAGGCAAGAATGAAAGTTTCTATATTTAAAATATACACTTTTATCTATATCGTAAAATAATTTAAAATTTTTGAGATGTTTCCTTCATGTTTAAATAAGTAATAGAAATATTGCATTTTCCCCTCAAAATTTTGCATTATTTATTTTTTTCTCATTAAGAAATAAAAAGGCAAGAATGAAAGTTTCTATATTTAAAATATATACTTTTATCTATAACGTCAAACAATTTAAAAATCCTAAGACCTTTCCTTCATGTTCAAACAAGCAATAGAAATATTGCATTGTCCTCTCAAAATTTTTCACTATTTATTTTTTTTCTCATTATGGAATAAAAGGACAGTTACTAAATCACTCCAATCTGTTATTTATTATTCATTCGTAATTATAAATAATTTTTTATAAAGTCTTTCCACTCCTACGGCTAATAATGAAAATTGAAATTTCAAGCATGTAGACAAACCCTCGATCTTATATCAACTTTTAATGTAAGTTTTAATACTTAAATAAACAATCCTGAAATCTATTATTTCACATTTACTCATAAATAAATATGATCTACTTATATGCTGATTTTCATTAAAATCTATGACATGTCAGCCACAGCTGATTTGCTCATTTGACATGGAATGACCCAATATCAAATCGCGAATCTTGCTGCATACAAATCTCAATCAGAGAAAAAAGCCCTTACCAATGTATATTTTTCTTGAAATTGTCTTATTACTTACCCATCATACGTAGTATAAGGTAAGTCTTGTAATCGTTTTAAAAATCGAAAATTTTTTTTTTGACGGATTTACACGTTTCAGACACTGGAGATTCCGAAAAACATATTTTTAGAAAAAAAAAATGCCGTCCGTCTGTCTGTATGTCTGTGTGTTTGTATGTCTGTGTGTCTGTGAACACTCTATCTCACGAACAAATTCAGATAGAGACTTGAAATTTAGTATGTACTTATTATGTAATAATGGGAAGAAGCTTATTGAATTTCAGTCACCTCGATTATTCGGAACTATTTTTTTCGGACTCAAGTATTCGTTCTGTTAAAAAGTATATAAAATTTTACGAAATTGTTTATTTTAATTAGTGAATATAAAAGACAATAAAAAAACATAAATTTTGCATAAAGAATGAAGTCGATCGGATAATGAGTTGCTGAGATATTTATAATCCTATTTTCCACACTGTTCGATTTTTCATGACCCTGTATTTCATCCAAATTTCAATCCAAAGCTATATTTCAATTGGAAATGAGACGCTTAATCTGACGCAGTAAACTCTTAGTTAATACGGTTATCATTTTTAGAGATATGAGGATGTTTCTTTTAGGTAATTCAGTAATAGAGCATTTAAAGTTTATAACGTCATCAAGCCAGGATTTTATTTTAATTGCAATGCATTTTATAAACAGTTTACACATGTTTTATTTTCATATTTTATATTATGCATATCCATGATCAGTAAGTATTACGTTGGACCCGAACGACTAGTTTTTAGGATTTCGTTCATCTCGCGAAACCCTATTACTCCCGCTCCGTTGTCTGTCCGTCACAGAGCCATTCTCAAAAAATATATAACTTACCGAGTTGAAACTTTGTGTATATAGCAGAATACCAGCTATGAAGAGCTCAAAATATTAAAATTTGAAAAATTCGTATTATTTTAATAAATAGCGATAAAAAACCAAAATTCTAACAGCCTTTTCCTATTAAATTTAAACATTTTTGGTTATAGCAGATGCCATAAATTAAAAATCCACGATGAAATTCTTTCCACAATAATTAATTTTCTATCAGACGATTTCCACGTGAAAAATGAAAATGAAATAAAATATTTCCCCAATTGAAAAAAAGATAAATATGAAATAAAATTTATTGACGTCATAAAGGTAATAAAACGGAAAATGTCTAAGATTTCTCAATAGTACAAGGAGTATGAGTATGTGTATGTACACAAAGCATCTTAATATCACGTCATTAGAGAATTAAAAAGAAAATCTGATGTCATATTGGAAGTTTAACGAATTTTTCAGATGTTTGAGAAAATACAAAGCGAGTATCAATATGAGTAATAAAGAATAGTAAATGTATGAGTTTGAGAAACATATTGAATCGTGATAAAAATCCAAATATGGAAATATTCGTATATTTTAACATTTTGGATCACATTTTTAACATCAAGGATAAAGTGTTTTGAAAGGAATATTAAACGAAACCCTTTGAGTGATCTTCGATCACACTTACCCACTTGTTACTTATTACTGAAAACAGAAAGTACATAAATATGTAATTTTCTCCTTATATTTGTTTTATTTTTATTTATGCTGTTTCTTATACGATAACAGTTAAATGTTTACTTTATAAAAATTTCTATTAACTTCATTTATAGTAAATTTATAGTATATTTAATTATAATATAAAATTTATACAATTAGAAAGCGTGTATCATTATATCCTACCGATTATCTGACTATTTCGATTTTGTGCCATATCTATGGAACCTTGCGTGTTCAATAATTGGGAGTATGATGTGTCTTTTAATATTACAGATGTAAAGACTCCTGTAAGAGAATTTTCTATACGTCATTTATTTCAACAAAAGACAGGTTTTGTGGGGAAATAAGAAAACACAGCAACAGAAAAGATTTCTAATGGGATGCAATATTTAAACAGAAGAGAAAGACAGACAATCTATGGAGATGTTAAATAACAGATGTGGAACCACCTGTTAAAAACGGTATTATGTGAGCATTAACACTGAAAATCATGTTACGTTTTCCTTTTTAAACATAAAAGATTTAAAATCATCCACTTTCTCAAATAGATCTCGACGAAAATTATAATGTCAGTCTACATCGATTTTGTGTAAACAAATAAACAATGAACTACTTTAAATGGTTAATAAAGATTATTATCTAGATTATTATGATACTTAATTTTGAGCTTTAAGAAAAATCTGAAGAAAAAACCATTGAAATAAACAAAAAAGAAAACTGTATTTTTCAAACAGATTATAGAACACTTCTCTTCAATTATATTAAAACATCTGCGACTGTTTGATCTATTTTAAAATACTATAAAAGATTCAATTCTAAGCGAAAGCTATTTGAAATCTGTCAATGCTAGTAATCTTTTAAAAACTTTCATTATCTAACTCTGAGAAGTTGGCATTAAACCATGAACCAATTCACACTACGGCAAAAGAAATTGGCTAACATATATAAGTGTTGAAATATTTTAATTATTAAAAACTAGACTCTATTTGTTGTAATTAATGAACGAATAAACTCATCTAAAGTTGCTCGGTCTAATCAATAACACCGTTTGGGCCAAACCAAAATTTCGAATTTTTTTGTCACTTAAAGTATTTCTTATACACACGGGAATCACATTTTAAATTAAAATTATTTATTATTATTATAATTAAAAACCGATCGCGAATGTGAAAGGGCAATTTTTGAGCAATAGAAATAGGGTACACTAAAGCGAGTAAACAGTAACGAAAACTTTAAGCGCGTTTTTTATAGAGCAGCATTTCCAAAATTTATAGACACTCTATCTCTGCCAATTTTGAATCAATCAACTTGACATTTTTCAAAATTAATCGTCACATATTTTTCTATTGAAATGCGTATGACTCTTTTAAAATGTAGCTATCTCGCTTTCCTGTGTACGTTTAAGTAACGAAATTTTTGGCAAAAAATTTACATTTCTCTTTGGATTGATGTCATTTCACTAAAATTTGCACCTTTCTAAAAACGGCTAGGTACTCACTAGCTTTTGGACAAAAAAATATTTTTTTTTGTCTCATTGATCTAGTTATAGATTAAACTATGATGATTTGTCGTTTCTACCGTTTGATCCCGTTTTTCGAAGATTTCCCACAGATCAGCTGTTAAGCTTCCATTTTTTTTTAATATATCAACTAAAAAAAATACAGTTTTCTACTGTAATATGTGTATATTAATTTAGTGTACAAGTATGTGTTTTTTTTATGAACAATGTACTTAAGAACTGGAACCTAATTAAAAGAAATAAACAATGTATTCACTTCTTGAAATAACCTAACGTGTGCTTTCATTTCAAATAAAATACATTTCTTTGACGCAAGAAGAGCCTACACTAGTCACGGGAAGAAACACTCAAGCTAATGTTAAGTCTATGGAAATGTTCTTGACAGATTTCTCGCTCGCATTTTAATATTTTTAAATGATTTTTTTCCATAGGATAGATGAGGCCGATCATTGTTAGTTTTTACTTTTTTGATTTTAGTTACAGTTTTTTTTATAAGCGGACAATTTCAATTTCAGAAACGGTTGGGACCGGTTCTGAAAGTGACAGTAGCCTTATATAAAAAAACTGGAACCAAAATCGAAAAAGTAAAAACCAACAACGTTAGGGATCGGCCTCAGCTATCCTATGAAAAAAAAATCATTTAAAAATATTAAAACACGAGCGAGAAATCTGTCAAGAACCTTCCCATAGATTTAACATTAGCGTTCGAGTTTCTTCGGATGACTAGCGTAGGCTCTTAATGATATTTTATGCTTTTACATGTGGATTTTGCACAGTATTTAAATTTCGATTGATAATGTTGTTTTGATTTTAGAAATTACTAAACTGGCAGAACAAGGCGATACTGAAGACCTTCTTAGAAAGGAGAGCGAGAAGGGATAAAACTGGACAACTGCAAACGTTAGATTTTTTTTCGGAATCTAACAATTGGAAACAGACATGGCACGTGACATCATTGACAACCAGTCCGACCTTCATGGTAGATGCCAACTGGCAAGGCAGATGAGTGCTCCTGCTACCATCCATCATCAACCTATCCCTTTCACAGCCCCAGGCAACCTGCAGTGTCCCCTGGAATTTTGGATTCACAGTCAAAGCAATTCAGAAAAGACAGAAAAGACACCACTTTTGAACAAAGGATCCAGAGGTAAGTTATTTTATGAAGTTATTAGAAATTTATATTAAATGATTTTAGATTTTGTTCTTGTTATCGCATTAATGGTAAAGCACGTATTGGCATTGGCACACGAGAAAAAAATCTAATTAACGAGATTTTTAATCACCACCTAAAAGATAGCCAATCATTGCTCGCGATTGGCCTAAAAATTTTTAATCTTGATTGTGCTTTCACCTGACAGAACCCCAATTGCTTCTTCGACAGATTTTTCATGTAGTTAGTGCCATCAGCGTAACATGACAGCCTTTAGTCGGAACAGAGAAGGGAATTCATAACTATTAGAGCTATTATGTCAAGATTGTACTATCTGGCTCCAACGTCTGTTCTTGGAATTAAAACTGATAAAAGATAGCGACAAAATTATCGTAGCTTCGTAGATATGCGTTCAATGACACTAGAACACTCTGGAGGAGATAGCAGATGGTCAAGTAAAGAGACATTCCCTGAGAGTGTAATTTGTCTTTCATTCAGTTGTTTTGGGTGATGGATTGATTTGGGGACAAACGCACTAGAAAATAATCAAGAGTAGTGCTATTGTTAAAAAAGGCATTCTTGCAATTACGATATATTCGGTTAGTACTTTGTATAAAAGTTGTTTGCAATTATCTCGTTGATTTTTCACCAAAACGCAATGTTACTGAGCGAAAGATGAGGAGGAATTTCGTTATAAACTGAAAAGCAGTTGAATTACAGATACCTGTTTAGTATCGTGTAGCACCACCTTTCGGCATAAAGACGGCGGTAATTCGTTTCAGCATAGATTCGACAAGACACTGGAAGCGTTGGGAAGGCACAAAGATCCACGACCCTTGGACAATCTCTCACAGTTCACGGCGATTTCATGATGGGGAGTCAGAGGTTCGAATATATCTTTCAATGACATACCAGATGAGCTTGATTGGATCGAGATCAAGTGACCTCGCTAGAGAGAAAAACGAGTTGACATCTGTGGAGTGTTCATTCAACCATTCGGATACAATTCCGGAGCGATGGCACGGTGCATTGTCTCGGTGCAGGAAGATGTGTCTAGTCGCATGTTGCAGACGAACAAACGGGAGCACATTGTCTTCAAGCATATCCTGGTAATGTTGAGCTGTGACGGATGATATCACATGTACCACGGGTCCTATTTCAATTCATGTAAACAGTCTTTAGGCGAAAACCTCACCAGCTTCACCAGCTTCACCAGCTTCACAAGGGATGTTCACGTGCCCATGCTAAGTGTTGAGCCCTGTGATGTGCGGTCAGCAGAGATACCCTCGTGGGGCGATGGCTTCTATACCACATAGTGAGGGGATGCTTCTGGATGATGTGGCCTCTTACACGTTGTTGTGCACCAACATTAAGTAGCTGAGTGATCTGTTGCAGTGTGGCTCGTCTATCCGCTGTTATAATGCGAGCTAGCTGTCGATGACCCTGATCATCCTTACATTGTTCTCTACGACATTTGGCAGACGAAACCACTTGCAGAAACGTTTTTACCGGAATCAACGTACCCAAGGTACACCCTTGACACAGTCGCTCGTGATAATCCCACTGCCTGTAAGACTTTTGAAATCGAGTGACCCTTTCGTCGAGCTTCAACAACTTGCTGACGCTCAAATGCACTTAGATCTTTCGTCTTACGCATACTGCGTCGACTATGACTGATACCGTGAGCAGTACTCCTTATAATGTCGGATTTCGGCTCACGTCATGTCCTTTCCGTTCCTGCAGCGCCACATTTGCATATCACCACCTGTTTCTAATTGATCTGCTCTTCAGTGTAGGCACTGAAACACCCTCCACACTCACCAGATACTCGTCAGTATGATTATGACTGATTCACCAAAATGAAATATTCACTTTGAGAAACCTTTTAAAACACCGTAGAAGAAATTACTTTTGCTATAGAGTGGTTGCTGAGACGTATCAAGGAAAGTAGGCGTGTTGATTAGGCGTGTCGCCTTATAATAATTTGGCAGAATCTGTTAGACATGGGAGTGATTAAATAAAAGTAATTTAAGTGTATTTACCTATAATAATAAAATTCTAAAACAAAAAAAAATATTTCAGAACTATCAGGATGTTGTTATTGTTTTGTATCTAAACGAAGTAACAATTAAAAAAATCTGGTATTGTTTACATATAAGTTATACACACGACTTCCAAACTTGAAGATGATAAAAAATTCAATTATTTCGCACCACCTAACTCTACTGTTTTAGTTTACAAACCAATACTTCAAACGCATAACCAATTTCCATTTTCTAGCTTCTTGAAAATTTAAAGCTTTAGCCGGCACCAGACCTGTGTGCGTCGTAGGAAAAACATAAAAATAACAAACCCACAATCTATTTAATTAAAAAAACTTTCCAACTTCATCATGGATTTATACATATTTTACAACTTATTTTTATCGTGAAATGATTATCAATATGTTAATTCTTTAGGGAATGTGTGTTACTTGAAGCAATGCAGCTCAACTATTAAAATTTTATTTTATTTATTTATTGACAGTTCCTTTACCACCGAAGAGTGACTTTGTATTGCCCGTGGATAGTCTGCTTAAGGCAGGAGCACCGGAAGATCCGATACAAGATCCGAAAAGTGGCGACAAAGATCAGGAAACTGCCTGTTCCATCACTTGTCAAGTGTTCATTCCATTCATGATAGCTGGCATGGGAACTGTTGCAGCTGGATTACTTCTGGACATTGTTCAAGTGAGTGTATTTCACCTACGAGAAAATTTAACAAAGTGTAACTTCCCATTATTAGAAAAAATTCTATAAAGAAAAAACGCACAATCAAACAGGATTCTCTCGATCCTTAATTTTGAGTACTACTATTTCCGGCTAGCAATATTTTGTAATAACTTTCTTCGATTAAATAAGATGAAAATTAAAATAGTCCTTCGGACTGTACCGGAAGGGAAAAGGCGGCTTCGATATTTCTTGGTTTTGAGATTTTAGCTAATTTTATGCGAAAACACGATGCTAAAATGTGAGGAACCCGATTGTAGAAGATTCATTCGCAGCTTCCGTCAATAATGAATTTGAATGAGAATTTCGGAAAATTAGCCAGCTATAGATAAGTTGTCTTTATTTATGGAAATTTGTTTTTAGTCGCCAAATTTGGTAATATTTTGCTAATTGTTGCGAAGAATTTGACACTAGCGGATATGAATATATAGTTTTAAGGGTATGAGAGATGGATGGTTACAACAAAGAAAATTTGCGAAAAAACACGTTCATTAAAATTCATAAATTAAACCCGTTTAAGAAGAAATATTTTAATCAGTTGTCTTGTTTAAAAATGTCAGACACTCTAAAATTTCAAATTGCTATATGAGGGGGTTAGAATAGACATTGGAGTAAGTCAAAAATTTGAAAAATCTAGTTAACCACATTTTTACTGAACGTATATTAATTTCTGTTCAATGCGACAGTCAAATAAGTCATGGTTCACTTAGGGAGTCGCTAGAAGGCAAAACAAGTTCGCCCACTTAATGAAACGGCGATACGACAAGTTTCACAAAACCCTTCATTTATCAAATTACTAAATATTGACTTACTCCACTGTCATTCTAAACCCCTCATATTTCAGTCATTTTTTAAGATAGAAGCGAAACAGAAAATGCTCCGGAATTCTTGTATAGAGGCCGAACACTTAACAGAAAACGCGTTTAGAAATTCTTTTTGAATTTGAAACCTTTAAGTCAATTCAAAAACATTATTTTGAAGCAAGTTGGCGAATGAAGCTACCCAACGATTTCGGTCGAGACCTTGGTAAGTCCTATACACATGCTCAGTCACATCCAGATCGGTTCACAAAAACGGGTGCTATCGCATGACAAAAACTATACATATATAAATCAACGTTTGGACGGAGGGTGGTTTTGGGGTCTGGGGGGGTCATGATCGGCGAAAATGTACAGATAAATTCCAGAGTTGTTTTTCTCCGCACGGCTGCAATAGGCAGCAGCTTCAAACTTTTTGTAACGGAGGCTACCTAACAGTTTAGACTTGGTGCAAAATGTTATTATAAGTATATAGTACATCGTTTAATTGGATATCGATTTCAACAGCGTAATCAGCTCTTTTCGTCAGTACAAATGGCGATGAGGTTCAGGCTTCTCTTTTATAAACATAGAAAATGTCTATAACAGTCTCGACCAAGAAAAAAATAGAAAGCTAATTCCGGGATTGGTCGATATTGTTGTCAACTTTTCTGTTTCTATGTTTATAGAAAAGAGACCTCCGATAACTTTGGATTGGTTGAGACTGGTCGTCAATTTAACTGTCTCTATAATTCTTGAAAGAACAGGCGGAATTCCACCACCGCCTTCACTGTCGAAGATAGCTAATTACACTATTGAAATCGGTCTGGAATTATGTGATTTACTTCGGTATATAAAACTTAATTGTGATAATTATAATTAAGTGAAGATTATTATTTGGAAGTAGTGTTAAGATCAAGGACCATAGGCACAATGCTAAATAGTTTTTATGTAAATTTAAGAATTAATTTGATAAAAAATTATGATACGTATCGAATCCATTTAAAGTTATTATTACTTCTAGGAAAAGGGCCGAAAATTTATGTATAACAGATTTTTGATATCATTAAAAATGGCCCCAAAGAGGGGGGGGGGGGGAAGGGGGTTTTAGAAGAAAAATATTCATAACTTCGTCAATTCACAAGCTATCAAATCCGCTTAAATTTATTATAAATCCTCTTACTATTATCTAAAAATTTTATATTGATAAGTTTTTTATAGGACCAACCCTTATAGCAAAAAAAAAAAAAAATCCCTGCCGGCTCTACCTGCAAAAGGTCATTTCTTCAGCAATTCCCAACAAACAAGAGCCCCACAGTCTACGTCTTCGAAATCTACCTGTGCCTGTAGGCCAAGCCGTCAGGGATTTTTTCAAGTAAAGCCTGATAAACCGGAGATATCACTTTCGCACAGAGCAATCATTCAAAATGACCCTCTTTATAATCTGCCAATGGTGATTAGAAATTAACTTCACAGGTATTAGGTTTCGATGGGATTCCTTTCACGGCACACCAGTCTTCCGCGACTTGTCGGTTGAGAATCACTGATCTACTGTTCATAAAAGTAAACAATTTTAAGAATAAAAGAGAAATACGTAAAATAAATAAATATGTATTAAATTTATGTTACCACAAATGCAAAATATTTTATTTTTCTCGTTTCTTTAGCACTGGAATGTGTTTCAAGAAGTTCCGGAAATGTTCGTTTTGGTTCCTGCCCTTCTTGGGTTGAAAGGAAATTTGGAAATGACCCTGGCTTCTCGAATCTCTACTCTGGTAAGTAATGTGAAGTTCCTATTACACGGGATAATACAGGGTGTCCCACAAGGTACGCAGCGTCTAATATGTACAGATTCGGATAGAGCACGTCTATATGAGTATTTTGAATGGTAACATGTGGGGTCCCCGAATATAGCGTGATAGTGTAAGTAAAGGTGTGAAACCTGTCATATGAAAAACACAAGAAGTGAGGAAAAACCAAGTGAAAATCAATGTTTATTGAGAATTTTCAATACAACAGATTTTCGAAATGTCCGCCGTTCAAACAAATAATATTTTGAAGTCTGGAATCGAAGTTCGCAATTGTTTTTAGCAATAGATCTCATCGAAATTCCTTCATCTTATTTTCAATTGCTGCTCTCAAGTCGTCTAATGTTTTGAGCTGTGTGCGATATACTGTGTCTTTCAGATGTCCCCATAAAAAAGTCACACGGGCTAAGATCCGGGGAGTACGGTGGCCACTCTATACCATTGCCTGTATTCGTAATGGAGTCCAACCGGATGATTCTATCGTGAAAATGTTCCATTAAGAGGTCGAAGTTACGCTGAGCATAGTCATCTGGGGAATCGTTAATGTTGTGCATTCGTCGTACACATCTTCATTTGGAATACCCACTATCGGATTCGTCAATAACGTTCATACGGTAATTAGACTATCGCGCTATATTCGGGGACCCCACATGTTACCATTCAAAATACTCATATCGACGTGCTCTATCCGAATCTGTACATATTAGACGCTGCGTACCTTGTAGGACACCCTGTATGAAGCGACAAAAACTGCCACAACACCAGGGCCCGATTAACCTCTGAATCTAAGGGAAGCACGGTATATCATTTTGGAGGCCCTTTTAATTTGGCAAAAGTTTTCTTAATTCTTCATTGATGAAAACTCACCCATGATTCTAATATTATTCCCGGTAGTAGCTTAGCCGAGTTCACATGTATTTCATTAAACAGATTTTTTATGTCCCCTATATATACTTCAGATATATTTAGTACTTACAGCTGTATGCTCAATTTCCCGGGTAGTTTCTAACAGGCACATGAGGATGCTATATATGATTAACTAACATCCTATTGATGACATTCATATTTCCCTGTTTAATAAGTTTCGTGAAGAAGTGCATAGATTCATTCCCTCTTGGATTAAGAAAACTTTACTTTCCAAAATAATTAAAATTAAAATGGGAATTAGAGTGCCCTCTTCACAGTCCTTTATAAATTTTGGGAAGCATGTGTTTCACGTGCCTTTTGGATAATCGGGCTCTGCACAACACAACGATCAAGGCTCCTCCCTTGTAAGTGTTCCTAGCATTTCATTGGCTGTTAGGGGTGATATTGCTCATTTACAACTTCACAAGCGAGAAGATTGCTCCGTCAGTGAAAAGTTTTTTCCTTCTTTTTAAAACCATAGATTAATTTTGTGTCTTCCGAAAGTAGCTGCAACTTTGACCCTTCATGTAATAAGAACATTAGAATTATATTTCAATAATTACATTCTTTTACAAACAATTTCATTACTTTTGTTCCAACAATAATAATACTAACTTTAATATTAATAAATTAGAACAAAGAAACTTTTAAAAAGATTTTACTATAAAATTGTATTAAAAAATGCTACACTAAATCTATTAAATTTCAACATTCTTTAACAGCAGTTTCTTTTCAACAATTATATTACATTTATTACAACAATATCGAATGTTATGAATTAACGAATTACAAAAGATACTCTTTCACAAAGATTTCACTAGAAAATAGTAAGGCAAAAATTTTTAGAACAATCCTGTTACGTTAAAAAGAAAATCATTCTGTAATAAATAATTCAATTCAAAACTTACATAATTTTTGTTCCAAAAATAATTAAAGCTATAAATTAAAATTACAACGTTTCCAAAAAGATTTAACCTTAAAATAGAAAGAAAGTAGTCGGATTTGTAAATGCCAAAACTTTCTTCTATCTGATACATGTTTTTTTTTTTTTATTACACTTCAAGTTTTTCGTCAATAAATATTTCAAAACCATGGGGAGGGGTTCATCACATAAACTGCAAAAAATCAAGAAAATCACATAAAAATTGTCATCACAGTGCCCTCTTCCGCTCTAATATCTCCATTTTCAACTGGAACATGACGTCTATTGTCCAAAACATATATATGCAGTTCGGTTCAATTCTATACATAACTTCGTACACTGTTCAATGATACAACAAGGAAAATGGCACAAAAATCGCTATCACGGCGACCCCTTCCGGTGGAATATTGCCTAATTCAGCTGGGAACTGCTGGCCATAGTCGAAAACATATATATGAAATTTGGTTCAATTCTATACATAACTTTAATTTTTTTTCGATGATACAAGAATAAAAATTGCACAAAAATTGTTATTACAACGCCCCTTTCCAGCGGGATATCCCCAAATGTAACTGGGACCTGTTACCAAAGCCAAAAAATATATACGAAAATTGGTTCAATTTTATGCATAACTTCGTACACTTTCTGATGATACATTAAAGAAAATGGCACAAAAATTGCTATCACGGCACCCTCTTCCGGCGGAATATCCTTAAATTCAACTGGGACCTGCTGTTCATAACCAAAAACATATATATGAAATTTGGTTCAATTCCATGCATCACTTCATACACTGTTCGATGATACAGCGAGGGCACACACGGGCAGACATTTTGTATAAACATGCTTTCGGGATCTGTGACCCCTAAAACGTGTAAATTCGTATAAAACAGGAAGTAAAAAAATGTGGATTACAATACTTTCTTCTATTATAGATAGAAGAACGCAAATAATATATCACAACAAATCATTTAAATTTCAAAAATTGCATTCTTTAACAATTACATAATTTCTATTTCAACATCAATAAATGTTATGAATTAACAAATTACAACATAAAGATTCTTTCAGAAAGATTTCAACAGAAAATAACAATAAAAAGTTACGCTTAAACAATCGAAAGGCATCAAAAGTTTGACTGTAATTATTAAAACAACGAAACCATTGTTATTTCTGTAACGAAATGAATGATTTCAGCTACTAATGAAAATTATTTTAAATTAAATGAATTATTGTCAATATTCATTTAATCAGTTGAATATTTTACATTCATTTAAATGAAGTGATAAAAATGGTTAGTTCTTATAATAGTTTCTAATTTACAGGCTAACCTTGGAACAATAGACACCACAAAGGAACAATGGCGAATGGCTCTGGGGAATGTTTGCATATTGCAGGTAAGTTAACATTTCCTATGTCATCAAAGACCTTTTCTTTACTTCAGATTTATTTTATCATCAAATACCATAAACTACATAATAACATTCATATAATACTATGTTATAATCGTAAATCCCATTTATTTAAACGTATATTGAAGTAACCATTTCATCATTACGCTGCAGTAATATCGTGATCCCTTGTTTGACAATACAAAATGCAGAAGAATATCAATATTAAAAGGTAGATTTGTATGGAGGAACTTGTTGGAATTCCAATCTTAAGCAGCGCATGCTCGTTTGAGTAGGAATATAGCAACAAGTGAGCTAACTATATCTTATTTTTCCTCCCCTTGAATAGGTGGGGAGGGTGTTCTGTCTTCCAAGAAAGGGGAATTGGTTGCGACGTTCGGGTTAAAGCAATTTCCGGAAAGCTCAGTCATGACGAGAATCTTAAGGTTTAAACTATATTTATTTAAACTATTTGGGCAGGGATATGATAGAATTTCTCCAAGTTTTTGCCTATACTAAACAACGATCCACAAACTTCAGTGACTCGCTCTACACTAGAAAAAGCTACTAAACAAAGATCCACTTACGTAAAGAACTCTGACAAGATAATCTACTACTAACTTCAGCAGACGATCGATGCTTTCAGCTGAAACAGAAGCACTAACAAAACTCGTTAATAATCTTAACTTTCGAAACAGTAGCAACCCGTGGTTGAGGAATATCTTTATTTGAACTATAACTCAAAACTATCTCACCAACGGATCTTTAATTCAATGAAATATCGACTCCATGATGCAAGCTCAATAGTCGCTGATAAGAGCAGACCTTATTCACAGCACGGATAGAGATACGACCCAAATCCGCCGATGCAAGTTTTCGTTCGAGTTTTTATACTATTGCCGTTTGACCAAAGAAGCTAGCATTTGCATAAACACACACCTGCAAACTCCGAAGGCTACATGCATACTTCGAAAATTAGAGTAAAATAAAATACAGAGGTCGCTGTTGCGCTCACAGATTAGGTTGTGACATCACGTTCTCATTCAAAACACTTTATAAGACAGTTGCTAGTGAACTACATGGTTACTTCTCTATATTAGCGATTCAAGCGCTCGAATACGCCATCTAGTGGAGAAACGATATAACTTCTCGCTTCATGAAAATCCCATGCAAGCATATTGAATTACATGTATTTTTAATTTCTTCAGAATGATTATATTTTTTTGCACAATTTCAGATTTCATGTAACATTTGAGTTCCGTGCTACATGAAAAAGTGCAAATTATCCGAATTTGAATATCTAAAACGTTCAAACTCAGTTACAATAAAGAATGATTTTAATGGAACTTTAGTATTAGTTAAAGGGACAATTATCCTGTACCGACGGCTGCGATTAGTGCCTCTATAGGCCGTTTTAAGTCCCAATTCAAGATAGGACGGTACCTGTCACACTGGCAATTGGTCATTCACATTCTGTTTACGTTTGTTTTCGTGGACAGTAGAAAGTATTTTTAAATTGTGAAATTCAACTAAAATGAGTACGGCAGATAAAAAACGAAAGAGAATCGTTGTTTCGATTGAAAACAAAAATTGATGAATTGGCGCGGTTGGATAAAGTACCGGGTGATCCAAAAGTCAGGACGAACTTTAACAAGAACGAAAAATCATGCGTCAAGCATAGATTATGTAACACTTTCCAACGCTTCCAAAATAATTTTACAAATCATACCGTTTAATAAGCTAAAAGATAACATCTCAGTAATCCGAATACTTTTATTCAGCCCTGTATAGGATCTATAGATTTGTATATATACTACATAGGATGTTAAATTTTAGTTCAGTTAGGAAACGCGTAGCACAGTTTCAAATTCTCCGTCTGGAGTTAAATAATACGGAAATGTGTTCGCGAACTTTTGTGCGTCCCTGTAAATGAACGATGACTGCTGTACACACACTATTCTGCAGTAAGCCTCTTGAAATACACCTTAGTGATATATATAAATTTCAATGCGTTTAAAATAGGGAAACATTATTTAAATAAACCGCAGACGATTTTTCTCCATAGACGTAATGTAACAGAATTCTTTTGACTGTCCCTGTAAATTAACTATAAGTGCTATGCACACCCTATTCCATATTAAGCTTCTTCTAATGCACCTTAGTGATATATATAAATTTCAATGCGTTTAAAATAGTGAAACATTATTTAAATAAACCGTCAATGATTTTTCCCCATAGACCGCAATGTAACGGAATTCTTTTGAGTGTCCCTGTAAAAAAACTATCAGTGCTACACACTTCCGTTGAAATAGGGAACATGCTATAGATAACGACTATAACATATAAAAATTGCAGAGCAATCCGAGCATATTTACGGGAGTTAGAGCACGGACAGACGGCAGACGGCCATACGGCCAGACGGCAGACGGCCATACGGCCAGACAAACCGAAGTCATAAACACTTTTCAACTAGGTTGGAAAGTGTTAAAAATGAATAATTCGAAAACGAATCAAGATACAAAGATACGGTTTGCACCAAACGGATAGAAAATAAACCGGGTTTTGTGTAGCAACGTAAAAAAATAGTTCTGTTGGCGACCAACAGATGGCGCTAGAGTGTTTTATTGCACCAAAAGATGATTTACAAATGAAAAAAATGTTGACAACTTACAAGTCAGCTTAATTACAGTTAATTAGTACTACAGTAAATGTTCAATGTGCTGTCCATCATGCAGAACTACACCTGTGAGACGAGGCACCACACCATTCACATTATTCAGTAGCATTTCTTGCGTTATGGCAGACACATTTTGGCGGATGGCATCTTTCAGTGCTACTAATGATGCCGGTTGGTCACGGTACACGTTTGACTTCAAGAATCCAGACAGCCAAAAGTCACAGGATGTCAGATCGGGAAATCTTGGAGGCCATGCGTGATTAAAGTAGCGACTGATAATGCGATCCCCCCCAAATGTTGAGCGTAGCAGGCGTTGCACAGGCAGAACAATATTAGGTGGTGATCCATATTGCATAAATATGACTGTTTGGAGAGCCTGTCGCGTTTGCAGTTCAGGAATAACGTTGTTCTGTAACAGTGCTACATATCGCTGACCAGTGACGAAACTGTTTTGAAACCCGTCTGTGTGACTTCCTCGAAAAAAATGGACCAATTATGAATTAAGCAGTGAAGCCACACCAGACTGTCACTTTAGGCTGTTGCAAGGGTACCTCAACAAATGCATGTGGATTTTCTGTGGTCCACACTCGACAATTGTGGGTGTTAACAGCACCAGAGAGTGTGAAATGCGCTTCATCTGTCCAAAGCACAGTGTGAAGCCACTCGTGCTGCTCTTCCGTCTTATTGAATATCAAATTCGCAAAATCTCGGCGAGAGTCGAAGTCAGGAGGTTTCAGTTCTTGGTTGTGTTGCAACTTGTAGGGATACCGTTGCAAAGTTATTCGAAGTGCTCTCCAGACACTTCCGTACGACACTCCTGTCTGCCTCGAAACTTCTCGAGCACTGCACTCCTCAAGCACAGCAACCGCCGACATGAATTGCACCGTTTGCTCCACTGTCGTGGCAACAGCAGCGGCCGTTGAGGGACGTCCACTTCTTTGATGTGACGCCAAAGAACCTGTAGCTTCAAATTTCTTCATCATTTTGTTCAATGCAGAAGACGTTATTGGTCCTTTGCTATCTCGCATACCCTTCATGTAGCGATATGCTCGCAATGCCGCAATGGCACTTTCCGAATTCTTATAATACAGTTTAACTAAGAGAGCTTTCTCAACTATGGACAGCATTTCGATGCATACAAGCTTCGACTACCATTACCTGCTGCAGTTGCTCCTTTTTATATCGTTTGTTGCTTTGCATAATCCTACATCAGAAATCCGACAGTGCCATCTGTTGGTCGCCAACATAACTACTTTTTATTTCGTTGCCACACAAAACCCGGTTTCTTTTCCATCCGTTTGGTGCAAACCGTATCTTTGTATCTTGATTCGTTTTTGGATTATTCATTTTTAAAGTTCGCCCTGACTTTTGGATCACCCGACATATCCAGTAATTATGTAAATCCAGGTAATCCCAGTTTTTGCTTATACGAGGCGAGCTTGGTCCACATTAATTCGGATAATCGGGACTTTACTATATATACTACGAAACTTAAATATTATTTATTCTCTATGGGAAAACTTTATTGTATTTTTATACATTTTAAATACCGTACTTTTTCGTGTATACCGCGCTCTTGCAAACGGATATTTTATTCATCATTCGTGAAAAATATTCGGATAACAAAAAAGGCGAAAAACGTTTATAACATATTTTATTCTTTCAAATATAACAGTTATTATCAAAGTTACACATTATTTGAAAACTTTTGTTTCTTGGTTTCGTAAATTTAAATGTAAAACAGCCGCCCAACTTTTTTATGCAATGACCAAAGGTCATATATACAGAAATTAAAATAAATGACCCATGTAAAAATAGCACAATTAAAAATATATAAAATGGCAAACATCTGTTTCGGAGCCTCTAAAGCTCCATCATCAGTGTCAAATTTAAAAAGATTAAAAACTGATTTAAATGTTTAAGCCATTTAAGTGCCATTTATTATAATATAACGGCACAAAGTTCAATCCACCTAATTTAAACATATATAGAGAAGCCAGAGAAGATTGTGTCTAATTCTAAATATTCATGTTTTACGCACACTTCGACTTTTAAAGTAATTTTCTGGGAGTGAAAACCACGTGGCATACACGAAAAAACTATGTAAACTTTAGTTTCTTGGATGTACTTTTTCCTTGATGATGGCAACATAACTTCCATAAATTAAAAACATCTTTTACTTAAGCAAGGTGTCAAATACATGTAAAATAAAATTTCCAAACTTGACATGTTTCGGTTTCAAAGTATAAAACCATAATCATAAGCAAACAAACATCGTTAAAAACCGTTAATTTAAAACCGTTAATCATTAATTTGTGTATATGTTTTAGAAAAGGTGAAGTTTTATGTTTTTAAATTTTGGAATTAAAAAGCAATTTTAACATAACTTCCACTATGTATGTCATATATTTTAACGTATAGAAATTTCTATTAAAATCTAACAACAATGTTTTGTCAATGTTAAACAGTGTCAATCTCTGGTTTTGGGTCTGATAGCATCAATTTTTGCTTCCATTGTTGGTTGTATCAGAGAAGGAGAGTTGAACTTTCATAATGTTTTGCTGCTCAGCTCCAGCAGTCTGCTAACAGCTTCGATGGCCAGCTTCGCATTAGGTGAGTGACAGCATGTAAATTTTCAATTTTAATGATCTAGATTCTAGAAGTATCTTTGATAATATTGTTTCTCGATTATCAGAAATGATTCACCGAGTTTTAAAACAATGCATTTCACACATTTTTACGCATGGAAAAATAAATGATACACGAAGATAAATATTAAGTATGCAAGTTTACATCTCAGTTTTTAATTTCGCTTTTGCGCTAGGTATCAACATTAGTGGCAGCCGCTTCTGAAACGGCGTCTATGCAGCAATAAAAGTATTGTGAGTTTTACAAAGCTGGCCAATTTTCCGGTTTTATTCAAGCCGTGCAAACATATTTTGAACCAGAATTTTTATTTAATAAGTAAATCTAATAAGTACTACATACAAGTAAAATACATTTTATTAAATATTTTTTCTGGATTTAATTGATTGTAAAAAAAAAAAATGAAAATTTGACAGCCATGGTTTTAGAAGATCTGGTGTTTATCTAGACCTCACTGTTTGTGATTTATTTCTCTGAGAATATGTTAACGCTTTCTGATTCAGCAGCTACGATTTAAAAAATACTTACTCAGATGTTAGAATACACCATTTTATGCATGTAAAAAATACTTAAAAAAATTTAGGACATAAAAATAAAAATATATTGACTAAAAGATACTTTTTTCACATATGCAATGAACACAAAATTACGTACTTCTAATAAATATTGTCAATTTTCTAATACAAATTTGGAAAGTATATGAACTTACCTTTGTAAAAAATCTATTTTGCGGCACCCCCAGCCTTTTTAATTTGACAAAATTTACAAAGTTCATTTTAGCAACAACGGAGTGAAACATGTTCAAATCTTAACATAGTATAAAACAAAGTCGCTTTTTCTGTCCCTATATCCCTATGTACGCTTAAATCTTTAAAACTACGCAACGGATTTTGATGCGGTTTTTTTTAATAGATAGAGTGATTCAAGAGGAAGGTTTATATGTATAATAACATCCATTAAATAGTGGAGAAATACTGTTATTTTTGAGGTTTAAGTCGCTTTTTCTGTCCCTATATCCCTATGTACGCTTAAATCTTTAAAACTACGCAACGGATTTTGATGCGGTTTTTTTTTAATAGATAGAGTGATTCAAGAGGAAGGTTTATATGTATATCCATTAAATAGTGGAGAAATACTGTTATTTTTGAGGTTTTTAATGTGATGTCGTAAATAATTTCATTTTTTCCGCTTATACATTGCAAACGCAGGCTGAACCCTACAAGATTTATCAAAATAATGTACTAATTATTGTACACATTAAAAAGGTCTACAGAAAACACAAAGAGATGAAGGTTTTCAAGGTTAACCCGAAGCAAAGCGAGGGAGGGCCGCTAGTGATAAATAAAACTTTAGCATGAAAACTCAGTATAGCCATCTGCTGAATGTTCAATGAATAATATATATTAATTGCTGTGTTGGAAGATGGCAGTAATAAATGAAATCGTCTTTACACGTTGCATAAGTATGACTTTTGGGTATGTTACAGCTATGCAACGTGGGGATACAAAGGGTTAAAGACTTTGTTTGCTTGACCAAGCTGCCAGAAACTTTGGTCGAATTAAAGAATAGTATTACCAATTAATTTATGGCCATTAGTAGGAAGATGAAAGCACAGGTATAGACTGAACTTGAATACTACATATAGTCCAGGCGCTAGAAGGAAGTGAGTGAGCAAAATATGACAACCGCATTTTTCCAATTGATAATATGCTTAGAAGGGCCCAAAGATTAAAATTATGAATGTTGACAGTCCATTTTATGGTACAATTGTTTTTTATTACTCCTCAGGTATTGAGCGCGTGCTGTGGAGTCTTTAATATTTATTTTAAACAACAGTTATTAATTATTTTAATGAAAATCAGTAATTATAGGTTATTACATTACATAACGACAAAGATAAAATTCAAAATATTTTTTATTCTTTACTAGTAAATCTGCAGATCAGAGGCCTCAACGTCAGCTCTGCATGTCATTGTTTTTTAATCTCACTTTGCATAATATCCTACAAATATGTTAAGCATATTAGATCCTTCGAAATTTCCAGAAATTAGAAGAATCACAATAAACTCGGTTTTAAGCAATAATATTCTGATGAACTGCTTATACTTTAAATTTTTTTCAAAGATACATTTCTTCAGGGGGAGGGGGGTCTGAATCCGCATAGTCTCAATAATTTTACTTTCGAAATTTTCCAATGATTGTGCCTTTTCATGAATGTTGTATCGTGATAGTATTTCATTTTACAATGCAAGAATCAGTTTGTAAAGTGATTTTATGTTATCCTAATATCCAAATAGCATTACTTACTCACCTGCTAAAGAACAAAACATCTGCATCTGATGGAGATGTTGTGGTGTTTGGGGTTCTTTCTAAAACACAACTTACTTAATTTAAAAGGTTCAATTGTTACTCAATCTTCATTTGACAATTAATTGATTTAAAAAAACAAGTATGCCTTGATTAACTCCACTGAAATCTGTTGCCATGAAATAAAGGAGCAATTTAGAATAAATTTACCAAAATAACAAAACAAAGAAAAACTGTTATAAGTTAATATAACATGATATTTTTGAATTCATCATTTTAGAATAATACTAAATGTAGTAAGGGGTAACAGATTTCTAAATCAAGTAGCATACTGAGATGCACAAAGAACACCTAACTCCACTCCAACCCGATCAAGCTCAAATCTCCATACACAATAAATTAGCAAAATCTAATCATCATATAATTTGGAAAAAGGAAGGTAACCTGAAATTCCTCCAATATGAGGACAAAAGGAAAAAGGAAAGTTTAACAAAATAGAGATATGATGAGATACCAAAATTTTAGAACAATTATAGAGATTTTGAACCAGATCAGATCGGTTAACCGGAAATCGTATAGTGGTATAAAATAACTGATTTTTTTTTTTTTTTTTTTTTTTTTTTATACTTTTTTAAATTAAACATTTTGATGTTTATTTTCAAAACCAACATTACTGAGAGAGGAGAGTTAAAGCTTAATTTAAACAATTATGAAATTAGACTTAATCTTACCTTAGCATCGATTGTCAGTATATCCAATACTGAAATAGGAAGAATAATTACATCGAATAATCTTACGTAAACCTCAATTAATTTTCACATAAACTATAATTATGAATTTTAAATTAGAAAATTAAAAAAATAATAATTTAGCAAGACTACAGCTTTCAAAACTTCACTCACAATAATTGAGTGGTTAGGCCTCTCTTATAGGATTGCTGTAAATATGAAAACACTAATTAAAGATCATATTAAAAAAAAACATACCATATTTGAGAATAAGAAAAAAACAGTCTTTATTTGAATAATTAAAATTTATAAAAACAATGTAATTCTCAAAAAGAAATATTACTATAGTAACAAACAATAAGTTGATCAATGTTGATTATTAAATATCTTTAAATCAAATATTAAGGTTCTCAAAACTAGCACAACATCATAACTAGAAGGATGATCAACTCTATAAAATTTAGGTATTAATTATTTTCAATAAAATATTGTGATTCTAAACTTTATCAAAACATTTCTTCCAAGCTTAATAACAGAAATAAGCAACCTATTGAGTTTATGGAAAGAACACACTTAAAGTATACTCTTTGGATATATATATATATACATATATATAAAACATCAATAATAAAAAAAAACAAGTGAAATCAACTCAGGAAGTGGTATTACTTACAAATATATATATTAGGAATCTGATACTCATGGCAGGCACATCTTAGAGGAGTCCCAATTCGATTTGTTTAACTCATCAACATAGTCTGTCAACCCGTGGCCAATTACGTCGACAATCCGACGAAGATTCACTAATCTTTTTTTTTCTTTTTAAAACACTCCAAAACGGTTCACTGTCTACAGTAATGAGTTTTTAATATGAGTATAATACTAATGGCAGGCACATCTTTGAGGATACCAATTCATGAAACACTATATATTCAGTCGAGTTTTACATCACTGCCTCATCTTTAATCTTAGCAGTATATTAAAAAAAGGAATTTGCGACTTGCTTCACGAACCTATTTGTCTGTTATGAAGATTGCTATTCTCCAACGATTTCGATAGAAAGGGTATAACCCGCCGACTGGGGTTTTAAAAACATCGCGCGTTCCTCGCAGGCGAAGCCCCACTCTTCTTTCGTTGCTGCACTGACCGTATTGAAATTAACAACCCACTAGAAATATCAACAACTCCATAGTTTAGAAGTCAAGACAGTAAGTAGAGGGTCTCACTCCAAGTAATAAGTCACTCGAGTCATCATTTACTAAAAATTTGTAGTCATAGCAATAAGTAATCTGCTTCATTCTAAGTACCGTCATAAAACACTGGTACTCGTATACAAGCCGTTCAAGATCCACAACCACCACACTCCGATCAAAAGCAACCAGTCCTTAAACATTCACTCTCCCGCGCCACTTACAAAAAACTGGACGGATCCACTCTGTTAAGGGGTACGGGAGTGGAAACAAAAGGAAAAATGGACAACCCTGGTGGCGGCACTGCGTCGCTCATCGCTGCCGGCCGCTTCATGGGGGATGACAACCGTGCCTCACTCCCATGGTGTGTGCTGAAGGGGGGGGGGTCCCATGAGCTTATGTTTATATGGGCGCCAGCCAGACGCTATGGACAAGTATATCTTTTACTGCAGGTTGTAACATACAATGCTTAATTGCGTCCATAGTCTATTCACCAGACAACGTAATACCTCTTGGGGTGTACTCGCTTTCTTTTAGCCAAAGATAGACACAGTGTCACCAATCCCTGATTCCAAGCATGGGAAAGTGCATGGCTGTCTCCAAATTTGCCACCTGTGTGGTCTTTAACTGACAAACATCCCTCCTTGCTTTTTATCTTTCGCATTTGAAAAACAGGAAGCTAAGCTAGACTATAAACGTTGAACTTACTTTGCAAAAAGAAAAAGAAAGAAGAAAAAATAAAAACTGATTTTATTATTATTATTACAATTACTTTTATTTATTTATATATTTCTTAGAAATAGAAAAAGGAGTGCTTTTAAATAAATGTTGAGAAAGTGATTTAAGGAATTTAAGGTAGATTAAAAAAAATTGGTTAAAACCAACCGTAACAAGATTGCTCCCCTCGGCTAGTTAAAAAAAAAAATTTTTTTTTTTGAAAAAACAATTTTTTTTTTGAAAGGCAGCTGGGCTACCACATTGTATGCTGGGGCCTCAACACTGAAAAAACTGACCCACATACACAAATCATACAACGATCCGGGACGGGATCCAGATAATTCACTGCTGAAACACCACCCTAAAAGTATATTCCGGACATATACAACCAGAGCTCGCACATCCGTAGCAACCAATACCTAAAATACTACCTCAAACATTACTATAAAAAGAGTATAACCATAGGAGGAACCACAAGCTGTTTTTACCACAAAATGACCAAGATATTTTCTGCACCTGTAAAAGAACACATGTTCCACTTGACTGTGAAACCTCACTTCCCTACTATTGTCATTCCTACGCATAACTACATCTCACCTGAAATTTCTGGTAACAGAACTGTAAACAATACATAAATTGAATTTTGAGAGAAAAATTAAGCCGAAAAAGAGGGAAGTGCCCACTGATTAAGTTTCTTTACACTGCGTATATACATAAATTTGATAATTGGCATCACAATATATTACAACACTATATATTAATGTAAAAAGTACTAGTAATAATATCGTTATAACGCTGTACATGTAATGCATTTTCTTGTTTAAAACACACATTAACTCTACCATACAAAATACACAAGAGCAACTGGCGACATAAAAATAAAAATATATACATACTGTAATAGAAGGTTATACATATAGTAAATTAAGAGCAAGACACACAATTTGGTAATTATAGACCATGTTATAGAATCACGTACACATTTGTTCGTGAAGTTATGTTTGTATTTGAAGAAAGTTCTTAGAACCGTGTAACTGTGTAGATTTTATAAATGAACTTACAAGTAATGTGCATGGGAAAGAGTATCTCTGCCTCTGTGCTACTTATAGCAAAAGCAGTTTCGGGCTTTTGGGCACTACAGGGAAAACATTCCACAAAATAAAATAAAAAACAGGGGTGGTGACATATATCACCAGGAAGGAAAAACACACACTCCACCAAAAATAGGAAGTAAAATTAAGAAAATACTTAATTCTAGTAATTTAAGTCATACACAACCACATCCAGGTATGTTCATGAGAACGTATGTACAAGAAAAAAGAAAAAGGGTCCACACTCCTTAAAGTTTAAGTTCAAATAAGACCACAAATTGCATAGTAAATAATAAATCCATCTAATTAAAATGCATTAATTACAGTAAACACACCCTTAAAAGGTTATGTATAGAACACAGATGCATAAAAAAAATAAAAACACAGAACAACTTCGGCAAGAGGGTATACCAAACATACCATCCCAAAAAAATGTTAAAGTAACGAAAATTACACTCGTTTTTTTTTAAAAATACACCCAAAATCTACGAAGACGGTGTGCGGAAGGGTACATACCACATAATCTATCATAAAACAGACGAAAATAGCAGGTAAAAGCATAAAAAGGGGTCAAAATGCATATATGAAAGTATCAAAACACAACCCAAAACAAACCTTTAATATGCTAAAAAAAACTAAGTTCCGTTTTAAAATGCCAAAAAAATAATAAAGTATACATACACATTAACTAAACTACAAATAAATACAAATAAACAAGGTAAAATTGAATAAAAATGCACGACTAACGAAAAAGGTAGTTAGTATTTATAACTCGGACGATCTCTCCTATCCCGTAGCGAATAGTCGGTTCTAGAAATCGATATTGAACGACTACTTCTATTCGATTTAGCAGCTGGACGAATCGATGAACGAGACCTGCGCGAATCGCTGTGCTCAGCAGCTGAACTGCTTTCTGTCGTGGCTGAATTTTTACCTACGCGCATTTCGCTGCTTTCTGCCGTTGCTAAATTTTTATTTACACACATCTCGTTATTTTCTGGCGCTGTTAAAGTATACCTTTCGTTGCTTTCCGTCGTCGCTACCTCCGGAGAAATGGGAGGTGGGGGAGAGGGATTTATGATTTCAGTCCTGTCGCTGTCTGTTTCCTCCACTTCCGGCGCTACCGGATTTTCGTTATTGTTGACGTTCACTACTGCTGGTGCGCGGTTGTTATCATATGGTGCCCAGGGAATGAATCGGTTGCGTTTACACCTGCGTATAGGAGGAGAATCGCACGGTTGTTGTGGTGGATCGATGGTCACGTTTTCAGTCGATCCCAGGACAATTGTTTGTTTTGGTTCACTGGACCAGATAGGGAGTCTGTCTTTGAAAGAAGATAACCTGTCAACATGAACAACCTGACAATTTTTTGGATTAGCAACTAGCGCTATTTTAAAATTAACTTCATTTAGCTTCTCAATTATAGTAAAAGGACCATTATTTTGCTTGCTTAATTTTTTTGTATTACCAGGGGCGACTGTGGGTGTAAATAACCACACAAGATCTCCTATTTTAAAATTTTTATCAACAGCTGTCTTTTCACGGTATTTTTCCTACTGTTCAGAAACTTTAATTAAATTACTATGTACTTCAGTGTATACTTTTTGAAGAGCTGGGATTAAGAGTTCGCAAAAAGAGGGTGCATCATTATAATTAAAAGAAGGTGGTTGAGAAAAGAGATTATATGGTAGATTCATATTTCTGCCATACATAACTGCAGCTGGGCTAAGTTTAGTTGAAGAGTGGACAGCTGAACGCATAGCTAGTAGTGCAAATTTGAGTTTAGTGTCCCAGTCAGATTGATTTTGATTGACTATGTGACAAAGTGCATTTTTAAGAGTACGATTCTGTCTCTCCACTTGCGAGTTGCCAGCCGGGTGATAAGATGAGGTCTTAATATGTTTAATACCAAACATTTTATATACGTGCTCTATCGCATCTGAAATTAGATTCTTCGCGTTGTCCGTCGTAATAAAACAGGGCGCTCCGTAGCGTGATATGAAATCAGCTAAAGTGTCCGCAATGACATCTGAAGTGGTTGAACTAACCGCATATGCTTCTGGCCACTTAGTAAATGAATCTATATATGCGACAATATACTTATTTCCCGAAAAAGTTTGCGGTAAGGGTCCAATGAGATCCAAATGAACCTTGTTCATGGGAAACTGGGGGGTCGGCATACGTTGCAGAGAGGCGAGCTGGTTTGCTCTATAAGCTCTCTTCTGCTGGCAACTAATACATGACTCCACTAGATGTTTGACATCTGCCGACATTCCTGGCCAATAGAAGTGCTCACGAATGCGATCAATGGTCTTTTGAAAGGCCTGATGACAAGCCGCTAGGGACTCATGTGTTAGTGCAAAAACTTGAGTAACCAATTCTTTTGGCACGACTAACTTTACAGATTTATTCAAAATAGCTGACTCCCTTGTATCCTCACAGACTAAAATGTCATCTCTAAAAAAAAATTTCATGTATTTAGGAGCAATTTCTACACCATGGTCTAATTTTCTTGCAATCTCGCAGCATTTCTTGTCTGATTTTTGTAATTCACCAATTTTTTCAAGTAGATTGGAATGAGGCATAAAAGTAACTTCCTTTTCGACTATACAAAAATTACAGTTAACAGTATCATTGGAGTTATCATTGTTGACATACCTCGAAAGGAAATCTGCGACACTGTTACACTTACCTTTAACAAACTTGATTGTAAAATTAAAGTCTGAGAGAGTGCAGATCCATTTAGCCATGCGAGATGTAGGGTCGTGGATTTTTAACATAAATGTTAGAGGCGCATGGTCTGTATAGATGAAAAAATGGGTATTAACAATGTAACATTTAAAGTGGGCAGTTGCCCAAACTAAAGCTAGTAATTCCCTTTCAGTGGTGGAGTAGCGGGTCTCAGCATCTTTCAATTTTCTGCTGGCAAAGGCAACAGGATGGAGCATGTTATTTTCATCTAATTGTGATAACACTGCCCCTAATGCCTCGCCACTGGCATCACTATATAAATGGAATTCCTTCTCAAAATCAGGGAGTGCAAGACATGGTTTTGAAATAAGAGCCATTTTAAGGTCTTCAAATTCTTTCTGTGCATCTTCATTCCACAAAAATTTTCCTGTCTCTTTCGTTAAGTTGATGAGATTTTTAGCCCTTTTAGTAAAATCTGGTATAAATCTCCTATAAAAAGATAGAGTTCCAATAAAGGACCTAACAGCTTTTCGGGTAGTTGGAGGTTTGAAATTTTCAATTACCGCAATGTTTTTATTAATAGGTGACACTTGGCCACTACAAATCTCAAAACCTAGATATTGTATTTTATTCGAAAGGAAAGTGCATTTACTGGGCTTAAGTTTCAATTTATGCAGTCTTAACCTATCAAAGACCATGTTAAGCTTCTCAAAATGAGAATTTACATCACAGGAGGCAATTACAATGTCGTCGATATAAACAAGAATTCCAAGATTGCCTAAATCACCGAAAATAGCATTCATAAGTCTCTGGAAACTGTTACCTGAATTTGAGAGCCCAAAACAGTTACGGGTCCACTCAAAAAGTCCCTTGTGGGTGATTATAGCAGTTTTATGCCTATCCTCTGGGCGAATAACCTGTTGAAAAAAACCACTAGTTAAATCTAGCGTTGAAAAAAATTTAGCCCCACTTAAAGCATCAACAGAGTCGGTGATGTTAGGAATTGGATAAGCATCTTTAACAAGATGTTTATTTAATCTTCTGTAATCAACAGCCAGTCGATAGGAACCGTCTGATTTCCGAACCAGAATAACCGGAGAAGCAAATTCAGACATGGAAGGGGAAATTATGTCCGCCTGTAATAAAGTATTAAGTTGGTCTTCCATTTCTTGACGTAATTTGTAGGGGACTCTATAAGCTTTGCCTTTAACTGGTTTATTTGAAGTTAAGTTTATTTCATGCGGGATTGTATCACAGCCGGGTAAATCTAAGACCGATGCTGCAAATACATCTTTGTTTTTGTCTAGAAAATTTTGCATTTTAAGTTTTAATGGGGGTTCTAAATGATCTAAATTAATTTCAGAGCTCCAAGTGAGATCAGCGTGATCAAAGTCACCAATTGGAGGGGCCAAATTTACATTACAAGTAAGGTTATTTTCAGTTACGGGTACATTTGATTTGTCTACACATTTTTGAATTTTGGCAACAAAGGTTCCTTTATTTAAATGAATACTATTGTCTGAAAAATTTGCAAATGAGATATATAGGCCATGTTCTTTAGTGCAAATGGCTCTGGAGGTAAGGAGACCTTGATTTAAATTTTTCGCCAAAGGTTCTAACATAACAATATCATTTTCCTTAATAAAATTTTCCTTATAACTTTTAACCTGGGCTAACATTTTTGACTGCGGGGGAATTGAAATTTTACTACATAACACAGCGAAACTTATACTTTTATTTTTATTGGTTCTATCACTACTGCTATCTTCATTGCTCTCCTCCTCGACTTCAGGTACCTTACCCTCTATACTTACCAAATCTTCACTTTCATCAACATTACAAATTTCAGTAGTATCTTCAGCTAAATTACCCTGGGTTACCTGACTCGCTGCTGAAAGAATATTGTCGACATTTTGAATACTTGAAAAATTTGCAGTATTATTACCCTCAGAGCTACCGCCTGATATTGTTTGCATGCAAAAGTTCTGCGCAACACTTTTAACTTCCTTATCTGACTCAGTTTGAATGATTATCTCAACATCTTTTCCCATATTACTCAACTGTGGGTCCTGAACTACCATACTTTCCCTACTATGATTCCCATTTTCAACACTGACTGAGTCATGAACTTTACTACATGCTAAATTTTCAGGGGGGCTATTGGCATTACTACTTTTTGTATTTTCCTCTGCTTTGTTGACACATTTTATATTTACAGAATTATTTTCAACAATATCATTATTCACACAATTATTACTAACATTTACACTATATACAGAATTAGAAATATTTACAGAATTAGTAGCAAGGCAAGTATTAGACCCTGAAGAAGTATTACTAGGGGTTTCTAAACTTTGTTTACTTTGGCTTGTTGCTGGCACTTTAAGAGCGACAGCATTTGTATCACAATTTATACTTGCCCGGTACTCTTTCAAAAATGGCATTCCCAAAATCATATTAAATTCCTCTGCTAATTTACCTTCCACTACATAGAATTCAGCTTGACATTGAACATTATCAAAAACAAATTTTAAAAATACTTTCTTATTTAGGTGAACTTTCTCACCGGTGACAGTCATAATGGGGATATTGCAATTCTCCATTTCAAAATTCTCTAAATAGTTACAATCAGTACCACTCAGGAGATTAATTGCAGAACCCGTGTCACATAATGCATTCAGGCAAACTTTATTTATGTAAATTCTTGCAGTTGGTAATGTATATGATTGGGGGGTGAAAAACGCTATATACAGCTGGGGGGTCCAGGGGCCTGTGGGGGATCGAGTTGACCACATCTGATCCGGCCACTAATAGTTTAAAGGTTCATTTACACTATTTGCTATTGGAGTGCTATTTACCGCCTGCTCCTCATTTCTGTTCGCAGCTGTATTCCTATTGTTTTGGTAATAACCACCTCTTCTTCCCCTATATACGCCTCGCTGAGTCTGGTTGCCTCTAGGATTTTCACTTCTGTTTTTATAATTTTGCCCACGGCTCCTGAAATTTTGACCACCTCCCTTCTAAAATTATAGTCGACAAAATTTAGTGGACATTCTCTGGCATAGTGGCCTTGTACGGAACACCTATAGCAGGTTACGGGTCTTACTTCCTGGTTTTTCTCCTGTACATCCCGAGCCCTAAGTATCTTTGCTGCTAAAACATCAATTTGAGATTTTAGTTGGTCTATCTCCTTCTTTTATGAGCTGTCTTGCTGAAAAACAGCAGCACAGGGTAGGTTTTGGGTCAAATTAGGGTTGAGAATTTCCTCGCGGTGGTTGTAAAAAGGGTTAATGCTCCTATAAGCCTTTTCCTCAAGAAGCGCAATTTTGAGAACTTCTTCTGGGGATTGTGGATTTCTCGCAATTACCCCCTTTCGCACTTCTGGTGTAAGGTTGCTCAAAAGCATGGAGTGGAGTAGAGCCGTTCGGCTTTTATCGACTACTTCACCCTGGATACCTTCAATTACAAGGGCTCTTAATGACATATCATATGCCTTGTCATAAAACTCCTGAACACTCATATTGGGTGGCTGTTTAAAATTTAGAAAGTGACTGAGTGCAACATCTGGTGTGGCCTGTGAAGTGTAACTCTCTTTTAGTATTTTCAATAACTCATCAGATGTTTTCGCTTTGTGAATTTTTATCCGCCTAGATGCAGCTCCTGAAAGTCTAGCAAGTAAAACAAACTTCTTTTCCTCCTCAGTCCAGTCGAATAATTTTGAAAAACTCTCAAATTTCTCAGAAAAATCTGAGAAGCAGACTGAGCTGGCCTCTCCATTGAATGGGGGAATGTTAGACAAATTGTCCACTAATGCATTTTTTCGCTGAATAGTGGCAATTGCCTCTGAATGTTTATCAGCCATGGTTAGAGTTAGAAAATGACAAACAGACCCCAAAAAAAAAGGGAAAATTGGGGGGGGGCAACTTAAAAATGGGATAAAGAGAGGAAAAGAAAAACCCTTACAAATACATAAAACTTAAGTACAGGATTATGATTTTAGTAAATGAGGTAAAGTTATGCATACGACACATAATTTTGACTGGGAATTGTAACTAATAGCACAGAGAGAGAGCCTAGACCTCTTTTTACACTTGAACATATAAATAAAATTTTAATTGCAAAAACACCCAGTTGCTCTTTGATATATAAATACATACAAGTAAACAATAATAAATAACCCAGAGACCGAATTGTTACGGCTCCATTTGTTGTGGTGTTTGGGGTTCTTTCTAAAACACAACTTACTTAATTTAAAAGGTTCAATTGTTACTCAATCTTCATTTGACAATTAATTGATTTAAAAAAACAAGTATGCCTTGATTAACTCCACTGAAATCTGTTGCCATGAAATGAAGGAGCAATTTAGAATAAATTTACCAAAATAACAAAACAAAGAAAAACTGTTATAAGTTAATATAACATGATATTTTTGAATTCATCATTTTAGAATAATACTAAATGTAGTAAGGGGTAACAGATTTCTAAATCAAGTAGCATACTGAGATGCACAAAGAACACCTAACTCCACTCCAACCCGATCAAGCTCAAATCTCCATACACAATAAATTAGCAAAATCTAATCATCATATAATTTGGAAAAAGGAAGGTAACCTGAAATTCCTCCAATATGAGGACAAAAGGAAAAAGGAAAGTTTAACAAAATAGAGATATGATGAGATACCAAAATTTTAGAACAATTATAGAGATTTTGAACCAGATCAGATCGGTTAACCGGAAATCGTATAGTGGTATAAAATAACTGTTTTTTTTTTTTTTTTTTTTTTTTTTTACTTTTTTAAATTAAACATTTTGATGTTTATTTTCGAAAACAACATTACTGAGAGAGGAGAGTTAAAGCTTAATTTAAACAATTATGAAATTAGACTTAATCTTACCTTAGCATCGATTGTCAGTATATCCAATACTGAAATAGGAAGAATAATTACATCGAATAATCTTACGTAAACCTCAATTAATTTTCACATAAACTATAATTATGAATTTTAAATTAGAAAATTAAAAAAATAATAATTTAGCAAGACTACAGCTTTCAAAACTTCACTCACAATAATTGAGTGGTTAGGCCTCTCTTATAGGATTGCTGTAAATATGAAAACACTAATTAAAGATCATATTAAAAATAAAAAGAAAACTGCCCAGTTAAACTGAGGGCATTGAGCTCACAGGCTATTCACACTAATTGTATATTATACTCGTATTTCAAAGAATTTGAAATAAGCCCCTTGAAAAATAAAGAAATCGACAATATATTCAGGGGGGTTATCCCCCCGTTACCCCCTCATAGTTAACTAATGAACCCCTTAAACTAATCAGGGAAGCGTCTTCACCCAATGAACTTATAAATAAATTTTGAAGCAAATGAGATAATTCTGCATGAAAAACCCATTTATATAAGTTAAGGGGGGATTACCCCCCCGTTCCCTCCCTTTATACTTAACCAATCAATCCCGAAAACTAATCAGGGAAGCGCCTTAACACAGTGAACCTATAAGCAAAATTTGAAGGAAAACGGAATAATTCTGCAGGAAAAACCCATTTATATAAATTAAGGGGTGGATTAGCCCCCCGTCCCCCCCCTTTATACTTAACCAATCAATCCCAACAAAAACTAATCAGGAAAGCCTCTTATTACAATGAATATATATATATAGAAAATTTGAAGAAAATCGGATAATGCTGCATGAAAAACCCATTTATCTAAATTAAGGGGGATTAGCCCCCCCCTTCCCCCTTTATACTTAACCAATGAACCCCCAAAACTATTCAGAGAAGCGCATTATCACAATGAACCTATATACAAATTTTGAAGAAAATCGGATAATTCTGCTTGAAAAACCCATTTATATAAATTAAGGGGGGATTGGCCCCCGTCCCCCCCTTTATACTTAACCAATCAATCCCGAAAACGAATCAGGGAAGCGTCTTAACCCAATGAACCTATAAACAAATTTTGAAGCAAATGGGATAATTCTGCATGAAAAACCCATTTATATAAATTAAGGGGGGGTTTAGCACCCCCCGTTCCCCCCCCTATTTATACTTAACCAATCAATCCCGAAAACTAATCAGGGAAGCGTCTTAACCCAAGGAACATATAAACAAATTTTGAAGCAAATGGGATAATTCTGCATGAAAAACCTATTTATATAAATTAAGGGGGGATTAGCCCCCCCGTTCCCCCCTTTTATACTTAATCAGTCAATCACGAAAACTAATCAGGGAAGCGTCTTAACCCAATGAACTTATAAACAAATTTTGAAGCAAATGAGATAATTCTGCATGAAAAACCCATTCATATTAATTAAGGGGGGGGATTAGCCCCCCGTCCCCCCCCCTTTATACTCAACCAATCAATCCCGAAAACTAATCAAGGAAGCGCCTTAACACAGTGAACCTATAAACAAAATTAGAAGGAAAAAGGAATAATTCTGCAGGGAAAACCCATTTATATAAATTAAGGGGGGAACTAGCCCACCCCCCGTTCTCCCCCCCCTTTATACTTAACCAATCAATGACAAAAACTAATCAGGGAAGCGCCTTAACGCAGTGAACCTATAAACAAAATTTGAAGGAAAACGGAATAATTCTGCATGAAAAACCCATTTATATAAATTAAGGGGGGGGGATTAGCCCCCCCATTCTCACCTTTATACTTAACCAATCAATCCCGAAAACTAATCAGGGAAGCGCCTTAACACAGTGAACCTATAAACAAAATTTGACGGAAAACGGAATAATTCTGTATTAAAACCCCATTTATATAAATTAGGGGGGGGATTAGCCCCCCTGTTCCCCCTTTATATTTAACCAATCAATCCCGAAAACTAATCAGGGAAGCGCCTTAACACAGTCAACCTATAAACAAAATTTGAAGGAAAACGGAATAATTCTGTATTAAAACCCTATTTATATAAATTAGGGGGGGATTAGCCCCCCTGTTCCCCCCTTTATATTTAACCAATCAATCCCGAAAACTAATCAGGGAAGCGCCTTAACACAGTCAACCTATAAACAAAATTTGAAGGAAATTGGATATTTCTATGAAGAGTTATCGCGTTACGTACGTACATACGTACATACATACATACATACATACATACATACATACAGAACCGGCGGGCATATAAGCTCTCAGGCTTTGATAGCCTGTGAGCTAAAAAAACATACCATATTTGAGAATAAGAAAAAAACAGTCTTTATTTGAATAATTAAAATTTATAAAAACAATGTAATTCTCAAAAAGAAATATTACTATAGTAACAAACAATATAAGTTGATCAATGTTGATTATTAAATATCTTTAAATCAAATATTAAGGTTCTCAAAACTAGCACAACATCATAACTAGAAGGATGATCAACTCTATAAAAATTAGGTATTAATTATTTTCAATAAAATATTGTGATTCTAAACTTTATCAAAACATTTCTTCCAAGCTTAATAACAGAAATAAGCAACCTATTGAGTTTATGGAAAGAACACACTTAAAGTATACTCTTTGGATATATATATATATACATATATATAAAACATCAATAATAAAAAAAAAAACAAGTGAAATCAACTCAGGAAGTGGTATTACTTACAAATATATATATTAGGAATCTGATACTCATGGCAGGCACATCTTAGAGGAGTCCCAATTCGATTTGTTTAACTCATCAATATAGTCTGTCAACCCGTGGCCAATTACGTCGACAATCCGACGAAGATTCACTAATCTGTTTTTTTTCTTTTTAAAACACTCCAAAACGGTTCACTGTCTACAGTAATGAGTTTTTAATATGAGTATAATACTAATGGCAGGCACATCTTTGAGGATACCAATTCATGAAACACTATATATTCAGTCGAGTTTTACATCACTGCCTCATCTTTAATCTTAGCAGTATATTAAAATAAAAAGAAAACTGCCCAGTTAAACTGAGGGCATTGAGCTCACAGGCTATTCACAGTAATTGTATATTATACTCGTATTTCAAAGAATTAGAAATAAGCCCCTTGAAAAATAAAGAAATCGACAATATATTAAGGGGGGGTTATCCCCCCGTTACCCCCTCATAGTTAACTAATGAACCCCTTAAACTAATCAGGGGAGCCTCTTATTACAATGAATATATATATACAAAATTTGAAGAAAATCGGATAATGCTGCATGAAAAAACCCATTTATCTAAATTAAGGGGGATTAGCCCCCCCCCTTCCCCCTTTATACTTAACCAATGAACCCCCAAAACTATTCAGAGAAGCGCATTATCACAATGAACCTATATACAAAATTTGAAGAAAATCGGGTAATTCTGCTTGAAAAACCCATTTATATAAATTAAGGGGGGATTGGCCCCCGTCCCCCCCTTTATACTTAACCAATCAATCCCGAAAATGAATCAGGGAAGCGTCTTAACCCAGTGAACCTATAAAAAAAATTTGAAGGAAAACGGAATAATTCTGCAGGAAAAACCCATTTATATAAATTAAGGGGGGATTAGCCCCCCATCCCCCCCCTTTATACTTAACCAATCAATCCCAACAAAAACTAATCAGGGAAGCCTCTTATTACAATGAATATATAAATACAAAATTTGAAGAAAATCGGATAATGCTGCATGAAAAACCCATTTATCTAAATTAAGGGGGATTAGCCCCCCCCCCTTCCCCCTTTATACTTAACCAATGAACCCCCAAAACTATTCAGAGAAGCGCATTATCACAATGAACCTATATACAAAATTTGAAGAAAATCGGATAATTCTGCTTGAAAAATCCATTTATATAAATTAAGGGGGGATTGGCCCCCGTCCCCCCCTTTATACTTAACCAATCAATCCCGAAAACGAATCAGGGAAGCGTCTTAACCCAATGAACCTATAAACAAATTTTGAAGCAAATGGGATAATTCTGCAAGAAAAACCCATTTATATAAATTATGGGGGGGGGGGGGTTAGCACCCCCCGTCCCCCCCCCCCCTTTATACTTAACCAATCAATCCCGAAAACTAATCAGGGACGCGTCTTAACCCAATGAACCTATAAACAAATTTTGAAGCAAATGGGATAATTCTGCATGAAAAACCCATTTATATAAATTAAGGGGGGATTAGCCCCCCCGTTCCCCCCTTTTATACTTAATCAGTCAATCCCAAAAACTAATCAGGGAAGCGTCTTAACCCAGTGAACTTATAAACAAATTTTGAAGCAAATGAGATAATTCTGCATGAAAAACCCATTTATATAAATTAAGGGGATGATTAGCCCCCCGTTCCCCCCCTTTATACTCAACCAATCAATCCCGAAAACTAATCAAGGAAGTGCCTTAACACAGTGAACCTATAAACAAAATTTGAAGGAAAAAGGAATAATTCTGCAGGGAAAACCCATTTATATAAATTAAGGGGGGGGACTAGCCCCCCCCCCCCGTTCCCCCCCCCCTTTATACTTAACCAATCAATCCCAAAAACTAATTAGGGAAGCGCCTTAACGCAGTGAACCTATAAACAAAATTTGAAGGAAAACGGAATAATTCTGCATGAAAAACCCATTTATATAAATTAAGGGGGGGATTAGCCCCCCCATTCCCCCCTTTATACTTAACCAATCAATCCCGAAAACAAATCAGGGAAGCGCCTTAACACAGTGAACCTATAAACAAAATTTGAAGGAAAACGGAATAATTCTGTATTAAAACCCCATTTATATAAATTAGGGGGGGATTAGCCCCCCTGTTCCCCCCTTTATATTTAACCAATCAATCCCGAAAACTAATCAGGGAAGCGCCTTAACACAGTCAACCTATAAACAAAATTTGAAGGAAAACGGAATAATTCTGTATTAAAACTCTATTTATATAAATTAGGGGGGGGATTAGCCCCCCCTGTTCCCCCCTTTATATTTAACCAATCAATCCCGAAAACTAATCAGGGAAGCTCCTTAACACAGTCAACCTATAAACAAAATTTGAAGGAAATCGGATATTTCTATGAAGAGTTATCGCGTTACGTACGTACATACGTACATACATACATACATACATACATACATACAGAACCGGCGGGCACATAAGCTCTCAGGCTTTGATAGCCTGTGAGCTAAAAAGGGATTTGCGACTTGCTTCACGAACCTATTTGTCTGTTATGAAGATTGCTATTCTCCAACGATTTCGATAGAAAGGGTATAACCCGCCGACTGGGGTTTTAAAAACATCGCGCGTTCCTCGCAGGCGAAGCCCCACTCTTCTTTCGTTGCTGCACTGACCGTATTGAAATTAACAACCCACTAGAAATATCAACAACTCCATAGTTTAGAAGTCAAGACAGTAAGTAGAGGGTCTCACTCCAAGTAATAAGTCACTCGAGTCATCATTTACTAAAAATTTGTAGTCATAGCAATAAGTAATCTGCTTCATTCTAAGTACCGTCATAAAACACTGGTACTCGTATACAAGCCGTTCAAGATCCACAACCACCACACTCCGATCAAAAGCAACCAGTCCTTAAACATTCACTCTCCCGCGCCACTTACAAAAAACTGGACGGATTCACTCTGTTAAGGGGTACGGGAGTGGAAACAAAAGGAAAAATGGACAATCCTGGTGGCGGCACTGCGTCGCTCATCGCTGCCGGCCGCTTCATGGGGGATGACAACCGTGCCTCACCCCCATGGTGTGTGCTGAAGGGGGGGGTCCCATGAGCTTATGTTTATATGGGCGCCAGCCAGACGCTATGGACAAGTATATCTTTTACTGCAGGTTGTAACATACAATGCTTAATTGCGTCCATAGTCTATTCACCAGACAACGTAATACCTCTTGGGGTGTACTCGCTTTCTTTTAGCCAAAGATAGACACAGTGTCACCAATCCCTGATTCCAAGCATGGGAAAGTGCATGGCTGTCTCCAAATTTGCCACCTGTGTGGTCTTTAACTGACAAACATCCCTCCTTGCTTTTTATCTTTCGCATTTGAAAAACAGGAAGCTAAGCTAGACTATAAACGTTGAACTTACTTTGCAAAAAGAAAAAGAAAGAAGAAAAAATAAAAACTGATTTTATTATTATTATTACAATTACTTTTATTTATTTATATATTTATTAGAAATAGAAAAAGGAGTGCTTTTAAATAAATGTTGAGAAAGTGATTTAAGGAATTTAAGGTAGATTAAAAAAAATTGGTTAAAACCAACCGTAACAGAGAAGTTAAACAGTATCTTATGTAAGGATGGTACTTATGGAAATGTAAACTGAATTTACTATAATTTAAAGTAATTTAGATACCTAATGTTTTTACAATGTTTGTTTCGTAAAAACAGTCTTGGTGGTCATACTATAATTTTTTTTATGCAAGATCTTTTCAAAATTATACATCCCAATCTACTTGATAGCATTAGCATACTAAAATCATCTAAAAATAGGCATATTTGAAGACTTTTAAACCTGTTTGTTAATCAATCATGATCTTTTCTATTGCCAATTTATTAATTTTGCAAACGGTGTTTTTGTGATAGACCTTTAGTGGAATCCGCATTCAATATATATCATAATGTTACTACCATAGTCCATATTTGACTTAAACCTAAGATGTAGACTAGATTACGAAAATTAGATAACCATCTATTTCCTTCATCCAGACTTTCTGCTTAATCTTTCGTAATCGGGATTATTTCAATGGTTTTTTATAGGCAAGGAAATACAGTTGCTAGGGACATCACAAAAAAGAAGGAGAAAAAAAGAAATATATATCGTGTCAAATATGTAAAGTCAAAAAACAAAATGCTTTATATTTTTCGAACAAATGTATAAGATGCCAGCAAAAGTTATACACCTAATTAAAAAAAATCTTACACTTGTATTAACAAAATTTCAAATTAATTGGAATAATTTAAGACCCCAATTGGAAAATTTTACCATCCATAATTTAAAATTTAAATTAACTATACAAATGCGCCATAATTATATGACGTAAAATATAATGTTCTAAATTTTCCAACTATGATTCAACAAACTTTTTTTTTTAAAGTGCAAAAGTGCTTTGAAAAGAATTATTAAAAAAGGGGTTAATTCCAAGATATTCGAAACATAATCAAGTGCTACATGTACCTCATCAAAGGAAAATGAGGACTGCGGTCTTTGTAATATCTACACTTGTCCAGTTGCAGAACCATGTACTAAACAATTCTTGCTGAATATTCAAGAAAATGGAGAATCTCTAATTACAGAATACGAAAATGAACACGATTCCATTTAAAACAAAAAATATATTGCACCGTATTAAAAAACTCTATTCCACAACTTAGAAGAATTATAGGTTGAAAAAAAAAGGATACATGTAGTAACAAATTGCAAAATTTAAACGACATTACGCAATTTCAGCAATCATTTATGTTGGCATCTGAGCGTGAATTTGACACAAAGACATTATCATCCTATGAAATATTAGACTATTCAAAATACATTTTTGACAAAGACAGCTCCAGATAAAATTGCCGAAATCCTACGGCTCCTGAAATATAAGAGAATTACCAGCGTAGAATGAATTCCCAGCAAAACCTGTTCGCATCGCATTGAATTCTCCAAAATTTATATAGAAGATGGTATGGAACTTGTACATCAAATACTACTAAAAAAGTTTAATATATTCGGTGCTTTTGCAGAAGCATTTTTGAAAGAATAAAACTGATATTGTTTTCATGTCATGTAAAATGTATTGATATTGCACATGCCAGATATGATGAAATAGCCATAAAGTATTTGTAATCATTTTTGCGAAGTAAAGATCAATCTACAAAAAAATCATCATTTCAAGCCATTTAACAATATTTAAAATTGCCGAAATCCTACGGCTCCTGAAATATAAGAAAATTACCAGCGTAGAATGAATTCCCAGCAAAACCTGTTCGCATCGCATTGAATTCTCCAAAATTTATATAGAAGATGGTATGGAACTTGTACATCAAATACAACTAAAAAAGTTTAATATATTCGGTGCTTTTGCAGAAGCATTTTTGAAAGAATAAAACTGATATTGTTTTCATGTCATGTAAAATGGATTGATATTGCACATGCCAGATATGATGAAATAGCCATAAAATATTTGTAATCATTTTTGCGAAGTAAAGATCAATGTACAAAAAAATCATCATTTCAAGCCATTTAACAATATTTCCGTCAGATTGTAAACCTTTTTTCGTAAGTACTGAAAATAAATTCAGTTTGGTAGTGCTTTAATAGTTTATCAGTAGTGCTATTACATATTCCCAATTAACATAATACAGTCAGATATACATTTGTGGCGAATACGATGATACAACAAAATGTTTCAAACTGCTAGATATTTCATTGTAAAAGGTGTTTAAAAGCCCTTTTAGAAGAGCGGATAGGAAAATGTTTTGCCATATCTTTCTCGCAGTAAAAATGCTTATAATCACGCAGTAAAAACACCCAAATACGCCTATTTTTAGGTGTTTTTAGTATGTTATTACTATCGAGTAGATCAGGATGTATTGTAAGAACTTGCATCTAAATTTTATAATATGACCACAAGAACTGTTTTCCGAAACAAAAAGTACAAAAACATTATCTATATATATATTACGTACGTGGCACAGAAATCGCGATTATTTGTTAATTGTTTAATGGCAACGCCCGAATGTAACGCATCTCATTGGTTTTGTGTAAAAATCCCTTGGCAGGATTTTTTTACATTTAATTGTGTGGTGCTGCCATCTACAGGAATAAAAGCGAAACAAACAATGTGCAAATAAATTGTAATTATAATTTGTCAACATTAACAATTAAATATATATATTTTTATACATTATCATTTGAAATATTGATTTTTGTAAGCATTTAATATTTATAATTTAAAAAATACAATTAGCAATATAAAATTTAAAATGTAAACAAAGCAATGAGTTTTAAAAAGGAATTTTTAGTAAAAAGAGAAAAGTAAATGTAATAATTCTCCCTGACCGTTTCATTTTTTAAATGTAACTCTTATATTTTTGAAATTTTAGCTGTTATTTAATTTTTTACAAGTTTTTAGTATAAATAAATATTATTCAGTCTTTTTTTTTTTTATAAAATCCTCTCCACTGTTATATTTTACAATGAGAGTCTGCCCGGGCAACGCCGAGCGGGTCAGCTAGTATTTTTAAATTAGATTAAAATATAGTAAGTTTAGTTTACATTTCCATAAGTACCTTTCTTACATAAGAATTTATTAAGAAACCTACGGTATAAAACAATCATAATATAGCACAATCAATAGAAAATTGCTAATGTAAAATTGGTTAGACTATGGGTGTTCAGAGCCCTCTTGAAGAAATGTATCTTTAAAAAAATTATACGAATAAGCAGTTTATCAGAATACCATTACATAAAACTGTGTTTAATGTAATGCTTCTAATTTCTGAAAGCTCCGAAGAATCATATATGCTTATATATATATATATAACAAATTGAAATTGAGGATTATAGACTATAAAGTATTATGAAAAGTGAGATTAAAAAACACTGACATAGAGATCTGAGATTGAGGCTCTTGATCTGCTGAATTACTAGTTAAGAATAAAAAATATTTTAAACTTTACCTTTGTTGTTATTTAATGATTTAACCTACTAGTGGGCTCTGCCTCCTACGAGATGCGCTCGCCAACCCCCGTTCTGACACCGCAAACTTTAAAGACACTCTGATTTGATCAACTCTAAAACAATTACGGAAGAATGTATTATAATTAAACGACCAGTGGCGATCTGCTGTAACCGAGTTTACATTCATTTTGCGTTTCTGCAACAAGAGAACCGTTTAGTCTTAAGTCCAAACAAATCCATTCACCATGCTATTCTGTCCAGGATTCCTAAGGTGGACGTTTCATAAATGTTCCAAATTCACTATACATAAATTACAAATACTTCAACAGATTACATCGTTTACCTGAGCAACACAGGTCTTTAAAGCAATTAATGGTGTTCACGTTGAAGAATACTGAATACATTTCATGTTGTAAACATGTCACGAAAAACAACTTTGAGTTTCTAAATAAAACACCTTGAGAATTTTTCCTGTCACTTACTCTACGTTTTTTGTACGTCTTTTTGTATTGAGTTATTCATGATCACCCTGTATTTTCTTTCGTTTCCCCTACAGCTTTCTTACTATGATTTCTTTCTTTTGTTTTCTATTATTTAGGTTACATGTTAGTAACATCGACTGTAATTGCAGTAATGTTATTATTGTTACTATAAAAAATTTTAAGTCACAGAAAAAAATTTCAACTTTAAAACAGTGACACAAAAATCTAAAAAAAAAATTGCAATGTCATTCTTTAAGTGCTTGCCTTCACAATTGCAACTCTCTTATCCCGATCTTCAAAAAAAGGCATAGAAAGGAAAAAGGCCTGTATGAAGCACTCCTGTTACTGATAATTTTACAAGTAGCGCGATAGGGATTTTGTAAGCAGAAGTTCGAAGGTGTTTTGCGTGGGGGCGAATGTCTTGAATGCGAACGAAGAAGATAAATCTTACATAATCATTCGTTTTACGAGACACATTGAAATTTTGAATAGACTTTAACTCCGTTTATTTGAAAGTGCAAAATATAATATATGGTATTCCAAAAGGAACTGTATGCACCCAGAAAAAAGAATTGATTAAAACTACAAAACATGTTTTGTTGAGTACATTTTGGTTGTTTTAGCAAAATTCAAGTAAAATTGAACCATTTTACTTGAATTAACAAAACATTTTTTGCTGACGATACAAAAATGTTTTTTGGAATTGCAAAATAATTTTTTTTTTGCTGATTCAAACAAAATTTTCATTGACCTATATTTAAACAAAAAGTTTTGTTGGGTCAACCAAATTTTTGTTGATTCAACAAAACTTTTTTCTGGGTGTGGTTTCTAATGTTAATTAGTAATTTGTTTTACTCGAAAAAAAAGTTTTGTGTCAGCAGCGGCAAACATCCTAATTTCAATTCTTCAATATGCATATCTTCCGCAATATGTTGATGTTAAAGATGTTGTTTTGATATGAAGTCACAGTGAGGTGGTCACAAATGAACACAAGTGTTACAATCACAGCGTGAGTTAAATGTGACACCTTTAATTAGCCATGTAATGACAATCAAGTAGCATTTTATTCAAAGCAATTTAATGTAATGCCGGTCGGACGTGAAATTGTGCGAACGTTTTTTCATGACTAAGCATCAAATAATGTTGCATGACATCTAAAGATTGGGGACTTTTCTTTTGAGAAACGTTTAAAAGTACTATGTCTATAATGCTGTACTCGTCGGATTCGTATTCATGAATTCAAACTACCAGAATTTATTAATATATTTCAAATTTTTAGCCTCTTTCTTATTGAAAATAGGAACTACGGAAATGTGTCATCTTATATTTTTTAAATATAAAGTAACATATTCAAAGATATCTAATTATTTTATTAAAATTTTGGAAAAGTATTTGATCAATAAAGATAATAATAATGGTTTTAAAAACAAAGAATAAATGTTAGAAATTATACATATGGTTAATGGTCTGGTATGTTTAACTGGTAAATTAACAACATTTCAGTTGGAAAAGAAGTAATTTTAAATACAACAATTTATTCAAAAATTTTAATAATATTTTATAATACAATTAAAGGAAAGAGTACACATTGACTCCGTGAAATGCATTGGAAATATTTGTCCCTATCATTTTTCTGATCGAAATCGTATTTCTTCGGAAAGGAGATAAATCTAACAAGTGAAAATAGTTGGCGACTACAAAGTCAACCATTCTCCCCTCAATATATTCTCTTGTATTTCATGGATTTCCAATTAAATGTATCATTAAAGGATAAAGGTATCATATTGTGTTATTAAGTTATAGCTTCAAATTGAGATTTCTAATGCCTATAAATATTTTGTTTTATATTACAGGTTCCATAACTATCTTTGTTGTGATATTTTCCCGGAAAATCAACATAAATCCAGATAATGTGGCAGCTCCCATAGCAGCCTCTTTGGGTGATGTTGTTACTTTGGCATTACTGGCTAATATATCCAAATACATATTTGAAAGATCAGGTAAGATTGAGTAATTATTTAAATACTAGCCGCCATTGGCGACCAGTTTGGTCTCCCTTAAATGTATGTTAAACATTGCAACACGTTACTTTTTATCATAATTTAATTTTCCTTGTATCCTTCGCCAAATCGGAAGATTCTAATAGACAAATCATGAACTTTTGCGATCATGGTAGCATTTCGCATATTTTTTGGGCACAGGTGTCACATATGCACGTTGGCGCGATTTCCCCCCCCCCCCCCCCGCCAATTTGGCGAAAACTTTGTTATGGAAATTGTTGTTTATTTACTTTTAATTTTTTTTTAGTTCTATAAATTATTTTTGATATGTATATCAATATTTATTTACATCAAACTATCATTTATTTATTTTTATTTCCTTTTTTAATTATGAGTATTTTTGTTAGCCGAGAGCGGAAGATAAATCGCCAAATATTGTTCCCATCACCATCATTCATACTACATTAATTTAATTTTAAATTATAAACCTGTCACTCATTTCATTTAAAATACTTAACTTTAATCTAAAATACTTATATTACATAAATTTAAAATACTTCACATTTTTCATTTAAATAGAAAATAAATAAATAAATAAGAAATAATATCATAAATCAAAACATTTGATTTCAAAATCAAAGTATCGTTTCTAATTTGTACACGAGATAAATAAAAGCCGTATTAGCGATTTTAGAAATGCTAAAAATCTGATTCATTAAATATTATTACATGAGTTCAATTTACGTCAAGAAAAGGTCCGGAAGGAAGTTATTGCAGAATATATACATAATTGAACGTAAGTCATCTCTCAAATATTAATTTATTTTGAACGATCTTTCTTAAAATGTAACTTTTATGCAGTTTTATTCGAAAAAATAATTTTGAATAAAAATGGCCGCCTGGCATATGAAAAAGTGAAACGGCCATCCCGGAACTGTTGATGACAGTCACATGACATACGCTTTTATTTTAGAAGATATATTGTTACAGATCGGGAAACCGCTTGCTTGCGGGTGAAGCAAAGCCTGTTTCTGTTCTTAGACGTTTGTCACCAAAAATGTCTCAGTTCTGAGTAGAGAGTGGGTATGTCCAAGTTTATATGGGCCCTCCTAAATAGGTGAAGCTAAAAGTGACCATGCAGAATAAAGACGGAGCTTATGTTATATGGAGTTGCTTCACTGGAAGTTTTTAGACACAGAATTACTATAACAAGCAGACATCGCTGCACCGGGGGTACATACGCTTGAGCCCGCAGCGGAAATAATTTAGTTGTGTTTGTGTTCAATTTTGACGGTAGCTGTAAAGTTGTTCGTCAGAGGCATTTTAGGTAGCTTTTATGGAACACTTTTTCTTGAAATTTCTGTTCATATTGATTGTTTATTGTTATTTATTGTTCTATTGTTGTTGTTACTCTGCGATTGTTTGCGAGTATTTATATGGCGTTGTAAACTATTATCATAATAAATCTTGTGTTGTATTAAGGTTTGTTTTTAATCAACTTTCAACTACACGAACGCCATAGTTGAAACGGTTGTAACATTTGGTTATATCAGTACAAAGTGCATCCATTAAGAAACTTAACAAGCTGTCGCGTTGCGTAGCTGAGAAGCGCTGGAAACAGTCAGATGACATCTGTAGTTTTCTCACAAGATAAGCACATAGAATTAGAAATATAGATTTTACAAGGTTCGATCCGTAATAGCAGTCAGTCGAAGTGATATTATAGTGATTTCAGAAATAATCAGAAGTGTTTTCAATATCAACTTGACAGATTTTTGTTGTTATCGTTGTTCTTAGTCTAATAGTGATTTTCAAATGACTGTTAATTGTAATTTCACTGTGAAGTCTACTATAAATGTTTCTTCATGATGAATCATTAGGTGACGTCACATGAGAGCCACAGATTGACAGATTGGACATTTTGCATATATACAAAACGGTACAAAATTGTAGTTAATAATACCGCAGTAAGTTTTTTAACTTTTTTTTACGCCAGTTCCGACTCTCGTCACAAAACACAATGCACCAATGTTATAATGGTTTGTGTTCAACTCATTTTTTACTTCACATGAAGACAATAGGAATCGAGAATTGGATGGGAAATACATACAGAATAAAAACTTTTACGTATACAAAAGGTCATACATTCATAACAATTGAAATGATTGAGCCATTTAAATTCATTACAAAATGTGTACAATAAAATACCTTTTTTACATTTTATTTAAACGAAATAACCTCACAATGTTACATTATAGACTTTACTTGATTTCACATTTAGCAAAGAGGTTTATCTCATGGATTTATAAATTGAATAGAATACACACATAAAATGAACAATATTAAGATTGCAAAGGTGATACATTGATGAAAAATGTAACTTTGAAATAATTAAATTTGAAAAAAACATATACAATGAAAGGCTTGTCATGATATCTATATTATAAAGCAACAACATATGCGTGAGTAAAGCTGACACCATATTGACGGTGGCAACACCTGATGAATAAATTTTGCTTTCACTGGAATTTTTTTAACTTCTTAAAATTTAAATTTTTACACTGTCGAGTAGGGAAACAAATCTTCTTTCAAATGCAATTGTTTGAAAACTGCATCTCAATTTACTGATTTGTTATGGTTTTTAAAATAATTTTCAAGCATAATTATTTTTAAATATATATGTGTCGCGTGCAGCCCGATAACGAAAGATTAACTCGTTTACACTTAAACAGTATAAATAGTTCAGAATTTGTTTCCGGCTAATATACCATAACGAAATTAAAACTTCATCAGTAAATAATATATATATATATATATATATATATATATATATATATATATATATATATATATAATTATAATATCTATGAATTTCAAAAAACATATCAAGTTCTATTATCATTCTACTTAAATCTCCAAAGAGATAATTAATGATATTGTGTATACAGAATACCACATAGCTAATAATTAACATGTGCAAACATAATATTACCATAGCTTGTGCTTCAATGGTAATTGGCCAAATTTTACTCATACCTAAAGAATATTGAAAAAAGTAAAAAGAAATAGAGAGAAAGGGAAAAAAAAATTATAAATTGGAGTTGCAATTAAGTAAATACAAATGGATTAATAAATTAAATATGAACCATATACAATGGAGAATTGGACCACATGAGAATTAAATATGAATTGGATATGAAAAAATACATGCACATGTACTCATCAGCCTGGATGCACCCACATGTGTTTTAAATAATAATTCAGTGTTTCATAATTCTACTGGCATAATGCTAAGATCAGTAGAATCATCCAGGTACACTGAATTATTACCAGACAACAATTGGAAATATTAAAATTTGGAAATATTTAAATAGGAAATAAAAAACCATTAAGAATATACAATATATTTCACTCAAATCGATTATCCCAAAAACTGTATTCAACAGCTCACGAAATTAGCACGAGATAACAGTTTTGAAATAATAAAATTGGAAATATGAACGCGTAAAGTGTAATATATATAAATAAAACAGAAATCTAACAGATATGTAATTGAACTACGTACTTATTTTTCATATAAAAATCTTTTTGGTGTTGATAGTGAACAATCTATTCGAGTTTTCAATTAAAAAAATGGTTTTCATCTATTCTCTGTAACCCGGGTTGAATCCCCTAGCTATTATAATATATGAAATGTTTAAAAATATTATATCGTTGGATTGTAATAGTAAGATGCATGTCTGCAGTTTTTAACTGGCACTCTACATCCGTTTTTAAACTGTACTAAACATCATATTGTATTTCCATTTTTAAATGAACGATTAGAAAATATTCGAATTAAAAATTCATTGAACGAAAGTAACCACTTTTTAGCTCACAGGCTATCAAAGCCTGAGAGTTAATGTACCCGCAGGTTATGTATGTACGTATGTATGTACATAACGCGATAACTCTTGATAGAAATATCCGATTTGCTTCAAAATTTGTATATAGGTTCATTCTGATAAAGCGCTTCCCTGATTAGTTTTGTGGGTTAATTGGTTAAGTATAAAGAGGAGGAACGGGTGGCTAATCCCCCCCTCTTAATTTAGATAACTGTGTATTCATTGCAGAATTATTCGATTTGCTTCAAATTTGGTATACATGTTTATTCCGATAAGGCGCTTACCTGATTAGATTTGTAGGTTCATTGGAGTATAAAAGGGGAAACTGGCGAGGCTAATCGTCCCCTTAATTTAGCTAAATTTGTATTTCATGCAGAATTATCGGATTTGCTTCAAATTTGGTGTATAGGTTTATTGTCGATTTCTTTATTTTTCGAGGGGCATTATTCTTTGAAATAAGAGTATATATACAATTAGTGTGAATAACCGGTGAGCTCAATGCCATTAGTTTAACTAGGCACTTTTCTTTTTATTTAAAAGTAAACTGCATTTGGATTCTTGCAATATATGAATATGCTTAAAAATTTATCTTACAAGAATATTTTATCTCCTTGCAGCTCAGTACGTGTGGGTCGAAGCTTCTATCCTGATATTTTTCATTTTCCTGATTCCTTTCTGGGCTTTTCTGTCCTACCGCAATCCTTACACTAAACAAGTATTGCATTCGGGATGGATTCCTGTCATCAGCGCCGTTGCTATTTCCAGGCAAGATAAACTATTCTTTTCCGAAACTTTATAGATAGGCGCTGTTATTAATAGATATTAATAACAGCGCCAATAATTAACAAGTTAAAATAATAAATAATAATTAACAAGTTATTAATATATAAACGTTATTAATATATAAAAGGTTACACATAGGAATATATGAAGTAAAAGCATATGAATGTGCGCAAGAATAAATGCAGTGTTATACATATTTTATAGACGACAAATTGGATTCAAGAATTACAAGTTTTGAAAGAGAAACGCGTAGCTATCTGTGTTTGAGTTTTATCCAAACTAGATTTTGATTTTAGAAGCTACTTTCTTCTTTGTACTCGTAAAAAAAATGAAAGGTTTCAAAACAATGGACATTACCCACGAGTGGCAGCTGGCAGCAGACACGCCTCTGTGGGTACATATACCCTCAGAAAAAGACTGTATTGGATATCAGGGAAGCAGCATTGGAATATATTTCAATCTTGTTGGTGTTTATTTCTGTATACTCGCAGCTGACGTGACCTGGGTAAAGTTCATAATAGCCCTGTTCCAAAACTTAATGAATTAGAAAGAGAAGGAAAAATAAAACGTATCAAGATATAACGTTTTTTCTATGGAACAAACAAACATTTTATGCCTCATAATGGGGACATGGGTTGTCTTTTAGCTAAGCAGTTCATAGCGTTGAGAATTTCGTATAGAAAAAAATAATATTAAGCTCTAAGTTCATTTTCGTGATTTTCGGAAAAGTGAAGCATTTGTTTTTAAACTCTTTAATAGAAAGATGTCGAGTAGTTTTATTTTTTTTTCAGACTTCTTATCATAAATGTTAAATTTTAAGCGTGTAAATTTTTAAAATCTATTAGTTTATGAGGTTTCCAACTGGTACTTCTATATTGGCTTAGAAAAATAATCGAAAGGTTTCCAGAATTATCGATAACTCTGAAATTTATGAAATCTCATTAAATTTTCGTAAATGTTTTTACTATAATAAGAAACGTTACTTCAATATTTTATCGTGCGCATATATTTGGAATGCATTAGTTTTAAATTTACCTATATGATTTATTGTTTGGTATATATAGTTATAAATATATTTTTCTCAACAGTGGAGGAGGCTATATTCTCAATTTCGCCGTTGCAAGGTATAAAGAAATAGCTGCCTGTCAGCCAGTAATCAATGGTAAGTCTAGATAAAGAAACAATTTAATTGAGTTCGGTTATCCAGATAGTCAATTTCATAAGATAAATAATTTCTGTAAGGAAGATGGATTATATTATGCGAGATCAATTTATAACATATTTGTGGAGCAATAAATAAAATAATTAAATCATAAAGATCTTTGGAATTACTTTTAATTGATAAAGTACTAATTACAAGGAAATACTCATTCAATATATTAAAATCAAATTATTTGTTTAGTCTCAGAAAAGTAACGCTGATCAAACTTCAGGTCTTTTTGTTTTTTGTCCTTGATATTTTAGGCTTCCCATACTAAAAGGTCGAGTTTATCTTTGCATGTAGTCGTTACTCCCTTCTCTCCTACTTTTAGTGTATACATCATTATGACATCGCAGCTATATCACAGTGACGTCACAATGCGACTTTGTAACGTGCATTCAAATCATGTGACACAAATGGCATGCTGCAGTAACGTTAATGCGACCCAGGTTTGTGCATTTTCATTCTGATTTGTGGCATCAGTCACAAAGCACATACTCTTTGAAAGTGGATGCTTCCCATCGCTTGAGGGAAGAGCTTTGGGTAAAAATTATTTCCGAGAACTATGCGTTTCCCTCTGTTGCTAATTAATAAAATTTGTATTGAAATTAATATAAAATTCTATAAAGATTAATATAAAATAAAATTCGAGTTTTTTAAATGAATAAGTTGATTAAATTTTTTTAAAGAAACTAATAAGAAATACGATTATGATGTATATTGATGCAATTTAGGCAGATAAATATTTCTTATATACCATTCCCATTTTTCTCGCCAATGCCACGTCATAGCACACTATTTGCCATCTATATCACAATCATATTCGTGACATGCTGTGATGTTACAGCAATGTTATAATTGTGATTATGAAATATGTGAATTTTGTATAGATGTCACATCAAATTCCAGAAACTATGGTTGCTGTAGGGGAACTTGGATTTACCGACATTTTTGTAGAGTATTTTACATACAGAGATTTTATATATTCTATAGTTTTCATTGAATTTTGGATGTTATTAACATGGAGAAAAAAAATAGGCTTATGAATGCTTTTCTGTGATATAAGTAAATAAATAAACGTATCTAGAACTAAAGAATTATCAACTATTGCATGCTAATTTTTGTAGCATTCAGTGTAACATTATCCGTGCAAAGAATACTTGGACTTACATGGACATGGAAGAAATGCTCTGTAGAGTTCCCGAAATCCTAGATTTCACGCCTCTTATAGAGACCTATGGTGTAGAACAATTCTATCCATAGCCAATATCCAGAAAAACATAACTCTGGATGATACATAAATAAAGGGGAAAAGTTCAATACCTCTCCCCCCCCCCACACTGCAAAAAATAATTGTTGATTTTATAGTATAAAACTGGCACCCCAACTGCCCGTATTATACCGTAAAATTAACAGAATTAAACAGTAAAATAAGCAGTCATACGCAACCGCGCGGTATAATACGGGCAGCTGGGGTGCCAGTTTTATACTGTAAAATCAACAATTATTTTTTGCAGTGCACACACAAAAAAGGGCCATTTAAAGCGCCATACATTAAGTAAATTACAATACAGAGTAAACAGAAATAAACTAAAAATTAAAAATTAAATTAAAAATAAAAATTTGATAATAGAGCAATATAAAGAAAAGTATTTACAAATGTATATAGAAAATTGAAAGAATAAGAATATAGTGAGCAATCAGGAAATGAAACGCTATCAAAGCATCGGATAGGGTAAAACTAACCAGGGTCAATATTTTCAGGAAGATTAAGAGTAGGCTCAGGTCATCTCCAGCGGGTACTCTCATCGTAGATGGACATATTTTGGAGAGCAGGATTAGGTATAGCAGGGATATTATTGAATAAGTTAATAGCTTGATTTTAGATGACAGATCTGATAGAAGGAATATTTAGATCATTATGAATAGTTGCATTTCTACGGTACCAGGGTGGATGAAAAATACTTCGTAAAGTTTTGTTTTGTACCACTTGAATCGTCTGAAGATTAGTTTTAGCCGCAGAACACCAAACCTGCGCACAATAGAGAAATATGGAACGGAGCACCGTCTTATATAACAGTAATTTATTTCCCATACACATCTCATTACTATACAGGAGATGGACAAGATCACGTTTGGCATTGTAAAATTTTTGGACGCTATGTTCAATTTGCTTGCACCAAGTGAGAATGCTGTCCAGGACGTGCAAAAAATACCAATGGTATTTTACTCATATATATATTTGAAAAATGGATTAGAGGGATAGGTTTATTGACAAAGGGAATTTCAGGAAAATAAAGTGGGCAGCCAATAGGAATATATAAAAGAAAATGAACTGGTAATACGAAAAAAATTAATAGAAATTAAGAAAATTAGGTTTTTAGGTAAGATTAGGTAATCTAACAATGGGGAAACAGCGGTTATAGTTAACAAAACTTTTATAATTTTTATAATAGAAGTGCAGACTTCAAGCTTACTCCAAGCACAGATGGGGATTTACAAATAATTTTTGCAGAAGTAAAGTCAAAGGTGTGGTTTATTTCCCGTTATCGTTTTGCAATGGGCAATTTTTTTACATTACAAACTAGGGGGCCTACCCCCTGCGAGCTACGCTCGCCAACCCCCGCTCAGACTTCGAAGCCTCTAAAAACATGACAGCGTGCTTTGTTTTAAAAATATTGGTAAATCTGTAATTTGGTTGCCATGCTTTTAAAGTTTTAATGGAGCATTTTTTGATTACCATGGCCTCATACACAGCTGTTGCGACAACTGACGACTGTTTTTGAGATTCATAAGTAAAATCAATTACAACTTGAAAACCAGCTTGTATAAAATGGTTAGGTTTAAATTGTGGCTACCTCTCGAACTTTTATAACAACGATCTGTATTCTATTCTTCCTTTGCGTTTAAGGATGAGAAAAATTCCATCTGCTTGTGAATAACATTAAGAACCACGGTATTGAAAAGTACTGTTATTGACATTTTTAGTAACAGGTTTTAATTCTCTCTCTATTTTAGTGCACCATCATGCATATTTTCATGTTATTTTAAATATGTAAATTATTTATTTTAATTAATATGTATATACGAATTTTCTAATAATTATTTATCATACAAAATTAATTAAATATTTTGTGCATGCATGCCCGCATTTATTCGGCATTAATTGATTACATATTTAAACAAATTTGCTATCCGCGATAATTTTACACCTTGTTATGTCACTTGAATATTGTCCATAAGAAAATCGGGTACTTTTCCAGTATAGGATCCTTTACTTTTAGGTTTGGCGTAATTTGAGCTTCGAAAAGGGATAGATTCGTTAATATACATAGATTTGTTGCCAAAAGTTATGAAAACAAACCCAATGAGCTTTTGGTGCTTTTCTATTATAGGGGTCTTGACGCTTTTTTAAAAAGCTTGGCGCAATTCGGGCATCAGAAAGTGAGATTTGGTGCCAAATGACATAAACAGCCATGGAAACAAATTCGACGTTTTTTTTGTTTATATGCGTATTTTAATTATACGTATATTATTATTGTTTTTTCTACACAAATTACTTCTGATTATATATAAAATAGGATAAATGACATTTTACGCTAAACAAATTGTATAAATATTTTTTTGCTCCTTTCTTTTGCGTTTACATAAATGACGTCATTTGGACGAATTTATTCAAAATATTTTCAGTTTATAAATTAAATTAAATGCTGACAGACGATTGAATCCTGACGATAGAAATGTGATTTTTTTTTTCAAATTTTCCTGTAAAACATAATTTAATCACAATCTTGTCTTCATTATCGAATGAAATAAAAGATAAATTCAATTTCAATTTGAAAATGACGAATAAAAAGAAAACAATAATCCCTATCGGGATCCTTTTCAATTTTTTTCCCCTTTTTTGTCACAAAAAAACTGAGTAATTAGTTGCCATCATTACAGAAATGTCATTAAAATTAGAAAAAAATTAATATCTCGAAAACTAATTCCAATTTCAAAATTCTATTACCAGTTTTGACATCCGCGAATTTTTATGGACAATTGGTATTAATTTCACCATCAAGCGTTTAATATTTTATTAAAAATAGCCCTGAAACATAATCAGTCGTTTAATCAGTCGTTTCATAAAATCGTTTCATAAATTCGTTTCATAAAATCGTTTCACAAATTTGTTTCATTAGGATTTTATATATATAGGGTAGATATATGACTTGTGCTCTTTTATTCACAATTTTAAACTACCTTTGGTTGTCCAATATAAGAAAGACTACACTAGAAAGTACGGCTATAGATACCTCAGATATTTCAGGAATTAGAAATATATATAGGGTCTTCCAGTTTAGAGGCTACTATAATTTTCAAAACCGGTTCCAACCGCTTCCAAAAGAGGAAGTGCCCGCATGTAAAAGAACTGCAATCAAAATCGAAAAAGAACAAACTCACAACATTAGATGTCGACCTCAACTATCCTATGTAAAACAAATCATTAAAATATATTAAAATGCAAGCGAGATATTTTAAATTAACCTTTTTATAGACTTAACATTACCTGAAGTGTTTCTTCGCATGACTAGCGTAGGCTCTTAAGTAGGATATTTCATTAAATAACATCACATTGAGCATATTTGACAGTAGATACAGTTGACGATAAAATAAAGATTTATAATTTAAAAAAAATACTCAACTTTTAATTTTTTTGTTTTTACATTTAGGTGTTGGAGGTAATCTAGTTGCTGTTCAAGCCTGTCGAATCTCTACCTATCTTCACCAAAAAGTAAAACCTAATGGTCTCGCCTCCGAAGAACTCTGCGTAAGCCCTTTCACAGCATGGTTTGGTAAAAGTAAGTTTACTCTGTTTTTTATGTGAAAGCGTCTTTAAAATCGATGCGGGTGTGGAGAGACAATCGCGCCCAAATGAGCGACAGTTTCTGTCAAAGTAATTTCAAACTGCAATAGCGTAGATAAAAATAGACATAGAACCGTCATCTTGATCTCGTTTTGAAGAGTTAGAATACAACTTTTAGCCAGTATAGCTCTTATATCCGTTGTAGCCGGGCGTCGTGAACTTTGCTCAAAGTGAACCTTAGAGTTTCGACTTTCCGGATTGAACACGTCTATAAACGGAATCATATCTTAGAGACAAATTATCCAGTAGGAGTGAACTAAGTGTTGTTTTGAAGAGCTATATATTACTTCACTATGTCTTATAACTCACTTTGGACTCCGTGTGTGTACCTCAAAAACTCAAAAAGGTACAAAATTGTAAATTTGGAAAATTTTGAAAAAATTCCAATTTTTTTAAAATGTTGCAACATATAACCAGACGCAAACTATAACCAGAACGATAAACATCGGCACTGATGCTTAGAGAACATAATCCTAAACAGAATGACATGAAAAACACCGGCCAGAACCCAAAACCAACGCGCAATACTGCCGCAAATATAGGCAATGTAAGATTCCTGATACAACTGAGGCGGTACCTGACGAACTTGGGACAAATATGGATGTAAATTTCGTTGCTGATGAGATGTAGAGTGCAATAGTGTTCAACCGAGACCCATCGGACCCACTTGGCATACCCGATATGGCGTTGGGGGCCCAAAATTAGACTTGTACCGGGTCCGACAACAACTTAAAAAACATTCTAGACAACGACTATGGCCATAAATGTGCTTTTGCGACCACGTGTGGTTCAAAAAAGATTTGAAGCCTAATAATAGCAGTATCCTTGACATTCTGGGAGAAGAGGTCCCTTACGGAAGACGTAAGGGACCTCTGTAACACCTGTAAGGCGCAATGTTTCTAATGGACGGATTCCTGGCCTGAGTTGGAGTAACGGTCTCGTATAGTCACTGATCCCAGACGCTCCTCTGCCCAAACTCTATCCCTTGACTGAGCGTTTGATTTTACCGCGACCTTACATTTAGTTAGGCAAACAGTGAGGATCGAGTTACGGTATCGCCACCGACCGATCAATATCCCAGTAATTGTCAATACCAAAAAAAATAATTTCAATTCCCTATACACGACTGACGTTTACACGAAAATAACTGCGGCAGCTTCCGATACTGCCTATCCTTTTTTTTTTAAACCGATTTAATCTCAAGTAAGAGGCATTTTGCTAGAGAATTCAATCTTTACAAATTATAAACTTCTTCTTATATTTAGAATAAGTTTTTAAGACCACGTAATCTATTTTATTAGGAAATATAGTATTTTTTGCTTCAGAAAAGTTTTATTTGGAAGAGAGGGGGGAGGGTAGAGAAGCTGCTAAAGTCAGTCTTTAAAAATGAAAATGGAAATTCGTATTTTGAAGCAATTCTTGTTCTTATTACAATCATAATTTATTTTAATACGTTATCCTCATAAAACACATTGATATAAAAATAAGTAAAAATTAAGTGTCAAGGTTTAAAAAGTCTGGCTTTAACGTCATGACTAGACATCCTGCAATAACACCAATATAATAATTATACTAACAACAATTAACGATCTAATCATCAACTCTATTTATTTCCAGGTGTTCATTCTCGTACATGTCGCATCCTTATTCTTCTTTCCATTCCGGGACATCTCATCTTCATCTCTTGCGTCCACTCCTTGAAAAGCTCCTATTCACCCCTCACTGCCCAGTTTTTGCTGTTCTATTTGGTCGCAGCTCTCTTACAGGTGGCCATTCTGCTCTACGCCGCACACTGTTTCGTCCACTGGCTATGGAAGTGGGGTTTTGACCCCGACGATGCCGCCATACCCTACCTCACAGCCCTTGGGGATCTCCTTGGAACGTCCTTTTTATTCCTCGCCTTCCTTTCTTTAGAAGCTCTGTGAAATTACGGACTCTAAATTGTATGTTGTATTATATACATGAAAAATTATAGCACATGGGTGATGTAAATTTCAATAATGTATTAATAAACATTTTAGGGTTTTATTGTATTCCTTGCTTTAGTATTTTAAACCAGTAGGGTTTATTTCTTTATATATTAGGAGGTAACACCATTTTACATTAACTAAAATAAATGTTTATACAGTTGTGAATAAGGTATATCTTGTTAAATAACCAATTGATAGTCTTCATGACACTAAATACGCTTTTTATAGATAAAGTGAACGCCAACCACGAATATGAACAGTATGAACCTCTATTCCTGCTCAATGAATATTAAAATGTTGATAGCATTGGAATCATAGAATTAAAATAATTGATGTTTTTTTGTAAAAGAACTTCAAAAGTGACGAGGTTCATTTTCAAAAGGAACACAGTAAAAACAATACTGAATGGAAGTTTACATGCGTGTACCTTAATTGTACAATTAAGGGAGAATTTTTTTTTACCTGTGCGCGAGTTACACTTTTGTTTTCTACCCGTAGAGTCAACCTCTTTTCATGTGAGAAAAACCACTTAGTCGATCACACATACACACACAAGGAAAAAAAAAGGAAAAAAAGAGCGAAAAATCATGTATTACGCATGGATTATGAAACATAGCACTTTTCAACAGTAACAGAATTTTATCAAGAAATTTCCTTTATTCATGCAATGAAGATAAATCTAAATAAGCAGTTTAAGCAATTTAAACAACAATTTAAACTCAGCAAAAATCCCTTTTCAGCAATTGCTGTCTAAGTATCTAAGAACTATGCGATGAAGTGTGCGAATTCTGTCGTGCAGCCCGGTATATGATCCATAGAATTTATACACACCATTTAATACAATTGAAATTAGATAAATTGAAAAATGCATACCACAGCGGAAGACGCACTCCCAGCAATTATCAATCATAATCAGTCCTGTAATCGAATTCTTTCGTGAGACTCTGTAAATAAACGAGAAGTGCTGCGCACTCCATAATCTATAGAGAACATGTTGTAGTGCAGTTCAATGATCCTTTATGTTTCTATTCCGTTTGAAGCATTATAACATAATTAAATGCACTGCAAACGGCTTTTCCCCATGGATCATAATGTAATGGAATTCTTTTGTGCATTCCTGTAAACGAATTATAAATGCTACTTACGTTACACTCCTGAGAAAGAATGTCATAGTACCACCTCATTGATGCATATGAATCTCATTATGTTTGAAATATCGCAAAATCAATAAAATGCAACGTAAACGATTTTTTGCCATAGACCATAATGTAACGGAATTCTTTTGTGGGTCCCAATAAGCGAACAATGAATGCTACACGCTTCATTTTCACTACCGAACATTTTATAGTAAATCTCAAAACAAAACAAAAAATAATAACATGGTAATCCAAGTACAGACAGACAAACCAAATTTATAAACACTTTTCAACTACATATTGGAAAGTGTTGAAACGTTCACCAGCTCTCGGCCTATAGAAAACTATTTATTTCCTTGGTTCCAAGGATCAAACTAATTGTTCAAAAAAGTAGTGCTAAAAGGACTTCGCATACCGTTCATAAAGACCTGAAATTTAAATAATTTGCTCATAAATTTTGTATGAAACGTCTTTTATTTTGCAGAATATCAAATGAATACTAACTTAAAATATGAAGGAGAAAATTATATATGGAAGTAACTGTATACTATGAAAAAGTCTGCAATACAGCCATGAATATTTTATCACAACTAAATAGTTTTAATTTGAAACTAGTCGTTGGGGGAAACCGTAATACTTACCCATCATGGATATGCATAATATAAAATAGGAAAATAAAAAATGTGTAAACTACTTATAAAATGCATTGCAATTCGAATAAAATCGCGGCTTGATGACGTCATAAATTTTAAATGCTCTAACACCGAATTGCGTAAAAGAAACATCCTTATAACTCCAAAAATTATAATCATATTAACTAAAGGTTTATTGCGTCGGATTAAGCGTTTCATTTCCAATTAAAACATATCTTTGAATTGAAATTTGGATGAAATACAGGGTCATGAAAAATCGAAGAGTGTCGAAAATAGAATTAGAAATATCTCGGCGACTTATTATCCGATTGACTTCATTCTTTATGCAAAATTTATGTTTTTTTATTGTCTTTTATATTCACTCCTTAAAATAAACAATTTCGAAAATTTTTATATACCTTTTATCAGAACAAATATTTCGAGAGTCTGAAAAAAATAGTTCCGGATAATTGAAGTTACTGAAATTCAATAAGATTCTTTCCATTATTACATAATAAGTACATACCAGATTTCAAGTCTCTATCTATAGTTGTTCGGAAGATAGAGCGTTTACAGACACACAGACAGACAGACGGATTTTTTTTTAATATATGTTTTTCGGAATCTCCAGTGCCTGCTCCCAGAAAAAGGAATTGATTAAAACTACAAAACATGTTTTGTTGAGTACATTTTGGTTGTTTTAACAAAATTCAAGTAAAATTGAAAATATTTTTTGCTGACGATACAAATTTTTTTTTTGGAATTGCAAAAAAAAAAAGAAAAAAAAAAAAAAAATTGTTGATTCAAACAAATTTTCATTGACCTATATTTAAACAAAAATTTTGTTTAAATATAGGTCAATGGAAATTTTGTTTGAATCAACAATTTTTTTTTTTTTTTGCAATTACAAAACAAATTTTTTTATCGTCAGCAAAAAATGTTTTGTTAATTCAAGAAAAATGGTTCAATTTTACTTGAATTTTGCTAAAACAACCAAAATGTACTCAACAAAACATGTTTTGTAGTTTTTAACCGACTTAAAAAAAGGAGGAGGTTATCAATTCGACCCGTATGTATGTATTTTGTTGTTCACGCATAACTCTCGCAAATGTGCATCGATTTTGATAATTTTTATTTTGTTTGAAAGAGCAAGGGTCCAAGGTGGTCCCATTTCAATTTCGTCAAAATCTGATCATTAGAACAAATTGTTTTATTCAAATTTCCATTATTTTGATAATTTAATTTATATTTCAAAATGTCCATTATAATCAATTCCTTTTTCTGAGTGTGAAACGTGTAAATCCGTCAATTTTTTTTTCGATTTTTAAAACGTACAAGACTTACCCCATGCTACGTTTGATGGGTAAATAAAATTAATGAATTTTTATTGTAGTATATTTTCTTTGTTAATTTTATAAAAATAAAGACTATATGTTTTTCTCATATTTATAAAAAATAAATATATTTACGATTTTGCGAAATTTAATCAATTTATTGATCGCAAATCTATTAACTAATTTATTTAATAAAAACAAATATTTGGAACAAATATTTTCTTCTTTAAAGCTATTATATTTTTTGAAATGAATGCTTACATAAGCGTAACATAATACACTAATGTATTTAGTGCATCATTAATTTACCGTTTAAAAAAGCATTCGTAGACATGAAATCAATAGCTTTTAGTTTAACAAAGAACTGAAAATTCACTGTCAGAATCTACAGAAAAACTATCAAAATGTTACTTATGTAATCTTTGATATTTATTTCTATGATATAGTATAAAAAATCTGAATGGAATACTTTATAAAAATTACAGATGAACTATCTACGATGATTGATATACTGATTGAATAACTCAACAAACTATATAAATATCAAAACATGTAATTGAGTATAAAGTACACTATATGATCTGCGTAACCTTGTTCATTTATATATAATGATAATAAAGAAAATACAGGGTGTTTAAAAAATGACCGGTATATTTGAAAAATCAATAAAAACTAAACGGGCAGCGATAGAAATACACCGTTTGTTGCAATATGCTTGGGACAGCAGTAAATTTTCAGGCAGACAAACTTTCGAAATTAGTTACAATTTTCAACAACAGATGGCGCTGCAGTCTGGAAAAATCTAAACCACGATATTTTCCACATATCCACCATGCGCAGCAACAATATGGCGTAGTCTCTGAACGAAATTACCAGAAACCTTTGTAAACCTGTGACTTCTTTCTGTGGGGACACTTGAAAGACTAGGTGTACGCCACAATCCAGAAACAATTGAAGCAGTACATCTCTTCTGCATGTCAAGCCATCCCGTCTGACACGTTTACAAAGGTTTCTGGTAATTTCGTTCAGAGACTACGCCATATTATTGCTGCGCATGGTGGATATGTGGAAAATATCGTGGTTTAGATTTTTCCAGACTGCAGCGCCATCTGCCGTTGAAAATTGTAACTAAATTCGAAAGTTTGTCTGCCTGAAAATTTACTGTTGTCCCAAACATATTGCAACAAACGGTGTATTTCTATAGCTGCCCGTTTAGTTTTTATTGATTTTTCAAATATACCGGTCATTTTTAAAAACCCCTGGAAAAAGATAATAATAAGTTTGTATGTTTGTATATCATGTTTGCATGCAGTTTTCCGAATAGACTGCTGCGCCCATAAGCTACACGATTTGGCAGTAAGGTAATCTGTTTGTCTGAAATTATGTATCTCAAAGGTAGCAATTATTACAACTTTTCATTTGATTTTTAGATTTTTTTCGCTTTCCGTGGCTATATTCTCCATTTTAGTAAAACAAATCCGGTTTCAAGTTTTTTTAACCCAATATAGTATAGTTTGCACCTTTTTCAATAAAGTTTATTCAGAATTCGTACAGCGAGTCTTGAATTTTTTGAGATTTTTTTCAGTAATTTTTATGCAATTTTTTGCGTTTATTCACGTTTCGCGGCTACTTGTTGACTTTTTGAAGGAAATTCGATTTCAATCTTTTTGCCCAATGTAGTAAATTCTGCCCTCTTTTCAATATAATGTATTCGATACAGCGATTTTTTAAATTTTCACGTTTTTTTTTAATATTCCCTTTTCGCCGAAAATGAGGATTTAAAAATATCAAATTCACTAAATTAGAATTACCTTTTTAAAAATTAATTATTAAAGAAAGCATAGTGATGGAATATTTTTCTGAAACGAAAAATTTTGCTATACTCCCGTAATTAAATCCAAGTTGTAGGAATGACAAATGAGTTCTTATAGCAACATGAACGGCGATGATTAAAATCTGGATTCAATGTGAGTCGATCGCCGCAGGCCTTTGAGATGACAAGTTGCGATTTTTTAAAGATGAAAAATTATTATATGTGTACGCCGCCTGGTGAGGGCGCCAGCGCTACACTGAGAAAAATGACACTTTCAAATCTGAGCAAATCGATGTTTTCATTTTGTTATGAAACTTTTTGTTTCAAAAGTGATGGCTCAATGCTTTCAATTCTAAAATAACAGAAATACTCAGAATAATGAACAATGGATATACTCAAAACTGAGCATATAGAGGTCAGTTCTTACTCATTTTTGAAACATAGAAATACTCAAAAATGAGCACAAATGAGAAGTCAGTTCATACTCATTTTTGAAACATGGATATACATAAACATGAGCACATGATGTTTTATTCTTGAACTGACGATGTTGATAACATGCGCATACGTGCATATTTTCAGAAATGAGTATATACATGTTTCAAACGAGTAATTTTGACTCGGAGCCATTTTGACTATGCGGCATACTCATATTTAAGTATTTTTTGCTCAGTTTTGAAAATGTCGTTTTTAGAGTGTAGACTCGTTTAGAAAAATTTCCATAAAAAAGTAAAATAAATAAATAAATAAATAAATAAATAAAATAAATTCGAGGTTTATATGATTTAAATCCGGCTCCCAGATGTACGCCGCCGAGGGCAGTGGAGTCTTCGACCCCAGATTCATTAAAATCGTGCGACGCAGCAGATTATGCATATATTCTTTGCATTTGAAAGGATGTGTTTAATCGTAACATTTCGTAAGCCATTTTTTTTTAGTATATATGAATGTATTTATTTTTTCTTACTGCTATGCATATGAATAGTTTATTATATGTGTCTGCGACACTCATCTATACAAACTACATAAGCAATAAACTATACAAAATATAAATATGACAGCACTGAAAAGTAAGTACATTTTTCTAAGTTAGAGTAGCTTTTTTTATATGTGTCTCTGAATCTTTGAATTTTAAAACTATCTTCGTTCCTATTGTATCCGAAATCCTTCTTTTCATCACTGAATTAATTCAGTTTTATCTTAAGTGTTATTAGAACGATTTCAAATTTCTGTGATATTTCTTGTCTAATTGAATAAAGCAATAAAATATTAGAAAGCATCTATGAGAAGAAAATCTATGCTATGATTTGCCGAGTTTGCTTATGTATACGTATATATTATATGAATTTCAAAAGCCGTGATTAAACATATTACCTGTTTAAACCTTTTTCCTAATTATATAAATGCACTTTGTGTATGATTATCCAAATAAAATTTTCAAATTACGTAAAGTAATTTTAGCTTTCAAATGTATGAAATCACCTTCTTATACATACTTAAAAGTTTAACCAAAGTCAGAAAATAAATCGAGCAAGCAAGAAAACATTTAAGGTGTAATTAAAATCGTTATTGCTTTATTAATAATTATTTTATCAAATCTGGGGACAATCGTTAATTAAGTTTCAGATGAGAGAGCTTTTAAAGTATGCAGTTGTTTCGCAAGTTGTGTAGGACGTGACACAGTGTGACACATTTATGTCACAGAGTTCAGAGAATAAATCGAATAAAGTAAATATAAATTCTGGTAAATTTTGTGTTTACTGAATTGATCACATCAAGAAACCGATGCATTGATATTCACAATCATCTGCATATTCTAGCAACTTCATTGCGAGATTCTCAGCTAGAATTCCTAAATCACTCAATAACTACTCACCAGTTTCTTCCCATGTTAGCCAAATCAATAAGCATCATATGAAATAATTTGAAAAAAAAAATCCTCATTAGCTTTTATGTTTTCCCTGGATAGAATTCAAGCTTCTAGTCAAAGCAATGAGACAAAAAATATAAGTAAAGAATAAAAGAAAGTTAGTTGAAATTGTAATTACGGATTTTTTTGCTATATCAGGCGTGAAATCAACAGAGAGAAAAAGAGCCCAAACCTGGATTCGAACCAGTGTCGTTGACATTAAGCACCAATGCTCGACCACTGAGCTACCTGGACGATATTATGCCTTACACTTTTCACTCAAATGCGTTGGAAAGGCTGCAACCTAGCAGCACTTCACAACTCCAAAAGAAAGCATGTGAAAAGTGCCAGGCAGGATACCGTGGGTAGCCCAGGTAGCTCAGTGGTAGAGCATTGGTGCATAACGCCAATGACTCTGGTTCGAATCCAGGCTTGGACTCTTTTTTCCTCTGTTGGTTTCACTCCTGATTTAATAAAAAAATCAGTAATTAAAATTTCGATAAGTATTTCTACAGGTATATGCAATTTTTACAAATTATATAGAAAGTTAGTTGAACACAATTTCTACTAGTGTTAAGGGTCACCTTTTAAAGTTTTGATTTATGTTTATTTTACTTGTAATTTTTAAAGCTAATAAGTATAAAAATATATATTCAATTAATTAAAAAGGATTTGTGAATTTTTTAATCTAAAAATTACAAAAGTAAAATGACAAAAAATAGAAATATTTTAAAAAGTGTCATTTGACACCGTTTCAAATAGTGTTAAATCTAATTTTAAGAGAAAACTGCACACATTATAAATTTTAAGATACAGACTCAATAGCAACTCTCAAAATAAAGGCGAAATCAACTGCATTCCGAAAATTTCAATCTATAGTTAAAAGATGATGAAACAGGGCGAACATTTAGATTTGGATTCAGATTTACTTCTTATATGACGTCAATTATTGAATTATTGAGGTAGAGAGAGGGGAGAGAGAGAGAGGGAGGGGAGAGGGAGAGAGAAAGGGAGGGAGGGAGAGAGAGAGAGAATTTTTTTTACGAAGATACAGTCGCTTTCGAAACCGGCTCCGAAAGTAAAAGTGTCTTCGTAAAAAAAATTGCAAAGAAAATCGAAAAAGTAAAAAATGGTGGTTGTAGAGATCTATCTCAACTATCCAATGAAAAAAAAAATCGATTTAAAATATTAAATGCAAACGAGATATCAGAAAATAACTGCCCCATTGGATTAACATTAGCGAGCGTGTGTTTTCACGAGAGGAGACAGGCCATTAAGGTTGTACTGAAATCCAAACTCTCTTATTTTGTGACACATTTTTAAATTCATTTTTGCTCAAAAATGCATGCAATTGGCAGGTTCTCTTATTCAGAAACTTTATAATGTCCGTATTGGTCGATTTTTTTGATAAAGGCAGAATATATTTCAAAAAATGCTGTCAAACTGGACATTTTGAACCGAATTTCACCGAAGCGATAGCGCTGGAAACAAAAAAAAAATTATCATATTGTGAAAATAATTATTTGTAAATCAATTTCCAATTAATTGAACGAAAAATAAAAACACGTGTCCCTTATAAATCTCTTCATAAATCACGCCGCCAAGTTTCATGTTTTTACTTTTAAAAATGAGTCTGAAAATGTGTCAGAAAATTTTGAGTTGTTGAGCGTGGAATTTTTTTTTTTTTTTTTTGAATACCGCCTTAAGGACAATGTTTTGTCCTCTTACACTGCAAAAAATAACTGTTGATTTTACAGTATAAAACTGCGCATGCGCGGTAGCGTATTACTGCTTGCGCGGCAGCGTATTACTGCTTATTTTACTATTTAATACTGTTAATTTTACGGTATAATACTGGCAGCTGGGGTGCCAGTTTTATACTGTAAAATCAACAGTTATTTTTTGCAGTGTAGCGATGAAAGAACATTCGCGAAGTTTTGTAATTGTTAGAAGATCACTACACAAACATTTTGCTAATCGAAATGAATTCTGTATGCCAGAAGCATTGTTGTTTTAATAATTAAAACTTTTATAAATAAGTACTTTCTGTTTAATTTCAATCATCCTGTATATAGCTTAATTAGATGAATGGCTCTAAATGTTCATAACTTTCTATAAAAACTTTTCTTGACTATTCTTATCCGTAAAAAATTAAAAAGCGATGACATCAAGGGATCACAGTAAAAAACTTCTGAATTGATAGTCAAAAGGCATGCATAATAATATGCTAAATAAAATTTTGAATTAACTATTTACGTAATTAAAAAAAACTTAAATTTTCTTTAATGTAAAGACTAGTCGATGGACTCTTGTGTATGTTGGATTGTGTACCTTTATGTACAAGTACTGTTCAACCACGCTTCTAAGAACCCCGGTTGGCAGAATGCCAAGCCGATTCCATTCCCACTGTAGGGAGAATATCTCCGGCAAAAGAAGCCGAAATCACCACTCTTATCTTAGACGGCTTACGGACTTCCCCATTTTCGACATGGACTAGCCATTTTCGCCCACGCGCAGTTCACTCAAGGTTTCTATCAAGCGTGGTGCATCAGTACCATACAAACACCGATATAAATAAATACGTTCCTTTAAGACGAGGTGATAAATGCACTCGTGATAGTAAAAAGGTTCCTAAGTACTGTCTTAAGAAAATAAGCGATTGAAGCGGTTGAATACGTCATCTGCTGAAGAAGATATACAAGTTCTCGCTTCAAAAACATCCCGTGCAAGCACATTGCAATACATGTATTTTTAACTTGTCCATAGGGATTATTTTTTGCACATTTTCAGATATTATATGACATCAGCGTTCTATGTAATATGGCAAGGTAAAAATTATCTGAATATAAATGTCTAAAATATTCAAACGAATTTATATTAAATAATGATTTCGATATAATTTTGCCAGTAGTTAAAAGCAAGGGCAATTTCCCTGTATCGACAGCTCCTATTAGAGCCGTATAGAGGCCCTTTTAATCCCAATATTCTGGTACTATATCATACTGCTACTACCATACATAGTACTGGTGCATGACATTATCGTATAAATAAGATAACTATATATGTTACAACAATGCATTGCCCTATTCAATTTACCAGTATTTTGCGTAATTAGTTCATATTTGTAATACGTATGTTAATGTAAAAAAATATTATAAAAATGTATTATATTTTCGATGACTATTCTGTGGTCATCTTACGTGTTAATGAAAACTTTCAAAAATAAGCTTTATTCTGTTTTTCTTTTTTTTTATGTTACAGTATGTTAATACGGTTTACCATATCTATTTTTGCAATACCTTTTGGAACAGTTGGTCTCTTGGACAAAAACATTAAATACCTCAATTGTGGATGATTCGCTTTTGAATTTTTTTGAAGAATGTTATTCACTTTTTAGAAAACAAACCGAATTACTGGGTTAAGCTCGAAAACGGTGTATACACTAATGATTAATTTCATGGGATAATTTATTACATAGTATTATCAATCAATATTTTTTACTTGCGAAAACAACAAATTGCCATTGGGATATTTTGTATGACAGTTTTACAAAAAAATTATAATTTTTCTTGCATTCTTGCTCATAAATCTAATAGCTATTGAAATTTGGAATGAGATATTTTTATCTTTAATGATATTACTATATTTTTAAGAAATAAATTACTGCGTTAGCGTTACGTAACTCAGTAATGTGTTTGCTTCAGCCGCTAATATAGATTTAAAGCCAATATTCGTAAACAGAAAGTATTGATTTTCTGTTAAAGAGCAGGAAAATTCATGACATAATGAACACGAAAGTTAACAAAATGTCAGTTATGTTTAACATCTACAAATTATTTCTACGTAATATAATAAATATTAATGAAATACTTTACTTGGCTGAAGCAAGTATTTGTAACCGAAGCACAGCAGGTTAGCTTGTGTCTGTGAAATTCAAAGAACTTATCGTAACATTGATGAAAGTATCTTATAAGATACAACTAAATTAAAAAGGAAATTATTTATTAAAAAAAGGTAAAAAATAAATACTACTATTAAATTTTATTGATAATATTTATCTCATTGCAAATAATGATCGACACCTATTTACACTGCGACAATGCCTAGCTCGACAACAAAATAGTCCACCGAAAAATAATTGAAATAATTTTCTTTAAGTAAAATACATAAAAGAGCGGGTTTGGGGGGCAGCTAATACATTGTAGATCAAGGCAGTTTCGAAGTTATTCCTATTCCTCGGCGGTGGTGAATGAAGCTTCGAAAAATGCCTAGATACACCGTGGCAATGCTTAACCCGATTACAGAAGATTATTGCACATAGGGTTTGCATTAGAATTTTGACCTTTAAATACCCACTCCACAAATCAAATTTAAAAAATCGGGCCACGTACTCTCTTACTATATCATATATTTGTGGTAAGTTACATTGTAACTCACCAAGCCATTGCCGAGAAATCACGTTCATTTGATTATCAGATTGAAGTGGATACATGGGAACCGTCGTTCATATTTGGCTGTCTGCGAGTTATTCATAATGAGTTATGAATATGAGTTATGAGTTCATAATGAACTCATAACTGAGTTCAAACAACAAAAGTGGGAGGGCCCACTGACGCCTATATAAACCGTGACAATGCTTAGCCTAATTACAGAAGATTCTTGCACATAGGGTTTGCATTAGAATTTTGACCTTTAAATACACACGCCACAGATCGAATTTAAAAAATCCGGCCACAATATTATCTCTATCCATGAACATAGAAACAGATAAGGACTTCTAACGAAAGAGTGTTAAAGCGAGTCGCGACTTTAGAACTAAATGGCAGTCGGCGTACAACTGTGCTAAGGTAGCGCCACTTACAAACAATAAAACGAAATTGTCACCAACAATGTTTCGTATGGCAATATAAATATATACTGAACAATAATGATTTCCACCCATTGCTAGTCAAAAATATATACATATATTAATATCTAATTAAAACAATATGATAATAAAATTTGTATATTGGATACCTACCAGACGATGGCTGTCAAGCAGACGATTTGAAGAAGTAAACGAACTGACACAACAGGCGCCACCTATTTGAAGCATTTTTCGAGGAATCACTTTCTTCTTCGAAAGACTATTTCGTTAAGAAGTCCTTATTTATTTCTATGTTCATGTGTATCTCTTACTAATATCTATGTTTGCGGCAAGCTACATTGTAATTCTTCTTTTCATTGCCGAGAAATCGTGTTCACTTCATTGTCAGCTTGGAGTGGATTTCATTGTCAGCTTGGAGTGGATTCCATTGTCAGCTTCACTCAATTTCGGCTGACTGCGCTTCAGTAAAAAAGTCAAATGAAACATCTATGATGTTTGACATACTGACGGAATAAAGCAACAAATCACATCAATGTTAAGGAGATTCATCAGTTTTAAACCTTCAAAAAATTATTATATTTTTAAAAATTTCTAAAAAAAACTTACAATTTTGAATCAAACAAAACAAACCGCAAGAATATATAACTAAAATGGAGTCAATATGAAATTGATATTTTGTAGTTTAATGCTGACTCCAGTGGATTTTTAAATTTGCATGCGTACTTCTCAAAACTTTGTTTTTGTTACTTGCGTGCACCGTAAAGAAATATTTGGAGACATATCATTCAATTTTCACGGATATGTATAAAATGTTTGTATTTAAATGTAACTAGTACAATCTTTACCTACTTTTAAAAAATAAACGATGCAAATTTTATTTGTTTAGATTAGAATGTGTTTTATAAACACATCGTAATCATTTAACATATAATAATGTTAAACGTATTACATTATTGCACTAAAATATTTTTCACATAAGCTAATAAAATTAGGTGTAGATTTATATCTAATCTATTTACTTTAATGGAACCAAAAATTGAAACTAAAAATTAGTTTTTATAGTTAGTAGTAGTTGCCTTGCAATTTTATTTTCCAACATGTGTTGAATATTTTCGTATCTTTATTGAAGTTTTCTTTCAATGATATTAACATTATTAATAGAACAAATTTTGAACAGTTTGTATTAATCAAATGAATCTGAACAAAAATGTGATACATAAAGTATGGATTAATATTTTTGAAAATTCAGTAGTAGAAAATACAGGACTCCCGTATGTAACGAATAATTTCCCGGCTACCTTCACCTTCATTATAAGAGCTTTATATACACTTTTTTTCATATTTCTGCGTTAGAAAGTTGTTTTATATAGTTTTAATAAAATTAATTTTTTTAAACTGGTGCAGGTTTAATTTTGCACAGGCAGCAAATAACATATTTTATGATTTAAAATTTTATAAGATAAAATGAGAGATACATTTATGTAACCATATTATTTTAAATCAAGTAAAGTATAAAACATAAAAACAAAATCATTTAATCCAATCATTTAAATGATGTACCAAAAAATCTAAGTGTTATAAAAATCAACAGATATGATAAAACTATAAAAATACGTTTTTTATGCGAAAAACTAAACAATAGATACAAAGGAAATACAGATAATTATTTATGATTAAAAACAAACTATAATAAAAATGTTTAATTTTATTCTTATCCCATTGTTCGATTCGGTAAATATTGTCCTCTGTTGTTCTTTTTAGCTGATAAATTGAGACGTACAGATAGATTTTCTATACCAACCCACAGTCAGTCACCAGATTTTCCGAAAATATATTTTCCTTGTAGCAGAAAGCTATGTCCAAAAGAAAAAAATTCACTTCACTTTTATTTGTCACTTATTCATAGTTATTGTTCCAAGATTGAAACCCAAAGTTATTTCGTTTAGAAAAAATCCTTTCTCTTTCTCTTTTGTGGAAAGCATTGACACTCTTGTATCCAAGATCTCAAGTAATCAAGTAATAAATTAGGTCAGTTGACAGCTTGACAGGTCTGGAGTTTTTCTTTCTTTTAAAGAAAGCTAATTGTTAATCCAAATCATGGCAATTAGAAAAATAAAGTAAATTCGAATAAGTTCGATAAAACTTTTTTACTTACTTGAAAGAAAGCAAAATCTAAATCTATGTCTGTATAAGCTCCAAAATTTTATATATTTTCCGAATCCAAAGTTATATCCAAATAAAGAATACTTTTTATACTTTACCTGATTTTTCGAAAATTTTACATTAACTTTTAAATACTCAAAATTGTACAAATTTATTTTAATCTTATAGGCGTAGCCAGGGGTCGGAAGTAGCGCGTTACAAATACCAAAACTACAGTAGCCGCTACTTTTTACAGTAGTTTGTTGTGTAGCGCGCTACATTTTGAATAATGTAGTGTAGCGAGTAGCGCGATACAAAAAATCAATAGTTTATAGCGAGAAAAGACGCTACTTTTAATGCTACTTCAGGGGAAAGAATTAACATTTTGCAAATCACATGGCTGAAACTTGCTTCTTATATGCAAATATTTTTTTTTTTTTTTTGCAAATCTCAGTGGCAAATCTCAGTTGCAGTGTATAGCAACGTTTCATACGAAGTCATAGATTTTTCCCATTGACATTTGCTGCTAAAATCAAGTTCTAACTCAGCAAATGAATTGACTTTCTTTCTGGAAACACTTGTCTAACTCTTTATTAAGTCTTCATGTTTTAACGCCGGGTTTCTTATTATTCGGAATTGCTTTATTTCCAGATTTATTTATTGTTTCCTTTTAAAGTTGTTTGTCTGTAATTTTCTAGATTATAATATCTCTCTTAATTTTGCTACGAAATTTTAATGTGTGTATAAACTAACATTTTGGAGATAAGCACAAATCATTTTCTTGTTTGTTATCTTTTTTAATTTTTTAGTGCCCTCGGTCACATTTATTTAATTATATCTCGGCAGACGTAATATAATGAGGGGTCGCTTTATTATTTAATCCGTGTCTTCAATTTAATAGCGTAAATGGAACCTTTTGACAAAATCTAAATGTAGCGAAGTAGTGACTACTTTTGTAAAGTAGTTTGTAGTCGCTACTTTTTAAAACATGTAGTTATAGTTGTAGTTGAGTACATTTTCGATAAAGTAGTTGTAGTTTGCTACAATAAAAAAGTAGTTTTTCCGACCCCTCAGCGTAGCATATAGGTTTTCGTATCTACGTGCTGAAAAAAAGATACTATTCAAATTTAAAAATTGGAATAAGCAAGAAGGGAAAGTACTTGCTCCCATAGGATAACGTGGGTTTCCATATTTTTTCATCCACGATATACGCCCCTTTAAAGCCAATTATTGAGAAGGAGGTATATTTCTTGTTTCGTCCAGCCTTTTAACCTACAGAGCGGGTCAGAAAAATGTTTACATACATTGTTTAACGGGACGTAACTTTCTAATTTTTCTTTCTTTTTAAAGTGTAATTGATTGAAAATAATGAGTAAACCAAGATTAACTTTTGAAAAAAAAAGAAAATTTATTTTAAAATACTATTGTAAGTATGAAAATATATCAGAAGTACAAAACAATATCGTAGGGAATTTCAGGCAAATCCACCTATGCTACTTACACTTCATCGGATAAAAGATAAGTTTGAAACGAATGAATATTCACAGACAACGTTTTCGAACCGCAATTGAGCAAGAACGCGCCACAATATCAAATGAAATGTTTGTTGAAGTTTGTGAATCATTAGCCCACCGTTATAAGCAGTGTATTGACCAGAACGGTAATAATTACGAACATCTGCGGCAGGAGGAAAAGTTATACATTTTATGTAGATTCTTTTACAATTTAAATATTATTTATATTCGAATAAAAACTAGAGTTACAATCGTTCAAAATGTGTATACATTTTTCTGACGCACCCTGTATATATAAAACGTTGTGATTCAAAAAATTACCTATAGATGGCGCTGATATGCATAATATGAAGCAGATTTATACAAATCAGGCTGTCAATAAAACCCTTCGGTTCACAAGATTCCTCATTCGATGCCAGAAGTATGCTATTGTTAACAGATCAAACGTTGGAGGTTAAATTCTTTTACAAGAACGAGCAATCAGCAACCGGCGCATTGCGAAGATTCTGCTTGGTAAAAGGACTCAAGACGAGAAAATCTCCTGGTCATATGCTGGGATACTGAAGCTTGCCAGACACTTCAAAGAAACGGATCATTTAGAGCAGAGGTTCCCAAAGTGTGCTAGGAAAATAAACAAAACATGAACGAAATTGTCATATTGCAAAGGAAAATTTTTCGAAAGTATGTAGGAATTTGTGTGTGTGTGAATGTCAAAAATATATACATCTATCACTGGGTTCAAAAATACTATAATATATTTTTTTAATCCATATAAAAATTTGCATTATACATGTAATCATTTTCTATATAATATTTTTGGTTTCAAGTACTTTATTTTATGTTTCTTTATTTAATGAGTTTTGAAAATTCGATTCAAAATAAGCTACAAGAAATTGTATTCTGAGTCGAATGCACAACGTAAATCGAAAGAGCAAAGCCGCGCCAGTGCTGTTATCTCTGCTTGTCGAACAAAAGGGAGAACAGTTTTGTTCTTTGGAGCTCCGCCTATTCATATGTTTAATTCTTAGTTATTTAAATATTCTATGCTGTTTTACATAATTGTACTTAATTTTGAAGGCAATGTATGTTGCTGAAAACGCATTTTTTTAACATCTTGTATCACCTTGTAACATCTCTTATTACCATCTTTAAAATTTTGTTTTAATTGGTCTCGGCATTGGCTAAGATTCATATGTTATGATGCCACATTTTCCTATCAGAAATAAGGCTATAGCAATTAAAAAATATATATTGGTTCTTTACATTTGTCATCACACTAACAATCTAAACTTTTGCTCAGCTCCACCCCTTGCTTAGATTTTTCGTCAATGAGTACCCGCTCTAATATAAATTTAATTCCACCCATATATTCCGTTTTGTTCGTAAAGTTTTTCTACTAGTTGCAGTTATTTTAACATGCATAGTTTTTAACCGTATATCTATTTTGAGGCAAAAACAAGGGTGAAAGAAAGTTTCTTTCAAAACTATAATTAATAGCTAAATACATCAAATAAAACATCGTTGCTCTTAACAATACAGGTTATAGAAATTGCCCTACCAAATTAAACACTAAAACGATGATCTGATTCTAAATGTATTTTTTAAAAATGGTTCAAAAGAAGAAACTCACAAGAGAGGTCTCCTTAAAGCGCGTACTCAGAAAATTGTGAAAAAAATGCTAATGAAGCTACTCATGTATGTAATAAAGGTACAGTGAAATTTAGCTGCGGAATCCCAGTAGAAAAACTGCAAAAAAATAAAATACTTTCGAGTATTTGGCGCAAAAAGACGAGATTTGGCTAGCAACATTTTTTCCTCGCCAAACGCAAACGATTTTAATGCATTTTGTAATTGCATGTAAAATTATTATTAGAACGCGCAATACTTAATGAATTTAAACTTAAACTATGAAATAGTTTATTATTTTTTGTATAATATATATAAGCTGCTTCATGTTGCAGTTATTTAATTTTATCACTGAAAAAATATGTTCTGTGTTTTCGAAGCTGCAAATATCTATTTTATGTTATAGCGAAGCTGACATTTAAGTTATGTGTATTATTGAATTATTAAATCTGTTTGTTTTTGTTTTTTGTTAAGTTGCAAATGTTTATTTTCACTTTTAGTTAACAATCGAAATTTTAAAAAATATATGAATGTGTAAGGCATATTAAAGTAAATGAAGAGTTTGAAGGAATTCTTGTTATGAGACCTATGAGATTTTTGTAAAATTTGAAAGCGTAAAGTTGTCATTAGCTTAAAAAAATATATACAAATGGATTAATCCTAGGACTCATGATACCATACCATCTTGTTCAGAATCGTTTGCATTTTGTATTCAACATTTCAACTCTCTGTACATTTTGCAGTAATATTAATTAAAAATATTCTTTAAATCAGATTAAATAAATCCCTCTCGTTTTTTTTTTCTCTATTTATTACCGATTGAATGAAATTTTGCTATACTTTTAGTCTCCATTCCACAATTTTTTCTAATTTAAACGGCTTCACCGGTTATACAAGTAATTTTTAAATGTATTTTAAAAGGAAAAGCCCGATGACAAACGGATTCGTTATACATTTCTATATCGAAGAAGTTGTTGTTTCCATAGCAACGATACTTTTTTCTTGAAATGACAATGTTCAGAATCGAGCTTATTTTTGAGCTTGAAACAATTGTAATCAACTTAAATTTTGTTTTAAATCGTAAAATACAATCGTTAAATTTCATTATATGTTCATATATAAGTGTGTACACAAAATTGTAGTTATAAAAATTTATTTATTATGTAAGTTAAATTTACATAAACAAGTTCAGCATGAAAAAGTTTCTCCTTAACCCATTACCACCCAGCGATCTATTTCTAGATCACCTACAACCGAACAAAACTTTTAAAATTCAATACCAGTATTTTAATACGGAAATTTTCTCATTATCTAATCTCAAATTTTGAGTCATTAAATAATTCTTATATATATGGGAAAAACTGGTGTCGAAGAATTAAAAAAAGTGTAAAAACAGTTGGGCGTTAACAGGTTAAAGAGTATTTGTCATAAAAGCGTTTTTTTTTTTTATTTCATTCCGTCGCCAACCGGTGATAAATCGCCAAATAAACGAAATGTTCATAATTTTTTATAGACGTTATATCGAGGTTCCGCTGAAATTTTTTTTATAAACCTCATGATTATTATCCTCATGAGAAGAACATTCTGTAATTTTTTCAAAAATTTCTGAGTTAAGAAGAACGAAAAAAGAATTCGTAATCGCATGATTCTATTATCGGTCGGCGGGACTAGTGAAAACGTGTTATATAATTACTCATGGGTGACTGGGCCTACACATATTACATTCTTTTTGCGAGTAGCCTATTGGGATTATACATATGTCTCTCTTTGTAAACGAAACCTGTACAACTTACCTTCTTTTCTCTGTGTGTGTGGTTTTCACCATAAATAATAATAATAGTTTCGCGTAAGACCCAATGCAATGCATGACCCAGACAAGGTTACCATTTTGATCTTTAATTTGGAGTTCATACTGGAAATCCCGAAATAATATTTTTTATTTTAAAAATGGATGTCATTAACCCCTTAACAGTATTGCTCGAACGTCGCTCGGGTATGAAAAGTTTATTTTCTTCGTTACTAAAAGCTTTCAGAAATCACAAATTTTTAACTATAATTTTTACTGTATTTGGCGGACATATCTCGATTAAAAAAGGCAGATATTTTAATACAAAAAAAGTGGGTTTTAGTCCTTATTTTTAGTTTATTGTGTCCAATAATAGTAATGTTAAATAAAACTGTTAAGGGGTTAAATAATAGAAAATTTGATTTTCAAAACTTCTAGCAGGAATTCAGAATTTCTGTATCAAGAAGAGGGCCAAACTTAAGAACCATGGCCCCATATTGGAAACTACTGGTTCGGACTCTTATCCTGCAGATCTTTCTCTGTTCCATAGGCATAAAAAACAATTTGTAAATTATTGAGTACTGTGGGGTTTAGGGGCTCCACCTTAGAAATTCTTAAATTCTTCCCGGAAAGGGCTCCGCGAGCCGAAAAGTTTGGGAACCACTGATTTAGAGGATCGTCCACAAAGTGGATGGCCCTTTTTGACATGCTTCATATTGGCCAGCTTCATATAATGCTTCATGCTTCAGCTTGGCCCTGCTTCATATTATCCATGCCAGCGCCATCTATCAGTAATTTTCTGAACCACAACTTTTATTGTTATTAAAAAAAACCAGATCTCCTTGTAATTCTATTCGTGCAAACCGAATTTTTTTAGCATCATTTGTTCCTTTTTAATGATTTTTTAAAGTTTTAACGAATTTATGGCACACGCGATACATATATCTGTAATTGGAAAGGATGCTTACTCGTAACAGTTAAGTACTTCTTTCTGGTTTATTTAATGTTGCTTAAGTAAAGCATGATTTCTTATTTATTTATATTTACAAGATTTGGCATACTGAGTAAATTCGCAATAGACTGTCATATGACAGGTTTGAGAAGAAAGCATATTTTTTATTTCACCTAGCCTTATCGAATTCCTTATATGTATTATTTAAATTTGAAAAGGTGTATTTTATCGTAATAATCTGTTAAGTTATTTTGTTTCAATACAATGAGAATGTAATTCTGCATAAGTGATGCATAATCATCATCATCATATATATTATTTCTCCTGTCAACATCCCTTTTTCTCAGAAAATACGAAACGCAGAACGACGAAGGAGATAGCATATGAAAGGATTTTGAACATAGCACACTTAACATTTCATTAAAACATGTTTTTGATTAAAAATTGCTGTTAAATAAAAAATAAATCGCCATTGTTTTCATAAAAGAAATGAAAGGTTTTACTCAAATTATTGTTGCCACCAAAATAAAATACTGCATTATCAGATGACGTCATCCTATAATGCAATTGAAATACGATTGTTAATTTATTTCTTGCGCGTACTTTTTGAAAAAATATCGAGCTTCTAATCGGGTTTTTATTTAATTTTTATGCGTGCGTCACTTATCGTTTATTTGTTTACTTTGTTTAATCATGGCTGTGTGTATGCGCACTGTATCGGAGCACCAGTAGATTACGTAATTTAAGGATTATTTTCCATTTAGATTATTTTCAATTAGCATTCACAAAAATTGTAAGCATTTATTTTTTTAATATTTCATTAAGCTGTTAATAAGCCAGCGAAGTCTGACGTTACTTAAATGGCTGCTGGACCACAAAGTTTAATTCCATGTTTAAGTTCCCATAGGCTTGCAAAAAAATGATGTACCAAATATTGATTTATGTATTTAAGACATTTATGGAACAGTTTTGAAAAATCTGAGGAAATGCTTTGGTACTTCTCTATTATCCCGTCGACCACTTTTCATAACAAAAAACTATATCCAAACTGTAACGCCAAATAAACGGGAGAACGTTGCCATTGGAATATCAAAATAATAAATAAATAAAATATACGAATTTAAGGACACAATTGTTATTTTAATTAATGAAATAACGGTACTTCTCTATTATCTCGTCGACCACTTTTCATAACAAAAAACTATTGCCAAACTGTAACGCCAAATAAACAGGAGAACGCTGCCATTGGAATATCAAAATAAATAAATAAGTAAAATATAAGCATTTAAGGACACAGTTGTTATTTTAATGCATGAAATAACTAATAAATCAGTAAAACATAATGAAAAAGACACGCAAATGTCGAATTAAAAACCACTTGATGACATAACAAACACGTATAATGCTTCTGACATCCAGTAAATGGGACTGCATTTTTATCGTTTAATCTTACAGTTTGGCAAAGTTTCTTTTTTTTCAGTATAGGGGTCTTGGCAACCTAGAGAAATAACTTTGGCGAGAGAAGAAAATTTGGCAAAACATTTTCTGGCAATCTATTCCCATTTTCTTATACACAAGCTATCATCATATATATTATTTCTGTTCTCAACATCCTTTTTCTATACTATATCAAAACATACAACGATGAATGAGGTATCATTCGAAAAGTGTTTGAACAAGTTTCTGAGATAGTACACCCACATTTCGTTAAAACGCGTTGTTTGATTTAAAAACAAAATCAGTTAATTAAAAATTAGTGCTAAAACGTACCAGGAAATAATCTCAAAGATTGCAGTGCGAAAGCTTCGCATGGGTCCTTCTGGTTAAAATTATTTACAGTTATGTTATTCGTTATATTGGCTAATTTATAAACTCAATAAACTAGCACGTGCAACATTAATATCACAGTAATGAGAAGAAAATGTTTATTTTGTTTCGCCTATTGGCGCTCACATATGTTAGAAATTCAAAAGATATGTTAAAATGCTTCATAAGCTGCTGCTTCTTTCTTAGGGTTTCGTTCATCTCACGATACCCTATTAACCTAATTACTCCCGCTTCGTTGTCTGTCCGTCACAGAGCCGGCTCTCTATTTAGAAACTATTTATCTTACAAGCATGAAATTTTGTCAACTTATAGCTGAATATTTACTATAAAGCTCAAAATCATAAATTTTGAAAAAATCGTATTATTTTAATATAGAGAGATAAAAAACCAAAAATCTAACAGCCTGTTCCTATTAAATTTAAACATTTTTCGTTATAGCAGTTGCCAACAATTAAAATTTCACAATAAAATTCTTTCTACAGTAATTAATTTTCTATTGAAAGATTTCCACGTAAAAAATGAAAATGAAATAAAAAGTTTCACCAATTGAAAAAAAAGATCAATATGACGTCATATTGGTAATAAAACGGAAATTTTCAAACATTTCTCAATAATACAAGTAGTATGAGTATGTGTAAATACAGAAAGCAGCTTAATATGATGTCATTAGAGAATTAAAAAGAAAACTAATCTGACGTCATAACGGATTTTTCAAATGTTTGAGAATAAAACAAAGAGTATCAATATGAGTAATAGAGAATAGTAAATATATAAGTTTGAGGAACGTATTGAATCATGATAAAAACCCGATTATGGAAATATTGACATATTTTAACATTTTGAAGGCTCTGTACAAAAGAAGATCCGATGAGTCACCAAAAAAGTTGTTTTATCCTGTTTTATTTTATTTTATTTATTTTTTTTTTTTTTGGGGGGGGGGGAGGGGGAAGGAGAGACATCAATTTTTTTTTAAGGAGGTCAAGTGGGGTATCTTTAGTTATGCATTTTTAAATTCTGAATCGAATGGCACCATTCGCAAGTCGATACGATGATTCGTTACAAAGTTACACCAGGCTTTACAAATGCAAAGTCGACGATTTACACTAGTGCAGTTAATATAGGTTTTTACAGAAACAACTAATGGCCATTCACGAAAATTTGGGAACAACTTTGTTTGGCACTAGAAAAGAAGATCCGATGAGTCCCCCCAAAATAAAGTTGTTTTACTGGGTTTAGGGGGGGGGGGGGCAAAGGGGGCATTTTAACTCACGAACGGATAATTAATTTTTTTTTTAATAAGTAAAGTAGGGTATCGTTTACTATGTATTTTTAAATTCTGAATCGAACCACACCATCTGCAAGTCGATACGATCTTTTTTTGCAAAGTTACGCCACGTTTTAGGAATACAAAGTCGAACATTTTATTTCAATGCTGTTAATATAGTTTTTTACAGAAACAACTGATGGGCATTCACGGAAATTTGGCAAGAACTTCGTTTTGGCACTAGAAAAGGAGATCCGATGAGTCCCCCCAAAATAAAGTTGCTTTACGGTGTTAGAGGGGAAGGGGGTGTCAAATTGGGCAAAGTATATTTTACCTGCACTGAAGTAAAATTTTCGACTTTGTATTCCTAAAACCTGGCGTAACTTTGCAACAAATGATAGTATCGACTTGCGGATGGTGTGGTATTGATTCAGAATTAAAAATACATAGTAAACGATACCCCACTTTACTTATTTAAAAAAAATTAACTATCCCCCCTGAGTTAAAATGTCCCTCTTTGCCCCCTTAACACCATAAAATAACTTATTTTGGGGGGACGCATAGGATCTTCTTTTCTAGTGCCAAAACGATGTTCTTCCGAAATTTTCGTAAATGGCCATCAGTTGTTTCTGTAAAAATCTACTTAACTGCATTGAGGTAAAATCGTCGACTTTGTATTTGTAAAACCTGGTGTAACTTTGAAACGAATCATTGTATGGACTTGCAGATGGTGTCGTTCGATTCAGAATTTTTAAAAAATGCATAACTAACAATACCCCACTTAACCTACTTAAAAAAATTATCCCCCACCCCTCCCTGAGTTAAAGTTTCCCCCCTATATTCCCCCTCCTGAAAACAGGGTGAAACAGCTTTATTTGGGGGGGACTCATGGGATCTTCAATTCTTGTGCCAAAACAAAGTTCTTCCCAAATTTTGGGGAATAACCATCAGTTGTTTTTTAAAAATGCTGTTTTATCTGTACCACAAGTGCTGTAAATATGATTGCATAATTATATCTTTGATTTTTATTGAAACGATTGAATAAATTATAAACAGAAGAAATTACGAAATACAGCAATAAATTACCAAGTTAATACAAGAAGAGGATACGTTTATTGTTTAATGTATTGTAACTATTGTTGATCTATGGTACCGCGCCCTCCCTCAAAATAAATAAATAAATAAATAAATAAATAAATAAAATATTAATAATTCGAATGATGACTATAACTCCAGTTTTGATGAATGCCAAAATAAACAAAAGTAGCGTTTTAATTTTGTGAAGTTCTCTATAATCGTATGTGGTAGATTTTCTCATAAGGTGTCACCTACATATTAGAAATTGCACCAACTTTGGCGCTTCGAGTGGTCATATCAACTTTTGGCACCATATTTGAGCTCTTTATATCAAAAATGTGCAGAAAAGATATAATTTATATTATTTTTTCTTAAATCGTCATACAGGTATAAAAGTAGCAGAAAAATTAAAGTTTTACAGAATTTCAAAGGAGTGCCGAGAAATAAAATAGACTCATTTTACATGAAAGAAAACAATATAACTTTTTTCCGGTTACTTCAAAGATTTTCGTTTCTTTAGATGTTTTGATAACAGAAAGTGGTTCCTTTAGATCGTCCAAAACAGAAATGTCTCTATATCTCAAAAAATAATAATTAAATCAGCTGTAAACTCACACGACCATGTTTTAGACGATTGTGGTTCGTTTTATTTTTTAAATGATATAGCTTATAATTCACAATTTTATAAATATGAATTTATTAATACATAAAGATATGTTTTTGTACTGAAATAATGCATGAAATATGTTTGGTTATATTCATTGCACCTCGTTAAAAAAAGAAAATACAATTGGATACTTTTTTGGGAATTTATAATGTAAAGTTTGTCACAAGTGTTTTGACATCAGCATCCGACATTTTGACATTAGCATTGATCTCTTCTATATCTATAAATATTTAAGTAAAATGCGTAAACTATGTCTTTATCGGGCTGTTCTGTTCAAAGGAACTCAAATATGGTGTCAAAAATAGGTGTTACTATTTGAAAAATCAAATTCGGAGAAAATTTAAATTCGTAGTCAACCCCTTACGACAAAATAAACCACACGCGATTAAAAATAACTTCATAGGGATTAAAACGATAATTTTCGTTTATTTTGAGTTAATTAGAATTGGAGTTACAGCTATCGTTCGAGGATATTTTGTGGGTTACTGTACACATATGTATTCATTGCATTTGAAAAGATAAGTTTAAACTTTAAATTTCAGTCTATATGAAACATCTGTTTAATCCTTCTTTACAGTATATGTGAATGGACTTGTGTCTAAATTTGTAAATGTCTACATAAAGACAATTTTATGTAACTTGATTTTAGCTTTCAAATGTGTAGAGCCTATATAAAATTAGAAATGTAATAAGAGTCCTATATAAAATTAACAAGTTGGAAATTGTACGTTAAACGTGACAAATGCGGTGCGTTCGTTTCATGCCAGAAGTAGTTTTAAAATGCAAAAAATCATCGTTAACATTTCAGTGAAATACATTATATCGTCTGCTATGAGCGAAATGAGGATGACCTTTTATTTTTCTTATTACGTATGCCATGTTTACAGATGCGAATTGTTTTTTTCGACACCAGACAGCGCTATAAAATTCACCATGGAGATCTTGCTTTGCGAATGATTACCTCCATGGTTTAATATTTCTATGACTCACGATGAATGAATATTTTGTTTATTTACTTTAATGGATTGAAATATTCGAGTGTTAACCTAATTTTCACTGAAGTTATCTCAGAATCTATACATTTTTTAATGTAACTCATCTCTCAAACAAGCAATTTTTTTGAACGATTTTTCTAAAAATGTAACTTTTGCGCAATTTTATTCGAAAAAATAATTTTGAATAAAAATGGCCGCTTCGCATATGGAAAAAGATGTGGTTAGCCCGTATTTGCTTTTCTCAGTCACATGACTTGCGCTTTTATACTATATAGATGATACGTACGATAGGATTGAACAAAATAAAGAAAACTTTTATTAATATCTTTTTTAATTTTGATTCGATTTTCGTAAAATTCGAAATGACTAGACAAAATTCTGCAACCATAATATATATTAAATTTCAAACAATTCGGTTGGGTAGTTTCTGCACTGTTATATGCGGACAGACGGACAGACGGACGGACTAGATGACGACTATAGGTGCTACGTATTTATATAATTACGAACGCACCTAAAAATGTAATAAAAGTCCGAAATCTAGTTTTGCTAGTAAGTAAAATACTTAAAGCATAATTGAAGTCATTATAGTTTTATGATTAATTAGTTTTTTTTTAATATAGTGCCATTTGACAGCATATAAAAGGGATAAAATGTGAGAAGTAATATTCTCCAGCATGTTCTGGCGAACCTTATTGTAGAAACATCTCAGATGCATAACTACTGAAGCTAATCAATAATTTATACTCCTATTCGTTCTCAGCTAAATCGATGAACGTCACATAAAGTAAGTTGGATAATTTCTCGTCGATTAGAATGTCCCACTAGGTTAGAATGCGAGTATCTTGTCGGAGAAAGAAGATGCAGCAAAAATAATAAGTAAAAACTACAAGTCAGTTAGTTTAAAACTGAATGCAAAGAAAACGCCATACAATTAAAAACTTTAAAACGACAGATTCAACTGGAATTAACAAAATGCATATGAAATCAGCTGCCTTCAGAAAGCGTCATAAGCCTATTCTTGACTTATTCTTTTTCGCGTTTATAATTAGTGGAGTAGATGTTTTGGAAAAAGATGATAAAAGATGGCCAGTAGTTAGATTTGGAATGACATTTGTGTTTTACCTTGCTTCAATCGTTGGATTAATTACTGGTGCTTTCCATTTTGGATTTTTTCTTGATGGATTTGATAAGGATAGCTTCTCACCTATAGTATTTTGTTACTCAGGCGTATTACTCGGTTTTGTCCTGCACCTAAAAAGAGATGACTTTAGACAAATACTGCAAACTCTGTCTAAATCTAATTATGACATGGAAAGAAAAAGCAATTATCTTTTGAATAAGAAATTAAGAAGATATGTAATCATACTGTCAATTTACTTGATAATTTTGCTGATTTTATTTACGATTTCAATTTATTTTTCGGTTACTGCTGGTGATTCAAAAGCATTTCTCTTGGAATATCCTATATGGACATCAATGCTTCAAAATATTTCTCCAAACTTCAACAAAATACATAGTGCTTTACTGTATTGCACAACTATCTTTTGCTGCTATCTGCCCATATTATCTTATGTCACCGTGTATGAAATTATTTCTTATTATCTTAAAGAACTACTGACAGAAGTTAAGAAGATGGTGGTGCTTTCTCCGTCAGATTTAAAATCAGCTCACAAGCTGTACAGTGACAGAAAACTTCTGGTTGAATTCGTAGATTCAAAGTTAAAATATATTAACTGTTTTGCGGTTTTGTCTTATGCAGGTTCAATGTACTTTATTCTATTTAGTAAAACGCAAAATGTTTTCCATTTCCAAGGACATACAATTATTGATATCATGCTTATAAGTATGGGTGCCATCATTGCGATAAAAACTATCAACGAAAGTGGAGAAATTCCTGTTATTAACCAGCAGATTCTTTCGACAATCTGTCATATGCCTTTGGATGGCCATTTACTTTCCCAAAGAATAGCTTTCGTCCAACAAATTCAACAAGGATTATATCTAACTGTGGGAGGTATGATTTCGATTACTAAAGGGTGGTCTTTAATTCTTATTGGAAGCATAATGACTTATTCACTTTTGATAAAATCGTTATAAATATATTTTACATCTCCAAGAATATATAAGATCACATACTTTTGGTTGTTGCTGTCATTTTTGCGGTAAAAACTATCAATGAAAGTGGAGAAATTCCTGCTATTAAACAGAAGATTCTTTCGACAATCTGTCAAATGCCTTTGAATAGCCATTTACTTTCCCAAAGAATAGCTTTCGTCCAACAAATTCAACAAGGATTATATCTAACTGTGGGAGGTATGATTTCGATTACTAAAGGGTGGTCTTTAATTCTTATTGGAACCATAATGACTTATTCACTTTTGATAAAATCGTTATAAATATATTTTACATCTCCAAGAATATATAATAGATCACATACTTTTGGTTGTTGCTGTCATTTTTGCGGTAAAAGCTATCAATGAAAGTGGAGAAATTCCTGTTATTAAACAGCAGATTCTTTCGACAATCTGTCAAATGTCTTTGGATAGCCAATTACTTTCCCAAAGAATAGCTTTCGTCCAACAAATTCAACAAGGTTTATATCTAACTGTGGGAGGTATGATTTCGATTACTAAAGTGGGGTTTTTAATTCTTATTGGAAGCATAATGACTTATTCACTTTTGATAAAATCGTTATAAATATATTTTACATCTCCAAGAATATATAATAGATCACATACTTTTGGTTGTTGCAGTCATTTTTGCGGCAAAAACTATCAACGAAAGTGGAGAAATTCCTGACTATTAAATGGCAGTTTCTTGAAGTATAAAGTGAGAGCCCTCTGCATGACAATTAGCTACAGAACCATCAAAATACATTCGAAAACCACTGGTCTAGTGTTGCAAGAATTTCGAAACACTGGGTTTATTACACGAAAAAAAAATTTAGGAGTTTTGAAAGTTTCTGAAAGTTGAAAATATTCAAATTATCAATATCTTTGTAATTTTTAATTAACATGTAATGTTTATATTCATAAAACATGTCATTCTAAAAATTGTTTAGTATAAATAAGCTTACTCTTAAAACTGACAGATTTTTAAATATTCCTGCGAAAATTTATAAAATAAATAAACTATACAAGCAATTATTTGCTGTATAATTCTTACAAACGAAAATTCAGCACAAAGATTCTAAACGCTTTACCTAACGTTTTGCATTTTTTTCTAAATGTTTTCCTCTGCAAAATAACAGAAACTAAGTAATGAAAGGTATGTTAAAAGAAATATAACTATTATCAGGAGGACGAATTTAACTACAAAACAATTATTTTACGGATACATTATAACGGATATTTTATATATACATTATACGGATAATTTAACTTGCTTTACATATGAAAATCCAATGTTTGAACCCCTTGAATGAACTATTAACTTTTTTAAGTGGCAATACCACTTTGGCAGGTTTAAACTTTCGAATAAAATTTGTCGATTTAAATACTTATTATATACACAAAAATCATATTTTATTAGTTAGGAATCGATATCGAAAGCGAAAGGGTAATTTTTGAGCTATAGGAAACAGAGCGCGCCATAGCGAGTAAACAGTAATGAAAACTTTAAGCGCATTTTTATTTTTAGAACAGCATATTGAAAATCGGTGAGCACTCTGCTTCCACTTTTTTGAAGCAGTCAACTTGAACTTTTTGAAAATTAATCGTCACATATATTTCTAGTCAAATATGTAAGATATTTTTGAAATATTTATATTTCGCTATTCTGTGTAACTTTAAGTATAACGAAATTTGTGACGGAAAACATACACTTTGCTTTGAATAGAGGCCATTTCTCTAAAAATGCATATTTTTGAAAATGGCTACGTATTTTACTAGCTCCTGAACTAAAAACTTGAACTAATTCTTTTGTTACATTGTTCTAGGTCAAGTCCATAATATGTCCACCGCTTGACCCTCTTTTATCGAAGAGCTTCCACCCATTACCGAAAGGAAATGCCGAAAAAGCCTTAAATTTCAAGGCATCAAAATGGTGAGACATCTTAATTGAACATACGCTGCTTATGATTGATGCAGTTATTTAAAAATGTATGACTTCAGTCTTGTGTTGTAATCTGTACTAATTCTCTACTATCAGCCGGTGAAATATGAATGAATATATATGAATACAAAGTGAATTTATTGAAAAGCATATATTATAGCTCCATTTTATATATGAGAAAAATGGGAATGCGGTTGATCAGAAACATTTGATATTGAAGGGTTAACATTAGTTCTTATATACCGGGTGGTTATAAGTATCTCTATTTGGAGCTGTCTGTAGCTTCAAGGAATAACCCGAATGAAACCAAAATCGCCACACTTACTATTCAAAAATTGGGGAAGAAAAATGGAACAAAAAAAAAATAACTTCAATAATCACCGACAAATGGTGCTTTTGAGTGTGAAATGTAATGTGTAATACAAGAGCAAAAATAAAGGCGCAAAACCGGATGACAAACCTAATTTATTGGAAAGTGTCACAGTGAATGTGCTTACGCTTTCAAATGGCGGTGCCGATCAAATTCAGGTTCCACATGGCCATTGTGCAGGAGGACACAATCAAGACGGTGCACGACGTGCTCAACTGCGAAATGTAACGCATCAGAAGTGATGTTTCTCACATCTTGTGATATGCAATCTTTTAAGTCATTGAGGTTTGCCACACCTCCACGGTACACAATGGCGTTTGCACCGACAGGCCCCGTAGCGCTATCTGTTGGCGATTATTGCAACTATTTTTTTTTATTTTTCCATTCTTCTTTCCCCTTCTCAAATAGTAAGTGTACCGATTTTTGTTTCATTCGTGTTATTTCTTCAAGCTACAGATAGCTTCAAATAGAGATACTTATATTATAATCGCCCTGTATGTACACTGCAAAATAAAATAAAAATGTTGAATTTACGGTATAATACTGGCACCCCAGCTCTGCCAGTATTATACCGTAAAATTAACAGTAATAAACAGTAATACACTGCCGCACATGAGCGGATGATCATGAGTTTTCTTTCATGTAGCATCCCCTAATGTTACATTTTATTCCAAACTCCAACCGTGTTTACATATCAAACATAAAATTTCAGTTTTCCTTTTAATATAAAAGTATTTTAAATCACCTTTCTAAAAAAAATCTGCGATCTTAATCATATTTATTCTTACTGGTAGAGAGCTTTAACATTTAAAAAAATAAATAAATCATGGGGTATATGTGTGTATGTCTATCAAATGTGTGTATATCAATTAAAAATGAAAGAAATAAAACAAAGATGACGCATGTTTCATTGACAATGACACATTTACTAACCTAAATAATGATACTAATTCAATAACTTAAATCCAAAATCCAAATGTTCGACTAAAGCCAAAGTGAAGAACTTGGATCACATATTCGGCGATTTTGTGTCAAGCACGAAAGTGATAAATTGTGTCATTTTCAAAGCAACTATTTAATTTTATATTTTGAGTTTTTTTTAAATTTTAACTATTATTAATTAGAGCACAATTTTAGTAATTTTTCCGTAGATTTCTTATTATTTAACAAATACAGCATATGTAAAATCGAATAGAATAGTAATATAAAATATTAGTTTCGATATAAAACCCATAAATATTATAAGTAAAATATCTGTAAAAAAATTTACGAATCTTTAAATTTTCAACTCAAGATCCCAGGTTTTGCTACATTCCGATGAGTGACATCTTTGTATTCGCGATATTCGCGATTTAAATTTGAGTTATATCTGTCTGTAAATGTAGATTTAAGTAGGATAATTACATTTGTAAGATAATTACATCATTGTAGCCAGGTGACTAGGATTTTCTTTTATTCAAAATGCTATCAAATTCGGAAGCGAAATATTCCCCTTTTAATGACGAAATAAATAAGACAAAACTTACTATTGAAAAATAGTGGTAGCCATCCGAATAAAAGAAAACCCTGCATAAATGACAACACTGATATACATATATTTCCGATGTCTGCCATCTCTAAGATCGTGATTTGCGCAAGTGTGTTCGTGCAAAGTTTATTTTTAGAATACGTGTTTGCAAAACTGAACTAAACACAGGTAAGATACCAAAGGCTTGGTGGGCCGCCAAGAAGTTGTCGGTGGGTCGGTTGTTGCTCGCGGGCCACATGTTTGGCATGCATGATTTACAGGGACACACAAAAGATTTCGGATACATCACTGTATTCGAAGTATTGTCGATTAGCGATAACTGTTGTAAGTGAGTTTTCAGTTATGGGTATGCGTTTTTAATTTTAAATAAATTTCTGCTTACTACATAGTGTGTAATAAATGCTATAGATCATATACAGGGTTACACAAAATAATTCGTAAGATTACTGAGTATGAGCGTGGTTTGCTTAAAGGTGGTTTTTAATTGAGTTATGTATTTTCAAGCTGAACTATATCTAGTATACATAGAGATGTTTGTAGAATATAAATAAAATCATATATTACAGAACCACGCAAAGAACTGGATACATGACCACCTATGGATGATAATTTTTGTAAATGTTATTTTATTAGTTTTAAGCGTGTTTTAGTATGAATTAAAGTTTAGCTCAATATGTGCCATGTATAAAAATCTATTTGTAATATACAGGTATGTAGAAAAAAATTCAAGCACGTATCCTATTGGTATAAAACGCATATTTAGCTGAAGTTGAATTTTCAATCTGTTATGCGTTTTCTTACTAAACTAAATTTTAGCATATTATATACAAATATATGGATCAAATACAGGACTGCGCAAAAAAATAAGTACTTTTCCGGGGTGATAGCTAAAATCTGGTTTTGAAATATGTTATGATTTTAAATGATTTGTTTTGCATTGTATAGCTGAGGTTGATCTCTGCGCATGCCGTTTTTCTTTTTTTAACTTTTCAATTTTTTTTTACAGGTTATTTTATTTATAAGGATACTGCCACTGTCGAAACTGGTTCCGAAAGTCAAAAAATCCTTATAAAAGAAAAAAAAACCTGTAAAAAAAAATCGAAAAAGTAAAAAACGGGCTGTATAGAGATCAACCTCAGCTAACCAATCAAAAAAAAAAAAAAAAAAAAAAAAAAAACATTTAAAAATATTGAAATGTTCAAAGTTTCTAGCAAACTGAAAATTACAATTTAAACTAAAATTGAACTGAAAATTACAATTTAAACTAAAATTGAACTGAAAATTACAATTTAAGCTGTGAAAATTGAAAAAAAAAAACTGCAGTCTGTAAGACCGCTAATCGCAATTAAGGGTTAATCGAGGCTTTTATTCATCTTTCGATCAAGCAGTCTCAGAGATGAAGAATTTTTTTCTAATGGAATGTGTAACACTGCACACGTTTCATTTTGTGTAAACAAACAAACAAACAAGCAAAAAAAAAAAAAACATTTAATTTAAAATGGGCGTCGTATTTATAATAAGCAGATTGTAACTTCGCTTACATATAATAAAATCAAGTTTATGCAAACATGGTACGTGATACACCTATTTTATTGTGATTTTCAAATTCAGCACCAAAAATTACTCTAGAAACAGCTATGATCAAAAAAGGTTTTTCGTGGTAGACTTGTGTAATTTTCAGTGTTTAAAAATGATATGTTAATAAGTTTTTCTGAGATATTTATCACATGTTGACATATGAACCATATGATAACAAAAAGAAAATAAATCAATGAAGTTTTCAACAAAATCCTTACACTTATATTTTCTCGAAATTTAATTTTGGCTTTACAATTAACAGCCTACGCTAGTACCACGAAGACATGCGCAAGTTAATGTTAATCAAATGGCAGCGTTCTTTTCAAATTTCGCGTTTGCATTTTAATATTTTTAACAGATTCTTTTTTTTTTTTTTTTTTTTTTTTGCTTTGAACATCTGAGATAGGGAATAGTTTTGCATAGGATATCTGGGAATATTTGCAGTTTTTTTTAAATTTTCGTTGCCGTTATTATATTTTACCTTATATATTCTATGCAAAATGCAAACGAGAAATTTGAAAAGAACGCTGTTATTGGTTTAATATTAGCTTGCGAGCATATTTGCGTTACCAAAACCTTGAGAACATATATATGCATGATTACGTTTAATACTAATTTTATTCAGTAGATGGCAGCACTACACCATTTACTTTACAATTTTTGTGTGATTACTGTAAATAGAAACCCGTACAAATACTAAAATTTCTCATTTAAAGTGACGTAAAATCAAATGAAATGAAATTATCTGTAATCAAACAAAATACCACTAATCTAATGCTGCAACCTTCTCTCTCTCTTCCTCCCTTCCTTTCGCCCCATCAGTGGCTGAAAGGTTCTGCTCTCAAAGCTGGTAGACGGAAGGTGCTGGGTTCAAACCCCTGTCACGTTCGTCGACCTAACCGTTCGGAGTTTTCCGTGGTTTTCTTTGAACCTTGGCGTAAATACGGGTTAGGATCCCTTAGAAAGACCCCCGCGGAGGGCATTCCTTCTAGGGCCTATATCCCTCGTGTTGGTAATCGGCCGTCATAAATCAACCCTCCGTTCCTTTCTCTCTATGTAATAACTGCATGTATTTGAATTGAAGAAATCCATCAAGTGTGTAATTAAATTTAGTTTAAATTCCTGATTTTAAATGTAATGAAATAAAATTATTTGTAATGAAATATAATGTATTAAAAAGGTAATGGTGTAATTCTCATCAAAGTGGTAGAAATAAGAGATATTCAGTTATTTATTTTTATATTTTACTTGCAGTTTTAAAGTAAGAGAGAAAACTCAAATTAAATAATTGAAATTAAAAAAAAAGCAACTTCAAAAAGAAAATCATATCATCAAAATTGTGGTATAAATCAATATTATTTGGTTTCAAATGTACAGATGGCAGCACTGCAAAGTTTTCATGGACTTGCTTGCGTAGTGATATTGAAATTTCATTGCAATGTAGATGAGACAACGTTTACAGCTGTCTCCTGCTATTAATTAGCATATTAGCAATTATTTTGTAAGGGGTCCCCCTTCAAAATAGTAATACAGTGACCTCTCACTTATACGATTTTCAGGGGACCGTAGAAAAAAGTCGTATAACTGAGAGATCGTATAAGTGAGAGACCGTCTTATTATACAAATTTCAAACTTTATATGCATTAATTATTTTTACCTATATTATAAACGATAAGTTTTGAGTACTAAGAACATATTTTAACAACATTTATAAAATATATTAAAAAATAAAACATAAAATACATTGAAAAAGTTCACAAAATAGTTTACTTACCACTATGTTTATTTTAAAAATTTACAGATCAGATTTTCTCAAAAAATGAAGTGATATTAGTTTGTCTCTGTCGTTGGCGAAAAGAGAAAATGTCTTTTTGTAATTCTAATAAAGCTTTTAAGCTATTTTGGAAATAATAATTTTGATGGACATAAATTCTTTAATGTATGTAAAGCAGCATTTGCTTCGGAAAAATTTACAACAACAAGAACATTGCTCTCACCTTCGTCATCCTCCTCGCTCACGTCTTCATTATTGATATCCGCAATGATTTCTTCAGCAATTTTTAGTTCGGATAGAAGAATTTTTTCATTACATTCTACATAATCTTTGAAATTAATACCTTCGTCCATAAACATTTCATCCCTGTCTTCTCCATTAAAGGATTACCATACACTCTCAAAATCGGGTTCATTCGTTGAACTAGCGGTTTGATCTTGTAAAAAACCACATTTCTTAAAACAATACTTAATTGTCCGCGATGTCACATTTTCCCATGCAGATGCTGTAAGATGCATAGCATCTAAAATGGTAATTGCTTTAGTTTCCTTTTCGTTTTTCCGATCAAAAATAAAACGACGAATCAAACCCCTTGTATAACTTCGAAATTATTTATAATCCCTAAATCTAATGTCTGTAATATGCTTGTAGAATTTTCTGACAAAGACTCCGCAGCTTGGATGCGTTTTCGATATGTTTTCGCTTTTGTATTTTTTCCTAATAACGCTCACTAATTGCCAATTTCGATTTGTTAAGTTTGAAATAAAAGTCTGTATTTGTTAAAACAGCCTCATTCCTAAAAGCTGTTAAATTTTTCCAGGAAAGCGCATTTTGCTATAACCCTGATTTCTCACTCAGTACTATACAGAGACGTGATCTGAAGGTGGTCATTTGGCTTTTGTTAATCGCTTTTGTTAACCCCTGACCGCCGAGTAAAAGGGCAAATTTGTAATGTTGTTTTCTCCGTAATTTTTTTTTAAATGCCAAAAAAAGATGAATTTTCAAACTTGATATAAAAAACTGAATTATGTACATGAATATGATCCTTGAGAAGATTAATCATTACTCGGAGTTTTAAAACTACATTTCATTTGTAAAATTATGTTAATTTAAACAATGTTTCTATTACAGTGAAACCTACAGCATAGTGAACGGATATATCAGTCCACGGCGGTGAGAAGGTTTTAAATTGGAAAGCACAGGGGAATTCTATATAACCACCCTCCCGCCATAGATTTCATCGTTAATAATAAACGAAGGTTGATAAGAAATGTGATTCATTATTGATAAACACTTTAACAATAGTGAAAGAATAGAGGTAAGAAAACGTGAAAGATTTGTACTTTAAAGATTAAAACAATGAATTCTTGAGAGAGAAATGTAAAATCGCCTGCACCGTTTAAAGCGTCGTATAAGTGAGAGAAGCAGTCATATAACTGAGAGAAGTGTTAGCATTATTTCCCATAAAGCGCAGATGGGGCCAAGATAATTCGGCGTATAACCGTCGTATAACTGAGAATCGTATAAGTGAGAGGTCACTGTATTTATTCCAAAAAAATCAATTTCTACTTTGAATAGCGTATAATTTGTTACATTTTGAAAAACAATGAGTTCATTTTATTCAAAATTTCTCACTTATGGACCATTCTTCAAAATTTTAACATTTATTTAACTTATATATATATTTTTTCTTGTGTGTGTGGGGGGGGGGGGGGGGGGAGGGGATAGATAATCTTTTTCTAAAACTCGTTTTTTTCATTGCATCTGTCACACCTTCCGTATGTTCAAATTGTCAGAGTTACATGTTCTTGATTTTGCAAAAGAATAAAACGTAAATAAAATTGTTTAATCAGTTTCAAGGCTGATTGCTTTAAAAATTTCTAAATAGACGATGGCGTAATAAATGAATATAAATGCATGCCAATTTATGCGCAGCTCACTTTAAAAGAGTAAAGTTTTATACGCGTGGTTAAACTAAATATGTAATTAATGCATAAAGTGATCAAAACATTACACAGAAATGCTTAAAAATACCTTTAAATATAAATAAAGATGACATGTTTCATACGCTCAAACGGCGACTTCTTCAAGCTCAAAAATGATAAATAAATTATTTTCGCTAAGTTTTTGAAAATAATAAACACAAATCACGAGATCACAAGTATAAAGCAAGCAGGTGCTTAAAATGATCAAACTGTAAACGTGAAAATTATTATTTTACTTTTTAAATTTGTAAATCATCTCGTGACAAATTTTAGGTAATTCAAAAGAGGTTGATTCATAATGAGGCTATGTATAGTAATATGACTTTAATTTTTGTGTGTTCATATTTGGAACAGCAAGGAGATATCTATATTAGCTATACAGATTTATTATACATTATATACAATTGCGGCCAAGCGAACAGCTACTTAGAACATTCAGGCTTACTCTCTCGTACATCTCGTATCAATAACTCTCCTGCAAGAGATATCAAATCCTGGACTTGCAGCGCCATCTCTGATTACAGATTAATACTAATCCTTGAGATATGACACCCCTCCCCTCGTAGTTCAAATTAACCACTGGTTTAATCTGTCTGTTGCTTCTTCGAACAGGTTGACTGTCCTTTTTATCAGTCTTTATAGGTGCACTCTTCTCTATGTCCACATCATTCTTTGTAACGGAATTGTCCTTTACATTTTTATCCATAGTATCATCACAATTATTATTCACAACTGTACCTGTTACAATATCATGTGAAAACTGAGATTGGTTAGATTTTTCAGCATTCTCGGCATTAATTTGCTATTATTTAAATCATACCCAGAAAACTTATTTCTCTTAACTCTATCATCACTATCAAAATCATTGTTTTGTTTATCAAACTGACCCGTTTTACTTTCCTCTGACGTTTCATCACTTATTTCTCTGTTGTGTCTCAACTGATTAACATGACGTTTACACATTATTCCGTCATCTCTATTTACTAAAACCCATCTACTCCCCAATAGTTTTATAATTTTTCCCTTTATCCATTTCTCCCCTTTTCCAAAGTTTTTAACAAAAACTGATTCATGAAGATTGTATTTATGTAAGGGTTGCTGTATTTTAGGTTTGGATGGTAATACCAAGTGTAGAGCTGTTCGAACTGACCTTCCAAACATTAATTTTGCGGGAGTCTTACCAGTGACAGAATGTGGGGTGGAATGATTTTCCAATAAAAATCGTGAAATCGACAAATTTATGTCATCCTTATCTAGCTTTTTAAGACAATTTTTAACAGTTTGAACATACCTTTCTGCCTGTCCATTCGACGATGGATGATATGGCGGAATAGGTGTATCTATAATTCCATTTGATTTAAGAAATTCTTGAAATTCATCACTTGTAAACGCACGTCCATTATCACTAACTAATTCAACAGGCAAACGAAATGTAGCAAACATTCTACGTAGTACTCTAATAGTTGATTTACTATCAGCATTGGGTACCACCTGTACCTCTAACCATTTAGTATAAGAATCGACCACTATTAAAAATATTTTACCCTCAAAAGGACCGGCAAAATCTATGTGTATTCTTTCCCAAGCAAATTCCTATTCCGATTTTAAAGGTTTCATTTTAGGATTATCCCTAGCAAACATTTGGCATCTACTACAAGAATTAACCATTTGTTCAATTTCTTTGTCCATATTAGGCCACCAGATCACATCTCGAACTTTAGCTTTCATGCTAGATATACCCTGATGAACTGAATGCAATAATTGTAACATTTTTTCGCGACCTTCATCTGGTATAATTACTCTATGTCCCCATAATAAACAATTTTCTAAACACGAAATTTCCTCACGTCTACGAAAGTATGGTTTATATTCCTCGGATTTAACCGTTTTTGGCCATCCATATAACGCCCACTCTAAAATTTGTTTTGTTACTGGATTTTCAGTTGTCCACTTTGAAATCGTTTTAGAAGTAACAGGCCAATCATTACTATTAGAAACGAACATTATTTCCGATGGATTATTTACTACATTTAAAGTTTCTGGAAGAGGTAATCTACTTAATGCATCAGCATTTTTATTATTTTTACCTTCGCGATACTCAATTGTATAGTCATAACCTGCTAACATTAACGACCATCTCAGCATTCTGGGTGATAATGTATCAGGTACTTTTTTTACAGGATCAAACAATCGAATTAAAGGTTTGTGATCAGTTATAATTTTAAACTGTTTACCTGCTAAATATTGATGAAATTTAGTTACACCAAAAATTACAGATAAAGCTTCTTTATCAATCATGGCATAATTTCTTTCAGTCTTGTTCATCGTTCTAGATGCAAAAGCATTGGTTTTTCTTTACCCCCAACAATGTGACTTAACACACAACCAATACCATATTCAGATGCATCACAGTTTAAAACAACATCTTTGTTTATATCATACAAAACAGGTGATTTACACCTGTTTTAATTTGTACATATTCATGGAATTGCTCACCTGGCGGTGGAAGGGGGAAATAAAAGAATTTTCGGAGCGTACGAGCATGCCCGGTATACGATGCCGAAGCAATCGAAGACCGTGGCCTGAGTTTCGTTTTTTAAGAGACTAGGGGGCACTGCCCCCTGCTCGCTACGCTCACCAGCCCCCGCTCTGGTTTCACAGCCTCTTAAAACCTGGTAATGTATCCTGTTTTAAAAAGATGATGATGATGATATCACGAACGGCGACTATCTTCTGTAATCAGGTTATAATGCTTTTTCATTTAACTGGTTATAATGCTTTTTCATTTAATTCATCTTTTTTATTTTTAATATTCATGTGTAAACACAATTTTTACGTAACTTTCTTTTCAAAACGTAATTTTCTTTATTTCCTGCTTTCAACACGTGATCATTTAATTATTATTTTAAACTTTCATTATTGTTTTTAATAGTCTCGCGCAAATACATTTTTTATTTGAGATAAAACATAATCCTTTGCGCTTATTTAGAAATTGGCAACAATATAAAAAAATGACTTTTTCAATAAAAGATTTTTTACACTTTTTTAAGAATTTTTTGAGTTTTTATTATCCGACCGTGATAATTTTTTTAATTTCAGAAAGCTTGTTATATTTCGCGTCTGGTGGTATGATTTTCGAATCCGTAGGATGGCTAGAAATAAAGTAATAGCTCCTCAAAAAAGTCCCTAGTAAAAAAGCGATGAGAATAACCCGGAATATCTACGCAGAATTTGATTGGTCCATTTCTAGATCGTTTTTGGCTCAGTTCCAGATTACTTTTTTTTAATATAGGAGGATTTAAGTTTATTACACGGGCTCGGGCAACGCGCCGGGCGGGTCAGCTAGTAGAGAGAATAAAGTAAAAACATGAAATCTCACTCTGTCCCCGCTAACTCAAGTTATATAATTTTGTCTCGATTTGTTGATTCATTAGTAACTGTGATATCACTTTTTTAATAATAAAAAATATAAATAAAGCTTTTAGCATCTAAATTTCAATTTAAGTAAATTTTAAAATATTATTTTAAACAGATTTGATCGAAAGATAAAATTATACACAAAGTCGTGAAATGCGGCTTGATATTTATAAACTAATATTAAAGAAGGCGAATATAACTATTCGAAAAATGTAGTGGCATTCTTAATAAAAAATACCCGCCCAACTGGCGGAATATTTACTAATACCAACTTACTAATAGATGGCAGCACTACTGACGTTGCCATAGAACATTTTCTTTTTCATTTTTAAATTTGAAATGCACTTTAAAATACATTCTCTTGAAAATTCTCTTTTAAAATGTATTTTCTTGATTTTTCTGCGAAAACATTGGAAGAACATTGCAAATGTTCTACCCAAATTAAACATTTTTGGAGAAGTAAACAAAGTTTAATTCTATTTTTTCTCACCAACAAAAATTCACTCCTGATACATTTTATCTTTAAACAAAACTGCATATCAATAACAAACACACACAGGCATCGAAGTTGGTAAAATAAAAATCTGAACAGAAATTAATGGCAATTTAAAGTTGCTTCGTCTGTTTCTTTATGATTTTTCTCTAGCATTTTCGCTCACTCCATTATCGTTATCAACTCGAATTAATATATATTTCTCACCCGGTTAGTAGCTATTTCGTCCGATATTCTGATAACAGATGGCAGCAGTACAAAAAGTCTTTAATAATATAGATTTAATAATATGATTTTAGAGTAATGATATGTCTTTAAATAATACGATTTTAGAATAAAAGTAATTGCAAAGAACTTTTCTATGATTATTAGTTCCTCATTTTACCAGTGTTTAATTATTCTAAAAGCAGACACACACACAAAAAAAAAAAAAAAAAACAAAAAAAAAAAAACTATGATAGCTATAGATATGTCTTAAGTGCCTTTTGAAGATGTTGATACTTTTTCAAACACAGCGAAATTCAAATATTTTATTACACCTGACTACAGCTCATTTCCTACTGAAAATAATACACATAACATTTATAAATGTTTTAGAGATTCACACAAAATAATTTGGACCTCTGCCATCCTGACCCCCTCCCCTATCCTTCCTTCCCTTTAAGGCAAATTTTCGATATATGAAAGGAAATTAATACAGTATTATGCAGGTAATTATTTTATGCTATATAATTAATTATAAATAATTAAGACAATCATTCATCATACTAACTTTACTAGTACCGAGCATCTTACACACGTTGTTTATCCAACGCCAGGTTCAACCAGCTTAACGCCCCACCAGTGGTTGAGAGATTCTGTTCTCAAAGCTGGTAGACGGGATGTGCTGGGTTCAAGCCCTTGTCGCGCTCGTCGACCTAACCATTCGGAGTTTTCCATGGTTTTCTTCGAACCTTGTCGTAAATACGGGTTAGGATCCCTTAGAAAGACCCCCACGGAGGGCACTTCCCCGTAGGGCCTATATATAGAGTTCTTTATTTACAGTTCAATGAATAATTGAGAATGTTGTTCATGCCCTTCAAAAGTTTAACAAATTCCATATTTTGTTTATACCTTTTTTTTTTCTCTAGGGTCTCCCTCGAGTAGATAATCGGCCGTCACAAATCAACCATCAACCAGCTTAACTCACTTCAGTTTAATTACATGTTATTGCCAATATATGGTACATCTTTCTCCATTGGAGGAAAAAAGAATATACATTACATTACATTAAAAAATATATTACTACATTACATTACATAATCACTATACCTTGGAGGAAGATTTGTACTTCTACCACTTCTTGTTGTTATGTACACTTAAGTCATATTATCATTATTGGTATTTCTCTGATGGTGAGGATCAGTTTCTATTCTATCCTCTACACTTTGACCATGTTGAACATTATCACACAAATCAGAGTGAAAACACTATATTATTTTGATTATTAGTTTTTCGTGTATGAAATTTATTACGTCTAATAATTCTGTTGTTTTTAGTTTTAACCCAATACGACCTAGGTGTTGAGTGTTTTTTAACTATTACAGCCGGTTCTCATAAACTTCCTACCCTTAACATTACCCTATCGCCAGAACTGAAATCAGGTCTTACCTGAGCATGTCTGTTATAATAAAATTTAGCTTGTTTTTGTTTATGAAGTAATTTCTTTTTAAATGATTATCTATTCTGAGTTTTAATTCTGCATGTGTAATAGGTAACATTGTTCTTAAATTTCTACTAAAAAGCATTTGACTGGGAGATAGATTTATACCTGAAATTTGAGTACGTCTGTATTCTAGGAATGCATCATAAAGTTTTTCAACCCCTACTTTTCGTAATATGCTTCTTGCAATACCTACCATTTTCTCAGCAAACACATTAGATTTTAGATAACGAGGACTGCTGGTGTTGATTTCAAAGCCACATTCTTTAGCAATATGTTCCATTTTCCAGCTACCAAAGGGTACGTTATCACAATTAATAGTTTTGGGAATGCTATGGGAGAAAATTGATTTCAACTTGGTAATTACTTCTAAAGCAATTTTTTTATTTAGTAGAGCAATATCCAACCATTTTGTTAAATAGCAACCTACCACCAGATAGTTTTTCCCCCATACTCGCAAATTATCAACACCAGTTTTCTCAGATGTCAAACTTGGCGTCTCATGAGCAATTAATGGTTCTTTAATTGTTTGAGATCGGTACCTATCACAAACTAAACACATAGAAATTATTTTTTCAATATCATCATTATTTCCAGGCCAAAACATTACTTTTCTGGATCTAGCCTTGGATTTCTCAATTCCACAGTGTGCATCATGCAATAACAATAACATACTTTTTCTCAAAGATGTTGGCACTACAACTTTACTGCCTAGAAATACCAAGCCATTTTCAAGTTCGAAATAAGAACAAGCTTCCCGAGGAACCTGATCAACTCCAATGTAGCCAACCCATTTGCCAATAGCTCTGCCCCAATTTTAACCCCTGAATCCTTGAAGTAACATCCCAAAATTATTCTTTTAGACTCTGACATCTGTAATTGTTTTGTCAGTGTGTGAACAAATTCAATCGTTTCAATGCTCTCCCCACCTACTTGTATATCCAAAAATGAACGTGACAACAAATCAGTTATGTACACGAATTTGCCTGTAAGATACCTAAGATTTAAGTGATATTTTAAAAGCTTAATTTTTAGTCTTTGTAATCTGTTTGATAATGCATTGCATATATTTTTGCTCATAATAGAGACCAATGGTTTATGATCTGTAAGGACTTCAACCTTGCTGCCTTAAATATAATAATGAAACTTGTTTGAGAAAAACAATATGCTTAAAAATTCTTTTTAAATATGCTTTTTCAATTTCTGCATAATTTTTTTCAGCATTTGTTAAGCTATGAGATGAATATGTTATAGGCTGACCATTTTGTAACAAACAACATCCTAATCCATCTTTAGAACTATCCGCTTGAATAGTTATTGGTTTGTTACTATCAAATATTCCTAACACAGGCGCGTTGGAAATCAATTTTTTTAAGTCTGTAAATGATTTAGTGTGCAACTCTAACCATTGCCACTCAACATTTTGTTTCAAAAGCTCTCTTAATGAAGCAGTTTATCAGAAAATTATGGTACAACCCTCCTTAGATAATTAAGCATCCCTAAGACACGCTGCAACTCAAATTTGTTTCTAAGCTCCTTTAACTCAGTAATAGCTTTAACACGGTCAGGATCAAGGCGCATACCTGAAGCATTAAAAAAATGACCCAAACACTTAACTTCAGCGACCCTATATTGAAATTTGTCTTTATTAAATATAATGTTAAGTGTTTTATCACGGTGAATTACTTTGGATAAAATTTCATCATGTTCTTCTAATGAACTAGCAGAAATGAGGAGATCATCAAAATAAACTAATACACCAGGTATGTCACCAAAATTTTCCTGATTACGCTTTTGAAATATTTCAGGAGGACAGGATATTCCCATTGGTAACTTAAGAAATTTATAACACCCCATAGGTGTACTAAATGTACACTAATCACTGCTATTTTCATCTAAAGCAATTTGAAAGAACCCATCCTTAAGATCTAGCAAAGAATACACTGATTTATTGCATAATTTATGTAAAATTTCTTCAATTGTAGGAATCAAAACATGTTCCCTCTTAATTACTTTATTAAGATCCTGAGGATCAAGGCAAATTATTAATGTACCATTACCTTTTTCAATAATTACAAGATTACTAACCCAACTTGTAGGTTTATCTACTTTCGCAATGACACCTTGGCTCTCCAGATCTTTTAATTTTATTTCAAGTTTAGTTCTTAAGCTTAATGGTATCCTACGTGGTGGTCTTACAACAGGTTTTCCCTGATCTTTTAATGCGATTGTACAAGCCCCATTAAATTTGCCTACACCTTCAAATACTTCTAAATAATTTTGAATAAACTGCTCTTTAGGAAATTATACACTGATATAAGGATCTAACTTATCTTTATTTGGCCTTTCTACATTATTCACAAATTGAATCAACTCTAATTTAGCACATGTCTCAAGACCTAACAATGGACGTAGAAATTCTGTCATATTATCCACACCATCAGCTATGCTAGGTAATAATACAGACCCTAATGGTTTAAGATTCGAGCCTCCAAAGTCTTCCAAAATAACGTCACACTTTTTTAACTTAATAGCTGAAGTTACTTTTTAAAAAAACACTTTGGGGTAGAATGTTTACTTCTGCTCCAGTATCCAATTTGAATGTCACTGATGTATCATTGACAAGCAGAGTTTTCGTCCATTCTCTTAGCGTGAATGCAGAATGAATTAACCTAAACCTTGACACATTCACAGAGTTCACAAAAAAATCTTCTTCTGAGTCACTGGCATCAGTATTATATTTTACTTCTTGAAACGGCTTAAATTTACAAGCATTGGCGAAATGATTAACTCGATTGCACTTGAAGCATCAATTACCATACTCTGGGCACTGGTTTTTGCCCCAGATATTTCTAGAACTTTTTTACCAGACAAGTTTGTATCATTACAGTAATACCATATTGTTATTCATAATATCTCAAATTTACTCAGAAATTGGCAACACAAATTATCTTGATTTAAGTATTTGATCTAATGTTCAAATTGATATATCTCAGAAGTTCAAAAATGTGGTTTAGCACTCTTTTGTCCCGACCCCCTCAATTGTGTTATTAATGACTACCCTATGCATTTTTTTACGTTCAAAAATCAAAAGATTAGTTATTAACTGACTTTGCTAATTCGAGACCTCTGACAAAGTTAGGGCCCCAGACTCATACTATTTAAAAAAAAAAAAAAATTACGATCCCTCGTAGATTAAATTGTTCTATTAGGATTTTTTTCTTTTGTTTCAACAAGACCATTACAAAAAAACTGCTTACCCGTATCTTTAAAATTGAAAGAGCTATTCTTAATTGAAAATTAACCATTGTGAATAGAGAGCATATATCAAATAAAAAATGGAAATTTATCGAATATTCTAAAACAGAGGATATACGAACTATAAGAACGAAATAGACTCTAGAGAAAATGTAATCGATGCTTTCTACAATATTAGTAGCGATATGTTTAAAGAAGAATTAGAAGATTTCAGTTATGTATTGGAAGTGGGGAAAAACACGTTGAGAATGCTTTGTGAATTTGCATTTTTTAAAATTTTGTTTCTAGGATAAAAAACTACATTTTTTTTTTTTTTTTTTTTACAGGATTTTTGCCTGGATAATGCTTTATTTAGATGTATTTGTGACGCAACTTTTTCACAGTTGTTAAAATATTTTTGATCCCAAGAACGCCACGATCTTTTTGTACATGGTCCGTTCCTACTTTCAATGAAATATTTTAGATGGTAAGAAAAAGTGTTATATGTTAGCTTTTTTCCTTTATTATAATTTATTTAATTTTAAAGACACAAGATATTTTTTGTAAATGATTTTGTTACAGATTTTTTTTTTCAATTGAGTGATTTTGTTATGAGAGAGTCATATAAAAATTAAAAAAGTGTAAATTTTTAAAAATCAATATGAGGGCTATTAAAAAAAAAAAAAAAAAAAAAAATGTTTCAAATCATACATGAATTGCGATGATGTACAATGATGTAGAACGTTCTGTGATAGTTTGCTAGCTCGTCTTTTTAACGTAGTTTCTTTTCTCTTGGTATATTCAAAAGGAGAAAAAAAACTGTTGTAATAACTACAAAAAAATTTCCAGCGCCTGTATTGTCATTTGTAAGCAAAATAACTACTCACATACTCGTTAGACTTCAGTAAACTTTAATTTTTATTATTTAAATAGGCTATTTTTCCTTTTTTTTAAATAAAAAATATTTTTTTTCCAAAAAAAATAAAAAAATAAATAAAATAACAAGAGGGTTAACGGCGAATGATTGTTCAAAGCTACTTGCAAACTGTCAAATGTTAAAAGTCAAATAATAAATCTTTACAAAAAGAATATGTCCATTCTACTTCTCTTCAATAACTTGACCCGCCCACATTTTACTAGAACTCCTTCCACACTCAAGCCCCCTGGGCAAAATACATCGCCCACGTGTTTTCATTCATAAAGATTTTTGGAATGTTACGTCGCCGGTTAGACAAACTGACTTCAGCCGCTTTTCATCTGATCGGCCGCTTCTCGCCCACGCTGAACTGTGTCTCTTCAGAACTAACAATGAGAATGAGTGTATATATGATATTTCATGAATGCGAATATTGATATTTCGTAAAATATTCAAAAGCCTCGGTTCACAAAATGTCAAAAGTTAAGAATACATAGTTGTTAGAAGAGTTTTAGTTTTAGTGTTATTAAAATTCTTATGTAAAGTTAGCTTCTTATCAGTGGCTTAGCGATTAATAAATTATGCTAGAGGCTCAAGAATCAGTTTCAAATAAATTGAATAAGACTATCATAATTAATAAAATATTTCTGAGAAGAATTAATCTTTCGAAATAGTTATTATGTCATTATCATATAAATAACATTGTAATTATTTTAGAAAAAATTTAAGATACTGAAAATTATATAGGGTTACTATTATCAAATTATGATACAACGTTAGTTGAGGAAGCAGTCGCCTCTCCCCCCCCCCCCCCCCCCCCCAAATCACATAATACAGGATTTTCGCAGAAAATAAACAACTTTAGAGAAGTCAGTGACGTAATTGTATTCCCCGTTATAATTCATAATAATTAAAATATTGAAGACAAATCAATACTAATAAAAGCAATATGTTTGTCTGTGTATCCGTGTGCCTGTCGGTGATGGCTAGAAAAATCTACCGCACGTAGAGCTATGAAAATTAGGATGAGGATAGATGAAGGCAGGTCCAAATGCACCTGAAGCTCATAATTTTCAATTTTTGATAATTAGCAGAGACATTAATTAAAAAACATAATGAACATCGCAAAATAGAGCACTGTCTGGCGGAAAACTGCATTTCCGAGTTTCTACAAGCAGAAGAAAAAGAAGTGCGGAAAAAAGTTCCTTTTTTTCTTCGCATTTTGAAACTGCCGTATGCGCTTTCAATATCGAAATATCAAAAACTACACCTTTTTCGCAGAAAATAAACAACTTTAGAGAAGTCAGTGACGTAATTGTATTCCCCGTTATAATTCATAATAATTAAAATATTGAAGACAAATCAATACTAATAAAAGCAATATGTTTGTCTGTGTATCCGTGTGCCTGTCGGTGATGGCTAGAAAAATCTACCGCACGTAGAGCTATGAAAATTAGGATGAGGATAGATGAAGGCAGGTCCAAATGCACCTGAGGCTCATAATTTTCAATTTTTGATAATTAGCAGAGACATTAATTAAAAAACATAATGAACATCGCAAAATAGAGCACTGTCTGGCGGAAAACTGCATTTCCGAGTTTCTACAAGCAGAAGAAAAAGAAGTGCGGAAAAAAGTTCCTTTTTTTCTTCGCATTTTGAAACTGCCGTATACGCTTTCAATATCGAAATATCAAAAACTACACCTTTTTCTGGGTATTTTTCCGGTCCTAATGGTGTTATTTGTTTAAAGAAATATTAATATTTAACGTTTCAAAAACTATTTTTCGAAAGTCGATTTCATGTTTTATTCTGCATTCCTGATCGAAAAAAAAAATATATATGTGTGGCACCTTTGCCATTCTAACGATGCATTTTGTTCAAAAATATCAATGTTTAACGTTTTAAAAATATATTTCCTAAATGTCGATTTCGTGTGTTTCGTTTTTTCTGCATTTAAAAAAATCCGCATCCTCTTTCCTGATCGAAATACCCCTCTTACCATTATATATATATATATATATATATATATATATATATATATATATATACACCTCCCCTCAGAAAAAGAAATACACCTTGTCTTTCTTACGATATCTTTGTTTAAAAAATATATATAATATTTACCTTTTAAAAAAAAATATTTTCTGAATGCCGATTTTATGCTTTTCGTTTTTTTTCTGGTGATTTAAAATTCCGCATCAGCTTTCCAAACCGAAATAAACAACCTTATAGTTTTACTTCGACATCATCTTTTTCTTTATTAAACGGTGACGTTTTATTACAGAATTCGGAATGTGTTGGAAAGTATTTCATAATCTATGCTTGGCGTATGATTTTCCTTTCTTGTTCTTAAAATAAAAACTGTGAAGTTTTGTTACAGAATTCGGAATGTGTTGGAATGTATTTCATGTTCTATGCTTGACGTATGATTTTTCTTTCTTGTTCTTAAAATAAAAATTGTGAAGTTTTGTTACAGAATTCTGAATATGTTGGAAAGTATTTCATAATCTATGCTTGACGTATGATTTTTCTTTCTTGTTCTTAAAATAAAAAGTTTTTATTTCTTTAAAAAACTTGAAAAAAAAAATCGCCCCCCCCCCCCCCCCCCCAAGAAAAAAAAAAAAAAAAAAAAAAAAAAAAACGGACCCGAAAAGAATAATGACGAAATGACCTTTCAAAGCTACTTGTAAATAACCAAATGTTAAACGCCAAATAATAACCACGTTTAAGCAGCAAAATACACATTTTTTCCATTTTGAACCAAATTTCATGTAAAAAGTGTTGTTTTATTTCATTCTTATTAAATTGGTAATTTCAAAACTGAAAAAAAAAATTATATATATAGTACGTATTTTGAAATCGTCAAACTACTCTTTCCTCTCTAAACTACATTATAAAACCAAATTTAACTGGAGTAAGACCAGTAAATGCGACAATTTGTATTAAAAGTGATGTATGTACTTTAAAACTAGTCGTTGGGGGCCACCGTAATACTTACCCATCATGGATATGTATAATATAAAATATGAAAATAAAACATGTGTAAACTATTTATAAACAGCATTGCAATTCGAATAAAATCGTGGCTTGATGACATCATAAACTTTAAATGTTCTATTACTGAATGGCGTAAAAGAAATATCCTTATAACTCCAAAAATGACAAGCATATTAACTAACGGTTTACTGCGTCGAATTAAACGTCTCATTTCCAATTAAAATATATCTTTGAATTGGAATTTGGATGAAATACAGGGTCATGAAAAAACGAAGAGTGTGGAAATAGGATTACAAATACACTGTAAAAAATTTGCAGCAAAGTATCCGGTCATTTGACCGTTTTTATAAAAAACGGTTACATAACCGTGATTTAACGCTATTATGATCATAATATTGCCTATATTATGGTCAGAATACTGTTAAATTAGGGTTATGTAACCGTTTCATATAAAAACGGCCAAATGACCGGACACTTTGCTGCAAATTTTTTACAGTGTATACGGCAGCTAACTATCCGATCGATTTCATTCTTTATGCAAAATGTATGTTTTTTTACTATTTTTTATATTCACTCCTTAAAATAAACAATTTCGAAACATTTTATATACCTTTCATCAGAACGAATATTTAGAGAGTTCGAAAAATACAGTTCTGGATAATCGAAGTTACTAAAATTCAATAAGCTTCTTCCCATTATTACATACTAAGTACATACCAAATTTCAAGTCTCTATCTCAATTTGTTCGGGAGTTAGAGGCCTTTAGAGACACACAGACAGACGTACGGACGGCAACTTTTTTTTAAAATGTAAAAATATGCCTTTCGGAAACTCCAACGTCTGAAACGTGTAAATCCGTCAAAAATTTTTTTCGATTTTTAAAACGATTACAAGACTTACCCTATACTACGTATGATGGGTAAATAAAAAGAAAAAAGAGAAAAAAAAATGACAGAAATCAATCTATTTTTCCGACTGAACCCGATGGACTTTTTATTTTTTATTATTCATCTTTGATGTGGAGTTAAAAAAAAATCGTTTTCAGTGCTCAAGTTTTGATTTAGGTAATAGGGATAATGGTGGGTATTTAATTTGCATGAATGCGAAGGAGTGATATTTTGCGAAAAATTGAAAGGCAGTTCAGTAAATGTCAAAGTTAATAATACTTAGTTGATAGTCAAGAGCTTTTCCTATGATTAAAAGGTAAATGTCAAATAAAAGTATACACTTACAGAAAGAGTAAAAGTTGGAGATTTGGTCAGTTTTGTTGCTAGACCTTCTTTATTGTACTTTGAATTCAAAGTTATTATATATATATATATATATATATATATTTAAAAATTAATACACATGTGAAGAACGAAGGACTAAACACCATAAAAAGCAATGGAATGCACACTGAAGGAATTATACTTAAAAGGATGAAAAAGCGATGAAAAATTGGAAAACTATAAATATCTTATAGAATCTTCAGAAGGGCTTTATAAGAATACTAGCAAGCTACGCCCGCTACGCTGGTCAATTTCTCTTACGGAACTTTTAATCAAAGAAAATATTGCATTTCATAATTCACTCTTATATTTTAACAGAATAATAAGGCTACTATAATTTGTGACTCGTGCCAATATACACGTCAGGACACGTCGCCCTTATCATTACCTTTTTACGCATGAAGGTTTCGCTATGCTACTCCATTGTGAAATTTGGTAATTTTTGAAATTCAATATTTGACAAACGGCATAATCATTAGATTTGAAATTTATATCAAGAAAAATACAATTTTTTACCTTTCAAACGCAGTTTGTCTAACAATTTTCCGACAAATACTTTTCAAACTACTATTTTTTTCAGTAACATGAAAGGTTTCATTTTCCGAGATTAATCTGTGGCAACAATTAGCGAAAACCCCAGTCGTCAGCATCGCATAGCTTTTTATTAAAGAGGCTGTTGGAGCAGGGATTGTCCCCATTAATTTGCCACCATCACTTTTGAAATCGGTTCTGTAGTTCCAGAGATTCCACAGAAATTGTAATTTAGAATAATTTTAGAACGCTTTTCGCTCATTTAACCCTTTTAAATTTCGTTTTTTTTTTTATTTTGTTCTTAGAGAGCATTTACATCTTATAAGTAACTACAATGCCAAATTTCATGTTTCTAGCTCCTTCTGTATAAAAAAAATCGAAATTTAGAACGTTTTTCGCTCCTGCACCCCCTTGGGGTTAGTAGCACCGACATAAAATATAGCCTATGTTGGAGCAGGGATTGTCACCATCAATTTGCCACCATCACATTTGAAATCGGTTCTATAGTTCCAGAGATTCCACAGAAATTGTAATTTAGAATGTTTTTAGAACGATTTTCGCTCATTTCACCCTTTTAAATTCTATATATTTTTTTAATTTGTTCTTAAAGAGCATTTACATCTTATAAGTAGCTACAATGCCAAATTTAAATTTCCAGCTCCTTCCGTACACAAAAAATCGCAATTTTAGAACGTTTATCGCTCTTGCATCCCCCCCCCTGGGGTTAGTGGCACCGACATAAAATATAGCCTATGTGGAGCAAGGGTTGTCACCATCCATTTGCCTCCATCACTTTTGAAATCGGTTCTGTAGTTCCAGAGATTCCACAGAAATTGTAATTTAGAATGTTTTTAGAACGCTTTTCGTTTATTTCACCCTTTTAAATTTCGATTTTTTTTTAAATTTGTTGCTAGAGAGCATTTACATCTTATAAGTAGCTAAAATGCCAAATTTCAAATTTCTAGCTCTTACCGTATACAAAAAATCGCAATTTTAGAACGTTTTTCGCTCCTGCACCCCCCTGGGGTTAGTGGCACCGACATAAAATATAACCTATGTTGGAGCAGGGGTTGTCACCATCAATTTGCCTCCATCACTTTTGGAATCGGTTCTGTAGTTCCAGAGATTCCATAGAAATTGTAATTTAGAATGTTTTTAGAACGCTTTTCGCTTATTTCGCCCTTTTAAATTTCGAATTTTTTTGTTAATTTGTTCCTAGAGAGCATTTACATCTTATAAGTAGCTAAACTGCCAAATTTTAAATTTCTAGCTCCTTCCGTTTACAAAAAATCGCAATTTTAGAACGTTTTTCGCTCCTGTACCCCCCTGGGGTTAGTGGCACCGACATAAAATATAGCCTATGTGGAGCAGTGGTTGTCACCAACAATTGGCCAACATCACTTTTGAAATCGGTTCGGTAGTTCCAGAGATTACCCCCTACAAACAAACAAACAAACAATCTTTACTCCTTTATAATATTAGTATAGATTCATAGTAAGTATGTGTTATTTCAACAAATATTGTCAGCATTATGCCTAAAATTGAGAATATTAAGTTCCTAATAACATATATAAATGAAACAAGAAAATTATATATATATATATGAAATGAATGTGAAAAAGTATGAAAGAATTTTGAATGTGAACGAATGTGGATTGATATGAAAGGATAGTTTAGTTAAACCCATTCCAAATCAGAAACTAAAAGATAAAAATTCAAAGTTTAAAATCCCTAAATCGTGTGTCAAAATTTTAAAGTTTTGCCTTCATTTCTAGTTGCCCCTGTAACTTAACTTTCCTTACGATACATTTATTACGAACAGATATCAATTTTGAATCCTCGTTAAGATTAAAAGTGCTGACGGTAGCGCATCTCTCTTCTCCCGGTGGCTACATCTTGCATGTTAATTATCTGGGCTGCTTACCCAGATATGAGTCAAAAGTAATTAGCCAATTAAATGACATTACTTCATAAGTTGCAAAGCGGTCCCTAGCGGTGGTCCGGCCGTATATAATGTCAGGAGCACGTTTTTTGCATGGCTTTTGACTCTAATCACTCTCCACAAAAACTACGGCCAGTATTCTTCGAAGTGCGACGGCATCCTTGCCGTTGTAAGTGCGGCAATTCGCCGAAATATGAGCGATAAGACGATGTTTCCCCGGTAAAAGACTCTTCAAACTGTCCCCTGGGCCTAGCTTAAAGAGAGACTTGTAATTACAAAGGAATAAACGCTAGTTTCCAGGAAAATGCTTGCTGATTTCTTTTACATTCGCACGACTACATCAACGACGTTATACTGATTACTGGAATGTGTGATAGCGGTGATCGACCGCCCGTTACAGAGAGTCTGGTAAGGATGAGAAGGCTCCTGTGCGGGTAACAAGTGTTTTCAACTCTCCAATTCATGAGTTCAGCGTTTCTACCGTAAGAAAACGACTTTCTGATAAACGATTTTCTGAACTGTGGTAAGCGAAATCGGAAATAGATTTATTTTCGGTACAAAAGCAGTTATGAAGATGAAATAAATATCTACAGTCAGTCAATGAAAGAGCTCCTGCTTCACTCATTAAGTTATCAAATAATATTCTGTGTTTCTGATCATCTATCAAACAATTTTTTTTTTCTTCCTTTTCATCTCGGATATTTAGAAAACAAGAAAACATTTCCTTGCTCATTCAAAAGAAAAACATTTTTTATTGCATGGGTTTTCTCCTACTTCACTTTCAAAAGACGGTATCTCAGATGACCTAGTTCGCTGCAGAGAGAAGAGCAAAAAGTGTGTCACAGACAACCACTTGTTTTGTGTTAAGATCAAGGTCAAAGTTCAATGCAGTAACGATCTCCAGCAGAAGGAGGGCTGTTCTTTTTTTTGTGTTTCGTTGGTGTTTCATTCGGTTTCAGTTTAAATGGTGATAATTTTTTTTTCTTTTTTTTCACGTGAGTATTCTGTGCAATCAAATGGATTTAAAAGGAAAAGAAGAAATAGGTATGTTCGATTTTGTTATTTTTTAAGAAGAATTTAAAAGCGGACAGAAACTTTTTATTTTTTGAAGCAGTAAGAGAGAAAAACAATTAAAGAAAAACAATTTGAAATTTTATTTGTTTTTAAAGTGTTATTTTTATGAAATATATTTTTATTGTTACTAGTATTATAATTATTTTATTATTATTATTACTATTATTTTTATTATTTTATTATTATGGTTATTATTATCTCTTTCTTTTACAAATTAAGTGATTTAATGAAGCAGGTTATTTTTGTTTATTATGTTGGAAATTTAAACGAGATTTGATGAAAAATTAAGAGAAAAAAAAAGCAAATTTTTTAGGAAAAAAAAATTCCAATAAAAGTAATTTTTTTATATTTTGTTTAATGATATTGTAAAAATAAGTAATAAAAATGAGTGTAGAAGATAAATCCACTCAAGTAGGTGAAGGTAGCGAATCTTTAAAAGAAAAAAACACAGAAGTTGATGAAAGTAGAAACCCTTTTAAAGAAAGTTCCCCTGTAAATATAAATGGAGCTATCAGTCAAGAGAGCCAACAACCTGTTAAAAATCAGGCCCCAACCCCTGAATTAGAGTCAATAAAAAAGGCGCTGTAGGTAGCTATGCAGCAAATAGTGGGGAAAAAACAACGAAAGATCCGGAAATTATCCCATTTTCACCGGAAACAAAGATGATCTTTGCTTCCTGGCTTGCTTATTTTGAGGCTGTATGTATTGAATCCAAAAAAGATGATGTTTGGAAGATAAGAAACATCCAGAAATTTTTAAAAGATAGTGCCCTTACCCTATACATTAACAACTGTCTTAATGTTTTGCACTGGAATGAGTTTGTTTCACTATTCCATGAAAATTTTTCTACCCCAGATACACTATCACTAAGCGACTTTGCTAGTATTCGGTATAGGTCAGGTGAAGACCTCAACGAGTACTACCAAAAGAAAACGAAAATGGGTCGTAATCTGGGTTTAGATAACAAATTCATTCTAGAAGGGTTATCAGAAGGTTTGCCAATTTCTATGCAAAGATTAATTGTGACTAATGCCCCTAAATCTGCCACAGAATGGAGAGAATTGGTTTTTAAACTTACTAAGCTTGAAGTAGCAGGCAAGAGTCCTGAAAATAAACCAGACCCAACTCCCCAAAATCAGTTCAGACAATGGCGACCATATCGCCCTAATACCACTGAGCAGAATTTTCCAATGCGATCCTGGAATTATAGATACCCTTATCAAAACCCCCAGAATCGCCCAAATGTGCCTAACCCTCAAAGAACTTTCCAAAATGTGAGACCATTTCAACCGTCTCCTCCGAGACCAAATATACACTACCAGGCTACATTGCCACCATCGCCATGCCGCGTATGCCTTAATCTTAATATTCCAAATGCTTACCATTGGGTACGAGATTGTCCTTTTCGAAAGCAATCTTTAGAGGCCTCCTCTCTAACCCAACAACCAAACATTCAAATCCAAAATCCAAATCAGACACAAAGTGATTTTTCTGCAAACCCAAGTAGTAATCAATGACAACTAATAGTACCCGGGTACATAGAAAAAAGAAAAGGATCCAAAGAAAACCCAAAGAAACGTCAAATTACTACTCTAGGGATACCAGAAAACTCAATACCCTGTTTGATCGACTCAGGAAGCTCGTTAAGTGTCATTCCATTACATTTAGTCCAAAAATTCCAGTTAAACACTTCCAAAATTCGTAAAGGTCTATCGGTCGCTCAAACACAAGGCATTCTCACCTTGCAGGAAAAATGTCGTGTTAATTTGAAAATTGGCCGCATATCCAAATATGTTGATCTTTATGTTATTGATAATAAATTACCCTATACCCTTATTGGACTTAACCATTGCCAAAGTTTCCAGTTAAATATTGATTGTGTTAAGATGCAAATTTTCCAAAATAACCAAAGAGTGCCTCTCCTGAACCAATTACGAAATATTCCAACAGTTAATTCCTTGCACGTGTCAGAACCTAATGAAGATGTCTCAGAAAAGGAAAATGCAGGGATATTTGGTGAAAATTATGAGCCGGAGTTTGTAAACGCCACTGAACCTATCCAAGTTCAGTCTGCACCTATCAAACTGCCTACTCTATTAGCCAAATATGTCGGTATTTTTGCCAAAGATAAATATGATGTAGGATGTGTCAACATGGAACCCCAGAGAATACATTTAACTTCCGACTTACCAATTTCACTTAGAGCTTATCGTACTTCCCCTAAGGAAGAAGAAGAAATTAGAGAACAAGTTCAAAATTTGTTAAAAGCCGGTATCATTAAAGAAAGTCATTCCCCTTATTCTTCACCTGTAACCTTAGTTTATAAACGTGAAGAAGGAAAGAAAACTCGGTTGTGTGTCGATTTCCGAAAATTAAATGCCATAACCAAAACAGATGCAGAACCCTTACCCCGAATCGACACTTTATTGGACAAACTGGTGCAAGCTAAAGTGTTTTCCACTCTTGATTTAGCAAGTGGATATTGGCATATACCTATCCACCCTAAAGATACTGAAAAATTAGCCTTTGCCACAACGTTTGGCTTATTTGAGTGGAAGAGGCTCGTGTTCGGCTTGAAAAATGCGCCTGCAAATTTCAACCGTATCCTTCGAAGAATCCTAAATAAATATAAAATTGACTTTGCATGCAGTTATTTTGATGATATTATTGTATTCTCACAAAATGAAGAAGAACATTACCATCATTTGGAAACCATCTTTGATATTTGTGTCCATGAAAATCTTAAACTAAAGCTGTCTAAATGTAATTTTGTTAAAAAAACAATTAATTTTCTTGGATATGAAGTGTCGAATGGTTGTATTACACCCGATAACCCGAATATTGAAACCATCAAGAGGTTAAAACCACCAACTAATGTAAAAGAGTTACAACGCTTTTTGGGATCTATTAATGTTTATAATAAATTCATTCATAAATATGCTGAGGTTAGATTTCCTCTTAATAATTTGTTAAAGAAAAATGTTCCCTATGTATGGGACCAGGACTGTCAAAATTCTTTTGAAAAATTAAAAGCAGCTCTAATTCAAAAACCTATCTTAAGATTGTTTGATCCCAAAACACCTTGTAATTTATTTGTAGATGCATCAAGTCTTGGAGTGGGATGTGTTGTGAAACAGGCTGATGAAAATGGTATTTTGCACCCCATAGCATATCATTCTAGAAATCTTCGCGACTATGAAAAAAATTATGCAATTACTGAACTCGAATGTTTAGCAATTGTGGATGCTCTAGATAAATTTTACCATTATTTACACGGTCAAAAATTTGTCATTCATACAGACCATGCGGCTCTTACTTGGCTAAAAAATGTTAAAAACTTAAGAGGACGTCTTTTCCGCTGGTCCCTTAAACTGAGTATGTTTGACTACGATATTAAATATAAAAAGGGCTCCACTAATGTAGAGGCTGATATGCTGTCTAGATTACCTGTTTCAGAAGACCCCCCACATCATACCCATTTACTCAACTTGAATGATATCAGAGAAAATCAGAAAAAAGAAAATGTCAAGGTAGATGGTAAAAAATATGTTGAAATTAATGATGTTATTGTGATTAAAAAGAAAAGTTTGTATAAGATTGTCGTCCCCATGGCTTTACGTTTACCCCTCTTGGAAAAAGCCCACACAGATTTTGGACATCCTGGAATTTATAAGATGATAAATTTAATTACAAATCAATATTATTGGCCTAATCTTAATAAAGATATTGAAAATTTTGTAAAACATTGTCATACCTGCCAAATCAACAAAAAAAGTAGGCAAAAAAGATTTGGTTTGTTGCAGCTCATGCCCCCAACGGATATACCTTTTGAATGCTTGGCATTGGACTCTGTTGGCGGATTTAATCATTATAATTCGGCAAAGAAGTATCTGCATTTGGTCATAGACCATGCAACTCGCTATGTGTGGGGTTTCGCGTCAAAAAGTGTAACTACTGAAACTTATACAAACATTTTGAAACAATTATTTCAAACTCAAGTACCAGAAAAAATACTTACTGATAGAAATGGAGCATTTACAGCTTCTAGATTTAAACGTTTTCTTCGTAATTATAATGTAAAACACAGGTTAACATCCAGTCATCACCCGGAAACGAATGGGAAAATTGAGCGTTTAAATCAAACTATTGTCACCAGATTAAAATGTATTGTAAATTCATCACCAACTAAATTACCTTGGACAAAATTTTTAGATGAAGTATTGTATCAATATAATGCTACTCCACATTCGGTAACTCAATTTCCACCTAGTTATTTGCTGTTAGGAAAATTACCTTATGATCCTCTTTTGCCAGATAATGATTATTACCCTCCTGTTGAAGAAGCTAGAAAATTAGCTAAGGAAAGAACAATAGCTTACCATGAAAAAAATAAAATCCATTACGATGCTCGTTTTCTTCCTGTAAAGTTTAAAGTTGGTGACATTGTAATGTATGAAGAATTCCACTATCCTAATACACGTAAATTGACTCCACCATATTCTGGACCATATACTATCTTAAAACAACTATCTGATGTAAGTTTTGAAATTGATAAACCCAGTATACATTTTAAGAGAGATTCTGAAATAGTGCATGCTTCCAAGTTGAGATTCTATAACCCTCCTCAAAATTTAAAACTCTACCATGAATAACCCCCGTCTATCCCTTTCATCTTTCAATTTTTTATTTTTGCTTTCCTATCGTCCCTCTATCATTTTAGTGTTTGGATGAGGACCCAGCTGGATGTTAATTTAAAACCCAGCGGTGTAGTTGGCGGAGCAGTTTTAAAGTACTGCTAACCTTTTTATTTTTTTTTATTACTCATACAATGACAAAACTAGGAACACGTTAGGGGTCCTCCGCTCCGTGGTCTCCCGTCTATAGTCGAACTGTTTTCCCATTTTCTCTTTCCATGTAGAATGGAGAATTTGGCAAAACTGCTTCGCTTTCCCTCTGTAGGTGATTATCGACATCCACTTTTCCTTTTTCCTTGTGCAAGAGACACATTTTTTGGATGATAATCACCTCAGAGTTTAGAAATCCATGTCTCACTGAGCATGGTGGAAAGGATAGCCTAATTTTTTTTATTTTTTTGGTTAGAATTTCCTATTTTTACAAAGTTTCAAGTTCAAATTTTTTTTTTCTCCTGAGAATAAGTCCCACTAGAGTGTCCTATAAGCCCAAAGATGCTTATAAATAGATAATTTGGAGTAGTAACAGAGCTTGTAACTGCTCAGATGACATTTTCATGTTTGTGTTGTTTTTATTGCATTTGTAGTAATTGTTTTGTCCTATATTTACAATATATTTGAAATATCTTTTATGATATATTTTTTTAATTTAATGTTTTGAATAAGTGTTTATATCATGTTGAAGTATTTTTATAAGTTTAAGTGCATATTTTAATTGTTTGTGTTTGTAAATAATATAAGTAATTGCATATTATATTTCTGCTTTAAAGTATCATATTATTTAGTTTTTATTGTATTGTATGTTTAAAGAAAGGTGCAATGTTTACCTTTCCTGATGAACCAAATATAACCCACGAACAATTCTAACAGGACATGTTGGTTAACAAAAACTTTTGCAATGTGCTAATAGACTTTCAAAAAATAGCACATAATGTTCTCGCGAGAAATGTTTAAATTTTTTTTGCTGCAGCTGTGTGTTTTGTTTACAATATATGTCATATGTTTAATCTTCAGTGTATATCATCAAATAGTACCAGTATTTTATGTAAAAGTAAGCCCAAGCAGTTTGAGAGTCTAATTAGAATTCCGTAGAAAAAAAAAATTCAATAGCCTAGTTTAAAATGTGTTTAACTTATGGGGTTGAGCCCCGCAGCCCTTGCTGGCAAGTATTGTGGCGCTCATTTTTAAAGGGGGGGGGGATGTGAAATGAATGTGAAAAAGTATGAAAGAATTTTGAATGTGAACGAATGTGGATTGATATGAAAGGATAGTTTAGTTAAACCCATTCCAAATCAGAAACTAAAAGATAAAAATTCAAAGTTTAAAATCCCTAAATCGTGTGTCAAAATTTTAAAGTTTTGCCTTCATTTCTAGTTGCCCCTGTAACTTAACTTTCCTTACGATACATTTATTACGAACAGATATCAATTTTGAATCCTCGTTAAGATTAAAAGTGCTGACGGTAGCGCATCTCTCTTCTCCCGGTGGCTACATCTTGCATGTTAATTATCTGGGCTGCTTACCCAGATATGAGTCAAAAGTAATTAGCCAATTAAATGACATTTTTTCATAAGTTGCAAAGCGGTCCCTAGCGGTGGTCCGGCCGTATATAATGTCAGGAGCACGTTTTTTGCATGGCTTTTGACTCTAATCACACTCCACAAAAACTACGGCCAGTATTCTTCGAAGTGCGACGGCATCCTTGCCGTTGTAAGTCCGGCAATTCGCAAAAATATGAACGATAAGACGATGTTTCCCCGGTAAAAGACTCTTCAAACTGTCCCCTGGGCCTAGCTTAAAGAGAGACTTGTAATTACAAAGGAATAAACGCTAGTTCCCAGGAAAATGCTTGCTGATTTCTTTTACATTCGCACGACTACATCAACGACGTTATACCGATTACTGGAATGTGTGATAGCGGCGATCGACCGTCTGTCGTTACAGAGGGATCGATGTGCGTTTGTTATATCGAGGTGCGCCCGTTATACAGAGGCGGTATCTTACATATATATATATAATAATAATAATAATAATAATAAATTTTTGTGAATAATAACCATCAAACCACATAAATAATCACACACACACACACATAAATATATATATATATATATATATATATATATATATATGTGGCGTTTTGACGAAGATGAGACACTACGAGATGCAATACTCCACGAGAAAATGGCAGTCCGTCAAAGATATAGCAAGTTCCAGTCGATATTAACAATCACGGCGAAGAGGTGAGGTAATGAAAAGAGTGCACAAGAGTTTCTTCCATAAAAACCAGCCAATTTGCAGACAAATCTTTTATTGTCTGAGTGCAACGAAGACTCATACACAGCGCAGTATTACTTTGCCCCATATATAGCTACGATGGATATTAAAACCTTTCGTCAAGCTTAACTCAAAAAATATTTAACGGATTTTGTTCAAATTTTTACAGCAGGTACCTATAAAGGTGACAACGACGTCTATTTATTACCAAGAATAAATGCTAAACCGTTTGGAAATTATATTAAAAAAATAGATAAAAAAGCACAATTAAAGTACATACGTCACGAAAATTTTGTGCGTACGTCATTTTCACCGGCGGGAGATTTTCGTAGACAATCGGAATTGAAAAGTTCATGGAGCAAAAAATATGCACGCACTAATATTCAGCACAATAAAATATATTTCAATTTAGTAGAAATCGAAAATTAATCTGGATTTTTTTCTGTTTGAAAGAAAAACCCCGCAATAACTTGGTAGACTTGGTATTAGAGATTTGGCGCAAATCTCAGCAATAGCAGCTTTTTTTTTATTTCGCGTGTGTAAATTAAAAAAAAATATATATTTGGTGTTTAAATAAAAGGTTTCGATTTATGGCATTATTTCTTTTTTTTCTCTCTTTTTAGCATTTTAAATGGGATTAAAGAAAGGCATGTATTTTAAATTAAATGAGTGAAAGGTTTTCATTTAAATGAAATGAATTCAATATGAAAATGTTATAGGAACAATATTTGGCGATTTATCAACTGCGCCAGGATAACATAAAAGTACCAATATATCAAACGGTATGTATTATGTGAAATGAAACAATAATATTATAATCACCCGTCGTACAAGAAAAAAAAATAATATTCTGCATTCAGAAGGAAAAATTCATCTCCTGTGCCATAAGATTTGGCGAGTTCTTTTTTGGTGATAAGTTTTTCGATGTGATTGTTGGGATCTACAGGATTTGGCTTACTTTTTCTAAATCTTATTTTTTTGCAGATGTAGTATTATGTAAATATATTTTTTTGCAGATATTTTTCTATTTTGTATATTTGGCATTCTATTTTGTATATTTTCTATTTGGCATTTGGAAAAGAGATTTTTACCTTTTTATCTGTGCATTCGGAAATATTAAAAAATAAAAAAAGATTTACATATATCAAGCGTATAATTTTAAGTTTTGCATTTTTATACGGACCACTTCTCCATTTTTAGATTTTAAATGCTATTTATTATTTACTAGCCGTTTATTAATTGTTTACAATTTACCCCCCTGACAATAACAATTATTTATCACAAAAATGCCTTTTAGGTTTGTTAAATAAGTTTGTTTATATATTTTCCTTACTTATTAAAATATCGAATATGGCGATAAAATTTTATTTTAGCATCGAGGTTAAATTTTCAAGATGGTGCAAAAACATGCTTTAATAAACGTATGTTTGTAAATATTTGAAAAACATGTTTTACCGCTCTCTTGAAAAATTTTGTAAGATGCTAAAACTACCTTTTGGCACCATTTTAATTTTTTTTCGCCAACCGACATAGGATACGAAAATTTTCTCCATTCAGATACACAGGCAAGGCTGGTCTCCAACAAGAGTAAAGCTAGCAACAATATTGTTTTAACTCTATAAGAGTTACAATAATGATATTAAATGCTCCGATTGGCTTTGGGCCCAATTACGAAAGTTTCTCCTAAAAAAACTGTAGAAGAAGTCTTTTACATTTGTTTCAAATGAAGCTCGGTCTACAAGGTATTAGTTAATAATACAAACAACACTAATGGCATGGAGGCAAAAGTTTTAATTTAAATTTATATATTTGAAACCCTTCCCCCCTACCCCCCCCCCCCAAAAAAAAAAAAAAAAAAGAAAAAAAAAAAGAAAAAAAAAAAGGAAGTTACAGTAATGAATTTAAAATGGCGTTAAGCCACGCTTTCTGACATAAGCAATTGGCTGCAAACGCGATAACGAAACTTTCACTTAGCTTAATAACATGTAGCTAATATAGCCCTCAGGGTACTTTGCAGTTATACAGACCTTGTAGGTTTTTTAAAAAGCTTGAGACAATTCAGGTTTAAGAAGTTGAGATTTACTGTCAAATGATATAAACAACTATGAACACAAAACTGATGAATTATTATTAAGGTTTATGTATGTATTTAAAAAAAAAATTGCATCTGATTACACTTATTAGATAAATTAGTTCTGTTTGCATTTAATAACTGATAAACGGCTTTTGTATATTAAATGAATTGTTTAAATATTGGGAAGAGGTGGCGAGAGGTAGAAAGACGAGTAAACAAACAGGTAGACAGACGGGTAGAGAGACGAGTAGCGACATAGGTAGGCTGACGGGTAGCGAAACGAATAGACAGATGGCTAGACAGAAAGGTAAAAAGAGGGTTGACAGAGGGATAGCGAGATGGGTCACGAGACGGGTAGCGACACCGGTAGACAGGAATGTAGCGAGAAAGGTTGCGAGACGCGTCGCGTGGTAGATAAAGAGACGAGTAGAGAGATGAGTACAGAGACGAGTTGACTGACGGGTAATGAGATTGGTAGCGAGTCGGGTACAAAAACAGACGGATAGTGAGACGGGTATACAGACGAGTAGAGCGACAGTCGATGGGTACGGATATGGGTAAGAAGATGCGTAGAGAGGCGTATAGCCAGACGGGTAGAGAGGCAGATAGACAAGTTGTGAGACAGATAGACAAATGGATAGCGAAATGGATAGAGACACGGCTAAGCATACAAGTAGTTAGACGGATAGACAGACGGTTAGAGAAATAGATTGGCGGGTAGCGAGACCGGTAGAGAAATATAGAGACAGGTAGCGAGACGTGTAGAGAGATAGACAATCGGTTAGAGAGACGGGCAAAAGAACGGATAGGGAAACAGACAGATTGTGGAGAGACAGACAGACAGGCGGATTGGCGCAGTAAAGGCGCAGGGGGCAGAACCTCCTAGAGAAAAATCAAGAAGTATCTGTTAAGCTAAACTTTGAAATATATGTAATTTTTCAATTTTGCCGATATGGAGATTTAATGTAAAAGGTATTTTACAGAAGTCATCGAAAGATTTTTTGTTTACTTTAATAGTAATTTAGACTATAGTTTTGCAATCTGGTTTGTAGCAAAGCATGCTATCAATGTGGTTTGAAGTGAAAGAGTTTCTATAAACAGTTATACAAATAATAGATATATAATCAAGGAAGAAAAATTTTAAATTCACACACAAAAAAAGGTGCAACAATGAAATTAAATTTGCGTTAAGCCACGCTTGATAGAATAATCTATTGGCTGCAAATCCAATTGCGTAACTTTAAAAAGCTTGGCGTTTTAAAAAATCCGGCGTTTTTTTTTTTTTTTTCAAGTTTTGCGCAATTCGCGCTTAAGAAAATGAGATTCTTTCCCACATGTTAAAAAAAATTATGACAACACATCTGATGAACGGTACATCTTTTCTATTTTTTTAACAGTGTATATGAATTTATATATGATATTTTGTAATTCTATCATTTAATTTGCTCTTTTTCTTTATATTGTAATTGTTAACCCTACGTTCTCAGCAATATCACTCAGACTAATCCCTTTGAGGGAAGTCCTAGTTTAGAATAAGAGCGATGCCGTAACAACTCCCACGGGTATAAACTTATCGCCCTTAGGCTCCACGATGGATCACTACATTGTTTTAAAGATGTTAAATAGCTGATATGAAAATTCTACGGGACTAAAACACCAGATACATATTTGTTTATACTTCCAAACACGTCAAAAATCCTCTACTCCGAAGGATGCCGGCGAGTTTTGTTCACTGAGCGGAGTAATCCAGAATACGACGTCACGTGCGCACAAACCAATGAGTGAGAGGCGACCTCCAGACCAGCGAATGAGGCGAGAGGGAGAAGCTAAAACAGGAAAGAGTTCCTCCACTGGCCGCGTATCAATTTTGAAGTGAAAATTACCCAACACGCGAAATCAGATCATGGAATAATAATAATAAAAAGAAAATGGCTTTTTAAAAAACAAGCGAAATGAGAAAGCGTCTCGGAATTTTATAGATTGGGGAGCTGATAAAAGCTTACGAATGAACATAAAATTTTAGATTAAGATTTGGAATAAGATAATTATTAATATACGGGTACTTACTTTTAAAAGGACGTTAAATAGGAATTAATATTATTAAGAATTAAGGAAATACTGACTATGTCAGAAGTTAGATTAATTTAAAGGACTAATGCGAAATAAATGCGAAGAAAATAAATTTTTATATAACATATATATATATATATATATATATGTATTAAAAATTACGGAAATGAAACATATAGCATAAAAATAATTTATGAAAGAAAATTCATGAAACATTAAGTATTAATTTACTATCATGAAGTTGAAAAAAGAAAGAAAGAAATAGCAAAAGTGATTGGAACCAAAAAAATAAATAAAAATAATAATAATAATAATTTTATTACCAGTCTTTATCTTATTTTGTACTATCAACATGTATATTTATTTATTTATTTGCATGTTTTTGGGGTGTCAAAAACGAGTCTAACGATTTTCATGAAAAACGGATTAGGGGTGTTTTGGGCCTAGATATCGAAATGGCAGGGTGTCATTAGAGCTCCTATAATACAGGCTGACGCATCCTCGCAGATATGTGTCTCAAAGTCGAAAAACCAAGCTAATTTTCCGCCATTTAACATCCAGCCTCTTTCAGAAGGTGGAGGAACGAGGCCTTAGGCAACCCCAGCTCCGGCAGTGGTAGATTGAGATGCTGAACTGAGACCCGAATAATGCGAAACAAAATGGATATGCGTCAGCTCCTATTATAGGAGCCTTAGGTGTCATATGCGGGAAAAATCATAATCATACAATACCCACACTTGACACGGGTGAAAAAAACATTACAGAAAGCATAAACTAGTCGTTGGGGGCCACCGTAATACTTACTCATCAAGGATATGCATAATATAAAATATGAAAATAAAACATGCTTAAACTACTTATAAAATGCATTGCAATTCGAATAAAATCGTGGCTTGATGACGTCATAAACTTTAAATGTTCTATTACCGAATTGCGTAAAAGAAACATCCTTATAACTCCAAAAATGTTAATCATATCAACTAACGGTTTATTGCGTCGGATTAAGTGTCTAATTTCCAATTAAAATACATCTTTGGATTGAAATTTGGATGAAATACATAGGGTCATGAAAAATCGAAGAACGTTGAAAATAGGATTACAAATAGCTTGGCAGCTAATTATCCGATCGACTTCATTCTTTACGCAAAATTTATGTTTTTTTTATTGTATTTTATATTTACTCCTTAAAATAAACAATTTCGAAAATTTTTATATACCTTTTATCAGAACGAATATTTCGAGAGTCCGAAAAAAATAGTTCCGAATAATCGAGGTTACTGAAATTCAATAAGCTTCTTCCCAAAATTACCTACTAAGTATATACCAAATTTCAAGTCTGTATCTCAATTTGTTCGGGAGATAGAGCGTTTACAGACACACACACACGCGCAGACAGACGGACAGCAATTTTTTTTTTTAAATATGTTTTTCGGAATCTTCAGTGTCTGAAACGTGTAAATCCGTCGAAATTTTTCTGTCTGCTTCATCATACTATGTATGATGGGTAAGTAAAAAGTGTACAAGAACTGCCATAAATTGAAATGAAACATAATTCGAATAGTTTAGTGGAGTCACTCTAGATTTTTTTACCAACTTTTTTCCAGAATCACAGAATGTACCCTGCAGAATGTGCAGACAGAATGTGCCCTGCTTGGTTAATTATAGTCCATTATGACTTAAAAGGCCCCTACCCCCTTAGGGAGGAGCGTTGCGCATAAAGAATCCTTTGTTATTCCTAACAGTATTTGAACGGTAATTCTTGCCATTTTTAATTAGAAGATTTCTGCAATGGAATTAGGCAAATAAAAATGGAAATACCGGCGATGGAAGATTAAAACTTCTGTAAAAGACCTTCGTCACGAAGGGATTAATCAATATACTACTTTTATAAAACGGTTTTAAATATGGACGGAGCCTTGGGTAGGTTATGGGCGGAGCTATTTGGAGCGACATTTAAGATTTTGCTTTGAGGGGACAAATGGACATAATAAATCCAGATTTTCTGCCATTTTAAAATGAAATAAACTTTTTTTTTAAATTTATTTTTCATACATATTTTCAAATGAATATTTTTACTGCTATAATTAACTTACATGCAATTGTCAATGCATTCATAAAAATAAATTAAAACATTCAAATAATAATAAGAACGTAAAGAAACAGACAATGGTAAAATAAAGTATTAAACTCAGACGGGGGCAATTATCCCACCTTGTCCCACCCCCTTAAATGACACCCTTGAACTTAGGTCGAGTGAGTAGATCTAAATTCTTTATTTATTTATTTATTTTATTATTATTTTCTTTTCGTTTGGAAGTTTTAGTTAAGAAGATCTTTTCAGAAATTCTCTAAAATTCCTACAATGCATCCTATGATGTTTAAAGCTGTATGTTCCCCAATATTTTGGATAATATATAACACTCTCAGACAATTTTTCTAAACCTCTATGCCAACGGTACAAATTGGAACTTCATCAGTTATACATAAAGAGACAGTTCAGAAGCAAGTGATAACAGTTGATAAAGAGAGAAGTGACTGCGGTTTGAAGCTTAGTAGTAGTTGCCCTCTTCTGATAGTATCGCTCCATTTTCAATATTTTTGTGACAACAATCAGTGTTGGATTTAGCAGCTCCGGGGAGCGGACATTGGGAAGTTCCAGGGGGCGAGGGGCACTTTTGACCATACATAAGCTTAAAATCTTAAATCTTCCGGGGGAGACATTTCGATGAGCTGGGGCTGGGAGAATGTCCGCTCATGGCCACCCCCTGAATTCATTACTGGAACCAATTGCAATTTGTTCGTTGTGTTTCTGGAATATTTAGCCGAGTACATTTATTGTTCTTAGACAGTAATCCTGTTTTCTTAAGACAGTAATTAATGTTTAAAACATTTGTTTATATACTTCTCCATTTACTGTTGTTATTTTCGTCTCTGTAGTACGAGTCTAAAGACATATTATACACACGAACCTACATTTATTTGTTGAATGTTCTAGAAGTATTGAGGTACATTGTCATTTTTTCTCAAGTACTGTAGTATAATACCAAATAGTAAAAAAGTTTCATTTGCTACAGTTGATTATGATAACATTATTTAGATTTTTTAGCTTTTAAAATTAAAAAGCTTATTTGTTCACACTGTATGTATCTTTGCTAATCTGGGGCTCCGAAAAGAAAAAGCAGGGCTCCTTTCAGGGCCGTAATCGGATGGGCACAGAGTGGTCTGAATCCCCCTCGCCTAGCAACTTCTTGAGGCTCTTCTAGAATTCATAATATTTTAAAAATTTAAAAATTTTGTAGTCATAAGCTTTATGACTAGATCATCAGGGAATTAGTCCCAACAAAAAAATTTCAAAGCTACCCTCTGACTTTGCGAGCTGGTTACTGCCCTGCCTCCATTACGTGGGTCTTGATGGCACCTCAGGGTTAAATAAATTCAGACTTTTTTTTTTTTTTTTTTTTTTTTTTTTTTTTTTTTACCACGGGAGACTCCAGCGATGATACATTATATTCTGATTTTCCAGAGGGAAATTTATCCTGCAAAATTCTACGTCTAAAGGCATGTTTACACACGAACCTACATTTATTTGTTGAATGTTCTAGAAGTATTGAGGTACAAAAGGTACATTGTCATTTTTTTTCCTTAAATAATTCTAATTCTATATAGTAAAAAAGTAATCAAACTCTATCTATATCAAATTATTATCTAAATCAAATAGACACTGTCCAACGTGCTTTTCCTCAGCGACCAATTAAAAAAGACAGCGCTATAGCTCTAACAAATACCTCTTCCAAAACTATTGCATACATTTTTCTCAAAAATCCCGTTTTTTTTATCTAGTTGAGAACTGTGGGAACTAGTAATTAAGGTATTTACTTCTAACTGGGAATGAAGCTACAGGAGGCGTGTCTTTATCTAGTGAAACATTAAATTTGTCTTTTTAATTCCTTATGTTTTTACATACTATTTTTTACTGTTACATACTGTTTTTACACACATTTCTATGAATTTTTTATCTATTTTCCACCCAAAATTTCACTTTAAATGTAAAAGGAAAACAGTAATAATACAATTTTCTTTGGGAAAATGAATGATTTGTCAAATCTCTCCTTTTTTAATTTAATTATAACATAAGAACTCCAAGTCAAAATATAGGTCACTCCCTATTCACTCATTTTCATTCTTTCAGATTTAGTTGATCTTGTCGGTGACCTTTATCTGGACCTAAACAACGCCACTTTTATTTCTCTTCTTGAACTATAATTTACTCATCTTAAAAGCGATCCGTTATTTTTCGTTGGCTCGTGTCCAGTTTTTCAACGTCTACTCCAGCAGAGAAGTATTTTATTATTTTTTGTAACACTGTTTAATATAAAAACAAATAGTATTGTAGTTAGAATGCGGAACACGAGTGAAGAAAATTACCCAAAAGTATATCCGCCGACAATATAAATTTCCTGAACGCTAGTGTGGATTTATTAACTAGCTGGTTAATTTACTGACTACGAGAAATGCATTAGATAGCTCGCTTATTAAAATAAGCATTTTAAACAAATTTGAAGACAATTTTAAAAATTTTTATTTGAAAAAGCGATATGCAGTCGAACTCGCTTAATACCAGCATGGCTAAAACGGGAGTCCGGTTAAAACGAACAAGTTGCACGTTAAGAATGGGTTCATCATTTAAACTGTATTAAGATTTTTCCCGCTTTTTACGAGCTACAAAAGCAGGATCATGGGTAATACGAGCAAAACATCTGTTTATTTCAATGTAATTTTTTTGCCGTTACAAATAGGTACATTTGCGAAAGAAATTATCTTCTTATCGAACACTGGTCTCTGTTAGAGCGAAAATTTCTCCATTACAACTGTCTTTCACAATATAATAATTAATCAGTTTTACCAGTCAGAATTTCAATCTTTAAGGAGATCCCCCCTCCCCCACCAAAGAATGCGCAAAAGAATGTCCCGAGGTCTTGAAAGAATGCTAGAAAGAGGAGAGAACTCAGGATGTTTCAAATTCCGCCCCTTTGCCAAATTTGCAACTGAGCCATGGAAAGAAGGAGCATAGAAGAAATCCCTTATTTCTTTCTTTAATTCCGTTTTCTGGGCCTTATTAACCAGCATTTTCATGTCTGATACATTAATCAGACCATATTAATCAGACTTTTCATCTGTATTATTTCACTGTTAAGATGAAAAGGATCTGTGAAATCAAAAGTTCGAAAATTGCAGTGACTATTGTAATGTTAGATTGTAATGTCTGAATTGATCAGTTGCATTACTGTACTTTATTCATGTCCTTTGAAAATACAAATAAGTGATGCAATTTATAACAGTAATTACTTTAATTATGTGTGTGTGTGTTTAAGATTTTTATTATCTTTACGGGTATTAAGAGCAACGGTTAATACGAGGACTTTTATAATTATGTTGTTTCTCGTATTAATCAAATTCGACTGTACTATATTAAGGTGGCGGATCAGTCAGATTCTGCATTCTTTTTTCCCATGTTAAACCAATGGCATTAAAGTTCCTCGGTTTCCTTCAAATATCTCATCAAATAATTAAGTCTTTTGAAATTTGTTTTTTTAGTGATACTTTAGATGAATTATCGCGTAGTTACAAATTTCATTTTTCTCTTATATACATTTAAATATTTGTTTTAGCAATATTTGTTTTAGCATTTACATTTACATCATTATATGCTGTCTTTTAAACGCTAAAACAAATACTTAAATTTAAATAAGAGAAAAACTGAAATTTGCAACTACGCGATGATTCATCTACAGCATCACTCACAAAAAACAAAATTTGAAAAGCTTAATTATTTTAGGAGATATTTGAAGGAAACCGAGGAACTTTAATGCCATTGGTTTAACATGGGAAAGGAGGATGCAGAATCTGACTGATCCGTCACCTTAACTCTTTATGTCCTGAAGTATGAATTAATGAAAAATTCACCTTCCAAAGCACTTTTACTCAATTTTTGGAAATAGAAAACAGTATACAAGTTAAAAATATAAACATTACATAATTGTACTTTATACTTTGCTAAAAGCAGTGTAAGATGGAAATATTAAAACTTAGTTAAAAGTCATATTCTTCCAACGGTTTCGGCTAAACTTTATAGCCATCCTCAGGGACATCAAAAGAGAAAACTGGTGATGCTTACAGCTTGACGAGAGAGGAATCAGATATGGTTGGGAAAACCAAGACTGAAAAATAAGTGGAGGGGAACACATAATATGCTGGAGCAAATTGTGATGTTGTAATAGGAACAATCAAGATTATTTATGTGAGATAAAAAGTTACTAATTGCTATAATATTCAGTGAATCTGTCAAAGTTTAGAATATTAATGCGTCTTGTAATGAGAATTGGATAAGTTTTTGCAAGAATATAATTTAATTCATTCACTAATATAATACCGAAGAAAAAATATGCTCTAAATTTTGCAAATAGTGTTTTAAATACAAATATACATATTACAAAATTCAAAATTCCGTATGTTATTAAAATTGTTCTATAAAAATCTTGCCTTCTAAATTCATTCTACAACCCTAGTTTATAATTTTTTTACAATATTAAACAATATTCCATTAATTTCCGTATCTAAATTTCTTTTTATTTTAAATTGCGAAAACTCTTATTTTATTCCCCTTCAATTAATGTCTAAAATCACTTTCCGTATTTATTTTTTCTTCAAAAAACCCTTTTTATTTCCAAAATCTTGAAGTCGAATTCATTCTATTAAAAACATTTATCATTTTTATACCATTTATGATTTTTTTCCTCTTTTTTTTTTTTTTTTTTAAATTCCATAACTCGATTTCCCGCGTATTCCCGGCTAGGTCGGTTCACTCCAATTTTATGCCGCGTACAGTAATGAATCCCGCAGACTTGTAGCCCGTTCATTGATTAAATTATCCTTGCATTGTCGAAGATATTCCTACGCCTCGCCAGTTTAAAACGAGACGCATCAGCTCGAGAGCACAGAATTTTGCTGATTTTGAGAACTATGCTGCATGTAGTGAGAGAATTATTGTGTCTTTGAGTTCAATTCTTCTTCTAACATCTAAATTTACATCTAAATTTACTTGATCTTTTTTGAAAGATGTCCACGGAAATATGAAAATGTTCTTAATACTTATAATTTATATAAGTTAATAAAGTCTATTCATCTCCATAACTGCGTTTTCTCTGGGAAAATCTTCTACATTCACCGTCCAGGCTGAGTAAACATAGAATACGACTGAAATTTATGAATTATTTGACCGGATACTGTGATAGTTACCGCAGAATGTGTAGTACTATATTATAGAGAATGATAACTCTTAAGTTAAATGGAATGCTCGTATTGTCACATACATATGAAGGAGATGCGGGATTCTCTAGGATAGTTAGTACTGCAGAATATTAGGGTCTGTTACTTTTTTTCTGCCCTGAACCGCCCTCACACAATTTGCCCGCTTCTATAGTGGCAAATAGATACCTAGCGTAATTTAGCAGTTTCTTTGGAGAACTACGCTTATGACACTGTTCCTGAAGCAAGATGCATCTGATTCAGATCTATTAATGCAATAATACGCAAAATGAACTTTTTGCAGTTGTGACACTTTTTTTGCGAGTGAGTGATATTATCTTTCTATTTTAGTGACAACAAATATTATTACATACAATTTTAAAGTGTTTTTCTTAACACTTGTGTTTCAGTACAAAAGTGGATAATTGCCTAGTCGACTCTTGACTCGATTTAAGTGGTCCTGAAAAGGGAAATGGTTGGAATGTACTTAGTTCTAGGCAAGAAATAGAAGCGATCATTATGGTACAACAATACTGGAATTTGTGTAGTTTCAGCGTTGTAAAGTTTATTTTATTAGTTTTTTAAATGTTTGCTAGTTTTAAAAAATCTTAAATATGAATGCTTTTAAAGTTACTAAGACTTTTTATATTACTGCGAGTAACATATTTATTAAGCATTTAATTACCATAATTAAACTGTTTCTAGCATTTTTATGTACATTTTTATCGCTTGCTTTTGGATCTTCATTCTCTTAAGGTTAGACCGGATATCTTACGAGGGATAAAACTGGATATTGGGAAACAATGTGGAAGAGCGGGTAAAAAGTGCTTAAAGAGAGGACAGTAAAAACTAAAAATAAAGCATTGATTAAGACTTTTCTAGAGCTTATAAAGATGTGAATTTCCTTTCTGCAATTTCTCAAATTGTAATGAAGAAAATTATATATATATTTAATACTAAATCAATAGACATATAATTGAAATATTGTTAGTTAAGTTCCTTAAGTTAGCGATGTAAAATAAAGTATTTTGTCCTTCTTCAAAAGAAAATATAAATTCTTTTATTTCTTGTAAGATTAACATATCTATGTGGTTTCAGCCCACCATTGGTGTAAGATTGATGATCTGAATTTTTTGATAAAACCATTTAATCAAATAAATGAGATAAAGTATGAAGTACAATGATATATTTATGAGGATATTATTGTACAAGGATAAGTGCAGAGTATTTATGCAAAGTTACATTAAATTCAGGCTTTAAGAAGCAAACTAGTTATAAGGTAGGCTGTTTTATCCCACTTTCCCCTACATGTGCAGTTTAGTCTTTAGTCCATCGATCAGCCAACCGATATATCTGACGCAATTCTAGCCGTTAGGCCAACTAATAACCAATAATTTGTAGGCCAGACGGTCGAACTCAACAGTGGGTCAACAACTCTGTATGTCTTGAGAATGCTCTTGAATAAAGTAATAAAAAAGGAAAGAATCACTCAAGTCTTATTTAACAGCAAGATGACGATTATAAAAATCATATTTATCGACAGCTTTGAAATCCAGGATGAAATGGCTAACGAAGTATAGCAAATAAAATAAAGAAAAGTGTCCAGTTAAATTGATGGCATTGAGCTCACAGGCTATTCATACTAATAGTATATTATACTCTTATTTCAAAGAATAATGCCCTCGAATAATAAAGAAATCGACAAAAAGTTAAGGGGGGATTAGCTCCCGTTCCCCATCTATGCTTAACCCCCAAAACTAATCAGGACTGCGCCTTATTAGAATGAACCTATATACAAAATTTGAAGCAAATCGGATACAGAGCTGCCAAGTCTCCGGCTTTTTGGATACCAGTATTTAGTACAGAAAATTTTGTTTTGTTTGATCGGAGAATTCTGTGATTTAAAAGAACAACATTTTCTCTAAAAATATACTGGTGTACAAAAAGCCGGAGACTTGGCAACTCTGCAGATATTTCTATCAAGAGTTATCGTGTTACGTACATACAGAACCTGCGGGCACATTAGCTCTCAGGTTTTGATATCCTGTAAGCTAATAAATTATTTTTTGAGTTAATGTGACACAACCATGGATGTATAAAGTTATGATCAATGCGATAATATTCTTAAGTATCTACTGTAGAACGTTCCTAACGAAGTTCTAACTTTAGTAATGTTTGTTTAAAAAAAATCTGAATACCACATGACTTGTTATATAGAAAATTGTGGCGCAAATGAAATTGATGCTGCTTTAAACATGCACAGCGAATAAAGCGGGGTCTTTAATATAGATTCAGATATATAATACCAAAGCCATCTTCATACTTGGTGCTATGCACAAGTGTTAAACCTTGTAATGTTAGACACTATACAAATAGGTAAAATGATTTGAGTTCGTTAAAATATTTGCACCCTTTGACTATGCAAGGTATGCGCCTTTTGGTCTGAACCACTCCGACTTTCGTCTTACAGATGTGTCGTCTGACGAATGGAACAATTAGTCATTGCAGTCAAAACAGCACTTTTGGAAGCATTTCTGGATATCTAAGCAATTTGTTTTAGGTAGCTTTCATTAGAAAAAGTAAAAAGATACCTATTGCAGCCGTTCGGACGAAAGCAATTCCGGAAAATTTCGGTATATTTTCACCGATCATGACCCCCCAGACCCCAAAACCACACTCTGCTCAAATGTTGATTTATGTATATATTATGTATCTGATTTATATGTCATACGATAGCACTCGTATATCTAAACTGATTTGGATGAAACTAAGTGTGTGTATTAAGCTCACCAATATCTCGACCGAGATCGTTGGCCAGTTTGGTCTGCCATCTTGTTTCAAAAGAACGGCCACTAAAAGATTATATATATTATATAAAGATTATATATATATATATATATATATATATATATATACACACAAAAATTAGAAATTCAAATTTATTTTTTGTTTAAATATTAGGCCCTGATACAAGGATTCCGGAGAAGTTTTGTTTCGCCTCTATCTTAAGAAATGACTGAGATATAGCAGTTTGAAATTCTAGGGTCGCTGACATTTTGAAACAAGACAGCAGATTACAAAAAAATCGAGGATTAATTTATGAGATTTAGTAACCGCGATTTCTCGAAAATTATTATCTTTCATTGTTGTAATCATTTTCCCAATCATACGCATAAAACTATATTGATATCCGTTAACGTCAAATTCTCACCAAGCTTGGCGATACCTGGCGAAATATCGCCAAATTTGGCGATTAAAATAAGCCTCCATAAATGAAGCCAACTTGGCTATAGGCCACTAATTTGGCGAATTTTTTATTCAAATTCAGAAAAACGAATCTTCTGTAATCGGGTTTTTTTAATTTTAGCTTGATGCTTTTAAATAACAAGATATAGGAAAGCAACCTTTTCCTCCCGGTACAGGCCGGAAGGACTTTTTATTATGGTTGACCGCTACTATTCCTTGGATGTTATTCTAAATATAAAATTTTATAAAGCTGCAGTTTATCCTAGAAATGTACTTTCTCTTTCAAAAAAAAAAAAACGCGCTCCTTTTATTAAAATATAAGAACTTAAAGTCGAAATATAGGTCACACACCCTATTCACAAATTTTTATTCTCTCAGATTTAGTTGAACTTGTGGTTGATCTTAATTTGGACCTAAACATATGCTACTTTTATTTATCTGTTATATAATTATAATTTACTCGTCTTAAAAGCGATCCGTTATTTTTCGTTGGCTTGCTTCCAGTTTTTCAGTGTCTACTTGAACAGAACTGTCTTTTATGATTTCCTTTAACGCTGTTTAGTGAAAAAATAAACACTATTGTAATTAGAATGCGGAACAAGCAAAGAAAATTACTCGAAAGTGTAACCGCCGAAAGTATAAATACAGTGGAACTTCAGTTATACGTTTTGCTCGGGACCGGACAACAAAACGTATAACTCAGTAAAACGTACAACTCAATTAATGGTCTACCGAAATCATTTTTTAAATATAATGTAATAACTTTGTTCCGCTAAGGAGTCTGTTACCTTTAATGACGAAAATGGTAGTTTCCTAAGTATTATTGCACCCATGACATAAATTTTCGGAAATGGAACAGAGTAGAAAAATTTTATCATAAAATCTTTATTAAAAATATTTTTAATACACATAGAGTACTTAAAAGAAATCATTGGAATCGCCTTGGCATGTAAATCATTTATCGAAAGACATTTCAGTAGTTTACTGAATTTTGTTGAAATAATCACTAATTTTCCATTGTTTCTTTTCGGCAGAGCCAACATTGAACAGCAAAATTTGCATTTTTGTTAAGAATGCACAATGCAGCATCGCCTTATCCTTACTGCTTTTACTACTGATGAACCGCTTACTACGTCAAAAGCCCTCAGATCAGCTCCGATGTTTGAGTTAGATATTTCAAATCAGACTCATCCGACGCGTCGTCAGTGTTTTCGGTTACAAAATGTATAAATGAGACAAAATTTTGTCCGAGGACGTAAAAACGTAACGTATAACTGAGGGAAATGTATAACTCGAAACGTATAACTCAGCTAATTTTTAATGTCAAGCGGCCGGGACCGCTGAGTTGATACGCATAACTGAAGTACGTATAACGTACGTATTGTTCGTTTTGTGAAGTACGCTATAGTACGCATAACTGAAGGAAACGTACAACTCAGGTAACGTATATATGGAGTTCAACTGTATATTTAAAGCTAGTGAAAATTGTTAGCTAACTCGTTAATTATAGGGGAGACTTGATCCCTAGGTCTAAAAGCAGGGAAAAATGCAATCAAGTCTCTGAAACCGGCAACACTAATAATGTGATTCCTTATCAACAGATCTGACAACAGAATTTCATTCACCCATTTTTATTTTTGTTGTAAGAAAAGAATATCTGATTTATTACAATCAAACTTCTTTTTCAGTAGGTAGTTTATGTTTCTTATTTTTTGCTAAATATAACTAAATTACTTAAGTTGATTGATATAATTTACTAACATTCCATACTGCTTAAATGTCATTATTTAAATCCCATACAATTTCTTTACTTTTGATTTAGCAATTATTTTTCCAACACTTGCACACTAGGGACACATGATCCCCATTGTACGGGGAGACTTGATCCTGGGGATCAAGTGTCCCCAAAGTTAAGCTAAATTAATGTTAAATTTTATTAACCCCTACTCCTAATTGTGATTTTCAAGACACATTTAGACAATATCAATATTAGTTAGAGTATGGTTACCTTGATTTTGGATAGTTGACAAAGATATAAAGTTACCATATAGCTGCACATGATGGTTAGCAAGCACATGGTGACTGTGCAAGGTTTGTTTTGTGGTTACGTTTGGATTATTTTTAAGTCAGAAACCTATTTATAAATTAGAAACGTACAATTCCATTTAATATGTGTTATGTAACCAAGTTTTAAACACCCTATGTCCATATATATATTGAGCTAAAAATTTCATTTGTGCAATAGAGGGTTCATTTTATTGCAGTGATTAAGAACTCTGTGTTTATCTTTTCTTTTTACAGTCATGCCACGTATTTATAAAGCTAAATACGTGTTCAACACAGAAAAAGCATCAATGTTGCAGACTTACAGGCAACAGTGAAGGCTGTAATAGATGGATCCAGTTTTAAAAGTGCAGCAAAATCCATTCATATTAATGTGATGACTTTAAAACGTTATGTGAGAAAACAAAAATCTCAAGAAAGTGACATTTCTTATGAATCAAATTATAAGCACTCCCAATTTTTTTTCAGTTAACAATGATCTTTTGTGTGTATAATTTAAAACATCAAGTAAATTAGATCATGGATTTACTCCTATACACACTAATCACCCTGTTCAAATAATAACAATTATCGAATTTCTGAATTGAACGGAATTTCCTACCCTAAAGCCAAGATGCCAACTAACATAATAAATGGATTTAAAATTAAACCAAACATAGTGACTCCAGAAGACATACAAGCCTTCCCTGAAATTTAATTATCCAAAACGGGAAAATAAAGGATCTTCAAAAATTTTGACAAGCACACGAACTAAAAGACAGATTGAAGAAATACAAGATCGCTGACTGAATAAAAAACATAAATCAAGAAAAACTCATTTCATCTCAAGAAAGAAAAGTAAAAACACTAAAAATGAAAGCCCCGAATCTTCAGAAAGCGAGAGCAGTTGTAGTGTTCATGATTCAACCGAGCCAGATTCACTTGATGAACATTCTTATGAAATCATCGAAGATCCACAAAATTTGTCAATTGATAAAAGTGACTTTGTCATTGTGCGATTTCTAGGAAAGAAGAAAATTAGTCATTTGAAAAAACTGTAAAGAAGATTTCATCATCTGAATGCAAAATCAATTTTCTAAGAAAAAGAGGACTTAATTCCGCCCAACTTATTTATCCAGAAAATGTTTACATTAGTGTTATGGGCAATGACGAACATTGTCAAAAAAGTACCTAAACCAGTCATGCTTGGTGGAACTCTTCACATTGCAACAATTTTAACATTTACATTTGACTTTTAAAGCTTTGAAAATGTTTTTTGATCATTAATTTTAGCAATAATAATCATTCATATGGAAAACAGTAATTTTTACCAAATGTAGAATATTTTGTGTGTGTCCCTTTTTTACATGTTAGTCAACAATAAATTTGATTTCTACAACTTAATATGAATCATTTCAATGCATCTGTTTCAAGGATCAAGTCTCCGTTGGAAAGGGATCAAGTCTCCCTGTAAGTGGGGAGACTTGATCCTTTTTTTTCTTTTTTGGAAAATAATTTATATTTATTTTAAAAATGTTTTTTTGAAAATAAAAAAATACTACAACATTAAAGACCCATAAACCTTTAATAATAACTAGAAACATTAAAAAAAAAATTTGTTTTTTCCAAAATAAAAATTGAAAACTGAAAAAGGGATCAAGTCTCCCAAGTCTCCCCTACTGACCTTGACCATTGAGATTAGCAGAGCCCGCTTATTCGAATAACCACTTTACTAAGAAAATTTAGTGTAAAACAATTTATTTTTCGAGCAAAAAGTAGTCGTTAAATTAGTCGTAATTATAAACGTAGTCATTAATTAAACAAGTTGGAAATTGTACGTCAAACGTTACAAATGAGGTGGTTTCGTACTGTTATTATTTCAGTGAAATGAATTGTATCGTTTGTTATTATGATACTTCATTTACGTAATAAAAAAAAGTACATTTTAAGTTGGCAACATTTTATCTTTTGTTGACATTTACTGAAAATTCCAAAGGGAAACTTAAGCCTAGCTTTTCACAGCCTAAATTTCAGAGCTTGAAATATATATTTAGACTCTTTTTTCCATTTAATATCTATTTCTCTGGAAACATCTATCCAAAACATTGTCGGTAGATTATAGGATATCTATAATCAAACAATTTTAGTCTAGAAATTCGGTTCTGAAGCTCAGTAATACGGAAATAATATGACTCTATCTTAAATAGGACATAATCACCATGGCAACCTGAAATCATTACCTATCATGGGATATCACTGAATTATTTACGTTTGATAGGATTTAATAGAATGAAGAATGTGACTATAACTTGATCATAGAGGTTATAAAATGTCATATACGTTGTATATGACTATAACGTCATACATGTCAGATAACTTGACGATACATCTCGGTCGCTTGTCGATTAATCCTCGGAAGATGCTATAACAAGGAAGTACCGATTTTCAAAAAATTCAAATTACTTAATAAATATTTTTATTAATATCTTTTTAGCACTTTCCAACCTAGTTGAAAAGTGCTTATGACTTCGGTTTGTCTGGCCGTATGGCCGTCTGCCGTCTGGCCGTATGGCCGTCTGCCGTCTGGCCGTCTGGCCGTCTGCCGTCTGCCGTCTGCCGTCTGTCCGTGCTCTAACTCCCGTAAATATGCTCGGATTGCTCTGCAATTTTTATATGTTATTGTCGTTATCTATAGCATGTTCCCTATTTCAACGGAAGTGTGTAGCACTTATAGTTTTTTACAGGGGTACTCAAAAGAATTCCGTTACATTGCGGTCTATGGGAAAAATCATTTACGGTTTATTTAAATAATGTTTCCCTATTTTAAACGCATTGACATTTATATATATCACTAAGGTGTATTAGAAAAAGCTTAATATGGAATAGGGTGTGCATATCACTTATAGTTACTTTACAGGGACAGTCAAAAGAATTCCGTTACATTACGTCTATGGAGAAAAATCGTCTGCGGTTTATTTAAATAGTGTTTCACTATTTTAAACGCATTGAAATTTATATATATTACTAATGTGCATTACAAGAGGCTTACTACAGAATAGTGTGTGTATAGCAGTCATCGTTCATTTACAGGGACACACAAAAGAATTCTCTACTGTCTCTTAACAATAATTCCTGGAAGTGCGTTTTAAGTTACTGAACGCGATTTTAATTTTAACTCGCTTTTTGTCTATTACGTGGTGTGCATAAATTCTGTAGATCCTATACAGGGCAGCACAAAAGTTCGCGAACACATTTCCGTTTATTGACAGAAACTCCAGAAGGAGAATTTTAAACTGTGCTACGCGTTTCCTAACTAAACTAAAATTTAGCATCCTATATAGTATATATACAAATCTATAGATCATATACAGGGCTGAATAAGAGTATTCGGATATTTTTCCGAATATTGCATCTGTTGGAAATTCCTGAAATTAGGTTTTTAAATATGTTATGCGTTTTCCAAATTGTTTACTTAAATGGTATCTTTTAGCTTATTAAACGGTATGTTTTGAGAAATTATTTTGGAAACGATGGAAAGTGCTACATAATCTATGCTTGACGCATGATTTTTCGTTCTTGTTTAAGTTTTGATTCGATTTGGTAAAATTTGAAATGACTCGACAAAACTCCCTAACGATTATATATATTCAATTTCAAACCATTCGGTTGGGTAGTGATGGACAGACGAACGGACCAGACGACGAGTATAGGGGCTATCTTTAAAAAGTATACAAATACAATTTTAATAAATCAGAATGCGGTCGTATGTGAAGTAAAAATTAGGACATAGCGCAAGCAAGGAAAAAAAAATTGGAACAGCCTGTTGCTTTTGTTTTTAAAACAAAGCTTATTTTTTAGATGTCATCGTTTCGATCTGCAAATGCGAGTGTTTAGAATTGCATCGTCTGCCATTATTTTTTCTCATATAAAATATCTCTCATTGTTTTGGACATTTTCGTTTACAGAAGCGATTATTTATCATATCCGCGTATTTATAATATGTCTTTTCTTACTAAGTTGATGGCACTCTTTTTTTTCGTCGTATCTTCTGTAGTTTTCGAGATTAGAGACCCTATCTCGATACTTATAAGAATGGATATTTTGGTATTTATGACTAGGTGGCGCTGCCAGGTAGTGTATAGCCGATTAGTGTACCTGAACACCACATTCTTGGCTATAGCCAGGCCTGGACCGTAGTGTGCGACGCACACCCAGAGTCGTACTTAGATGTATGCGACAGGTGCGGCTGCACAGGGCAACTAGTATGGCCTCAGCCCGCAACCCCCCTCCCCAATATATATATATATATATATATATATATTTAGTACAAAACAGCTATATTTACTATTCATTTAATAAATATTTTACTAAATATTTATTATTTATTTTGTTGTGAGTTATTTATTTCATAACAAAATTTATATGTGCAAGCATTTTTCGTCATAAAATGTAAAATGTTTCATCAATAAAATGCTCAGGGCAATTTGTGGAGGTTTCAGAATAGAATTAATTGTTTGTAACTTATATTCAATTTATAGACACATTTATACTCTAGCCTTAGACAGTACCAAGCGCACAGCAAATTTGGACGAGTCCATGAAGTGAATAAGAATTGTTGAGGACGATGTTGATAATGAATACGACAAACTGCTCACTATTATGTTAATAATTATTTGTAATGTAACAACACGGATTTACTTTCCTCCTTGTATAATCAAGTTTCTCTTTTTAACACTTTCCAACCTAGTTGAAAAGTGTTTATGACTTCAGTTTGTCTTGCCGTATGGCCGTCTGCCGTCTGTCCGTGCTCTAACTCCCGTAAATAGGCTCGGATTGCCCTGCAATTTTAATATGTTATTGTTGTTATCTATAGCATGTTCCCTATTTCAACTAAAGTGTGAAGCACTTATAGTTTTTTTACAGGGACACTCAAAAGAATTCATACAAAAGAATCATTTGCAGTTTATTTTAATGATGTTACACAATTTCAAACACATTTTAATTGATATATATTACGAAGGTGTATTACAAGAAGCTTAATATGGAGTAGGGTGTGCATAGCACTTATAGTTACTTTACAGGGAAAGTCAAAAGAATTCCGTTACATTACGTCTATGGAGAAAAATCGTTTCCGGTTTAATTAAATAATGTTTCACTATTTTAAACGCATTGAAATTTATATATATCACTAAGATGCATTACAAGGGGCTTACTACAGAATAGTGTGTGTATAGCAGTCATAGTTCATTTACAGGAACACACAAAAGAATTATCTACTGTCTGTTAACAATAATTCCTGGAAGAGTGTTTTAAGTTGCTGAACGCGATTTTAAATTTAACTCACTTTTTGTCTATTACTTGGTGTATATAAATTCTGCAGATCATATACAGGGCAGCACGAAAGGAGAATTTTAAACTGTGCTACGCGTTTTCTAACTAAACTAAAATTTAGCATCCTATGTAGTATATATACAAATCTATAGATCATATACAGGGCTGAATAAAAGTATTCGGATATTTTTCCGAATATTGTATATGTTGGAAATTCCCGAAATTACGTTTTTAAATATGTTATGCGTTTTCAAAATTGTTTACTTAGATGTTATCTGTCAGCTTATTAAACGGTAATGATTTATAAAATTACTAGCGGCCCGTCCCGGCTTTGCACGGGTAGACAATGTAATTTTTTTAGTATATTTGTTTTCCTGAATTTCGCGCTCTAGCCAAAAACTGTTGTTGAGATATGACGAAATGACCTAAAAGTTCCGAATCCCCCTTTAACCACCTTCGAGGACCACCTTCGAGGAGGGGGGGGGGGTTGGGATTTCTAAATTCACTGAAATAAGTGCTTAATCATTTGTTTAGTAGATTTGTTTTTCTGAATTTCGCGCACCTACATAAAACAGCTGCTGAGATATGGCGAAATGTCCTATAATTTTCGAAACCATCCCCTTTAAAACCCTTCGGAGGAAACTTCTAAAGTCACTGAAATGCGTGTTTATCCATTTTTTTGTAGCTGTGTTTTCCTGAATTTCACGCTCCTACATAAATTTGCTGCTGAGATAAGGCTAAATGACCCAAAACTTTTGAATACCCCTTTAGCCGCCTTCTGGGGGGAATTTCCATAATCGCCGAAATAAACACGTGTTTAACCAATTTTTTAGTAGATTTGTTTTAATTAATTTCGCCCTCCTACATAAAAGCTGAGATATGGCGAAGTGACCTAAAAAATTCGACACCCCCCTTTTAACCCTCTTTGGGGGGAAATTTCTAAAATCGCTGAAATACGTGTTTAACCAATTTTTTAGTAGATTTGTTTTCCTTAATTTCACGCTCCTACTTAAAACTGCTGTGAGATATGGCGAAATAACCTAAAACATTTAACCACCCCCTTTAACCACCTTCAGGGGAGAATTTCTAAAATCGTTGAAATACGTGTTTAATCATTTTTTTAGTAGATTTATTTTCCTGATTTTCGCGCTCCTACTTATAACTGCTGCTCAGATATGGCGAAATGACCTAAAACATTCGACCACCCCCTTTAACCCCCTTCTGGTGGGAATTTCTAAAATAGGCTGAAATAGGTGTTTAATCATTTTTTAGTAGATTTGTTTTCTGGAATTTCAAGCTCCTACCTATAACTGCTGCTGAGATATGGTGAAATGACCTAAAACATTCGACCACCCCCCTTTAACCCCCTACTGGGGGGAATTTCTAAAATCGCTGAAATAGGTGTTTAATCATTTTTTTAGTAGATTTTTATTCTGGAATTTCAAGCTCCTACCTATAACTGCTGTTGAGATATGGCGAAATGACCTAAAACATTCGACCACCCCCCTTTAACCCCCTTCTGGGGGGAATTTCTAAAATCGCTGAAATAGGTGTTTAATCATTTTTTTAGTAGATTTGTTTTCTGGAATTTCAAGCTCCTACCTATAACTGCTGCTGAGATATGGCAAAATGACCTAAAACATTCGAACCCACCTTTAACCCCCTTCGGGGGGGAATTTTCAAAAATACCTTCTTATTGCTTGCTTAGGCCATAACAGCAATGTACAGTCCAAATTGCATGACTCTGACTTTAGTAGTTTCAGCTGGGCATTGATGAGTCAGTCAGTCAGTCAGTCACCGTTTCCTCTTTATATAATAGCATAGAGTTTGGAAGCTTTGGAAAGTGTTACATAATCTATGCTTGACGCATGATTTTACGTTCTTGTTATTATAGGAATAGGGATATACCTGTCCACACGCATACATATGTCGTCCCGTAAACAAGGAAGACAAAGGAGCGGAAACCCCGCAGACCTCTGGGCTAAACTAAATATTTAGTCTCCAAAAAATGAGAAAAGTTAATGTTTTTTAAAATTCTAAAATTAAAGCAAATTTAGGGACATGCTGATTTTGACTCAGTTTTTTTTCCATATTTATAAATTTTCTTATTAAATTAAAAATAGTAACACATTTAATATTTGAGAATTAAATTAACGTACAGATCAAAAACTTTAAACGTGCTACAATTAAATGAAAAATAGTTTATAGTTAAAAAATTTCCATCTTTATTACATTCATTACTGCCATAACATGATTAATCGATTAACACTTCGAGTACTAAACTATTTTCTATTTGAAATTGCTGCAACTGGAGACTATTTTTTAAATTCTGTTCGTTGCTCTTTTTCAAAAAAAAAAAAAAAAAAAAAAACAAGAACGGAAAATCATGCGTCAAGCATAGATTATGTAACACTTTCCAACGCTTCCAAAATAATTTTACAAATCATTGCCGTTTAATAAGCTGAAATATAACATCTAAGTAAACAATTTGGAAAACGCATAACACATTTAAAAACGTAATTTCAGGAATTTCCAACATATATTTCCAACATATACAATATTCGAAAAATATCCGAATACTTTTATTCAGCCCTGTATATGAGCTACAGATTTGTATATATACTACATTGGATGCTAAATTTTAGTTTAGTTACGAAACGTGTAGCACAGTTTAAAGTTCTCCTTCTGGAGTTTCTGTCAATAAACGGAAATGCGCTTGCAAACTTTTGTGCTTCCTTGTATATGATCTACAGAATTTATACACACCAAGTAATAGACAAAAAGTGAGTTAAATTTAAAATCGCGTTCAGCAACTTAAAACGCACTTCCAGGAATTATTGTTAGCAGACAGTAGAGAATTGTTTGGGTGTCCCTGTAAATGAACGATGACTGCTATACACACATTATTCTGCAGTAAGCCTCTTGTGATGCACCTTAGTGATATATATAAATTTCAATGCGTTTAATATAGTGAAACATTATTTAATTAAACCGCAAACGATTTTTCTCCATAGACGTAATGTAACGGAATTCTTTTGACTGTCCCTGTAAAGTAACTATAAGTGCTACGCACACCCTATTCTATATTAAGCTTCTTGTAATGCCCCTTAGTGATCTATATCAATTACAATGTGTTTGTAATTGTGTAACATCATTAAAATAAACCGCAAATGATTTTTCCCCATAGACCGAATGTAACGGAATTCTTTTGAGTGCCTCTGTAAGAAACTATAAGTGCTATACACTTTAGTTGAAATAGGGAACATGCTATAGATAACGACAATAACATATAAAAATTGCAGGGCAATCTGAGCATATTTACGGGAGTTAGAGCACGGACAGAAGGCAGACGGCCAGACGGCAGACAAACCGAAGTCATGAATACTTTTCAACTAGTTTGAAAAGTGTTAAAAAAAGAAAAAAAGAAAAAAAAGAAAAAAAAAAGAAAAATTAATAATAATAATAATAATAATAATAATAATGAAAAAAGAATAAGAAGAGAAAAGAAAAATCTTTGCTGTACACTTCTACGACAATTTCAAGAGAAATCTCTCACAAAGAAATTTTTTTTGTAAATAATAGCACGAATAGAATATAAAAAAATCGATGGTGGAAGCTCGGCTGTCGGTCCGTGGGAAGTTATACATCCCACCATAATGCTCCAATATATAAATACTCTATTAACCATATCTTTTATTTATGTTTCTGTTTAAATTATCAAAAAGGAATTGACAATTTTAGTCACTAAATTGTTTTTAAAATTGCTTGATTTTGCATAATTTTTATTGACTCTTGGCGGATTACTGAACGCCTGCTAACACGAATATCACGTAAATATACAAGAGATCTACAAGGTCCGAAATTTTCAGATGCACTTCCAGCCCGGGCCAGAGAAAACTATCGTGACCCGGTATAAAAGCTAAAAGCTCCATTTCGGCCTGAGCTAAGCAAAAATCATTAAAATCAGGCCTGACCCGACTCAATTTCTACAAAATTTCCGATATTTGTTAATCAGTATTATCCTAGAAGTAAAATTCTGTAAAACAATATCGAATTCATATTTAAGCAAATATTTTAAAGTACAGCATTTTTCACATTGCAATGTTAATGATCACATAAGACAATTACATTCAAATGAAGGCTCATTCAAATTAAATAGTTCAGAAGGAAAGAAAATAATGAAAAAAAAGATTAAAGAAGTCATATTTGTAATAAATGTCTATTTATTGTACGTAGACGATTTCTACTACCAACATCAAATTTTCAAATGGTAACAGTCACTTTTGAAAACCGTATTTCAGTTCCTGAATCAAGGCAGCTAGGGAAAAAAGTATTGTTTATATACTTTATCTTAACACGTTGACGGACACTTGCGGCTATAGCCGCCAAAGCGAAGTTCCCAATGTGGCATGACGGCTATAGCCGCCCAAAAACGAAACGGTCGTTTTTAGACACTACGGCTATAGCAGCACAAATGTGCATTTACCGGCGTACAAGTAGACGACCAGTGTCATGTTTTGGAAACAATTTTTTAGGTTGAAGTTCATTTTCCACCTGTTATACGAGTTGCAGTTTCAGTATGCACGTGCAGGGTGGCTAGTGGTCAAGGAAAAATACAGTAAAAAAAAAAGATAATTACCAGTATATTGTTATAGAAAAATTCAAATCGATTATTTGATCGAATAATCAACATAAATTTTTCTATAAGAATATACTGGTGTTTATCACTTTTTTTGACTGTATTTTTTCCTGACCACTAGCATTGCCACCTAGATAGCTCTAGGTGGCAATGCCACTAGCCACCCTAACGTGGTTGTGAAGGGAGTAGTGCAACCTAATTAAAGGTGCTGAATTAATCAAAATTAAGTTTATTTAAGCAGAAAGAGTAAAACTATACTTCTAATATTCTAAAAATTACAAAAACATATAGTGCCAATTTTCGAACTTCACTTTTTCCTACTGTCCGTCACTGTGTTAAATCTTCATAGTGTTGCAAAAGAAAATCTGTTAAGGGTGTATCCATATATTTAGAAAAATAAAATTTTTATTTTGCAAGGAGATATGTCGGAAATATTCAATTAGTTACAAGAATAATTGTACATAATTTTCTAGTGCAAAACAAACTCACTTTATACATCAGAAAATATCATGAACATTTTTCGGTTACTGTGTACCATTTCCTTTTCTGCGGACTTTTTGGTATCAGGAGACGGTTCGTTTAAGCCGACAAAAAGTAAAATTTACTATATCTTAGAAACTAATGATTGGAATGAGCTGTATGTACACCTACATAATGATGTTTTTTAATGATTATGGTTCGATTTGTGAGAAAATTAATGTCGATCATAAGTCATAATTTTTTAAATATGAATTTATTAATAATTTTCATAAATCAAATTTTTTTTAATTGAATAGAAGCACCTGAAATATCTTTGGATCTATGAATTACATTGCATTAAAAAGAAAAATCAAACGGCTGAATTTTTGGGAAGAAAATAAGATAAAAGCTTCTCACGTGAATCAACATTAGTATCCTCAAATTTGGAATTCACCTAACTGTACGAAGAATTAAAAAAGGTGTACAATCGATCCCTTTTCCGGGCAACTTTGATCGGAGGAACTAAAATATGGTGCCAAATGTGAGCCCTACCACTGTAAAATTCAAATTTGGTACAATTTTTTATAAGTAGACGACCCCGTTTCAAACTTTTTATTAAAATTGGAAAAGTAGACAAAATTCCCAGTCTTGAACGGTATTTTATTCATTTCTCTGCGGCAATTTAGCCATTAAAAAGTACGGTGATGTTCTCTCTCTCTCTCCCTTTTTAACGACTGTGCAATATCACTACTTACTTAACAAAAAAAAGGGGAGGGGGACAGGAATGAATTCCTGGCCCGTCTAAATTTGCAGGAAAATGAATAGCCCGAGTATTATAAAAGGGAATCGGTCTGAGTCTGAATAAACATCTATTAAAACACACCCCCTGCCCACCCCCAAAATAACAAAAAACATAATCTTGGATGCGCCACTGTGTACTTATTTATAATATGTGATCTTTATCACAATGTGATAGCCTAATGGGCAGCAGTATGGTGAATTTGGCGGATTTTTTTTATTCGAAATATAACAAATACTTTCTTCTATATAAGAAAATAGGGAATTCTTGAAAAAATTCGACCCGGTTTTCGACGGATTTATACATTTTCGAAGATCATGAACACGATTTGACTGTGAGTGTCCGTGAGTGTGTCTGTCTGTATGTGACACAAATTTCGCGGGCACTCCAATTCACGCACTACTGCATATAATAGTATGAAATTTCATATGAAACTCTATCATTGTGTGAACGGTGCTGATTTGTTTTGGGCAAAATCCCACAAGACGGGTTGCCGCAAATCGATGATTTGTTCGATTTATGTTATGCCTGTATCTCCAATTTATGTGCGGATAATTCAATGAAACATCAAATTTTGAATCCTCGTGATAGGAACGGATTGTCATTCAATTTTGGTTGCGGTCATCTAATAGCAGATGCCAAAATTCTATGATTTGTTCAAAATATGCTAAGTTTATACCCCCAGCTTAAAAAAAAAAACAGAATTCAACGAAATTCACACTTAGCATACTGAATATGGGAATACGTTGCAATTCAGTTTTGGATGCAGAAACCTAAGATGAGGTGCCGAAATTCAATGATTTGTTCTAAAAGTATGATGTTTATATCTCCAGTTTAAATGAACACTGTTCCACGAACCTTTATCTTTCGAATTCTCATCATAAGATAGTCAATAGTCCTCAACAGATTGTCAGTGGTTGCAATCTTCTAAAAGGGGGTGTTGAAATTCGTTGATTTGTTCGACATATGCGATGCTTATATCACCAGTTTAAATTCACAGAATTCAACGAGACTTCACACTTACAATCCTGAATATGGGAATACGTCGTCATTCAGTTTTGGGTACAGAAATCTAAGAGGAGGCTGCAGAAATTCAATGACTTGTTCAAAAATACGATACTTATATCTCTAATTTAAAAGCACACAATTTAACGAACCTTTACCTTTTAGAATCCTCATCATAATAATAGATTGTCATTTAATTGTGGTTGAAGTCTTCTAAGATGGAGTGCCGAAATTTGATGGTTTGTTCGAAATATGCGATGCTTATATCTCCAATTTAAATGCACGGAAATAAGTTTGTTTTTCCTGTATTTAGAGCCTTCATTGTCCACGATTCCATAACAATATTATGCGTTTATATATATTACGAATTTTAAAAATCAGCCCTATCTTAAAAGTATTCTGTAAATTTTTTCCATCTAATATAACTTTCTAACCATAGTTTTTTTTTAAATTTTCACCTGCCTTTAAAAATATTCCAAAAATTTATTTTAGCAGTTCATGTAAATGCGTGCAATAACATTTATTCACCCCCCCCCTTTCAAAAACCAATTAAAAACAATTCACGTATCATTAGTTTTTATTTGTTTATTTCGAATTACCACAAGAATAGCTCCCGCCAAGAAGTCTGGTTTGTGGCGGTCGCTATAGCAACAAGACCTCTCCATTTCGAATGGGGAATACGCGTGTGAGGAATTGGCGGAATAAAAGGTTAGATCACGTCATTCTTCCTCTCGGATCTACAGCAGTTGCGTTATCTTATTTTTGATTTAATTTTGCTTTTGCTTTTAAAATTATTTGTTTTTGTTAAACTGGATAGATGCCCTTTCTGTTTATAAAAGGTGAAGTCTTGAAATCGCAAGCACGTATAATCATATATAATGTTGCGGGATTTTGTTCCAGTGAAGCTTCATCTAAAGATGTATTAATTCCGCTTCCACAAGCTCTGAAACGGGCTTCCCGAGCAAGTGGAGTTTCTGAAACTACAATAAAAAAATAAATGAAGTTTCTGCATTAATCTCATCGACAGATTTAAAATCACCTGGTAAACATCGTATAAAAGACCTAGTGAGCGAAACTGCGAAATAGATGACTTTGACAAGTGAGTTATACGTCAAACGATTCAAGACTTTTATATAACAGAAAGAAAAGTACCATCTCTCAGAAAATTATTACCCGTGTTGAAAGAAAAAATTGGATTTTCGTAGAAAAGAGACACATTGTGCAAAGTCTTACATTCAATGAATAAAATTCTAAAAGTTTAGAAGGTATTATTATTTTTTATATTTTTAATGATAATTTCCGTCCTTGCAAATTGTTTGAAAATACATACTGAAATCTATAATAATCACTGAAGATCGGTCATTGTATTAATAATTTAAAGTCATTGATAATTATTAATGGATATGAAAATATTAATTTTGAAACAGTTATTTAAGTTAATTTCATTTCATTTTTACTGTAATAAATTTCATGATTAATTCATATTGATTCATATTTTATTTTCATTTGTAAAATCTAAATATTATCATATAAATAATCTATGAAATAGTTTTCTTTCTCTCTGAATCGATTAAAATAATTACAAAAAAAAAGTAATAATAACAAAATCATCGCCAACACTCCCTCAAGGCGCTGAGTAAACTAATGTGAATGCCTATCTTCTGGCTTCCCCTGTCGAAAATGGAGCTAGTCTTGTTTCCACGGCAGCAGACAGGCACAGACTTCTTGGCGAGAGCTATTCTTGTGATCGACAAACAGTACCTAAATTCAAGGTCTTTCCAATTCTATTTCAATCTTAAACACAATTTCGATCTAAAATGTATTTTATTCCTCTACTAGATTATTTGTACTGCGAACATCATTTTATTGTAATTTTTCTTACCGTATTCTAAAAATTTCGCGCACATTTTCTCGGGAGTGCCTTTCGACGCCTATTTTAAATACGCAGCTGGAAAATATAATTCTTCTTTTGCGTTTTCTCATTCGCCAAGACCCGTTTGCGCATTTGCAGTAAAAAATCGAACACATGTAGTATTTATTGCGAAGGCACGAACTTCGGAGAGAAGATTTTGTGCTTTTTGACTTGCTAACATCATTCGTACGACACCAGGAAGAGGAATGTCTCATTTAACACTAGGAGTTACTCGTTTATTATCGTATAATTATGTGACATCTGATGGATTAATGCGTAAATCCTAAATCAATGAAAGGTCGTCGCTAATAATATTGCAACATAAAATACTCTCATCTGCTTTTGTGAACCGCCAATGAGATAATAAATAGATTTCATCAATGGATACTGACTTTGAGTTCATTGTGGGGAAAACACCTTTTATTTCTTCGAAGCATTGCATGTTTTAACGCAGACGACTGCAAATTCTTCAATATTTTATTGGTGAAATATTCACTATGTTCAATATGACGCCTGTTTACTAATTTCTGTATCTGCGTATGGAATTTATATTTCTAATCGCTTGGTATAGCATGGTAAATTGGTTAGAGTGGAGGCTTATTATATGGTGAATAATGGTGGAAAGTTTTGTGAGATAAATGCAGAGGAGTAAAATACTATCCTCAATAGATTGTACTGAGGAAATATAACGGAAATACAACACAACACACGCACACACACACACACGCACATATATATATATATATATATATATATATATATATACAGAGTTATTCTAAATGGTGGACCCATTTTCAAAAAATTGTATTTATTAAAGTACAAATCCAAAATGAACAATCTTTTTACCAATGAAAAGAGGACGTTTCAAAGCTTTTTTTAAGATATTATACTTGTTCAATGTGTCCACCGTTTGCTGCACGGCAAACATCTACGCGATAGCTAAACTCGTCCCACACACGAGAAAGCAAATGTCACTACTTCTTCTGGAGTTATGTTAAGGAAGCTGTGTACGTCCCATCGCTACACTGTAAGAAAAATTTCCTGAAAAAAAAAACGGAAATTGTACTGGCAATCGAGACGCCAGTACAATTTCCGTATTTTAACGGAAAAAAAATTCCTTAAATTCCAGGAAATTTTTCGTGAATTCTGAAATATTCGTTTCATAACTGATATCTTCAGTATTTTTTAGAAATTTTTACGTCGTTAAAATAAAATTTACAGAATCATAAAAGAAAAAAAAGTTACATCGCGAGGACAACCTTATAAGGGACAGACACATTTCTGCTTCTTATTTTCATTCCTGAGTGAGTTTATATAAATTAACCAACCCTTGCCCCGAGCGGAGTCGAACCCGTAATCTCCCGTGTACTAACCTCACGACCTAGTCCACTGTGCTATGACCGGACGCGGAGTGTTCTCAAATGCTATTACTTATTTTAATCGCTTTTTATGATGCAAAAATTTGAGGTTTCATCTGTAGATGGATTTTTCCAATGTTTTTAATATTTTCTTTTCATAATTTTCAATAATTTGCTGTATGATTTGGTGCCTTATAACATATAAATTTTAATTTATTATGTATTATATGCCTAAAACATTGTATTAAGAGTAATAATTGCTTATTTTTGCAACAGTACCAACCAGTGTTGAATTCATATATTTTTCTCCGGGAGGGGGGGGGGGAATTGCACTTTTTGACCATTAAAAGTATAAAATCTCAAATCTTCCGGAGGATAATGTCTCTCCGGGCCACCCCCTGAATTCAACACTGGTACTAACGTTTTCTTTTTTCGAACATATACTTTTTTTAAATTATTTGCCTGATTATCTATTCACCAATTCCAATAAAAACAACAGTTATCTTAATCAGACTTGTTTATTACATGCTATTAAAATATTTTTTTTTAATCTCTCATTTAAAAAACTTATGTAATTAAACAATTTTATAATAAATTAAAGTATTATATTTCAGCTATGCTGAGAGCTTTTGCGTACGGTTCTGTTAAACTGAATAGTTTTAAAAATATTTTTTTAAAAAAGAAAAAAAAAAGAGAAAAATTTGAAATTAATGACATTGGGATAGGTAAGTTTAAATATGGACTAACTAATTTAATTTAAATTAAATTAGTTTAATTTATATATGAACTAACGAAATAAATTAAAAACGTTATAATTAAAAACTTGATTTTTATAAAAGTAAAGAAAAAATATTAACTAATTTTATAAAATTAAGGAATAAATTGTAAACTTTGCAAAATTATATTTTATAAAATAATGCGTAATTCATAAATTTATAAGCCAAATCAGTTTAGTTTAATACCAATTTGCATAGCTATAATTTGCAGAGATATTATGCTATGAAACCTTTAAATAACACAATATTGTCTCACATTAAAAAAGATAAATTTTAAAACAATTAGTGAAAAAAAAATCATAATTTTAAAGTAGTACCAAGAAAAAAATTAGATTAAAAAAAATTCTGTAATTTATAAAAATAAAATAAATTTATAAATATTTCATTAAAAGATATAAATATTACTATTATTTTCACAATAAATTGACATGGCCTCGGTTAGAATGGGCAAGCGGGTCAAGCCGGGCCTGCCCTGTATCCTAGAAGACAACAATCTTAAATCGCATTTCAAAGAAGGCGATTTCTGTACTCAACCTTTAAACGTCATTTACGGAAATTGCACTGTTTTGGAAGAATACGGACATTGTACTGTTTTGAAAGAAATACGGAAAAAATCCATGAAGTTTACGAAAAACTTTCTGCAGATTTAAGGATTTGAAATATCTTTAACGGAACTAATGTCATTTACGGAAATTGTACTGAAATTTTGGGAAAATGAAACTTCTCCGTAAAATTTTACGGAAAATCTCTTGTATTCTCACGGGTTTTTTAGAGTGTACCAACAACTCTGAACGATCTACGGAACCGTATCACTACTGCCGTGCACTCAGTAACAGCAGATACGCTTTCTCGTGTGTGGGACGAGTTTGGCTATCGGGTAGATGTTTGCCGTGCAGCAAACGGTGGACACATTGGACATTTATAATATCTTAAAAAAAAACTTTGAAACTTTCTCTTTTCATTGGTATAAAGATTGTTCGTTTTGGATTTGTACTTTAATAAATACAATTTTTTGAAAATGGGACCATCATTTAGAATAACCCTGTATATATATATAACAGAGGTTTTTTGCTGAAAACATATCAGCCGTCCTAACTTCGGAGATATGAGAGCATGATCAGGCCGTCTGCCTAGATCAACTTCTAATCGCACTCTGGTTTGAAATGTGACAATTAACTCTCAAGCCAGAGCTCCTAAAACACCATATCTCAGTATATCAGTTTGAGTTCGGTTTTTGACGTCAGAGCTCTATCCTGGAAACCTGCTTGCATCATCTTGCTACTAAAGTGTGTGCCGTGGGGATCGGTAACTACATATATAATATAAACCTACTTGCTCAATCGATGTAATTTCTTGTAGTAGTTAAATCATTTAATTAACGATTTATACATACGAAAGCTTTGTGATGACCACAACATATTTTTTCTGTTTAACCCGCTCGGGATTAATCAAGAATTTGACTCGTGTAAAGTCAACCAGGAATCGCAACTTTCCACAAATTTTCTCCTTTTGCTACCACTATTTTAAAACGATAATCTTTATTGTAGACTTCTATTGCATATGTTAAAAGAATTTACCACAAAGATTTTTAATTTGAAACAGTGTTAGGAAATGTAGAAAAATTTAGGAACGCTACAAGCACTGAGTAAACTTTGTCTTGTGAATCAATCACGAGTGTGAATCGTGGTAAGTAAAATGTACCTTATGCATCAACAACGACAGTGACTCGTGATTAACTTGCATTAACCCTGCATTAATCACGCGGGTGACTCGGGATAAATACACTGTTAAAAAATCATTTTAAGTACATCATTAATTTAAATAAAAAAACCCACAAGTGATTAAAAGGCACCTACAGTGTTTTTAACACACTTGAAGAAATTCACATGCATTGCCTAATTGTAGGTAACTCGGTTCATAGTTATTTAAAATGAAACGCACTTATTTGTCGTTGATGAAATTTATCACCCTGTATGCATGGTATAATGCATGGGGTGTTGTGAAAATCGACCATGGCATTCAAATTTGAAACTAAAACCTTATTCAGAAAAATCAAGAAATCGGGATTATACAATGCATAGGACTCGAAAAACCGATTATGTTCTAGAAAACATGAGATAAAGACATCGGATTTCATCGCCAAAACTTCTGCACAGGAATTTGTGTAAGATTGCTCATTAAGGAGCTACTTCACTCACGCGAAAACACCCCGCTTCCAAATGTTAATCCCACGGGACAATTCTTTTAAAATAGCTTGTTTGCATTTCAATATTTTTTAACAATACTTTTTTTGTGTTGGTTAGCTGACGTCGATCTATACGATCACCGCTTTTTAGTTTTATCCAACACGTTAAAAAATATTGAAATGCAAACAAGCTTTTTTAAAAGAATTGTCCTGTAGGATTAACATTAGCGAGCGGTTTATTTTCACATGATTGAAGTAGGCCTTTAATCAGATAGTTCAATGGCAGGCGATAATCTGTTGCATCCACTGACTGTACTATTAGGAAAGTTGGCACAAAAATATTACTACACATTCTCAATAATATTATATTATAGATTCATTTAACAAGACAGAAACCGCTTATTTTTCGTGAAAATATTCATCAAAATAGTTTTTCTTGATAAAATCTTTGTAAAACTATTGAAAAAAAGGACTCTTGTACTAAGCAATTTAAATGTATTGTCGGAAAAATTCTACCACAAAATAAATAAATAAACAACAGCGGCAACATCAAGAAAATATATGCATATTTGTTTCCATGTATGAATTCCGAAAACAGATTGAATTTCGCAAACTCATTCGAAAATATATTCTTTTATGCATTAGTCTGAATATTTTCGAAATATTTTTAGCTCACATTTTCTATTAAGCTGAGCGTAGAAAAAAACTGTCATATTGTTGGAATTTATTCTTTGTCAGTTTTTGTTTTTAGTAAAATGCATTTGTACACATGTTTTACAAGATGAAATTGAGGGGCTCAAAAAAAGATTGATATACGAGGAAATACACGTATCTGAATATAGATATACAAGGTGTCCCACAAATCCGTTCACATTTCAAAAATTCATTAAAAAAATTAACAAATTATCGTATCTACAGTGGTAGCCAAAAGTTTGGACATTTTTTGAAAGTTTCATGTTTTTCAAATTTGTGTGCTTGTAGAATATATTAATTTTCACTTAAATACAAACGTTTACATATCAAATTGAAGGTAATTTAATTTAGAATTTAATAATAAAAACAGTATTACAATATCTGTATTACAAAAAACAGTTATGATCATTTTAGTAGAAAAAACAAACACAAATCGTTTTGATTAATTATGTGTTTTGTAATAAAAGCGTACTAGCCAATCACAAACACTGTTCTGAGGACCAATCAAATGTCTGTAACTATAGTTTAGGTTATTTGGATGGTAAAAGAGTTATTGTTGTGGAAATATTTTGCAGAATGATGCATACTAGTACAATTAAATAGAGTATTGCTGTTTTTGAATATTTAAAGTCCTTTTTTTTACATTAAACTAATTTTAAATAATGTCATCAACAAGAAGAACTAATTGGACATCTACGAAAAGAAGCCGAATTGTCATATTAAGAGAAAATGGCCTCTCTTATGCTGAAATTGCAAGACAAGTTGGTGGTTCAGTGACTTGTTCTGGTGTACGAAAGTTCTGTTTACGTTATGAAAAAACGAAATCAGTGGAAAATAAGGCCAAATCAGGCCGAAAAAAATGCACAAGTGCTACTGCCGATAGAAAAATTAAACGGCTATGCCTTCAAGATAGAAAAATTTCATCAGATGATGGAAAATGAATGCAGCGGTATTGCAGTAAGTTCAAGAACAATAAGAAGAAAGTTATCAGGATTTGGACTACAAGCTAGAATTCCAAGGAAAAAATCATATTTAAATCAAAAGCAACACGAAAAACGAGTTAAGTGGGCAAAAGAACACATTATATGGTCAGAAAATCAATGGAAGCAAGTAATCTGGAGCGATGAGAGTAAAATATCGCTCTTTGGTAGTGATGGTAGAAAATACGCGAGACGTAGATTAGGAGAAGCACTTCATCCTGATTGCATTGAAGCAACTACAAAAAACCCAACAAATGTCATGATTTGGGCATGTATGTCTGCAGATGGTGTGGGCCGAATTCAAGTGATTGATAGCATCCTGAATGCCAAAAAATACATCGAAACTGTCCTGGAACCAAAATTGATAGCTTCCATCAGGGATCTCTTCCCCAACAACGCACCATTTATTTTTCAGCAGGATTCAGCTCCATGCCACACAGCAAAAGTATGCAAAGCATGGTTTCAAAATAAAGGCATAGATATATTACCATGGCCAGGAAACATCCCTTATCTCAATCCAATTGAAAATTTGTGGCGCCGTTTGAAAATTCTTGTACGAAAAAAACGTCCATCCAATAAAAGACAACTTATTGAAGCTATAATTGATTCTTGGCACCATGTGATTACGAAAGATGAACTCCAAACACTCGTTCACTCGATGAAAAGACGCTGTGAAGCTGTCTTAAAAAATAAGGGTTATCCTATTAAGTATTGATTGTGTAAGTATCACTTTAAAAAAATGCAAATCTAAGATAGATCTTACTTTTAGTTGCATAACTTTTTTTAAGACTTACTCTATTCTACGTATGATGGGTAAGTAATAATAACTCAAAGAGATTCAAAACTAATTTCAGATTTTAAAAAATCATTAACATTTAACGAATTGTCCTATTAAAGTACGATTAACACCATAAGACTTGTGATAAAGTGAAATGTTTCATAACAAAAAAAAAGTTTAAAAAATCTTATAAGACAGTCAACATTTCCAACAAGAAAGAAAATTCACGCGTCAAGCATAGATTGTGAAACAATTTCCAACATATACAGAATACTGTAACAAAACTTCACCGTTTAATGAGGTAAAAAATGATAGCTACAAAAACAATTTGGAAAACACATAACACATTTGAAATCCCAGTTTTAGCAATTACCGTCCATAGTCTGAAAAGTATTCAAATTCTTGTGAAGCTCTGTACATGATCTATATAGTTTTGTATATATACTGCATAGTAGGCTAAAACTTAGCTCAGTTAGGAAACGCAATTACAGTTGAAAATTACCTTTCAGGAATTTCTGTCAATAAGCGGAAATGTACTCGAATTGTTTTGTGCAGCCTTGTATATGATCTATAGAATTTATACACACCAAGTAATATGCAACAAATTAGTTAAATTTAAAAATATTACCACAATATGCAACAAATCAGTTAAATTTAAAAATGCATACCACAATATGCAACAAATCAGTAAAATTTAAAAACGCATACCACAACTGAAAACGCACTTCCAACAATTATCGCTCATAGTCAGTACTGTAACTTAAGTATTTTGTGTGTCCCTGTAAATAAACGTTAAAATACTCTGCACACCACATTCTACATTAAGCTTCTTGTAGTGCACCTCAGTGATGTATATCAGTTTCAATATTTTTGTAATAGAGTAACATTAAAATACATTTTAAACGACTTTCCCCATAGACCATAATGTAACGAAATTCTTTTGAGTGTCCCTGTAAACAAACTATGAGTGCTAGACATTTCATTTTCAATACCGATCATGTCATAATAAAAATCAATTACCTGGCAATCGGAGTATATTTACACAAGTTAGAGCTCGGACAGATAGACAGATGGCTAGACAAACACTTTTGAACTATGCTGGAAAGTGTCAAAAACTCATAAAAATTAATAAATTGTCGTATCAAAGTGGGGTTTTTACTATAATATTTGGCAAATGGTTAAAATTTTTGTTGCAAAAAAAAAAAAAAAAAAAAAAAAAAAAAAAAAAAAAAAGAACGATTTTTTTTTCTTTTGCTAAACAAAACATGGGACACTTTGACAAGTCTTATAATGCAAAATGCACTAATGTACTCAACATACGAAACAACTTATTAATTTTTTAGAAACTTTTTACATGACGTGTGAAATGGAATAACATAAAGGGATGCACTGGAAGGCAACTGTAATCCGGTCATTGGCACCATTTGCACTGACTGCCGCCTTCCGAATCATAAACCGTCTAAGTCAGTGTTGTTGGAACGCAAACGGTGGCCGTGATGATAATTTTACTGTTAAATTTCATGTTTAAGTTAATTAATTAATATACTTTTATTGGGTCAAAAATAATATTTTTATCACTAAAGCTTATTTTTATATACACAGCTATTTCCCGTTAAATAAAATTAACCTCTTTCTATGTTATATTCACTCTTTTATGCACTTCCATTATTATTCTTTGGCTCTCCCTTTTCGTAAAAAAAAGTAAAGAAAAAAGACTATTTCGACTAGCTTTATGCTAAAATTCTATCAACCCAATCACGCGTGAAGACTAATTTCATTCAACGCAGTTTTTCTTCCACTGCTTAATGCCCACATTCCCGATCGTCATAATAAGTCTAATTTTAACACTTTACAACATAGTTGAAACGTATTTATGAATTTGATTTGCGTGTCTGTATGCCGTCTGTCTGTCTGTGCTTTTACTCTCGTAAATATACCCGGATTTCCATAAAATTCTTATATGATATTGAGGTTTACCATATAATGTTTGGTATTGAAAATGATGTGGTAGAATTTATATGTCGTTTACAGGAACATACAAAAAAATTCCATTACATTATCGTCTATGGGGAAAAATCGTTTAAGGTGCATTTTTCTGATGCTATACGATATTTCAAACATATTGTGATTGATATGCATCACTGAGATGGACTACAACATGGTTTATCAGGAGTATGGAATAAGTAACATTTATAGTTTGCTTACAGGGACGCACAAATGAATTCCATTCCATTTATGGAGTACGGAGAGGGGGGATCGATGCGGTGCATTTTATTGATGTTATGATAATTCAATCATAATAAAATCATTGAAGTGCACTACCACATATGTTCTATAGATTACGGAATGCATAGTATTCATCGTTCATTTACTGTGACACACAAAATAATTCGGTTACAGAAATGACTAAGGTCAATAATTGCTGGAAGTGCGTTTTCCGCTGTGGTATGCATTTTTAAACTGATCTAATTTTGAGTGCATTAGGTGGTGAATAAAAATTCTTTAGTTCTCCTACACGAAAGAATTCGCACACACTAACAGATATGGTCAGTAATTGCTGAAAATGGATTTTAACTGAGTTACGTGTTTTTTTAAGTATGAGGAGATTGCTGCCGCCGGCGGGAGTTGAACCAAGGATCTCATGAACAGTAGGAGAGAGCGTTAGCGTCAAGCAAAAGGCCAAGCCAGTTACTTTCAGCCAGTAACTCGCTTTAAACTGTTCATGTGAGATGAGATCGCTACACAGTTCATCCCCAGTGAGGAAGACGTCTTGTCGACGTCGGGCGAGCGATATGCACTCGTGAGTGATGCTGTCGTACACATATGTGATGTGCGGGATGACAGGCCTTGTGTTGTGAGCGTTTCACAGACTTTGCTTTCAGGGATGATTTATTTAGTGCTGCCATCTATTGGTTATGGGATGGTATGATTGTTGTTATTGAAAGTTGTTGCGTGTTTGTACGGGTCACCATTGAGGAGATTGCAGTGGCGCCGGCGGGAGTTGAACCAAGGATCTCATGGACAGGAGGCGAAAACGTTAGCGTCAAGCCAAAGGCCCAGCCAGTTACTTTCAGCTAGTAACTCGCTTTAAACTGTTCATGTGAGATGAGATCGCTACAAATTTCTTATTTAGCTATCACTTTTCATTGTACGAAAAAAATAAAATTTGCAATAATATTCTGTTAGTGTTGAAAAGAGTTTAATAATCTATGCCTAATGTATGATTTTTCTTCTGTATTAAATCTATCACTAGTGATTCTGATCAAATAAAATCATTCAATATTGGATATTTTGTATGTGCCATATGCTTCAAAAACCTGGCTACGTGTCATAAATTTTCATCTGGCCTGGATCAATGTTCAATTTATGTTTAGAAAACACATAAACTTACTACCCAGTTCAATAACATTGTTATAGACTTCGAGAACTACACTATAGTGGCCTTTTCATCACATCTGCTTATATCATTCCGCTTCTCAAAAAGAAAAGTCGAAATCATCTATTCACTCATAAGTCAGCGTTTTCTTCCCAATGAATTACGTATGTCAGGTGTGGGATACGCCCTTTTGAAGTAGTTTTGTGTGTTTTCACTTGCAGCATTGTGATATTATGTTGAAGTTTACTATTCACAAATATCTTAAGTAGAAAAGCATGTTAATATTATGTAGAAATATCACATTTCCTTTAAAACTCAGCTGCTAATATTGGTGTCTTAGTGAAAACGAACAGTAAAAAACGAAATAGACAGGGGGAAACAGTTAAGATACCGATAACAAATTATTCGGAGGAAGAGATAGAGAATGTTGGAAAAAGTTATCTTCGAATTACAGTAGATAGCAACATACAGGGAGGAAAGCAAACTTTGACGCAAGAAGCACGCTTTTGGCGTAACAGAATCAGCTGGCAACATGATGTAAATGTATGAGGTGAAAGCAGCCAACAAGGTCTGTGTGCTAAGGCTACTATTACATGCTGACTCGTCAAGCATTTTATTTTCTACTTAGCAGTTGTTGCCCGCGCGGCTAGAAGTATCGTGGCCAATTGTTCTTCTCCTGCCGGCAATTAAATGGCGGCGTGAGTCAGCCCCGGTTCTCGTTGTGATGCTGATATGAAAATACGTGCATTTTTAATGCAGACAAGAGCTGCAAAATGCTAGTTAAGATATCGTTTTTTGAGGATTGATATCGAATATCTTAACTCTGTAAATAGCTAAACATGTAAATAATTTTTTTTCTGCAAATATTTCTCCTGTAAATATAAGTATAAAAAATAACAGAATGATTCTTTATGTGTCTGAAATATACCCACGAGTATTCTAAAATTGTTCTATTTCTCCTCCTCTTGTAAGGAAATAAATATTGTTCGATATGTAACATACAGAAGCATAAACGGCATGGAGGAATTTCTTTTTTTTAAGCGAGAAACAACATAAAATAAAAAAATATATATTATTGTAGGTAATTGTAGATATTGATGAATGATTTTGGATAAGAATCAGGACTTGGTTTAACAATATATGGCGCCCCTAGACACTTTATCGCCTTTTCATTAGCACCGTTTAGCATCCTTTACCCATAATAAATAATAGAAAACAAAAAATGAATGCCTTATTAGGATCGTTTAGGCATCTCGTAATACAAAGGACTCCCTAAATTGTGTCTAGTGTGCTGTGCTTAGAGGTAGAAATCTGATAAAAACAGCTATCTTCTTTTACATAAATATTGCAGAATTTGTAAATGAATATAAGCATGTAAATTATTCAAATTTGCAAACCAAAAAATTAAAAAATAAATACATATCTCATTTTAATGTATTTCTTATAAAAGCTGATTAACATTCCATTCGAGACAGACATGCAAATTACACAAATTTTGACCCCTTCATTCGTATCATTTCCTTGTTTTCGACAGACAAATTCATTTATCTTACCTGCTTCATTAAAACTGAACCAGAATGAATTATATTTTAGATTCTCTGCTGTAATGTTCTGTGAGGAATTATGAAAGATGAATAAAGTTGAAGCCTAATTTATTTAAAATCTTTCAAAAATTATCGGCAAACTTTATAGAAACAAGTTGTCAGTTGGAATATTATTAAAAGTATGGCGTAACTTTATACAGATGCAAATCAATTAAAAATATAAGAAAAATAAAATTAAAGAATATTGCAAAGCTATATTTTTGGGGTTTTAATAATAATAAATTACTCGCTAATAAAAAATCATAGAAACAATAAATTCAATATGTTCTGGCGTATCTTTAAAAGTTCTGTACTACCACCATTCTGAAAAAAAATATCATTTCAGTGTCTTATTGCAATTTTTTATTTAACTTACTTTGGTTCACGTATGTAAAGATGGAATTTCGCAATCGAACATTCATTCAGTTCCTGATATGCCACAATTAAAATGCAGGGTGTTTTTCTTTTAACTGACGATATTCAGAGCCATCTGTAGATATTTCTAATAATCGGAATGGCAGTAAACTTGGTAAAGGGTCTAACGACGCAATGGGGGAAAATATTCCGAGAAAAAATTGGTCGAAACATCGCCAATAGGGGTATGATATCGCATCACATATTATTCAATTTTAGTAACTATTAGCCCTCTCATTTAATTCCCTTTTCCAAATTTGTTCCCCTTTTTCATTATTTTAAGTCTCACTGTTCTACAAAAATACCTTTTTTCATTTTCCTTTCCCACCCTTTTGTTAAATTCAGTGTAACAAATTTCATTCCGTTTATTCTAATATCCTTTTAATTCAGTTACACTAAAAAGATTTCTATACTGTGCTGATAAAGTAAATGAAAACCACTACATCTACCCTTCCAAATAGCATAAGATGCCCATCTGCCATCTCCTTATTTGGTCACACAGATCTGTTGCTAACTGATTTCTTCATACACACCCTTTTAATTACAATGATTCCCAAGTTCAACTGAATAATTCTTGTCCAAAAGTATCCAACGTACATATCAAAGCCATAACAAATTCTAAGGTTCTCGGATTCAAGAATGCGAAAACTCTCCCGAGCCCCAGATATGCGGTTTTGTATTCCCACACATGTTGCCTTCCGCTGTAAAAATTCGTTAGGATGATTTATGCCAAAAATGGCTCTGTTCTCTAAATTTTTAATTGTATTTATGCTCTGTTTGGAGAAATGATAGCTATATTGTAACCCTTTGGCGAAATTCATTCGAGTTTATGTCATGATAAGAGAAACTATCAATTCTATCTCTGGCCATCAGCCCATCATCATGTAATATTCTAAAGAATTGTGTTACGGTCCCGGGTGACACTGCAGCGGGCAGCCGTAGCCATGGAACCTTTTTCTGTACTTGTGCAATGATCTTTAGAGCCGGGTAATAATTAAATACTTTCGTCCACTTATGTCTGCCTGTTCTTCCAAATGTGCCTATTCTTACTTCTTCTGAATTTATAGATTTCTTTGAAAATAATAATGACTTTAGTCATCGAAATACTCCTCTCCATAAATTCACTTTGATACGATCACAAACTATAGTACAGATACAACTTTAGTATAAGGGGGAAATGTGGTACTATACAATAAAAAATGCGCTTCAAAAAGTGGCAAAATTAATAACATACGTGAAAAGTCACACTTTATTCATCACATTCACTTCCTTTCCCCGGCGAGGAATTCGACCACATTCAATGTGACCGCCGTTCTCTTGGACTACATCTTGTATTCTTTGCACAACATTCTCTACGACCGAACGTTACATTTCACAATAAATATTCCTCACTGTCTGTGTTATGATGTTTTTTAAGGTACTCAGGTTTGTTGTCTCACTAAGATAGACCTTCGACTTCAAATAATCCCAGAGTCAAAAGACAGATGAAGTTAAATCCGGGGACTGGGGCTGGCAGGCATCTTGAAAACTACGACAGATGTCCCTTTGGTCAGTGAAGTGATGGTGCAACAGCTGCTGTACCTTTACACTAATCACCATCCTACATAAAGATTGTCTGATCCATGCATTGTCTTTACTGACTTTGTGGAAAGACAAAACTAGGCAGCATGTCGTGATACCTCTGTGCATTAACGGTACACGTTACTGGTCCTGTCTCAGTAATGTTCTAAAAAATGATCCAAGGATGAATTGGGCTTTGAAGACACACCAAACAGTGATTTTTGGTGAATGCAACGGAGTTTTTAGAACCACGTGGGGTTGTTCAGAGGCCCAAATTCGACAATTATGAGTGTTAACAGACCCATTCAGATGGAAATTGGCCTTTTCGTATGCATTTTTAGCCCAAATTATTGACGCTGTTGTCGCATACGTAGATGTAAATTTGCAATTTCATTTGTTATCTGTGTTTTATGCTAATTATCGGCTGCGTAGACTACAACAGCGCTGCAATCCCTCTATCGGCGATGTTTTGAACTATTTTTTTCTCAAAATCTTTTTTTCCTATGGCGTCATTAGTCCCCTTACCAAGTTTACTGCCATTCCGATTATTTGAATGAGCTACAGATGGCTCTGAACAGCGTCAGTTAGAAAAAAAAAAAAAAAAAACCTGTATTATATACACAAGTGTGTTTTTGATGACAATAATCATGTTAATATTTTTAGAACTTAATTCTAAATAAATAAATTAGACATTTTTCCGTTAGCTGGACGCAAGTGATATATCGCTAAATATTCTTTATGTTTACAACGATATAGAGTTACAACAACAATGAAGTTAATTATGCACAAACCACGCTCGCTAAAATAGGCCAACAGCCTGCGAAATATTTTAAACACTAAAAAATAGAAAAGGAAATATAAATTAAAATTTAAAAAAAAGTAATACTTATATTTAAAAGTATGCTTTTATCAATTAATAATTTAATATTAATTAAGTTCTGATAATACGTCGAGAGAACAGTTTAGACATCCTGACTAGATAGTTTAAATAAAGCTTTATTTTTCTTCCTGTTACTTTATCTTAAAAAAGAAGTAAATTATACCCTTTAAGCCACACACACACACACACACACACACACACACACATATATATATATATACATACTTTTATACTTATTTTTCATAAAACGTATGATTTCACAATATTTAATTTTCAGCTATAGCTATAGAAAAAAGGCCTAATAGACAATTAGTTTTAATTTTATTGGCAATTACGACACGACATTAAATTAAGTTTTAGGCATCAGTGTAAAGTTTTAAAACGAAGAAAATTATATATATTGTGCAATATATAACATGAAGTAATATGGAATGTAGGGACCCATAATATTAAGATAAACCAACATGAAAATTTCAAGAAATATCCTTACATATAGAAATTTAGAAACAATTAAAGATAAAAACAAGTTTTTTTTTTCACAGATATTGAGCAATAAGTATTTGGATAGTGACACTCAACTAATAATTGTTTATTTGCAACTCGAAAAGTTTAAAATACAGATACTTTTCAATTAATAATTTTCATTAATAATTATAGTTTTACTCCGGAAAGAAACACAATTTTTGACTCTTTCATTCCTACTATTTTCTTGTGTTCGACATACAAAATTCATTTCTCTAGGTCGCTTCATTAAAACAGAACCTGGATGAATGATTTATTGAATTATTCTGCTGTAATGTTCCGATTGTAATTATGAAAGGTGGTTAAAGTTCAAGTATAATTTGTTTTAAAACTTTCAAAAATCGCTTGAAAACTTTGCTCAAACAAGTCGTCAGTTGGAATGTTATTAATAGTAGTGTTACTTTATGCGAATGGGTAATCAATTGTAAACTTGAATAAAGTAAAATTAAGAAAGTATGAAAACTATACAATGTCTCTGGATTTTGGATGATAATTAAATGCTGGTGAAAGTAAAAATACAGAAAAAAAAATTCATTTCTTTTTTACATTGGTAGATTATTTACATTAAATCATGTAAAATATTTAAACTTTGTTTGAACTTTCAAAGAAAAGCTGCTAATTCTCAAAATGTGTCGTAGGATAGCAATCAAGTTATAAGACGAGCGTAATTAAAGTTTGGCATTGAAACTGCTATGTTACGAAAATTACTAGAGCAGGAATATTTTTAGGAATGGTACTAAGTAGATCAATGTTATTTATGTAATTTAGTTACGTAAGAAAAACAAATATCGAACGTAAATCCCGGTGGATAAATAAAAAAATCAAAATAATGTAGACTGACAAATATGGCATGTTGCCACCACATACAGCAATATCGGTCATATAACAAATTCTCATAATGGAAATTTTCTATCACAGATACTGTCGTACTATTTGAAATATATGCTTACTAGATAGTACCCGTCAAAACTTGATGGTAAATAATTTTTTTAGACCGTTGACAAGGCCCCTACCTTCCAGGCTTTTGCCCAGCTTAACGGGTTGATACCTGGTAACGGGGCGAGGATTCACCTGTTCTTCGCTTGGCGAAGATTTGTTTGATAAATCTATAGGCCGATGTGGATTCAGTGCGTCTTGTTGCTTTAATTGCTTTTTCTTAGTTGGCCGGTTGCTAATTGATTTTGGATGAGACGGTACAGCACTGCGCAGTGTAGCGAAGTCATGCAGGACGGATGTGAGATGCTGGGATATTTACTGATTCCTCGCTGCATCGCTCATCTATACGTCATGCCATCGCTACTCTAGTTGGTCTCGTAATTTAGAACCTTGATCTGGTGACGAGACCTTCACCTGACTAGGCACCCCCAGAGGTGTAATTCATAGGGAACTTGGAGGACTTTACACCCACGACGGATTTTACATGCACCAGGTGCCATTGCCGTACATGATGGTGGTAAATAACTTAAAGGTTACACTGGAAAATAATTCATAACACTATTAAAATATCAGAAAATTTTACAGAATATTTGTTAGCAATAGTTAAAATAAATAAAAAACTCTCCTTTTATAACTGGACCAGGGATTAGCTGCATATTAAATCTTTTTAGATGGGTACAGACAGCAGACTACAGAGGCTGTTCGCACATTTTTTAGACAAATTTGATAAATGATTTTAAAAAATGGAATTATTTTAGAGGAAAAAATTCTGGCAACAACTTATTATGTGTAATTTATATTATCGTCTGATACTTTCAAATTTATTCTTATTTTAAAATTGCGCATGCAAAAAAGCTGTGAACGGGAAGATGCGTTTTTTTTCCGAACAGAAGTATGCTAATTCGACAGTCTAAAATGATTGCAAAGCGCATAATATAAAAACTTTTTAGTGCGAAATAAACATAACTATTGATTTGATTGAAAAGTTTTTAAAGAGGCATGGGAAACAATAACCCTGTAAATTTTACAAAAAACCTTCTACCATCGAAAGCATTACGCAGAATTAGAATCAAGAAACAAGATTATCATATAGATTATTTCAGAAGGCAATATTCATATTTTAAACGTTAAAAAAACAACGCCGAAATCGTCTAAAAAATGTACGAACACCCTTTGTATTTTCCAGAGAATTAAGTTTTAGATAAAAAAAAAAAAAAAAAAAAAAAAAAAAGAGCGCTTAAAATTTTTTTTTCTCTCAAAGTGTTACAAATAAAGAAATTTTTTAAGTTGAAATTTTATTTGTTTTCTCAAATATAAACGTTTAACTGCATTACAATACTAATAGAAGGCATCACACTTTTTTATATAAATACTTTTCCTTCTGTCTGTTTTTTTTTAAACAGAAAATAATAACTTATTTTTTTCTTAGTCTTTTAGCTTTTATTTTTCTTATCGCTCATAATAAAAAATATGCCAAAAATTGTTGATCATTTCAATTTATTTAACCGATAATTACATGCCAAAACTTTTAATTTTAAATTTTAAATACAAAATCATTAATTAAAAAAAGTATTGGGAATGATACATTTTCCTGAAAAATAATGAAGAAAAAAAATACAAATTCTATAACTTTTCCTCCTGAAATAAAATATACTTTTCATTATTGAACTGCTTTATCAGAACCCTGGTGAATTCTAATTCATTTTTCTCTGTCTGACATTCATTATTACATTGAGATCATAAATACCAGTTAACGTCAAATTTATAAATTACTGTTGGTGATGCAACTAAACCGGAGCTAAACCCTATTGCAGCCATAAGACCACATCAATCAAGTTCCTTATCCAATTAAAAGTAAGTTCATACTTAAATTTGTCTATTTCAGCCCCTACTGTGAAAAGTCAGAAATATGAATATAAAATCTGGTCCTCAAATTGAACAGACATTCGTAACATTTGAGGTGCTCTAACAACCACATGAAAATGTGTCTCTAAAGATTATGATTTTCGGGTCCTCCATCGAACTCCCACTCTTTGGTTGTATCACCGATGTAGGTTAATAAAATAGTATGATCTGCAACGACGTCCCGAGTAACGTTCTTTTAATACAACTGACCTTACACACTAGGCCAATTGACTATATGGAGCTCAGTTCTTCACATATATTAGGGAGATCAAATGAAACCGGAACAGGAGCCACAGAAAGAAATGACATGGTTTATTTCAAACACAATCTCCAAATCTACACAAGCACTTGGCCCAGTGTTTCACCAAATGGTGAATACCTTGCTCATAGAAGTCCTTTGGCTGAAATTGGAACCAGTTTCGAGCATTATCCATGATTTCCTTGACCGAGTAGAAACGGCGAACCCTCAATGCCTTTTTCAGAGAACCAAAGATTGGATAGTCACATGCCGAACGATCCGGGCTATACGGTGGGTATTCCAAGACTGTCCACCGAAACTTCACCAGTTTCCCTCTCGGAATTGTTTGTGCCCGTCCTGCACACCAGTCAATGACAGGGCATGCTCTCCGTACACTGCCTTCATTCGCCGATGCGCTTCGCGAAATCCAACTTCTTTTATCCCTAAATAACGAATAACAGTCGGTTGCTCTTTTTTACTCGCAAACATTCCGCAGACGCACATGAATAAACACAACCGATTGCCTCATGGGCGAAACTGTTGGCCGATCGCCAGAGCAAAACACGTGCTTCTGCGTGACTATCTAGGGCAAGTTCATTTCCTCAGTAGGAGTTGCCTTGCTTATATACCCACTCTACCTGTACACAAAGTTTACCACACTCATGCAAAAATAAACCAAATTATAACGACTGTTCCTTTTTTACTTGATCCACCCTTATATATACGTTACCCCTCGCTTGCTTTCTTCGAGAAACTCTTTCGCGCTGCAAGTAGGGTTATTTTCACGACTGAACGAATCCGTATTAAGCATCGAAATGTGAGCAACACACAGAACACTTGGTGACTGTTCGCTGCTAAGTGTTTCACAAAGTAGCGCGACGTTCGAACACTGAGCGCAACTATTTTTAAAGCTCTCTGATTGGTGGAATTCAAGCTGATATCTATCGTAAGAGGTACAAACATGGACAATTTCGTCAAAGATACGAGGGGTAAACTATCTCACGATATGTTCTCGACTGTTTTCCTCTTAAAAAACTTGTTTGTATGGATATTTCTAATATTGCTTATGATAGAATAGTGCGTGACATCGCAACTTTAATGAAATTGTTTATGATGTATTTGCAGGGAAGACATTTTTAGCATGTTCAACTATCAAAAATAAAATTTCGTTCGCGTTATTAAACGTTTAACTTCAGTGCAAAGCATTTTATGTAATAAATGCCAGTGTATGGTAAAATATTCGAACAATTTTGGGTGACTCTGAATACGGTTTATTGATTCTACACTCATTATAAAGCACACTATAATTAGGTTCGTCCGGGAAACGAACTCCAAGAAATGCCCGCCCAAGAACGATAATTTACTTGATGTTATTTTTTTTGTGCGGCCCTGTATACGAATAATAGATTTCACATGCGTATTAAAAATTACTTCTATTGAATATGCACCCCCTGTAAACATGCTCCGTATGCAATCCTGACATACACTTGAAACTTTTTCTCGCTATTCAACATAAAATCGGCTATAGACTATAATGTATTCGCATTCATGTACTGTTTTTTACTTACTAAAAAGAAATCTTTATAAATTACGAAATCCATTAAAAAAAATACTGTATTCCAGTTAAACAATATATCTAAATTTCGCAATGATTTTAGAAATTTTACAAAAATCGGAACGTTGTTTCTGAAAACAATCCATGATTAGATCATAGTGAAAGGATATAACCGAATAACCATGTAAAAATGACCTCACCTAAAATTTTGTTGACTTATTTTTCATTTGAATGTTGCCTTTTATAAAATGTAAAAAAAAAAAAGTTCAAATCCCTAAGATTTTTTTTTCAAAGTTTTCACAACTTGTCAAATTTGACAACAATTCATCGACAACATGAAACTAATTTGTCAAATTATCAAAATGATAATTTTGTCTTTAGACATTTATTGTTTAAACTCTCAGATAAAAAAAAATATATCTTTCTTCTTTCCTGAAGTAATGAAACATAATTACCGGATTGTTGAAAATTATGGATGCTAGACTAAGAGCAACAGCAGCAACCATAACACGATTTTCAAATTTGGAATATTTAAAATTAAGCCCTTTTTAAATACTAGGGGATTCAAACCGGGCTTCCCGGGATACAGAACATTGGTTAAAACCATATTTTTTTTATAAAAAAGTGTAATAGATTTTTTTTTACATTTAATATATATTTTTAGATTCACCACTAATAATATCAACAGCATTTTTACATGAAAAATATCAATAATGTATTCAAATAAAGTTTTGAAATTTATTAAAAGCGATACTTTCGTATTGGTCGAGAAATCGCTCAGTTTTCGCTACTTACAACAACCTTTTTGATTCTGATAATTTCATTGGTTTAAGCGCATAGTTCTATTACATGTCTGTTAATTTGTGTTTTATTTGTATTATTTTATTTATTTATTGATGAAGTTATAATTCCGTTATCGAATATTACCCGGAAAGAAATATTGAACTATTTATATTGTTTTAAGTGCAAACGGGTTAATTATGCGTTATAGCGCGATAGAGATAGATTTTAAAAAAAGTCATGCTTGAAAATTATTTTAAAAACCATAAAATATCTGTAAACTGGGATACGGTTTTCAAAGAAATCGCATTTCAAAGAAAATTTCCCCTCCTCTTCTACGGTGTAAAAGTGGAAATTGTGCGATATATAGAACGTAAACAAATTGCAGCAAAAGCGAAATTTATTGGTCAATTCTTTGCTATTGTCAACTCACGGACATGGTTTTGCTTTATAATATAGATTTTTAACGTACAAAATTCTTATAAGTGTAAATATGTTTTGAAGTAAGCGCACAATAAAATCTATTAACTAAGTGCTGTAAATTCTGTTATTTAAATTTTAGAGATAACATACAAAAGTTTGTAATTACTTATGTAAACTTTCACAAAAATATATTTTAACAATATTTACTGAAAAGAGCTCACTGTCATCAGTATTTTTTTGTGTTAATGTTACATCATAAAAAGCTGTTAACATGTTGACAGTATTTCAATATACTTGATGAAAACAGAAATATGGGGGCATTCTATTCTAGACATATTCTGTGGAAGTACAATAATATTAGTGTAACATTAAAATCAATACTGAAACGTCCAGTCCAGGAAAATAAAAGTGTCTTTCAAAATACTTTCATTTAGTTATAAAATTCATTAATTTATTAACTATCGATTTTATGAACGATTTTGTCTGAACTCTGGTAACAAACACTTCCATTTTGAACGGAGATATGGTGAATACACTTTTTTTTAGTGAATATAGTCCACTAAAGAAGATACTTAACGATTACTGAATAATATATCCTTTTACGAAAAATTTTGAATTTTCTAGTTTGTAAAATTTTCATATTTATGAAGCAAAATTTTGTGAACATGGTTCTTATGATATCATATGAGAAGGTTCACACTATCATCCATGGACAATTTGTTTTAAATTACTTAGTTATAGCAATGGATAATATAGTTATATAGAAAACGGAAACATATCACGACTTAATACTATGCGCGGCACAGTGATTCAGTGTCAATATTTAGTGAGAAAAAGAATTTTTAAATAATTTTTATTTTTCTAGTATTTGGATCAAATCATAATATAGATATACTTTTTCTCAAAATAATACTGTCTGTAAACAAACGTTGTCGAATAGTACTACTAATTTATTGTTGTTCATTGTGTTCCTTTTTCCACAATTGGTGTAAAAAAAGATATTTTCTTCTTGTGACTTGTTTATTAAAATAAGTTAAACAAAAAAGTTTTTTTGTTATTTAACTGGCAAGTAAATTTTTGATAATGTCTTTTACACTATCTTTGCAAATAGAAATTTATACGTTTATAATGACATTCAAAAAGTTGTTCCTATTTCTACATATTTATATTTCTATATGTTGTTCTTTATTGTATATAGAGTTTAATTTTAAATTTTAAAGCGCATGGCTTTGCTGCTGGAAGAATAGCTGATATAATTTGAAGAATCTAATATTTTCAAACATGACTGAATTAAAAGATGCGAGATCAGGAAACTAGTTATTATTTGATTATTTCGACTAACGAAGATCTCTTCTATTACCTCATAGTGTCATCAGATCCGATTATATCGTAAAATTATCAAAGGATGTTTTACGTACAATAAATCACTTGCAATTTTTTGCACTTACGAACGCACCACTGTGAGACACATAAAGAGCCATTCATTCGATAACTTATCAATAATTTTTGTAACAGAAGACGAGTCATATCGACTAATAAATGTCACTTAAGTATAGGCAGTTTAAGAGTAAAATATCTTAAATAAGAATGATTGTGAAAGATAAAATAGAACATCTCATAAAAATGGAAGACTCTGTTACAAATAATAGTTTTATTTCCGATGCAAAAATAATACTGAGATTTCTGTCCGTCATTGGTATTCCTAACATAGATAGCATTAGACCTAGAACATTTTGCAAAATATTTAAAGTAATACTATTTTACGCTTTAGCAATATATTACATTTGTATTGCTTTGCTGTTATCAGTTTACAGATTCGAGTTTTTACATGAAAGTGGTAACTTTCTATCAACAGTAAACGGCATCGCTATAGTCACTTCATCTGTGTTACTAAAGTTATTTTTAATCGTTAAAGTTAAGAAACTCAATAAAATTTTCAACAGCTTCTGCAAATTTATGATCAAGAATCAAGTGAAATCTCATTCTAATAGAAAAATTATCCTGGTAGGATGCATAAGTAGCTTGTTCTTGCCGATATTTGTCTCTAGTTATAATGTTCACGTCTTACGCAAATCTAAATTTTATGAATGGTATCCTTTTTCCCATATTCTGCCAATATCAAATGAGAGAGTTATTGTTATTTCTTTTATAGATATAGGTTACGCTATTAACGAATATACATGTTCCTTTATTTCAACAATATTTTTAATATTTATTTTTGTTTCTTACAACAGATTTGTATTAACACCTTTCCTGGAACGGTTAAAAATAACGTACCAGAAACCAACACTTTATACTATCAGAGTCAACCTCGACATGTGTGCTAAAGTTAAACAAATGTGGATTCAAATTGAAGGTTTTACTTCAGTAAACGCATTTTTTCTCTTTGGTTTCTCATTTTCTTCAGCTTTGTACGTGGTAGGTAAGTCTGCGTCACTTGAACAAGACGGTCTTTCACTCATATCTAAATTTCGTACTGCGGTTTGTATTGCACAAATGATTATGTTATGCGCAGCTGGATCAGACACTGTAAATAAATGGCAGGAGGTAAGACTATATGTACAAGAGACATTTCGATTTTATAGCAAACTTGTCGATAAAGAGCAAAACAAGGATATTTTACCACTGCTGTCACTTTTAGATGGTACAAAAATGGATCTGTCTTTTACTTGCTTCGGAATTTTAACCCTCGACTGGAGTCTGTTGCTCAAAACTATAATGACCATTGTAACATTTGCATCTATGATGGTGTAACACGTCATCAAAAACTCAATGTTTAAACTTTAACTTTCGTTGATCGATTTTAAGGCTATTGTAGCCGATATAAAATATATAGTAATGAAATAGTTGTATACAGTAGCTGTCAATAATCACATAAAGTTGACCATCTGGATATTATTTTATTGAAAGTTTACGTAGAATAATCTGTCTTTATTCTAATTGTGACTTATTAGTAGTTAATCAACGGCATTCAAAAATTGAAATTAATTTTGAAGAGTTATTCTATTAGAATTCAAAACAAGAACGAAAAATCATGCGTCAAGCATAGATCATGTAACACTTTCCAACGCTTCCAAAATAATTTTATAAATCATTACCGTTTAATAAGCTGAAAGATAACATCTAAGTAAACAATTTGGAAAACGCATAACATATTTAAAAACGTAATTTCAGGAATTTCTAACATATACAATATTTGGAAAATTATCCGAATACTTTTATTCAGCCCTGTATATAATCTATAGATTTGTATATATACTAGATAGGATGCTAAATTTTAGTTTAGTTAGGAAACGCGTAGCACAGTTTAAAATTCTACTTCTGGAGTTTCTGTCCATAAACGGAAATGTGTTCGCGAACTTTTGTGCTGCCCTGTATATGAAATACAAAATTTATACACACCAAGTAATAGACAAAAAGTGAGTTAAATTTAAAATCGCGTTCAGCAACATAAAACGCACTTCCAGGAATTATTTTCAACAGACAATAGAGAATTATTTTGTGTGTAAATGAACGATGACTGCTATACACACAATATTCTGTAGTAAGCCTCTTGTAATGTACCTTAGTGATATATATAAATTTAAATGTGTTTAAAATAGTGAAACATTATTTAATTAAACCGCAAACGATTTTTCTCCACAGAAGTAATGTAACGGAATTCTCTTGACTGTCCTTGTAAAGTAACTATAAGTGCTACACACTTCAGTTGAAATAGGGAACATGCTATAGAAAACGACTTTAACATATAAAAATTGCAGGGAAAACCGAGCCTATTTATGGGAGTTAGAAAACGGCCAGACGGCCAGACAAACCGAAGTCATAGACACTTTTCAACTAGGTTGGAAAGTGTTAATAAAACGTTATTATATTGTCGTGTTTTTTAGAAAATTCTCTAGATGTTATCAAAAGCTGCAAGGTAATTGATTGAATTTTAAAATGTTTATTGAATTTAAATTTCATTTTCATTGAATGACAGCTTAGTTTCTAAGGCAACCAGAAAGAGTAAACATATTTTGTTTTGTTTTGAAAAATATAAACAAATGAGATGTTTTTTAAATTCTGATGATTAAAAGTGCTTTTTTTTAATTTGATTTTTTTTCACTATAAATAAGGACATAAATAAATAAAGAGCATTAGGAAATAAAATTATCTGAATTATGGCATTCCTATCAAGAGTAAGAAAAGGGTTTATATAAATTGGCTTTAGAAATGAAACTTGAAGTAAATGTCGATGATAAAGTTATTGATTTACGAGAAATATTAATAAAATGCCCCTTATTTAAGGAAGATAGATAATGTGCATATTTGTCAACCAACTGGCTTTTTGCGTACATACTCAAATGAACGTAGGCAAAACGTCGAGCGAAATTGCTCTTCGATTCGCCAAATTGCTCGTAATTTTCACGTAATTAGAATACATTATATTATGTGTAGGACATAATATTTCATGAATTTCTAGCTCTGCGGGAACTGTTTTTTTCATCCTACAACGAGTTGAGAAGTACGTCTTTACTTGGGTCCTGCTGCTTCTTGACGTCACAATCACATTATCTATTCAGATTTTTTTTTTAAAGTGTCTTAGAAAATATTATAGACAAAATAAAATAGATAAAAGAACGAGAAGAAGAGGAACGAAACAAAGGACTACACGCACTATGCGGAGCTCACAGTGCTTGTGGGAAGTACCGGAATTTGATTGGCTCATGCCTACCGCTTGTGGGTAAAATCGGGACTCTGATTAGCCCTATAAAAGAAAAGGGTCGTCTTGGTGTTGGATGGCGTCAACAAAGCTTGACATCCATTACTAGAAGAAAAGCGTTTAGAAGCTGAAAGAGAATTTCAATTGGGAAAACTGAAATTGAGCAGTGAAAATCATGACAGCACTATGACTGCAATTAGTAATCAATCAGATTCACCCTTATTCCGTATTGATTTGAAAAATGTTTTACAGGAATTTGATCCAGATAAATATTACATAACTTTATATCTAATATTATATGAAAGACAAATGAAAATATTAATAATCTCTACTGGTATGTGTGTCACCTATTTAATCGGAGCTCTACCAAATGAAATAGGAAATTTAATTGCTCGAGAATCCGAAGAAACATTTTATGATTATCTACATATACGCGATATTTTATTAAAACGTTTTAAACAAACAAAGAGAAAATTTAAAATACTTTCGGTCGTCCTCAAAAAGGAACAGAAAGCCCGTGAAACGATTTCTGTTTTGATATTAAAAATTATTTTGAGGATTGGATCGCGGAATTAAATGTTCATGAATTCGGAGAGCTACAAGATCTACTCATAGCTGAACAGTTGAAGAAAAAGTGCCCTCCTGATTATAAAGAAGATTATCTAAACGAATGGGGAACATTCACTGATGCTGTGATGCTAGCAGAAAAAGAAATATTTATATAAAAATCTGAGAACACCTCAGGCAAAGCAAAACCAAAGTAATTAAATGAAAGATAAAACTATGTATAAAAATGTGGGAAACGTGATGATTTTGGGAAAGGAAATTTCAGCTTTGAAGAATGAGGATTGTCCCCACCCCATAAATTGTTATGGTTGTAGTTAACAAGGTCTTATTAAAACGAAATGTTCTACTTGTACCCCAATTAACAAAGTGGCATCAACAGAATATAGTGCTATAAAACAGTTGTTATTTTTTTGCAAAAAAATCGCAAAACTTTTGTTGAAAGTAAGAGTAAAAGGGGTTGATGGTATAGCTTGAGCTTCTACATATTCTATGCAATATATGACGAGTGTAAACCTCTATCGATTTTTGAAAGGAAAAGGGAAGTTTGAAAACACAAAGATGAACGTTATCTTGTCTGATGGATTAAAATAAGTTGAAGTTCTCAGAAAAATTGAAGCCCATTCCATTAGAACTGTATTGTTTGCCTTACCGTCTGGCAAAGACAATCGGACTTTATTTGGAACTGACTTCTTACGTAAAGCTGATTTGTTTTAGATGTTGAGAACCAATAGTGATTCTGCACCAGAAATCCTAATAAGAAGTTTAATTTTGCGGAAGATAGTTTTCAACCTCTGAATGAAGTCGCTCAGAAATACAGTAAATGATTTACATTTTAGCGAAAACGAAAGCAAACACCTCCCTGAAGAACCAAGAGTTCAACTTAGTAATAATCGATCTAATATCTTCAGAACAGGAAAAGCTCTACAAAATCATCTTATGTATCCATACCACCTCTTGAGAGGGGTCACCAGTTTCCTGGAAAAGATAAATCATACAATGATAGATTTCGAAAATATAAAAAAATCTATTAAATAGATGCCCACGCAAGAAAAAGTTTTGACGATCCTTTTATAGTAATGAAACTTCTAAAGATCATTATATGGACCAACCTCACATCCTGACGTTATCCCAAGAAAATCAATTCCCGATTTGATGGATCTTCGTCAACGATGTCATATATTTCTAGACCACTGAACTATGTAATAGCTGAAAGTAATATCCTAAATTACTCAGAAAGTTTTCCTCACCAAAAAGAATGCGAGATTATTGTTGTCAATAAATAACAAAGATGATACACTGAATCTGCAGAAGATTACATAAATGAACAGAAATGGGCATGGAATGTTTTTGGATATACCCTCCTTAAAAGATGAAGCATTACTTACTCAAACACTTGCTGATATCGCACATCCAGGAATCTTCTATGCTATGGTTATTAACCATCAGAATGAGATCCATGTCTTAGTTACAGTCAGCATATTATATAGTACAACCTGAAGAATACTGTTACCTGTTTCTTGAAGATGTTTTAAAATTGCAAACTTGTATCAACTGTGAACGGACACTCTCTCAAAAAGAATATATGTCTACCGAATGAGCTAAAAGACATCGTATGTATGATTTGTACTTGATCGTGAAATACAGTTTATCTTAAGATTGTTAGCTGATGGCTGTTGTTTTTCACTATCGGAGATCAAACTCGTCATAAGGTATTTAACTGAAAGACGAAATAAAATGCAATACTCACCAAGTGACGATAGAATGCTTGGCATGATGCCTTTCGCGCCGAAAAATATAAAAATGGACCTCTTCGGAAATATATAAAAATGGATCATTTAAGCCAGAAGCTGATACTGATGTAACTCAGAAAGAACTGGGTTTACACAACAGAATAATCAACTTGATGAACCAATGTGCTCCACCAAAATCTATTGGTACAGGAAAAGACCGGGAACTAAATAAAGAAATGCCTGATATAAAACTGCCTTTTCCTAGAACAAATAAGTGGCAGAGGTACAATAATGAAAAAAAACAATTGAGGAAGACTATATGAAATTACTTTTTACGTACGACTTCAATTGGGAATGATTAATGATGAATCAGTTAACTCAATTAATGACACGAAAAGACGAAATCTATCTCGAAAGTTCAATCTGCAGGCTTTAGACAGTTCATACAGATGTATGGTAACATGGCACCAGAAAACAACCCAATACTTTAACTTTCAATTAACTTTCATTGATACTTTTTTGGACTACCGAATGACAACAGCCTTAAACTGTTGTCTAAAAGTTTTTCTATGTTGAAAGGTAACTGCTTTATTTTATAAAATGTTTTATTTATTTTTTAATATCGAAGTTAAAATGTGTTCCATTATAACTGTTTATTAATCTCGTTGTTTATGGTGAAGACTGTGCTACTTTGTACATAGTACACAGGAAATTAATCGCTTGCAGAGTTTTTTGAATAATAAATCATCCGTATTTTTTCATTAAGTGTCTTAAACCATAACAATGATGTGTTACAATGTTAAATTAATCTAAGTTTAATCTAAGTTTTAAAACTTATTGATTTACATTTTCGTAACCCAATCGTAACGTTACGTAATCTGGTTTACAGTTGGTGAATATATGCACTCTGAGAACAAAGGGTTTTCGAAAATTTTCAACACTTCCTACTGTGCTTTGCATTGTGCAAATGATTTTGTTTTCTGTAGCTGGAGCACAAACGGAAAAGATAACTGTACAGAAGCAGTTATCTTTTTTCCGTTTGTGCTCCAGTTTTTTTTAAATATGACGATCTTTATATTAAAAGGTTTTTATAAGACTTTTTGTTTTCTGTTTTATCACTTTAATCATATATATCTTTAGTTTCATGATAATGAGGGATTTTCTTTTGTAATTTGGTGCACAGAAACAATTCGAGTTTACTGCAAAATTAAAGGGACAAAATAAGGACATTTTACTCTTGGTAACTTTTCGAAGATAGAAAAACGAATTTGTCTTGTATTTGCTTCGGAAGTTCAAACCATGATTGGATTTACCACGATTTAAAATATTTTCAACATTTCATGTTGTATTTTGCATTGCTCAAATGATTTTATTTTGTGTAGCTGGGACACAAATAGAAAACAGCTAGAAAAAAGATAACCGCGAAAAAGACAATTCGATCTTATAGAAAAATTATCGATAAAGACAAAAAGGACAAATTACGACTGTTGTCACTCTTAGAGAATATGAAAATGTATCTGCCATTGAATTGTTTTGGAATTTGAATTCTCGACTGCAGTCTTTTGTTAAAAACTCTAATTCCCACAGTAACATTTGAAGGTTTGTTGTTAGACTAATCTAACTTAACCCTTTCAGGGCAAAGTACTTCTGCTGGTAAAATGTTGAAATAATTAAATGACACCATAATTTACGAACAAATTTATATGAAAATAATTAAAGTTTTTCTTCACGTATATTATGACAGAAAATTTTTATTAAAAATTCAGGGGGCCATTCGGCAGTTTGGAATTACAATTAAGTGTTCGCGCCATGCAAACACCGTCCTTGAAAGGGATAAGATTTTGATACATTTTTAAGGAATTACATACGTTCTCGGCGGCGAAAAATTGGTATATTTTGGAATTTTTCTTTAGGAAGGTAGTAAAATTAATTGAAAAACTAATAATTCTCAGGTGTTTTTTATTTCTTCAAGTATTTAAAAATATTTTTTTTGTTAAGTTTGGTCACATATTAACATATTACGTCGGAAACCTGCAGTTGCGTTGATCTGTACCAAAATATCCGGGCTCGATGGGCAGCATCTTAACTTTCTGTGGAAACAAAAAAATATGAAAATCTCAGTTTCTTCTTGTAAAATAAGGTTGTAGCTAAGAGTCATCGGCTCACTTTTTTTTTTTTTTTTTGAGAAATAGAAAAATTGCGCTACTTTGAGAAAAAAAAATTTGTCTAAAATTTTGATCTTTAAACTTATTGAAAAAATATAAAAAATTACAATTTTCAAAAATCAGTTCCATGGTTCTTAGACAATTTAATTATGCGTAGCTGAGCACAAATTGTATCCAAAAATATTAAAAATTGTTCAAGTTATCATGTTGCCCATGTTGAAAAATGTAGTTTCCAGAAAATAGCGTTTAAAATTTCAGAAGAAAAACGTATATTAACATATATATATTTTTTTACAACACTGAGAACGAGAAAAATGACACTTTCAAATCTGATTAAATCGATGTTTTCATTTTGTTCTAAAACTTTTTGTTTCAAATAGGACGACCCAATGTTTTCAATTCTGAAATACCCGAAATACTTAGAATATTGAAACATGGACATACTCAAAAATGATTAGGGCCAGTTCATACTCATTTTTGAAACATGAACATATACAAAAATGAGCACATAGAAGTCAGTTCATACTAATTTTTGAAACATGAACATACTCAAATAGGAGCACATGATGTTTTATTCTTGAGTGTGTGCATGTTTTCAGAAATGAGTATATGCATGTTTCAAACTTGAGTAATTTTCATTCGGAGCCATTTTGAATATGCGACATACTCAGATTTGAGTATTTTTTGCTCAGTTTTGAAAATGTCGTTTTTAGAGTGAACTTACACGTAATTTGCTATTGCTGTGCCATATTGTGGACCCTCTTGTGCCTTAATCTGCTCATTTAAAAGGGAGTAGAATCTTTAGTAGCATCTTTTCGGTGAGGTCGGTTTTATCGATCGTGCGCGCGCTCACAATTTGCTCATATATTTCTGAATAATTGAGATATCTCTTTAAATCGTTTTGTCCATGATTCTACACACAATTAAGGATTTAATTTCCTTAAAAAAATCGATTTTTTGAAAGTTGAAAACGTATGTAACCCGTTAAAATAAAGCAAATAGGAGTATAATAATGATTGTTTAAAACAAAGCAAAAACGAGTGTAATAATGATTGTTTATGATTAATTACTTCATAAGAAGGAAATTTCATTTGTTAAATAAATTATTTTGATGATTTTTTAAAAAAATGTTTTACAATTTAAAGGAAACATAATGCAATGTTTGATACTTACCAAAAATATTCTGATGACAACAATAACGATTGCTTACTTTTTTTTTTCAATAAATGTACAATTCGCGTTACTAAATATGTAATGAGCTAAAATTTAAGCCGTGAAATAAAAAACTTTCATCATTATAAGCATTCAAATTATCATTATGATAATTTTTTGTATATATTTTTTGATTAATTCATAAAATTATGTATGTTAATTTTGTAATTTCTAAATGTTATGTTTCTGTGTATTAATTCTGTTACTTTATCACTGCGAACATTTCGGACATTCTCAGGTATTTAAATAGATAATTCAGTAAACCAACAGAATCACATAAATTATAGATGATCAGTGTTATATTAAACCAACCATAATATTTGTAGACAGAACTTTTCTCGTACTTAATTGCTCATGAAAATAACGTTTTTCAGAAAATGCATTTCAAGTTTTAATTTCTGTAAATCCATTAGAAATATTCACCTCAAGCTCTTCAAACTATCCAGTTTTAAATATTGTACCTTCCTTAATTTGAATATCACAAGGTGTTTTCCTCTTTGAAGCACTTTAAACAACAGCATCCTTTTATGTAAATGCACACTTTCTGGTTGGAGAGCTTAAACAAGATTAGCCATAACTGCACTCACAATAATCTTGCGAAGGAAACAAAAACTGTTTTGGATAGCTAATTATGGTGTCTTAAATATACATTATATATGTTTGCCCAAAGATGGTTCTTTTAACGTTGTAGGATATCTTTAAAAACTTCTTTTTACATTTGTTAAGTATGTGCATTATGAATGATGCAGAAATCATCCAGATCTTTAAAAGGAGATGAAAGATTTCTAAATTAAATTATTTTAACTTGCAGGCTTCGCTTATTACGCTGGTCGGTTTCTTCCAACTAACATTGAATCAAACGAAATATATCGGTGAATTTGGCCTTGTGTTTTAAAGCAATATAACGTTTACCTGGAATGTCTTTCCGCGTTACTGAAAACGATACGAACACTATTGTACTATTATATCTTTTAATGTGCCAGTCAAAATTTGGGTTGTTAAGGACCAACTCAGTAGGCTGATCAATTACAGTAGGATTTGGTTAAGAACGATATAATGATTAGCAACATAATAAAACCATCCCTGGAAAAATATCTAACTAACTAATCCGACTAACTAATCCAACTTTTAAAATGGGCTACTCTTTCATAACAGCTTTCATCAGAGTACAGAATCTCTCTCGATAATTCTATGACTGAGCAACGTAGAACAATATGTTATATACTAAAACCTTCCCTGAAAAAAATATTTAACTAACAGTGCAAGTTCCATCGAATTCCATTTAGAACTCAAATTATAAGCGGCCGGAACAACATTTCTATCTGAAATTTGTTATATATCCTCTTTAATAAAAAACTACTCGTTGCTGACGACTGGCTTTTTCGCTAATCGTTGCCACAGATTAATCTCGGAAAATGAAACATTTGAAGTTACTGAAAAGGTATTTGTCAGAAAATTGTTGGACAAACTGCATTAGAAAGTTAAAAATTTGTATTTTGCTTGATATAAATTTCAAATCTAATGATTAGGCCGTTTTTCAAATATTGAATTTCAAAAATTACCAAATTTCACAATGGACTACCATAGCGAAACCATCACGCGTAAAAAGATAATGATAATGGCACTGTGTCCTGCCGTGTATACTGGCTACAGCACGAGTCACAAATTATAGTACCCTTATTATTCTGTTAAAATATAAAAGTGAATTATGATGTCTTGAGTGCATGATTTTTATTTAATTCTCGACGAATACTGGATCAGCCGTTTCTTTTTGGTTGTGAATAATATAGGTTAATTTACGTTATTAAAAAATTTAGCTATAAAACATTTAAATAAACGGGAAACGGTGAGTAATAAGTGGTAAACGTAATGGTAAACCGTATTAAAAAACATAACTTAGTGAAATAAGTATCCGTTTTTCCTTTACTTTCTGTCATTAAAGAGTCATTATAACTACAAGTTTTAAATTAATTCATTCGCTTTGTAAGAATTAAAAAAATTAATAATTGTGTTAAATTTATTCATTATCTAACTTAGGTTAAAATAAGTATCTATTTTTTTTCACTAATAAACATGGTACTTACGTATTATCAAGTCTACATTTAAAGACAAGTTTTACTGCATGCTGTATAACTTGGCGATTTTTGCAAACACGCCAATAAATGAACGGTTTTAAGAGAAATTTGTATTTTGATTTTTTCGTAACTTCATCTCCTCAAATGTAATCTTTTAAAAGGATATCTTAGTAAAAGTCTCATATTTTGCGCATTTTTTAAAACTATAATATTTTCTAATGTAGTTGTTACAAAATATAATATTAAAGTTAATAAGTGCATTACGGTACGTATTGTTAAGCATAGTGTTACAAATAGGGCAACCTGATCAAGATTTTTACGCCAAATTACAAATGTGGTAACCCTGTATTTTTTTTTTCATTATTGTAATTTATCGCAAAAGCTAAGCCTAAATGAAAGTCGAAATGTCGAATGATTTTAAGTAAAAACAGTTTTCTTTCTTTCAAAAATCTCTTTTATTAAGATATATTTTATTTAAACTTTAAAATACTAAAGTTTATTTTGTAGAAAAAAAAAATAAATAAAAATGATTTAAATTATGCGTTTAGTTATTTTATGTTAAATTATATTTTATTTTCTATTATACCTCATGATATAAAAAAAGGTTCCTACATTTCGTTATTTTTTTATGATTTTTTTTTTCATTTTGGCGAAAATATAGATGGTATAATACATTAAGTAAGAAAAACATTAACTAAAATATTTAAATTGCTTCATTTGCTGCAAATATTAAAATAAAGAAAGTATGCACCACATTAGATATTTTACAATTTAATTTGAAAATTAAGAAATTCTTTTTTTTTTTCCTAATCAAGTTTTATATTTTTAGCGTTTTTTTTTTCATCATACATTCAACTTTCGTACATCCACATCGAGATCTTTCCAATTAAAAATGCAACCAAAAAAGCCAATGACTGATGATGAGAAAGCTGCTCTGGAAGAACAGCTGAAGAAATATAAAGCAGAAAAAGAAAAATCTGTAGAGAAGCAGCAGAGAGAAGCTGAAGTACAGTGGCTTCGTAAACGTACAGAGCAAGGAAACGATCCGGAGATAAATAATACAGCTTCTACCATTCATGGAAGAATCCCGTCTTTATCAATGGAAGAAAATTGGTCTCGGTTGAAAAATAGAAGACAAAACAAATCTCAATCCCGATCAGACGAACAGAGAACAACCCGAGCGAGACAGGAAAGAAATAGAGTGGCAGCAATGAGTGCTGCACAAAATGAGGCAAGATTGTTGAGAAGGCGTTAAAATGGAGAGGAGTCCTGTACAGATGAACGAAGAGCTGCTCATGCTGAAGTTGAAAGAAGAATTACCAGTATGAGTTTTGAAGAAAATGAAGCGCCAATGCAGAGAAATAGAGAAAATGGGCGAGCACAGAGAGCGAGAAACCAAAGTATTCGTCATAGTCGACCATCTTCAATAAGTAGAATTGCAGTTTCCAGTGAAAATGACGAAACAATAATACATGAGAATTATATTGGACAAATGAATGAGAAATGCCCAAAATGCAACGCTAAATACTTCTCACAAGAAGAAACAGTTTAGACAAAATCGACACCGGTGTTGCCACAGAGGTCAAGTGAAACTTGATCCCATTAAAATTGGTCCTTAACAGCATCTTTAATGAAGAATGAGAATAATTTAGCGAAAAATTTTATGGAAAACATTAGGTCAATCAGTAGTTCTTTGGCATTTAAATCTGTAGACGCAAATTTTGCACCTCCTCCTGTCTATGGTACCTACTGTTTTAAAATTAATGGAGATATATACCACAGAAGTGATGCATTACATCCATCTAATGGTAGTCACAGGAAATATGCACAATTGTATATTATTGATCCCGAAGAAGCTACAAAGAAAAGGCTTGGAATGAAAGAAAATATAGGATGTGACCCAGATCTAATGAGGTAATTAAGTAATTATATATCACAAGAAAATTCATTCCCAAAAGCTTTTAAAATGCTTCACGAAGTAGAACAGGAAAGTATTCAGGATGCATTGGCACAAGGAGTTCAAGCAACTGAAGTTTCGATGGCAATTCTTCAAGACAGAAAACATGATCAAAGACAATATAATGCTCCAAAGTCCACTGACATAGCCATTATTTTTCCAAAATACTGATGGTGAACCACCCTTGGAACGAGATATTTTGATTCATTGTAAAGTAAATGAAAATAATCCGAACCCCAGACAGACTGAAAGAATAAATATTCTTGAACCAAACTTAGAGCTAATGGTCTATCCTCTTTTCTTCCCATTTGGTGATCAGAGTTGAGGAATTTAATATACCACTTCAAAAGAAATCGCTAACTTTACAACGTTTGAGGTGGCAGCAAACACAAGCAAGAATCTCTCTTCAAAATTTAAATAATTAGCCTACAACTTCTAAACAAGCAATAGAGCAGGAAGTCATTGAAAATAAAATTGATAACAATCCAGTAAGATTGCAAAGAAATGAAAATGCACCAAGCAACCGATCTCGAGTACGCGTATTACAGATTCAGTATTATTCTTATCGACTTCAAGTGAGAGACGATGAATTTAATTAATTTTTAAATGGGGGAAATTAACCCAGTAATATTTTGTTGATGCTTATATAAAAATTGAATCAAACCGACTTAACTGGCATCGCATGAACCAAAAAAAGCTTTATACTGAGAATGATAGAGCACTGCAGGAATATCTTCAAAGCGAAGGTGTTCATCAGGGACTGGTGCCTGGAGCAGTTGTGGTAATTTCTTCAAGCTTTGAAGGAAGTCCTCGAAACATGATGCAACGCTATCAAGATGCTATGACGATTGTTAGAAAATACGGACGACCTGATTTGTTTGTCACAATGACTTGCAATTCCAAATGAAAAAAAATAACCGAAAATTTAGAACCTTGGCAATGTGTTGAACACAGACCAGATTTGGTAGCGAGAAATTTTAATTTAAAATTGAAATTTCCGTTAGATGATATTACTAAAATCATGTCTTGGGTACGCCTGTGACCAGAATCCATGTAATTGAATTTCAAAAACGAGGCTTGCCTCATGCACAAATTCTTATAACTTTCAAAACGAGGATAAGCAAAAGACAACGGAAAAAGTTCAGTAATAGGTTTCAGCTGAAATTCCGGATGAGCACTCTAATCCAAATGTATGTTCTTTTGTAACGAAACAAATGATTCACGGTACACGTGGAGAATAAAATTTGAATTCTCTATGCATGCAAATCAGCCGATGCACAAAAGATTTCCCAAAACAATATCAAAGTGACTTCACTTGGGAATAATAGCTACTCTAATTACAGAAGAAGTAATAATGGGAAAACGGCTATTGTGAATAGTAAGATCATCGATAATCGATGGGTTGTACCATACAACAACACTTATCTTTTGCTTAAATATAATTGCCACTTAAACGTCGAAGTTTGCGCATATTTTCGAAGTGGGAAGTACCTTTTTAAATACGTATACAAAGGTTACGATTGTGCCATTGGGGCTATCCATGAGACTGATAGTGTTAATCATAATGAAATTAAGACATATGTAGATTCTCGATATGTAAGCGCTCCTGAGGCTGCATGGAGAATTTTTCGATTCGACATGCACTTTCGTTCTCATAATATAATAAGACTTCCTGTCCACTTGCCTGAACATATTCAGTATTGTTCAAAGAAAAAGACAATATCCAAGCAGTCATTGAGAAGAGTACCAATCGAAAAACAAAACTAACTGCTTGGTTTGAATTAAATGTAACATATGATAATGCCAGAAGTAGTTTTTATCCCGATATACCAATCTATTACGTTTGGGTTGATGAAACAAAAAAATGGAAGCGAAGACAAAGAGGCCAAGAAAAGAAAATTGGAAGAATGTATGCTGTGAATTTGGGAACTGATCCTGAGCGATATTGTTTGAGACTTCTTCGGCACCATGTTCCAGGAACAAAATCTTTTGAAGATTTAAGGAGTTATAACAGTACAAATTTCAGCACATTTCAAGTAGCTGCTAAATCAAGAAGACGAAGACGTTTGGGAAAGAACTTTACAAGAGGCTGCAGTAACCAACATGCTTAAACAAGTTAGAGAGGTTTTTGCTTACATTTGTCTATTCGCAGCTACCTAGAATACAGTTGGACAATTTGAAAAGCACAAAGTTGACATGGGAGAAAATTTTGCTTGACTGACTGCCACATGACCATTCCTTGGAATGCGGGTTGTGCCTTAGATTTACTTTGATAAACATTTAAAACATACTTCGTTTAAAAGGGAAAAACAGTGAAATGTATGAACTGCCTTCTCCACCATCTGATATATTTGTTAATAGTATTACCGAACAAGATGATATAGAACAGCAACAGGCAATTGCAGAGGAAATGGTTTAAAATCTAAATACAGAACAAAAATAAGTATTTGACTCTATAATGGCTGCAATTACCAATGAAAAAATACCCCAACGCTGTTTCTTTCTTGATGGCCTTGGTGGTAGTGGAAAAACGTACTTGTATAAAGCCATTTTAAGTTAGATCAGACGAGTGGGTGGCACAACATTAGCTGTTGCATCTACCGGAATAGCAGCAAACTTATTTGATGATGGCAGAACATATCACTCTATGTTTAAACTACACCCACCCCTAGATGAAACCACAACTTCCAAAATGAAAGAAACATCAATTGAAGCTAAAAATATTCGAAATGCAAAAATTATTTGGGATGAATCGACAGTGGCTCTTTCAGTAGCTTTAAATGCTATCGATAGACGTCTAAAGTCTTTAATGAGAAGCAATAAGCCGTTTGGAAATAAGGTTTTAGTTCTTGGCAGAGACTTTAGGCAAGCCTTATCCGTTGTGCCTCATGGGTCAAGAACTCAAATTGTACAGATGAGCATTAAATACAGTCCTTTATGGGAATTGTTTTACATTTTGAGACTTACTAACAATGTAAGATTAATAGACCCAACATTAAGTGATTGGTTATTGAAGCTAGGTAGCAGTGACCATGAAATAGTTTCTCATTTAAATAAAGATTTGATCGAGATTCCTTCAAATTTAATTTGTGAAGGAGCTCTAATAAAAGAAGTATTCGGCCAAACAATTTGCCAACAAAGCAATATTGTGTCCAACAAATGCTGTTACAGATAGAATTAATGAAGAAGTTCTGAAACTCCTGGAAGGGGAAACGTGCACATAACTCAGCTCGGGAAGTATGAAGGATGCTACTGAAGAAGATAACCATAGGTATCTGGTTGAGTTTTTCAACAACGAAACTCCATCAGGCATGGCCCCACATATATTGAACTTAAAAAAAGGCGCAATTATTATGCTCTTACGTAACTTAAACACTAAAAGAAGACAGTGCAACGGTACTAAGCTTATAGTTAAAGATTTAAAACCTAACTTAATTATTGCTGAAATACTTACAGATACCGTTAAAGGAGAAATTGTTTTCATTCCGCGGATTGACCTGTGTCCTACCAATCCTGACTTACCATTTCAATTGACAAGACGACAATTTTCGGTCAAACTTGCATTTGCAATGACCATTAATAAGTCTCAAGGACAAACGCTACAATTTGACGGCATTTATTTGCCTGATCCTGTACTTAGTCATGGGCAATTGTATTTGCATGCTCTCAAGTACGACATAGTTGCGACATCAAAGTCAAAATTGATTAAGGACCACAACAAGGAAAACTAATCCCAAACTCTGGCAAATATTTTACGAAAAATGTGGTATACAAGAAAATCTTTAACAAATAAACTGATGACAACATATGGGAATTATAAAGTTATTTCAAGGTCTTTGATTTGTCAAAGCTGGGTGATAGTATGCCCTTACTAAAAAATTGTAAAAAAACAAAAAAAAATTATCTACATATTAAGCACAATTTTTGTAATTATTTGAGGGGGTATTGTTTTCACAATGCCGGATTCTGGTGGCCCAATGAAAAATATTTTATGAGTTGGTTATTGATATACGCTTTAAATATTTGTCATTTGCCACGCACGCTTCCCGTATAACGGGCTTTCCACTAGTATATATATAGTAGATTACATGTTATTTTCTAGGATCTTTAGATATTGAAAATATATAGGTGCATCCTTTTGTAACATCTAAATAACATTGCCTTTGTAATAACTTTTTAAAAATTTAATTTTTTTCATTATATACAATTTATAATTTTTATATCAATTGTATCGATAGGCAAGGCATGTGAATTAGCCTTACCATACAATTTTAAAGCCCTCTCTGACTTCGCTATCTAGTTGCGGCTCTGGCTGTATTAAGATAACTGTATCGTGTAAAGCCAAGTTTAGCGATCTTATTAACTATGAAATTTTCATTCACAAATCACTCCTAGTCTCTACATCTTTAGTTAATGATTATATTTCGACTTGCAATTATGCAGCACGAGAATTTGACGGCTGTATATAATTAGCCTTAATTAAATAATCCCATCCCATTCCATAACATAGTAAAGTGTAATAACTTCCATGTGCTGCGTAATTCCCAAGTTACAAAATAATCATTAACTAAAGATGTAGAGACTAGGAATGATTTGTGAATGAAATTTTCAGAGTTAATAAGATAGCTAAACTTGGCTCTAAAAAGCTTATGCCGGCAAACTACCGGAATTATGAAAAACTTTTTTTTTCCCCCGACGAAAGCATGTTTAATATTTTCGGCTCAGATGGAGATAAAACTGTGTAGCGAAAGCCAAATACGTCCCTCCAAGTAAAAATTTTAAAACCAATTGTAGAACATGGCGGTGGTCATATAATGATTTGCGGATGATTTGCATGTCTTTTAATGGAGTTGGTGAAGTGGCCTATATTGAAGGCAATATGAATGCCAAACAGTATATTAGTATATTGCGAGATAATATATTTAAGAGTGCTCTGAAATTGGGAATTGCTTATTCATATTATTTTCAACAGGATATGTATCCCAAACATACGACGAACATTACGAGGTTATGGTTGCTATATAATGTAAAAAATCGATTGCATCAACAGACCTATTGATAAATTGTGGCATATTGTGGCATATTCAAGTACGGAAAAGGAAAATTTCTAACAAAGGTGATCTTAAGCAAGCTCTTGAGGAAGAATGGCTAAAAATCAACTGCGAAACATGTCACAAATTAATCTGTTCGGCCCGAATACAGGGACTGGTCTAAACCAGAATTAAATTGAGTTAAGCAGAGTATGTGGAAGCCTAATGGCTGATATTGGCTGGGTAGTGACAAAAGTGTGTGATGTAGATTTGACACATAGATAAAACAGTTTTGAGTTTTGAAAATACTAACGTTTATTACACATATTTCAAAATAAATTAAAGATGAATAAATATAATAATGAAAAACTTAATTAAATAAAATATAATGAAGGATGACATGGCAACAAAACAGGTGGCGATAATGTGTGAGCATAAGATAAATTGAAGTTTCAAAAGAGTCCTACTCACGTGTTTACTTTTTACAACAACATTTAGTAATTGCATCTTGGAACACACTCATATGATTGTCGACATCAAACACTTGTGAACAGTTCATTTTTCAATTCATATGACGATGTATTGCATTTCACCAAATGAACAAATTGGAGCAGGTTTTTATTACTATTAGATTGGAGAGAAAAAAACAAGATGAAGACGAGCCCACACATTTATCCTTGAAAAAACACAGATGAAGTTTGTACATTTCATCGAAACGAAAATAAATCAGACGAACTCCAGGAAAAGAAAAACTTTAAAAAGCGTTCGAGTCTATCATCGTATTCAATAACTGCTGCCTTTCGCTCGCCCCGTTTCGGCATTCACGTCTTTTTAAATAGTCGCCGGCACAACAACATTGCTTCAGGAAAACGCCCCCTTCCAATGTGCGTAGTTGAGAAGTTCTTAAACTGCCTATTGGCAAAGTAATTAGAGTGCCTTGGTACCGCGGCACGGCGTGATGCGAGTGCATGATCAAACCGTGACCTACGTTATACATGGCCCGCTCACGGTCTGACGTCAGGGTAATGACGTCACGATAATTTGATCAAACTTCTCAGAGAACAGAAAACAAATTTTGAATCTGCTTTTGCGTAATGAAATGTGTGTTTACATTTAAAAACATGTCTTATCGATGAAATAAAGCTTTGGAAATTGTATTGCTTCCTGTAAAGCAAGGTAAGTTTCTAAAGTTTTTCTTTATTATCATATTTCTATTATATTACTGTTAAATTAAGGAATTGTTTGCAGCAAAGTTTTCGTCTACTTTGTTTTTTTTCTGAAACGAAAACTTGACAACGAATCCGATTACAGAAATCATGTCATCATCATCTACTATATGTATAAAGTATTATTATATTTATGCAGTTAATTAGCAATAATTTGCAATTAAAAATTGCTTTCAATGCATGCATGATGGTTTGTTAAAACAGACTATAGATGTATCCTCATAGCGCAATTGCAATTAAATTCGTTTTTATACTAAGGGAAATAGACACTTTGATTTGTTTATTCCGAGATTTTGTGGTGGAACAAAACATTTTTCAGGGAGTTTGCTTTCAATTGTAGTTTTGAGATGAAAATTAGTATTGTGCAGAGACAAAATAATTATTTTATCGTTCTTTTACGTATTGTGTTTATAATACCGAAAACCGAAGATGAGCAAAGCAATCTGTTATTGAAAATGTGAATGAGAGATAGTTTTAGAGAGATTATTTCGTAGATATGTGTTACAGATCATTAATTAGTAGCTGAATGTTATAAAAAATGTTTTAAGTTCATGGAAAAGTTGATGAAAGTGTGACGTTAAAATGTATTAACCATTTGTTTTGTAATTATTTCTCAGGGTGCGCTATACGTAAACAGTATCAAAATTTCTGATTATGGCTCAAAAAATATTCTTTACAGTCTGTTATAATACAATTCATTATTGTTTTATCTTGCAAAATTCCATAAGCTGTATGTACTGTATCAACAAAATAAATCTTTGACCTTCTTATGATTTTTCACTTTTGTTACATGTTATAATATATACAGGTCATATACATTTTGTTACACATCTATATTTATAAAGTTATTTGTTATTATATATTTATATTTGCTTAGTTATAGAATTAGGGGGGAATTTCTATGATCAATTTAACCCGATTATGAAATATTAGCCTTATTAAAAGATTCTGCTGAATGAATTTCGATGGAACCTGCATTGCTATTTTTTCAGGGATAGTTTTAGAATATTGCTTATCGTTCTTTGGGAAATATTACTGTAAATGATTAAATAATCGAGTTGGTCTTTAAAAGCCTAAATTTTGTAAAAAAATATGTGTAATAAAAATATATTTGATAATATAAAAATATAAAAATACAAGGTACTTTTCCGTTATACGGACACCATGCCAAAATGTATGCTAATGCATAATGTATGTAAATGTATGTATGTATGTGAATGTATGTAAATGTATGTATGTAAATGTATGTATGTAAATGTATATGTATGTAAATGTATGTATTAAATCTATATGTAAATGTATGCTTGGCGACAATGATGTCCGTATAACGGAAAAGTACCAAATACAATATAAAAATATAACCCGGCGACATTGGCTAGATTTCGTTTTGGTATGGCAACCTGTTAGAGCAATTTGCGTGTGTTTTATATTAAATTAAACATTGTGTATTTTACAATAAATTAAGCATTGTGTACGTTTTATAATAAAATAATTTGCGTGTCTTTATAATAAAAAATTTTGTGTGTAATAAAATAAATTGTTTCATAATAAAATTAAACTAACAAGCTGTTAAGCAAGCTAGCTGTAACAGGTACTCGAAAGCGGGATTTTTCTCGCCAAACTGGCGCAAAACAAAAATCGCGCCAACCCCGCTGTATATGAAACAGTTGTACCTTTTAAAGTATTATCAGATGCTGGTAAATTGAAAAAATTTAAACAATATATGTAATTTGTTTAATATGCTATCTAGTAACCAACACATGGGATTACTTGTAGATCGCCATTAGTAAATTTAAGAGATTTTTTAAAAAAACCTGTTGCATATTTGTAAACTTTTTAGTTGTGTCCATCCCAAAACCATGTATTTCGTTATTCGTGTTTCATCTCGCCGTTTAAAGATGATCCACCAGTCCCTGTGACGTCATAAGAGACATGATGCGGCCATGTATAACGTAGATCACGATCAAACTACGTTATGAATGAAATGACGTCGTAACTAGCGATCGCAACTAAGGCTCCTATAAGGGGAGCTGACGCATATACATTATGTTGCCCAAAATAACCGCCATATTGCGACCTAGCTCAGCATTAGGAAACCGCCTGAGCAGGTGTTTGCCGTCCCTGTTACTGTCACTCGCGGTCCACTAGTACGGTAAGCAAACCGGTTTTAGCTTGGTTTTTGGTCCGCTGGGTTATTAAATGGCGGTATGATTCAGCCTGTATTATAGGAGCTCTATTATTGTGAATACTTTCACTTTCGAAACCGGTTCCGAAAGTGAAAGTATCTTAATTAAAAAAAACTGTAAATATCCTCAATAAAAAATCTTTCCCCCATAGGATTAACATTAGCGAGCGGGTGTTTTCGCCTGAATGAAGTAGCCTCTTAAAAAGGGGGTATTGCTTATTTCGATAATACATATTTTTCATGTATGTTTATGCATACTTTTCTTATAAATACGCCAATTTTGATATTTCTTCCTTTTTCATTCTTATTCACCCCCCCCCCCTCATCTCTCTCTCTCTTTCTCTTTCTCTCTCTCTCTCTCTTTTTATCGTTTTTGAATACTTTTTTCTAACACCTAAAATTGTCTACTTCTTTCCTTACCTTAAAAAGTATTTTTATATGAAAAAATAACAATTTTGTATTCAAACAACGTTTTCAAATATATTAAAAGTGAAACTTTTTTATTAGCCGTATGCTAGGAGTTAATAGCCAAAGAAATCGCCAAATATTTCGCTACTTACAGCAGCCTTCTTATAATTCCTTTCATTCTTATAATTCCAGTGGTTTAAACTTTACGTACGTAGTTAGATTACATGTATGGTAAATTTGTGTTTTACTTATATTATTTTATTCACTTATTTATTTTTTATGAAGTTTTAATTTCGTTATGGAATGTTACAAGGAAACAAATGCTAAACAATTTATAATACTTTAAGTGCAAACGGGTTAATCATTCGTAATTGATCTTCACGCGATAAAAATAGATTTTTTTTAAAATCATGTTTGAAAATTGTTTTAAAAACCACAAAAAAAAACCCAGTAAATTGAGATAGTTTTAAAACAAATTGCCTTTGAAGAAAATTTGTTTTCCCTATTCGACGGTGTAAAAACGAAAAATGTGCGATGTTTAGAAGTTAAAGAGATGCCATAAAAGCGAAATTTATTGGTCCGGTGTTGCTACCATCAGTATGACGTCAGAGTTACTCACGGATATGTTTTCGCTTTATAATATAGATTCATTATAGCATATGTATTTATTTTTGTACAAGGACATAGGGCTTGTTTTTTTTTTTTTTTGGTCAGTGTGACATTTTAAGAAGTTTCATTTATAACTGTATTGATTATTGTACCTCTGATGCACGTTTACTCCTGAAGAACGTGCTAAAAGAGATCAATATACTTATCTTCCCTTCGGCCATGGCCCAAGAAACTGTGTTGGAATGAGATTTGCTTTAATGGAAATTAAAGTATGCTTGGCCAACGTACTTAGCAACTCCAGAATCAAAAGGTGCCCTGAAACTAAGGTACGTATTTGTTGTAAAACTGTGGTAAAATATCTAGACATATGTGACCAGATAAACTGGAAAAATATTTCATTTGCTATGTATTTAGATGTCTGATCCGGTTTGTTCCTATAGGTGGTCAATTATGTGTAATATCTTGAGTTTCTGTGTAGTTGGATTAATTGTGATTGTGATTGGCTGGATGGTTAAAATTCTGGCATGGGAGCATAAACTGTGGCGTCTCTCGGCGCATGTCCCTCGGTGGAGTCCAACTTTAAAGTTTTCAATACTAACATCTAATTTCAACATTATACATGGATTTTACCATGCATTTTCCCTTAGACTACCAAACGGGTAGTCATTAGGTCGTGGTGTTTAGGAGTTATGCAGGTTTAAAGTTGGTAACTCATAATGTTAAATTTATTTTTTGCTGTTACAAAACAAATTGCAATGCGGGTAGCTTTTTAAGCATAACTGAAAACTATTTGGCGCAATGCACTGTAATTTTGTATTCGCATATTTGAAGCTTTTAAAAATATTTTTCTGTTAAAAATTCATAGGTTACAATTCATATTTTCCCCGAAAATTAACATTTTAACTATATATGTATTAAATAAAATATCACATTTAATCAGACATAAAATTTACATAAAATACACTAAAAACATTAAAAATACTGCAAACGTTCCAGGCTATAATCTAGCCCCTCATCAGTGCAATTACGTACGCTGACCGAAGAATTTTCAACCATGTTTTCAGTTAATAAAGTTAACCAGTTAAAACTTGAAAAATTTTTGATGAACTTCCATTAGAGCAAGATCTTGTACTCAGGTGGAACAGCACAAGATTCATTAATTGGCGAAGTCTGTTTACGAGTGAACCAACCCTCAAGAAATACTCTACTCTTAACATTATTGCAGCTGGATCTGATTACTGCGATACTTGCGAAATCCGGAATATGATCTGTATCCAAAGAATGCTGTACTAGTTTCGATTGAAGGCTACCAGATTTATAGACACGTTTATGTTCGGCAAGACGAATGGCGCAAGTACGGCCCGTTTCACCAATATAGACAGAGTCACAGACCCCACAAGTGATACTGTAGAGCGCGCCGGTTTTAAGTAGGGGAGGGATTCTAGGTTTAAATCAGATCATATTCCGGATTTCGCAAGTATCGCAGTAATCAGATCCAGCTGCAATAATGTTAAGAGTAGAGTATTTCTTGGGGGTTGGTTCACTCGTAAACAGACTTCGCCAATTAATGAATCTTGTATTGTTCCACCTGAGTACACGATCTTGTTCTAATGGAAGTTCATCAAAATTTTTTCAAGTTTTAACTGGTTAACTTTATTAACTGAAAACATGGTTGAAAATTCTTCGGTCAGCGTACGTAATTGCACTGATGAGGGGCTAGATTATAGCCTGGAACGTTTGCAGTATTTTTAATGTTTTTAGTGTATTTTATGTAAATTTTATGTCTGATTAAATGTGATTTTTTATTTAAGACTTTTATTCATCAAACGTTAAAAAATGTTTAGTTATTTTAGTATATATGTATTTTTTGAAAATAATTTTTGAAAAAAATATATGTATTAAAATCTATGCATTTTTTAAAAAGAAATCGATTTCTAGAAGTTTCAAATATGCGGATCCAAAATTACAGTTCTTTGCGCCAAGTAGTTTCCTGAGTTATGCATAAAAAGCCAACCGTATTGCAATCTGTTTTGAAACGATTAAAAAGGATTTTAATATTAGAAATTCTAAATTTTAAACTTGCATAATTCCAAAACTACTTAACCGAATGACTTTCTGTTTAGTATTCTAAAGTAAAATTTACTGAATAATCCAAATGTGATGTCAAAACTACTTGGCCGAATGACTTATGTTTGGTATCCTAAAGTAAAATTTACTGAATAATCCAAATATGATGTCAAAATTAGCTGTTATTATGGAAAATTTTAAAGTTGGGACTACCCCCCCCCCTCCACACACACATTACTTCATTGCCCCAAAATATTTTAAGCAAATGAAATTCTCCTAAAATTGGACATGTTTTACAGTTAATGTGAAATCTGGAATAGACTTTACAGGACCAGATTATTCCAGATTCCATAAAAAAGTACTATTTCGGTATTACATCAGCATTAAGTTAATAATGTGCAATATTTGGGCTATCGTACATAAAAACCACAATAAATGGATAATTTTCAATAAATAATTAATCATGATGAAGGGAAAAAATGAATCAAAAGGGTCTATGAAATGTCACATGCATCAAAATCGAAATATGCATGCTTGAATTCTATAAATACTATATGTTTCCAAACCTCCGACAACAAATTTCAGATGATTCAAAAAATAAAAGGAATGACTCAGGAGAATTGATTGATTGATTTTTTACTTTATAGGAAATGGATCAAAGAAAAAGAAAGAAAAGGGTAAAAACTGATTAATTTGAATGCGATAATATATGCCATCTAGTAAAATGAAAATTAAAAATATGGAAAGATAGAATTAAACCATTAAATATTAGTAAATATATATCAAATTAAATATTGATAATAAATGTAAATAATCTTACAAGTTATATATTTGTGTTAAATTTAAAAGAAAAAAAAGAGGGGATGATAAATAAATATTTTAAAGTGGATAATATATATATATATATATATATATAGTAAAACTTTTGTTAATAACAATCATTATATATATATATATATATATATATATATATATATACTCTTTATAAAAAGAGGGGGGGGGGTAAAGAGAAGAAAAGAATAAAGATATTTGTAAATTAAATTGAAAAAAAAAGAAATGTGTAGTAAATAAAAGTTAAAATAGTGAAAAGCTAAATGGTTAAATTTTAATGATAAAAATATAAAATGACATCAATAAAAAATAATATAATTTTATAATTTTATAATGACATTTAAGTAAAATATGAAAAATATTTATTATAAATAATTAAAGAAAAGAAGCAGAGAGTTTTAAGAATACAATTATTTAATTTTGTATATAGTAAATAATATAATTGTATAAATTAAAATAATATGATAAATGAATACTATAACAATGACCCATACAGAATAAAGTAAAAATATTGGTAATATTAGTAATTAATGTATAATGATTTTATATATACCTATATATAATAAATATCCATAAAGAATAGTCTAAACTATTTTTGTCTTAAAATAATTGCTACTAATCATCTATAGTAGTAAAAGACGTATATACATACATACATACATATTATTCAAATATGCATAATGACAATAATAGAATGAACCTCAAGTTCATTTACTTATTTATTATTATTAATTATTTAACCATTGCGTTTTAAAATACCATGCAAAAAAATCCATCCTCCATGCTCTCGCATCTTCCTTCCCAGCCTGATTTTTTTCAGTAATAAAAATTATTATCATACTTTTATATTTAAAAAAATAATTATTACGCAATGAGTTAATTATGTCTACACACAACCACCTATCCTTTTTACTCTGTCGTCTACTGACATGTCTTCACACTGTCATCTTAATAAATAAAGATCATAGACGTGCTAATTGAATGTTAGAGAATAAATGATTTTTTTAAGGAAAACCACCATGCAATGCATCTTAAATAAGTTGAACGATATTCTTATTTATGAAATGAAAAGTAGATAATCTTTTACTCTAAAATATTGTTAAGTTGTATATTTCTGTAAAATGGTAAATGAAGACACGACTTAAAATATGTAAAAGTATAAACTACAGTTAAATACTTTTCGTGTATCACAAAATTCAATTACTAAAGAACTGTTGTCAGTCAGTGTAATTTTTAAGTCAGAAAAGTTAATTGAATTATTAGAGAGAAAATTTTCTGTTAACTCAAAATTAGTGGGATAATTTACCTGAAGACTAGATGTATTAGAATTATCTGTATCAATTAAAATGATGTCATCAATAAGGTAAAGCTAGGAGAGTCTGCGCACAATTCAATAGAATAATAATAAAAATTCTAAATATTATTTTTTTGCTAAACTATCCATGAATAATGGATTTCATCGTTTTCTTTCCTTCAGTTTTTTTTATCGCACTTTTGACTTACTTTGTTTTTATGTATTTTTATCGCTATTTTGTTGTTATTCTGTAATTTAATAGACCAGCTGTAATAAAACCAAGAAAGCTATTTTGCGCAATCTGTCCTTATACGGTTGGTGTGATTGCGCACAGGGGTAGGAGAAATTGTTATTAATAATAAATACAATTAAATTATTAACAATAATAATTATATTGTAAAGTTTTTGCGAACAGATATTGATGTATTAGGAGTGAATATTTCAACCTAACGATTAAAGGATCAGAAAAAAAAAATAATTTTCCGAATAATTAACGAATTTTAATTAAAGAAAAAAAGAAAAAATCAGAAAAAGCAAGCCTTAGAAAACAGGAGAAAATAACATTAAGTTACAGGATAACATGTTTAACTTAAAATTAGTTCATTTTTATTTCCCCAGTTTCAATGTTGTCTTGTTTGCGGACCGAAGTTGTCGTCCACAATCTATGCACTAATTGTTGTAAATAGTGCAGCTTTCGTGCAACCAAATGCCACAAGTAATACACTGAATCCAGTCGCTGATGGAAGTTGTATCCTGGTACAGTACCCGACATTCAGTGGTCTCATCCTCATTGCCTTTCGTTTACTTTCCTTCAGTTTTTTTTTATCGCACTTTTTATGGAAGCATCTTATCTTCAGCTGTTGGCTTGTCTTTGTAGTTGCTTCTTTGTAAGTCTTTTTTCGTGTATATTTTGGGGATTGGTAACATTCGTTGCACTCTGTTTCCTTTTTTATTTTTATGGCATCAATGAGTGAAAGCTTTTCCAAAACTTTCGTGGGTGTATTTCTAAGAGTAACATTAGACTCCTCAGAAGTTAATGGTTAACAAATGCATCTACATACTGGAATGGGATACGAGGATAGGCCTAGAATATGAAAATTTTGGGTTCCAGTGGTTGTAACGGGTACTCTTGTTGAAAAGGATTGATGTGGATTCTGATGGTAACTCAACGGTTTCAGGCACAGTTTGATTCATGCCTTGATCACAGCTTAGCAAATATGCATGTTCTAGATTCAATTCAATATATAAAGGGTGAATTCCAGGTTTCGATAATTATGTGCTTTTTAAAAATTATTTCAAAATTGATTCATTCATATGTTTTACATGTATTTTGCAATTTATGCAAATTTACCAATAAGCTGCGTAATCTCTCCTAGCATGGAAACTAACGGGAACTATGCGTCATCTCTCCTAAGTAGCAGATGCGCAAACTCTCCAATTCTATAGGAGAGATTGCGCGGACTTTCATTTACACATGGCCGCTTCTGAAACTAACCATTGGTATTCACACCATTAGTCTAGGTTAGTAGATTATGAAAAATCGTTCAAATTTAAAATATTGTGTACTACTGACATTCTATAGAAATTCTGACGAATTGTTATGAAAATTCAAGCATTTACCATGTAAACAAAAAAAAATAGCAATGATTTATCCTAGACGCTCGATACAATTAACGTACACATTTAAGTAGACACTCCACTACTGCTGTTGTACAACTATTTTGAGTCGCTGCGCGCGAATTCTATTCCTTCCCCCTGACCCTCTTTATGCGCAATCTCTCCGACAGCACCATCTCTCCTGGATTTACCTTATATCGAAACAAAAGAATACTACTGTATCTAAATGTACCGTCGGCAAATAAAAGAAAAAAGCAGAAAACAGCTCATACATTTTAATCTTTAAATTATCACAAAAACGGGAATAGCCATTCAACTGGAAATTATATCTTCTTTCTACTGTATAAAAATAAGGTTAGGGAAAATTTTAGTGAAATAGTGTTAGCTTAGAGAAATTGTACCAAACTCTGAAATTTTCAATACAAACGCATAATTTTCACTTTTTTTTTTTTTTTTTTTTTTTTTTTTTTTAACTTTAGAACACCAAACGGGAAATTATTCGGTCAAGTAGTTTAGGAATTATGAACGTTTAAAGTTTGCAACTCCTAATGTTAAATTCATTTGCAGTCGTTGCAAAACAGATTGCAATGTGAGTTTTTTAAATATAACTGAAATACTACTAAGCGGAATGAGCTGCAATTGTAAAATCACATATTTAAATCTACTGAAAATCGATTTATGTTAAAAAATTCATAAATTACAATTCATATTGTTTTAGAAAATTAAAGTTAATTTTTTTTTTTTCAAATTTAATATGCGACAGAATATGAATTTGTAACCTATGAATTTTTTGACATAAATCGATTTTTCGAAACTACAAACACTAGGGCATAGAACCCGGGCTACCCGGGTTAACATAGGCAAAAACCATTTTTTTTCTAATTCTAAAAGATTTTTCATATTTAATATACTATATTTTTTTAACTGATTCATTAACAGCGTAAAAAATAATTTCTATTATATTATAGTATTAAGAATTTTTATAAGAAAAATATCAATAATATATTCAAATAAAATTTCGAAATTTAATAAAGCGATACTTTTGTATTAGCCGTTTGTAAGGAGTCAACGGTCAAAGGAATCGTCCAGGATTTCGCTGCTTACTGCAGGTCTTTATTCTGAAATTTTCTACTGTTTAAGCGCGTAGTTCGAGAACATGTCTTTTAAATTTTCATTTTATATATATTATATTATTATATATATTTATATTTGATGAAGTTTTAATTTCGCTCTGTAATATTAGCCAGGAATAAATGCGAAACTATTTATATTATTTTAAATGAAAACTGATTAATCTTTCGTAATCGGACTGCACGTGATATAGATAGATTTAAAATTAACTCATGCTTGGAAATGATTCTAAAAATCATTAAAAAAAAATCAGTAAATTCAAATACAGTTTTCAAAGAAATTGCATTTTTTCTCTATTCGACGGTGTAGAAATTGAAATTGTGCGATGTTTAGAGGTTTAAAAAGATGCAGTCAAAGCACAATTTATTAGTCAGTTCGTTGCTACCATAAAAATGACTTCATCAATAATCAGACATATATGTTGGTTTATAATATAAATTATTATTATCATTAAACCCGATTCTTGATAACATCATTTATGTGCAACGCTCCGTTGACATGGACCCGATTACGTAGGATTAGCATCAAAATTTAATAAAAGAATTTTATTCTATATGTTTGAATCAAGGCAAATTTTTTCTAAAGTCGCCAGCAAATACAACTACTATTACAACAAATAGCGAATCATCTATATATTTAAAACGCTAAGCGTTTTCTTTCGACAATCTGTGAGAACAAACTACTGCATCAAATCACATAATTCTTTTTTTTAATGAAAGATATTTGGACACAGATTTGTTATCATATATTCGTTTGTTCGAAAATTTAATTAATTAGCCGTAATTTTCAATTAAACTTTTACTTCTGCTTATGACGTCATAAAGTTGGCATTTGGATAACGCCCACTGTTGCGAGGCACAGAGTTTATTCTCTAAAGTCTGTGGTTGTGAGTATAAAAGAGAAATAATAAATATTAAAAGTAAAAGCACGTGGCTTTTAGGCTGAATTTTTTAATTTGTAAGTTAAATTTCGGTAAAAATATTTATCCGCGTGTTTTATAAGGGAAAAAATTCATATTTATTGCGACGTCACGGGAATATTATCCATTTTATTTTATCATTATGCATTATAACTTTGTTGATGCTATTTTTTCATTACAATTAAATACAAAATATATTTTTATTTGTATACATGGTGTTTAAGCATAAAAGTAACGTATACAAAGTACGTGTAAAAATTTGCACCGGTGAAACTGACGTTATGCTTAGCTTGAAATGCATTTTAACATTGATAAAACTAAAAAGAAAAAATTATATCGTTGTGTCACCATGGCGTAATTTTAACTGATTTTTCAATTCTTAACTTTAAAGATTAGAACTGGAGCCTTTATTGGTTGCGTCATCTTGATTGTATACCTTGATTACATGTTACCAATTACTTTTTTAAATTGTAGGCTAGAAGATTTCATTTTTTAATTAAAAAAAATCACAAAAGTAAAGGGTTTCAGGAGAATTAAAATTATTAAAAATAGTGTTATGGTAAAAAACTTGAAATAATGGCTGTATTTTTAGCTAGAATAAACAATGTAAGGCTAATATTTTATAGTAATTATTTTGGTAGGTTTGTTATAAGTCCATTTAACAGTTCCTTATTAGCGGCACAAAGTCCTATTTCTTTCACTGTGAATTTCTTTTTCGATGTCAAAAAATGACAGTCTACATATGAACGCCAGCCAAAAACACAGTGGCAATTTTTAGAAATGTATAACGGTTGTGACAACAAACGGCGCTATCGCTTTTGCTTTCATCGCGCTTACATCTTTTTTAAATACTATAAATTTCAATTTTTTACAACATTTTACTACAATTTACAATTTTAATTCTTACATCATCAATTACCCTAAAAAATTAGTTTTCGATGGAAATTTATTTGAAAACTGCCGCTTAATTTAACGACTTTTTAAATATTTTCAAACATGAAATATTTTTCGATTCTATCTCAACAATGACCATCAGTTTGATTCAATAATGTAAAATAGCACCTGGGAAAGTTGCCACAATTGAAAATAGATTTCCCTAACCATCATGAAAAGTGAAAAAAAAACCTGATAAATCATAAGATCAGATTATCCATAAGATAGAGCATTTTCACGCTAAAATATAATCTGTCAAAAATAAAACTATTTTCTGTTTATGATTAACAGAAAATTGATATGTTGAAATCGTTGAGGTATATATTGCATCCGAATATGCTAGGAACTGTATTTTGTTATTTTTTTTAAAGATCCATTGGATATTTAACTGCATAAGTGGGAAAAGATCCCCTACTGTGACGAAAATGGAATAATCATCCTGATTTTGTAAAGGAGTCGAAGAAACCATACAAATTACACTTGAAAAAATTAAAAATCTCCCTCATCTGCAGATTGATTTATTATTTAAAAAAAAATTCTTCATCTTTACATAAAAATTGATTCGTTTAAAACAATGGATGCGTTTTAGAAGATATGGGTTTGAAAAGAACAATGATTAAAGAGGACATTTTAAAACTTTTAATTTAAACACTTTAAAAACTCTTTTTAACGTCGAATTTCAACGGTGCCTTTGGGCAGATGCAATGCACATGCGCATAAGAGCTCATTCGGTTGCATTATCACAGAGAGGGGATGTGTGCTTTATTTTCTATGTTCTTTTAATTACTGAATATGAGATGAAAGTAGGGATGTACTATTTGTATGATACTTCATTAGGTCCATGAAATTTTCTTTCTTGCCGTGGGGGATATGGCGGTAATGTCAAACTGATTTGCATTACACAGTTGTTTACGGATTGTTTGTTTGGAATTTCCATCGGAAATAGTACTGTATTTCACTGAGGGGAAATAAACTTTTAAAATAAAATATTTGAAAGGCTCTTTCATACGCACCCTTGCTTATGGAATAAAGTAGCTTATTTTACAGATATTGTTATAGTATTTTTTTCGTCAAGTTTTGACGGGTTCCATCTAGTTGTTTTTTATGTCTTTAAGCGTATCGTCTTATACATTCAAATACTAATTTACTCATCATGGATGCTTCATCCCAGATTATTAACTTATTTTCTCTTATTAATTCAATAAGGTCAGATTGCTTACTAATGGCACACGTAGATGTTTTGTTCAAATTCAGCGGTGTTTTAAATGCGCTATTCTTACCTTCATCTAATAAGAAAGCTGCGATCCGATCCCAGAATATGCAACCATATTATATGATCTCATCTTTTTTAAAACTGCACTAAGTAAAAATGTTTTCGCAGTCCTGGCGTGCCATTAAAATAAAACTTAGATTTTAGATTTAAAACAGCAAGCGAAACTTCATCATAAATTGATTTTTGAATGCGATAATCCTGGCGCAAACGATAAATAGCCAAATACAATTTTTACATTGAAAAATATTTTTATGTATCACAAACATTCCTTTGATTTTTAAATTAAATTATTTCGATTTATAAAATTATCGCTCATCAAAACATTTATTACTATTATTTTGTATTTTATATAAAATCAGTAACAGTTTTTGCTTTTACTTTTCAAGGTGTCTGTATTAATTTCTAACTAATAATAGTCATTTCAATTCTTTAATCAACGATAATATGCGGTCGCCAAGAGGGGGAAAAATTACCAATGGCAACCATTAAGCCCGAAAAAAAAAACATTTTTTTAAATTTTAAAAGCCATAAGAAATCAACCGATTAAGATAAAGTTTTCTAACAAATTGCATTTCAAAGTAATTTTTTTTCCTATATAACGGTGTAAAAATTAAAAAGGTGAGATGATTAGAAATTTAAAAATTGCAATAGTAAAAATCTCGAAAAACCGAAATTTCATCGCCAACTGTTGCCATTCGCAGAATGACGTCAGCGTTACGCACGGACACGTTTGTCCTTTATAATATAGATGCGCGGATCCAAAATTACAGATCATTCTGCTAAGTAGGTTTTTAGGTTTGCTTAAAACACTACCATATTCCAATCTGTTTGCAACGACTACAAAAGAATTTAACAATAGGAGTTTCAAACTTTAAAGCTTCATAATTCCAAAACTACTTGACCGAATGACTTCCCGTTTAATATCCTAAGGTAAAATTTACCGAAGAAAGCCAGATATGATGTAAAAAAATTAGGTGTTCGTTTTGAAAATTTTAGAATTTGGTACAATTTCATTATGAATTTGATACTTGAAGCCTATTTTTTAACGTAAACTGGGAAGAAGACATATTTTTCCGTCAAATGACTATTTTCATTTTTTTTTCCTGGATTAATAATGTGATTAAAATATATGGGTTCTTTTTATTTATTTATTTATTTTTGTCCTACTGTACGTTCTTAAATATCTAAATACAAACCTACAAGTAAAGCTGAGGTGTCTTCTTCACGAGGTGAATCTACTTTGTGAAAATTTTACCTGTTATAGATAAATGATGTTGTCTTAGCAATATGAAGTTAGGACATGTACAAGAATAAACAATATGCAGGAATAAACCGGATGGTGAAATTTTTTGAATGATGAATTTATAGTAGTATGTAAATTTAACAAATCTGTATTGTCAAACTGTATCTGTAAGTTACAGATTTGTAACTGTTTGTGTCTATTATTAATTGTTATCTGTAAAAAATATAATGAACTCAAATGACATTATATTTTATACAGATTTAAGGTTTTTGATAATATCTACTATTTGATAGCTGCTTTTTGATACAAAGTGTGTTACAAATTTTGGTAGTTTGTATGTATATTTGATTTAGTATGTTTAATAGAAATTTGTTAGATTTATTATTACCAATGGATCAAACGCGGGTTTCCGGTTTACAGAACATACTGACTGGTGTACAAAACATTGGGGAAAATGTATATATATATATGAAACAAATTTTAATTTTGTCGCCGTTGGCCTCATCAATTCTATAATTCTGTTTATTTCCCATTATTCTAAATTATTTTCTCGTTCTAGTATTTAAATTGTCAAAATTCCGCATAGCTAAAAATTCTTTATTCTAAATTCATTCTCTTGAAAAAATGGCACTAGATGCTGTTCTGTTAAAATTGCACACTTTTTATTCCATTAAAATAACGCATCCTAACATTAATTCCATTAAAAATATCACTTTCCCAGCTAAATATTTTAATTCTCTCGAAAAACAACCTGTATCTTTTTATTTTTATTTCCCTATGTTTTCTGACAAGCAAGTATTATTTTCTCAAATATAAAAGCTAATCTCAGTTTCAATGTAAAATGTTATCTTGGCATTCTGCCAAGACCCAGTAAAACCTACGTATTTTCTATTATTTCTTATTTGTTCGAAAAAATCAGGTTCTTTCCGGATCAGGCTCGAATGTCTGTCCCGCGCTTTTTCAGTCGGAAGCTTAAACTCCTTCAAATCATAACGCCCAGGAAATCGAGTTCCGTGGTGCTATTGGTCGAAAGACTGTTTCGCGGCTCTGTATTCGTGATCGTTGGACAATGATTACATACAAGTTTTCCCGCCTTGAGCGCAGATTGTTCCTGAATCACGATGTATGCGGAGGCCCGGCGCGTGCTCGCGACCGTGGAATAAAATCTCCGTGGCTGCCGATAGACCCTACGATGCTGCCCCTTAACAGCTTTTGTCTTCTTCGAATAGTTAATTTAGTACACGAAGCCTCTCCTTGGTTCTAATTCATTAAATTATCATGTGAGCTAAATAAAAGCATAACCTTCGAGTTTTTTCTGGATCTTAATAAATTGTGGAGTGGACTCGACTGCCTATTTATTTTTCTTCAATAAGCACCGAACGACTTGTGATGATCGGCGTTACGACTGCAAAACTTCCTAGGTGAATACCTCTGGCCTTGAGTTTAATTTACAGAAAATAAGGCGATTCAGTGGAAACGTGACATATATATATATTAGTAAAAACTGTAATAAAATTTTTCTTTTAATATAATATATTTTTAAAGTGTCCCTAACGATATCAAAAAGCATTATCGTATATAAATTATCAGTTATGAATTCAAATAAAGTTTTGAAATTTTTTAAAAGCGATATTTTCATATTAGCCGCATACCAGGAGTTAATAGCCGAAGAAATCGCCAAATTGTTCTTCGACACGTTCATAATGTATCCTTTCTTACTAAATCGGCGATACTCTACAACTTGTCCATTGAATGTTTGGTCGTACCTCCCATAGTTTTCGAGATACGATCTCTAATACCAGAATTTACCACTAGAGGCTTCTGTAAAGTACTTCATCTTGTAGAACATGGTCATTTTACTGCACCTAAACTCCATTTCTGTATCTAACTCGGTTCACCAGTTATTTGAGGTGTAACGGACTTTAAGAATAACCTTGTATTGTTGCACATTTCCATTTTATTGAAAACTAGCACGCTATGCTCGCTTCGCTGGTCGATTTTTCCAAACGAAACTCGAATGATTAAAACATCTTTTAGTTCCACCTACCACCGCCAGGGGTCTCATTCTGTTTTAAACAAACCTCTTTCCGAACAAAACTCCGGAACGAGTCCCCACTGCCTACGGCACCGTATAGCAAGTGTGTTCAGTAGTAGTCTTATTCGTTGGAATGCTGTGAATACGGAACTATCCAAATTCGTATTATCTGTATTCGTATTGGATTTCTTTCCATTTATTAAAATATAAAATCCAAACCAAATAACATCGAATTGGAAGTTACAAAGAGTGTAAAGTCTGATTTGTCTGCCTATCAATTTCTTATTAAAAATAATAATAATAATAAAAATAATAATAAAAATAATAAAAACAAGTGGTTATTACCTACGGAAGGATTAAAACTTCTAAAAGTTAATCTATAATCACAAATGTGTACGCTCGTAACGATGCGGACAACAATGAGGTTAAAATGCATAAGTTTCAACAATGGAGCTAATGTTTCAATTAATAATTCAAACAATCGCACTGTTATCTCTATGGGAAAATTAAAATTTTGAACCAACGTGTTGCAACGCACAGTGGAGTATTTCAGACAAAATCCTGGCCAAAATTACTTTTCATGTGTTTTAAAATTAAAACCATTGTTGTTGACTTACTATTAGTAAATGCACTTAATGTTATACATACATAAATGTATGAATTTATTAAAAAAATAAATGTATAATACAACGTTTACTTAATTGTTTACAGTTTATAAGAGAAAAGTAATTGTTGATGGGTTTGTTTTATTTACAAGTAATGTTTAATTAAATGTGGTTAATTTTACTACACATAAACGTTTAATTATTTCTATAAACCAAGGTATATAATAAATATGTAACTTGCATTTTGTATTTAGCAAAGTTGAGTCTCTGTACTATAGAGATGCTGGTTATTGAGTGTTTTGAATAGATTTGCAGTCCTCCCAAAAAACATTGATATCTAAAAATGGCAAAAAATGCGGATTTTTTTTTTAATTGCCTTCAAATCTATAACCAATACGATTATAATTCAAAAATGGTCAGACAAACCCCGACACAGCTTTAAAAAGCTTTGAATATATTAGATAATATATTTCAACAAAAATATTTCATTAAATTAGATCTAAAAAGGCTTAAAAATAAGCCATTTTCAATTTTAATTATTTTTTTATTATATGAAAAGTAAAATTATTTAAATGCACATGTCAAAGTATACATTTAATCACAATAACAAAGCTGCAACATAACAAAAAAAGCATGACATTGATCAACGTACCAATTAGTCAACTATTATAAAATATGATTTTTTTAATTTTTAAGCAAAAGTTTACTTCAGTCTTTTTGCCCAGGATTTTGCATCAAATTACTCCACTGTGCAACGTTTCGACGCGTTTATTTCGATTACAAATTACTTTAGTTGCCCCGGCCGTGTTTTAATACGCTTGTATCTAACATTTGACGATTATTGACTTATAAACTGTCGATATGTATAGAAAGACAGACAAATTTTCATTTTTATATATTAGATACAGGATCAAACCTTGGGATATCCGGGTTACAGAACATACTACTGGGTGTACAGAACATAGGTGAAAAACATTTTTTTAATAATTTGAAACTTTAAAAGGTTTTTTACATTTAATATGCTTTTTAAATTGCGCGCTAACACCACCAAAAACCATTTATGTATGAAAAACATCAATTACGTATTCAAGTGAAGTTCTGAAATTCATTAAAGTCGGTACTTTCTTATTAGCCACGTATTAGAGGTTAGTAGCCAAATAAATCTTCAAAGATTTGGCTACTTTCATCAGTCTTTATGATTCTCGGTATCTCAGTATTTAAGCGTGTTCGGTTAGATATCTGTTAAATTTGTGTTTTATATATATATATATATATATATATATTTACTTATATATTAATGAAGTTTTAATTTCGTTACGGAATATTAGCCGGAAAGAAATGCTGGACTATTTGCCGAAAAGTCAGTCGAGGCTCACTGTGGAGACGCGGAAAGTTTTTGTTTGTCTGTTTGTCTGTTTGTTTGTCTGTCTGTCGTGATAACTGCCGTAAAAATCGTCCTATTCGGATGATTTTTGGTTACCGGGAATTAGCTGTATAGGTTTTAGTTACATTTGGTTCATTCATTCGAAAAATATAGAACATTTCTTTTTAGGACATAATGCTTTCCTATGGGAATGCAGACAATTTTCAAATTTCATTTTTAACTGAAATGAAAATCGCATATTTGAATTGGAATGTATTATCAGAAGAAATAGAAGATGAAATAATTTAATGGTACACTGCAAAAAAAAAAAAAAAAAAAAAAAAAAAAAAAAATGTTGATTTTACAGTATAATACTGGCATCGCAGCTGCCAGTATTATACCGTAAAATTAACAGTAATAAACAGCAATAATATGGTATAATACTGGCAGCTGCGATGCCAGTATTATACTGTAAAATCAACAATTTTTTTTGCAGTTTAATACTGGCGCTGGGGTGCCAGTATTATACTGTAAAATCAACAATTTTTTTTTGCAGTGTAGTAAGATTTTCGAATAATAGCATAATTGTTTAGAGATTTATCAACATATGTTTCTACAAAATCTTTTTCAAGATTTTTAATTAATATGTTAGAAGAGATGTTTCGTATTAATGGTAATCAAATCTGAAATGTTTTGCTTTAGATAATTGTTTTCAATGATTAAACAATTCCACAGGTTTATTGTACGGAATTGAATGTTTATAGATAATTAAATCAATGTCAACTGTGTCAGTGTCTACAATTCTGTGAACTGTGTTATAATTTTTTTTTAATGTTGAATTTAGAAGGGAATCGATATTTTGTAGCACAACCTATTAGTTTTTTCAATGAAAGACCATTTACAATATTAAGATTACCAGTAATTGTATAACTGACCATGATCATAGTTAATATTTTTTTAGAGAGTGTTCGTTGCATTTACAAATAAAAGAATTAGTAGCAGATGCATTTTTTGAAAAGAAATTGTTCTTAAAAATCTTTCTTCCAATAGTAATTGGATATTTAAAAGTTCTTGATATTTGAAGATCATTAAAGGGAACGTTATATTTTTTTGTCATTAATTATGGAGTAAGATTAATTTAATAATGGATGGGATTTGAAATTGTGATTGACCATCTCAATATTTGTGTTGTGAATTTTAGATTTTTTATGTAAAGAAGTTTGCTCTTGCTATAATAAGATCAAAATAAATATCAGAAAAATGCTTCGAGGATGTTTTACTAACAAACACATTTAATTTTGAAAAAAAATATTTTTTTTTAATAGCAAAAATGAAAATACGATTTAATAGTTAAATTCAGTTAAATAATTCTTTTTTTATTATTATTATTCATTTTCGTATACTTTTACATTTAGAAGTTCTTTGAATCCGTTTGCGCTATTTTTAAATCTATACCATATGTATGTGTGTATGTATGCGTGTCTATTAAAACTCACGTTTTCAGACCCCGAGAGCCCGTTTTTGGTGTATTTATACTACATCAAATTACATCTGTGCTTATGAGAATTTTTATCACAAGTAACACTGTTTAAAACAAGCTTTATTTTTCAGAATGATCTGAGAATTACTATATATCATTAATTACTTCGAATTACGATGAACAAGAAAGACAAATATCATCTCACTTATAAAAGAATAGCATAAGTACCATTTTAAAATTATGAAAAAAAGCATGATTATCTATCTATTTGATTTTATTAAAACTTATTATAATTTGTAAAATGTGGTAGCAAACGAATAACTCAATCTTTAATTAAGCCTTTTAATTAAATCAGTTATTTTAAAAAACGATGTTTAAAAATTTGCTAAACTACATTGTTTTTACGGAAGTTTCATTGTTGTTTTATGCAAGTTACTCGCAATAAGATGATCATGAAAATTTGGTAACTCTTCCAGAAAATGCTAAAAGATAAACAACTTAATCTTCGGCAACGAAAATAATAATTAAAAAAATTATATTATAAAATAATTACATATTTAAAAAAAATAAATGCAATTTTTTTATTGTTTTAATTTTAAACATTTGTTAATAAAAATAATAAAAACTATTACAAATAAATGTCAAAAAGCATTTTTTTATTGATTTTTTTTATCAAAAAAAAAAAAAAAAAAAGGTTGATTTTATTATTTTTGTTGATTTTTTCCAAATTCTTTATAATTGGGCATTTTCTGCAAGAATTATTCTAATTTTCACGGTTATCTATTAACTTGAACTGAACAGCAAACTCAGCAACAAAACTCAATTAACTCAACAACAGAACTCAGATTAAAGATAGAGCAATTTATTTTATTGTGTTTATTAAGAATCTTAATAATAAATCGGTAAATCATATATATTATTTCTGTTCTGAACATCCCTTTTTTTATGCATTTAGAAAATGCATACGACACCAAACTAGTCGTTGGGGGCCACGGTCATACTTACCCATCATGGATATGCATAATATAAAATATGAAAATAAAACGTGTGTAAACTATTTATAAAATGCATTGCAATTCGAATAAAATCGTGACTTGATAATGTCATAAACTTTAAATGCTCTATTACTGAATTGCGTAAAAGAAACATCCTTATAACTCCAAAATTGATAATCATATTAACTAACAGTTTAAGCGTCTTATTTTCAATTAAAATATATCTTTGAATTGAAATTTGAATGAAATACAATGTCATGAAAAATCGAAGAGTGTGGAAAATACGATTATAAATATCTCGGCAACTCATTATCCGATCAACTTTATTCTTTATGCAAAAATTATGTTTTTTATTGTTTTTTATATTCACTCCTTAAAATAAACAATTTCGAAAATTTTTATATACCTTTTATCTGAACGAATATTTCGAGAGTCCGAAAAAAAAATAGTTCCGGATAATCTAGGTTACTGAAATTCAATAAGCATCTTCCCATTATTACATACTAAGTCAGGGCATGCTAATTTCAGTTGAAAAGGTACTAGCCAGACTAAAATTTTTGCTCGCCACTATTTTACAGTCATTCAGATAGTAACGTCGGTCACTACACCTGCCCAGAAAATGAACTATTTATGACAAACTGTAATGAAATTGACCATTGTTAGAAGGAACTGTCGGTTGAATCCAGAATTATTTACATTCATAAAAAATATGAAAATTTTTTAAAATGTTAAAAATTTGGGTGAAAGCGAATAATTTTTACCGTGGTTAAAGTAGCTGAAATGTTTTAATTTTATAAATCATACATAAAACTTGAAATATATAATCAAATACTTGGTTTGTGAAGGAATAATTCAGGGCTCCCACTCAGTTACTTTTAGGTAGATTTCGTAAAAAATACTACCTATTACATTCTCCCCTAAGTTGGAATTCCTGAAACATTTTTGCATATCTACACCGATCATGACTCCTAGAACCTAACCCCCCCGCCCCCCAGTTCAAAACTTTATATATATATATACATATATATATATATATATATATCACTTTTTTATGGACACGATAACTTCCATAATTCTGCACAAATCTCTTCCAAACTGATACATAAAATCTCGGTCAAGTTCGTTAATGGGCAAAATCGAACCAACGGGGGCAAATGGGGAGGGGCTTTTTGTGAAAACAGAAAAAACCCATAACTTCTTAATTTTGATACAGATTCAGATTCAACCAAGCAGGGTGGCCTACCATGCGGCTTAAGCTCTACAAGCCCTGCTTGGCAAGTTTATTAAAAAAAAAAAAAAATACAAATGAGGCCAATAGGCCATTAGCCTTTTACATAGTACTGAATTGAAAGTTTACAATGATATATATACAATTCAGATATGTTTTTAAAGTTTTTACAAATTTTTTTAAGTCTTTGTATGATGCGGACATAGTCTATAAATATATTTTTAAAGTTTTTACAGATGATTTTAAGTCTTTTTATGGTGTAGGCATAGTCTATGTATTGAAATGTTCGGTGATTATTAGTCTACAACGTTTCTAGATTAATTGAAGTATTTTGAGCTTTGAGTTTATAGTTTTTCACTGATTTTTGTGAGCACTGTTATAATCATTTTTTATTCTTCGTCATCTGAGGACTGGATGTTTCCTAGTAAATGCGCTGGAGGCATCTGAAAAAGTTGTTGGTTTTTTTCCAATAGGTGTACACATTCTATGATTTTTTGTTTTAAGTTTGGAGTACTAAGGACATGATGAAACCACACCGATGTTCTCAGTGAAGCCGGTTTTTTTATGTGGAAAGCGGATGTCAGAGGGCAGTTAAGAATGTAGTGAGTGGCGTCTCCTCGTTTGCCACATGTGCAGTATGGAGATGGTGCTTTCCCAAAAAGATAAAGGTATGACGGGAATGGACCATGATTTGTTGTGTATAAATAAATATTCCGGTGTGATACTAGAAAATCTTCTGTGACTTTGGGACAGTGGCTATATGCTTTTCTTCCTCTGTGTTCCATCGTCCATTGATCTTGCCATTTAGATAAATAGTATTGTTTAAGTTGTCCTCTGAGGTATGATGGAGGTGATGGATGGAAAATTTGTTTTATTGGAGTATCTGGTTTCGTAGCTTCTTTAGCCAATCTATCTGCATGTTCATTACCTTCGACTCCAGAATGGCCTTTCACCCATTTGAAGAAAATCTTTGTTGTCGTTTGCTGCAAGTTCTTTATTATTTGACCTATTAAGTAGTTGTCTGTATTTATATTCGTTAACGCCACTAAGCTAGAGCGGCTATCTGAGTTTATTGTTGCTTGACTGTATGCAGATGTTTGCAGCCAGGAGACTGCGTCCAGTATTGCCAACAGCTCTGCTTGATATATCGAGTTTGACGTTCCTAAGTGTATTTGATGTTCCTTTATTAGGTTTTGATTTTCGTATATGCAGAAGGCATATCCTACTCCTTCTTCTGTCTTTGAACCGTCCGTGTATACCTGTATTCTTGGTTGATCTTCCACATCTTCCGCCCAATTAAAATATGTACTGTGTGGTATTATTTCCGTCGGAATGAATTTAGGTTGATATAGATCCGGTTGTATGTCGATCATCGGGATGCCCAGCCTGAGGATTGCTCCTTGCGCTGCTATTTTTTCGGTCCTTAATGAAAGTGGCATTATTCCCGTGAGGACACAGAGAGCAGATGTAGCAGTTTTCTTGTATGCACGAGAGATTAATAATAAGCACTGTGCTTGAATCGCTGATAATAGTCGTAGACCATGAGATTTTTGAAGTTTAGGGTACCACGTTGATGCTGCATAGGTTGTTTTCTTCTCTAAAATTTGATTGTACCATATTTTTAGGATGGATTTTGAAATACTTCGTTGTGGGGCTGCGAATTTCATGAGGTTTTGAGCTATTGTATTAATTTCCGTTCTTTTTGCATGAAGGTGTGGAAGAAAAGAAAGTGTACTGTCCAAGACCAGACCAAGATACTTTAATGTAGGATTGTGTGTAATGGATCTATTGTATATCTTTAAAATGGGTGGACGTTTCAAATATTTCCGGTTCTTGATTTGCAAGGCTGTCGTTTTTTCATGTGTAATTTGGATGTTGTGAGCATCTGCCCAGTCCTGAACCAATCGAAGAGCTTCATTGCCTTTTTCTTCTATAATTCTTCTGGTGTGACCTGATATTATTAGGAGTAGATCGTCGGCATATGCCACTACTTTAAGTCCATTTTCTTTTAGAATTTTTAAGATTTTGTTTACGAAGATTCTCCATAGAAAAGGGCCAAAACACGATCCTTGGGGACATCCTTTTTTAAACCAGTGTAGATCTCCTGAAAGCCAGTTTGTGTATGCCGATCTAAGCGATAGAAAAGATCTCGTTATGTTTACATAGGCTTTACTTATATCCATAGTCTCGAGCTCCTCCATCGTCGCATCCCAGGGCAGGTTGTCGAATGCATGGTGAAAATCTAAAGATATGAGGAAGGTATATTTTCCGTCTTGCTTGTTTAAATCTATAGTGGACATCACTTCTTGAATTGCTGTTTCGGTAGACTTACCAGGGACGAAACCGTGCTGGGATGGTTCTAATTTTGAAGTATTATGTAATTCATGTAATATGCGTTTGAGTATTAATTTCTCGTAGATTTTCCCCAGGATTGGCAGCAAGGAAATCGGTCGATATGAGTCTCCCTCCGTTGGTGATTTCCGGCTCTTCAGGAAAAAGACTAATTCACCCCGTTTCCAAGCTGTAGGAAAGTAGTTAAGTTTTAGTAGTATATTATACATATCTTGTACTAATTGCTGGTGATTTTTGAATATTTGTCTTACAGTGTAGTGATCTATATTATCAATTCCTGGGGCTTTATTTTTATTAAAGTTGTATATCGCTGTTTTTATTTCATTTATGGTAAATGGTGGAGCCGATTTATCTGGTGATGGTGGTCTTATATCTGTTATTTGTGATCTTCCATATATATGTTCCGTGAGTTCTTGATAAAAGGATTTCTTAGTATGTGTTATTGTTGTTGAATTCGCTAGAGCATAAGTCTCTTGTTTGTAGAAGTCTTGAAAAGCCACTCTCTTTGTTTTCCCGTAGGGATCTGTAGTTGATTGGCAGAATCGTAACCATGCATCGCGTTTGGCCTTATGGATTTGGAGCTTGTATTTGGCTCGCTCTTGTTTATATTTCTGTTTTTGTATCTGTGTGGCAGTTGGAGATTTTATTTGTCTTCTGAGTGCTCGTACATAATTTCTTGATTTCCTGAGATCCGGGGACCACCATTTAACTGAAGGTTTGTGAGTACTGCTTTTTTTCCTTAAATTGTTTTCACTGGTTTCTTGTATTATTTGCATTAGTTCTTCGTAGTGTTTGTCGAAATCTTCTTTACTATTTATTTGTTTAAAATCAATGTTTTTCTCTTTTAGACTTGAGTTTAATTGTTGGTTAAATCTTTTAAATGATATATTCTTAGTTCTGTATCGTCTTTTTGGGAGTGTCGGAGTATTTATGTTTAGATCTATTGTTATCAGACGATGATCTCCGTAGTTCATATCTTCTTCTACAGTCCAATTTTCCAATTTGGAAAACAACGGGAACGAAAGTAGCGAAACATCTGGCCATCCCTTCGATCTCTCTGTTTGAAAAGTTGGTGAACAATTTGGGTCATTTGCTGAGATTAGATGATGTTGACTCATATGTGTGATCAAGTGATTTCCTCTATCGTCATCTGATGGGTATCCCCAGAGTTGGCTGTGAGCGTTGAAATCTCCTAGATGAATGAGATGTTTACTCATACCCTTCTTATCTGTCCAATCTTGAAGATCTTGTTTTAAGTCTGCTGACGGTGGTGAATATTGATTACCTATTGTTAATACTATGTCTGGAAATATTATGTTAATAAATACTGAGTTTTGATATTGCTGAGTTCTTATGTGTTGAAGATTATTATCTAATACAATTATATGACAATTATTGGATTGCGAAGCATAAGATGGCACTGACGAAGGTAATCCGTGTGGTCTTTTATTTGTAACTGCGCAATCCTGTAGGCAGGCTATTGAATAATTTTCTTCTATTAGGTAATTTATAAGGTCTGAAGTTGCTGTCTTGATTCTTTGTAGGTTTATTTGTGCAATTTTGAATTTGTTCATTGTTATGATTGATGTTGTTGGACATATTGACGTTGGAATTTTTTATAAGATATGCAGCAACTTTCAAAGGAATAGTGATGGGTATCAAGGTGTTTTTCTGAGCTGGATTTATTTTGGTTGTATTCTTGACAATTTATGCAACATTTTGTTTCAGAGTCACAGTTAGCAGTGTTGTGAGAATCTGCGCACTTTGCACACGTTTCTTTCTGGTCGCAGTTTCGCGACATGTGACCCAGCCGCTGGCATTTGAAACAACGTGGTGTGATTATGTATTTCCGAATGTTGCATCTATTAAAGCCTATGTTAATGGAGGTTTGTTCTAATATCTTTGCATCTCTTTGTTGAAATTCCACTATTAAATTTACTGTGTTTGTATTCCTTGTTGAGTGTTTGATTTTGTTCAGGCAGAAATTTGGCTTTTCAACTCGTAGTACTCTTTGCAATGCCGGTTGCAATATTTCTTCCGAATATTTCTCTATGCTTTTTGTTATATCTTCCTCTTCTTCGTCGCTTATTATCGGAGCTCCAAATATGATGAGTTTTTGTGTTTTAGGTTTGATTTTATCAAACTGAATTTTCTCTGTCAATCTTTCATTTCTTTTTAACTGTTGTTGTAGTTCTGTGAGGTCTTTGTCTGTATTACAGGTTACAACCAGATTACCAGCTTTTGTTTGTTTGCAGCTTAGCTTTGTGAGAACTGATGTGTTTACCTCCCTATTTAAAGCTTGTCTGATGTCTTGTATCGTCGTTTCAGTGTCTTTTGATTTAACTAACATTGCTGGTTTTGGTGGAGGTCTTTGAGTTAGTATCTGAGCATATGATGTTTCATCGTTGTTTTGTTTCTGCCTTCTTTGTGTTGTTTGTGTTGGTTGATTCCTAGGTGTTTTCTTTAATAATTCCAATTCTTTTGTTTGTTCACTTAGAGCTGCTTTCAAGAATACTCCCTGTTGGTTTATCTTTTCTTCTAGTCTTTTCCCCAGCTCCCTTTTAATCATATCTCCCATTTCTTCTACAGATTTTAGTCTTTTTTTATCTTTTCTGAGTTGCAAACATTCTTCTCTCCAATCTGCCCTGTCTGCATGCGTTTCTTCGTATTTTTCAATTAGAAAGCTGACGTGAGTCCTGATCTTGTTTCGAATCCGTTTAAAGTTATTATTACTTCTAGGAAAAAGGCCAAAAATTTATGTATGACAGATTTTTGATTGCATTAAAAATGCCCCCAAGGGGGGGGGGTGTAAATAGGGGTTTCAGAAGAAAAAAATTCATAACTTCGTCAATTCACAAGATATCAAATCCACTTAAATTTATTATAAATCTTCCTAATATTATCTAAAACTTTTATATTGACAAGTTTTTATAAAACAAACTCTTACCAAAAAAAAAAAAGAATATCCCTGTTGGCTCCGCCTACAGGCAGAGATGTATTTCGAAGTGGGCGGTCCCAAATACAAAAAGCTCTTCCTTCTGCAATTACCAATAAACAGGTGCCCTACGGTCTGCGTCTTCGAAATCCATCTGTGCCTATAGGCCGAGCCGTCGGGAATTTTTTTTTTTAATACCGCTTTAAACAACGGAATATCTTCTCCCAGAAACCTACCCCGGAGGTTATTTTTGTTGTAAAGGTAAAACTTACCATGAAAAGTTTTCACCAAAAATACTGGTATTCAAAAAACGGACCAATGGGAGCTATGATAATAGCCAAATAAACACGTTCCAGTTTCTCCCAAAAAATAAAAGTGTTTTTGCTTTTAATTTCATTTGTTAATGAATATCCTATTGCTCATAGATGGGATGTTAAGAAAAGGAGTAAAATTTCAAAATAAATTACGATTGATTAAAAATAGTAACAATACACAAATTAAAATCAAAAATTCATATTTTCTTCAAATATAGGTACTGAGATTAGTTATTTTTATACTGGTCAACTATATCGCTTAAAGATAAATTGGAAGGGTTAATAAATACTAAAATCCGAGAAAATATATACCCATATGCCATGGAAAATTTCTTTCGTTTAATGATTTACTTCATATAGTATAATAATATAGTTTATTTTACTTTTAAACTTACCCATCATACGTAGTATAGGATAAGTCTTGTAATCGTTTTGAAAATAGAAAAAAAAAATTTGTTTACGTATTTACACGTTTCAGACACTGGAGATTCCGAAAAACATAGTTTTACAAAAAAAATTTTGCCGTGTGCTGCTCTATCTCCCGAACAAATTGAGATAGGACTTGAAATTTGGTATGTATTTAGTATGTAATAATAGGAAGAAGCTTATTGAATTTCAATAACGTCGATTATCCGGAAATATTTTTTTCGGACTCTCGAAATATTCGTTCTGATAAAAGGTATATAGAAAATTTCGAAATTGTTTGTTTTAAGGAGTGAATATAAAAGATAATAAAAATACATAAATTGGGCATAAAGAATGAAGTCGATCGGATAATGAGTTGTCGAAATATTTGTAATCCTATTTTCCACACTCTTCGATTTTTCGTGACCCTGTATTTCATTCAAATTTCAATTCAAAGATATATTTTAATTGGAAATGAGACGCTTAATCCGACGCAGTAAACCGTTAGTTAATAGGATTATCAATTTTCGAGTTAGAAGGATGTTTCTTTTACGCAATTCAGTAATAGAGCATTTAAAGTTTATGACGTCATCAAGCCACGATTTTATTCGAATTAAATGCATTTTATAAATAGTTTACACATGTTTTACTTTCATATTTTATATTATGCATATCCAATATGGGTAAGTATCACAGTGGCCCCCACCGACTAATTTCTTTTCATTTGAAAAGAATGTTCAATATACTTATTCATATTTTTAATGAGGCTAAAGCTAAATGAATTAATTTTGCCAACAATAAAGGAGTTTAAATATAGATAGAATTTTAACATAGATCACATTAATATTTCAAAAACAGTGTTAATTTTTCACATAATTCGTCGCGACACATCTGAGATATTTTGGCGATACACTAGTTGATAAATACTGTTCTAACCTATATTCTTAATAAGAAAGCGTTGACATCGAATTCTGGTTTGATATCAGAACGCTGGCAATTGTCAGTATAAGTAAAAACAAAGCTAAATCTTTTACTTTTCAAACTTCTACTGTACGGTAGATAAGCTAGAGAGATTTAAATTTAAATGTGTTCTAGCAATAATATAATAATTAATAAGAAGGATTTTTATTCGTAATATAGTTTTTAAGATAACAGTAAATAATAATATATATATACAGGGTGTCCACGTATAACCTGACCGACCTTTATTTTCGCAACCGTTGGTCCTAGATGCATACTTCCAATTACAAAAATGGTTTAAATAAGGTAAAGAATTATTTTTAAAGCGATTTGGGTCAAGAAAAACATTTATTAAATAATTACGAAATTTAAATTTTTATACGGTCCCCCGGTCCTATAAGTGATATTTAGTAAAAATCATGTTATAAAAAAAAGTCCCATTTATCTACGATTAAAACTGACCGAGTAATAGCTGTTTAAATTTGGAGTACATTTTTCGTTGCGAAATAGGGGTCTTTCACAAATGTAGTAGAAATATAAATAATCGTCAGATATATCAAAAAAATAGTTGAGAGCAAAATTAACATTGTAATCTAATATAAATGTGAAATCTATAATCATTCTGACATATTAATGCAAAATATACAATTTGTACTGAACATATAAGAAGATAAAATTAACAGAATTTTTGTTAAATAAAAGGATGAAAAACAACAGCCTCAAGTATGATTTTAAAATGCTGTTAGATTACACTGTCTTTCAAATTTTGGGTTTTACCATGTTTTCTAGCTTTTGAAAATTGATTCAAATGTATTTTTTAGCGCTGAATCCGAAAATGACCTTCATTTTAAACCATAACGTCAGGATTTTTCTCAAATCGAAAATTTCAAAGTTAAAAAGCTCAAAGTTAAAATTGATTCCCCCTCCCCTCCCAACCTCATCGGACCCCTGAGCTATTTAGTTGTAAAAAACCCAGTATAAGCCAAAAAGTTGAATAAATTATTGAATTAAATAAAATTAAACTGAATAAAAAAGTCTTACATTTATTTTATAGTATCAGATTTTTCGCTATTTTTTAACCTTGAAATTTACGATTTGCGAAAAATCTTGACATGATGATTAAAAGTGAAGGTAATATTTTTATTCAGCGTTAAAAAAAATACATAAAACGTAATTATAAAAGTTAAAAAACACAACCATCGCAAGTTTATGTTATCTAATCTAAAACTTTTTCTTAAACTTGTTGACGGTAATCTATCCGAATTTTTTTGTGTTATCCTCTAATGTGAGTATTATTAAGATAGAAAGCGTCAAAAATCATAATAGTATTAAATTGTCATCGGATTTAAGTCAGTATGTAAAATTTAACTTTGATCGGACATTTGAAAGGGAGTTAAAGTTCGAGTACAAATTTTAAACTGGAAAGACGATCGTTGCAAGTTAAATAAAACCTTATGAAAATAATATAATTTTTGTTAAAATAAATTATAGCCTCAAATCCTTACAAAATAAAACATATGATAAAATACAATTATTTTAACTAATCTAAAACTTAACTAATAAAATTTAAGTCAATCGTAATAGTTGTACGATTTTTTTCAAAGCGCAGATACCTTGAAATAAGTTTAAGTACTTTATATACGACCCCTGAAAGCACGACCGAAATCATCTGTTTTGAGATGCAAAAAAGTGGTATAAGTCATGCATTTCAAAGCTTCATAATTCGGTCAATTTTAATGTTAGATGAGTGGGACTGTGTTTATCTTACTTGTTAGTGTCACAGTAAATTTTTACTAAATATCGCTTATAGGACCGGGGGACCGTATAAAAATTTAAATTTCGTAATTTTTTAATAAATGTTTTTCTTGACCCAAATCGCTTTAAAAATAATTCTTTACCTTATTTAAACCATTTTTGTAATTGGAAGTATGCATCTAGGACCAACTGTTGCGAAAATAAAGGTCGGTCAGGTTATACGTGGACACCCTGTATATCTTTAATTAGAAAAAAAAAAGTGAATACTGAAATATTTTTGTGACATGATGTATTTGTAAGAAAGATACAAATAGATATTTATGTTCACGGAGACAAATGTTTCAGCTCAAATTTGAAAATCCTTTTCAGGACACTATACATCAAATACAGATCGAGGCGTTTCAGATACTTCGTTTACAAAAAGATAAAAACAGCTACATCATTAATCAAAGTATCCACTCTGTTTCTATTCTTTTTTCGATTTTGTAAACAAGACATTGGATATCGATCCAAGTTATCGAATAAGTACTTCTAAATGGCATTCTTACAAGTGGCGTCTCAATAATGAATATCGAACTTTTTGAACAAACATTAGAATTATTTATTACTTGGTAAGGTATTCAGACGGTGCAGTAATCAGACAATACTGTATCAAAAGAGAGTGAAAATAAGTAAAAGAATAAGCTTGAAATCATGTCATGCTTATTTTCAAAACAATTGAAATTGCTATCATCATTATAAATAATTATCATAAGCAGCGCTTGAGAAATGCGGTCGGCAGATCGCCACTGGCGACCAAATTTGTTGACATGGCGACCAAGTTATTTAATTCGGCGGGGTTTTTTCCCATAAAAAAATTGACATTAGAAATGAGCAAAAATGGCATTTTTTTTTTCATCTGTGGCAAGCAGCGATCTTCCTCTTCTTTCGCACTTTTAATGGAAGTACCAAGTTTAAGAGGCATTTTCCATCTCATGCACATAAAACACAATTTTTTCAGCTCCTGCCAGCCAAGGCTATCCAATAGAGTTAAAATTTTGACACAAATACGGAACTTATGCGTTGAAATTAATGTGAAAATCGTTTCCATAAAGGCGTGAACGATATTCTGTAAAACAGAATTCGTCTCTTGAGAGCAAGAGTGATCATTATGAGAATTAAAATTGAGTCTGAAAGCCTTTCTTCATCATTATCAAAATACACAAATTCAATAATCATCTTTAAATAATCATTTTGAAATCTTACCAAAAAAAAGTAAGTCGCGCATCAAGTATAGATTATGAAAAACTTTCCAGCACATTTAGAATACTGTAAAAAAACATCCCCATTTAATAAGGTGAAAGAAGATATCTAACGAAACAGTCCGATGTCTATTCAAAAATTTGTCGAATGATACCTCATTCGTCGTTGTACGTTTTGTATATGCAAAAAAAAAAAAAAAAAAAAAAAAAAAGGATGCTGACAACAGAGATAATATATATGGTTATCACGACATAGTAGTTGAGATACACAAACGATTTTTATTTTAAAATTTTTTATGTAAATCTTTCTTCTGTGGTGCCTTACATTTCAAAACGTAACGATCCTTCAAATTTATGATTTTGGGACCATTGATTGAGATTGAACATTTATATGTCTCACATTCCCAGTTGTTTGATTTTTCTATAACTATCCACTTAATATCTCCACAAAAAAAAAAAAAAAAACATCACATGAATATGTTCTAAACTTTAAAATCTTCATCACAAAATTATCTGAAAAATAGTGCATGTACTTCTGAAATCCGATCAGTAGAAGTTTAATTAAAAGTTATGTCTTTTTTTATGATCTGTGTTGAACACCTACAATTACTGTATTACTGGGGAGGGGGGGGGGAGGCTCGAAAGCCAAAGCACCGCGACCAGAAGTCTATTGTACTATCCCCCCAGGTCTCCTAATTTTGAACCAATTCCAGATGAGAGATCTGCATCTGGATTGGCACCCCCAGAGGTAACGCTTATATAGAACTTTGAGGACTTTGGAGCCACGAACAGATTTAACGTGCACCAGCTCCCATTAACGTACACGGTCCAACAGCAGAGGCGGACGAGAGAGGATAGGCGATGCACCCTCCCAAACACTGACCGTGGTCGATGCTGCTTGGCTTTCGGCGATCTTACGAGAGCCGAGCTTTACCGTCCGCGCCACTGCGGGACAACACCTACAATAGATATAATAACCATTTTTTTCATTAAATAAAACTAAAAGCGACTAATGAGAAATCTTCCATAATCTTAATCCACTATACCAGCACCAGCAATCGCTACAACAATGTATTTTCCATGATCATGGTACTCTTATCTTAAATGACACGATATTTTCCAGAGATACAGAGAGAGCAATATGGAATTCTGCCATAATAAAAATGCATATATAATAATGCTATAGAATGCATATAATAATCCTATAGATAAATGCATATAATCTGGTTTGTGTCAATAAAACAAACCAAAAATATATGTACAACGGTAAAAGAATTTAGTTTTTATAAAAAAGAAAAAAAACGTAAATTACTAAAGCTTTATAATTTCCGAAATCCCAAAAATAAAGCTATGTTTCAGATATAAAATCCATACCACAAAATACATAACAATGTGAATGACCGCATAATGTAAACATAAAACAGCTCTGTGCCAAAATTACGGGCGTATAATTTTTCACCGACTTTCAAAATAGCCACCATAATCATGCCTTGGCAAAACCTATGATTAAAAAAAGAAGAAGAAAAAAGAAGAAGAGGGGCATGAAAATTGCTTTAATCACAATTGTGGCAATAAAAGACATTCAAGAAATCTTAGAGAAGGAGTAAAAAACAAATTTCTGCTCCAATAACTGGATAGTCCATTTGCCTTTTACAAGTTTTTCTTTGGTGCAGAAGAACTATAAGAAAATTATTTCTTCCGCATACACCCGAGAGGGATAACGTGAAATGTCAAATTTACACAGGCTGACATGTTTGGCCGTATTCTCAACATATTCAGGTATAAAGTGTGTCCCATTACGCTTAACAAAAAAATGTACAGTAAAAAACAGTAACAAAAAAATGTTTTCTGTCAATAACACCTATATTAAAGTTTTTAGATTATGTTTCAATAAAGAAAGATCATTACAGATAATAAAAGGCCTTAAATTGTTAATAAATTAGTAATTTTCTAAAAAAATGAATTAAAAACAAATTTAAATTAAAACTTTTTATCTTCTTTTCGAATTTACGTGCTCCAAACTAGATTTTTTTTTTAAATCTCATACTCAAGCTACTTTGTTCTACAAATCTAAGTATCGGATTTTTGATACAAAGATTAAATCAGAAAAAAAATAATAATTGGATGTATGTGGAATAAACCTATGGAAATCGCATATATTTAAGTTCAGATTCGTTCTTTTAAAACAAAAATTTTAAAGGTATCAAAAAATCGATACTAATTTATCTCTCATATACACTGCAAAAAATAACTGTTGATTTTACAGTATAAAACTGGCACCCCAGCTGCCAGTATTATACCGTAAAATTAACAGTATTAAACAGTAAAATAAGCAGTAATACGCTGCCGTGCAAGCAGTAATACGCTACCGCGCATGCGCGGTACCGTATTACTGCTTGCACGGCAGCGTATTACTGCTTATTTTACTGTTTAATACTGTTAATTTTACGGTATAATACTGGCAGCTGGGTGCCAGTTTTATACTGTAAAATCAACAGTTATTTTTTGCAGTGTAGAATCGAAAGATGCATTAAAAAATTTTCAGACATGTTGCTGAATTATTGTGACAGTATTTTGAATACATAGAAAATACGAAAAAATACGAACTGAGAAAAATAAGTTTAAACATTTCATTTACAAAAAAAGAGATATTAAAGGTACATATGTAAAATCAACCACATCTCCTTTAATATTTATTAGATCATCAAGAAATTTCGGCACAATGTTCCAGAGATGTTAAGGTTTATTTTAGGATAAAAATATGAAATATGATATTTTTTTTTCATTTTTTGTCAAAATGGTAAAAGGCAACATGTTAGGTAAAGGCAAATATCAAAAATTTTTGTTGTTGTTTTATTTGAAAGACTGTAAAATTAGCTATTCAAAAGAGTTTTTCTTTTCTCTTTATGATCTCTTGAAGTACGGTTATGGCTGTTTTTGTTTCATCTCTCGAACTAGAAATGTGTTTTTAAATAACAGGAAATTGCTATTTAGAGAAAGAATCCAAGACAAGAAAGATTTTCTAATATTAATATTAAGAAAGACACAATATATAAATCTGGAAATTTTTAAGAATCTAAGGCAAATATTTCTAATATACTTAAAAAAAACTTTATATACTATATTTTCTGGTATTTAGTGTGTTTTGGTGTTTTTGTTACTGTCGATTATCTGCGCGAGAGATAAAGGTCGAGGGTGAGGGGGTGTCCTTCATGAAAGTCTTTTCAAAGGAACCTAACTCGTATTTATGCAAGCTAAGCAAGGTTAGAAAAATTTACGGAAAACTCCAAACAGTTAGGCTGACTAGCGCGAAATGGATTCGGACCTAGCACCTCCCGTCTACCAGCTTCGGGAGCAAAACCACTCAGCCGCTGTTGGGGCGCATTTTCTGGAAAGCATGATTTTCACGAGCAATCAGCTGAAAAAAAAAGTTCGATCTCTAACAGTTATATTTATATAATACTAATCACTTACAATTTATGTAATTGTGTGAGTGTAATGAACTATCTTTTTAAATACCTGATAATTTCCTGACATTTTAAAACTATTTTTATAAACTAACGTACAGAAAATATATGAAAAATTATCATAGTGATAATATGAACGGGTATATCTATGGAAGCCTTTTGTTTTACGGCTTAGATTGCAGTTAGATGCAGCTCATTACATTTTTGATATCTCAAAGTGTACATTTATTTAAAATAAAAGAAACAATTAGCAAACTATCATTATTTTTGTAATGAGGATATTGTTGGTAAGTATTATTGGACTGAAACTAAAGAGGTTTAGTACATTAACCTTAACTTACAGTGGCGCTGTGAATCACTGTATGAAATTAAGATAAAGCAGTTCGTATTTTTTTACAGATTGAACCCACATATACAGAAAGCGTAACTATGGCCAGGGCTTTAAAAATTTTATAAAATCTGGTAGCCAGCAAAAAAATATTTACTCCCCCCCCCCTCCCCCAACACTGTCTAAAAACAAAAGTTTTTTTATGAAATGATGGGGAAAAATTATAATAAGCATGGTTTACAATTATTAGTTACATCGCTTATAATAGTACATAATATAGAAAAGTAATATAAACTATGTTTACTGATGGAACGTATCGAAATTATATATCTCTGAGAAAAAAAAAAGAAATACTGTAAAGACTCCCGAACGTTAACCAGCATGCTCGGGAAATGCTGAGTGCTTTAAATATCCGGATAGTCGAGTGCTAAAAAATCTATATCTGATGAGGGGGCCATCGATGAAATAATGAAGCAAGAAAACATTATTTTGCCTATTTTCCTGTGGAAATCAGCCAAATAATCCTGATTTTATCAGTTAAAAATTTGCATTTGATGAACGTATTTTTGCCAAATCAAAAACAAGAGTAAAAATACTTTTTGTTTAAATATAATTTCTAAGTTTATTTCTTAATGCTTCGTAACTTTTCAATATCTATAGCGACAAATCTTATGAGAATTTTACTTTAAATGAATTACTTATATGTTATTATTCTTCAAAATAAATGGGATATATTAATAAGTTTTAATACCGAACACATAATTCTGATTTGAAACTTAAAAAATAACTGGAGCGCAACCGCCAGATTAAATAACTTGGACGCCAGTGGCGATCGCATGTATCAAACCTTGGTTATGGCTGTTTTTATTTCAGCTCTCAAACTAGAAGTACGTATTTAAGTAACGGAAAACTGCTATTTAAAAAGCTCCAAATCAAGAAAGATTTTCTAATATAAATATTAAGAAAGACACAACATAGGGACAATTTAAAAATCTGAGGTAAATATTTCTAATAGACTTTCAGAAAAAAAATCTTTATATGTTACATATAAAGATTTTTTTAAGAGAAAGAAGATTACCAGAGACCAGATTTACGAAAAAATAAAGATTACCAGACAATATATTTTCTGGTATTTGATGTGTTTTGGACTATTTATGCGATGTTGTGAATGTAATGAACTATACGTTTTTAATACCTGAGATTTTCCTGACATTTTATAGCTATTTTTTATAAACTAACATACAGAAATTATATGAAAAAATATCATAGTGATAATGGGGAGTTTGAATGGGAAGTTTTTCATTTTACGGCTTAGATTGTAGTTCGTTACATTCTCAATAACGCAAAGCGTACAGTCGTTGAAAAAATGAAAACCTAGTAAACTATCATTATTTTTGTCGCGAGGACACTCTTGGTAAGTATCAAATATTCAGTTATTTTTCCTTAAAATTGAAAAACATATAAGAAATTGTAACAAAATAACTAATTTAACCCTTTCAAGGGTGGTGGTACGTTTATGAAACCATTTAATTTTAATTTCTAAATGCCACAATGACATCAGAATTTTGGTATAAAATGTTTCGTTTATTATGTATGTGAAAAAATACCTTTTGTTTATTTACAAATAAATTTGTTCGTAAATTCGGTGTCGTTCATTCATTTCAACATTTCAACAATGGAAGTGCTTTGCCCCTGAAAGAGTTAACAGGCAAACTGTCTTTTTATAAAGGTGGTGCTTAGAGTCCTTGGAATTTACAAGGAGTCTAACACCATTGTTCCTGATTAGGAAATTTCTATTTAATATTTAAATTCAAGAATTTGCAGTTGCCTCGTTTAATTGCAGGATTTGTAATATTTCTCTGCAATTAAATAAGACGAAAAAATGTATTAAAAAATTGGTAAAACTGCACGTAACTTGTTGTTTTACATACTAATTTATTTGAAACACTGTTGCATGTGTCTAGAAAGTAAATACACACACACTCTCATATATATGCATGTATGTATATTATAAGGAACGTTCCGAAAGTAAGTTTCGTCATTTTTTTTTTCACACGGAAACTTCATTGCCAAAAAAAAAAAAAAATACTCAATGGCATCATGAACTATACACATTGAATGCATTATTTTTCGACATACTCGCCACCGACATTGATACATTTGTCGAAGCGTGCAATCAGTTTGAAGAAACCACCCACTCTGGTAAAACTCTGTGCCCTGTGATGCAAGGGGTGGTCGCGCAGCCTGCTCTACCTCAGCATTGTTTTGGAAGTGACGTCCTGAGAGTGCGACTTTCAATGCAGGAACAGGTGAAAGTCCGATGGGGCAAGATCGGGGCTGTAGGCCGGTTGACCCAATCTCTGCCATTCGAATCGACGAATCTGATCTTCTGTAAGTCTTGCTGTGTGTTTTTGTGTTGTCGTCCAAGAGCACAACACGTACTTCCATTGGCGACCACATTGTCAGTAGTCTGTCTGCCATCATGATTTGTATTCGAATAACCTCGGGCACGCCAGTCTGCTGCTACTCTCTCTTCTTCAGCGCTCTGCGCATGCGTCATTCCTCCTCCGCTCATGCTCCATCCGTCATTGAACCAGCAACGGGTGTGGATTTTTATGGCGATTGTTTGTTTCACCTGGCGTACCATCTTCTCTTTCAAAAAAAGAACGAAACTTGCTTTAGGAACGTCCCTCGTTTATATACAAATAATACCTTAATACATTTGAAATCAAAACGACAAACAAGTTCTGCGAACAAAATCTAACCAAATCTCTAATTTAAAAATGGCAAATAATTTTTTATATAGAATACCTTTAAATTAAAAAATAGCATTGTGTCATTTGTTACAAAATCGATGATGCTCTACACCTTGTCCATTGAATTTTTGTTCCTATCTGTGACGGGATTTTTACCCTGTCACATATGTAAGTTGTTGATTTGTTATCAGCCGAAAATTTGATCTATAAGAAAATAAAAGAAACTCGCAGAAGTTGAATCAGCTTAAACATAGCTGCACAAGAGAAAATAATATAATTCGTATACATAATAATTCGTATATATAATAATTCGTATACATAATAATTCGTATATATAATAATTCGTATACATAATAATTCGTATATATAATAATTCGTATACAGTCCAGACCAGGTTATGTTACATAAGTCGCTGGCCTACAAATATTGCAATGTCGAGGAAGAGGGTTAAATTTTTGAGTAATTATCCAAAAGCAGCTGGCGAGAGAGTGATTGAAAATTATAAAATTTCTTTAGCGATTGCAGAGAAGCCATGGCGATAATCACATAACGCCAGTTATCCAAATAACGTACTGTAACGGCGAGAAGGATGCGAAGGTGGTGATTTTTCGTTAATGTAAAGTCTATGGGAGAGAGATGAAGGAAAATTATGAATTTAAGCGCCACAGTAAAGATATAGAATTTTGATAACATAGCGAAACCGCATAGCACAGTTCACATGGGGGTTACCTTAGAGAATTGAGAGCCGGGGTTAAAAATAGAAGCGGTACGTTACAGAGTTAAGTTAAGAGAAATGAAAGCATAACGAACAAAAGTGTAGGCGTAAAATGACTTTTTTTTTTTTTTTTACAAGAAGCGATTTTTATGCGGTGAGCAAATATTACGAATAAATTAACAGGAAGCTTAATAAGAGGGAAAATACAGGGAGTAGTTAGATTTTATAACCCGAAAAATAAAAATACTTTTAAAGAAAAAAAAATTAGAAAATGTTATTTTAAGGGGGGGGGAGATGAATTTTTATTGCATTGAAATATGTAAAGATAGTTCTCTTCACATATTCTCCCCGGACAACCGAAGAATGAAAGAAAAATGAATTAAGTCCATAAGAAACGGAAAACTCACATGTGTCTCTTTACTAACAGAATAAGTCACATTAAATTATGCACAAAATAACTGTAATAGAACAATGGTAACCATTCAAAAATATTTATAATAACAATACACAAAAAGTCTTGATATACAAACAAATACATCTGTTGCAAATATTCGTTTCATTCCTATATAAGCATGACACAAACCAAACTGTTGAAACTCTTGCGTTTGAAAATTAACAATGTATGAATGAGTTTCTAGATTTTGGTTTCTCTTTTTTTTAGGTGTGCACTCGTATTATAAAATATAACCAGAAACTCAATAAAAATTAACTTCAATTCAAGTAAATAACATTTTTTTATAAATTGTAAGAAATGTTGGTTGTTTCCAACAAAGAATAAGATTTTTGAGACAGGAAATTAAATGAAGAATGAAAAACAGAACAAATAAGACACGTAATAAATATGAGTACTCCTTAGATGTAAAAATTTTTTTTAAGAAAAATTAAATAATCGGATTGTTTTTTTATTTTGTCAAATATGTTGCTGTATCTATTCCAAAATGGCGTGAGTGTGACTAAACCAAGAAGATTAAGGACATATTATATAAATATGCTCGTTTCTGTGTTGGATTATGCAAGTACAGGATATATATATATATATATATATATATATATATTCTTTTTTTTCAACCATTGGGAAAATAGTTGTTACTTTCGGTCGAGAATGGACCAAATGATGTTCCAGAAAAGTCAACTGATATAATGAGTGTTTGATATGAAAATCTCATGTGAAGTTTAATGTACTAAAGAGTTGAGAATGTCTCGGTGTCTTCTAAGAAAGTAAAGGTAGCATATACGATGAAGAAGAAGGTTACAGTTTTAAAATTTTAAGTGTACGAAAGCAGACAACGCCTACAGAAGTATTGAAACTAAGCCGAGATAGAACAAGTCAACGGTATGTGTGTAAACAAAACCCAAAATTTTGTGAAAAAGTTTGAGTTTTCTATGAACAAATAGCATACGCTATACGATGAACTAATGTTTGTGTGTGTGCGTGTAAAGCTTCTATGAACAAAAACACTATGAACTTATACTCAGAACCAAAACTGTTTTGTATAACACAAAAAACTGAAACAATAAACTGCTTGTATATAAAAAGAACAACAACAACAAAAAAAGAAAACTATCGTCGAAAATTTTATCAGCCTGGACCTAGATTATTATTTTTTTTTTAAGAAGAAAGGAATGGCATTGAATTGAAATAACATTGTTTTTGTAATAACAGGGAATTGTAATAACAATAAATTGTAAAAAGTGTAAAAAAAAAAAAAAAAAAAAAAGAGCACTGTTTGAATTTTTGATCCTATCTTCTGTCGTTTTCGAGATACGATACGTAATATCGGAATTTACCATTAGAGGGCAACTCTAATGGCCTTCAAAATTACCCAAATGGATAACTCCATTGGATTTATATTGTTAATATAATTAAATGATTGTTAATATAATTGTGATATAATTAAATTGTTAATTTTTTTTTCATTATATTTACTGGAAAAAAAAAAACATGATAAGAGTATCATATCCGTGTAATAAAACTATTACAAAAGTTAACAGTTTATCATACTAATTATTTTAACAATACCAAAAAAAAATAATTTAACAAATTACAACAACCATTGGGAAAATGCAGAGGGATAGCGGGACAGTGTTCGGACTCTACCATAACCATTACATCGTACTATAAGTAATTTAAAACTTTTATTAATTTAGCCCCCCCCCTAAAATACCCCCTCTTATAGCAAGCCTATTCGCCCCACCCTTCTATAACAAAGCTTCTCCACGCTAGCTATTCCACCCACCTCCTATAGTATGGTCTCGGCAGCAGGCGGTGTTACCACCGCACCGCCGCCTGCTAACGCAGAAGTCCCATTCCCTATCTACTGTCTTTCCGTTTGGTATCCGAAGATAGAATAAACCGAAATTTCCAAATACCAGAAGGACCCGTGCGAAGCTTTCGCACTGCAATCTTTGAGATTATTTCCTGGTACGTTTCAGCATGAATTTTTAATTAACTATTTTTTTTTAATCCAATAACGCGTTTTAACGAAATGTAAGTGTACTATGTCAGAAACCTGTTCAAAAACTTTCGAATAATACCTCATTCATCGTTGTATGTTTTGTATGTGCATAGATCAAGGGATGTTGACAACAGAAATAAAATATGTAATCTGGATTGTTTTTTCATAAATGAAATGAAAGCTTTTTTCAAATCAATGTTGCCACAAAAATAAAATACAGCATTATATGATGCTCAACAGTGATTATAAAAAATAATAAATAGTACAAAACAGGTAAAATGTGACTTTTCTCAAGGGGTTATTTTACATTTATGATTAAAACAAAATTAAAATTGAAACGTTTAGAAGAAATTAAATATTATTGATTAATCGAAGCAGTGGTATTTTACACGTGTAACATAAAAAGTATGATTTGTTATATTAGATTGAATTGTAATTTAAATATATTTCAATTTATTTTTCTTCGTCATCCTCCAATGCAGTTAAAATACAATTGTTAATTTTTTTTCCCTCGCGCATGCCTTTTTCTATCTTTGATGGGATTTTATTGTTAGGAATAAATGAGATGATATTCTAGCTTGACTAATATTGTTTGAAGATATTTTTATCCATAATTTTTCTGTAGAAGTTTAAACCCGAATCTAAAAAATATTAGATATTTCTAAAAATTATTAGACTGCAGTGCAAAATCCTCACACAGGTCCACTGGTTAAATATATAACATTATTAAAAAAAAAGGTAAATAATATAAAATAAATAAATAAATATATTAAAGTATTGAACAAACCGGCGTGATATTATAAAAGCATAAAAAGCTATATATATATATATCACTGGCACCCGGTAACCGAAAAGTACCATAAATAAAATACATACTTCTCGAAAAATAAGGGTTACTATAATTAGTTAATTGGCGCCATGCTTGGCGCAATTTTGTTTGAGCCTCCCGTATAATACGTAAGTACCCATTTTTTTTTATTATCATAAAACACACTGAATGATTATTTTATCATAAAACACACACAATGATCAATTTATTCTAAAACATACAATATTTAATTGTCTGAGTGCAACGAAGACTCATACACAGCGCAGTATTACTTTGCCCCATATATAGCTATGATGGATATTAAAACCTTTCGTCAAGCATAACTCAAAAAATATTTAACGGATTTCGTTCACATTTTTACAGCAGGTACCTATAATGGTGATAACGACGTCTATTTATTACCAAGAATAAATGTCAAACCGTTTGGAAATTATATTAAAAAAATAGATAAAAAAGCACAATTAAAGTACATACGTCACGAAAATTTTGTGCGTACGTCATTTTCACCGGCGGGTTTCGTAGACAATCGGAATTGAAAAGCTCATGGAGTACATGGAGCAAAAAAATATGCACGCACTAATATTCAGCACAATAAAATATATTTCAATTTAGTAGAAATCGAAAATTAATCTGGATTTTTTTTCTGTTTGAAAGAAAAACCCCGCAATAACTTGGTAGACTTGGTATTAGAGATTTGGCGCAAATCTCAGCAATAGCAGCTTTTTTTATTTCGCGTGTGTAAATTAAAAAAAAAAAAAAATCTTTGGTGTTTAAATAAAAGGTTTTGATTTATGGCATTATTTCTTTTTTTTTCTCTTTTTAGCATTTTAAATGGGATTAATGAAAGGCATGTATTTTAAATTAAATGAGTGAAAGGTTTATATTTAAATGAAATGAATGCAATATTTAAATGTTATAGGAACAATATTTGGCGATTTATCAACTGCGCCAGGATAACATAAAAGTACCAATATATCAAACGGTATGTAGTATGTGAAATGAAACAATTATATTATAATCACCCATCGTACAAGAAAAATAAACTAATATTCTGCATTCAGAGGGAAAAATCCATCTCCTGTGCCGTAAGATTTGGCGAGTTCTTTTTTGGTGATAAGTTTTTCGATGTGATTGTTGGGATTTGAAGGATTTGGCTTACTTTTTCTAAATCTTATTTTTTTGCAGATGTAGTATTATGTAAATATATTTTTTTTGCAGATATTTTTCTATTTTGCATATTTGGCATTCTATTTTGTATATTTTCTATTTGGCATTTGGAAAAGAGATTTTTACCTTTTTATCAGTGCCTTCGGAAATATTAAAAAATAAAAAAAGATTTACATATATTAAGCGTATTATGTTAGGTTTTGCATTTTTATACGGACCACTTCTCTATTTTTAGATTTTAAATGCTATTTATTATTTACTAGCCGTTTACAATTTACCCCCCTGACAATAACAATTATTTATCACAAAAATGCCTCTTAGGTTTGTTAAATAAGTTTGTTTATGTATTTTCATTACTTATTTAAATATCGAATATGGCGATAAAATTTTATTTTAGCATCGTGCTTAAATTTTTAAGATGGTGCAAAAACATGCTTTAATAAACGTATGTTTGTAAATATTTGAAAAACATGTTTTACCGCTCTCTTGAAAAATTTTGTAAGATGCTAAAACTACCTTTTGGCGCCATTTAAATCTTTTTCGCCAACCGACATAGGATACGAAACTTTTCCCTATTCAGATACACAGGCAAGGCTGGTCTCAAACAAAAGTAAAGCTAGCAACAATATTGTTTTAACTCTATAAGAGTTACAATAATGATATTAAATGCTCCGATTGGCTTTGGGCCCAATTACGAAAGTTTCTCCTAAAAAAACTGTAGAAGAAGTCTTTTACATTTGTTTCAAATGAAGCTCGGTCTACAAGGTTAATAATACAAACAACACAAATGGCATGCAGGCAAAAGTTTGAATTTAAATGTATATATTTGAACCCCCCTCCACCCCCCCCAAAAAAAGAAGAAATTAAAAGAAAGTTACAGTAATGAATTTAAAATGGCGTTAAGCCACGCTTTCTGACATAAGCAATTGGCTCCAAACGCGATAACGAAACTTTCACTTAACTTAATAACATGTTGCTAATATAGCCCTCAGGGTACTTTGCAGTTATACAGACCTTGTGGTTTTTTTGAAAAGCTTGAGACAATTCAGGTTTAAGAAGTTGAGATTTAATGTCAAATGATATAAACAACTATGAACACAAAACTGATGAATTATTATTCTGGTTTATGTATGTATTAAAAAAAATTGCATCTGATTACACTTATTAGATAAATTACTTCTGTTTGCATTTAATAACTGATAAACGGATTCTGTATATTAAATGAATTGTTTAAATATTGGGAAGAGGTGGCGAGAGGTAGAAAGACGATAGACCGGGAGGCGGCTGCACAGACAATCACCTCATCGAGTTCACGGCTGAAATTCCAGAATTAGTTAAAACTCGATTTGCATATAAAAACGCAATCGGTCTGCCAAGTCATATCTTGGTGGAAAACACGTGAAAACCCGATTTTAGCGGTTGACTCGTAGGTTTACCATTGTGTTTTCCTGCAACCAATTCTCGATGTTTTCATACTTTTGGCTGCAAACCTACGAGTCAACCGCTAAAATCGGGTTTTCACGTGTTTTCCACCAAGATATGACTTGACAGACCGATTGCGTTTTAATATGCGAATCGAGTTTTAACTAATTCTGGAATTTCAGCCATCAACTCGATGAGGTGATTGTTTGTGCTGCCGCCTCCCGGTCTACGAGTAAACAAACTGGTAGACAGAGGGTAGAGAGACGAGTAGCGACATAGGTAGGCTGACGGGTAGCGAAACGAATAGACAGACGGCTAGAGAGAAAGGTAAAAAGAGGGTTGACAGAGGGGTAGCGAGATGGGTCACGAGACGGGTAGCGACACCAGTAGACAGGAATGTAGCGAGAAAGGTTGCGAGACGCGTAGCGTGATAGATAAAGAGACGAGTAGAGAGATGAGTACAGAGACGAGTTGACTGACGGGTAATGAGATTGGTAGCGAGTTGGGTACAAAAACAGACGGATAGTGAGATGGGTATACAGACGAGTAGAGAGACAGTAGATGGGTACGGAGATGGGTAAGAAGATGGCTAGAGAGGCGTGTAGCCAGACGGGTAGAGAGACAGATAGACAAGTTGTGAGACAGATAGACAAATGGGTAGCGAAGTGGATAGAGACACGGCTAGACATACAAGTAGTTAGACGGATAGACAGACGGTTAGAGAAATAGATTGGCGGGTAGAGAGACCGGTAGAGAAATATAGAGACAGGTAGCTAGACGTGTAGAGAGATAGACAATCGGTTAGAGAGACGGGCAGAAGAACGTATAGGGAAACAGACAGATTGTGGAGAGACAGACAGACAGGCAAAAGAAAAGTCTGCGGATTGGCGCAGTAAAGGCGCAGGGGGCAGAGCATCCTAGAGAATAATCAAGAAGTATCTGTTAAGCTTAACTTTGAAATATATATAATTTTTCAATTTTGCCGATATGGAGATTTAATGTAAAAGTTATTTTACAGAAGTCATCGAAAGATATTTTGTATACTTTAATAGTAATTTAGACTATAGTTTTGCAATCTGGTTTGTAGCAAAGTATGCTATCAATGTGGTTTGAAGTGTAAGATTTTCTATAAACAGTTATACAAATAATAGATATATAATCAAGGAAGAAAAATTTTAAATTCACACAAAAAAAGATGCAACAATGAAATTAAATTTGCGTTAAGCCACGCTTGATAGAATAATCTATTGGCTGCAAATCCAATTACGTAACTTTAAAAAGCTTGGCGTTTTAAAAGATCCGGCGTTTTTTTTTTTTTCAAGTTTTGCGCAATACGCGCTTAAGAAAATGAGATTCTTTGCCACATGTTAAAAAAAATTATGACAACACATCTGATGAACGGTACTTCTTTTCTATTTTTTTAACAGTGTATATGAATTTATATATGATATTTTGTAATTCTATCATTTAATTTGCTCTTTTTCTTTATATTGTAATTGTTAACCCTATGTTCTCAGCAATATCACTCAGACTAATCCCTTTGAGGGAAGTCCTAGTTTAATATAAAACACACGCAATCTTCTGTACTGGGTTGCCATATGAAACAAAATCTCGCCAAAATCGTGTTGTTGCCTAGGCATAAAATCGTCCTTTTAGCGCCAAAAATATGTCCCGGTGCGTCTGCGTCATCTGTACCAATATTATTTATATAAAATTTACTTCTGCTTGTACATTTTAATTAGGTACAGATGTCGCAGATGCACCGGGGTGTCTTTTTGGCGCCAAAAGGGCGATTTTACGCCTAGGTAACCCGACGATTTTGGCAAGATTTTGCTTCGTATGGCAACCCTGTAAAGCAGATTGCGTGTGTTTTATATTAAATTAAACATTGTATGTTTTATAATATATTGATCATTGTGTGTGTTTTATGATAAAATAATTTTTGTGAATAGGTTGCCAAAAAATATGTTGGCAAATTTTCTTATCTCGCCAATGTCATTTTCTTTACTTTGCCAAGATAATCATTAAATAAGTTAATGTACTATTACTCCGTTACAGTACGCATATACACAAACATGATAAATCTATTTCTAATATTTCTAACAATAGATGACGCACGTATAAAAATTATAAAAACCCGATTAAAGGCTCGATATTTTTTTCAAAAAGCACGCGCGAGAAAAAAAATAACAATCGTATTTTAACTGCATTAGAAGATGACGTCATCCGCTTATTCTTGAAAAGCATGACATAAATTGAATGCATTTCTAATATAATAAAGAATACTTTTTATTTTATTTCAATTTTGCTTTTTAAAAATAATGTTAAATTAACTGGGCGGAGAAATCATACTTTATTTTTTTTTTGTACTGTTTATTTCTTTTTCTAATTATTGTTGAACATAATATAATGTGGTATTTTATTTTTGTGGCAACACAAATTTCAGGAAAACCTTTCATTTCATTTAAGAAAACAATGCCGATTTAATTTTTAATTAACAGCAATTTTTAATCAAAGAACATGTTTTAACGAAATGTAAGTGTGCTATGTCAGAAGCCTGTTCAAAATCCTCTCATATGGTATCTCAATCGTCGTTCTGCATTTCGTATTTTCTGAGAAAAAGGGATGTTGACAGGAGAAATAATATATAATGACGATGCCCATTTTAGGTGTTAGCATTGAAATTTTTAAAGTTTAGTACAATTTCTATTTGTATACCATCCCCTAGTAAAAATGTAAGTATTGCTTTAACTTTTGTTTAGATTTATGTCTGAGCTAAAGGTATTTTGAGAAAATTAAAGTTGAAGAACACGTTTTTTGCTTTAAAAGACGATTTCTCATCCGACGTCAATTTTTGAATTGCACTTTTTCCTATATCTGATAGTTTTCGTATCTGATAATTTGCATCCATCCTTTTTGTAACGATTTTATGCATTTATATTGCCTATTCAAAGAAAAATTCTTCTAAAGTTACAGAATTTCGTTAAAATTTCTTCTAAAGCTACAGAATTTCGTTAAAAATGCTTAAAAAAATAAAGTGACGACGTCAAGAGGTCCATTCTCGACCGAAAACAACAACCATTTTCCCAATGATTAATAAACCCCTTTTTTAAAAAAAAAAATTCCTTTTTGGAGCACTGAAAGGGTCTTTTTTTATATGTTTTATTATTACACTCTTTTATTTAACTGAACTTGTTTTTGTACACAAAGATGGAATTTTGTAATCGATTTTTAACTCGCTTCCTGATAGAGAGTAGAATTATAAAAAATATGTATGCTGGTGGGTTTCCGGTGAAAATACATTTTAATATTTTTTTGAAATTAAACATAAATTAATAAATTAATTTAAGGCATTTTATTGTTATCCAATCGCAGGTGATAAATCGCCAGATAATCTGTATTGTCACAACTGTTTACGCGTTACAAAAACAATGGAGTTAATTATGCGACAAACCGCTCTCGCCAAAATATGCCAATTGGCTGGGAAACTGCAGCAACGAAATATTTTAAACACTGAAAAGTAAAAATTATAAATAAAAAAGAAAGATTAAATATATTTTTAAAAAATACGCTTTAATCAATTAATAGTAATTTAATTGTGATTATACGTTGGAAAACAATGTAGAGCTCATGAATTAGATAGCTTAAATAATGCTTTTTTTTTTCTTTTCTTTTGCCATATCTTAAAGAAAAAGAAACAGAACCTAAATTTTATATATTTTTCACGATTTCATTAATTCGTGTTTTCTACCAAGCATAAATAATAGCCGGGAATTTCCCATACTCGGGGGCAAAGCCAAATTAATGTATTGTATAACGGACATTTTTTCGAACAACATGATTTCATATCATTATCTTAATCTGTGATTTTTAAGATAAACATTGAATTCTCGTAAAATAATGTATAAAAAAACTATTTTTACATTTATTATTTCGATCTAAAATACATTCCAACTCAAGATTATCAGATTGACCAGCGGGCGGAGGACTTTGGAAAGAGTAAAAATATGAATTTTTGTTTTTGTGTTAAGATTTATTCCTAAAATTTAAAAAATATCAATACATTGCTATACACTTGGTTTAAATTGTATTTTCGTACTTCTTATAAAGGCAAAGGAAAAAAAAGTGTCATATTAATTTTTTTTAATGCATTTTTCTCAAAAAAAAAAAAAAAATCGTAGTCTCTATAATCTTTATAATAGTATAAAAGCAAATATATATTTTTTAACATTCTTTTATAAGCACTCAATGTTTATATTAAAAATCTCGCCTAATTTCATGACTTCAGTTCATGTTGTTCCAAAAAAAGTCTGTTACAATACGTTAATTTGGCATGAGCACCGATTATGGAAAATTCACCGCTTTCATCTACACTTGGTAGAAAGTTAGAACTAGTGAATTTATTTTTTTAAAAAGCACAATATTTATTCTGTTTTTTTTTTAAGATATGGCAATGGGAAAGAAAACAACAACATTATTTAAACTATCTATACAGAGTTTCTAAGCTGTTTTCTCAACGTATAGTCATGATTTATTTAATATTAAACTAATCAATTGATAAAAAAGTATTAAAAAAATTCTAATTTAACAAATTACAAAGACCATTGGGAAAAGGCAGAGGGATAGCGGGGCAGTGTTTGGACTCTACCATAACCGTTACCTCGTACCATAAGACATTTAAAAATATTATTAATTTAGCCCCCCGTAAAATAACCCCCTCTTACAGCAGACCTATTCGCCTCACCCTATTATAACATAGCTTCTCCACGCTAAGTATTCCACCCACCTACTATAATGTGATCTCGGCAGCAGGCGGTGTTACCACCGCACCGCCGCCACCGCCTGCTGCTGACACAGAAGTCCCATTCCCTATCTACTGACTTCCCGTTTGGTATCCGAAAGTAGAATAAAGCAAAATATCCAAATATGATGCCAACTTTACGTGCTAGCATTGAAATGTTTAAAGTTTGGTACAATTTCTATTTTTAGACCATCCCCTAAGCAAAATTTAAGTATTGCTTTAACTCTTGTTTAGATTGATGTCTGAGCTAAAGGTATTTTGAGGAACTTAAAGTTGAAGACCGCTTTTTTTGCTTTATAAGACGATTTCTAATCCGACGTCAATTTTTGAATTCGGCTTTTTTTCATATCTGAGAGTTTGCATCTATCCTTTTTGTAACTTTAACATTTTTGTAACGATTTTATGCATTTCTATTGCCTATTCAAAGAAAAATTCTTCTAAAGTAACAGAATTTCGTTAAAAACGCTTAAAAAAATTCTTCTAAAGTTACAGAATTTCGTTAAAATAGTAAAATGCAAACATCATTTGGTCCATTCTCGACCAACAACAACAACCATTTTCCAAATGGTTAAAAATTATTGCGCTCTTTATTATTATTTTTTTTTAGTTTTTTAATTATAATTTATTTTCTTCTTTTAAGCGTTTAAAATATTTCCTTATCGCTGTTTCACAACCAGTTGGCATACATTAGCATGTGTGGTTTGGCGCATTGTTATTGTAATTCGTATAAAGTTTATTTGGCGATTTATGACTTCTTCGGCCGGCTAACAGAAAAGTGCCGTAAAATTAATTTATTAATTCATAATTAACCCTGAATTGCTGTGACAAAAATTGCCTTCTAACTACTGTGAGCGGTCTCTGAAGACCGCTTGATCGAAGGATTTCAGATATTGAATTTTTTTAAAGATCAAACGCTTCCATTAATCATTTGCTTCAACTGCCAGAAATAAAGCGTATACTAAGTATGAATAAAATAGGCAAATAGGGATCAATTATTCAAAAGTAGTTCAGTGAGCGGCTCGCTTTAGTTTTATCAACTATTTATAAATTATTGTACTCCTGTATTCCTCGCAGTAGGCTCCTTTTTCTTTTCAGGAAACGAGTTTTTTAAAGATCAAACTTTGCCGGTATTGACCAAAATAAAACATATGATAACTAACCATGAAATGGGGATTCAATTAACCAAAAAGAGATTATGTGAACATCTCGCTCTATAGTTCAGTCAACCAATTACATATTACTCTACTTGTGTACTTACTTTTTGGTGGTAGTAGTCTTTCATATGTCTAAAACTATTAGTTTAACTTGTAGCAACAAGATCATACAAAACAAATTGAAATAACACATTATTATTTATCCAATTTTTTTTAGCTCACAGGCTATCAAAGCCTGAGAGCTAATGTGCCCGAACGTTCTGTATGTATGTATGTATGTATGTACGTATGTATGTACGTATGTATGTACGTAACGCGATAACTCTTGATAGAAATAACCGTTTTGCTTCAATTTTTGATTTTAGGTTCATTGTGATAAGGCGCTTCTCTGATTAGTTTTGGGGGTTCATTGGTTAAGTATAAAGGGGGAAACGGGGAGCTAACCCCCCTCTCCCCTCAATTTAGATAAATGGGGTTTTCATGCCGAATTATCCGATTTTCTTCAAATTTTCTATATAGGTTCATTGTGGTAAGGCACTTCCCTGATTACTTTGGGGGGTTCCCTGGTTAAGTATAAAGGGGGGAAACGGGGGGGTAACCCCCCTTAATTTAGATAGATGGGTTTTGGATGCAGAATCTTCCGATTTCCTTTAAATTTTGTATATAGGTTCATTGTGGTAAGAAGCTTTCCTGATTAGTTTTGGGGGTTCATTGGTTAAGTACAAAGAGGGGAAACGGGGCGCTAACTCCCCCCCCCCCCTCAATTTAGATAAATGGGGTTTTCATGCAGAATTATCCGATTTTCTTCAAATTTTGTATATAGGTTCATTGTAGTAAGGCACTTCCCTGATTAGTTTGGGTGGTTCCATGGTTAAGTATAAAGGGTGAAACGGGGGGTAACCCCCCTTAATTTAGATAAATGGGTTTTTTCCTCAGAATTATCCGATTTTCTTTAAATTTTGTATATAGGTTCATTGTGGTAAGAAGCTTTCCTGATTAGTTTTGGGGATCCATTGGTTAAGTATAATGAGGGGAAACGGAGGCTAACCCACCTTAAATTAGATGAATGGGTTTTATATGCAGAATTATCCGTTTTCCTTCAAATTCTGTATATAGGTTCATTGTGGTAAGGCACTTCCCTGATTAGTTTTGGGGGTGCATTGGTTAAGTATAAAGAGGGATACGGGGGTCTAATTCCCCCCTTAATTTAGATAAATGGATTTTTTATGCAGAATTATTCGATTTGCTTCAAATTTTGTACATATGTTCATTGTAATAAAGCGCTTCCCTGAATAGTTTTGGGGATCCTTTGGTTAATTATAAGGGGGGATGATCCCCCTTAATATATTGTCGATTTCTGTATTTTTCGAGGGGCTTATTTCAAATTCTTTGAAATAAGAGTATAATATACAATTAGTGTGAATAGCCTGTGAGCTCAATGCCCTCGGTTTAACTGGGCAGTTTTCTTTTTATTTAAAATATCAAATATGTTTATTATTAATCATTTGACTTAATTGATTGAAAAAAAGAAGTTTAATAAGAAAACAAGGGGATACGAATTCAATTCGTACAAAAACAATTCGGTAAGTGTTTCGAATTTTAGTTTTACTTACTGATATATTACCGTACCTGTGTACTTTTGAAAATAGTAGACGTAAATATTTTTTTTAATCAATCTAACATCTGTCCAAAAATATCATAAGACCAAAATAAATATCAAGCATTATTATTCATTCAGTTATTGATTGTTTTAAAGATCAGATATATCCATTAATCCATAATGAACAGAGGAAAGTATATTCAACTAGGTAAATTATATCCAATGGTTGGAGTATCATAGTTGAGATTTCTTCCAACAGAGCGAAAATATGCCGGGACCAGGACTCGATTAAACCTAATTACGTGGTATACAGGAGCTTCCGTGCTATTTCAGGTTCATCATGTAAAATGCTGTAGTTATAGCTCGGATGAATAAAATTAGCGCTGCATTTCGCAGCCTTGTCTAACAAATAAGAATGAAATATCCCAGCCGTTGGCACGTCCCTTCAACGGTGATGTCCCTTCAACCGTTGGCACGGCAAGCCAAAGTACCCAGGTTCGAGTCCTGGTCCCGGCACATTTTCGCTCTGTTGGAAGAAATCTCAACTATGATACCCCAATCATTGGATATTCATTAATCATTTTCGGCAAGTAACTGAAATGAAAAGTATGATAAATAACAATGAAATAGGAATTCGATTAAGTGAATGATTATTATTTTTTTTTTAAGTTCTACCAAATTATAAATTTTTCAGGCATTTCCAATTTTAACTCCTTTCTAATTTAACAGGCCTATTATGGCTTGTGTATTTTAAGCTATAGAAGGCATTCAGATTTCTAACATTTAATCTAACATATCATTCATAAGACCAAAAACAAATAATGAAATAAAGAATTATTAGTCTTCGAGAAGTCGAATTTTTTTAAATATCAAACGTTTTTCATTAATCTTTGCCTCAATTGAGCGTAAAATAAAAAATAAAAAGGGAACTAATGCGTTTAACACCACTGTCTGTATGCTTTTTTCCCCTCATAAATTATCCCTATATTTTTCCATGACTGAAAAATGGGCCAAACATGGATGTTCCCATTAGTTTTGCAACATCATTCCCATCCGATCTGTCGTAGCATCAGAGAAACGGCCCGTGGAGAAAAAAAGATGCTCTGTTGTCATAGCAACGGAGAGAAGAGATGAGAAGCCGACATTAGGACGCGACTGGCCGGAGAAATTGGGCGACTTTCGGGCGCCCCAGGAAAAAAGGGGCTGGAGAAACAGTGTCAGCAATTGTTCAACATCATATAGTTTGGTATCTCAATTTTCGAAACTAAGCAGGGAAGGTCTATTGCCCTTTAAACCACTTTATGAGTAGTAATTGTTATCATAATCCCATATGATAAAGAAATTAATAAAATAGTTAATGGCAACCCTATTCTTTTTACACACGAATTGCTATACTGCATGCAACATAAAATATTATTAGTAGTATTGTAAAATGTTTTTACGGGAAGTAATTTTTATATAAAACTATGATTATGCGGTTTAATTTGATAAGTCAAAGTTGGAATTCAAATTAAATTCGATTTAAATGCGCACTTGTGTCGTTAAAAATGACTTAGGCAACAGAACATCTCAAATTTCAAAGGCCATAGGATCACGCTTAGTGGTCTTTGATTTATAAATCTTATTTAGTTTTAAAAAATTTATACGTTTATAGAGTTTTTAACAAAAGTAAGACTTAAAAGTTATAAATTTAAAATATTGAATGATTTTAAATTGAAACATTTTTTTTTTTAATTTGGTCACTTTAATATAAAATGAAGTCATGTAATTCCAATTAGAGTAAACAAACTCTAATTAGACTACATAATTTTCGTCTGACAGACCCTATGCCGCCATGCAAAAATGATTTTCGTTGACCTGATATCTAACTCGATTTTAAAACATTGTAATTCAATCATAACCATGACAAGAAAAGACAATACTAAAATGTAATTAATAAGAAAATGTGTGCAATTATATCTCTAATATAAACGTTTAATTTCGATGAAGTAAATTGAATATATTCCAACATGTTGTCGCTTCATCTGAAACAAAAATCTTGATTCTCTTGTAAAAATTCGGATATACCGTAATTTCGAGCGTATGCGCCGCATCTTAGTTAAGTCTTTTTCAAACCGGAAATTTTATTGAAAATAAGAAGCCAAATAAGTGCTAAGCAGAAGTAAGTCACATTTTATTTAAAATAAATTCTGGTAGGAAATCGAATTGTCTGAGGTGCGGCGTATACGCGCGAAATTACGGTACATATACTCAACCCGCAAGACCTAAAACCTAACCGTAAATCAACCTGAAATAAAGAAAGAATAAAGTACAACCGACCGGTTGTAAAACATTTTAGTCAACCCAAATCGAACTTGATTGTACCAGAAAAACACGAATTAATCAGAAGCTTTTTGTTTTTGTTATATATATATATATATATATAAAACTTTAAGTAAAATTTAACCATTGAAACATAAGAAACTGACCACATACACTGAAATCCCGATACCAAAGAGCCCTGTCAATTTACAAATTAAAATTGTAGTCCTAATAAAAGTAACATTATTAATTCAAATTAAGAAGAAGAAGAAAAAAAAAAAAAATAAATAGATAATAAGGAATGAAATATAAACCACACGAGTATATACACAAATAAAAGCTTATAAAGTAATTTACTTTTTCAAGGGCAAGAAAATCACATTTATAAGCAAAGAACGATTGTTTTCTGTATATGACACCAGCTTTTGCTAAATATAGTGCCATATCTTGCCCGAACAATCGCTGAAACAATATTGAATAACAAGACCTTTACAATGGAATATTATAAATTATACATACAATTTGAAAAGGAGTGTGAAAAAGAATTAAAAAAATTAAAAAATATATATATTACTTATATTGATAATATCCCAAGATATTTAGTATATTGTGAGCACATGTACAAAGTTGTATCAAGAAGAGGTTAAATTCACAGTTAAATAGAGAATCCTTCAGATCATAAATTGTAACCTACAGTTACAGTTATTTTTATTTAACTAAATAGATTACAACATTTAAAAAAATTTAGAAAAAAATTATGATATACATATAAATAAAAACCATTAATTATTTTATTTTAATTTTAATTTAATAAATTAAAATATATAATATTACTTGATAATTTGAAAGTATTTCATAGATATTATTACCTCCATACTAAATTTCCAAGTTTTAAAATTTTAAATAAGCTATACTACTGCTATCTATTGTAAAAATATTAGACTATTTTAGCATACTATCAAATACATTGCTGCTGACATCTGGTGTACAGATATTCTACTAAAACTTTAATATTGTATGTATAATTACTTATATGCAGCTGTAATGTAGTGTAAATATATTAATTTTACTAGTTAATATTAATGATATATATAGAGAATAAGAGTTACTAGTATAATATAATTTATATTTTAACTAACCCATTTAAAATATATCTTAATTTAACCCAAACATTAATGTAGAATCCATATGATGCTTTCATTTTATAAATTAGTATTATACTTAGAAATAACATAGATTATTCAATATGGTAATGCACTTATTATAATTTAAATCCAGCTATTTAAATAATATCTACCATGAAAAAAATATATATATATAAAACATAAATATTAATTAAATTAAATGATCTAATAATAAAATAAAATAAATAACATAAAACTAAGAGATATGTTTATTAGTGTACTATATTTAATAAATATTTAATATTTACTAAAATTAAATATGTTTAACATATTAATATTATATTGTATTGATTAACCCATTGTAACATCCTTGATAATTTTAACTTTTGTTACAACCCCAATAATATTAACTCCATATAATCATAACAACAATTATAGAATTTGCCCGCATGTAAATTTTAATTTATGAATGACTTTTAACTAAGATGATCCTATGCAGCACATGCTCTTAATATATATATATATATATAATTATAATATCTATGAATTTCAAAAACATATCAAGTTCTAATATCATTCTACTAAAATCTACAAAGAGATAATTAATGATATTGTGTAATCAGAATACCACATAGCTAATAATTAACTTGTGCAATCATAAAATTACCATAGCATGTGCTTCAATGGTAATTAGCCAAATTTACTCATACCTGAAGAACATTTAAAAAGAAAGAGAGAGAAAGGGGAAAAAAATTATAAATTGGAGTTGCTATTAAGTAAACACAAATGGATTAATAAATTAATTATGAACATTATTCAGTGGAAAAACTGGACCACAAGAGAACCAATCAAGAATTGGATATGAAAAAACATATGTGGATGTACTCGTCAGCTTGGCTGCACCCACATGTGTTTTAAAAATAATTCAGTATTTCATAATTCTACTGGCATGATGCTAAGAACAGTAGAAACAGCCAAGTATACTGAATTATTACCAGACAACAATTGGAAAAATTTAAAATTGGAAATATGTAAAATGTAAATAAAAAACCATTAAGAAATATATAATATATCACTTACAACGATTATCCTAAAATCTTTATAAATCACCACACTAAATTACCACCAGATATCATCTTTGAAATAATATTGGATATTAGAACCCTTAAATTGTAGAAAAAATGTTTTACTCACAAGAATGATTCAGAATCCTCAAAATATAGCAACTTCTGCATAATGATCAATTCCACATGGCACGTATCAAACATGTTGACATACGAGTCGAGTTGAGAGAAATGATTTGAAAGACAAGTTGAGAGCTCATTTTTTTTTTTTTAACACAACTCGATCAATGACACCCCAACACAAAATAATTCAAAAACACACAAAACTATTCTGTTGATAATACTCTTATAACAAAATTATATCCGTGAATATATAATTACTCCATCTAATTTTAATTCCTGAAAGTAAAATTAATATACAAGCAATAGCTCCCTCTATAGTTAAATTAAAAATAATATCTATAATATCATCAACTAACTAAAACGTAAAGTGTCGCCATCTGTTGGTATTATAATTATTCATAATTAATATTTAGTTACATATCCATATTATTATTAACATAATCACTTCATTATATTTAATCAATATATAAATTTTAATAAACAATACTTCCTTGTAGTTTTTACATTAAATTCGAATAAAATCCTACAATATGAATAAATATACACAGAATTTATTCATCCTGCACAGCATTTCAGATATTCTTAACAAGAGTATATTTTGTAAAAGAGATATTATTTTAAAACAAAGTGCTATGCTGCCAGCTGTGTTAAACCACTGATATATATTATAAACTTATAATTAAATTATTAATATTTTATTGTTACTTCTACTTAAATATATTTTAGACATGTTATTAAATAATTAATGTATTGTTTATACTTATACTTAATTATATTTTAGATTTCAGAGATTAATTTAATATCAAATTAAATTATTATTATTACTACTGTACTTCAATCAAATTTATGCTATGCAGTAATTAAAAATACTTATTAAATTTAATTTCATAGATAAAAATAAAAAACTATATATATATTTATACACTTTGCAAATAGATATGTTTGTGAGTTATAATAACCAATGTTATCCATGTATAATTTTATGTGTTATTGTATAAGTTAAATTATAAATGTATGAAAACTGCTCATCAAAGACACCCTAAACATATGTGATCGGCAACGCACAATCACATACTATACAGAGTGTACATAATGTTCAATCAAATTTTAAATTTCCTAATATGTTATAATTGTATTAATGTATGTTATAATTGTAATATTATATCTATTGTTATATGTTATCACACATTAAAACAAAAATTTATTACATACAGTGTTAATAATTAAATGATATAATAAATGTTATTTAAAAGAATTGATAATTGAATTTATCATAAAAATTGGATAACCATATATTTTTGCTTGATCTCGAATATATATTACGGTCAATATGATTAATCCGGTCATTATTAATAATAACAGGTTATTATTAATAATGACCGGATTAATCATATCGACCGTAACATACATATATATATGAAAAAGTTTGCAACACAGAGTGTCCAAAAAGGTAGTTACACGGTTTATTTCTATAACAATAAGAGATAGATAAATAACATAAATTAGAAAAATGCTCATAGGAAGATAGAAAATCCAAAGAGTATATTTTCATCTCCATGGGGTCTTTTTTATGAAAGAAAAGAAATACTTTTTATACGGCCCCGTAAATAAAAAAAATATCCAATTGCAAAAATGATGTCTGTTGCATCCTTATTCATATCCGTAAAGTTTGGTTTGAATAACTGCAAAAATCACGGAGTTATAGAGAGTCAAAAATCGTGACATAACTCACTTTTCCACAAAATTAAAACTGCAATATCTTGGTGAAATTAGGGACCATCTATAAATTTATGATTGTAACATGTAGGTCAATCATGTTGATTTTTCTGCATATCTTTCTAAAATGCAAATGAAATATTTTTGCATACTTTAATACAGTTTTCAACCACTGATGCATGAATTTAAAAAATAATTTTAAACATTGAAATGTAAAAAAATGGTAATAAGGATAGAAAGAAGGTTATTTAGATTTATAATAGTGTCATCTACTGAATGGACTTTGAGACTGGAGTGCATAATTTATTTTAAAAGTTTTTTACTACTATAGAAGCCCCATATAACGCTTTTGTACGGATACACGAATTTACAAAACGAATTGGAACAATTTAATTGTATAAAACACGAGAAAAATGAAGAACTATACTACGTTATTCACATTAAAATTATGGATTTAACAGCTCTTCCCTGATTAGTTTTGGTGGTTCATTAGTTAAGTATAAAGGGGGAGGCTAATTCCCCCCTTAAATTGGATAAATGACATTTTCATCCAGAATTATCCAATTTTCTTTAAATTTTGTATGTAGGTTCATTGTGATAAGGGCTGCCCTGATTAGTTTTGGAGGTTCATTGGTTAAGTATAAATGGAGGGAACAGGTGTCTAACCCCCCTTAATTAGGATAGATGGGTTTTTCATGCAGAATTATTCCGATTTTCTTCAAATTTTGCATATAGGTTCATTGTGGTAAAGCGCTTCTCTGATTAGTTTTGAGAGTTCATTGGTAAAGTATAAAGGGGGATATGGGGGTTAATCCCCCTTAATTTAGATAAATGGGTTTTTCATGCAGAATTATCCGATTTGCTTCAAATATTGTATATATGTTCATTGTAATAAGGCACTTCCCTGATTAGTTTTAGGGGTTCATTGGTTAATTAAAATGGGGGGAAACGGGGGGATGATCCCCCTTAATATATTGTCGATTTCTTTATTTTTCAAGGGACTTATTTCAATTTCTTTGAAATAAGAGTATAATATACAATTAGTCTGAATAGCCTGTGAGCTCAATGCCCTCAGTTTAAATGGGCAGTTTTCTTATTTTCTTATTTATTGTTCTTATTCTTTTTTCTTAATTAATTTAAAAAAATACTCTTTATAATATCACATTAAAGTTCAAAATATAACCAATACATCAGTATTTCAAACATTAAAAAATGCTAATAAGAATCATCTTCTGAAAACAGTTTATTCCGAAATTTTCTCTAATTAATGTTATGCCTAGCTAATTAGTTAGGAACTTACGTCAAGGAATTTCCTACAGAATTTTCATCAAAAGTCAAAACTAAAATATTCATAGACATTAATTTACTTTCGAATGCATATTTTAACTATGCAAAATGAGAATGCAATACCTAAAGTGGAAAGAAAAGTGCGTCATGGTGATTTTATCATGAAACTTAATTATCGGTATTTATGTTAAATTAAACAGTGGTTAGACTATTAAATAGCAAATAATGTCCCAATGAAGACAATTTTATGCAAAATGTATACAACCTAATATTATACAACAAATCTCATTCCAATTTCTTAATGTTCAAATATTTTGTTTACACTATTATCTCCCCCCCCCTCCCCCATAGTATACAAAAATATTAATAATAAATGAAAATTACATGTGCAAAAATGAGTAAGTCTTCTATTTATCTTATCATAAATAATAGACAAATAAAAAAATAGCTATAAAAATTTGTACATGGATATATGGATTACACAACTAAGTGTGATTCACACAACTAAGTCATTAAGTAAGTCACGAAAGATAATTAAATGATAACTTACAATGATATTCACTACAAAACTATTTTTATTTCTCAACATATTCTCCACCAATATTTATGCACTTATATCACCGTTTTATCAGTTCCCCAACACCAGCTGCATAACATTCTTTGGGTTGCTGTCTCAGCCACATTAGGACTTCAAGTTGAACCTTTTCATCATCTGTGAACATCATCTTGCTTTCCAAGATGTTTTTTTAGTGGACTAAACAGATGAAAATCTTTTGGGGCTAAGTCGAAGCTGTATGGATGTTGAAGAAGTTGTCAACCAAACTTTTGAATTGTCTCCTGTGTTCAACTTTCTGAAATGGTAAACTTGGCTATACTTGACTAATTTGGCAAATTTCTTATTCAAATTCAGTATTAACGAATCTTCTGTAATCTTATTCTTTGCACTTTAGCTTGCTGTTTCGAGTAACATTAGCTAAAATTTTAAAACGAAGATACAACAAAGCTACCTTTTCCAGTACAGGCCGGAAGAACTTTTTAAATTTAACTAAAGTTTTCATATTACTTGGTATGTATAAATTCTATAGATTATATACTGGGATGCACAAAATATCTTGAGTACATTTCCTTTTATTTACAGAAATTACTGAAGGGGAATTTTCAACTGTGCTAGCTCGACTAAATTTTAGCATATTAAGTATTTGTAGTAAATATACAAATCTATTGATCATATACAGGGATGCGCACAAAAATTTGGATTTTTTTTTACTATAGGTGGAAATTGGTGAAGTTGGGTTTTCAAATGTATTCCGAATTGTTTGCTTAGATATCAACATACAACTTATTAAACTGTGAAGTTCTATTGCAGTAGTCTGAATGTGTTGGAAAGTGTTTCTTAATCTATGCTTGAAGAACGATTTTTTGTTCTTGTTTATAACTTAAGAGGGCTCGTGACATTGCGAAAAATGATGAAAATATCAAATTTCCATTTTTTTTTTTTTGCTTAAAATGTATTTCGACATCCCTACACTGAAAAAAAAAAAAAAATGTTGATTTTACGGTATTATGGTCGCGCAGGCGCGGTAGCTTATTGCTGCTTATTTTACTGTTTATTACTGTTAATTTTACGGTATAATACTAGCAGCTGGGATGCTAGTATTATACCGTAAAATCAACAACTTGTTTGCAGTGTAGTATGTTATGTTACGTAAAAAAAAATTCGGTATATTTTAATGCATCCATTTCCCTTTAAATGTATCAGAGATGCAACTTTTAAATTATTTTTTCAGAAATTTTGTTTTCCATTATTTTAGTATGATTAAATGCTAAAACTTCAGCATGAAATATTCAATTTTTCTTGGACGATCCTTTGTGAAATTCATAAAATTACGGATAGGATTTTTAATATATAATTAAAATAGTTTATTATTTTTAAATAAGAATGAAAAGTAATAGTCATTTTTACTGAATTTTTACTGTATTTATACATAAGGTAAAGCCAGGAGAGATGTTAACATAGAGGTTCGAGGGTAGAGTGAGCGCGCAGCGACTTCAGGTAGTTGTACAACAGCAGTAGTGGAGTGTCTACTTGAAAGTGCACGTTTATAGTTAGGAGCGTCTAAGATAAAGCATTGCTATTTTGTTTTGTTTTCCCAAAGTAAGTACTTGAATTTTCATAGCTATTCATCAGAATTTCCATACAATGTCAGTAGTACAAAATATTTTAAACTTAAACAATTTCGCATAAGCTTATGATCTAGACTAACAATGTGAACATTAACGGTTCGTTTTAGTAGCGGCCATGTTTAAATAAAAGGCCGCGCAATCTCTCCTACCGAAATTGGATAGTTTGCGCATCTGCTACTTAGGAGAGATGGCGCATTGTTCCCATTAGTTTCCATGCTAGGAGAGATTACGCAGCTTATTGATAAATTTGCATAAAAATATGAAAAATGAAAATGGACTAATTTTAAGTTAAACGTGTTTTCAAGTAACTTAATGTTATTTTGTAATCTTATATGTACTTGCTTTTTCTGATTCTTTAATTTTTTTCTCCTTTAATTAAAATTTTTAATCGTTTTTAAAATTATTTCCCTTTTCTGATTCTTTAATCACTGGGTTGAAATATTCATTCCTTAATATTTGTTCACAAAATATTACAACAATGTCATTTAAGTGTAATTATTCTTGTTAACAATTTAATTGTAGTTATTATTAGTAACAATCTCTCCTACCCATGTGCGCAATCCCACCAACCCTGTAAGGACAGATTGCGCAAAATAACTTCCTTGGTTTTATTACAACTATTCTATTAAATTACAACATAACAACAATATAGCAACGGAAATGCATAAAAAAACAAATGAAGTAAAAATTATTCATGGATAGTTTAGCAAAAAATTAATATTTAGATTTTTTATTGTTATTCTTTTGAATTGTGCGCAGACTCTCCTAGCTTTACCTTATGTTATGAGACTGTAATTCCAGTTTAAATTCCAAAAAATACGCCATACTTCCTATTGGTAATTATTGGTGTGTAGCTGTGCTATTTAAATCATATATTATCTTGTTTGTCTGTGTGTGTGTACATACATGCAAATTTTATCTTATAAAATGGCTCTAACGATTTTGACTAAATTTTGTATATTACTGTTTTCAGGCACGAGAAGACGATTGGGCTAGGTCACATGCTCCAAAAAATTCAATTAGTGGGTCACTATGGGTCGGGATTAAAATAGGTAAATTTAAAAAACGGTTCAAACGATTTTGACTAAATTTCGTATCCTTCCATTTTTGAGCCCGAGAAGACCATTGGGCTAAGTCACATGGTCGAGAAAATTCGATTAGTGGTTCATTTATGAATCACTGCGGGTCAAGATAGGTATATTTAAAAAACGGCTCTAACGATTTTGACTAAATTTTGTATCCTACCGTTTTGGATTTCGAGAAGACCATTGGGCTGGGTCACATGTTCGAGAAAAATCGATTAGTGGGTCATTTTGGGGTTACTACGGGTCAATGCATTTCAACGTGAATGAAGGGTGAAACAGTTATTATAATGTTGAGCAGTTGGCAGTAAACGAAGTCACAAAGTTAGCAACATTTCGCCAAACATTTCAAACGTTGGCGAAATAATGGCGACATAGGTGAGATTTTTCAAGAAATTTGACTTTCAAGATTACCAATGCCAAAACACATGCTTGGCGTCAAATGAAAAAATGTCGCTAAGTTTTCGACTTTTTGCCAAATTTTTTGCGACATTTGGCTGAAAAATTTACTTTTAGAATCTGAAGGAATTTGACTAGAAATTCTCAATAGGAGCCGAGATACATGATTCAACCAATCAGCGTCCATAGAATGTTCTCGAAGCAGAATTCAACCAATCAGGATACATAGAACTGAGTGTTATAGTTGTACAGAGAAATTATTGTTATATTGAGTTGAACACAAAGCTAATTTTAACCGAGCATAATTCGGTCTTCCTCGCTGGTTAATATAGTAGTACTGGGAGAAAATTTTGTGCTTGCCGCAGTATACTTGTTTTTGAGTAAGTGACAATTTGAATTGCTGTGACATGAACGAAGGGGTTTTGAAGGTTAAAAAGAAAATATACGTAACTAGCTGTTACCCGTGACTTCGTTCACGCAACATTAAAAGAAGAATAAATACATTAATTAAGTAAAATATTTCACTCCTGATAATTATAAGCGTTAATAATTAACTATTTATCACATTTCATAGGAGACAATACCGTATTTTTTGTTATAGGTTCCTTGACATAACTCAGTCTTAAAAAAAGTGAAATTTTGTGCCAAATAATCGCGAAAATGATATTGCAACCAATGCAAAAAGGAAGGCCAAATAAAATCGTGGAAATAGACGAATTGGGTAAAAACAAATGTCAATTTTACCTGATAAACAATTTTACTTTTAACGCCTTTGTGAAACGTTTTAACAGCCATCCTTCAAAAAAACATTAAGTGGAAATAGTACATGCTCTTTCTTTAATGCCTTTTTCAATTATGCCTCGTTGGTTTAATGTATAGCTGAAACAAATCTTGTTTTCAAAATGACAGTATGTTGACAGGCAATTTTTGTTCTCCAGAATAAATTGATTCATGAAGTTTGAATATGTGAAAATATGTTTTTATTTTTCGGATAATTTACTGAAATCAAGATTTTGTTTTCACCCTCTATTCAAAATGAAAATAAATTCTGTTTTTCCGTTTTAATGAGAAAATGGTGTAAAAAATATACTGATCTGTTTTATTTCTCATTTTTTATACACAAATATGGAGTAATTTACTTTAAGTTTTTAGAAAAACTTAATTAAAAAAAAATCTTGTCATCTAATTTAATTTTTTTAGTTCTGAGAGTTTGTGTGACATCCTCGGATCAATGATAACCGATATTAAGTAAATCGCGTTGCATTCGATAGTCTAGGAATAGTTTCGAAATACAAACACATGGTCAGATTTTATTATAATAGATTCGTATGATGTGATTTTTAGCAGCAAACTCTCATCTGTATATAACGGATACTCGTGCTTAGTAATCAGCATAGATAAAAAAAAACCATTTAAATTTTTCATTATCAATATGGCGTGAAACTCATCTACTTTCTACACTTACTCATCCTTGTATTATTAATGTAAGGTATTGATTCACACTCATTTTAAAACTTAAAGGAAAATTGCCGTTTTATTACAAATATAACGTTTCTTTTCCCCCAGAGAAATCCCTTTTTAATGACATAATTCTTGTTAATTTTCTTTTCCGGGCAATTAATTTCAATACTGGCATAGGGGAAATTATGTTACTTTAACGAAATAATATTAAACCTTTAGGTTTTATCAACAAAAATGGAACTGTTAACATTCGTCATTTTTTTTAGATAATCGAGTTATTTCTTTTAGTTTTAAGAATGAAAAAAACTATTTCTCGCTATCCATGACATCATTTTCGACATGGATAATTTTGCGCAGAATATCATTGACATTTGCTAGCCATTTTCTATTGAAACTTCTTTTTACTTTTTTTAAAAATTAAATTAAAAAATACGGCATAGTTATATTAGCCGTGCGCAGACGGTAAAACACAAAGTATTGTTACCATACAAAATAAAAAGAAAAGTGAAGAAAAATCCCAAGATCGTTTTATTTCACCAATCAAAGCATATCCGCTTTATTTTAAATGTATCACGTCATATTCGCCTGTTTCCTATGGTTATGCATATTGAAACCTTATATTATTATCAAAAACTAAAAAAAGTACATTTTATTTCTAATAATAATATTTAATCTTCTTTTTAATTCTATAATTTTTTTATTTCATTTTCATTTTTTACGTGAAAATTTTTCAATTGTAACCAAATTGTTGATTAAAAATTATTTTTCCGGGTTTTGAATGAGTTTTGGCAACAATAAATTATTAGCAACGGTAAAGTAAATTTAACCATTTTAAAATATTACTAGATGGCACCCGTCAAAACTTGGCTAAAAAAATTATTATAACAATATTAGTAAAATAAGCTTCTTTATTACATAAGAAGAAGTGCATATCAAAGTCTTTCAAATATTTTATTTTAAAAGTTTTTTCCTTCAGTAAAATACAGTACTATTTACGATGCAAACTCCAAACAAACAATACGTAAAGAACTGTGTAATGCTAATCAGTTTGACATTACCGCCATATTCCCCATGGCAAGAAAGAAAATTTCATGGACCTATAAAGTATCATACAAATAGTATATCCCTACTTTCATCTCATATTCAGTAAATAAAAGAACATAGTAAATAAAGCACACACACCCCTCCCCTGTGATAATGCAACCGAATGAGCTCCTATGCGCATGTGCATTGCACCTGCCCAAAGGCACCGTCGAAATTTGACGTTAAAAGAAAACTTTTAAAATCTTTAAATTAAAAGTTTTAAAATGTCCTCTTTAATCATTGTTCGTTTCAAATCCATATATTCTAAAACGCATCCATTGTTTGTAGCTAATCAATTTTTATCTAAAGATGGAGATTTTTTTTTTATAATAATAAATCAATCTGCAGATAAGGGATATTTTTAATGTTTTGAAGTGTAATTTATTTGTATGACTTCTTCGGTCCCTTTACATAATCAGGATGATTATTCCGTTTACAACACAGTCGGGGATATTTTCCCTCTTATGCAGTTAAGTATCCAATGGATCTTTAAAATAATAATAAAATACAGTTTCTAGCATATTCTGATGCAACATATACATCAACGAATTCAACATATCAATGTATTGTTAATCATAAACTAAAAATGGGTTTCTTTTTGACAAATTTTAGTTTAGCACCAAAATGCTCTATCTTATGGATAATCTGATCTTATGATTTATCAGGTTTTATTATTTTTTTTTTCACTTTTCATGATGGTTAGGAAAATCTATTTTCAATTGTGGCAACTTTTCCAGGGGCTATTTTACATTATTAAAGCAAACTGATGGTCATTGTTGAGATAGAATTGAAAAATATTTATGCGTGAAAATTATTTAAAAAGTCGTTAAATTAAGCCGCATTTTTCAAATAAATTTCAATTGACAGCTAATTTTTTTCCAATTGATGATGTAAGAATTAAAATTGTAAAATGTAGTGAACGTAGTAAAAAAATTGAAATTTGTAGTATTTAGAAGTGATGCAAACGCGATGAAATCTAAAGCGGCGATAGCGCCGTTTGTTGTTACAACCGTTATACATTTGTAAAAATTGCCCTGTGTTTAGGCTGGCGTCCAAAAGTAGACTACCATTTTTTGACATCGAAAGTGAAATTCACAGTGAAAGAAATAGGACTTTGCCGCTAATAAGGAACTGTTAAATGAACTTATAACAAACCTACCAAAATAATTCCTATAAAATATTATCCTTACATTGTTTATTCTAGCTAAAAATACAATCATTATTTCAAGCTTTTTTTTTTTTTTTTTTTTTTTTTTTTTAACATAACATTGTTTAATCATTTTAATTTTCCTGAAATCCTTTATTTTTGTGATTTTTTTAAATTGAAATATTCTAACCTACAATTAAAAAAAAAGTAATTGGTAACATGTAATCAAGGTATGCAATCAAGATGAAGCAAGCAATAAAGGCTCCAGTTTTAATCTTTAAAATTAAAAATTGAAAAATCGGTTAAAATTACGTTATGTTGACACAATCATATAAATTTTTCTTTTTAGTGTTATCAATGTTAAAATGCATTTAAAGCTAAGCATAACGTCATTTTCACAGGCGCAAACTTTTCACACGTACTTTGTATACGGTACTTTTATGCTTAACCACCATGTATGCAAATAAAAATATACACTGTAAAAAATGACCAATGTTTCTTATTTTATGAAAATATGCTATAACCACGAACGAAAATATATTATAATCTTCTGAGTTATCCGAAATTTCAAATAGCATGTTACATTGTCTTTTGAATCCCCAGAAACGAATACATTTTCAAAATTTAAAGAATAATTTATAAAAACAAATTATTTTTAGCTGCCCGAATTTTTCAGAAATGTTTCCGAAGGGTTTTTATAGTGTATTAATCAGTGTCCTCAGCCCGGAATACCTGTTTTTCGAAGGCTATCAATTCTGAAGTAAACATTTTCATGCTCAAAAAAAAAATGTTTAACAGACAAACCTGCAAAATTAACAGCGTCAACAATAACATTAAAATTAAGATTATTTCTTTACTCTTTCATGTATAAATTAACTTATGCGGCTGAAAACGTTTACTTGAGAATGGATAGCATTCGAAAAACAGGTATTCCAGGTTGAGAACACTCATTAATACTCTATAAAATCCCTTCGGAAACGTTTCTGAAAAATTCGGGCAGCTAAAAATAATTTGTTTTTATAAATTATTCTTTAAATTTTGAAAATGTATTCGTTTCTGGGGATTCAAACGACAATGTTATAATCCCCAGCTGTTATAATGCTATTTGAAATTTCGGATAACTCAGAAGATTATATTATATTTTCGTTCGTGGTTCTAGCATATGTTCATAAAATAAGAAACATTGGTCATTTTTTACAGTGTATGTTGTATTTTAATTGTAATTAAAAAATGGCATCAACAAAGTTATAATTCACAATGATAAAATAAACCCAATGGACAATATTCCCGTGATGTCATAATAAATATGATTTTTTATTCTCTTATAAAGCACGCGGATAAATATTTTTACCGAAATTTAACTTGCAAATTAAAAAATTCGGCCTAAAAGCCACGTGCTTTTAATATTTATTATTTCTCTTTTATCCTCGTAACCATAGAGCTTCTCGTTACTTTGTGCCTCGCAACAGTGGGCGTTATCTGATCACTGACTTTATGACGTCATAAGCAGATGTAAAAGTTTAACTTAAAATTACGGCTAATTAATAAAATTTTCGAACAAACGAATGTACGATAACAAATCTGTGTCCAAATATCCTTCATTTAAAAAAAGAATGATGTAATTTGATGCAGTAGTTTGTTCTCACGAATTGTCAAAAGAAAACGCTTAGCGTTTTAAGTATATAGATACAAAAAAATGTCCATTTATTCTCTATGAAAATAACGACATTTTGAATTATTAAGAAAAATATTTGAATAAAATAAACAAAAACCAGCCTATGTTCATTTGAGGGTTATAATTAACCTATATGCAAAGATACAGGATCATTAAATGCTCCATTTTGACGCTGGCTTCAGCCTAACATTTGCACACAATCAGATTTATAATATTATTAGGATTAGGATATACTGATGCTGTACGACATACATGCGCAACAAAAGGTAAGCATTATCAATCTTTTATAAAGTACGAAGGTGATCTTTTAATAAAAACAAGAAAATATCACCCCACCAAATAAATAAATAAATAAGTAAGTTAAAGAAGAATTTTGGTTTCGAAAAACAGTTTAAAACTATTAAAAAAACAGACTTTTCAATCATTGAACGAAATTGATTTTTCCTCTTTTACTTCCCGGTTTTATTTTCAAATTACAAATGATCAGCCGGCAAACTTTTAAATTGATCGCTTTTAATCCTGTGATACTCAATGAAAGGTCAAACAGTCAAGTGAAATATCTTTTGGTAAAAAAAAGAATGAATTGAAATTCATCGGATGACCATGAAAGCTAATTTGTTGGGTGAGAGAGAAGAATTTAAAATTTAATTGCGAAATAGCGTGCTAATGCTTGAAAAGCACAAAAGAGAAAGAACATTGCGTATGGGATAAGGGCATAGCGGAAAGGCTGTAATATTCCACATTTATGCAAACTAGCTTTGACATTGAATAATTTTTAAATTATGCTGTACATTGCTGTACCTTTTATTGTTATTTATTTTATATTTAAAAATGGTCTTCTTTTCCGACTAATGGGTATACTAGATTAATTTTTAACACAATTATTCAAATTTGTAAAGAATTGGTTTTCTTTACCAATTTGAATAATTGTGTTAAAAATTAATCTAGTGTAATCACGTATCCAGCGTTTACTAGAGTTCCATTACCTGCGATGGTTTACTGGAGTTCCATTACCTGTTGAGCTGATTCAAATATCAGACCAGATGCTATGATCAATAAGGTTAACTGGATGAATTATGCCCTCCATATTCGACCGAGATATCTCAGTTGGTAGAGCATGGCAGCTTCAGCCAAGAGATCCCAGGTTCGAATCCTGGCCCGGACATTTTTCGTCCAGTTGGAAAATTACAACACGTAATGGATATAGGTAATAGATTTTTGCTTCGGCAATCATAATACTACTAAATATGGAGTGAGTCAATACTTTTGAACAGAAATAAAATATAAAATTAAAATTAATTAATTTAATTTAATTAATGAATTAATATTTGAAAAAAAAACTGTATTAACATCAATTGTCATCCAGGACAAGTCTAAAAAAATTTATTTGAACTTGATAGGATGAATAGAAAATATTTTATTAACGATTGAAAATTCCAACAAGATATATATATAGAGAGTGTGAGCTAATAGTAGGAATTTAATAATAAAAAAGACATGTAACATAGGACATTTTCCCAGACTAGAGTCCTACATTGGGTCGGGATGATGAAAATTTTTTTCTGTACGGGTCGGGTTTGGATCGGATTAACTTTAAACGTTTTATGTTCGTGTTGAGTTTTGATTCTTTCGGGTCGCGTTCTGGGTCGGGTTCTGGGTCGCGTTCTGGTCTTTTTAAAGGAATCGTCTCTGAATATTTTTTTTAATGAAAAAGCTATATATTTGATTATTAATGAATATATATGTGCTTATTTTTATTTTAAAAATATGATATTAGATATATAATTGTAGGCTACTTTTCCATACTTGTATTAAAATATGGATTAGTTTTTTTTTTTCTCTTCGAGTTCGTGTCGGGTTTACTTTAAGCAGAATTTTCGGATCCGGGCCGAGTACAATGAACGAACCGTGCAGGACTCTCACCCGGACATTACCGGAGAGCTAATGGGCGGGCGAATCTTGAAGCTTGGGAGAAACATTTATTGAAAAAAAAAATTATACTTAAAATATATATTATTCACTACTTACACATAATATGATATATACATAGCATTACAAATATTAGTATTATTAAGACAATCAAACACAAACCAACTTACAAATAAAAATAATTGCATTGAAGTATTAGAAAGTAGTGAGTTTAGATTAAAGTGCAGCCTTAAAAGTGTATTTACTTAAACGCCCAAGTTAATTGCCTCAAACTACCTAAGATTTTCACATATCAACTTGTACAGATTTAAAAAATACTTTTATTCATTTATTATATATATATATATATATATATATATATATATATATATATATATAAAGAAAAGTATCGACGAAAATTCAAAATATTTTTAACTTGGTATCTACTGCAACAAGAGATGAAAACAACTGTCAAATTTTAATTGGATATTACGAAAATGTTTGACACTGTTTACCTTTATAGTAAATGTGATCTACCAAAAGGAAAAATAAAATGTCTTTTAAAAATATCTTTAAATCAAAATGAAGATAGTATCAGAACTATTTTTAAATATTTAGTGAGTTATTAGTGAGTTATTCTGTCAGTTTTCTAACCCGTTAAAAATAAAGGTAGAAAATACAACAAAGTGACTATATATCCAAAGGCTAAATATGTTATAGAAACTGAGAAAGAAATTGATTCAATTCGGTTTGTTATTTTTATTGTTTTACACGAAGTAAATAATGTTAAAATAAACAAAATATGTAATCAATATAGGCAAAAAAAATTTTGTTAGACCCATCCATATATATCTTCTTAGTGAAAGAGTGCTGTTTTTTCTGATAGTGATCGAACTGTTGACATTAGAAACTATAAGCTACACTACGTTTATTTAAGTTTACAATCGTATATAAAAATTTTCAATCTTTTTTTTTTTAATTGAAAACTTCAAAAATCAGAATTTATTGACGCATCAAAGCAAAGGGTAAAATATACATTTATTTAAAAAAAAAAAAAAAGTCGTATTTATTAAGCTTTGCCACTTTAGCACGTAAATAAAATTTCCCAATAACGTAGCCGTTTATTTCTGTTTTACTCTTTATTTTAGAAAGTTTTTTTCCCTTTAATTTCAGTATTTTCAAGCGTACGTGTAACTAAAGTGACGGTACCAGTGGTGGACACAGAGTTCTCGCTGCCTATCGCCACTGAGCCCAAACACGACAAAATATTTGATTTGGCGAGTTAAGGAACGATTGAAATCGCCAAATTGTGAGAGATAATTAGTTTTTCTTTCGATGACACTCCCGATAATGTTATTGAACGACTGAAAGTTTTCTGTGTAACGTATTATTTGTGTTTTGATTTTTTTTTTTCAGAACCTATTCAATTATTTATTTATTTATTCATTTATTTGTTATTTTTTAATTTCCTAATATGCTATCCCGAATTCGAATTTTTCTTTCATAAAACTATTTAGAAATAAATCGGCCTAGAATTTTTACTCTCGACTTTGCAAATCAACTATAATACACTTGTTTTGTCAGTTTCTATCTACAACCGATAGTTCAATTTAGATCAATAACTGCTCTTAAAATAATTACAAAAAATTGAAACACATATTAAAAAGAAAACAAGAACGAAAAATCATGCGTCAAGCATAGATTATGTAACACTTTTCAACACTTCCAAAATAATTTTACAAATATTTACCGTTTAATAAGGTGAAAGATGATGTCTAAGTAAGCAATTTGGAAAAATAATAACATATTTAAAAACACAATTTCAGGAATTACTAACGATATTCGGAAATATATTCGAATTATTTTTGTGTAGCCCTGTATATGATCTATAGATTTGTATATATGCTACATAGAATGCTAAATTCGAGTTCAGTTAAGAAATGCATTGCACAGTTTAAAATTGTTAACAGACAGTACCGAATCCTTTTGTGTGTCCCTGTAAATGAACGATGAATGCTGTACACACAATATTCTATAGTAAGCCTCTTGTAACTTACCTCAGTGATATATATTGATTTCAATATATTTGAAATAGTGAAACATTATTAAAATAAACCACAAACGATTTTTCTCCATAGTCCGTAATGTAACGGAATGCTTTTGAGAGCCCCTTTAAAGGAACTATAAGGGCTATTCACACCCTATTCTATAGTAAGCTCTTTGCAATTCATCTCAGTGATATATATCAATTACAATATGTTTGAAATTGTGTAACATCATTAAAATACACCGCAAATGATATTTGCCCGTAGACCGTAATGCAACAGAATTCTTTTGAGTGTCCCTGTAAAATAATTATAAGCGCTACACACTTCAGTTTCAATACCAAACATGCCATAGTAAACCTTAATAACATATATCAATTGCATGACAATCTGAATATATTTACGCGAGTTAGAGCACTGAAAGGCAGACTGACAGACAAATCAAATTCATAAACACTTTTCAACTATGTTGGAAAGTGTTAAAAAGATGATACGTGAGGGAATTTAAAGAGCGATTTTAGAATCAGTGTTTGATTTCGAATCTATTGCTATCATTATTTCAATTTTGCTACAGTTTTTCTTTGATGATTAGCCAAATTGAGAAGATTAATCTAAAGACACTGAGAACACTGAACGGACACTTTTAAATTTGAACTAAAAAATAAACTTTAAAAGTCTCGCAGATTATCCCGCATCTCGCGGGATTACTGATACAACCCTCTTGTGTTATAAGGCTACTTCACTCACGCGAAAACACTCGCTCGCTAATACTGATCTCATGGGAGAAATTTTTTAAAGTATCTCGTTTGCATTTCAATATTTTTCAATATTTTTTTGCATTGGATAGCTGATGTCGATCTCTACAAAAGGCACGACATTTTAGAAGAGAACTTATTGTGCTTTTCTGAAAATATAGGAGGGTTATCTTAGTCATTTCGACCGGACAATGTTTCAATTCATACTGTGAATAGCATCTGATATCGCATCTTTAGTTTATGGATCTTTGGGTCAAGTGATGAACTAAACCACAGTTTCACCTGATTTAAAAACAACAGAGAATGTTCGGAGTTTATTAGTTCGAACAGTTTATCCCATTGGAAAACAATATTGAAGTGTTGAAAAATTGCAGGTTTCATTATTTTGTAAATAGGAAAATATTAAGCAAATTATGCTTAATTTTTTTTTCTCTCATTGCCTGATGGTATTTCAGCTGTTGTTTAAAATTTTGGTGGGTATGTAATGTTATCCCTGTAAGGGAAGAATGAGTGATTTTGACTCCTTGTCTGGGATGAGAGTGATTCTTCCATTCCAGGGTTAAAGGAAAGTTGTTACATCATTATGAAACCGTCAATTTCTAGAAAATGCTTAAAGAAACGTTTATTGCTTTCTGATATTTGCTACTTTGTTTTCAAACTATAAATATTTGATAATTCTTTGAAATAAAATGTGTAATTTATAGAAAATGTCTTTTGGTGTTGCCTGGATGAAAACCCTTATCCTTTCTTTAACGCAAAACAAGCTTTTGACGCTTGCAAAAAAAGTTGCGTAAAGCATTCTTTATCAAAAAATAGCTCAGTATTGGGATATGATAAAATTATGAAATAAATATTATCTTATAGTATTCTATTAATTTTACATAATATATAATTTTTATGCACGTTGTGTATTAATTAATATTTTTTAAAAATTGGTTCTATGGGCTCCCATTGGAACTGATGTAAAGAGTTTTCATGTACAAAATTCTATGGTTGTATTAGAAACAGTAAATCTGAAATGATCTTAAAAGAAGAATAGAGCTGAGGCTATTTTGAGCAAATTTTACGATGGGTTAATTAGAATTGAAGTTTGTATGAGGCAAAAATTTATGATAGGTGAAATATCAGATTCTGGGAGGCTAAACGTAACGTACTTTGATGGAGGATCCGGGTGCTGGCTGACCCCATACTCGTACCAATGAGAATATAAGGATGGACTGTGATTAGCTGGTCACAAAAGTTTGGCCATAAACTCGGAGCCCTACGCTCTCAGGAGTAAATTGTGTCCCGCAAAATATAACATTATCTTCAGAATTTTTCTGGACACACTTTTATGTTATGCTTGCATCTTAGGACTTGCTAACATCGTGGGACGACTTTTCCTTCTAGGTTCTCTTAGATAGTTTGGTTTGAAATAACTAAGATGTGATTTTTTAAAAGATTTTTTGTGATTTTTTTTCCCTTTCTTAAATTAGAGTTACACTGTAAAAAAAAAATCTGTCCACTGTAAAAAAAAAAAAAAAAAATCTGTAATTTTAACAGAAAAATATTGTGTTTTTTACAGAAAAAATCTGTTTTAAAGAAAAACAATTTTTTTGTAAAAAAAAAAAAAAAAAAAAAAAAAAAGTGGATTCTGTAATATTTACAGAAAAAATCTATATTTTTTAGAGAAAAAAACTGTTTTAATGAAAATATACAGACATTTTCTGTAAATTAAACAGTTTTCCACTGGCGCCAAAATTGACAGTTTTTTTCTGTAGATTTAAGATTTTTTTTTTACAGTGTACACTTATGTATTAATGTGACAAAGCCGTTTATAACGCATCCTATTTTTATGCTTTTCTTCTTTAAGGATGTTATATCTACGCTCGGTTAAATTAAGAACAAGCATACGTTTGAGATTCAGCATGAGTTATTGTTATTTGTGTTATGAGATGAAACCTATGCCCCCTGATGGATACTGAGATATCGTCTATTTCCCATGGTTGTGTATACCATTACCAGGTATTTGCCTATTTCATGTTATTGAAGTGATATGTAACGTAAGGTTCAAAGTTTAATTTGTTAAACATTTGATACAAGTTTGTTATTTTTTTCATTGTATGAACTCGTTAATATATCAACCAATACCTTCTTGTCAATAAAATATATATTTCCAGCCGTTTCGTCTTTTATTTGACATTTTCTACAAGAATCCAATTGTACCCACTACTGGAACAGACAGGTGTCCACTACTCGTACATTTGAAACTCTCCGGTAAAAAATTATTTTCTGTAGGAAAATGTTTAAAGTGACAACTTTTGTAGCAGAGTCGAGTGTAGAAAAAATTAACTGAAATATAGAAAGAACACTCTCGCCGTCGCAATCCACAAAACTAAGAATGGTACATAACAAATAGATGAAAAAATGTTTTTTAAAATGTCCTCTAGACTAGTGCACTTACCTTATATCTTAAAAGTGAAAGATTTCAGTTGATCTTTGTTATTTATAGATGCAATTATTATCTTTATTTCGTAAATACGGACGGCATAACTGATGTCGTAATTAATTATCTTAGTTCTATAACGAATTTTTTCGTTCATTTCATTTATTTCGAAAAGATTTTAAATAGAAATAGCTATTGATATTTCAGGTGTCAAACTACAAACTAGATAATTAAACCGAAATATTATTTTCCTGTCACTGTTAAAAGTTTCTGGCGAAGTTGTTTTTGAAGCGAATAGAAATTGATTTTATTTATTTAATTTCATTCATTTATTTTTATTATTTTACATAAAATAACTGTTGTTAAAATGTTCGAAATACACAATGGAATGACCAATATTTACACAAAATATTGGACATTTTTGAAGAACATCAATAGGTATTTACTTTGAGAAGTTAACCGGATTTTTTAAAATTCAACTTCAATATTTCCAAGCATAATTGCAACAGTATGACAAATATAAAACATTTAAATATCTCCTAGCTATAACTATATATAGATTAAACTATTCTCTTTTGGATACACGAACAATAGATTGCTGGAGAAATTCATTTCATTACACAATACGTATTTTCGTTCAATCCGTTTTTTCCCCCCGAAAGCTTTTCAATTGAAGAATTCAACAATAAGATCTCAAAATCGAACTGAAACAGTTAAATAGTTCTTTTTCTTCAAAATATTAGTTTCTTCTGTATTTTGAATAATACTATCTGATATGTTTTTGAGCCAAATAGATTTTCATTTTTAATTTTTTAACACTATTTCTACAGTTTTATAAATGACACATTTTAAGATTTTGATTTGTGGTTATTTTATTTGTAATTTTAAAACAAAGACAATCATAAGTCAAGCATTCAATGTATTAAAAATTATTTGTGATTTTTTTTAATTAAAAAAATGCATACGAAATAACCATAAATCCAAATTTTAAAAGCTGTTATTTGACACCGGTGGCACTATTGCTAATCCTTTGATTAGGAGTGCGGGACATGTACGTCCCAGTGGATTATTTTTTCTTCTATCCGTACCACGTTTTGAAAATTAATCTGTGTCATACACTTATACTCGGATATTTTTAAAGAGAAATCCACCACAAAGAAAAAGCTTTATAAGTTGTGGTAAGATTGAATGTAAAAATAGTTGTCAGTCCTGGTCCGTAATCAAAAGGTTAATACAGTTGAAAAAAAATATTGCAATGGATATCGGGATTGTTTAGCACATTGCTAATATGGCACACAGATACGTGTGCCACACAAGAGCGCCATACCACACCAATGCGTGTGCCCTTAATATTTTCATAGAAGACAATTTATTGCTCTGAAACCGGACTATTGATATAATTTATTGCCATGTATTTCAAACAATACCCCGCTCCTCCCCACCTTAGACATGTCTAATGATTTTAGATTGGCGGCCAACGTGTAAAAAAAACTAAACTTTTATAGTTTTAAATAACAAAATGTATGAAATTAACAAACATTGTCGCGATTGGGAATTGAGAACCGACTCGATAAACACTGACTACTGTACTGTCTACTATGTAAATGTTTGCCGAAAAAGCCACTTCGTCGCAATCTGTGGTGGTCAACATGTTAACCCTTCGGCCGTTGAGTTTTCTTCTTTCGTTTCTTTCCCCAGTTGTTTTGTATTCGATGTATTCGAATGCCATTTAATAATGACATCTATTGATGAAAGAAACAATTACGTTAGAACAAGTTAGAACGCATTCGTAAAGTTCAAAACCTTGAAAAATTGATATAGACGCGTGCAGAGATTCCGTAACGTTGGGAAATAGACTCGTTCGTATGTTAGACCATTTTGCATTTCCAGAAAGGGAATATTTAAAAAATTGATTGAGACAGTTTCTTCTTCTTCTTCTTCTTATTTTTCATTTTATTTTATTTTATTTATTTTTTTTTTTTTTGTAAAACTTAGAAGTAGAATAATTGTAGAAACTGCAATCCACTAAAGCAAATCTTTTGGGTTTGCGTTTGATTTTACACGAAAATAATCAGGCCACTATGCTATTATAAAAATACGTTTTCCTACTTTCTTTCGCTAAATGAAATCGATCGGTCCCTCATTAGCGAGAGAATGATTTCTCTGTGTTCTATTTCATTGTTTAAGTTTAAATCCATTAAGTACTGCGCATTTAAACAGTCATTTAATAAACAATTTCCAAATGCATTAAAATCGTTTGCATTTGGCGAGGAAAAAGTGTTGCTCGCCAAATCGCGTTGGGCGTTAGATTTTTCGAGCCAAATACTCGAAAGTATTTATTTTTTTGCAGATATTCTGCTGGGATTCCAAAGCTAAATTTGACTGGTTGTTTATAACATGCATGAGAAGGTTCATTAGCATTTTTTCAAAACATTTTGAGTATGCGCTTTAAGAAGACCTTCTTCGTCAATACTGCGGCAAAGCAAACATTCAGTGAAAATTTGCGTGAATTTGACATATAGTTATAAAATTTGCCAGTATTTCTCTATTCTATAAAAAGGTAACTAATGCTGCTGCTGCTGTAATTGAATTTATTATCAATTATACTTTGATCATTTATACTTTCTCGACTTATGCTGAAAAAAAATTGCATATAAAAATATGAAAACTGGTAGTTTTATTGAGAAATGTATGATGAACGCACTGAAGCAGGCAGTTTTTAAATCGAAGGGTTGTGTTAAGCGCTATTTAATGTTGAAATTGGTCAAGATAGTTCAGTTACACAAGTTTTATAAGATGAAAAACTCTGTGCAGCAATTTAGCCATCTTTGCAGGCACATACTTGTTTAGATTGTGGTGCGCAGTGTGCAATCATTTTTAAAGTTGTAAAATGTAAGTTATTTTTTCAATTTTTTATTCAAAATTTTATTACCTGAATGAATATTTAATTCATGTTTGAAATAGCTATTTTTTATCTACTGTTGCCAGAATTTAAAAAGCTCCAAAAACGAAATTTACAAACACTTAAAAAAATATTTACATGTAAACATTAAAAGCGAAAGAAAACTTTAAAATAGTTAAATTACTACATGCTAAAAGCATTTAATGCTGAAAATTACATCATACTTAAAACAGTACATTTAAAACGTCATATTTAAAATGATACATTTAAAGCTTACTATTTAAAACGATTTTATTATGCCGTCGTTTAAAAAGTCCAGGAGACAGTGACATTTGGTTGAAGCTGATTTTTAAATGTGTAACTGATCTTACTCAATCACGAAAACAGCCGTCAGCTCTCTCGCGGCAGCGGTGGATGCGGCTTCGTATACGGAAAAATCCCCCAATCGAAGAGGAATGGATGGTAACCCGATTACAGAAGATGGCCATTGGTCGTGATAATATCATTCAATGTTTCGTAATTGAAACAAAATAGCTTTTTTTTTACCATTGGGAAAATGGTTGTTGTTTTCGGTCGAGAATGGACCTCTTGACGTCGTCACTTTATTTTTTTATGCGTTTTTAAGCGTAGAATTTTTCTTTGAATAGGCAATATAAATGCGTAAAATCGTTACAAAAATGTTAAAGTTACAAAAAGGATAGATGCAAATTTTCATATATGAAAAAAAGCCAAATTTAAAAATTGACGTCGGATGAGAAATCGTCTTATAAGGCGAAAAACGTGGTCTTCAACTTTAATTTCCTCAAAATACTTTTAACTCAGACATCAATCTAAACAAGAGTTAAAGCAATACTTAAATTTTGCTTAAGAAATGGTCTACAAGTAGAAATTGTACCAAACTTCAAAAATGTCGATGCTAACACCTAAAGTTAGCATCGTATTTGGATATTTCCACCTTCGGATACCAAACGGGAAGTTAGTAGATAGGGAATGGGACTTCTGCGTCAGCAGCAGGCGGTGACGGTGATGCGGTGTTAACACACCGCCTGCTGCCGAGATCATACTATAGTAAGATGGGTGGAATAGCTAGCGTGGGGAAGTTATGTTAAAGTAGGGTGGGGCGAATAGATCTGCTATAAAAGGGGGCTAAATTAATAACTTTTTTAAATGTCTTATAGTACGAGGTAACGGTTATGGTAGAGTCCGAAAACTGCCCCACTATTCCTCTGCATTTCCCCAATGGTTGTTGTAATTTGATAAGTTGGATTTTTTTTTTTCTTTTTAGCCTGCGGTGTCTGAACGGGGGTTGTCATGATAAAATGTAATTTCATGACATTACTTTTTACTGATTGCATCGACCCACTATTCTAAAATTATTAAATTGATTAAAGTGATATTTGGAACTAAAACAAGGAAGCATGGTAAAGAAATTCCTGATCTCACTCATTACTCTGCCACAAGAATAATAACTTTAATAGCTGTTAGCGTTTCGTTATTATTGGGTTTTAAATAAACGACTGTTCATCTTAGAACGCCGTATAGGTATAACAAAATCTCCTATTAATATTTTCTTTTAATATTTTTGGGCAGAATTTTCCAGGCTATTTTCTTCTGTTTTAACTCCTTAATATCAAAGAGAAAAAAATATTTTTTAAACATTAATTGAAAGGTTTTTTTATTTTTCTAAGAGGTCAGTGGGCTTTTAAAATCGCAAAATTCTACGAAAAAAGCCTTTTTTTTAAATTTGTGAATTATGAAACTAGATGCTCAAATTCATCTGATGCAAAAAATAATTTTTCTATTCTAACGCTTCTTCTCAGAAATACCCTTTCATATTAGTAAACAAACCCAGCCACGGCTTCTTTAAAAAGCTTTTAATGCTGTAAACAACCTGCAATCTTTTCATCTGCGTTGCTGAGTGTTTTCTTTTAATTCCACGAATTTCAGAAATCGCGACAGCCGAATATTAATTGTATATTAACTGGAATCGCTTCTACAATGTTTGTTTTGGTTGCTAACTGCATAGTGTAAATCTTTATCTGATGCTTTTTATTTACCCATTATACGTAGTATAGGGTAAGTCTTGTAATCGTTTTGAAAATCTAAAAAAAAAAAAAAAAAAAAATTGACGGATTTACACGTTTCAGACACTGGAGATTCCGAAAAACATATTTAAAAAAAAAAAAAAATGCCGTCCGTCTGTGTGTGTCTGAGTGTGTGTCTGTAAACGCTTTATCTCCCGAACAAATTGAGATAGAGACTTGAAATTTGGTATATGAACTTAGTATGTAATAATGGGAAGAAGGTTATTGAATTTCAGTAACCTCGATTAACCGGAACTATTTTTTTCGGACTCTCGAAATATTCGTTCTGATAAAAGGTATATAAAAATTTTCTAAATTGTTTATTTTAAGGAGTAAGTATAAAAGACAATAAAAAAACATAAATTTTGCACAAAGAATGAAGCCGATCGGATAATTATTGCCGAGATATTTGTAATCGTATTTTCCACACTGTTAGATTTTTCATGACCCTGTATTTCATTCAAATTTCAATGCAAAGATATATTTTAATTGAAAATGAGACGCATAATACGACGCAGTAAACCGTTAGTTAATAGGATTATCGATTTTAAAGTTATAAGATGTTTCTTTTACGTAATTCAGTAATAGAGCATTTAAAGTTTATGACGTCACCAAGCCACGATTTTATTAGAATTGCAATGCATTTTATAAATAGTTTACACATGTTTTATTTTCATATTTTATATTATACATATCCGTGATGGGTAAGTATTACGGTGGCCCCCAACGACTAGTCTCAATTGAAATTGAGGAATTGTTTGAGTTTGACAAAGTTTCATTCGTTTATCTGCTAATTGTAATATATTTTTCCCAGAAATGTATATAACGTATGCTTTGGACGCATTTTAAATGTTATAAAAAATGTATACAGTTATTTTAAGGAAAAAAGTGAAATTTTTAACATTTTCACCGTTTACAAGGTATTTTTTGTCGCAAGCGTAGTGAATCAACTACATACCATACATAATCACGTAATATGCACGAATGTAAATACGAGGGTCGATCCAGAAATAAGGTTCCCATCAAATTTACAAATAGACAACATTGTTTATTCTCATAGAAATTTACATCGTTGAAAAGAAGAAAGTTTGCTCTATTTCTCTACATAATTGCCATCTTTTTCTACGCATTTTTATAGACGTTGCTCCAATTTTTGTATCCCAATGTCATAAAACTCCGTCGCTAACCCGCTGAGGAAGCGTTTCACCTCTTCTTTGAGATCATCGTCGCTCTGGATGCTTTGGCCATCCAAGTGTTCCTTTAACTTGGGGAACAAGTGATAACCACTAGGTGCGAGGTCCGGACTGTAAAGTGGGTGGGGCATGACAGTCCACTCCAATTGTGTCAAAAGTTCCTGGGTCTGTCGGGAGACATGAGGTCGGGCGTTGTCGTGAAGCAACGTTACACCGGCTGTCAGTCGTCCTCGCCGGTGGTTCTGGACGGGTGGAGTCCCTTGTGCAAAATGCGTGCAAAAAGTGAATTACGGAACGAATCTCGCATTTGGCGGGATCAACAATGAGAATCTCCATCTTGGACGGTTGTAGAGCCAAGAATGAGCGGCGCAGCGAAGCGCGGTCGGGGGAATCGCGAGTGCGGGAACAGCCGCCCACAGCGCTGTTGCCGTATTTCCCCTCGCACCTTTCCGTGCGGCTGGAACTCTTTGGAAACCTTATTTCAGGATCGACCCTCGTATTACTACTAAATATTATTATGTATAGACATATGTATATGTCTATACATAATAATTAATTTTAGATTGTTACATTATGTTTAATTTAAAAACTATGTACAGTTTAAACAACTGTTTATTTTTAAAATCTCGTTTTCTCAAAATTGAAAATTTCACATTTTCTACATTTTGTAAGATTCCATGCACATTCTTAGTTATCAGATTCTTTTGAAAATTGTACTGTATATCATCTATACCATAATAAACAAATGTTAGCAGAAAAATTTGCATTTCAAGGGCATTTTAGTGTTGAAACTTATGTGCATATGGAAATACACAACTAATTTTTTAGTAAAAACAAAATCTACCCTATATATATAAAATCCTAATGAAACGAGTTTGTGAAACGATTTTATGAAACGAGTTTATGAAACGATTTTATGAAACGACTGATTAAACGACTGATTATGTTTCAGGGCTATTTTTAATAAAATATTAAACGCTTGATGATGAAATTAATACCAATTGTCTATAAAAATCCGCGAATGTCAAAACTGGTAATAGAATTTTGAAATTGGAATTAGTTTTCGAGATATTAATTTCTTTCTAATTTTAATGACATTTCTGTAATGATGGCAACTAATTACTCAGTTTTTTTGCGACAAAAAAGGGAAAAAAATTGAAAAGGATCTCGATAGGGATTATTGATTTCCTTTTATTCGTCATTTTCAAATTGAAATTAAATTTATCTTTTATTTCAATCGATATTGAAGACAAGATTGTGATTAAATTATATTTTTCAGGAAAATTTGAAAAAAAATCTCATTTATATCGCCAGGATTCAATCGTCTGTCAGCATTTAATTTAATTTATAAACTGAAAATATTTTGAATAAATTCGACCAAATGACTTAATTTTTGTAAACGCAAAAGAAAAGGGGGAAAAGGGAATTAATAGTAATTATTATTTATTGATATCATTTTGTTATTTTTTTGTAAAATTTAATTAAACGAATTTATAAAATCACTAATTCGGTAATAATAAAATAATAATTGCCCACCTGAACGGAAGGAGAATAAAATACCCTGCTTGGTTTTTTCCGCCAAGCTTTTTAAAAAAGCGTCAAGACCCCTATAATAGAAAAGCACCAAATGTTCATTGGGTTTGTTTTCATAACTTTTGGCAACAAATCTATGTATATTAACGAATCTATCCCTTTTTGAAGCTTGAATTACGCCAAACCTAAAAGCAAAGGATCCTATACTGGAAAAGTACCCGATTTTCTTATGGACAATATTCAAGTGACATAACATTGTGTAAAATTATCGCGGATAGCAAATTTGTTTAAATATCTCATCAATTGATGCCGAATAAATGCAGGCATGCATGCACAAAATATTTAATTAATTTTGTATGATAAATAATTATTAGAAAATTTGTATATACATATTAATTAAAATAAATTATTTACATATTTAAAACAAGTAATATAAATTTTTTTAAAGTCAATTCCTACTTTTTAATCATCTATCTACTATATATATAAAACACAAACGGAAATTTCGTTCCGTTCCCTTATAACGCAAGTTCCGCTGAATGGATTTTGATGAAACTTGCACTGTTCGATAGATATTTTTTCAGGGAAGGTTTTAGTATATAACACAACGTTCTACGTAGATTAGTTATAGAATTATGATGGAAAGTTCTGTTATTTTGGACGATAAGGTTACCATAGGTCATTTTTTTGGCGACCGTTATCGTTGGCGAAAGAATTGAAACGGCTATATCAGAAAATAATTCAAACACATAGAAAACACATGGGGGTATTTTATTTAAAATACCCCCCCCCCCCCCCGCAAAAAAAAAGAAAAAATAATTGTTTTAATGAGGGATAATATTATAAAGCGAAAATATTTAAACCCAAAGGAATGTTTGTAATGCTTAAAAACATTCAATATTTAGCGATTTATCATTTGCGTCAGGTTAACAAAATCTGATCATTTGATTATATATTATATGAGTGACAATTTTTTCGTTTTTTTTTTTTTCATTTTTTTGTCTTTCTGTTAATTATTTTTCTATATATAACTCCCCTATCACGTGACTTACAGGAGGAACTAGCAGCAGATGTAATTGTAAAAATGACTGCATTTATGAGTTACATGTTATTGGTTTATTTACGATTTTGATTTTACCTTTGGCGCCAAACAATGTGATTTCAAGCCAAAAATGAATAAGCGTGACATCAGCTTGAGCTTTATTAGCAATAATAGTGTTTTTTCGGGTATACAGGATCCTTTTTGGAGTAAATTTTTATATTCAAATGCAAATTTTATAAATAGCAGTTATTGTTATAAATATGCGATCAAATATTTAAATTTTAGTGAATGTCTGCCACCCAAACACATATTGTAAAATAGTTAAATTTTAGACATTTAAAAATTTACTACGGAAACATGCCGGTTTGTTTTCATCAAACATATGATTTTTATACCCTCGAATTCAGATCAGCGAATATTGTCTATTCTTTAATTTTTTTTATTAATATATCGCCACTTTCACTTATAGAAATATTCACTACGTCAAAAGTTAGGAACTAAAGAATATTCTTAAGGAGATGTGTGCAATTATACGTTATTACTATCACAAAAGGCAACATTTTGTAATAAAAATTGCGTGCTGAAATAAATTTTCGATGCTCTTTTTGATTCGTCATTGTTTTTAAAAGATATTGGACTAATCGTCCGTATTCCAGTCACCTACCAGTTGACATTTTTACTATATTGTTGGAATTTTCGTTTATGTTTCATAGTTACTCTGGACGACGATTCAGATTACAGAAGATTAGACGACATTTGAAATTAGTGATTGCTAAATTTAGGGGTTTTTTTAAATTATGAAGCAAAGTTTTACCAAAAAGACAATGCTTCCAATCAATGCACGGAAAAGCTTTGTGATGTCAATGGTGGCGAATGGAATAAATAATATTTGTCGATTTATCATTTCAGCCTGGGTAAGAAAAACGAGTAGCTGAAATTCTGATTAGATAATTTTTCGGTCATTATAAAACATTTTCGACTTACACGCATCCCTAGCGGCTAAACATAGTGGCAAATGAATTTATTTCTACGTGTTATTACGCTCTTTAGTGATTTAGTGAAATGCAAAGAAAATATTCGGTTTAAGTATTCACCAAAAAGATTATGACTAAGCATTTTGCATAACTAACTTTATCATTCTCAGTTTTGTATAAGGTATGGAATTTTGCTAATAAAAGATCTATAACACGATCGAATTATCGATTGAATTAACAGTAATTTGACATTATTTAATGGAACATAGTTTGGCGTGTCAATAACTTCGTTTTGTAAGTAAATCTGGTACATTAGTAACCATATCGTTTCAAGCACTTCTATTGTTTGATGTCAAACTTGGATATCGACAAGATTATGGAAGATTTTATTGGATGCAAACTAGAGGTTTATTCTTCTACCGGATTTAATCATCGGGGTTTTTTTGCAGGTTAACTGTTACACGAATGCAACTGGTCTAAAAAATGGAAAGACAGTGAAAATGGCGTCATTTTAATTTTATTCAAACTATTCAGCTTTAAAAATGCACTTTTTTATGCAGTTTTTTTTAAATAGGAAAGTTAAACACTGTTCTTTATGTGGAAACAATTTATTACGTTTTTGACTGTATTTACTCTGCTGGAATCGAAAGATGAAAAACCGTAGTAGACTTGCCTGAAGAGGACGTATATTACGAAATATAACGTAACATAGAGTGAGATTTTACTTATGTTACCAGAACCTCACATAGAGACAAGAAAGAGGAACGGAGTTCAAGAACTTACAGGCGAAAATGAATCACCCGAATATTATTTAAGTTCAATGGTCAATCTATGCAATCATTATAATGCTCTCTTTTTAGTAGTATGTTGACTAGAGAACATTTTAGTTCCTGTTGCCATAATGGTCTTATGGTTATAATGGCCTCATTTCTAAACCAAACTCTGCTACAAATGATCAACTAAATTAGTTGCTTCTTATTAACCCAAATTTTGTCCAATGTATGATATAATATAACGCAGTGTCGTTCGCATCGTTTACAGCAATATCGAAGGAAAAAACAGGTGAACGTCCCTATTGCTTTAAAATACATGCTCAAATCCATTGATATAATTCGTTTGAAAATTTTGACTAGGGTAGCATCCGTAGGTGAAGATCCATATTCCTTTAAAATAAAAAGCCATTTCGTATGATTTAAGGTACATTTAAAAAATGGCCCAGCGCAGCGGGCGTAGCATGCTAGTATAATTATAAAAACATTTTTTCTCTTCTTATACATTCAATGAACTTTTACAATTCACGCCGATTTCCACTGTAATATATGAAAAGTATCTCATGAATATATATTGTCATATTTTATTCAACAAAATACGCATGGAACATTTTGAAATATGTCAATTTTTTGGCGTATTAAAATATTTAAAATGCAATAACTAAGAACATGTGTAGCACTTTATCTTCAAATTCAGTGCATAAGTGTTTTAGCTTGTTCTTAACAACTCAGCCAAATTTCAAGTGACATTTCAAATAAACATTTAAAAATTTTGTTTTTGACGTCCACTGTCGCCTTAGGTGTAAAAAGTTTTGTCTTTCAACTTTATTGACAGAAATTCAAAATATTTTTAACATTTGCCTGTACGATATGAAGACAACTGTCCAATTTTAATGGCATCGTGTGACTTTTGTCATCCTTACTTTTATGCTAAATGCAACTTACTGTGATGCAAAAGAAACTTTCTTTTTAAAGCAACTTTAGATTAAAATAATCGATAGCATCAGAACTATTTTTAAATATTTAATCAGTCCTATATTAAACCCGATAGTTTTCTAACAAGCGAAATAAAACAAGAATAACAAATTGACAAAATATCCGGCGGTTAAATATATCACAGAAACGTCTGAGGAAGTAATTGATTCTATTCGGTTTCCCATCTTCGTTATCTTGCCTTAAGAGGGCGGGGGGGAGGGCTGTAAAAAACCTTAAATACGTGGTTTTTTAGCCTTAAAAAATCTATTTTTATTAAAACACTTTCGAACCTGATTGAAAAGCGTTTATGACTACGGTTTGTCTGTCCGTATGTGTTCTAACTCCCGTAAATATACTCAGATCGCCCTGAAATTTTTGTATATATTAACGTTTACTATAACACGATCCCTATTGAAAATGAAGTGTGTAGCATTTATAGTTTATTTACAGGGACAGTCAAAGTATCCTGTTACATTATACAGTGAATGGGGAAAAAAAACGTTTCGAATGCATTTTGATAATGTTACTCCATTTCAAACATGATGAAATTGATACACAATTTTAAAGTGCACTGAAGCATGCTTTTTGTAAAATATGGCGTGCAAAGCATTTATCATTCATTTATAGGGTCACCCAAAAGAATTCTGTTACACGATGTTTTACAGGGAAAACCGTTTGCAGAGTAATTTAATGATGTTTCACTATAAATATAGCAAATCACGACACTTGTAATTATATACTTATTTTTAATTGCTAAAAGGTGTAAAATAAAAAGATTATGAACAGTAAAATAGGATTTATTAGACAGTTGGCATATGTTTCAGCTCAGTCTGAGACATTATCAAAACAAACAAAAATATTCTATAAATGCACGATCTATGAAGATATTTGAAACGCAATCATTTAATTTTATAAATATATTTTAAAAATTACTCACGTTATCTTTATTTTTTACATGGATGTTTATTTTCATATTTGTAGCCATGGAGTAACTCGAGCCATAATTTTGTTAAGTTAAATGATGCTGCATCGTGACATATTGTATTTTTACGTGTTATAATTTCTATGCTTTCTTTTATAATGGAATGATCGTATAGACTGGAGGGAAAAATTATTTTACTTTCATTGGAATTTATTTGGATGGTTTCTTCTTGATATAATCTTGCCAGGGCTGTGGTTTTTCTGTTATATTTAATATCAAAAATTATTAAATTTAAAACTAAATTTCCTGTTTGTCATGCCAATATATTAATTCTTTGATCCGTCTTCTTTAATAAAAGGTAGTTCATATAGGGTAAAGTACCCAAATATGAACCACTTTTTGTTGATGTAATTTTTTGATTATTTTCAAATGCTCTTTTTTGACCCAAAAATTACCAGTTGTAGATCAATTCCCTCCCTATAAAATTCTGGGGTCAAGTTTGCTAAAATATTAATACAGCTTGAGAAAAAAAAAATTGTGTGGTGTGTCCTTGGCAGGTTTCAGCGAAAGGGGTTCTTAATATGGTATACATTGAGTCCCTAATATGGCACCCAGTGCCATATTCGGCACCCACACCAAAAATGTCAAAGAAAATCAAGATTTCAGGGTATTAAAATAAAACGACACATCTTTCACATAAAATAAATTTATTAGACTAGAATATTTGACGGAGAAACCTTTTTATGCCGTTAATAATCTCCATGTGTTGTGAACGATCGAAAGAACACTTACAACATGTTAAAAATCAGACCCCCAATTAACTATAAGTAGTTCAAGTGATAAAAGCAGCTGCGGAACCAAAGTTAATAAAACCAGAGACTGTCGAAACTAATCAGCTGAGAAATTTTACAGACCTCCCTACTTCAACCTACAGCTGATGCCCCGCGCGAGAACTCAATAACAATCCCTCAGAATCTAAAATGTTACCGAACAGTTAAGACGACCTTGTAAATATCCCAAATATAATGTAAAATTGGAGCACTTTTAAGCCGCCTCCAATCGCGATTTAAATGTGTATATAAAGCCAAGAATTTTCAATAATAATATTATATTCAAACGAAAAATGGATAATTACTTACTTCACGCAAATGCATTACTCCCACTATTATTTCTTATTCAGATACAGTGACACGATGAATATTCAAAGGAATAAATATTTGGATTACTGTGGATTATTCTCTGCGCAAAAGGAAAATCTCAGGTAAGCTGAACCAAACTTTTTACCATTATCAAAAGATGAAAATGTATATTAAAATATAGAAGACTGATATAAGAATTAACAAAGATAGAAAATTAATTATGCTACCGACGGTACTCTAACAATATTTAATCACAAAAAAGTATTTTTCTCAAATATAAAATAAAGCTGGTGCAAAGAATCACATAAAAAAATTCCTAACTTAAGATAACTAGCCTAAGATAAGTAATCAAAAATATTCAAATGAGTAGTTATGAAGATATAAAAGTAAACAGAAGAAAACAAATAATTGATATAAAAGTTTTAAAAAAAAGCCTACTTTTCTCCCTACCAATCATCAGATAATTTTGATGCACAAAGCGGACACTCAACGTCTTCTGTTTCACTGAATAATTCAAGATCCTTGTCAGAGTCTGTGTCAGTCAGCGGAAGGTCATCCTCATCGATACTATCATCAGATGATTCAATATGGATAGCTATTCGGCGTCTTTTCCGAGTCATTTTCTTCTCGGCATTTGAAATACAAATTTTTGCTGCAGATTTTCCTGAAATTGATGTTTTAGAGGTCACTGGCCTTTCTTCACTGGTGGGAACACTTACTGCCAGTGTTTTCTTAGCCTTCTGTTTCTTCTTTTGTTCTTTAGCAGTTTTGTCATCCTTTTTTTTTGGCTTAACATCCTCTTGTAGGGAGATGATGTAATATGTGAGTCTTTCCCTGATATTGATGACGAATAGAAAGCAGATCGTGAAGACACAGGTGAGATGTCGTTAGGTGACACGAAGTTTTGAGTATGCTGTACTGTGGTAGCATGATTCAAACCATTAGAGGGAGAAAAACCCTGATCAATGACTCCAGGAGACATTGATGAAGCCTGAAGAAGAACACCATATGAAGCATCATTAGAATCGCTTCTGTTTAAAGACTCCTCATTATTATTACTTGGCATGAAATCAATATTCTTGAAAATGTGTCTGTTACAAGGGTTTACTTGTCCAGTCTTCTTAAAGGCATTGATTAAAGTCAACATTTTCGCAGTTCTATTGTATGCCTTCCCAAACAAAATTACCAACCTGATTGTTTGTCAAAACCCTTCCATGGTTGTTTCTCAGCCATGTCTCAATCTCTTGACCATATTAACACTTGAGGGGAGCGATGAACCTATGTCGAGGGGTTGCATCTTGTGAGTTGAGTGAGGAGGTAATGATACAATAGACACATGATTTTCACGCACCATGTCTATTACATCCACATTTCGAGTGTGACTGTAGTAGCCATCTAACACTAATAGAATGGGGTTAGAATCAGTTGGCCTTGTTAACTGAATGAAATGGTTTAACCAATTTCAAAGTTGTCAACCTCCCGATTTTTTTAATACCAGTAAAATCTTGCAAAAAAATCGCTTTATTAAATTGAAGAAATTGTACGATTACATAAAACAAATGTTTTTACATAAAAATACCGGTATGAAAAAAAATCGGGAGGTTGGCAACTATGCGATTTGTAAAAATCTCGCCTTGAACCCATCCAGAAGGTTGACAAGCCCAAACCGATCCAGCTGGTGTTCCATCTATCAAGTTTAGTGACATATTTCTCCTAGCAAAAATCAATAAAGGAGGGACATAAGTGCCACAAGCATTCATGCAAGTAATGACAGTCATGAGCTTGCCTCTTTCTGCAGAAGTTATAGTACAAACACTTTTCTTCCTTTCAGACTAATAACTTTGCTTCGATGGCTTTGTACAAACGTTATACCAGTCTCATCTACATTAAACAAGAGTTGACATTAAACAAATTTGAGGATCATTATTTATTTTTTCCATTTCTTTTTCGAAAATGTCGAAGAATTCAGAGATGCTTTCAGGGGAAAAACTTTTGGTCCTTGACATTGATAAAGCTTCATTGACAGCTTACGATCCCACTTCATAAATAATCGGAGCCACTTTTTGACAGCATATTTCTTTTATCGGGAAAAAAGGGTGCTTCAACCCATTTTGCATTGCAAGTTGGAATGAAAAGCGTCTAATGTCGCAGCTCTTCAACCCGTAAAAACTTTTCTCAATTTCGATGCAATAAGTTACTAGTTGAGCTATAAGATCAGGTGGAAGTACAGTCTTTCTCCCTAATTTTGTTTCAATCACTTCCTCTGTTGACCGAGGGTCTTTGACATACCTTATAAGTGTTCTTTTTGAAACATTATATGTTTTAGATGCCTTTAAGTAGTAGCCCATCTTCTTTTCTTTGACAGCAGTCACAGCTTCCGTCATGGCCATCATGTCCCCAGCTTTTCTTTTTTTTTTGGATGCCTTCTGTTGGTCTGACATATAAACGTCTAACTAACTCACTGACTGTTAACTCTGCTCCGCTTTCATATATGTGGGAGAGAGAGGATATTTGAGAACATTCCACGATTTTCTAATGCTAGAATTTTCTGGAATCCCCTTGAAACACATGGAACAGCATTTATTGCATCTCCATATCTATAAGGAGGGTTACCATGGGGAGAGGCCCGTTCTGTCGCCAAGTTTATCGCCAACTTGGCGATATATCCTCAAATTTGGTGAACAAAATTAGTCGCCAAAAATTACACCAATTTGGCGATATCTCTAATATTTCGTCAAATTCCCACAGACTTCCATTGTAATCCAATAGGGTTTATTTGCTTGCAGAAAATCAACAAATTGAGATATTTCAATGCAACGAAAACTAATATTAGCTTATGAATAGAGCTTAATTGAACTATTTACATTATTTTAGAGCACAAACACTAACTATTTACAAAATCCGTAACAATATGTAAAGATAAAGTAAATAGGTAATACACGAAAAAAAAAGGAGGTCCAAATATGGCACTATACCCATATTTGGGAATCCTTGGTAGTGCCATACTGGGAACTCCACATGGATTGCTAATACTAGTTACTGACAAAAAGATAATGAATTTCAACCCAAACCAATAATTAGCAAACATTAATATAAGTAACCTGAAACTACAGATATGTTCAAACGTTTCAAAATTACTCACATTCTTCGAAAAAGTTACTCTTGAAAATGTAACCTTAAAATATTCAACACTTGGAAACATAACTGGTAGAGTATCAATACTAAAATCGATAGAATGAATGCGAACACACTGCACCCTGTTGAGTAAACTTGAAAAACTATTGTTTGAGAACTTTCTCACTAGAGTGCGACTTCTCCTTTACATGATATAAGATAGTACCATATTTGGGGACTATACCATATTTGGGCACTTTACCCTACTCTGAATAATTCTCAATAATTACTATATTGTTATTTTATTACGGAAACTAATCGTATCATATTAACAGACGATATAATTCATTTCACTGAAACTAGTTATAATATGAACGCACCACATTTGTCACGTTTGACGTACAATTTCCAACTTGTTATTAGACGTTATCGTAAAAAATAGTCATGAAGGAACGTTCATATATTCTGATTCTTGGAAAGGATATTGTACTATAAACTTGTTGAGGAGGTATTTAATCATCTCAAGGTTAACCATAAATATTATTTTGTAGACACTGGCAGTAGAAGTCACACTAAAAAAATCGAGCGTATTTAGGGAAGCGCAAAATGGCGTAACAAGAAACATCATGGTACATCCCGTTATCACTTAGAATCACACTTGGCTGAATTCATGTGGAGTAAAACAACTAACGATCCAATTTAAAAATTCTAAATGATATTAAAAGATTTTGGGACCTTCTATAACTCAAGTTTCAATTTTCGTGTGTATAAAATTAGATGCGATGCTATCGTTATGGAATAAAATGTTTCTAGTTTATGTTATGTGATGTCTTATTTTAACATTTTTGTTATTTAATAAGCCTAATCATTAATAGACCCGATTACGTGAGATTTTGTTGTTTGTATTGATATGCCTGTAATCACATAATAAGATCATAATGTGGATAAAATGCTTAAGTGATACAAAGAGGAAACACAAAAGACTTATAAAAACCCTTTAATGATCGACATATGTTCCAGCGCTCATATACGGCGCTATTATCAAGATATATAACGATAAACAAAAATATTCTCACAAATTTTTGAAAATAAACTTGAAAAAAAAATTTTTTTTTCAAGTTTATTTTCAAAAATTTGTGAGAATATTTTTGTTTATCGTTATATATCTTGAAAATGGATATATAACGATAAACAAAAATATTCTCACAAATTTTTGAAAATAAACTTGAAAAAAAAATTTTTTTTCAAGTTTATTTTCAAAAATTTGTGAGAATATTTTTGTTTATCGTTATATATTTTGAAAATGGATATATAACGATAAACAAAAATATTCTCACAAATTTTTGAAAATAAACTTGAAAAAAAAATTTTTTTTTCAAGTTTATTTTCAAAAATTTGTGAGAATATTTTTGTTTATCGTTATATATCTTGAAAATGGATATATAACGATAAACAAAAATATTCTCACAAATTTTTGAAAATAAACTTGAAAAAAAAATTTTTTTTTTCAAGTTTATTTTCAAAAATTTGTGAGAATATTTTTGTTTATCGTTATATATTTTGAAAATGGATATATAACGATAAACAAAAATATTCTCACAAATTTTTGAAAATAAACTTGAAAAAAAATTTTTTTTTCAAGTTTATTTTCAAAAATTTGTGAGAATATTTTTGTTTATCGTTATATATCTTGAAAATGGCGCTGTATATGAGCGCTGAAACATATGTCGATCATTAAAAGATTTTTATAAGTCTTTTGTGTTTCCCCTCTTTGTATCACTTAAGCATTTTACCTATATTTTGAAATGTTTGTGTTTACGTATTTTATCTTGATAATATTTTAGTTATTTTTAAGTAAATTTTTAAAGACATTATCTTGAAATGTTAAAATATTGGCTATTTGTTATTAGCTAATGTTAAAAGATTGGCGAGAAATTAAGCGTTCGCGAGATTCAAGAAATTTTGACGATCACTGGAGCCAGGCTAACATAAAAGTACACTCAATAAAACTGATATCTTTCGATCGATATCATACTCGTATTATACCTTTACCAATCAATATGATTGAATTAAAAATAATAAAATGTATCTACGGTATGCATCGTTTAATGGAGTTCCATTACCTGCGATATATTCAGTTGAGCTGTCTATAGGGTACACCAGATGCTATTGCAAATAAGGTCGTCTGAGTGAATTGTGTCGGCCGGATGTCGGTCCAGATAGCTCTGTCAATTTAAGCCATAGGTATTGGGTTCGACCCCCGGATTGTACACATTTTCATTCAGTTGGAAAAATATCAATGCATATGAAACTGGTATGGTACATGAATAAAAGCATAAAATTTTTGAATAATACCATAAAACACCAAATAAAATAAATTAAGACAGACTTGAGCACAGTTAAAAAAGTCCTTCCGGCCTGTACCGGGAGGAAAAGGTAACTTTCCTATATCGTCGTTTTAATTTTTTAGCTAATGTTACACGAAAACAGCAAGTTAAAATGCAAAGAAAACGTTTACAAAAGATTCGTTAAAACTGAATTTGAATAAGAAATTCGCCAAATTATTGAGCAATAGCCAAATTGGCTTCATTTACGAAGACTCATTTTGGTCGCCAAGTTTGGCGAGAATTTGGCGCTAACGGATATGAATATATAGTTTTATGCGTATGATTGGGAAAATTATTACAACAATGAAATTTTTTGTAATGTGCTGTCTTGTTTCAAAATGTCAGCCAGCCTAGAATTTCAAACTGCTCTATCTCAGCCATTTTTTAAGATAGAGGTAAACCAAAAAATGCCCTGGAATCCTCGTATCAAGGCCTAACACTTAATTAAAAAATAAATTTGAATTTTTAACTTTTTTGTATATTTATTTTAGTTTTAAATTTTTAAGTGGCCGCCATCTTGAAACAAAATGGCGGACAAAGCTGGCCAACGAACTCGGTCGAGACATTGGTGAGCTTAATACACACAATTAGTTTCATCAAAATTGATTTATAAATACGAGCGTTATCGCATGACATAGGTCAGATATATATATATATATATATATATATATATATATATATATATATGGAGATATATATATCTATATATATATAAATCAACATTTGAACGGAGGGTGGTTTTGGGGTCTGGGGGTCATGATCGGTGAAAATATATCGAAATTTTCCTGAACTGCTTTCCTCCGAACGGCTGCAATAGGTAGCTTTATACTTTTAGGTAGCTTTCAATACAAAAAAGTCCTTCCGGCCTGTACCGGGAGGAAAAGGTAGCTTTCCTATATCTTCGTTTTAAAATTTGAACTAATGTTACACGAATACAGCAAGTTAAAATGTAAAGAAAATGTTTACAAAAGATTCGTTAATACTGAATTTGAATAAGAAATTCGCCAAATTATTGAGCAATAGCCAAGTTGGCTTCATTAAAGAAGACTTATTTTGGTCGCCAAATTTGACGATATTTCGCCAAATGTCACTAAATTTGGCGAGAATTTGGCGCTAACGGATATGAATATATAGTTTTATGCGTATGATTGGGAAAACTATTACAACAATGAAATTTTTTGTAATGTGCTGTCTTGTTTCAAAATGTCAGCCAGCCTAGAATTTCAAACTGCTCTATCTCAGCCATTTTTTAAGATAGAGGTAAACCAAAAAATGCTCTGGAATCCTCGTATCAAGGCCTAACACTTAATTAAAAAATAAATTTGAATTTTTAATTTTTATGTATATTTATTTTAGTTTTAAATTTTTAAATGGCCGCCATCTTGAAACAAAATGGCGGACCAAGCTGGCCAACGAACTCGGTCGAGACATTGGTGAGCTTAATACACACAATTAGTTTCATCGAAATTGATTTATAAATACGAGCGTTATCGTATGACATAGGTCATATATATATATATATATATATATATATATATATATATATATATATATATATATATATATATATATATATATATATATATATATATATATATATACTAGGGGGCCTGCGAGCTACGCTCGCCAACCCCCGCTCAAACTTCGAGGCCTCATGACAGCGTGCGAAAACATGACAGCGTGCTTTGTGTTTAAAATATTGGTAAATCTGTAATTGGGTTGCCATGCTTTTAACGTTTTAATGGGGCATTTTTTGATTATCATGGCCTGATACACAGCTGTTGCGACAACTGACGACTGTTTTCGGGATTGATAAGTAAAATCAATTACAACTTGAAAACCAGCTTGTATAAAATGGTTATGTTTAAATTGTGGCTACCTCTCGGACTTGTATAACAACGATCTGTATTCTATTCTTCCTTTGCGTTTAAGGATGAGAAAAATTCCATCTTCTTGTGAATAACATTAAGAACCACGATATTGAAAAGTATTATGTTATAGACATTTTTAGTAACAGGTTTTAATTTTCTGTCTATTTTAGTGCACCATCATGCATATTTTCATGTTATTTTAAATATGTAAATTATTTATTTTAATTAATATGTATATACGAATGTTCTAATAATTATTTATCATACAAAATTAATTAAATATTTTGTGCATGCATGCCTGCATTTATTCGGCATCAATTGATGAGATATTTAAACAAATTTGCTACCCGCGATAATTTTACACCATGTAATGTCACTTGAATACTGTTCATAAGAAAATCGGGTACTTTTCCAGTATAGGATCCTTTGCTTTTAGGTCGAGCTTGAAAAAGGGATAGATTCGTTAACATACATAGATTTGTTGTCAAAAGTTATGAAAATGAAACTTTTGGTGCTTTTCTATTATAGGGGTCTTGACGCTTTTTTAAAAAGCTTGGCGCAATTCGGGGATCAGAAAGTGAGATTTGGTGCCAAATGACATAAACAGCCATGGAAACAAATTCGACGATTTTTTTGTTTATATGCGTATTTTAATTATACGTATATTGTTATTGTTTTTCCTATAGAAATTACTTCTGATTATATATAAAATAGGATAAATGACATTTTACGCTAAACAAATTGTATAAATATTGAAAAAATGCTTCTGTATACGAAATGACAAAGTGAATAGGTTGACAGAAAGTATGTTGCCAAATTTCCTTTTCCGCCAAGGCTATTTTCCCTGTTTCGTCAAGGCCCCATATACTGGAAAAGCACCGAACTTTTATGCTTGTTTATACATGTATTTATATGTATATATACAATTTATTTATAATTGTCTTTCAATTTACCTCTTTTTGTACATAAAAATAGAGAAATGGCTTCTTTATATTAAATAAATTGTTATAAACATAAATGACGTATTTACACAAATGACGTCATTTGGACGAATTTATTCTAAATATTTTCAGCTTATAAATTAAATTAAATGCTGACAGACGATTGAATCCTGACGATAGAAATGTGATTTTTTTTTTTCAAATTTTCCTGAAAAACATAATTTAATCACAATCTTGTCTTCATTATCGAGTGAAATAAAAGATAAATTCAATTTCAATTTGAAAATGACGAATAAAAAGAAATCAATAATCTCTATCGGGATCCTTTTCGATTTTTTTCCCTTTTTTGTCACACAAAAACTGAGTAATTAGTTGCCATCATTACAGAAATGTCATTAAAATTAGAAAAAAATTAATATCTCCAAAACTAATTCCAATTTCAAAATTATATTACCAGTTTTGACATCCGCGGATTTTTATGGACAATTGGTATTAATTTCACCATCAACCGTTTAATATTTTATTAAAAATAGCCCTGAAACATAATCAGTCGTTTAATCAGTCGTTTCATAAAATCGTTTCATAAATTCGTTTCATAAAATCGTTTCACAAATTCGTTTCATTAGGATTTTATATATATAGGGTAGATATATATAACCATTAATGAAACATTACGATAACACCAACTGAAACTTGAAATTATGATTTAGGAAGTAATAATTTATTGACAACGAAATTGTAACCCCAGCACAATGAATATTAACACACATAAACAATGGGAGTAGTAAAATTCATAGATTGAATCACGTGATGCAAATAATGTACCAATAATTGGGAATTCTTATAGCAAGGTATCAGATAACTACAAAGTAGAAATAGGATAAAAAATAAAAAATTATATATATATATATATATATATTTATTTATATTTATATATAAATCAACATTTGAACGGAGGGTGGTTTTGGGGTCTGGGGGTCATGATCGGTGAAAATAAATCAAAATTTTCCGGAACTGCTTTCCTCCGAACGGCTGCAATAGGTAGCTTTATACTTTTTTGTATTGAAAGCTACCTAAAAGTATAAAGCTACCTATTGCAGCCGTTCGGAGGAAAGCAGTTCCGGAAATTTTTTATATTTTTTCACCGATCGTGACCCCCAGACCTCAAAACCACCCTCCGTTCAAATGTTGATTTATATATATATATATATATATATATATATATATATATATATATATATATATATATATATATATATATATATATATATAATTATAATATCTATGAATTTCAAAAAACATATCAAGTTCTATTCTACTTAAATCTCCAAAGAGATAATCAATGATACTGTGTATACAGAATACCACATAGCTAATAAATACCATGTGCAAACATAATATTACCATAGCTGATGCTTCAATGGTAATTAGCCAAATTTTACTCATACCAAAAGAATATTGAAAAAAGAAATAGAGAGAAAGGGGAAAAAAAAAAAAATTATAAATTGGAGTTGCAACTAAGTAAACACAAATGGATTAACAAATTAAATATGAACCATACACAATGGAAAATTGGACCACATGAGAATCAAATATGAATTGGACATGGAAAAACACATGCACATGTACTCATCAGCCTGGATGCACCCACATGTGTTTTAAATAATAATTCAGTGTTTCATAATTCCACTGGCATAATGCTAAGATCAGTAGAATCATCCAGGTACACTGAATTATTACCAGACAACAATTGGAAATACCAAAATTTGGAAACATTTAAATAGGAAATAAAAAAACATTAAGAAAATACAATATATTTCACTCACATCGATTATCCAAAAAACTGCAATTAACACCTCACTAAATTACCACGAGATAACAGTTTTGAAATAATAAAATTGGAAATATGAACTCGTAAAGTGTAGATAAAATATTTTACTCACAATAATTATACAGAATCCTTAAAATGTCACAACGTCTACATAATATTCACATCCACATGGCAATGCATCATACATGTTAACTAAGTCGAGTTGAGAGAAATGATTTGTAAGACAAGTTGAGCACACTTTTTTTAAAACACAACCCCATAAATGACACCCAATCACAAAATGATTCAAAAACACTCAAAATAATTCTGGTTTTAATACACTTATAACAAATTTATATCCGTGAATATATATTACTCCATCCAATTTTAATTCCTGAAAGTAAAATTAATATACAATCAATAGCTCCCTCTATAGTTAAATTAAATATAATATTAACAATATTATCTACAACTACCTGAAAGGTAAAGTGTCGCCATCTATTGGTATTATAATAGTTCATAATTAATATTTAGTTATATATCCACTTTATTAGTTACATACTCACTTCATTAGATTTATTTATATAAATAAACTTTAAAAAACAATACTAACTTGTAATTTTACTTAAAATTCAAAAAAAATATAATACTACTATATGAATAAATCTACACAGAATTAATTCAACTTGCACAGCATTTCAGATATTCTTAACAAGAATATATTATGTAAAAGAGATATTATTTTAATTCAAATTATTTTTGCTTCCAGCTGTGTTAATCCACTGATATTATAGACATTTATTAAATAATTAATGTTTTATTTTTACTACTACTTAAATATATATTAGACTTGTTTTTAAATAATTAATGTTTAATTTATACTACATTGTAAATATATTTTATATTTATAGATTAATTTAAATATCTAATTAAATAATTCATAAACAATTCAAAATATCTCAAAATTTATAATGTTGATAATTAATAGTATTACTACTGTTTTTCAATCAAATTAATGCAATGCAGTAATTAAAATACTTGTTAATTTTAATTATTCATAGACAAAAATAAAAACTATATATATTTATTTTTATATATATTGCAAATAGATATATATATATGAGTTATAATCACCAGTGTTATCATTGTATAATTTAATTTGTTATTGTATAAGTTAATTTATAAATGTATGAAAACTGCACATCAATAATACCTTAAACAGAGGTGATCGGCAACGCACAATCACAACTATACAAAGTATAAATAATGTTCAATCAAATATTAAATTTCCTAATATGTTATAATTGTAATTATATATGTTATATTTGTAATTTTCTACATAAAGTGTATATAATGTTCAAACAAATATTAAATATTAAATTTCCTAATATGTTATAATTGTAATAATGTATGTTATAATTATTATTTTCTATATCTTTTGTTATATGTTATCGCACACTAAAACAATAATTTATTACATACCATGTTTATATTTAAATTATATAATAAATGTTATTTAAAAGAGTTGATGATTGAATTTATCATAAAAATAGGATATCCATATATTTTTGCTTGATCTCGAATATATCTAATATTTTTGTTTTTATTTATATCTGAGCATAAGTATTTTATACGATGTAGATAATTGATAATTATATTTTTATAAACAGATTTATGTAAACATGAAGCATAATTGGTAAAAATATTTACTTTAAATGGGAAATCAAATCTCTTATCATAAATATCAAAAATTAATTTATAATTATTAGTAATATTAATTTTTAAGTCAAGAAAGTTTATATTATTATTAATTAAATCATTTTCGCTTAATTTAAGCTGAGTAGGATAAAAATTGAGTGGTGATGTGCAATTTTTTTCATTGAAATAAAATATGATAATGTCATCAATATAGCGATAAAATACATAATCAGTGTTCGGACTTATATTTCTTTCATAATAATATAAGTAAAGGTCAGAGAGAATACTAGATGCGGTTCCGCCCTGCGGAATTCCCTGGCATTGTTTATAGATAATATTGTCATATATAATGTAATTATTATGCAATGTAAAATTTAGTAAAGTTTAAAAAAAAATTACTGAAATATGTTCTTTTAATTTTAATTGAGATTTAAATTCTTTAAATAATATACACATTGTTTTATGTAAATCTTTTATATCAATGTTATTAAATAAATCATTAAAATCCAATGTTTTTATGAATTTTACCGGATTGATATTATGTATTTTATTAATGAGTTGAAAACTATTTTTTAGGCAATGTTGGTTATTATGTTTTAGCGTTATATCATATATCTGCTTTAAAATATTAAGTAGTAAATTGCTTGCATTTTTATTATATGTGTTACAACCGATGGTAACAGTGCGAAATTTAATAGGATTTTTATGAAATTTTGGAATTATAACAAGATAAGGATAATTAAAATTATTACATTTGATTTTTAGTAATTTGTGATAATTTAATAATTTTCTGTTATTTATTTCAATATTTAATTTAGTTTTATTAAAAATATTACTTGTGTTGATTGCATTGTGAATTAACACTTTATAGTATTCTTTACAAATGATAGCATAATTATTTGGAGATTTATCTACATAAGTAATTATAAATTTGTTTTGTAATTCTGATATATGTTTATTTATGTTTTTAAAAGCTGCATGTGTAATATGATGATAATTTTTTATAATTTCATTTTTTAATTTATCAATTACAGAAAATCTCCATTCACTGAAATATTCGATTGGTTTATTGTAATCAACAGCAATTTTATATATAAACAAATCAATATCTTGAATAAACTGCAATATTATGGATTTGATATTACACCTATATGGAAGACGAAATTTTGTGCCATTATGCATTAAGTTTTGTAAAATAGGTTGTTCTACAATATTAAGATCACCAGTAATGATATGACCATGTGTTGTATTTATATACTTTTGATATTTTGGGTCATTACAATAACATGGGTAATTCTTTGAAGAGACCAAATTTTTTGCAAAAGAATTATAATTAAAAATTTTACGTCCAAGTGTGCGATTATATTTATATGTCTTGTGAATGGTAAAATTTTGTATTGGAAAATTATTATTAATGTTGTTTATTATATTGTGTAAATTTATATTATTAAATACATGATTGGAAAAATTTATAATTAATTGTGTATTATTAGTTTTATATTTAGGTTTATTAGAAAGACTTGTATTTAATAGGTTTGCTCTATAATGTAGAATATCATAAAAGATATCACAAAAATGTGGAGAATATTGATTCTTTTTAAATACCTTGAAATATTGGTTTATATATTTCTTTTTTATACTAAAAACATGTTTTCTTATAGCAAGCCAACAATAATCATTACAAAATTGTGCCTCAAGATTATCAAGCTCCTGTTGAATCACAATATCATCAGTGAATTTTTTGTTATTATGTTTACCTCTACCAGATCTAGAAGTTTTTTTTAAGTTTGAAAAATTTAATCCGGAATAAAGATTTTTATAATTTTCATATTTAGTTAAATCTGAAAATACAGGATGTGATTTTTTGTATACTAATTGATTTAATCCATAAGGATATATAGTATTAAAATGTCTTATATATTTAGATTCTAGAAAAAGTCGTTCAGTAAAATTTTTTTGTATTTTAAGTATTTTAATAGTAATATTTTTAAAATCATGATTTTTGAAATGAGTATATTCAATATTATGAGTTGTTTGAAATTTAGAATTTTTATATTTATCAATATGAGAACGATGTAAATTTAGCCGCTTATGTAATTTTTGACAAGACTGTCCAATATATTCCATGTTACACGAATTGCATTTCAATGAATAGATTACATTGTATGCTTTGCAAAATTTTACCAAATTAAGATTGTTATTATTTGAAATCTGTGACTTATCAGCTAATGGACATGTAAGACAACGCTTAGATTCACACTCTCGAAAACATAGTACAGGCTTGGGACAATAGAATAGGTTATCTGATAACGATCCAGGAAGATCCCTAATAATCTTCCTGTACCGAGCATTAGTCCTGGATCCACCAAGGCCTAAATTGCCAGTATCTAACATTTTACTAATAACTGCCATATTTGTTTGATAGCAATAAAAATTGCAAGAAATACATATTAAATATATCTATAACATATTTAAAAAAAAAAAAAATTGTTATGAATCAATCTTAATATTACTGGAATATCCATAAAAAAAAAATAAAAAAAAAATATTAAGATTGACTGTTTAATACTTGATTAAATATAATAAAGCTATATAATAAAACTATTTACATATATACATAAAGTCCCATTAAGCAAACTAACATCAAAAGACAACAATATAAAAACCCCTAGCAGTCATAAGTCAGTACAAAATTAATGTTGGTAAAAAAAAAAAAAAAAAAAAAAAAAAATCATTAGAACCTGAATAAGATTTTATAAAGATGCCCTTGAAAATTCAATAGATAAACAAATGATACCAGGAAATAATAGTAATACTAAAATATTATTATTATTAAATTATTATTAAATACACCATTAAAAGCGCAATGCAGCTATAATAACTATGTATTTCAAACAGAAGTTAATCAAAGTGATTTGTGAGCCAATTAGGCTAAATTATGGTATCATATAAAAATCAATATTTTAACTAGCTAATTGTTGAAAAGAATATTGAAAAGAATATGTAAAAACCATTCCATACCAATTTGCGCAATGCAGCATATATATATATACATATACATATATATATATATATATATATATATATATATATATATATATACATATATCTGACCTATGTCATACGATAACGCTCGTATTTATAAATCAATTTTGATGAAACTAATTGTGTGTATTAAGCTCACCCATGTCTCGACCGAGTTCGATGGCCAGCTTGGTCGCCATTTTGTTTCAAGATGGCGGCCATTTAAAAATTTAAAACTAAAATAAATATACATAAAAGTTAAAAAATCAGATTTTTTAATTAAGTGTTAGGCCTTGATACGAGGATTCCAGATCATTTTTTGGTTTACCTCTATCTTAAAAAATGGCTGAGATAGAGCAGTTTGAAATTCTAGGGTGGCTGACATTTTGAAACAAGACAGCACATTACAAAAAATTTCATTGTTGTAATAATTTTCCCAATCATACGCATAAAACTATATATTCATATCCGTTAGCGCCAAATTCTTGCCAAACTTGGCGAAATATCGCCAAATTTGGCGACCAAAATAAGTCTTCATAAATGAAGCCAATTTGGCTATTGCTCAATAATTTGGCGAATTTCTTATTCAAATTCAGTATTAACGAATCTTTTGTAAACATTTTCTTTGCATTTTAACTTGCTGTGTTCGTGTAACATTAGCTAAAATTTTAAAACGACGATATAGGAAAGCTACCTTTTCCTCCCGGTACAGGCCGGAAGGACTTTTTTGTATTGAAAGCTACCTAAAATAAAAAAAATTATAAAAAATATACTTAAAAACAATTAAAAATACAATTTGTAAACGTTTCGCAAAGCGACACTCGAGGCATCATCAGTACAAAAAAAATCCATTATATAGCAAACGACTGAACAAATCAAGAGCAGTTAAAGTTAGTTATTTTAACACAACTATGTAGAATTTTATAAAGATTTATAGTTTTATACAGAACTGCTCTTGAATTGTTCAGTCGCTTGCTATACAATGGATTTTTTGTACTGATGATGCCTCGCGTGTCGCTTGGCGAAACGTTTACAAATTGTATTTTTAATTGTTTTTAAGTGCATTTAAAAAAAAAAAAAAATTATTTTTTAACTGTGCTCAAGTCTGTGTTAATTTATTTTATTTGGTGTTTTAGTGGTTTTTAAATTCAGACGTTAAATGTATATATACTGCAAATACCATAAAACTAAGAAATGTGCAAGGCTTTTCCGAATAATTTTGTCTTTCTTTTTCAGTCACAAAAGAGACATGCTACCAATCTGAAGGCAGGAGCAATACTGGAGAACATTATTTTTCTTACAATTTTGAAGGAAATTCAAGTGATTAATAAATTTCACACGCTTATGTCTGAGTTTAGAGAATCTTTTAAATTGAGAAGTAAACATAATAGCTAAACAAAGCAAAAATACAAACACAAGTATAACATTTAAAAAGTCCTTCCGGCCTGTACCGGGAGGAAAAGGTAGCTTTCCCATATCTTCGTTTTAAATTTTTATCTAATGTTACACGAAAACGGCAAGTTAAAATGTAAAGAAAACGTTTACAAAAGATTCATTAATACTGAATTTGAATAAGAAATTCGCCAAATTATTGAGCCATAGCCAAATTGGCTTCATTTATGAAAACTTCTTTTGGTCGCCAAATTTGGCGATATTTCGCCAAATGTCGCGAGAATTTGGCGCTAACGGATATGAATATATAGTTTTATGCGTATGATTGGGAAAATTATTACAACAATGGAAATTTTTGTAAAGTGCTGTCTTGTTTCAAAATGTCAGCCACCCTAGAAATTCAAACTGCTCTATCTCAGCCATTTTTTAAGATAGAAGTATACCAAAAAATGCTCTAGAATCCTCGTATCAAGGCCTAACACTTAATTAAAAAATAAGTTTGAATTTTAAACTTTTTTGTATATTTATTTTAGTTTTAAATTTTTAAGTGACCGCCATCTTGAAACCAATAGCGGACCAAGCTGGCCAACGAACTCGGTCGAGACATTGGTGAGCTTAATACACACAATTAGTTTTATCAAAATTGACTTATAAATACGAGCGTTATCGTATGACATACGTCAGATATATATATATATATATATATATATATATATATATATCAACATTTGAACGGAGGGTGGTTTTGGGGTCTGGGGGTCATGATCGGTGAAAATATATCGAAATTTTCCGGAACTGCTTTCCTCCGAACGGCTGCAATAGGTAAGCTTTATACTTTTTTTGTATTGAAAGCTACCTAAAATAAATAAGACAAAAATAAATAAATAAATGCAAAGAAAAGAACAATGAAAATCTACTATATATATGAAACACAAACGGAAATTTCGTTCCGTTCCTTTATAACTCGAGTTCCGCTGAATGGATTTTGATGGAACTTGCACTGTTCGATAGATAATTTTTTAGGAAAGGTTTTAGTATATGACATAACGTTCTACGTAGATTAGTTATAGAATTATGATGGAAAGTTCTGTTATTTTGGACGCAAAGGTTACCATTGGTCGTTTTTTGGCGATCATTATTGTTGGTGAAAGAATTGAAACTGCTATATACTTTAGAAAATAATACAAATACATCGAAAAATAAAAGAAAAAAGTTGCTAATTTTATTTAAAATAAAAAAGGGAAAAAAACGAAAAACAGTTTTGATGACAAATAATGTTGTAAAAAAAATAATAATTTATACACGAAAAAGAATTTTCATAATGCTTACAAAATTATTCAATGAGAAATATTGCAATTAAAACCATATTTGGCGATTTATCGTTTGCGTCAGGTTAAGAAAAATACGTCTAAAAATTTGATTTGATAAAATCTGAGTAACAATTTTGTTTTTGAGATGTTCTTCTTTTTAAAATTTTATTCTTAATAAATCTAACTCCTTCATCATGTGACTTACAAAAGAAACTTGCAGTTGCAATTATAAAAATGACTGTATTTGTGATTTACATTTTATTTGTTTATTTACAATTTTGATTTTACTTTTGTCGCCAAACAATTTGATTTTAAGTCAAAAAGTCATAGTCGTGACATCGGCCCGAGCGATGCTAAAAAAATGGTGTTTTTTACAAGTTTGCGACAACATTTTTAGTGTAATTTTTATATTCGAATGTATGTTATATAAATATCAGTTAATATTATAAAAATGAAGTCAAATATTTAAATTTTAGTGTAAATTATAACACATATTTAAAAAGTTTTTCACCATTCATTTCTTTTTAGTTTTCTTTGCATACTTTTTTTCTTTTTGAAGGTTTTTAAAATATATTGGAATAATCTTCTGTAATCGGGTCACCCGTCAATTAGCGTATATATTATATTGTTGGAAATTTTGGAACAACTATCGCAGACGAACCGGGGTTGGCGCCATATTTGTTTTCGCCATTTTGGCTCAGAAAAACAAATACCAAAAAAAAAACAGAAAAATCCAAAACCCGATTTTTGCACCCATTAGGCCTAGATTTCTAAAGCAGCATGTTAGTTTGATTTTTTATGAAACACACACGATTTTTATTATAAACAAACAAAAATTATTTTATTTTAAAACACATACAATGATTAATTTATTATAAAACTCAATTTATTTAGTTTAATATAAAAGCAATAAAATCTGCTCTACCGGATTGCCATACGAAGCAAAATCTCGCCAAAATCGCCGGATTGCCCAGGCATAAAATCACCATTTTGGCGCCAAACGAATACCCTGGTACGTCTGCGACATCTGTACCGAAATTTCTTTTATATTTGAAGGGAAATTTAGACGGTAAATCCGATTGGGGAAGATTACATGCAATTTGTACTCAGCAATTAGTTAATTTATGTATTTTTATTATGAAGCAAACGGAGAAAAGAAGATTTGCTATTATATATTTTTTCACTGTCAGTTATTTTACTATCACTAAACAAGTAATACTTGCGATGTATCAAAAAATCTTGAACATGCCAATGGTGGCCAAGTAACAATATTTGATAATTTATCATTTTAGCTGTAGCCTAGATAAGAAAAAAGTACCTGGAATTCAAATTAAATACAATTTTGATCATTACAATGCAATTTTTGCTAACGCACAACTCTAACCGCTAAACTTAGTGACAAATTATCGATTATGTTCATTATAGGTTTTATTTAGACAACAGACTGAAGAACAATCTAATCTTCAAGATACAAGAAATTGCAAGACTATTTATTTCTCCGTGTTATTACGCTCATTAGAGAAACGCAAAATAAATAAAATTGGTTCAAGTATTCACCAAAATAATTATTACTAAAAATTTTGCATAACTAACTTTATTTATCATTCTCAAGTAATTTTATTGGTGAAAGATCTATAATTCAGCCAACAGAAATTTGACATTATTTAATGGAACGTATTTTGGCTCGTAATTAACTTCGTTTTGTAACTAACTCTGGTACATTTGTAACCATATCGCTGCAAAAACATCTAAGCTTTGACTTCCAACTTGGCTGTGCATTCGATTACGGAAGACTAGGAAGATTTTATTTGATGCAAACTAGAGTATTATTTTTCTATCAGAATCAGATTTCGAGGGTTTTTTCCAGGTTAATTGTTACATGATTGGAAATGGTATATAAAATGAAAAGGCAGTAAAAATAACGTAATTTTAATTTTATTCAAACAATTCGTCTTTAAAACCCCACTTTTTTAAGATTCACATTTCTTTTAAATGTGAAAGTTAAACACTGTTCTTTATGTGCAAGTAATTTATTGCTTTTTTTACTACATTTACTCTGCTGGAATCAAAGCTGCAGTAGATCTGCCAGAAGATGACGTATATTACGAAATATAATGTAACGTAGAGTGAGATTTTAGTTTAACTACCAGAACCACGCATAGCGTCAACCTGAGAGGCCCGTAGTTGCAGAACTAACAAACGAAAATGAATAACCCGAACATTATTTAAATTCAGTATCAATGGTCAGTCTCTGCAATGATTACTCTCTTCTTTAGTAGTAGGGTGACTACAGGACATTTTAATTTCTATTGGTCATAACGGCCACATTTGTCTACCAAACTCTACTATAAATGATGTAGTAAAATAATTACTTCTTAATAGCTTGAATTTTGTCTAACACCTAAGATAAAATAATAGCGCAATGGCATTTGCATTGTATTGAACAGTGCGGAAGGATTTGCCAGGTGAAAGTCCAAATTACTTGAAAATACATGGTCGAATTCACCATTTCGTTTTACTCAAGGTTCGATTGGAAAATTGACCAGCGCAGTGGACATAGCCTGTTAGTTAAAGATAAAACTATTGACCCAGAAAAAAAGAAATAAGATTAACAAGTAATATAAAAAAAAATTAAAGTCAATTCCTACTTAGGTCAAAAAGAAAATATTTTTTCCAGAGATCTACACTCTTTGCCACTGACGGTATTTATTCCTAAATTTATATCCTGCTAAATACCTTACATAAGAGAAACTTATTTTCGAGTACGGGAGAATTTCCTTCCGTCCCAGGCGAGGTTCGATCCTGCGACTTTATGGTTACGAGCTCAGAGCTTAACCGACTGCGCTATTAAGACTTGTGAGTGAGTGCTTTTAAATGGGACTAATGTCTGAAATAAGTCGGCTGGGTGTTGATATTTTTTCTCTCATATAAAACTAAAATTAATTAATTAAATTTAATTATTGAATTAATATTTCAAAAAACTGTATGAACATCAAGTGTCATCCACTACAAGTTTTAAAAAAATGTATTTGAACTTGAGTGGATGAATAAAAAGTATTTTATTAACGATTGAAAATTTGAACAAGATATATAAATATACATAGGGTGAGTGTGAAATAATAGTAGGAATTGAAAAATGCTTAAAAAAAGGCTAAAATCCGATCAGTGGGACAATTAAATGGCTCTCGCTCCTGCTTTCAAAGTGGTAGCCCGCCTTCTTTGCGCCTGGAGAAGAAAGACAAAGTTATTTTGGAAGGCCTGGCGCATTTCTTAATTTTACGGTGTTATTAAGAAGTTTTTTGTTTTTATCCGTGTTTACTTGTTTCAGAGCCACTTTTACCAAGCAACAGTGCCCACCAATCAGGAGAGGTTGCGAATCATTTTCTTGTTGTGAATATCGTGATGGTCAGATTACACTGTAAAAAAAGAATTGTTGATTTTATAGTATAATACTGGAATTCCAGCTGCCAGTATTAACACGTAAAATATTTTTTTTTTTCAACCATTGGAAAAATGGTTGTTCTTTTCGGTCGAGAATGGATCTCTTGACGTCATCACTTTATTTTTTAAGCGTTTTTAACGAAATTCTGTAACTTTAGAAGAATTTTTAACGAAATTCCGTAACTTTAGAAGAATTTTTCTTTGAATAGGCAATAGAAATGCATAAAATCGTTACAAACATGTTAAAGTTACAAAAAGGATAGATGCAAACTATCAGATATGACAAAAAAGCCGAATTCAAAAATGGACGTCGGATGAGAAATCGTCTGATGAAGCAAAAAACGTGGTCTTCAACTTTAAGTTCCTCAAAATACCTTTAGCTCAGACATCCATCTAAACAAAAGAGTTAAAGCAATACTTAAATTTTGCTTAGGGGATGGTCTACAAATAGAAATTGTACCAAACTTTAAAAATTTCAATGCTAACACCTAAAGTTATCATCATCATATTTGAGTATTTCGGTTTATTCTACATTCGGATACCAAACGGGAAGTCAGTAGATAGGGAATGGGACTCCTGCGTCAGCAGCAGGCGGTGGCGGCGAGCCTGCTGCTGAGATCCTACTATAGTAGGTGGGTGGAATAGCTAGCGTAGGGAAGCTATGTTATAGTAGGGTGGGACGAATAGGTCTGCTATAAGACGGGGGGGGAGGACATTTAATAATAAAAATTTTAAATATCTTATAGTACGAGGTAACGGTTATGGTGGAGTCAGAACACTGCCCTGTTTTCCAATAGTTGTTGTAATTTGTTAAATTCGAATTTTTTTTTCAGTGTAGTTTTATGTTTAATTTGAAAACAAGTAGTCGGTTTGCTTTCTAAACATAGTGGGAGTTACACGGTTTTCCTTATCCCTTGAACAAATGGTGAGCGAAATACGCCGTAGAATGACCAATATGGACAAAGAAAGATGAGGAATTTTAGGAAAACACCGATCTATATTATGAAAATTGGACTTATGTATTTCACAGCTATTACGCGATAATATAACGAATTACAGGTTAAAACGGACATGAGTTTATTGTAAGAATTCGTGAACCTTATAACAGCTCGCAGAATTTCGAAACATAAATTATTTTCCAATATATTAAAATCTATTTTATCTTTTACTGACATTTTTGTAATAAATTCAAATGATGGCAACTGGGTTATAAAATTTTTATAGAAAAAAAAAAGAAAATAGAAAATAATGGGGATTGTCATATCTTAAAAGAGAAAATACATTTAATTCAAATAGATGCTGTTTAATATTCCTAAGGTTCCTAAAATTAAATGAATTGCAAAATTAAATGGCACTTAAAAACAAAAAACTGGCGCGACGTTGCGAGTATTTTATAAAAGACTTTGCATTCAAATACCAGGTAATGAGATAATCCAAAAGTGACTGAAAAAATAAGGGAACGCAATATATGCAATTTATTCTACTAAAATAATTATATTACAGAGCTAATCTTCTGTAATCGGATCCACAGCCAAAGTTAGGCTCAAACATGAGCAATCCTGATAATAATTATAGTTTCAAGTGTATCAGAATTATAATCTTTTTTTCACAAAAAAAAAAAAAAAAAACGAACGATTTTAATATAATTTAGCATATTTATCAAGAGCATTTCCTTTGATTTGTTTAAATATAGATATTTTTCTGTCTTCTTCAACAAAATTAATACATAAATTTACATATGTTTTTATTTGGTAAAAATTTTGTTTCTTACAAAAAAATAAATAAATAAATAAAAAATAAAGTAAAAATATTTTATTGTGAAGTAAAAAGAAAAAAAATATATTTTACTGAATTAACTCACGTCCTGGTGAAGCATAGTTAAATTAAACATAAAATTACTTACCCAGAAAAGAAGAAACAAGATTCAAAAGACTAAAAAAAAAAAAAAAAAAAAAAAAAAAAAAAAAAAAAAAAAAGATAAAATTCCATAAGTGGGACAATTACATGACTCTCGCTCCTGCCTTCAAAGTGGTAGCACGCCTTCTTTGCGCCTGAAGCAGCAGAAAGACAAAGTTATTTTGGAAGGCCGGGTGCATTTCTTAATTTTGTGGTGTTATTCAGTTGTTGTATCGACATAAGATGAACGTGAGCAATAACAATAATTTAATTGATATATAAAAGAAAATGTTTATTATCGTCACAGTATGATTGACAAAACGGTTAGATATACCCTTCGACCAATTTCTTCGAAAATGTATACACAGTTCTTGCGACAGTGGTTTGTAACTTACTCGTATTCACCAATTGGAGCTTAATCGAAATCATAGTTTTGGTGCTATCGTGTTCACTCACGATTGTGACCGTCGCATACATACCGACATCACCGAAAAAACACCAAAAACGAACTTTGAGGACCTGAAAACATAGGAACGTTCTAATATACAAGCATAAATACACACATGCACATGGAATAGATTTTAAAATAGTGAAAACACAGATTCCGGGAACCTTAAAATATGAAAATATACAAATACTATTTCCATAATCAGGATTTTACCATGATTACTCTACTTTCTTTACACTGTATGTGTGCGGAGAGTAAAAATTGTGTATCTTAATTAATAAAACTAAAAATTTTGCATAACCACATCATTTTCAGAGAGATTTTATTTTAGCAGCTTCAAGAATATGAGACCAAATATCAAAGAGCAAAGTGCTTTCGCCTGTTAAAAAGACGTGCCTTTTATTGAGAAAATTTCAACGTTTTGTTGTAATTGCAATAAAATCAAGCGATTCTCAAAATGTAGTTTTTATTGAAGCTACAATTTAATTATCATTTCTCATTATTATAAAGAATTTAGCAAAATGTTATGAACCTTTTATAAATGTAAGTATGCAATTAGGTTTTTGTCCGCCCCCCCCCCTCCCCTTCCACTTAAAAATTGAAAGATGTTAGCTAATGCAAACGTACTGTGTTTATTTTAAAAGATTAGTTTTATTTCTTCTGTTTAACTTCAATATTTTCAAGCATAAGTATAACAGTATGACGAAAGTAATACATTTTAATGTTTATTGGTTATATATATAGCTTCAACTATTTTCTATCTTTATTGCATACACGACAATAACTGCTGTAGAAATTCACTTCGTTGTATAATGAGTTTCTTCGCTCATTTCAGTTATTCCCAAAAGGTTTTAAAGGAAAGATTCTGAGATATTAGTTTTGAACTACAGACGATACAGTAAAGAGTAAAACACTTTTTTCCGAAATGTTTATTACCCTTTCTGTTTCATAAATTTTTATCGCATGTTTTTTTTTTAAGTAAATACATTCATTTGTAGTTCGGAAGAAAATATTGCAATGGATATCGCAATTATATGAAGGTGAATTAAGAATTTTAAAAAAGAATTTAGTGCCGATAATTTACATTCGAATGAAGTCAGCAGAAAATAAATAATTATGCTAAAAGAAGGGGACACTGAACAATAAATAATTTTATCTGCAGGTTCGTTCATATTGGGCCATATCTTCCGTTGAAACTGTTCTTCCATTCTTTTTTTTTATGTATACCGCTAACCAGGCCTTTACCTGCCCGGCATGAGTGCCTAGCTTGACGGGTTAGGAGCGGGGCGGAAATCGCCTGATCACACCATGGCTGTGATCCGCCTGACTATAGATTTGTTGACATCGCTGCAGTGCTTGCTCTTTTGTGGTTTGCAACAGTTATCTTTGTTTACCGGTTCAAGGTTTCTATTTAACTTTGCTGAATTGGAAAAGGTCTCGTAATTTAGAACTTTGGTCAAGTGACGAGACCCTCACCTGACTAGGCACCCCCAGAGGTATGATTCACAGGTAACTTGGAGGGCTTTGCACCCGCGACAGATTTTACATGCACCAGGCGTCTTTAGCGTACATAGTTTTGCATATTTGTCGTCTCTGTTGACTTGTCACGCTCATGGTAGATTGTCGCTGTAGTGTTTATCGCCTTTTTTAGGGACTGATTTCACTTTTCAAACAAATTTCTCACAAATTTTATTTGTCTCTGACAGGGTGTTTTGCCGTTTTTATGGGCTCACCCCTGTTGTGGGTTGTTTCTGTCTGTTATCATTCGTTGGGTTTTGTCTCTTTCTTCATAAATTGACATCATCTCCCAAGTGAACGAGCATAAAAAATTCCTTGGAGCTATAGTAAACGTTTGTAACCGCAGTTGACATTGACGCTACTGTCAGCCAATGAGAGTCACCAAATTGAGTATAGATGTGCCCTTGGATCACTAAAAAAACGTTGGATGATGAAGAACTCTCTTCGCTGAGAGAAAATTTTAAACAGAAACTAACAGTACAGAAGATACATAGTACAGAAAATAAAGTACAAAAGATACAGAAAATTAATTGCAAAATATGCAGAAAATTAATGCATTTAATAATAGTACAAAAAATATACCAGCAGAGCTGTGGCCCTAACTTTTCGTGGCATATATCGTGCCGATGTTTTAGAAATTTGGCTCTGATCGCAGTTGCTTGTCTAAGTTGCTCAAATGTTTGTCAAATTACTCGCTGTGTAGTTTAAAATACTACGCATAGTCTTATAAAATATTTTAATTATAACTAGATCAACATGGTCCAAAAAAGATATTTTAATTATAAATAATTTAAAACTTTAGTCGTTTTGCTCGTCACAGAATTCAGGCGCACAGAGAATGAAAATATCCAAATAAAAATTGAATAACAGATTTGTGAAAATAAACCGGGAAAAATTTATAAATAAAAATAGCTATCAATAATTCAATCAAATTATTTCACACTAAGGTTGTGGCGGACACTTCGGCCAGTCAGCTAAAAAAGTAACCATAGCACAGAAATTAACAATAACAATGATTTATTTTAAACAGTAAATCGGGATGGTGGCAGTGGAACGTGTACTTTTAAGCTGACACTGATTAAAATTAAGCTTGAAACACTGAATTGAGTGGAAAAATACTATTTCCAACATATTCACTAAATTCAAGCTAACTTACAGCAAAATGGCTACTCTGATCGTGCACACGAACCTAAATAAAGATCGCTAGGAAGACTGTTAGCACTATAAGCTGTTACTGAAGACACTAAAAAAATGTCACTTTACGATGCTGTAATGGCACAAAGAAGGAAATCCTGTGGATTCGAACTCTTTAGTTTATATTACACAGATGCATCCAAGTAGGGAGAAACAGGTCATCAAGCGATGATGGATGATCTCTCAGAACCAACAGGGACACCCCAAAAACAAAATTTGTTTTATGTAAATACACATTAAAATGGAACAAGAACGAAAAATCATGAGTCAAGCATAGATTATGTAATATTTTCAAACCCTTCAAAATAATTTTACAAACCTTTACCGTTTAATAATGTGAAAGATGATTAAACAAGGGATGACAAGGGATGACTTCCCCAGCGCACAACGTATTTAAAAACCCAATTTCAGGAATTACCAACAATATTCGAAAAATAATCGAACGCTTTTGTGCAGCTCTGCATATGATCTATAGATTTGTATATATACTACATAAAATGCTAAATTTAACTTCAGTTAGGAAACGCGTAGCACAGTTTAAAATTCCTCTTCTGGAATTTCCGTCCATAAACGGAAAGGTACACGAGAACATTTGTGCTGCCCTGTATAATCTGTAGAATTTATACACACCAAGTAATAAGCAAACAATCAGTTAAATTAAAAACTCGATCAGCAACTGAAAAGGCACTTCCAGCAGTTATTGTTAACAAACAATACCGAATTCTTTTGTGTGCCCCTGTAAAAATACGATGAATGCTATACACACAATATCCTATAGTAAGTCTCTTGTAATGCACCTTAGTGATATATATCAATTTCAATATGTTTGAAATAGTGAAACATTATTAAAATAAACTGCAAACGATTTTTCCCCATAGACCGTAATGTAACGTAATTCTTTTGAGTGTTCGTGTAAAAAAAATTATAAGTGCTACACACTTCATTTTCAATACCGAACTCGCCATAGTAAACCTCAATAACATATATTAATTGCATGACAAAACGAATATATGTACACGAGTTAACGCACAGACAGACAAACAGACGGCAGACAGACAGACAGACAAACCGAATTCCTAAAGTTGAAAAGTGTTAAAAATGCTTCATTAAGATATGTAAATCACTCAAAATTTGAAGCCTGGATTCAGCCGTAACCTTCGAGAAACCCAAGGCTATGATACTCCCCAAAATACAGAGGTGGTAAGCAACGTTTTCGTCCAGTGTCGAACATGGGAAGACGTTCTGTTCTACCAGAAATTATTATTAGAATTTATTTCTGTGGAATATATATATTTTTTTTTTAATTTGGGGAAAATGTATATAAATGAATGCAAAAAAGTATACATGGAGTTACTATTTCATTATTATTATCGTTTAACTTGCTTCATTTTTGTTTTTAAAAAATCATGAATATCTATTTTGCTCGCTTTAAGACTCAAAGAATCTATAAGTCTTTAAAAATATGCATAAAAAATCTATTACATAGTTATATTTGTATATAAAAATCATAATTATAGAAATAACCACTAGAATTTTGTTCTTAAATATTTTGAAATTTATTTTTTATAAATGAATATAAAAAAACATACATGGAATTATTATTTTATTTTTATTATAATTTTACTGTCTTCATTAATATCTGAAAAAATTCTTCAATTTCTCAAAGGAATGATATAAAAGATTAATGAAAATGCTTAAAAAGTTGTACTATAGTTATATTTGAAAATAAAAATCATCATTATAGAAATAATCACTGGAATTTATTTCTTAGAAAGTTTGGAGAAAAGGGATGCAAATGAATGTTGAAAACATACGTGAAATATAAATCCACTTGGACACTACACTGTTGAATAGTTATTTTAAAAAACTTAGACCTATGGAGGAATTTATTTTTAAAAGTTTGAATTTAACACCAGAAGTTTGGCTAAGATACGTGGACGATATCTTTATCACATGGAATCATGGAAAGCAGGCACTCCTCTCCTTCCTCTCAAAAATAAACGAAATAGACGAAAATATTAAATTTACGTTGGAAATGGAAGAAAATTCATCGCTGCCATTCCTGGATATTCAACTAATTAAAGGTGACAACAACTTAAAACGTAAAGTCTATCGTAAACCTATGAGAAGTAACACAATAATCCCATTTAATGCCTCTACAACTTTTACTTATAAGATTGCTGCCTTCAATTCGTTCATCAAGCGTGCTTTTCTGGTCTGTTCAAGTGAATTCATCCAAGATGAACTTAATTTTATCGGAGATATCGCCGTAGACCATGGATTCCCTGCTCATCACGTACAGAGAATTATAGAAAAATTCAATGGCCATTTAATTCAGCATCCTGTCCCTAACAATAATAAACCCAACTATCGGAAATTCCAATATATACCTATTTTATTTGAAAGGATTAAAAAGGCCCTCATTAAATACCATCTTATTGCTGCCCCCTCCCCAGAAAATTGGTTGACTTAGTTTCATGTAAATTAGATCCTATCCCCCCTGATCAATTCGCAGGTGTTTATGAAATCCCAATTAGCTTAATATAATAGTATAAATAATAATAGTATAATTTTTTACATTGGTATGACTAAAAGAAAGTGTTTGGAAAGGTTAAAAGAGCATAAAAACGACAAAATTTGGAAAGTTATCCACTGCACTCTCCCAGTTTTACGCTAAAAATAATGATATTGTAATTAATTTCGAAAAAGCAAGAATTATCTATAGGTTCAATAATTCATTTAAAGCCGCTATTAGGGAATCATTAGAGATTAAAATTAGGAAGGATTATAGTTGTAATGATAACTTTTCTTTCAACATACCTAGTTTATGGAATACATTTTTAACCCTCCCTTCCTCCCCCCCCCCCCCCCCCCATAGTTAATTCATAATTTAAGTTTTTTCGCGCTGTGGTCAACAGAGGGCGCCAGCTTATTTTATTTTTATTTTTTCCAAGCTGTTGATTTCAATATTCTCGCGTCGAAATTTAAGGTCAGTAGTCGTTTGTGTTGTTTCCGTCCCCGAGGATGGCTTTGGGTTTAAAGCCGAAACATGTAGGATTTTAACTTTTTTATGAGTTTAAAACAATTTACACTGATTTTAGCAACTAACAAATCATACGTGAAATTATTTAAATATTATAATTTTTCTTGCTTCATTAATATCTGAAAAAAAAAATCCCTAATTTGTACTTTGCTTGCTTAAGATTAAAAGCAATGTACAAATTATTTTAAAAATGCTTAAAAAATCTATAATAGTATTAATAATTATTTAAAAATCACCATTATTGCAATAAGCACAAGAAGTTATTTCTTTAAACTTCGGATAAGAAGTTTATAAATGAATGTTAAAATCATACATGACATTATTTATATTTAATGATTATAATTTTTTCTTGCTCAATTAACACCTGGAAAAGAAATAATTTTATTTGTCCTTTGTTTGCATAAAATTTAAATCATTGATATGAAAATATTTGGGAAAAATGAATATAAATAAATGCAAAAAGCAGACATGTAAATATGAATCTAATGTTATTGTCTCATTTACTGTACTAATATTCTGAAAATTTTCTCATTTATTTTCTTGACACTAACATTTGTATTTTTTTTAACATAAATGCGAAGATTTTTACAATAAAATATTATCAACTTAAGGAATTACAACCGTGTGTAAAAAGTATCAATATTAAACCATCATTAAGACTAATTTATTGAATATTGTTAATTAAAGTATACATAAATGAGCATACAAGAATACATTTGAAGATATGTATTATTATTACTATATGCTTTTATAAGCTATTTGTATAAAAGTTTATTTTTGTTTAGTTATATTACATCGTAAGATGAAAACGTCCACCATGTTTATTTACTGTCACGGCCTTGTATATCAAAGGTTATGATTCAGCCTTGTTTGATATTCCCAAATGCTGTGCGTAATAAAATCTTGAACATAAACCGATACATGAGACGTAACTTGAGTTAAATCTTCTCATAATAAACAATTAAAATTAATTAATTAATTCTATATTGGCTCAATTTACTCATTATAATCCATTTTAAAAGCAAATATTTGCTATTTAATCCAGTATATTAATAGTATTGCAGCTTTGGATGTATAAAAAAAGATTGAGGATAACTATGCTGAAATACAACCACTATCAATCTAACTCTCTTCATTGCGTACTTTTTGTGGGAGTCTAAAGGAAATTCCCTTTTAAGAAAAATGGAACATAATTACTTTATGTAGCCATTTTGTTATTTTGAAATATTAGGGGATTTTTTCTCCTACGAGCTACGCTCGCCAACCTTCGTCCAGACACCGCAAGCTCTAAAAACATGCTAAATTGCTCTGTTTTAAAATTATTATCCGATTACGGAAGATTGAATAATATTAACACTACCAGTGGCGAAATTCTGTGATCGGGTTGCCATTCATTTTCCTTTCAGTGGAAGATTTTCTTGTCACAAGACCGCATCCACCGCTGTCACGACAGCTGACGGCTGTTTTAGTAATTCATTGATTAAGAGCAATTACACATTTGAAAGTAAGCTGATATAAAATGATAAAGTAACAAATGTCGCTGCCTTCCGGACTTTTGTAACATCTTAGAAGGAAAGTTATCTTTTAGATGCCATAAGAAAATCGTTTTAAATATGACGTTTTAAATATATTGTTTTAAACGTGACATTTTAAATATGTCGTTTTAAGTATAACATAATTTTCACCTTTGAATACTTGTACGTAATAATTAATTATTATTATTTATTTTTCTTAGTTTTTTAATATTCACTCGTAAATATATTTTTTCAACCTAAAAGAGTTTAGACATGTTGTTTGGGCTTTCCAAAATCTAGCAACATTACATATAAACGGCTGTTTCAAACTATAAATCAAATCTTAATGAAATTTTGAATAAAAATTTGGAATAAAACTTAAAAATTAGACAAATTTAAAAAAGGATTGGACACCACGCACCACAATCTAGTCAAGCATATGCCTGCAAAACATGGTTTAATTGCTATGCGTAATTTTTGGTCCTATAAAACTTATTTAACTGAACTATCTTGACCGATTTCAATATTAAATACAGCTTAAAATAATTCTTAGATTTAAAAACTATCTTCTTCACCGTGTTTATCAAACAATTTCTCAATAAAAACTACCAATTTTCATAACTTTATATGCAATAGTTTTCTTAATATTATATCAGAAATATTAATCTTGATCGATTTCAACGTTTAATAGCGCTTAAAATAATTCTTCGATTTGAAAACTGTCTCCTTCAACGTTGTAATAACTCCTCTATACCGACCCGATAAAAGATAGTGAATGGTAGCGCGATCAGATCGTTTGGTAAAGAGAATTATCTCGCATAAATTAGAAAGTAGAATTTATTGTATAACAATATTAATTCTAATAAAAATATGTACAAGAAAGTTGATTACAGCATTTGATTATTTTTCGTGAGTCAATCGCTAATAAATTAATGTTCTCTTGACTCTGAGTATAACTGGAACCAAACTAAAGTCTCCAAATGTTACGATCAGTCGTAACTTCTAGCCAGAGTTCATACGGATCAAGGCACGTCCGTTCCTTCTCTTTCGGAAAAACTACTCGTTCTCAAACATTCAGAGTTTAAGAACTCTCACTCTAGCACGGGTCGTGCTTTTCTCTTCACTAGGATTTATACCTGATACCTGCCGTATCAAAACACATAGAGGTCAGGCCTCACTAGCGCTTCTACTGCGCTAAGTCCGGAAACTCTCGTTCCTTCCCCCCTTTTACCAGAGAGTCACCACTCTCTGTTCGATCTCTCCAAACAACTCCTCTCTCTAACTTTTTCATCCTCGCAGGGGAAGTTCTTCTGGGGGCGGGGTTTTGTCGTGGCGGGTCCCTCGAAACTCTCCAGCCTCTTAGCAGCCTTGAGATCCCTCTGTTTCGTTTTCACTAAGTCCGTCATTGGACGTTCTAAGACAAAGGGCAAAGTTTCGGGCGCAAACCTAAAAATCGTGTGCAGAGATCGCTTCTCTCGCAGATGCTCTCGTTCCCACGACCTCGGCAAGGATCAAAGCATAAGACCCCTCTTTGGGTAACACCTTACCACTACATCACTGTCCGAACTTTCCGCTCACAGTACAATAGAATTCGGCGTCTGCTAGTCTTCAAGGCAAAAATAGCGAGGGAAGGTATGCAGTTAAGTGTACTCACAGGAAATGCTAGAATGACACATCGTGCACCTGGATGAGGAGGCCCAATTCTTTACAACACCCCCTCCTCAAACGATTCTTAAGGGTGAAACACTAAGAATCTCTAAGAGTCGGATAAAGAATTGCAAGCTCAAATTACATCAGAGTGGCAAGAAATAAAACACAATGAAAGATAAAAAATAAAACAACTTAAAATAATTTTATACAAAAGTTTATCAAGAAATCTCATTAAACTCGACTCAGACAATCAACATGCGGAATGTCTTTGCCTGGGCGATGAGAAATTGCCTAATTATAAGGTTAGAGACAAGGACCACCTTAACAACCTGGGATTATTTCCAGAATTTCTTTTTAGAAATACCAAGGGATTGTGATCGTTTTCGATAGAAAAGTTTTGTCCATCAATATAATGCCTTAACTTTTTTATCGCAAAAATAATTCCAGCACACTCTCTTTCAGTGGCGCAGAAACTTTTCTCACTATCAGCAAATTTGCGACTTAAATATATTATGGGGTGCTCTTCCGATCCCTCTCTTTGAGCCAATACCACGCCAATACCTAAGTCACTAGCATCAGTTTGTACTATGAATTCTTTCTGAAAATTAGGAGCGTATAGCACCGGTTCTTCAGTAAGTTTCATTTTCAAAGTCTCAAAGGCTTTTCCCATTTCGTCGCTCCATGCAATCTTTTATTTTTTATTTTTCCCTTTAAGCGCCCTCGTTAATGGTTCTACAATCACTGCATAATCTTTTATGTACCGGGAATAATATCCAGCCATTCCCAAACATCTACGAATTTCAGTTTTCGATTTCGGAACCGGTAATTCCTTAATTGCCCTTACTTTCGCCTCAGCTGGCCTCCGTCTTCCCTCCCCTACAATATGCCCAAGATATTTTACGGTTTTCTGAGCGAACTTGCATTTCGCCAATTTGATTTTCAGTTTCGCGTCATTAACCCTTTTTAATACTATTTCTAGATGACGCATATGGTCCTCCCAACTGTCTGAAAAAATCGCCATATCATCTAGATACGGTAAACAGAATTCCTCAAGCCCTCTCAATACTATGTCCATAAATTTTGAGAACCTGTAGGATGCATTCAGGAGTCCAAAAGCCATGACCAGAGGGAAATAGGAACCAAAGCTTGTAACAAAAGCCGCTAATTTTTGAGCCCTCGGGGTCATTGGAATTTGCCAGTAGCCCTTCGTTAGATCTAAAACCGTAATATACTTAGCACTAGAGACTTTTTCAACTCTTTGTTCAATATTGGGTAAAGGATAAAATTCTACCTTTGTGATGGCATTTAGTTTGCGGTAATCTATACAGGGTCTCGGGTCCTTTCCTGGAGTTTCCACGAGAATAATCGGAGAGCTAAATTCAGATTCGCCTTCTACTATAAGATTTAACTCTAACATTCGCTTAATTTCTTTGCGCAATATTTCCGTTTGTCTGGGTGATGTTCTGTAGGGTCTCGAACGAACGGGTTTTAGTTCCGACAATTCTATGTCATGCTCGATTAGATCGGTACGCCCTGGGTCATTCGAAAATACAGTCCCATAACGGTCCAATAAATTTTCCAACTGTTTCAATTGCTCGGAAGTGCATCTAGTTGTTAAATCACTCTCTCTTACGACTTCATCGAACTTATAAACTACGGAATCGGCACAGGGAAAAACTATATCTAAATCTTGTTTATCCTCAACCTCGTTTATCACTCGCGTTAAGATATTTACTAACTCCACCCGTTTTTTATAAGGTTTTAATAAATTCACATGATAAATCTGGGATTTTTGTCGCCTCCCAGGAACATTTACAATATAATTTGTTTCTGAGGTTTTCGATTCAATCTTCCCGGGTCCTATCCAGCTAACTGACATTTTATTTGGTTTACAGGTTGCCAAAACCAGTACCTCATCTCCCACGTTAAATTTTCTTTCAACGGCCTTTTTGTCAAACCAAAATTTCCTTTTTTCACGTTCTGCTGACATGTTTTCAACGGCTAAATTTTGACACCTTTTTAATCTGTTCGTGAGGTTAAACACATATTCCGTCACTAGTTCATTTTCCTCCGCCTCTCCCATCCATTTTTCAAACAATAATGTTTCCGGGGTCCTCAAATTTTTTCCGTGCACTAGTTCAGTGGGGCTGAACCCAGTCGAATTATGCGGTACCGTCCGTAATGCTAACAATGCATAAGGCAAGTTTGCTTCCCAATTCGACCCGTTTTCTACACAAAGCACTTTCAAAAGCCTCTTAACCGTCCTGTGCCATCGTTCAACACTGTTACTTTCAGGTCGACACACACTTGAGTTTCCTATCTTAACTCCGAACTTTTTAAGAAAGGCGGTCGTTAAATCGCTAACAAAGCTCCGGCCCAAGTCCGTCTGGATTTTCCTTGGAAATCCTAATCTACTGAATATCATCATTAGGCCAAAAGAAGTACCGCAATACTTTATCTTTAGTTTTCGTTTCCCCTAGGTGAGACGAAATTCCTTCATGACACGCGCCTAATATATCAACTCGAAATTTCAAAGGAACAACCACCTGAGTCCTCTCGTTCCCGCGATTATCCTTCGTGTTTCTTATTATCAGAGAATTTCTTATTTCAAAGTGGAACTTTTTAAATTTAGCCTTTTCTCTAATCTCTTCGAGTGATGGATCGCTGTCTTGTTCCACTTTAAAATCCTCTCTCCCTATCTTAGCCAGATTCGTAAATCCGTCTTCGATCAATAATGGCAGCAAACCTTTGTCTAAACTCTGCAACTCGATGGGATTATCTATCCCCTCACCCTTTTCTTTAGAATTCAACGTTTGCGTTTCACCGCATTCGCGAAAATTTTCCTCTGCTTCTTCTTTCTCTTTCACCGAATTCAAAGTTTCCGCTTCATCGCGTCGGTGAACATTCTCCCCTTCCTTATCGGAAAACATAATCCGCTTATCTTCCAGCTTTGGAGTATGGTCAATTTTTTTCTTTTGAGCCCGCGTCAAAACTGCATTTACTAACTCGGGTTTTATATTCGCCTGCTCTAATAACTTTTGAGATTGATTACCCAATAAATAATAATCCATGTCTGAATCACTATTATTTACTCCTGCCTTGGTTTCAATGATTCCTACACCTTCAATTTCTAAAGTGACTTCTGCTATAGGTAAGCAGTACAATTTCCTGTCCACCGGGGTTTTAATCCAAACATGATCTCTATTCAAATTATCTTGACTGACTAAATGGTGCGGGACCAAATCTATCTGGCTCCCACTGTCCCTTAAGGCAGTTACTTGAATTCCATTCACTAGAATTTTACTTAAATAGGGGGAGAAAGCTTCCTCAAGTGTTGGCTCACAATTCAAGTGACTGACACGCGCAGCTTCTTTCTTTTTAATTTCGGGACAATTAACTTTGTAGTGCCCGCTTCGAAAACACGCATGACACTTAACTTCTCGCCTTTTTTCGAACGCCTTTTCCCTATCTTTGTTGTCACTTCGATCCCTCCAGTTATAATTAATCTCTGGATTTCTGTTACCGTTTCGCCCATTTTCAAAAGTCCTGGGTCTTTCAAAATTCTTCTCTAAACGCAGTTTCGGATTCCACGTCTTTTTAGAGGGGCGCTTGATTGCCTCGTACGCATCTAAAAGCCTTACTAATTCTTCCGGGTCTTTAATCTCTGCCCAGTTATCCATAAAATGTTCGCGCATTTCTGGAGACGCCCTCCGTTTGATCTGGTCCGTGACAAGCAAATTTTTCAATCCTTCAAAATCCGAAACTTGTAAGCATGACAGCCATCCTTCTAAAAAACTATTAAGTTCAAAGATCAGGTCCTTCCAAACTGAATTAGGATTTCGGGGATGCTGACTAAATTTTTGTCTGTACGTCTCTGCATTCAAACGATATCCTTCTAACAATTTTTCTTTCACATATTGAAAATCATCAATTTTGTCTTCGGGTTCTCTCAAAATTAACTCGGCCATTCCCACAGGTAATAATGATAGTAAGTTCGTCACCAACTCATCCGAATTTAGATTACATTTTTTTGCCTGTCTCTCGAATAAATTCAAAAACAACGAAATATCCGAATTCTTTTCATCAAAGCGATGCATAATTGTTTTTAGGGGTAAATGATTCGTTCTAACTGAGATGCTACTGGATGCGGTACTCCGGTCATCTGACTCTTGTGTCGCTTTTAACATAGCTAACTCATGTTCGCGCTCTTTCTCTTTTTGAAGTCTATCGTTCTCTTCCTTCTCTGTCAATAATTTATTTTCCCTGACTTTTTCTAACAGTTTAATTTGCGCTAAGGCTAGCTCTTTATCAAATCCCTCTGACGACTCTATTTTTTTTTATAATTTTCGGTACTGTATCATTCTCTTCTAAAATGACCTCAAATTCGCAAGCTAACGTTTGCAAATCAGCTTTCCTAAAATATTTAAGTCCGACATTTTTAAAGTTTAAAATTAGAAATTATCTTTCCCACAATTATAAAACAATACAATAAGATTAAATGTAATTTCTACCAAGTGCACTAAAATAATACTGAAATATACACTCATAAAAAGTACGCATAACAATAATATATAAGAAATATGCAACATATAAAATTAAGCAACCCTATTCTCTCGTACACATTCACCTTGGTAATTGGTTATAAAATACATATGGGACAAATTTTACACAAAACAACAATTTCAATTTCAAAAAGCACAGTAAAAATATTTTAAATTGCAAAAGTCTTATTCAATTCCTTTCTCTTTTAATCAATGGTGGTCTTAGTCTCTGCATCCACTCTTAAAAAAATTTAGAATAATTCACAAAAAACATATAAAATCAACTCTGTTATCGTAAAATATGAAATGCGTTCGATAATTTTTTTTCAATGATCTCTCATTTATAGATTCAGCTAAAATTTTGTAACACTGCACAACTCTCAGTTTGCATTAAATTAATTCAACAATAATTTAATTTTAACTACAAGATTTGTCTATTAAATAAGTTACAGTTATATCGGAAATATCTCATCATACTTTTTTTTCTACCGGAAAAATTTCTCAAAATATTTACTCTCACAAAAATAAACATACAACTTTTTTTTTTTTTTTAAGCCTACAACACCTATACAAACACTAATAACAATTAAAGCCACTCTGAGTATAAAAAGAGCTTACCTCCATTACTAAGAGTCTTTCAGGGCGTCAGAAGCACAGACTTCAGAGATTCTCAGGAGCACAGACGGGGTTCTCTATCACACTTTTCGGATGGGGACTCTTCCGGATGGGGGAACACTCTCCAGAATTCTTGGTAGATTTCTCTTTCTGATGGGGGAACACTCTCCAGAATTCTTGGTAGATTTCTCTTTCTGATGGGGGAACACTCTCCAGAATTCTTGGTAGATTTCTCTTTCTGATGCTGTGTTGATCCACAGGGGCGTCTAAGGAGACTCAGGTCACAAGTCACAAGGAGACTCTTTCTTGGAGCACTTTGATGATTTAAATTTCAGAGTCCACTCTTTGTCTTTAGAGAATGTCATTAATTTTTGCTAATTAATCCATCACCGCAAGCCACCAGTTGTAATAACTCCTCTATACCGACCCGATAAAAGATAGTGAATGGTAGCGCGATCAGATCGTTTGGTAAAGAGAATTATCTCGCATAAATTAGAAAGCAGAATTTATTGTATAACAATATTAATTCTAATAAAAATATGTACAAGAAAGTTGATTACAGCATTTGATTATTTTTCGTGAGTCAATCGCTAATAAATTAATGTTCTCTTGACTCTGAGTATAACTGGAACCAAACTAAAGTCTCCAAATGTTACGATCAGTCGTAACTTCTAGCCAGAGTTCATACGGATCAAGGCACGTCCGTTCCTTCTCTTTCGGAAAAACTACTCGTTCTCAAACATTCAGAGTTTAAGAACTCTTACTCTAGCACGGGTCGTGCTTTTCTCTTCACTAGGATTTATACCTGATACCTGCCGTATCAAAACACATAGAGGTCAGGCCTCACTAGCGCTTCTACTGCGCTAAGTCCGGAAACTCTCGTTCCTTCCTCCCTTTTACCAGAGAGTCACCACTCTCTTTTCGATCTCTCCAAACAACTCCTCTCTCTAACTTTTTCATCCTCGCAGGGGAAGTTCTTCTGGGGGCGGGGTTTTGTCGTGGCGGGCTCCTCGAAACTCTCCAGCCTCTTAGCAGCCTTGAGATCCCTCTGTTTCGTTTTCACTAAGTCCGTCATTGGACGTTCTAAGACAAAGGGCAAAGTTTCGGGCGCAAACCTAAAAATCGTGTGCAGAGATCGCTTCACTCGCAGATGCTCTCGTTCCCACGACCTCGGCAAGGATCAAAGCATAAGACCCCTCTTTGGGTAACACCTTACCACTACATCACTGTCCGAACTTTCCGCTCACAGTACAATAGAGTTCGGCGTCTGCTAGTCTTCAAGGCAAAAATAGCGAGGGAAGGTATGCAGTTAAGTGTACTCACAGGAAATGCTAGAATGACACATCGTGCACCTGGATGAGGAGGCCCAATTCTTTACAACGTGTTTATTATACATTTTTCAATAAAACTAATAGTTTTCATGTTTTTATATGAAATAGTTTTTTCATGTAAAGCTGAGAAATTGAAAAGATCATAATATATTCAATTACTGTTAGTTAGTTGTCGATTCATTCTGTTTTTTAGAACAGAGAGAAACTTTAAATGCTAATGTGATTTCATTGTGTCCTCAATCACGGAAGAACAAAAGAATGAAACAGCAAATTTACGAAATATTTGCTTAATGTATGTCCTAAATCATCAACAGGAAAAAAAAAACACTCGAAATGGATTTTTTTTTCAATTGTTCTGAATGAAATGATATGAAATGAAAACTTTAATGACAATGACGGATTATACGTATCCATGGTAAATTTGTTTTCTAGATATAATTTCACTCTTGTAACTCTAAATATTTTTCGTGTAATTACAGCATTAAAGTGCAGGTCTAGAAGCCAAAACCTAATGTAAAATGTCAAAATAATCCATCATAGTATATATATCACCTGTTATTACCGTTCTTTTACTTAGATCGTAACTGGTGACTGGAATTAAGGATTCCTTTGTGAACAGAATTTCTTTCTTCTTTCATTCCGGTTATTATTCTAAGATTTTAATAGAAAGATTCTGAGATTCCATCATCGAAAGGAGTAACATGAAAGTATTGATCGTGAAATTTTATTCTACTTTGGTTTAAATGTCTCTGTCGTAAATGCGCTTGAAGCATCTGGATTTTCTACTTGAGTATACTATTTAATGGGGAAATATTTAAATCGATATATGATTCCAAATTTCGAAATGGAGTTAAAAGTTATCTTTCCTTTTAGAAAAAAATGCAATATTTTTAACCAACTTCAGACAAAAAAGATTGCACAATTAGTTTGTATGTTTGTATATATATATATATATATATATAAAGACAACGTATAATTCATCATTATATATCACTTTCAATCTATTTATTTGATTTCGTAGCCTTACATGTTTTATTATTATAATCTCAATATAATTATTTTCTTTTCAATTATTTTTATACATATAATATCATTTCAGTTATATATATATATATATATATATATATATATAACTTTTAATCTATTATTTGATTTCATTTATTAGCTTTACATGGTTTATTATTAAAAGGTCAGTTTAATTCTTTTTTTTTCTTTTTTTCTTTCTAATTATGCTTATATCTCTAATTTTATTTCATACATATTATATATATGTGTATTATATATATGTGCATATTATATATATGTGTATTATATATATGTGTATTATATATATATGTGCATATTATATATATGTGTATATATGTGCATATTATATATATGTGTATTATATATATATGTGTATATATATAATATATAGAGGGTGATTATAATTAAAGTTTTCAAAAAGTTGTAAGAAAACAACCACTGGATTGAATGACCTGAAATTTGACCTGAATATAAATAAAAAAGGGGGAAATGGTAAAGAATAAGAAAAGAAAATAATTAGGAATTTTAGCAATAGATGGTGCTTTACTCGTCATAACGCAAATGGGTTCACCTACCAGTCACATTGGAATCCCATTGCGATGGCTATTGCGTGAGTTGGAGGTTAAATCAACTGTACTGTTCAATGTGCATGACTGTATCGTTTCTTTACTGAAAAAGTGACTTCCAAGTCATTCAGCAGTTGTGGAACTCTTAGTGGAAAGCCCATCCACCACGACAAGATGTTGCCACATAGGATGGGAAAAATCTGTTTTCAATTAGCTTGAGCTCGAAAACTGCAGATAAAGCAACAATGAAATCGCTTTTTAGTTGCCCGAGGTCAAAAACCGCATAAAAATAACAATGAAATCGGTTTTTAATTGTCCCGAAGCCAAAAACCGCAGAAAAAACAACAATGAAATCGGTTTTTAACTGACGCGAGATTTGATCAAGCAATGTTCAATATGCTGTCCACCGTTTTCTGCCGCAAGTTGAAACCAAGAAGCAGCATGCTCCACAACAGAGAGGAATGTATCAGTGGTGACATTGTGTATGTGTTGCACAATGCGTGTCTTTAATTCCGCTAACTTGGCAATCGGACCACTGAATATAATATTTTTTCAGATAACCCCACAGTCAGAAATCACAAGGATTAAGATCAGATGATTTTGGCGTCCAGGCTGTTGGAAAATAGCGCCTGGTAATTCTATAATTTCAAAAATGCCCATACTGAGCAGCTGCTTTACTGGATTTTCAATGTGTGGAAGTCTGGTGGAACGCCATCTTACATACAAATTATGCTGCCCACACATGCACAAAGCTGAACTGCTGGAATGACGTGGTTGCGCAAAGAGTCTCATAACGTTCACCATTGAAGGTACGGGTAACAGGACCCACAGGACCTATCTGCTTGAAAAAGAATAGCCCTACGATAAACGATGCTGTAAACCCTCCCATACAGTTACCTTTTCAGAATGAAGAGGTACTGGTTCCAGTTTGAATGGATTTTCCGTTGCTCATATTCTGTAATTCAGAGTAGTTGCATATCCTTGGAGATGGAAATGGACTTTATCCACAAAATGTTCCATGACCATTCATGGTCCAGTTCCATGCGAGGAAGAAATTTTAGGGCAAAAGTTTGTTGTACTAGCAGGTCAGCGGGATGCAACTCCTGAACATGGATAATTTTGAATGGATAGCAATGCAGGATCTTTAGTAAAATTTTATGCACAGTCATATCACAGGCATATCTAACGATCGGATACCCGTGCATTGCAGCTTCCTTACTACTTCTCGTTTTTTCCTGCAATGTTGTGACCACGTCTTCTGCTGACGTCGAGGCAATTGATTTCCTACCTCTGCCAGATTTCACTTCAAATGAAACCGTGTCTTCAAATTTCTTAATCATTTTCTACAGACCGTTGGCAGACATCGGACCACAGACTTTTTTCATACTCTTTACTCTCCGGAATTTTTTCAGAGCTACTGCTGCACAGTCACCGTTCTTGTCAAACTCACAAGCACAGTCATGACGAGTTTCTCAGACGCAATAGGAGGGAAATGGCAGGTACACCGCTTTTTTATAACAAATGCAATGTGTGGTGCGCATAACACATTTTTTATTTTGCATATTATGACGACAAAATTTCAAACCTTTTTTTTATGCCATACCATTTTGCCCTTCATTGCGTTTATTCAGGTCAAATTTCATGTCATTCTCATTAGAAAATAAGAGAAAATCCCAAATGCTAATAAGAAATTTAAATATTTAATCCAACTTTAAGGTGTAAATATAACAAATTTGGAAATAAAATGCGTTTGAACATATGGATGGATAATTTTACAAAATATAGATAGAAAAAACAACGCATGTAATAAATATATTAATATAAAGTAAATTGAACATAACAAAAAGGGCATAATTTGTAATATTTAAACTTATGTACTCTAAACAAAAGATAATTTAAATATAGCCAATATTAAGCCGAAGAATGGTAACAAAACCAAATTACAACAATGAGTATCCTATGCTAAATGCCTTTTAAAGAACAGGTGAAAACATTCTTAGTAATTCTGTGGGAATTGCATTCTGTAATTGAGAAATTTTAAACTTATATAAAAATTTCAAAATTATCATAAATCAATTAGTGCATATTGAATGCCAATGTCAAATCGTAATTTTGTATGCTTCCTGTAGAGAACAAACTCAATCCAGGAGTACAAAATGTAAAAAACAAGTGGGTAAGTGTGATCGAAGATAGCTCAAAGGGTTTCGTTTAATATTCCTTTCAAAACACTTTAGCCTTTCTTTAATAAATTCAAACAAATTTCATTTAGCAAAAAAAAAAAAAAAAAAAAAAAAGTCATGTTTTTATAAAGTAAAAATTTACCTGTCTATTTTTTTCTTTTTTTTTTTCGAATATCTAAACCATTCCGATAGCGGTCTAGGCCCGCTATTATATTCTCTCACTGTAATATCTGTCATGCGGACTAAATGCGATATTTAAAAAATATAATTTCAAAATTAAACATGTTGTACACCTTCAAAATGTTAAAATATGCGAATATTTCCATAATCGGATTTTTATCATGATTCAATATGTTTATTAAACTCATATATTTACTATTCTCTATTACTCATATTGATACACACTTTGTATTATTCTGAAACATTTGAAAAATACGTTAAACTTCCGATATGACGTCAGATTTTCTTTTTAATTCTCTAATGACGTGATATTAATCTGTTTTGTGCACATACACATACTCATACTCCTTGTATTATTGAGAAATCTTTCCGTTTTATGTTTTATTACCACTATGACGTCAATCAATTTTATTTCATATTAATCTTTTTTTCAATTGGTGAAACTTTTTATTTCATTTTTCACGTGGAAATCGTCTGATAGAAAAATAATTATTGTAGAAAGATTTTCATCATTGATTTTTAATTTTTGGCATCGGTTATATCGAAAAATGTTTAAATTTAATAGGAAAAGGCTGTTAGAATTTTGGTTTTTTATCTCTATTTATTAAAATAATATACGAATTTTTCAAATTTTAATATTTTCAGCTCTTTACAGCTGATATTCTGATTTGTACACGAAGTTTTAACTCTGTAAGTTACATAATTTTCGAGAATGGCTCTGTGACAGACAGACAACAGACCGGGAGCAATAGGGTTTCGTGAGATGAACGAAACCCTAAAAAAGGTGAAAATTCTAAATGCTAATAAGAAATTTAAAGATTTAATGCAATTGTAAGGTGTAAATATAACAAGTATAGATATAAAATGCGTCCGATCGTATTGATAAATTTACAAAATATAGATAGAAAAGCAGTACAAAATACATGTACTAAATAAATCAATATAAAGTATATTGAAATAATACGTAACAAAAAGCTCATAATTTGCAGCATTTGAATACAAGCCTTTTAAATAAAAAATAATTTAAACACATCCAATAATAGGCCTAAGAATGGTGACAAAACCAAATTACAACAACGAGTATCTAATGTTAAATGCTTTTTAAAGAACAAGTGAAAACAACCCTAGTATTTCTGCACAAACTGCATTAAGTATATATATTTTTTCCCATTTTATTTATTTATGACCACCTTAAAATACTTTTTTCTTTCTCTAGCTCAAAATTTGAATTGTTTCTGCTCCTGGTACCTTAGCTTTCCAGTATCAAAATTCATTCCATTTTTGAATATCCTAATTTTTGTCTTAAGCGTATTATTTCCTCCGGACGCGTTCTAAGATTTTTTGTGGCATTGCCGATGACATATTACATTAAATTTTTCCATAAACCACAAATGAATGCCAATGAGCGCGTTGATCGGCTAAAAAAATTTACCGCACTTCGGGATTTTGGGGCTTTGTGTTCATACATCTTCATCTATAAAAGCAGATGCACGCACTAAGAGTTATATTTCTAGAGATATCATTACAGATCAAAGATAGATTTTTTGTAGTTCATTCTCATTCAATTTTATGCAGTAATCCGAGAACTATGAAATAATGTTTAGTGTGTGATTATCAAATAGTAATTATTATGGTTACATTGGAGACGTACTTGGCTATGAAAATATTAGGACGTACATAATTCGGGAATATTCTCGCCCGTATGGGCATTATGTCACATTACAACATTATAGTGTTCCAGAGAATCATAAATTATGGTGTTGTGATGACGTTTCTAATACTTCTATATATTGAGTAAACTAAGTTTTTTTTCAAAGATGGAGAGATTTTCCGCTATCTGTAAATGTGAGTCATCTAATAAAAAAGTATTCAGAAAGAACTGCTTGTTGTTTTCTATGGCAGAAACGTACATTAGATTATGCACTGACCTTACCATTCTTTCCCTAACTGCTATTTAAGAACACGATTATAATATAGCCATCATAAGCACAAATTAATATCGTTTCAAAGGTAAAATGGTCTGTGAAGTGGGGGTATCACAGATCCATCTTTCGACGGGATATATGTGGAAGTCGCCACAACTACTGAAAGCCGGTCAGAATAAGATTAAAAAAAAATCCTGCTTAGTCTACAATCTAATATTCCAGAGTTCTTGATGTTAGCTAAAGATTCATAATGCGCACTAACAGATACGGGTAATTAAAAAAAGAGGAGAAGTTATTCTCTCTCTCTAGAAAAATGCTTTGCTATTTTAAAGGAGTTGTAAGCAATGTTTTTACCAAATTTTACGTTGAAATTTTATTATTGTTTAGGTTAAAAAAAATTATACGTTGTTGAAGGTTATTATTTTGGCATTTTATTGAAAAGTTATGTTCTTAAGATCTGGGAATAGAACTGATAATAAATCTCCTTCTTTTCTTAATTTTATGATCCCATAAAAATTTATCTTTTATCTATAAATATGGATGAACCAAAAATTAATGTTGAAATTTACCGTATTTCTTTTAATTCTGAACTTGGTATAAAAATTGAAAACTGGTTACATTATTTTGATAACTTCTGTACCAAAAATTAGTTAGGAGATATAAAACTAGACTGCGCCGCCTGGAGCCTGAGGAGCGCCCGGCGCGTCTTCGACCACCGAACCCAAGTCCTGGGGGACTTTTAACACGCACGACCGGATTTGTTTCTCCGTAGGCGCTTAAAGTGTAATAATTTATCCAATTTTTTTAAAGTTAGTGCTCTAACAGTATATATAAACAATTGTCTTAATTGTGAAAGTTATAATAAAATCATTGAAATTCTTACAAGGAAGTAAGAATAATGTATCTAATTTTGCTGATCTTACAAATTTAGAGTTAGATTTTATCAGTCAGTTGGAAGAACATTTGCATAAAAAAAAAATAGAATGTGGTAGGAAATTGTGTTTAGATAAAAATATCACATTACATGGTCTAACTGATGGAGTGAAAGCAGAGAATGGAAATTTACGTCTGATAAATCCTCCAAATACTGCGTGGTATAAAACATTAAGTGGATTAGTACCAGTTTCAACATGTACTCGTTTTCAAATAAGAAATTCATCTGATCATGTTAGATATAAGAACCATCAGAAAAATGCACCTAGGCACTGGGTTCAATCACAAAATTCTCAATTTCAGTCAAATATACTAAAATGTTTTGCTCTTAGAGCTTCTGTCATGCATTATCAATAAAATTTTCCTACCAGACCATATCGAATTTTAATAATAAAGATAATGTCTTTCATTGAGAAAGGGACTATTTCTCAATGCAAACTAAATACCATTCCAAGATAATGCTAACAATGTATCATTTTCTCAACCTTCTATTTGACAGTTAATGGTATCTTGTTACATTTGCAAATACACATAAGAAAACATGCTGACATATGCATAACTACCATAACTATATATAAACATAGCATAACCATATATAGTTATAACACCATAACTCTATGTATTTCTATGCATAGGAAATGACAACTTACGTTTGCTTATGAATTATGAAACAAAGTTTCGCATTCCATCTAAATATACTGTTAACTCAGTATTACAGAAATTTAATTTAGACTTAGATCTTTCTAGTTACAATATTTCAATTGATTTTTACAAATTTATTGAATATTTCTGGGAATAGAAATATATTGTTTTAGGTAAATTAAATGTAGGACGTTATAAATATTTGCAAAATAATAATGGCATATATGTAAAACAATTAAAAATTTATATTCAAAAATTTAAAAATAATTCATTATTACTTACCTTAACAAATCACCCTATAATTATGCTATTATTTGCCAGTATTTTTATAAACAACTAATTTCTAATGCAATTAATAGCAGTGCTATTTATAAAAAAATACTTCTTACATATCCAACAGTTTATAAAATTATGAAGTATGAAATCTTACATTAACTTCTTCCTAATACATCTTACTATAATTATCCTTATACTGTTGTTATACCAAAAGTTCATAAGAATCCAATAAAATTTTGCACTGTTACCATTGTTTGTAATATTTATAACAACTAAACAAGTAATTTGTTATGGATTATACTCACTAAATTGTAGGAAATTACTCTACAAAATGATAACAAGTATTGTATAAACAGTTTTCAATTAGTGAATAATATAAGAACTTGAAGTAACATACATTACATTAAAAATTTTGATTTTAATATTTGTTTAATAATATTAATATAAAGAATTTGTTTAGAATTATTAATCTTCTATTCATAGAAAATAAGAATCTTTTGAAATTAATCTCTCATATTTTAGTTTCTAATTTCAAAATATTAAATAGATTCGTAGTACATCATTTAAATGATACCATTTATAAACAATGTACAGGTTTACTACAAGTTGGAAAAGCGTTTATTATTTTTGCAGATTTATATTTATATTTTTATGAAAGAAATAATTTAGTAATTTATTGTTTTTTCTAGAGTTACATAATTGTCTTTTAAATGAAACGTCAATCGTCTTATTTATTACCTGTATGTTATAAAAAAAATTCCAATCAAATGAAAATGAAATTGTAAATAATGCCATTAATTTATTTGATTTAAATATAACTACAAAATGAGCAAAACAATCTTACCTTTGACATTTATGATAAGCGTCATGATTTTCCTTTCTAAGTAAATTTAATCCCGCATTATAATTCCTGGTTGCATAAGTCTGTCTATGTTAATATTTTACCAAACTTTGGCCATAGAATTAAACATCTGTTCAAATAAATAAAAAGTTCAAAATTTAAAATATGTTTCTAAACCAGATGTATATTTATGGGTACCCTATACATCTTATTAAAACAGTATCACACACACACTTTTACTAGGACTTCCCTCAAAGGGATTAGTCTGAGTGATATTGCTGAGAACATAAAGTTAACAATTACGATATAAAGAAGATATCAACAAGAATCTAAGTGAATATACAGCATATGATAGACAAGAGATAGATAAAGATACAACATATGAAAAATAACAAATTAAATGATATAATTACAAAATATCATATATAAATTCATATACTGTTATGTTTTCATATGCATTTTTTTATAACATTTGGCAAATAATCTCATTTTCTTAAGCGGGAATTGCCCAAAACTTTAAAAAAAAAAACGCCGGATCTTTTAAAACGATATTTTTAAAGTCACATAATCAGATTTGCAGCCAATAGCGTATTTTAGCAAGCGTAGTTTAACGCAAATTTAATTTAATTTTTGCAACATTTTCTTTGTGACAAATATCTGAATAAAATATTAAAAAATAAAATATTAAATATTGAAATATTAAATCAAATATTTAATATTTGAATTAAAAAAATTTCCTTTGTTTATTTGTATAACTATTTATAGAAACTCGTATACTTCAAACCACATTAATAACATGCTTTGCTACAAACGTGTCTACCAGTCTAACTACTCGTATGTCTTAGCTGTGTCTCTCTCCGAACTCATCTGTCTTCTGTCTCTCTACTCTTCTGTATACCCGTCTCAGTATCTGTCTGTCTTTCTACCCGACTCTTTAATCGTGTCTCTACCTGTCTCGCTTCCCGTTACACTACCCGTCTATCAACACGTCTGTCTGTCTATATACCCCTCTCTCTACCCGTCTGTCAAGTCGTCTCTGTACTCGTCTCTCTATCCACCACGCTACCCGTCTCCCTACCCATCTCACTACCCCTCTGTCAACCCTTTTTTTTCACCTGCCTCCCTACCCGTCTGTCTATTCGTTTCGCTACCCGTTAGCTTATCTCTGTCGCTATCCGTCTCTCTACCCGTCTGTCTACCCGTTTGCTTACACGTCTATCTATCTCTCGCCAACTCTTCCCAATATTTAAACAATTTAGTAAACGGAAGCCGTTTATCTCTTATTAAATGCAAACAGGAGTAATTTACCTAAAGAGTGTAATCATATGCAATTTTTTTAAATACATACATAAACCAGCATAATAATTCACCAGTTTTATTTTCATAGTAGTTTATGTCATTTGGCAGTAAATCTCAACTTCTTCAACCCGAACTGCGTCAAGCTTTTTAAAAAAGCCCCAAGGTCCGTATAACTGGGAAGGGGAATTGTCCTCAGGGCTATTAGATACATGTTATTATGTTAAGTGAAAGTTTCGTAATCGGGTTCGCAGCCAATTTCTTATGTCAGAAAGCGTGGCTTCAGGCCAGTTTAAATTCATTTCTGTAACTTTCTTTTTCTTTTTTTGGTGGGTGGTTGGGGGGGGAGGGTTCCAAATATATACACTTAAATTCAAACTTTTGCCCCCATGTTAATATTAGTGTTGTTTGTATTATCAATTAATACTTTGTTGATCGAGCTTCATTCGAAACAAATGTAAAAGACTTCTACAGTTTTTATTTTCTAGGAGAAAATTCCGTAATCGGGCCCTAAGCTAATCGGGGAATTTAATATCATTATTGTTTCTAACTCTTATAGAGTTAAAACAATATTGTTGCTAGCATTACTCTTGTTTGTGACCAATCTCTTCTGTGTATCTGAATGGGGAAAAGTTCAGTATCATGTACTGGTTGGTGCCAAAGGCAGTTTTAGAATCTTACCAAATTTTTCTAGAGAGCGGAAAAACATGTTTTTTAAAATATTTACAAATACACGTTTATTAAACCATGTTTTTGAGCCATTTAAAAAAATTAAGTACGGTGCTAAAATAAAATTTTATTGCCATTTTCGATATTTTAATAAGAAATGAAAATACATAACAAACAAATTTAACAAAACTAAGCCATTTTTGGGTACTTCTCTATTATCCCGTCGACCACTTTTCATAACAAAAAAACTATCGCCAAACTGTAAGATTAAACGCCAAAAATACAGTCTCATTTACTTGATGCCAGAAGCATTATACGTATTTGTTATGCCATCAAGTGGTTTTTAATTCGACATTTGCGTGTGTTTTTCATTATGTTTTACTGATTTATTAGTTATTTCATTCATTAAAATAACAATTGTGTCCTTAAATTCTTATATGTTATTTATTTTGATATTTCAATGGCAACGTTCTCAGGTTTATTTAGCGTTACAGTTTGGCGATAGTTTTTTGTTATGAAAAGTGGTCGACGGGATAATAGAGAAGAACCCATTTTTGTGTTAAATAATTGTTATTGCCAGGGGGACAAATTGTAAACAATTAATAAGCGAACTAAACAAATTACCGGAAATAACTTGTGGGAATCTCAGCAAAGAAATATCTGATATAAATAGCATTTAAAATCTTAAAATGGAGAAGTGGTCCGTATAAAAATGCAAAACATTATACACCTGATATAAGAATTTTTTAATTTTTTTATATTTCCGAAAGCACAGATAAAAGGGTAAAAATCCCGGCACAGATGCCATATACTCACCACGTTGGCGCGATTTTTCCCCGCCCCTTTGGCGAAAACTGTTTGTTGTGTTTGTTTACTTTTATTTTTTATTTTAATTCTATAGATTATTTTTATATGTATATCAATATTAATTTAGGCACAGATGTCATATACGCACCAGATTGGCGCGATTTTTCCCCCGCCAATTTGGCGAAAACTTTGTTTTTGAATATTAGTTACAAATACCATACAATAATAGCACGTAATATTTTATTTCAATATAAAAATAAAATAACGTAATAAATGAAATAGCTCCTATTATTCAAAAATGGGAAATAAAAATAAATAAATGATAGTTTGATATAAATAAATATTGATATATATAATAAAAACAATTTATAGAATTAAAATAAAAAATAAAAGTTAATAAACAACAATTGAAACAAAATAACCGGGTTACAATGTGAGGCATAAAATTGCCATTTTGTTGCAATCGCTCCAATGTGGTGCGTATATGATATCCGCGCCTTTATTTATATCAAACTATTATTTATTTATTTTTATTTCCTTTTTTAAAATAATAGAAGCTGTTTCATTTATTACGTTATTTTATTTTTATATTGAAATAAAAAAATCACGTGTACTATTTGTCACACTATTTGTAACTAATATTCAAAAACAAAGTTTTCCCCAAGCTGGTGGAGGGGAAAATCGCTCCAACGTGGTGCGTATATGACATCTGTGCCTTGTTTCATTTCACATAGAGGTACTGCTCTATTGTCGACCACTTTTCATAACAAAAAACTATCGCCAAACTGTTAGATTAAACGCCAAAAATGCAGTCCCATTTACTTGATACCAGAAGCATTATACGTGTTTGTTACGTCATCAAGTGGTTTTTAACGCGACATTTGCGTGTATTTTTCATTATGTTTTACTGATTTATTAGTTATTTCATTCATTAAAATAACAATTGTGTCCTTAAATTCTTATATTTTATTTATTTATTTATTTTGATATTTCAATGACAACGTTCTTCCGTTTATTTGGCGATAGTTTTTTGTTATGAAAAGTGGTCGACGGGATAATAGAGAAGTACTCACATATGTATTGGTACTTTTATGTTAACTTGGCGCAGTTGATAAATCGCCAAATATTATTCTCATTACATCTTCATATTGCATTCATTTCATTTAAATATAAATCTTTCACTGATTTCATTTGAAATACATACATTAAAAATACACGTCTTTCACTCATTTAATTTAAAATACACGCCTTTCACTAATTCCATTTAAAATACTAAAAAGGAAAAGAAAATAAGAAATAATGCCACAAATCGAAACCTTTTATTTAAACATCAAATAATTGTTCCTAACATACACACGCGAAATAAAAAAGCTGCTAATGGTGTGATTTACGCCAAATCTCTAATACTAATACTACTCTTACTAATCTCTAATACTTTTCAAACAGAAAAAATTCCAGATTAACTATCCATTTTTATTAAATTGAAATATATTTTATTGTGCTGAATATTAGTGCTTGCATATTTTTTTGCTCCATGTTCTCCATGAACTTTTCAATTCCGATTGTCTACGAAAATCTCCCGCCGGTGAAAATGACGTACGCACAAAATTTAGTGACGTATGTACTTTAATTGTGCTTTTTTGTCTATTTTTTTAATATAACTTCCAAAAGGTTTGACACTTATTCTTGGTAATAAATAGACGACGTTGTCACCTTTATAGGAACCTGCTGTAAAAATTTGAACGAAATCCGTTAAATATTTTTTGAGTTATGCTTGACGAAAGGTTTTAATATCCATCGTAGCTATATATGGGGCAAAGTAATACTGCGCTGTGTATGAGTCTTCGTTGCACTCAGACAATTATTGATATATATATATATATATATATATATAAAGCGTTGGTAAGGTGATTGGTATGGAGGTTGGGTGGTGTTGTTAGACGTCATTATACGATTGGTAGGATGGATATATGATTGATTAAGGAGAATGGGTGTTGTTGTATGGATTTATAAAAAGGTTTCTAAGGTGTCTAGATGATAAGTTACGGAGGTTGAGTGGTGGTGTTTGGTTTCTTAGTTGCTGGGAGGGCGGTTAGATGTTAGCTTAAGGAGGTTAGGTGTTGTTGTTTGAGTTTAAATATATCTACTTATCTTACATAATCCTATAAACTCATTGCAACGATTTACTTTGTATTGTGGTAGTGTTATAAAGTTGCATTTCTTGGAAGTTTGTATACTTTTATAAGAGTAGAAGATAAAATGAAGAAAATGATTCCATATCTTTCGAAAAATTTGATATTTTGAAAAGAAAATGAAGAAAATGTATTTTCCCGAATTAGGAGAGAACTGTTAAATGCGTGTACATGTAAGTAGAAGCATAATAAAATCGCAAAATATAGCGTCAAGGTTTAATTTTTACTTTCATGGTTATAAGTCTTTTAGATATATTTTTCTAAAAAATATTTCAGAAAACTTCTTTAAATTTCCCATGAAGGCAAAGAGCATATCATTTAATAATATGAAGAAGCATTTTTTATTTTTCTGAAAAAGAAATGAATTAAAAAAATAATTATTGAAGCATTCAGAAAATCATAGAAAAATACGTTTACCTGTATATCATCTTAAATATTATATTTACATTCATAATTTTAGACACTTTTATAAATGCAAATTAGCTACACAAGCATAACAATTTGCAACTATCTAGCTTTTATAGATTACACAATTAAGAAAAATCGTGCGCGAAGCATAGATTGTGAAATACTTTTCAAAACATTCAGAATACAGCAACAAAAGGCCAATGTTTAATAAGAAGATATATGATAAACCTGTCAGGAAATGCATAACACATTTTAAAACCCAATTTCAAAGCAATAAGTAACATCTTCCTATAATTTCGCTGAAAATATTTTAGAAGAACCCCCAAGATCCCCCAAGATCCCTTCAACTAGTGCATAGTGACACGATTGTGCTACTCTACTCTGGACTATACTGGACCATCATTGGTATGCACTATACTGTACTGCCACTTGTCCGAGAAGCAAGTTCAGTTACGTTCTACAATTTGGAAAATACTTCTTGAAAATAAGTGGTATGGGCTACAAGTACTTATCCCTTCCAATTACGCCCGTTGTGTGGATTTTTGACTTCTAATACAATATGCTATGAATACTTGGTTCATATGGAATATTCTGTGTAAAGGATTACAAATGTGTTTGGTTTTAACACACGACAGTGCTCCACCACATAACACTCAAGTAGCGAATAATTTCATTAATACAGAGTTCGGAAATCACTGGATTGGTCAACAGGGACCCATAGAATGGCTACCTCTTTTACTTTTGAGGGCGAATTCGTATTTTGGTGTAAGTTCAACGTCTAATAAATATGCAATATTTGCGCGCCAGAATAACTGACAAAGCATCACGCATCATGTTTTCACACAATATTTTTAGAAGAATACATCTTCAGAAATTTTAAAATTGTGGTTTAAATAATCTTGCATATTTTTGTTTCCCAATATCAAATCTGTAAACAAATTGATGCTGAGTATGGTGAGTAAGTCGGTTCAATCGATAATTTTATTGTGAATAACTTAGTATAATTCTTCACATAACTTTTCTGAAGTTTTTTGCTATTAAATTATTAAGTTTATAATTTCATACTGCCGCATTATATCGCTTCTACTGTAGTTAACATTCTATTGAATAAATTATATTCTCAAAGCCTATGCAACATATGATTCTATTATAAATCAAAATAGGTTTGTTTCAATCCTTATTACCATTTATCTACATTACACTATTTACAAATTCTTTTTTTAATTTATACATCAATTTTGAAAACTGTATTAAAGTATTCAAAAATATTTTATTTGATTTTAGAAAGATAAGCAGAAAAATGAACAGGATTGACTTATATGTTACAATCATAAATTTATTAACATCGCTAAGATATTGCGCTTCAGTTTTGTGGAAAAGTGAGCGATAAGTCACGATTTTTGTTTTTCTATAACTCCGTAACTTTTGCAAATATTCGAACCAAACTTTTTGGATCTGAATAAGGATGCAACAGAGTTAATTTTTGGAGTTGGTTTTTTTATATATATATAGGGGTTCGTATAAAAAATAGCTCCACCTCCCCCTCACCATGGAGATGAAATTATACTCTTTGGATTCTATACCTTCCTATGAACATTTTTCTAATTCGCATGATTTATGTATCTCTTATATACTTACAGAAATAAACTGTGTAACCACCATTTTTGGACACCTTATATATAGTGAAAAATTTGACGCTTTTTGCAAAATAGATTTACTTTTAGTTTTGATTGTAGTTTTTTTTTTTTTTTTAAGAGGATAATTTTATTTTCGCACCCGGTTTCCAAAATAGAAAGTGACATTAAAAAAAAAATCTGCAACCAAAATCGAAAAAGAAAAAAATACGTTGTTTGATATCGACCTCAGCTAAGTTATGTGCAGGAAAACGAAAAAAATTATTTTAAAATGTTGAAACTCAAACGAAAAATTTGAAAAGAATGCTCCCATACGTTTCCATAAGTTTAACATTAGCTTGCGAGTGTTTTCGATTGACTAATGCTCTTATTTTAGGAAGGTTTTAGTGGCTAAAAAAGTCAATTTTTTGTTAAAATCATTAATTTTATTACTATTTTTTAACTAATTTGTGTAACAATATTTTGTATAGTTTAGGCGATGTAATATTTTCAGTCTTACACATGCGTAAAAAAACCCATTTTTAACCCGGTTAAGCCGTTTTCTCAAAAACATAATCGGCCGCATGCCTAACGATGGACTAAGTTGTTAAAGGCATATAGATGACATATCAAAAACCTGAATGAAGCAAGTTCAGCATAATGCTACATAAGGATGTAATTTGTTTATTAAGAGATATATAAGTTAACTCTTTTCTTCATTTAAAGAGGGTATATTTTAGTTCATATATAACACAAAAAATACTTGCTGTATGCATTATTTTATTTAGTGTGAGGGTTTAATTTTTACTTTCATATTTATAAGTCAACTAGGTATAATTTTCAAAAAAAAAAAATAAAAAAAGTAAGGGGGAAAAAACATCATTTAATAAGAATAAGAAGCATTTTTCATTTTATTCAAAGAGAAGTGAATTTAAAGCTTCTTAGCGCGTGAATTGATATATCCGTTCACTATGCTATAGGTTTCACTGCAATAGAAGGATTATTTAATTTAATATAATTAATTCTACAGATACAATATATACTTTTAAAACACTGAGTAACGATTTATACCCTCAAGGAACATATTTATATACGTAATTAATTTTTTTATATCAAGTTTGAAAAATCATATTTTTTTAGCATTTTTAAAAAATTACGCAGAAAACAACATTACAAATTTTTTCTTTTTCTCGGCGGTCAGAGGGTTAAAAAATAATTACTGCAGTATTCAGACAATCGTGGAAAAGAGATATTTTCCTTATATCATCTGAATTATTATAATTACATTCATAATTTTGGATATTTTTATAGATACAAATTAACTACACATACAGAAGCATCAGAAATTTTTCATCTGTCTGGTTTTGATAGATTTTTTTAAAAAATGCACCTAAATATGTAAAAATGCTTTCTGAGGAAAGATTGAAAAAATATTTACACATATATGCGTGATATCGTTTGTTTACGGACTTAGTGCTTACACTAGTCACGCGAAAACACTCTCAAGCTAATGCTACACCTATAAAAGCTTTCTTGTCGAATATCTCGTTTGCATTTCAATATTTTTATTTTATTTTTATTTATTTTTATTTATTTATTTATTTTATTTTATTTTATTTCATTTCATTTTTTGCAAATGTCAGCTCAGTTTGATATCTTTTTTACTTTTTTTATTTTGTTGCATTTTCTTTTTCTTTTATGAGGATACTTTTACTTTCGGAAAAGGTTCTGAAATATAAAGTGACCTCATAAGAAAACATCTGAAAGCAAAATCGAAAAAGTAAAAAAGGGACCATTTGGAGATAGATCTCAGATATCCTAGAGAAAAAAAAAATCGTTTAAAAATATTGGAATGTGAATGAGAAATTCGAAAATAGGTTTAACATTAGCTTGCAAGAGTTTTTGCGTGACTATAATGTTGGCTGTTTTTAGAGGGTTAAATATTGTGAAACTGTATAAATTAGTTATTTTTGGAATTGTCTGAATCCGTTTTATTTTCCAAACGCAAAACTGAAATTTCAAAAATTTACATTTTATGTTATCTGTGCCCTTAAAATCTGAATAAAACATCAGAAAATTCCCATCCATGTAGAAATGAAAAAGGATTTGTAACTGTGTACATGTGGTGGAGTATGGAAAATAAATGACTTTGAGATCTCTCTTGATGTAAAATATGCGAAGTACTTGTCGAAATATATAGTTTCTGCTATTAACATTCTTACACTGGCATCATGCTGATGGCAAAAGCTATTTACTTCTTTGTATAATGAGTTTCTTTCTCCGTTCATTCCGGTTATTCCCTCAAGACTTTAAATGGGGATATTCTTCAGTACGAAGCAATAGAACATCATGAAAGCACTGAGTTTTATTTTCTACTCTTATTTAAGTTTTTTTATTGCAAATGTTTTCGAGGCATCTAAATTTTCTACTCTGGTATATATTTAAGTGAAAAATACTGTATTGAATACCGTATTCAATTGAAAGAAATCAGTTTAACGCAAAAGAAAATCGTGTGATAAGTGTTATTTATCTTTGAATAGACTTTTAATAAATGGACAGTATCATAGACAGGTAGGTAATGTTTAAGTAAACTTATTTAAAAATGTAAGATATATATATATATACTTATAAAAGAGTAGCTTAATTTTTTCATAATCAACGCCGAGCCTCAACCGTTTGTCCTAGAAAATGAAATTTGGAAGACATGTCCTTTACACAATGTTGGCACCAACTAAGAAAGGATTTTTTTAAATTCACACCCTAAGGGAATTAAATGGGGGGGGGGGGGGTCAAAAGTTTTAGATAATTTCGTCTTTTCGGCATATCTCAGCAGGAGTTTTAATTAGAAGCGTGAAATTCGGGATAACAATTCTACTAAAGAATAGCTAAACATGTATTTCAGGCAATTTTAGAAATTCAACCACTAAGTGGGTTAAATGAGGGGTCGACATTTTCGGTGATTTCCCATTTTCACCATATCTCATCAGCAGTTTTAGGTAAGAGCGTGAAATTCAAGATAACAAATCTACCAAAGAAATAATTAAACATGTATATCAGCGATTTTAGAAATTCAACCCCTAAGCGGGTTAAATGGGGGTCTAAAGTTTTAGGTCATCTTGCCTTTTCGCCATATCTCAACAACAGTTTTAGTTAAAAGCGCGAAATTCAGGATAACAAATATACTAAAAGTTAGTTAAACACATATTTCAGCGATTTTAAGAATTCAACCACTAAGGGGGATAAATGGGGGGATCGAAAGTTTTTAGTCATTTCGCGTTTTCGCCATATCTCAGCAGCAGTTTTAGGTAAGAACGTGAAATTCAGGATGAAAAATCTACTAAAAAAATAATTAAACACATATTTTAGCGATTTTAGAAATTCATCCATTAAGGGGGTTAAATGGGGGGGTCGAAAGTTTTAGGTCATTTTGCCTGTTCGCCATATTTCAGCAGCATTTTTAGTTAGGAGCTCGGAATTCGGGATAACAAATCTACAAAAAAAAAAAAAAAAAAAAAAAAAAAAAAAAAAGATAAACATGTATTTCAGCAATTTTAGAAATTCAGCAACTAAGGGGGGGGGGGTTAAATAGGAGGTCAAATATTTTAGGTCATTTTGCCATATCTCAGTAGAAATTATAGGTAGAATCATGAAACTCAGGATAACAAATCTACTAAAAAAATAATTAAACACGTATTTCAGCGATTTTAGAAATTCAGACGCTAAGGGGGGTTGAATGGGGGTCGAATGTTTTACGGCATTTTGCCATATCATAGTAGAAAGGATAGTTAGGAGTGTGAAATTCGGGATAACAAATCTACCGAGGAATAGTTTAACATGCATTTCAGTCGATTTTAGAAATTCAACTACAAAGAGGGTTAAATGAAGAGTCGAAAATTTTCGCTGATTTCACCTTTTCACCATATTTCATAAGCAGTTGTCGATAAAAGTGTGAAATTTGGGATAACAAATCTCCTTAAAAAAAAATAGTTAAACAAGTATTTCAGTGATTTTAGAAATTCGGCCACTAAGGGGGGTTAAATAGTGGGTCGAATGTTTTATGTCATTTTGCCATTTCTCAATATAAATTACAGGTAGGAGCGTGAATTTCGGGTTAACGAATCTACTAAAGAATAGTTAAACATGTATTTTAGAAATTCAACTACAAAGGGGGTTAGTCGAATATTTTTGGTCATTTGCCATATCTCAGTAGATGTTATAGGTGGGAGCGTGAAATCCAAAATAAAAAATCTATTAAAATAATGTTAAATAGGCATTTCAGATATTTTAGATTTTCATCCACCAAGTGAGTTAAACGGGTGGTCGAAAGTTTTAGATCATTTTGCCATATCTCAACAGCAGTTTTAAGTAAGAGCGTGAAATTCAGCATTACAAATCTACTAAAAAATAGGTAAACACATATTTCAGCGATTTTAGAACTAGCGAGTTTGTGCCCATCATCGGCTATGAACCCGATTATGAAAGACTAGCCGGTCTCTTCTGAGTGGGGCCCAGATACAAAATACTACTTGGGTCCCACCCCTAGATAATCACAGGTAGGGCCCAGTAGTACTTTGTCAGGGGGCTCATGAAAAAAAAAATATTTATGTCGCGAAATCTTTATTTAAGTGCTTTTTTATATTTTTATTAGTTATTTTCGTATACTTTTAATTTAAAGTATTTTATTTATATTTTTCTGGTTGTATGTAAAATGCACTTTCTGGGCCCCAAGCGAAGTCAGGGCGGTACGTTGCACTATGTATCTGGGCCCCACTCGGAAGTGACCGACTAGTATATATATCTGGACAAATTGATGTTGTAATGTATAGATTTTCTTTGTCTTCCTTTGTATTTATTTGTTTATAAATGGATTTATTTTCTTCCGTTTGATTTGTAGTGTTCTATTTTCAATGGTATCCTTTTTTTTTTTTTTTCCAATTTCTTTCCAATGATTGTTAGGGCTTGGAATTGTCACAAAATTTTGGCTTTAAGCTTGTGACAATTACAGAAAACAATCATTCTTTGCTTATAATGTGGTTTCCCAGCCCTTGAAAAAGTAAATTACATTATAAGCTTGCATTTGTGTTTCTTTTTTTTTTACTTATGTTTCACTTTTTGAATAAATACTTCATTTGTTAGGACTATGTTTTATAATTTGTAATTTGACATAGCTATTTGGGGTAATAATTTCATTGCATTTGGTCAGTTATTTCTGTTTCAATGGTTAATTTTTGCAATAAGTTTATATATATATATATATACATGTAAGATATATGTATATATATATACATGTAAGATATATGTATATATATATACATATACATATATATATATATATATATAGAGAGAGAGAGAGGGGGGGGAAGGGGGGGAGAGGGGGGGGAGGGAGAGAGAGGGGAGGGAGAGAGAGAGAGAGAAGAAGGAGAGATAGAGAGAGAAGAGAGAGAGAGAGAGAGAGAGAGAGAGAGAGAGAGAGAGAGAGAGAGAGAGAGAGAGAGAGAGAGAGAGAGAGAGAGAGACCTTTGCAATCAAAAAATAATCCACAAGTTCATATAACACAAATGACCGAAACTCTTATTTAAGATTGCATGTAATTACATTTTACTTTAATTGTTATAGTAAATATATATATATGTATGTATAGAAAACATTAAATAAAATGTACCAGGAAATCTATTGTACGGAAATGTACCAGGAATATTTAAAATTATAAGCACATTTTAACGGTTGAACATACCAAACAATAAATGAAACGATAAGGTTTTAGTCTCGAACAAATGAAGTAAAATAAGTTTCAGATAATAAATTGGAACAAATATTGAATATAGCTATGATGGTTAAGAGAAAAGAAAGTGGCACATGAATGTTTAATATTCACCGGCAAGACCACACTCACGTGCAAGATTTCAACTGATAGACAGGCTAAAGGCCAACTTAGTCTATCACTAGTCGTTATAGAATATATCTATATATATATATGTCACGATTTAACGTGTATCACCATAATTTTTGTAGAATCATTATCCAGGCAAGGGCTTCCTCCGAAGCATTTTGCAGACGGGCGCCGAGAATTCACTTCACAGTGTGCGTACAGAACTCAAACAAGAAACAGTCCATTCCAGTTCACTTTTTATTCGAAAATCAAATAGAAAATGGCTATGCTTTACTTATCACAATGCCAACTCCATACATGATGATTTTAATACCGTGAAGAAAACTTGGTGACTTAATTTAAATTAAGAAGACATTTCTGTTCTTATAGGCAGTGTTCTTTTCTATCTATCGGCAGTCAAGGAGATAATTCCATGATCGTGGAGTACGCGCCGAGGTTGCATCCACCACCGGATCCCGGAACAATCTGACGCTAACGCGGGAAACTCAACGTATATCTCTTATTGAACGCCCCAGAATACATTGTCATTAAAAAGTCTTTCGAACAATCAGCGCTATCGGATTAACTTCTTCGGCGCTCTTATTTCGAAGTTATTTTACCGTAAGCTGAAAAAAAACGCGGGAAACAAATGCTTCCAGAATATTACCGAAAAGTCTAATTCCTTCGAATAAATAAGAAGAGAAGAAAAGAAAAAAAATACGTAGGTTTTATCGAGCTTGGGCAAGATGCAAAGATAATTTTTACATTGAGACTGAAGTAGCTTTCATAATTTTTGAGAAAGAATATTGTTTTGTCAGAAAACATAGGGAAATAAAAATATGAAAATAAAAAGATATAAGTTGTTATTTCAAGAGAGTTAAAATATTTTTAGCTGGGAGATTGGTGTTTTTTAAAAGAATTAAATTCTAGGATGCATTTATTTAATGAAACAAAAGTGCGTAATTTTAATAGATCACCGCGATCAGAGCCATTTTTTTTAAGAGAATGAATTTAGAATAAAGTATTTTTAGCTAGATGGAATTTTGACAATCGAAATACTGGAACGAGAAAATAATTTAGAATAATGGGATTTACACAGAATTATAGTTTTAATGAGGCCAACGACGAAAATTTTTTAATTTGTTTCATATCCTCCCCCCCCCCCCCCCCAAAAAAAAAAAAAAAAAAAAAAAAAAAAAAAAAAAAAAAAAAAAAAACAAGCTTATCTGAACAGCAGTTCCCTAACAGTAGTTCAGATAAGGGACAAAAAAAATTGAGAATTTTCCTAAATTATAAAAATTCTAAAATTTTAAATTTTTAAATCACCAAGAATCACGAACAAAGCAATTTCCTTAAAATTTTGGAAGAATAGAAATTAGAAATTTTTTTTAGAGTAAAGCATAACCTAAAATACATAAATTTTACAACAACACTTACTTTTTGCAAGTGTAAATAAACGAGAATACATCAAAATAAACTAAGGAATAACTAGCATAATATCTAATATTAATCACATAATATATAAAGAATTCAATATAATAATTAATAAAGCTGGAAATTAATTACATTGAAAAACTGAAGAATACTATACATACTAATTGAAAAACTGAACTCTGAAGAATATTAATACTATACATACTAATTGAAAAATTTAATTACATTGATACGGAAGCTTCAGTAGTCTTAAACAGTCACTGTTTGAACAACAACAGCAGTCAACAACGGTCTCAAACAGTTCTCACTAAATTTTAGTATTTTTTTCGTCTCTATTGTGGTTTGGGATTGACCCCACTCTAATCTATGGTGCCACTCGTTTCGTGGACAAACTAGAGATCAGAGCTAATTTATTCAATGCGATAGCTATCTTTTGTCACAATCAGTAATTTTTTTGTATTTACCTTATTTATGTTCATATTGTACTTCATGGTATATACACTACTTAGGTATATCATAACCTTGGTACCAAAATTCATCAACATTTTAACAACTACAATTCATTGTAAGCAGTTCAATCAATTTGTCAACATTTTTTTTTGTTTTTTTTAATAGAATTTTATTTTGTCTTACTAATATCATCTCTCAACATTTTTCTAATATATTCTCTTAATAAATAATAACATTAATAAATTTCTTCAAATAATAAATAATATCAACAAACTTCAAAAACTACTCTAGTAATATATCACAGTAAATATTACATTCCATATAAAATTCTTGGTTTAGGAAAAAAAAAATACATAGCAAAATCTGTTTGTTTCCTTACTTGAAAATATAAGGAAATAAATTTTTGCTAACCGAACTGTGCATAAAAAAATAACAACATATTATTTTTCCAATACTAAATAATTTAGATGCTCAAATATTTAGATAGGATTCACTCAACCAACAATTGTGAACAATAATATCCCTTTCTGATAATCTTATTTTAACTACTAAAATCTATGACATAATCGGGTATAGCTAATTACCAAAAGTTAAGTGTAGAATCATATGCTTCTTTTTACACTTTTTTAAGTAATAAGCAAAATAATAATTATAATAACAAAAATAATAATGATAATAATAGTTGTTAGATAGATAGATGACAGAGAATTGGAATATAAACTATTATATATACACTATTGCAATCCTTATTTTTCAATTAATCTCTTCAAAACATTTCACTACAATATCACAATATCAACTTTTAAACATACAGAATATCAGCATTCAAGAATAATTCAAGACCTTTACTGTATTAAACAAAATAAATATAGCTACTGCGAATACATTAAATAATATAAATAATATTTACTAAAAACTGTAATTATATAGAATATTTAATTTAAATTTAATAGACTCAACAAAAATAAGTACCAAAACTAGTTGATCAGGCTAGAAGACACCTAGTAATGTTGAGAAGTTATTGTTTACCTTTAAAGTTAATTGAATTAAACAAGTAGTATCCCTATGTCGACCCAAGAATATACCTGATAAAAAGAATTTATTTTTAATTTCAGAAAGGTTTTTTTTTTTTTTTTCCAGTTATTGTAAATAAAAACTTTTGGAAGAAATTAATATATTGTTTTTACTAATGTTTGGTGTTGTGAACCTGTATGTGAAGTTGTTTGTGTTGGTTTTTGTGTATTTTCATGAAATAATTTGAAATCATCTGGAAAATAATATTGTTGCGAATTGTTCCATGCTTCCAAACTAAGACAATTTATTCCCTTCTGACACTACAACTATCACATGAACAGCCATAATTTAAAATTAAATCCATTTCTTTATGAACATAATTAAGCTCAAACTAGAACATACTCAATAAAATATTCCATTTAAAAATAAAAATTAAATTTAAAAATCTTATCTTATAACTAATAATAATAATAATATCTAACTAGATGGAACCCGTCAAAACTTGACGGAAAAAAATTAAAATAACAATATTAGTAAAATAAGCTTCTTTATTTCATAAGAAGGGGTGCTTATGAAACAGTCTTTTAAATATTTTATTTTAAAAGTTTTTTCCCCCAGTGAATTACAGTACTATTTCCGATACAAACTCCAAACAAACAATCCGTAAACAAAATGCAAATCAGTTTGACATTACCGCCATATTCCCCACGGCAAGAAAGAAAATTCCCTGGACCTATGAAGTATCATACAAATAGTATATACCTACGTCATCTCATATTCAGTCAATAAAAGAACATAGTAAATGAAGCACACATCTCCTCCCATAATAAATTTAATATTACCTAGTTGATATTAGCTAATGTCAAAAGATTGGCAAACCACAGAGTTCAGAAAATAAACGCTATGCCTGGCAAAAATGGGAGTTGTCGACTTTATGACGTCATAAGCAGAAGTAAAAGTTTAGTTGAAAATTACGGCTAATTAATTAAATTTTCGAACAAACGAATGCACGATAACAAATCTGTATCCAAATATCTTTCATTTAAAAAAAGAATGGTGTAATTTGATGCAGTAGTTTGTTCTCAAGGATTGTCGAAAGAAACCGCTTAGCGTTTTAAATATATAGATATCAATTCATAATATATTAATCTTTAACTAACAACAGCATAATAATCTTCAATCATATTATATCTTTCAGTGAAAACATAAAATTTTATTTTTTATTTAAATTGTATTAAAAAGTCCCTGTCAATAAATCAGAAAAAGTTTTGAAATATATATTTTTTCCTAGTTCACATCTGCAAATTACATGTGCCCTCAAATAAAAAGAAAGAAAAATCGTCAACATAAAAACATAACAATAAAATGAAAGTCTGGGAAAGGAAGCAAAATAGCAGAATTACGTAATAAACACATTCCATTTGAGTAGAAAATTAAAAGCATTAAATTCTCACTACAAGAAGGTACATTTAATAATACACTTTTTTTTCTTCCAACTGAAAGAGTCAATTTCATTACTACATCATTTTGTAACACTTTGTAAGTTGCCATGGTTTCAGTAAATTTGCTTTAGAGTGGAATAAAAAAAAACGTCTGTTTATAACGTAAAATGCAATTAATTTAATATCATCTATTTTCCTATTACTTTTATCAATATGAATACAAAAAGGTACTATATTTTCTTTACAAAGCCCCGATCTTAATAACATTTAAATAATAATAGAATTTAAATAATCATTAACAATAAAATAAAAACACATAAAAAAATATTCTAACAACATAAAATGAACAAAATAAAAATGTCAACCATAAAACATAACTTAGACTGCCGTGTCTTCTTTTTACTTGGCCGCATGTCCATATCACAGTAAATCATCAAATACTTTCCCATTTAATTCGCTCCGATGGTAACACACTCCAAATCAGCGACACAAACATATTTCAATCTAAATTACCACACCTTCGTGACAGTTGAAGTCCGTACACCGGCAAATGGTCGAACAAAAGCACCTGTCTCTGGCATATCCGCTAGATTTTAAATATATCTGGCCGTTCTTGTCGATTTTTAAAATATCTGGTCATCCTTGTCGACTTTAAAAAGAATAATATCACGATTTAACGTGTATCACCATAATTTTTGTAGAATCATTATCCAGGCAAGGGCTTCCTCCGAAGGATTTTGCAAACGGGCGCCGAGAATTCACTTCACAGTGTGCGTACAGAACTCAAACAGGAGACAGTCCATTCGAGTTCACTTTTTATTCGAAAATCAAATAGAAAATGGCTATGCTTTACTCATCACAATGCCAACTCCATACATGATGATTTTAATACCGTGAAGAAAACTTGGTGACTTAATTTAAATTTAGAAGACATTTTGGTTCTTATAGGCAGTGTTCTTTTCTATCTATCGGCAGTCAAGGAGATAATTCCATGATCGTGGAGTACGCGCCGGGGTTGCATCCACCACCGGATCCAGGAGCAATCTTACGCTAACGCGGGGGAACTCAACGTATATCTCTTATTGAACGCCCCAGAATACATTGTCATTAAAAAGTCTTTCGACCAATCAGCGCTATCGGATTAACTTCTTCAGCGCTCTTATTTCGAAGTTATTTTACCGTAAGCTGGAAAAAAAACGCGGGAAACAAATGCTTCCAGAATATTACCGAAAAGTCTAATTCCTTCGAATAAATAAGAAGAGAAGAAAAGAAAAAAATACGTAGGTTTTATCGAGCATGGGCAAGACGCCAAGATAATTTTTACATTGAGACTGAAGTAGCTTTCATAATTTTTGAGAAAGAATATTGTTTTGTCAGAAAACATAGGAAAATAAAAATAAGAAAATAAAAAGATATAAGTTGTTATTTCAAGAGAGTTAAAATATTTTTAGCTGGGAGATTGGTGTTTTTTAAAAGAATTAAATTCTAGGATGCATTTATTTAATGAAACAAAATTGCGTAATTTTAATAGATCACCGCGATCAGAGCCATTTTTTTAAGAGAATGAATTTAGAATAAAGTAATTTTAGCTAGATGGAATTTTGACAATCGAAATACTGGAACGAGAAAATAATTTAGAATAATGGGATTTACACAGAATTATAGTTTTAATGAGGTCAACGGCGAAAAATTTTTAATTTGTTTCCTATATATATATATATATATATATATATATCCTAATCCTAATAATATTATAAATCTGATTGTGTGCAAATGTTAGGCTGAAGCCAGCTTCAAAATGGAGCATTTAATGATCCTGTACCTTTGCACATAGGCTGATTATAACCCTCATATGAACATAGGCTGGTGTTTGTTTATTTTATTCAAATATTTTTCTTAATAATTCAAAATTTCGTTATTTTTATAGTGAATAAATAGACATTTTTTCGTATAATATTTTAAAATGGTTAAATTTACTTTACCGTTGCTAATACTTTATCGTTGCCAAAACTAATTCAAATCCCGGAATAATAATTTTTACTCAACAATTTAGATTCAATTGAAAAATTTTCACGTGAAAAATTAAAATTGTGAAAAATCACGTGAAATTAAAAAAATTAAATAATTAAAAAGAAGATTAAATAATATTATTAGAAATAAAACGTACTTTTTTTAGTTTTTGATAATAATACAAGGTTTTAATACGCGTAAGCATAAGAAACAGGAGAACATGACGTCATTCATCGACAATAAAGCGGATATGCTTTGATTGGTGAAATAAAACGATCTTGGGTTTTTTCTTCACTTTTTATCTTTTTTTTTCTTTTGTTTGGTAACAATACTTAGCGTTTTACCGTCTGCGCACGGCTAATATAACTATACCGTATTTTTTTTTATTTAAATTTAAAAAAAGTAAAAAGAAGTTTCAAAAGAAAATGGTTAGAAAATGTCAATAATATGCTCCGCAAAATTATCCATGTCGAAAATGACGTCATGGATAGCGGGAAATAGTTATTTACATTCTTCAAACTAAAAGAAATAACTCGATTACCTAAAAAAAAAATGACGAATGTTAATAGTTCCATTTTTGTTGATAAAACCTAAAGATTTAATATTATTTCGTTAAAGTAACATAAATTCACCTATGCCAGTATTGAAATTAATTGCCTAGAAAAGAAAATTAACAAGAATTTTGTCATTAAAATGGGATTTCTCTGGGGAAAAAGAGACGTCATATTTGAAATAAAACGGGAATTTTCCAAAATGTTTTAAAATAAGTGTGAATCAATTCCTTACATTAATAATACAATGATCAGTAAGTATAGAAAGTAGACGAGTTTCACGCCATATTTATAACAAAAAAATTAAATGTTTTGTTATCTATACTGATTATTAAGCATGAGTATCCGTTATATACAGATGAGAGTTTTCTGCTAAAAATCACATCATAATTTTAAGAAAAGGAAAATGAACACGAATCTATTATATTAAAACCTGACCGTGTGTTTGTATTTCGCAACTACTCTTAGACGACTGTCGAATGCAATGCAATTTACTTAATACCGGTTATCATGGATCCGAGGATGTCACACAAACTCTCAGAATTAAAAAATTAAATTAGATGCCAAGATTTTTTGTAAATTTTAACGAAGTTTATCTAAAAACAAAAAGTAAATTACTCCATATTTGTGTATAAAAAGAGAAATAAAACAGATCAGTATATTCTTTACACCATTTTCTCATTAAAACTGATAAACAGGATTTATTTTCACTTTGAATAGAGGGTGAAAACAAAATCACGATTTCAGTAAATTATCCGAAAAATAAAAACATATTTTCACATATTCAAACTTCATGAATCAATTTATTCTGGGGAACAAAAATTGTCTGTCAACATATTGTCATTTAGAACACAAGATTGTTTCAGCTATACATTAAACCAAGGAGGCAGAATTGAATTTAAAGAAAAAGCATATGCTATTTCCAATTAATGTTTTTTTGAAGGATGGCTGTTAAAACGTTTCACAAAGGCGTTAAAGGTAAAATTGTTTATGAGGTAAAATTGACAATTGTTTTTACCCAATTCGTCTATTTCCATGATTTTATTTGTCCCTCTTTTTTGCATTGGTTGCAATTTCATTTTCGCGATTATTTGGCACAAAATTTCACTTTTTTAAGACTGAGTTATGTCAAGGTCCGTATAACAAAAATACCGTATTGTCTCCTATGAAGTGTGATAAATAGTTAGTTAATTATGAACGTCTTTAGTTATCGGGAGTGAAATATTTTGCTTAATTAATGCATTTATTCTTCTTTTAATGTTGCGTTAACGAAGTCACGGGTACGTAACAGCTAGTAATATTATAAATCTGATTGTGTGCAAATGTTAGGCTGAAGCCAGCGTCAAAATGGAGCATTTAATGATCCTGTATCTTTGCATATAGGCTGATTATAACCCTCATATGAACATAGGCTGTTTTTTGTTTATTTTATTCAAATATTTTTCTTAATAATTCAAAATTTCGTTATTTTCATTGAGAATAAATGGACATTTTTTTCGTATAGCATTTTAAAATGGTTAAATTTACTTTACCGTTGCTAATACTTTATCGTTGACAAAACTAATTCCAAACCCGAAAAAATAATTTTTACTCAACAATTTAGTTTCAATTGAAAAATTTTCACGGGAAAAATGGAAATGAAATTAAAAAAATTAAAGAATTAAGAAGAAGATTAAATAATATTATTAGAAATAAAACGTACTTTTTTTTTTGTTTTTGATAAAAATACAAGGTTTCAAAATGCGTAACCATAGGAAACAGGCGAATATGACGTCATTTATCGAAAATAAAGCGGATATGCTTTGATTGGTGAAATAAAATGATCTTGGGTTTTTTCTTCACTTTTTTTTCTGTTTTTTCTTCTTTTGTATGGTAACAATACTTGCCGTTTTACCGTCTGCGCACGGCTAATATAACTATACCGTTTTTTTTATTTAAATTTTTAAAAAAGTAAAAAGAAGTTTCAAAAGAAAATGGTTAGCAAATGTCAATAATATGCTCCGCACAATTACCCATCTCGTAAATGATGTCATGGATAGCGAGAAATAGTGATTTTTCATTCTTAAAACTAAAAGAAATAACTCGATTACCTAAAAAAAAATGACGAATGTTAATAGTTTCATTTTTGTTGATAAAACCTAAATATTTAATATTATTTTGTTAAAGTAACATAATTTTCCCTATGCCAGTATTGAAATTAATTGCCTGGAAAAGAAAATTAACAAGAATTATGCCATTAAAAAGGTATTTCTCAGGGGAAAAAGGAGACATCATATTTGAAATAAAACGGGAATTTTCCAATTTGTTTTAAAATGAGTGTGAATCAATTCCTTACATTAATAATACAAGGATCAATAAGTATAGAAAGTAGATGAGTTTCACGCCATATTTATAACGAAAAATTTAAATGTTTTGTTATCTATACTAATTATTAAGCGTGAGTATCCGTTATTTCGTTATTTCGTGCCGCTTGAGTATCCGAGTTTTCTGCAAAAAATCACATCATAATTTTAAGAAAAGGAAAATGAACACGAATCTATTATATTAAAATCTGACATTGTGTTTGTACTTCGCAACTACTCCTAGACTATCGAACGCAACGCGATTTACTACCGGTTAGTTTACTACCGGTTTAGCGAATACCGGTTGTAATTGATCCGAGGATGTCACACAAACTCTCAGAATTAAAAAAATTAAATTAAATACCATTTTTTTAACGAAGTTTCTCTAAAAACGGAAAGTAACTTACTCCATATTTGTGTATAAAAAAGGAGAAATAAAACAGATCAGTATATTTTTTACACCATTTTCTCATTAAAACTGAAAAACAGAATTTATTTTCACTTTGAATAGATGGTGAAAACAAAATCTTGATTTCAGTAAATTATCAGAAAAATACAAACATATTTTCACATATTCAAACTTCATGAATCAATTTATTCTGGAGAACAAAAATTGCCTGCCAATATACTGTCATTTAGAAAACAAGATTTGTTTCAACTGTATATTAAACCAAGGAGGAAGAATTGAATTTAAAGAAAAAGCATATACTATTTCTAATTAATGTTTTTTTTTTTTTTTTTTTTTTTTTTTTTTTGAAGGATGTCTGTTAAAACGTTTCACAAAGGCGTTAAAGGTAAAATTGTTTATCTGGTAAAATTGACATTTGTTTTTACCCAATTCGTCTATTTCCACCATTTTATTTGGCCCTCCTTTTTGCATTGGTTGCAATTTTATTTTCGCGATTGTTTGGCACAAAATTTCACTTTTTTAAGACTGAGTTATGTCAAGGTCCTTATAATAATAAATACCGTATTGTCTCCTATTAAATGTGATAAATAGTTAGTTAATTATTAACGTTTTTAATTATTGGGAGTAAAATATTTTGCTTAATTAATGTATTTATTCTTCTTTTAATAATGCGTGAACGAAGTCACGGGTAACAGCTAGTATATATATAAATGTCGCTCTTGGTATGTTTGTTCCTTATACAAATCTACAGTTTTTGTTGGATTTGAACAAAACTTGATGTACATACGTTTTAGAACACGAGTAAAATTACTGTCAACTTTAAAAATTTCCCAGACCATTTTTTACCATTTTTGTCAAACATCTCCCATAGTTTATCGTTACAAAAATATTTTTCTTTCCTTTTTTTTTTTTTTCTTCTAATGCATTTTTTTTTGTTGCCATAAAATAAATTTCGTATGGACGATATTTTTATAAACCAATACAAATTCAGATTCTCTCACTGTAATTTGAAATAAGAAACTGACGTCATTTTGGGCAGATAATGTGATTGCTTTTCGCATATTAGAAATATACTATAAGTGCGTTTAAACGACATAGTATCTATATATTTAAAACGCTAAGCGATTTCTTTCGACAATCCGTGAGAACAAACTACTGCATCAAATTACATCATTCTTTTTTTAAATGAAAGATATTTGGACACAGATTTGTTATCATGCATTCGTTTGTTCGAAAATTTAATTAATTAACCGTAATTTTCAATTAAACTTTTACTTCCGCTAATGACGTCATAATCGGATAACGCCTACTGTTGCGAAGCACACAGTTTATTCTCTAAACTCTGTGGTTGAATAAAAGAGAAATAATAAATATTAAAAGCACGCGGTTTTAAAGTCGAATTTGTTAATTTGCAAGTTAAATTTTGGTAAAAATACTTATCCGCGTGTTTTATAAGCGAATAAAAATTCATATTTATTGTGACGTCACGGGAATATTGTCCATTGGGTTTATTTTATCATTATGCATTATAACTTTGTTGATGCCAATTTTTCATTAAAATTAAATACAAAACATATTTATTTGTGTGCATGGTGTTTAAGCATTAATGTAAGGTATATGAAGTACGTGTGGAAAGTTTGCGCCGGTGAAAATGACGTTATGCTTAGCTTGAAGTGCATTTTAACATTGATAAAACTGAAGAGAAAAATGTATATGATTGTGTTAACATGACATAATTTTACTGATTTTTAAATTCATAATTATAAAGATTATAATTGGAGCCGTCATTGATTTCTTCATCTTGATTGCATACCTTCATTACATGTTACCAATTGCTTTTTTTTTTAATTATAGGATAGAAGATTTCCTTTTTTAATAAAAAAAATCACAAAAGTAAAGGATTTCAGGAAATTTAAAGTTATTAAAAATAGTGTTATGGTAGAAAAAAATCTTGAAATAATGATTGTATTTTCAGCTAGAATAAACAATGTAAGACTAATATTTCATAGGAACCAGAGGGCCCGTGCGAGGATTTCGCACTGAAATCTAATATTTTTTAGGTACTTCTCTATTATGCTGTCGACCACTTTTCATAACAAAAAACTATCGCCAAATTGTAAGATTAAACGCCAAAAATGCAGTCCCATTTACTTGATGTCAGAATCATTATGCGTGTTTGTTACGTCATCTAGTGGTATTACATTCAACATTTGCGTGTATTTTTCATTATGTTTTACTGGTTTATTAGTTATTTCATTAATTAAAATAACAATTGTGTCCTTAAATTCTTATATTTTATTTATTTTTTGATATTCCAATGGCAACGTTCTCCCGTTTATTTGGCGATAGTTTTTTGTTATGAAAATTGGTCGACGGGATAATAGAGAAGTATAATTTTTTATCAATATGTAATATTTATTAGATGCAGGTTTAAACTTCTAAAGGAAAAGCAAGGATAAAAATATCTGCAAACAACATTTAGTTGTTAGTCAAGCCAGAATATCATCTAATTTATTCCATCAAAGTTAGACTAAAAACTGATCCAAGATTGCTAAAGGCACGCGCGAGAAAAAAAATTAACAATCGTATTTTGACTGCATTAGAGGATGATGTCATCCGCTTCGGGAAAACCACGGGACTTAGAAATATAAATCTAAACATTTCAATTTCAATTTCGCTTTTTAATCATAAGTATAAAATAAACCCGCGCGGTGTTTTTTATTATAATTGCTATGAGCATCATATAATGTGGTATTTTATTTTTTTGGCAACAATAATTTCAGGAAAACCTTTCATTTCTTTCATGAAAACAATGCCGATTTATTTTTTTAATTTCAGCAGATTTTAATCAAAAACATGTTTTAACGAATTGTTAAGTGGGCTATGTCAGAAGCCTGTTCTAAAACCTTTCATATGGTATCTCATTCGTTGTTCTGCGTTTCATATTTTCTGAGTAAAAGGAATGTTGACAGGAGAAATAATATATAAGGATAACAAATTTTATTCAAAAACATGTTTTAACGAATTGTTAAGTGGGCTATGTCAGAAGCCTGTTCTAAAACCTTTCATATGGTATCTCATTCGTTGTTCTGCGTTTCATATTTTCTGAGTAAAAGGGATGTTGACAGGAGAAATAATATATAAGGATAATTATTTTGGTAGGTTTGTTATAAGTTCATTTAACAGTTTCTTATTAGCGCAAAGTCCTATTTCTTTCACTGTGAATTTCTCTTCCGATGTCAAAAAATGTTTTTCTACTTTTGGACGCCAGCCAAAATACAGTGGCAATTTTTAGAAATGTACAACAGTTGTGACAACAAAGGCGCTATCGCTTTAGTTTTCATCGCGCTTACATCAATTCGAAATATTACAAATTTCTATTTTTTACTACATTTTACAATTTAAATTCTTACATCATCAATTAGAAAAAAAAATTAGCTTTCGATTGAAATTTATTTGAAAACTGCCGCTTAATTTAACGACTTTTTAAATATTTTTCAAGCATGAAAATTTTTTCAATTCTATCTTATCAATGACCACCAGTTTACTTCAATAATGTAAAATAGCACCTGGGAAAGTTGCCACAATTGAAAATAGATTTCCCTAACCATCATAAAAAGTGAATAATAATTTTTTTTTTAAAAGTGATAAATCATAAGATCAGATTATCCATAAGATAGAACATTTTGACGCTAAACAAAAATCTGTCAAGAAAGAAAAAAAGACTATTTTTAGTTTATGTTGAACATAAAATTGATATGTTGAATTCGTTGATGAATATGTTCCATCAGATATCAGGATATGCTAGGAATTGTATTTTTGTATTTTTTTTACATTTGCCAACTGTATAAGAGGAAAAATATCCCCGACTGTGATGGAAAAGGGATAATCATCCTGATTATGTCAAGGAACCGAAGAAAACATACAAATAAATTACACTTGAAAACATTAAAAATCTCCATCTGCAGATAGATTTATTACTGTAAAAAACTTCTTAATCTTTGCATAAAAATTGATTAGCTTAAAACAATGGATGCGTTTTAGAAGATATGGATTTGAAACGAACAATGATTAAAAAGGACATTTTAAAACTTTTAATTTAATCATTTTAAAACTTTTTTAACGTCGAATTTTGACGGTGCTTTTGGGCAGATGCAATGCACATGCGCATAGAGCTCATTCGGTTGCATTATCACAGGGGGGGGGGAGATGTGTGTTTTATTTACTATGTTCTGTTATTTACTGAATATGATATGAACGTAGGAATATACTATTTGTATATACTTCATAGGTCCATGAATTTTTTTTCTGCCGTGGGGAATATGGTGGTAATGTCAAACTGATTTGCATTACACAGTTATTTACGAATTTTTGTTTGGAGTTTGCATCGGAAATAGTACTGTATTTGAATGGGGAAAATAAAATATTTGAAAGACTGTTTTATACGCAGCCCTTCATAAATAATAAAGAAGCTTATTTTACTGATACTGTTATAGTATTTTTTTTGCGTCAAGTTTTGACGGGTTCCATCTAGTATTTATTTAAATGTGTTTGGAGATAAAAATAAATAATTTAGCTCCTAATTTTACAAAGGAAAATTGTTACCACTGGTTTGTTAGTATTAAAGTAAATTTTCTAAGAAATAGAAACATATTTTTGCGCATTCAAACTTCATGATTCAATTTATTCTACATAATCAAAAATCGTCTGTCAAATATTGACATTTAGCAATCATTACATCGTAACTTTTTTTAGCTTGAGCTTCAACCAAGGAAGCATATTTAAGTTCTTTCGATGCAGGTGGACAATAGATGCCCACTATTAATAAAAATTGGATTTAAAGAAAACAATACAGTATTTTCCATTAAATTTTCTTCAAAAATGGGTGTTAAAACAAATGGTATTAAAAGTAAAATGGTTTATCTGGAAAAAATTACGTATTTTTTTAATGTTAAACATTCATTTTAATTAAAAAAACTAATATATTTTTTGTAAGTTTGACAACGTGGCGACATTTTTATATCACCAGTATTATCCAATATTTAAAAGAACAATATATTTTTGAGAAATAATGTTTTGCATTAAAAATGACATAATTCCAAAACGCAATTTTAGCAAATTATGTTTAAATTAAATTTTAAATATAATTTCTGAGTTAAATTTACTACCTAATAATATTGTTTAAAATTTTTCTATAAGTACAATAGTATTGGATTTCTTTAAACGCTTTCATGTTTTAAATAGATAATGTGCATGTGACGTCACGCACTCACGTAAAGTCGTTTTCCTCAATTAACTGTAGGCGAAAAGTAACAATTCTTGTGGAGTTAGTAATTCATAATGTATTATTCCCTAAACATAATATAATGTATTCTAACTATTTGAAAATTAAGAGAAATTTAGCGAAAAAAATTTAGAAATTTGGCCTACGTTATGTTGACGAACATGCACATTATCAATAAATATAAATGCATGTTTGTACATGATTCATGAAGTGAAAGAATTTGCTTTAACTAGACACGTATCGGTTCAGAAGAAAATCTACCCCGGTGAAAGTGTCGTCATATTTTAAATCATGTGCCTGTTTTCAATCACAAAATATTAGTATTTTATAGCAATTACACCAAGTAGCGTAATTTCCACAGAATGTATTGGTCGCCAAAGCATAAGTTTAACATCCTTTTACCGTACAATTTTCCAGAGTATTAAATTTCGATAAAATTTAATAAATATATCAAAGTCGATGTAAAAGTTGTTAGCATATGCAATTTTCATTGGAGAATGGTATTTGCATTTGACATGGTTCAGATTAAATTTACAGAAGAGTCGACACCACGAATTAAACAAGAAAATCCCCCTCCCACACCTCTTTTTAAAGGCCCCGTGATTATGGAAAAGAGCAAGAGAACAACCAATTAAAAATCCAAATATTATTAGTTATCTTTATCTGATACTTATATAATTCCTTATAATTTTTAAATATCTGAATCTATAGTTGAAAATATATCTGCAGTATAATTTTTGCCTCTCATCGGAATACAGTTCTGTCAAAATTCGAAACTTCCATAGTCCTAAACTACAACACAACAACCAATATGACAATGCTCCATTAATTATGTGGTGCTTTTTTTTTTAGCTTGTTTTCATCATTCAAATAAATAAGCAACTCTATTGCTTAACAAATGAGCATTTAGGCTTTGAAAGGTTTTGGAGCATGATATACATTTTGATTTTATTTGTAGATCTACAGCTGTTAAAATTGTGGCACTGTGAAATAAAAAATATGACAAATATAGCAGGGTTAAAAGTATTTCTTATTTTATTTATTTTTAAACTTTTATGCTCCACCACGTTTTAATTTATTTTTTAAATATCATATAACTTTAAATATCATATAATAATATTATATCATAAAGTGTTTAGAAAAATAAGCATAATTTCTGTTGATTTTTAGATTATTCTAATCAAATAAATTCCGTAAAACATACCGTAAAACATATTTCCGTAAAACATATTTTTAGAAAAAACTAGTCGTTGGGGGCCACCGTAATGCTTACCCATCATGGATATGCATAATATAAAATATGAAAATAAAACATGTGTAAAATATTTATAAAATGCTTTGCAATTCGAATAAAATCGTGGCTAGATGACGTCAATAAACTTTAAATGCTCTAATACTGAACTGCGTAAAAGAAATATCCTTATAACTCCAAAATTGATAATCATATTAACTAACGTTTTACTGCGTCGGATTATGAGTCTCATTTCCAATTAAAATATATCTTTGAATTGAAATTTGAATGAAATACAGGGTCATGAAAAATCGAAGAGTGTGGTAAATAGGATTACAAATATCTTGGCAACTCATTATCTGATCGACTTCCTTCGTTATGCAAAATTTATGTTTTTTTATTGTCTTTTATATTTATTCCTTAAAATAAACAATTTCGAAAAATTTTATATACCTTTTATCAGAACGAATATTTCGAGAGTCCGAAAAAAATTGTTCCGGATAATCGAGGTTACCAAACTTTAATAGGCTTCTGCCCATTATTACATACTCAGTACATACCAAAATTCAAATCTCTATCTCAATTTGTTCGGGAGATAGAGCGTTTACAGACACAGACGGACTGACGGATTTTTTTTTTTCTAAAAATATGTTTTTCGGAATCTCCAGTGTTTGAAAGGTGTAAATCCGTCAATTTTTTTTTTATTTTTTTTTCAAAACGATTACAAGATTTACCCTATACTATGTATGATGGGTTAATAAAAATTGGGGTCCGTCTGTCTGTTTGTGTGTCTGTAAACGCTCTATTTCCCGAACAAATTGAGATAGAGACTAGAAATTTGGTATGTACTTAGTATGTAATAATGAGAAGAAGCCTATTGCATTTCAGTAACCTCGATTATCCGGAACTATATCTTTTCGGACTCTCAAAATATTCGTTCTGATTAAAGGTCTAAAAAAATTTTTGAAATTATTTATTTTAAGGAGTGAATATAAAATAGAATAAAAAAACATAAATTTTGCATAAAGAATGAAGTCGATCGGATAATTAGTAGTCGAGATGTTTGTAATCGTATTTACCACACTCTTCGATTTTTCATGACACTGTATTTCATTCAAATTTTAATTCAAAGATATATTTTAATTGGAAATGAGACACTTAATCCGACGCAGTAAACTGTTAATTAATATGTTATCATTTTTGGAGTTATAAGGATGTTTCTTTTGCACAATTCAGTAATAGAGCATTTAAAGTTTATGACGTCAAACCACGATTTTAAACATTCTATGTACCGAGCAAATTGAGATAGAGGCTTGAAATTTGGTATGTACTTAGAATCTAACAGTGCGACAAAGCCTATTAAATTTCAATAACCTTAGTTATCCGGTACAATTTTTTCGGACTTTCGAAATATTCGTTCTGATGAAGCGTATATAAACATTTTTAGAAATCGAATGTTCGGTGATTTTTAAGTGTACAGATTTGAATACAGATTTGAATTATTTATGTGAATAAATCTTTTAAACAATTTTAAACTTTCGTTTAAATTTTATTTTGGAATGCATTTTATAAATAGTTTACACATGTTTTATTTTCATATTTTACATTATGCATATCCATGATGGGTAAGTATTACGGTGGCCTCCAACGACTAGTTTAAATATGCATTTTTTATACCAAGAACGAGATACGTCGGGGCCTCTGAGATGGCGTGGTGTGCTCTTTTTACTAAAGATAGTAAAAAGTTAAGTGTTAGTAAAAAGAGCACACAGCCGTCTCGGAGGCCCCGGCTAGGCTCGGTTAAAATTAGCGTTGTGTCCAACTCGGTTATAACAAGAAGTTCTCGCTGTATCGTTGCTATAAAGCATTTTATTTTATAACACTATTATTGCAGATCGCAAGATTCACTGTCCAACTTCACAGAGTTTAGGCTTCGACCGAAGCACTTCCTTATATAGGTGTGGGTGTATTACGAGAAAGTTCTGTGTATCCTGATTGGTTGAATCCTATTTTCGAAAACGTTCTATGGACTCTAGTTGGTTGAATCCTGTATCTCGGTTCCTATTAAGAATTTCTGGAAATTTCCTTCAGATTCTAAAAGCCAATTTTTTTTTTCCAAATATCGCCAAAATTTGCCTCAGTCTTTCATTTTGCGCAAAAGCATGTGTTTTGGAATTGGTAATCTCTAGAGACGATTTTCCCGCCAATATCGCTAACATTTCGCCAAATTTGGTGGAATGTTACCAACTTTGCCACTTCGTTAACTGCCAATTGTTTCAACCCTCATTTCCATTGAAATGCATTGACCCGTAGACACCCCAAAATGATCCATTAATCTCGACCATGTGCCCTAGCCCGATGGTCTTCTCGTACCCCAAAACATAAACAAAATTTAGCCAAAATCAATACAGCCGTTTTTAAGATAAAATTCGCATACACACACACAAGATTTTCTTGTAATATAACACATGATATTCCTTAAAAATGTACAACTGATTACAGGTTCTTGTTTATTTAATAATTACAAAATCAGAGGCAAAATCAAACTAAAATGTGCATATTATTTTACATTTATAATTATGAAATGCAGATTAAGAAGTGCATTATTTTATGGCTATTTTCTGATTCATAAATTTTGAAGCAAGAAACCTTCCGCATACAATGAGCACATTCAGTGTATTTTAAAGGAGAAATTTAATCATGTTTTAAGAAGGCTTTTATCTTGTGCGCAGCTAAACTTAACTTTGTGATAAGGTCTTGAAGGCAACATACCCAAAATGTATTTTAAAACCTTTCAAATTCTTTGAAAATATAATAATAGAAATTCTGAGATGAAAGCTCCATTTTATGCACTAAAATTTTAACAAAAATAGCCATAAAATTGAATTATAATGTAAAGAAATAAGTTCTTCTGTCAAAATGAACATCATAAAAGCGCATCCTTTTATGTAAATTTACATTAAAATCTACATAATTATTCAAAGCAAATGCAAAAGTTATCTCGAATGAATGAAATATTGTATTCTAAATTTAATTTGTAAGCTTCTGTTTAAGCCCGATATAATCGTACTTTAATTACTGAGACTCATATTGCGTAATTATTTAGTTTTAAATATATAAATTATATGTATGTTAGTTCTTTTATCATAAATGACACGACGTGTTTCCGATAATTGAAAGAAATAAGCAAATTTTCTTCTTACAGTGTTAAAAAACACAGTTAAAAAAAAAAGAACAAGAACGAAAAATCATGCGTCAAGCATAGATTATATTACACTTTCCAACACCTCCAAAATAATTTTACAAATCTTTACCGTTCAGTAAGGTGAAAGTTGATCTTTAAGCAAACAAGGTCTAGGCCAAACTGGGCGGGGAGGTATACTTTTCGGCTTAAGCTCAACTAGCCCCGTCTAGGTCTAAGTAAACAATTTAGAAAATGCATAACATATTAAAAAATCCAATTTTAAGAATTACCAACTATATTTGGAAAAATATCCGAACTCTTTTGTACAACTCTGTATATGATCTATAGATTTGTATATATACATAGAATGCTAAGTTTTTGTTCAGTTAGGAATCGCGTAGCACAGTTTAAAATTCCCCTTCTGGAATTTCTGTCCATAAACGGAAATGTACTCGAGAACTTTTGTGCTGCCATGTATATGATGTATAGAATTTATACACACCACATAATATAGACAAAAAATGAGTTAAATTTAAAAACGCGTTTAGCAACTGAAAAAGCACTTCCAACAATTATTGTTTTAACAGACAGTACCGAATTCTTTTGTGTGTCCATGTAAATGAACGATGAATGCTATAAATACAATATTCTATAATAAGCCTCTTGTAATGTACCTTAGTGATATATATCAATTTCAATATGTTTGAAATTGTGAAATATTTTTAAAATAAACTACAAACGATTTTCCCCATAAACCGTAATGTAACGTAATTCTTTTGAGTGGCCCTGTAAAAAAAACAATACGTGCTACACACTTCATTTTCAATTCCGAACATGCCATAGTAAATCTCAATAATATATATCAATCGCGTGACAATCCGGATATATTTACGCGAGTTAGAGCACGGACAGACAGACAGACAGACAAACCGAATTCATAAACACTTTTCAACTATGTTGGAAAGTGTTAAAAAAAGACAAATGTTTCTTAATCTACGAAAATATAATAGAACCACGAACGAAAATGTACAATATCCTCTTCAGAGTTACCCACGATTCCGAAAAGCGTTCTTTATCATTATAAACCTCAGAAATCAATATATTTTTTTAATTTAAAGAATAATAAAAAATATATATATTCTTTAGTTGCCACTGATTTTTGTAAACATTTTATAGTGTTTCAATCAGTTTTCACAAACCTGGAATACCGGTTTTTAGGATACTATTAACTTTCACTATAACGTAACTGAATGTATACATGCAAGAGTAACAAAATAATATCTATATAATAAAAGGGCAAGTCATGTGACTGAGGAAAACAAATACGGGGTGACCGCTTCACTTTTCATATGCAAGGTGGCCATTTTTACATTTTGTTCGAATAAAACTGCACAAAAGTTGCATTTTTAGAAACATCATTCAAAAAATATTACTGTTTGAGAGATAGGTATAACATTCAAATATGTTTATATTCTCATATAACTTCAGATGAAATTAGGTTGACAGCCTAATATCCCATTCCATCAAAGTAAACAAACACAAAAGATTCATTGGCCGTGAGCAATAAAAATATTAAACGATGAAGGTAATCATTCTCAAAGTAAGTTCTCCCTTGATGAATTTTGCAGCGCTGTCTGGTATAAAAAAATAATTCGCGCCTGTAGGCTATTAAAAGTTTAGCATATTTTTGTTAGTTGAAGTGCTGTACAAATCAACACGATCTTTTTTTGATGAAGTTAAATATAAACAAACTAACTCATGTAATAAAATAAAATGAATGAAATTTCAAAACGTATCGTCAGTTAATTTGATAGTTATGTATTTTCCATGCCCAGAAAATAGATCACCGAAAAGGATTGTTAATCGCCAATCCTATTCACCATTGCCAATGGCCAATCGCCTTTAAAACATATATATAATTTAATATATATTTATTAAATATACAGCATCATTAAAAATGGTAAGTAATATAGAAGCAAGCTAAAATAGGTACTTTCATGTTAGCCGGATCCAGGAGATAAATCGCCAAATATTGTCCTCATTGCAATCATTCGTATTGCATTAATTTCTTTTAAAATATAAAAATTTCAATCATTTAATTTAAAATACCTCATTTCATTTAAAATACAAATAAATAAGTAAATAAATAATAAAGAACCAAAGAAAAGAAGGGAAAATTTCATAAACTAAAACATTTTTTTTCAATATCAAAACATTGCTTCTAATTTAAACACGCGAAAAATAAAACCTGCTATCGGCGAGGAAAAAAATTCTATTGAAGAAATTCTCGCATGGCTAGCATAAAAGTACTCTAAAATAATACAAAACAAAAATTTAGATACATTTATTAAACACATAACATTAGGCATTCGCAACAAAAGGAATGTGATTATCATAAGTAGCTTCCAAAAGGTCTATGTTTCACCAAACCATACTTACTAAAATAAGTCAATTAGTATATGCAGCCTGATTATGAAAAATTTTATTCAAGAGGTTTAGATGAGAATAATGATAGATTTTCTAATCTTTCGTAATCGAGTCTACAGTCAAGGATAGCGTGATACAAAAAATATATTAACAACAATATGGTTTAATGTAAATGCAGATATCATTAAGGACTTTTCGCAAAAAACACTTCATTGCAACAAATCGCATTAGCTAAAATACGCCAATGGGCAGTGGACCCAATTACTGACGATTGGTTTAAAAATCTCCGCATTAGCAAACGTATTGCAAAAGATTTTCAAACGGACATGAAGCTAAATGTCTAATTGAGTTAAGAAGTTTTTGTCAAAAAAGATGAAATACATAACAACAAAAATGATACGAAATGCTGCCATGATCGCAAAGACTTCTTGATTTCTCTATCAGAATCTTTCTATTCGGCGAAGGATCAAGCAAGTAAATTAATTCATGACTAAAAATAACATGATGAAATGCTTAGCATACATTTAAGGCAGACCAAACTGATCTGCAAAGGCGGCTAGTGAATAAATAAATATTAATTTTAATGTTAATGTTAAAACTTTTAATTTCTCATGTTTGTCTGTAAAACATGTTTGTTGAACATGGAAATGTTTTCTTGAGAATGGATAGCATCCGAAAAAACTATATTCCGAGTTGAGAAAGCTCATTAATACACTATAAAAACTACTCGGAAACGTTTCCGAAAATGAGTGGCGGCAAAAGTAACTTTGTTTTTTATAAATGTCTCGTTAAATCTCGGAAAGATGTTGGTTTCTGAGGTTAACAAAGATAAAGAAAACGATTTCGGAATCCTTAGTAACTCGAAAGAGGTTACTGTCGTTTGTGATTATATGATGTTTTGCTTAGATTAAGAAACATTTGTCTTTTTTTAGAGTGAACATACCTGTTTATTTTTGTACAAAAACATTATGTAACCATAAACGAAAATGTAATATAACTCCTTCAGAATTTATCCACGATTCCAAAAAGCGTTCCTTATATCTTCGGAAACGTCAGAATCCAATAGATTTTCGAGATTTAAAGAAGCAGTTATATAAACAAAGTTTCTTTTGCTGCCGGTAATTTTCTTAAACGATTCTGAGTAGTTTTTACAGTGTATTCATCAGATTTCTGAACCCGGAATATAGGTTTTTCGGATACTACCAATTCTCAAGTAAACATTTTCATGCTCAAGAAATATGTTTAATAGACAACATGCGAAATAAACAATATTAACATTAACATTCAAATTAATATAATTTTGTTATTCAGCCATGTACGAAGTGAGTTAGTTACACAGCTGAAAATATTTACTTAAGAATTGGTAGCAACCGAAAAATCGATATTCCGGTTTGAAAAAATTTATTAATACACTGTAAAAGCTACTTGGAGACGTTTCCGAAAATTACTCACAGTAAAATTAACTGTTTTTATAAATGCTTCTTTAAATTTCGAAAATCTATTAGTTTCTGTGGTTTCTAAAGAAAAAAACGCTTTTCAAAATCGTTTGCAACTCGGAACAGGTTATATTTTCGTTCATAGTTATGTTATATTTTCTTTTTTTTTCTTTTCTTTTAAGTGTAATATATGTTGCTGACATGAAGAAACTGTGAATAAAGTATGATAATAATAAAAACAGGATAGATGCTATTAAACTGTAATTTCACAACTTTGTTTTACAGAGTTAATTGTTACTCTACTTTCTGTAAGTTTGATTCCATAGCAATCTAAAGATCCATTTTAAAGAATTATTCTTAGGTATATATACATACAGCTTCATCTATTACTTTTATCTGCACGGTATCGATTCCTGGAGTAATTTATTTCTTACTGTAATGAGTTTCGTTCTCCGTTCATTCCGGTTTTTCTCATAAGATTTCAATTTGACGATTCTCAGATAGTGATACGGAGCTATATAGATCGGATCTGAAGCTATAGTCGAGTTTTATGTTACTTTGTTTGAATACCGGGTGGCCAGGATTAAAACACTCCTTACCCCGTCCTCTCTATTGAATTACTGAATGTATAAGCTTCAAATTTCATACACATACTATTTCAGACATGGAAAAATGGATTTCGCGAAAAAAATGTTTCAGAAATCACCAATGGATGGCGTTGTACAACTGGAAATATGCTGAAAAAGCACAAAAACACGTTGTAAACACATTATATTTGAACGTACTAAACATTCATGTAGCAAGGACCTTATCAACGCAAAGAATGCTGCTCAATATGGTTCATTTCTTGAAGATGTAAAATCTGCTGTCTGTGGAAAGCTTGTTCAATTGCAAATCGAAACTGTTCGACTGAGATGCTTATCACACGCAGTGTGATACTTTCTTTCAAATCTGCAAAGGTTACCAGACGTCTTCGATAAATAAGTTTTAGGTAGATTTCGTAAGAAATACTACCTATTACATTCTCCCAACTATGTTGGAATTTCTGGAAAATTTTGCAAATCTACGCCGATCATGACTCCCAAAACACAAAACCACCCCCAGTTCAAAATTTTATCTATCTATCTATCTATCTATCTATTTATATCACTTTTTTATGGATACGATAACTTCAATAATTCTGCACAAATCTCTTCCAAACTGACACATAAGATCAAGGAGCATAAAATCTCGGTCAAGTTCGTTAATGGGCAAAATTGAACCAGGGGGGGGGGGGGGAAGGGTGCCTTTTTGTGAAAACAGAAAAAAACATAACTTCTTAATTATGATATGTATCGAATCCGTTTAAAGTTATTATTATTTCTAGGATAAGGGCTGAAAATTTATGTATGATAGATTTTCGATATCATTAAAAATGGAGGGGAAAAGTAGCGGTTTAAGAAGAAAAAAGTTCATAGCACGCATGCCCGGCAGTGTATTACTGCTTATTTTACTGTTTATTACTGTTAATTTTACGGTATAATACTGACAGCTGGGAACCAGTATTGTACTGTAAAATCAACAATTTTTTTTGCAGTGCAGTAGGGGTGTTTTAATTCAGAAAACCCTGTATTTTAGTCGTACATATATTTGAAACATATTGAATTACTCTTTAAAATGGTTTAGCGGAAATCCAAAAACTTTAAATGGTGTTGTCATGGAACATTTTGAATTGCTGCTGGGATAATTATTCAGTACTAATATATCACAAAACGAATTTAAAATAATTAATATAATTAATTAAAATAATTAATTAAATTTAATTATTAATTAATAATTATTATTTAAATAATAATTGAAAAGTAAATATGTTAAAAAAAACACTCTTTTATAAGCAACCAATGTTTATCTTAAAAATCACTCCTAATTTCATGACAGCAGTTCATGTGCAGGTCATGACTGCAATTCAACATTTCGTTACAATATGTTAATTTGGCCCTCATGCCGATTAGAAAAAATGCACTGCTTTGATTTATTCTTAGTCGAAAGAACAAACTAGTGAACTTATTTTTTTTTTTTAAATCACAGTTTTTATTCTGTTTCATTTTTAAGATATGACAACTGGAAAGAAATAAAAACATTATTTAAACTATCTATTCAAGATTTCTAAATTGTACTCTAAAAGTATAATCATTTTAATATTAAACTATTAATTGATTAAAGCGTATTTAAAAACTATATTACGCCATTATTTTTTTTATATATTCTACTTTTTAGTGCTTGAAATATTCGTTGTTGCAAATTCACAGCCATTTGGATTATTGTGGAGAGCGCAGTCTGGCTTCAAAATTAACTCCATTTTTTAAAAACTCAAATATAATTGTAACCAGAAAGTATATTTAGCGATTTATTACAAGCGGCCGACTGACTGAAAAATTCCTTTAAAATAATTTATTAGTTTATAATTAAGTTTTAAAAATATTCGTATGTTCTATTGACATTGGAAGCACATCTTGTGTACATAATTTTCAGAATTCTAGCACATCAGGAAGTGAGCGAAAAATTATTCCAAATTTCCATCTCTACATACAAAAATCCAAATTACCTTAAAAAAATAAATAAAAGAGTGTAGAAACATGATGGATTATTATCAAACTGTAATTTCAATTTTGTTTCGCAGAGCTAAACAAAATTGCTATGCTTTTGTCGACTTTTAGTATGTTTGACGCGATAGCAATCTCGAGATACATTTAACGATTTGTTAAACATCGGAATTGCTCTTCGCTATATATACACTCAACTTCTTATATTACTTTTATCTGCAGGATATATATTCCTGGAGAAATTTATTTCTTCGTATAATGAGTTTCGTTCTCCGTTAATTTCGGTTGTCTTCTTAAGATTTCAATTTGAAGATTCTGAGATTTTTGCACGAGACTATAGAACGGAAGAGAAGTTTTAGTAGAATTGTATCCTACTTTCGATTAAAAATTTTAGTTGTACATAAGCTTGAATCACACTGAATTGCTTGTTTAAATTATTTAACGGAAATCAAAAGACTTTAAATGATGTTGTCATTGAAATCTTTGAATTTATACTAAGACAATTATTCAATAGTAATAGCTTAGAAAACAAATTTAACACAAATAAGGAAACAGCTTTTTTATATTTATTTTTTTAAAGGTTTTATTAACATTCTTTTATATGCATTCAATGGTTATCTTAAAAATAACGCTTAATTTTCATGACTTGCAATTCGTGATGTTCCAAAATATATCCGCCCGATTATAGTAAAATTCGCAGTTTTGATTTACGCTTTGTAGAAACCATGAGCTAGTGAAATTATTTAAAAAAATTATAATTTTTGGTTTCTTTTATAAGATATGACAACAAGAAAAAAAAGCATTAATAAAACTATCTTATCTATACAGGATTTCTAAATTGTTTTCTCAACGTATAATCATAATTTCATTAATATTAAATTATTATTTGATAAAAACGTGTTTAAAATAATACATTACTATTTCAGTGTTACATTTTATTTAATTATTTTTAGTGTATAAAATATTTTATTGTTGAAGTTTCACTGCCAATTGCACGTTTAGTGAACGCGGTTTGACCCATAAGTAACTCCATTGCTGCAGTTACTTAAATACATTCGTAACCATAAAGAATATTTGGCTATTTATCACCAGCTTCCGGCTAAAGGAAAAGTTTTAAAATTAATTTATTAATTTATAATTCAGTTCTAAAAATGTAAAAATTCTTCATTGTCATCGGAAGCTCACCTGTGTACATAATTTTTATAATTCCAGCCCACCAGAAAGTAAATGAAAAACTGATTAGAAAGTTCCATCTTTTAGATACATAAACCAAGTTACGCTAAATAAAAGTGTGTAAAAATACTGCTTTTTTTTTTTGCTGATTACTTTTGGAGATTAAGTTGTTAAAATTAATAAATTTTCTTTTATTTTTAAATTATCTTCATGCTGAATAAGTCATACTTAATAAATTATCTCAAATTTCACATAAATCTTTTTTGTTTATTATGCTTATACAATAAAATCTTTAAATAACAGACACTCGGAAGCGTGAAATTTGTCCGCCACTCAGAGGTAAAAATGTACAAATATATAGGTGGTGGGGATCGAAAAAGTGTCCGCTAAATGCAGGTGTGTGCTATTCGGGAGTGTCCATGATAAAAATTTTACTCTAAGGAGGCTCAGCCCTTTCTTAGCTAAAGCTCACTAACACCCGCTACCTCACACCCCCTTTCGGCTAACGAGAGTCTCTGCTAACGAATATTTGGCCAACAAAGATTACTTTCGCTCTTTCTCTGACTCAGCTAACGAATGTAGATTCGGATAAAGACTGTGTTATTTGACTCGCACATTAAAAACAACGTAGTCACTTGAATTTTGATTGTACGAGATTCAGTTACAGAAAATTTCGGCTGACGAGTGTAATTCTGAAAAAAAAAATATCTTTGTTACCCAAGGTATCACTATATAAGTATTAATTTCTACTAATCAAATAATTTCTTTGTACACTATAGTATTGGGTTGGCAAATAAGTTCGTTCGGTTTTTAAAGCTAAAAGAAACCCCGCAATTATTTCTACACACCACGTATATTTTAATCAATTATATAATGACCGTTGTTATCGATGGCCTTTTACCATCTTTCCACCAATTCATTAATGCCGCGTACATAGAACGTCTGACTATTTTTAGTGCCCTCTCTTCAGAGAATGTTTTAACATTCAAAGAATATTGCAGATAACGAAACAAATGGTAATCGAATGGTGCCAAGTCAGGTGAATATCGAGGATGAGGCAAAGCATCCAAGTCAAGACTCAAAAATTTCTGCAGGGTAGTTAATTACGTGGGGAAAAAACAACACATTTACAATTAACAAATAGGCTGTTTTTGACGTAAAGCATTGCTCAATTTATTTAACTGCCAGCAGTACAGTTGAATCAATGGTCTTGTCTGCTGGTAACAACTCGTAATAACGCACATCCTTGTAAAGACCATCACACGGAGAGCAAAATCTTCTGGAGATGCAGTCCCTCCTTTGAAGTTGATTGCGGTCGCTCGTTGCTTTGACCTCACGCCCATTTTCGCACTAAATTTTTCTAGGCGATCCATTTCTCATCGCCTGTCACAATTTCTTTCAAAAAAGGTTCTCTTATCTGACGTTTGAGCATTAAATAGCCAAAAGAAAGCAAATAGAGATTTATACTTTTATGTGTTAAAATCTTAGCGAAACTGAAAAGATTTTGACACTTCAAATAAAATTAAGCATACGTTTTAAAATATTTTGACAACTAAGAAAGATAGACACATTCTTTAAACACAGAACACAGAAAGCAGAAGTTAAAAATATTCATTTTCTAAGTAGATATTTTAAAAATACAAATGCATCGCACGCCCGTAGGTTTAATATTAGCGAGGAAAATTTGAAATTTTACTGTTGCATAGCCTTAAACTCAAGAAGTCTCGTCCATAAATAAAATAAAAATCTGACACAGTGGAATCGGCCGGATTCAAACGCTGGACCTCTCGTTTTGGAACTGGAGGCGGTAGTTCTGCGCCACTAATACGTGATTACATGGCCGCAATATTTATAACTTATTACTCTATCACATATTCTTAGTGATTTTCTCTATAAAATCGCTCACAAAATGGTTTGAAAACGGATTAAGTATACTTTGTCTTCATTTCAATAGGGAGGGCAAGGCTTGAGCTCCATACGCTCCTCTCTTTCATATGACCTTGCTTAAATTTTCTTAAGATGCATGAGACAATTATGTAAATAATGAAAAAAAAATATTAAATACTTATCATAAATATATTAGATTTCAAGGCGGTAATTCTAGGATATATCTGAAATTTTATTAATTTACTTTGGAAGGCAATGAAATTTAAAGATGTATCAGATAAGCTTCATGTTGTGAAATTTGAATGAAAATGCGCTTGAAAGAGCTGAATTGTTTCATAAAAATGAACATAAAAGAATCGCCTTACTATAAACTTATATCAAAGTATTATTTAAAGCACACATGGGTTTTATCTCAAACAAATAAAGCATTTAATTCTTCATTTAATATCTGCCAAATTGATGAAAATAACATCGGAATGTGTAGAGATAATAAACTTTAATTACTAAGCCTCATGTTTAAACATTAGTAATTGTTAGGGGAACCGTCGGTAGCATAATTAATTTTCTATCTTAATAAATTGTTATATCAGTCTTCATATTTTAATATACATTTTCTTCTTTCGATAATGGTAAAAAAGGTTTGTTCAGCTTACCTGAGAACTGCTTTTGCGCAAAGTAATATCCACAATAATGCACTGATATTTATCCTTTTGATTCATTGAAGTGTCGCTGTATGGGAGTAATAAACAACATTATTAGAAGAAAGTAATATTGCGTGAAGTAAGAAGTAGATCCATTTTTCTTTGAATATAATATTATTATTGTAATTCTTGGCTTTATATACACATTTAAATCGCGTTTTGGAGACTGCATAAAAGTGCTCCAATTTTACATTATATTTGGGATATTTACAAGGGCGTCTTAACTGTTCGGTGACATTTTAGATTCTGAGGGATTGTTGTTATTGAGTTCTCGAGCGCGGTATCAGCTGTAGGTTGAAGTAGGGAGGTCTGCAGAATTTCTCAGCTGATCAGTTTCGACAGTCTCTGGTTTTATTCACTATGGTTTGGTTTGCAGCTGCGGTTATCACTTGAAGTACTTATAGTTAATTGGGGGCTGGTTTTTAACATGTTCTAAGTGTTTTTTCCAATCGTTCACAACACGTGGAGATTATTAACGGCATAAAAAGGTTTCTCCGTCACTCCCCCGTAATCTCCTGTGTGGGGAATGGTTGAAGGTTCAGTTTCTTACGATGTTTTTCGTACACAGGTTTGGGAGTGGGTTTGGTGAGAGTGTCGGCTGTCATTTCTTCAGTGGGGCAGTATTGTAAATCAATTTTTCCTTCTTCTTTCATCAGTTTGATGTTGTGAAACGTATGTCGATATGTTTGGATCGCTTAGTATCTTTATCATTTTCAGTCATTTTTATACAGGACATATTATCCTCAAATATCGTGATTGGTAGTTTTTGTGGAATGTTGAGGTCGCTAAGCAAGTTTGTTATCCAGCTTAATTCTTGTGCTGCGTTGCTAGCTGAAACGTATTCAGCTTCGGCTGACGAAAGTGCAATGCAATTTTGCCTTTTTGTAATCCAGTAAATCGGCGATTTTCCTAGCATGAATAGATTTCCTGACGTTGATTTACGTGTTTTCAAGTCACCAGCCTAGTCTGCATCGGCGTATGCTGTTAGGATGGGCTTGCTGTTTGCGCTAAGAGTTAAATTCAAATTTTCTGTAGTTTTAAGGTATGAAATGATTCTTTTCACTGCTGACCAGTCCTTTTGGCGTGGTGTTTCGTTTCTACGACATAGTATGTTGACTGCGGCAGATATGTCAGGACGCGGGATTGTTGATATGTACAGTAATGTGCCTGTGGCTTGTCGATATTTCGTGTTATTAGGTAAAAGATCATCATCGTCCTCAAGTCTGTTGAATCCAGCAATCATGGGTGTGTAATGAGGTTTCATGTCGTTTAAACTCAGTTTTTTCACTAGTTCCTGTATTTTATTATTTTGATTTAGGTAATATGTATCGTTGATTTTATTAATGTTTATGCCTAGGTAATTATTCACTTCTCCTAAGTTTTTCAGTTCATATTCTTTCTTAAGTTGGTTTATTGTTTCTTCGATATCACTGTCCTTTCCTGCTATCAGGATATCGTCTACGTAGATGATGATATATATCGGATTTTCTTGATTTGATTTAAAGTACAGACATGGATCATTTTTGCTCTGTATGAAATTATTGTTTGTGAGTGTTTCCGATATTTTGGTGTACCAGGCCTTTGCGGCTTGCTTAAGACCGTAGATGGCTTTTTGAAGTTTACAAACTTTTCTTTTATCGCCGGGTTTAATATACCCGTCTGGTTGACTCATATAAACAGTTTCAGTTAATTCACCATGCAAGAATGCTGTGGTGATGTCAACGTGTTTCACGTTCAAATTTTTGTGCAATGCGGAGATGAGAAATGCACGTATTGTAGCGTGTGAAACTACAGTTGCGAAAGTTTGATCATAGTCAATCCCGAATCTTTGACTATATCCTTGTGCTACTAAACGCGCTTTATAGCTTTGAACATTTCCTAAATTGTCCTTTTTTAGTTTAAAAGTCCATTTGGAACCGATAATTTTTGTTGCGGGTGGTGGATCTGTTAAAGTCCAAGTGTTATTTTTTCTTAGGCATTGGATTTCATTTTGTGTTGCTTTTATCCAGTTTTGTTTATCATTAGCATTTTCAATTTTTTCGATATCATCCCAATTTTCGGGAATGTTTTCAGATGAACTATTTATGAGACAAACATATCTGTCAGGAAGGAATGCCTCTATTTGTCCTATTAGACCTTCTTGCTTCAATTGGTTGCTGTTTGGGCACGGATGGTGTCTAATCACTGTCAAGTTTTATTTCTAAGTAATTTCCATGTCTATCCTGTAATTGTGTATTATCATCGGATGTTTTTGTGGTGTTTTGTATCTCCTCAATGTTATCTGAGTGTACATTTTCATTTTCAAGAAATTTCACCGTTCTCGCTATTATAATTTGTTTTCCTTGTGTGTGAATTCTATAACCAGTCGATCTTGTGTCATAGCCTACGAACGTTCCGGTTTGAGCCCTGTTATCAAGTTTTCCTCTATTTACTTTATCGACGTAAAATAGCTTTCTCTTAAAACTTTCTTAGTGTTGTCTCTAATGTGAAAGAGCGCATTTTATTCAAGTTTAGATAAAATAACAAATAAAAACTAGACTATCAACTATAAAAATAGAGAAAATAAAATAAAATTGAAAAAGATGTTTGAAAGAGGTCTTAAAATTTGTTTTTAAAATGTAGTGGCTTAAACATTTTGAAAGAGTGACATCCATTTTTCCCCTAGTTGAGTATCCGTCATTGAGTATCCAGATAATTTTACAGGCTTACTCAGTATCTGTCTTTATAACGCAGAATTTATCTACAGGTGGTTATCAAAATAATGGAAACACCTGTGAATACTAGGGGCATTTAAGAATGCGCTTCGTAAGCATTAAAATATACTTCTAACTACCAGTTGTTTGTTTTTTAATATAAACAGTATATATCATGGTCGTATGAGGTAGCTTTCGTGAAGTTGTATACGCCTTGTATTTTTGTCAAACGTGTAAAATGTCAGATCTCACAGACTTCCAAAGAGGCCAAATTGTAGGAGCCCGACTAACTGGAGCAACTGTGACCGAAACATCCCAGCTTTTAGGAGTACGGTGTCTAAGGTGTCTAAAGTCATGACAGCGTATACATAGCGCGGCAAGACAAGCTCGGCAAAGCAAAATAGTGGACGGAAGGAGAAGCTGAGTGAAAGAGACTGACGGGTATTGAAGCGGTTTTTGATGTCTAAAAAGAAAACAACTGCAGCCAAAGTAACCGCAGAGCTCCATCAGCATCTGGATTCTCCAGTGTCAGTAATTACAGTTAGGAGGTAGCTTCATAAACAGAACATTTACAGCAGAGAAGCAATTCCCAAGCCACTAGTCACAGCTTTTAATACCAAACGTCGTCTACAGTGGTGCAACAACCACAAAACCTGTTCGATTCATAAGTGGAAAGAAAGTTATATGGTCAGACGAATCATCTTTCACACTTTTTCCCGCAACATGACGGGTGCACGTTTGGAGGACATCTGCACAAGCATATGATCGTGATTGTCTCCTTCCAACTGTCAAGCATGGAGGTGAATCTGTCATGTTATGGGCAGCCTTGTCGTGGTTTTCTGCTGGCCCAATCATAAACCTGGAAAGAAGGATCACGGGGGAGAAGTATAGAGAAGTTTTAGCTAACCAGATCCATACTATGATGCAAACTTTGTTTCCTGCACGAGATGGAATTTTACAGGATGATAATACTCCTATTCATGCAGCGGAACATGTCCAATCATGGTTTGATGATCACGAGGATGAAGTGCAACATCTACCTTGGCCCGCGCAGTCTCCCGACCTCAATGTAATCTAACCGTTATGGTCTATTTTAGAGCGTTCAATCTGCAATCGATATCCTCCGCCGGCATCTCTACCGGAATTTTCACAATATTTCCACGAAGTATGGTACAATATTCTTCTAAATACTATTCAGCACTTGTATGAATCTATTCTTAGACGAATCCAAGCTGTATTACATGCCAAAGGCGGTCCTACGCCATATTAGTAAAGGATCCCTGATAAATATAGGGTGTTTCCATTATTTTGATAACCACCTGTATATATCTAGAAAGGAGTTCTACAACTATTGGAGCTTTACTTTGCTTTAAAAAATCTGTTTATAAATGTCGTAAATGTAATTTTCGTATTACTTGATTTTACATATTATTGATCTAAAAAAAACCTTTTTAACCCTTTGATTACAAGGTTGGGACGTATCTCGTAATTTCTTTATTTTGTTCACACCACTTTTTAAAAAATAATCACTGCCATACACTTATACTAGGATACTTTCAAAAGAAATTTAACACAAAGAAATTTTTTTGTGAATTGTGGTACAGGTGGATCTAAAAATAGTAGTCCTAGCCCGTAATCAAAAGGTTAATATACATGCATGCAGAACTCGAAAGTATTTTGTCCGAATTGTTTCAATAGCGTCTAGTCCCTGCACTTTGGCTACGATTTCAAAAAACGGATCACTCTGCGCGCATGCGTGCTTGTCTGATACTTTAAAATTTTGTTCTAAGCCATTTCAAAATCAGTGCCTATAGCTCTGTGGTATGTCATTTCTCTTCCGTTCTGTGGTCTTGAGTTCGAATCCCAGCGGCGGAAAGTTTTATTTTTCAGTATCTATTTGAGTTATAAAAAATAATTTGAATAAAAAAAATGTAAAATTTCCATTTTTCAACATATAAGCGATGGAAAGTTTGAAACAAAATGGAAATAAATATGAAATTTGGTTATAAATGAATTTCGTACATTCTAGAGAATGCTGTACAGCGAGTTTCATGCGTCCAATGATGTTTTTTTTTCGGTTAATGTACGCGAAGTGTACATACACAAGTTATTGACCGCAGCTTGAATGAATTTCGTGCATTCTAGAGATTGCTGCAAAGCGAGTTTCGTGTGTCCAGTGATGTTTTTTTTTTAATGTTAAAAATTGTTTTTGGATGTTAAAAATTCGCTCTAAAACGCTATAAAATCGTTAAAAATCCTTAAAAATTGAAAAATTCGGAAAAAAAAATGTATTTTAGTAAAAGTCTGAAATTAAATTTCTTTAAGAATGTTAAAAAAAAAAAAAAAAAAAAAAAAAAACTAAAAATAATGAAAATTGTGAAAGAAAATATTTAGTTATATTACGCTAGATGTTTTAAATCAAAATCCTTTTACGAATTTAAAAAAACTGCCGCGGAATGGAATAAAATGAATATGGTTCTCGTTGAAACTGTCTAAAGCAATGCGCATGCACGCAGCACGATCCATTTTTTGAAATCGTAGACAAAGTGCAGGGACTAGATGCTTGTAATTGTTTCAAGAATGACAGCTGCGCTTTTAAAACTCAACGATCCATATCTTATGCGGACGTATCGGATCTGTGCTTGACTTTTATGTGGCTCATTTTATTTATATTTATTATGGAACAGTGATTTATTGTGGACGCATTCGTAAAAGCAGTGTTAAGTAGCAGCGAAGTGCTTACTCGAAAAGAATTAGTACGTGCGTTTTTATGATTGAGACTTATACTCGGACCTATTATAAGCTGGGAACATAATCAAAAATTAGTGTATTTTGCTTATCTATCTTCCATATTACATAGACAAAACAAAGAGTTTATAGGTCTGTCTGTCTGTCTGTGTACGATTTCACGCTGTGATGGATAAAGCCAGCGCTACGACATTGAACATAGAGGTCGAGAAACATTTTCAAAATTCGATTTAGATTTTCGTAAAAGTAAGTTTTAAGGGATTTTTTTCTGGATTTTTGCACTATGTATTAAGTAAGTGTTAAGGGATTTTTTACTGGATTTTTACACTAGGTATTAAGTAAGTTTTAAGGGATTTTTGCACTAGGTATTAAGTCAGTTTTAAGGGATTTTTTACTGGATTTTTGCACTAGGTATTTTCTTGCAACGTCTGCATGTTTGTTTCTAAATATCGCATCATCTCAGTCTTTACAGCACAGAATCGGACAAAAAAATTGCTTTGGGATAAAGTTTATCTCAAAACTGTAATGTAATTTACGAAATTTTAATGATTCGTTTAAAACACTGTTAACAACAAAAAATTAAACATGTAATTTTTCGCTTTTAATTACAATAAATATCAAACTGAAAACGATTATTTTGTTTTTCCATGTAGTATCTTTGCACAATACTGAAACAGAAAGAATGGTACGTTATGTTTGTTTTTTTTTTGTTTTTTTTTGGGGGGGGGATACCAAAACATAAGCACCATTTTGGTTCTTATACTAAGAATTTTAAGACTTAAAGAGAAATACTTCACTTACAGCGCCTAGAATACATAGTGCGGAAAGCGGTTTAAACGTTTTTAATTCAAAATTTTCGAATTCAAACCGGAAATTCTGAAACAAGAATTTTTACTTTAAGAAGTCACGAAATATCTGCCATTAAGTAACTAAAAGAACATTATAGGGAATTTCTGGTATGAATGCGAAATTTCGGAATTTAAAAAAAGCCGAACTGGTAATGCTTTAAAAAGTGCTAAAAAATTGTTGCCGATAAACGTGCAACGATGCGGTACAATAATAGGGCGATCGCAGCGACATCTGCATTAAAAATAGATTTGCCTCTAGCAAAAGTATCCGTTTGACAACATGAACATAATTTCTGTTAATAAAATTTTCTTGTAAGTGTATATTTCAGATGTAATTGATTTTGAAATGAGCTTTTTATCATGTCAGGGAATTAATCTTTTCCACTCTTTTAGCAGAGATTCATCCTTTGGTATGCTAATAGGGATAGTTTCTAGTTTGCTGTCTTGTATCGAGTACTGCAACTAGGCACAAAAGAATGCGTATCACGTTTTTTGGCCATGATCAATATCATTCATATTTTCAAAGCTTGTGAAAATCACTATCCAAGTCAAAGGAAATGGGGTATAATTTAATTTTTTTAAATATTTACCACCAGCTGAAACGTTTTCTCAGTTCGATTCTTATACAATGTTTGCGTTGAAAAGAGCTAGCAGACAGTGGCGTAGCCAGAAAGTTCAAATGCTCTGGAAACCAGTAATATTACAAAGTTTAATTCGCATTCAATATCGCAGAGAATTCTCCGATTATATAAGGTAAAAATATTTTTATAAAATTAGTGGTATCCAAACCATCTGGACCACCACCCTGTCTACGCCACTGCTATAAGATGTCGCTGCGATCGACCCGTTATCTTTTGAGCATCGTTCTACATTTAACGGATTCAATTTTTTAGTACTATTTTGTAGCCGTTTTCCACACTATGTATTCTAGACGTTGCACTTCAGTTTCGCGCAGTCGAAGGAAAGTTCTTCAAATTCCTGCACGAAAATGCATGTTTTCTTTTGAAAATGGCGCAGTCTCAATGACAGATTTTCATCATTTATTCCCTTTATTAGTTTCACCGCTTGGTTTACCTGTGAAAATTAAATTAAAAAAAAAAACTACCTTTGTGCTGTGGGACTTTAATCCTAGTCAAGGCTGAAAATAAAAGTGAAAGATACATATCCTTTAAACAATTGATGTAATAGGTTTCATTTTTAGGTGCGTTCGTAATTATATAACTAAGTAGCACCTATTGTCGTCGTCTGGTCCGTCCGTCCGTCTGTCTGTACGTCCGTCCGCATATAACAACGCAAAAACTACCCAACCGAATGGTTTCAAATTTAAGATATATTATCTTTGTAGAATTTTGTCGAGACATTTCAAATTTTATAAAAATCGAATCAAAACTTTAGAAAATATTAATAAAAACATTTATTAAGAAATTTCAATTTTTTAAAAAGAAATCGGTGCTTTCCTGTTATAGGAGCTTCCCAGGTTTAATCGTCAAGCGACCGAGATACTTATTTTATGACAGAAATTAATCTGAAGACGATATAATTCATTTCACAGAATTAAAAATCATCAAGATCTGAATATTTATAAAACCAGCTATAGTACGAACGCACCACATTTGTCACATTTGACGTACAATTTCCAACTTGTTATAGATGAAATTGCCGATATACTTTTGTATCACGTCATAATCATTGATGAGAGCGTTGCATCGTTCTATGTTTAGTGTCGATGAGTATTTTATTTTTACTTTCTCTCCATTCGAAGAACGGGTTTACTGCTAGTGTTCAACAAGCCATTTTTAATGTAGTAAAAAATGTTTTACATTTTAATATAGGTCTGGAGAAGATAATAATAAAAAATGAAAAATGATAATTTTCTCAATTCGTCCTGCAAAAATTTTTTTTTACTTTTACTTATGTTACTATATTTGTTCATCTGAAGAAAAACTTTTTTTTTTATTAATTCTCCGCGTTTTAATAGAAGCTAAGAATTGTGAGATTCGTGGCAAAGTAAACGCTTAAACTTAACAGGTTCAAACGGTTCAATAAGTTAAAAGTTTACACCAAAATGTTTACATCTTTTATATTCAGAATATAAACAGCAATGATTTTTTTTTAAAAAGAAGAAAACTCATTTAAACACAAAGTCAGTATTGCTTTTACTACTTTCATTATTTCTATTCCATAAATGTAATTTATTTCAAAACAAAAGATTTTTTTAAAACTTGTAGCGTAATTACATTACCACCCTAATAGTTGTTTGAAGCAAAACTATTTTTAAACACTGGTTCAATATTGTGATCTCTATTTCCTGTGGTCTCTACGAAGTAAAGAAATAAATGAATCGTTGATGACTATAAAAATGATAATATTTAAAGGATGCTGTGTGAGCAAATAGGTATAGAGAATTGATTCGTTGCTTTCTACACCTGTTTGTACTTAAAATTGCTGCTACCATACCATTTATCTTTGAAAATTAACAATTTTTCTATTCCCACGCACTTTAAGGTAGTTATTGCAATATATCACCAATATCAATATTAATTCGTTCATGTATTGCGATATTACATTTCTGGATATCGTCCAGCCCTAATCAACACCAACTATACGCTTAAACCTCCAATAACCGGAAATTATCAAACAGTCTTCAAAGAACGAATTTCAACATCTAAATGAATGACTCCTCTACTCACACATACTGAATTCTGAGCAGAATGAACCACAAGACTCGAAAACTTTAACTTAACTACTACACTAACTTAACAAAAATACTTATTATAAGTAGAATATGAAATGAAACAACGACCAGCTCCAGTATCAAATAAACTTTTAACTGCAATACCATCTAACACAATTAACAGTTCATGAAGTTCAACTGGATTTACCGTAATAATATTTAAATCAACAGAAGGCTTTTGTTGTTTAACCTGTGACTGTTTACCTTCTCGAAAGTTCATCGAATGTCAAGTGCAGTCCTAACTTTTAGCTCTAATTTATTCACAAAAAATTTAGATGCCTCCTGATTTTTTTTTTTTGTTTATTACAATAGAACTATCTACATAACACACTCTTATCTGTAATGGCTGGAAATAGCATCTTTAATACTGCTGCAGTTTGACCATAACGCTTAGTGGCTTAGTGTATTCATTCACTAAAAATCTCTCCACAAAAGGGCGTCCGCCTTTAAAGATCTCTTTAACAGCAGATTATTTATTTTTTTTATCAGGGATACTATTGTACAAAATCAAGGTGTAAGGCGAAGTCATTCACGTCCTTTTCACCATTGAAATAAACTCTGGATAGTGAATTCTCTTCGTGATTAATTCGGGCGTCATTTATGGCGCCCCTGTAATAAGCTGAAGGCCAATGCCTAATGGACTAGTGTAGAAATTAGTCCGGGTGCCATTTGTGGCGGGCCCTTCGGGTCCGTCACTTAAAGGAGCAGCAAAGACACTGAAATAACAATAAAACGGTTTATTTAAAATCAATGATGCATGCGATTGGCAGTGGAGCTAAGCAGAAAATTAACACTGATCAGATTTAAAACTGAAATATTAAAATAATGTAAGGGGAGAAGTTGATCCCAAAAATTTCGATAGATTAAATCACTGACTCTAATTAAGATGACTACTTAGTACATAGTTTGACACTCGTCACTCTGAAAATATCACTAGTATGCAATATCACTATTGCAATACTAGATGAATCGGTGGTTGTTAAATAGAATTAAGTCCATAATTTCTAATTTTAAGATGGTTGCAGTGTTTTTCCATGTTTATTCATGTTTGACTGTTTCGTGAAGAAATGAACTCACTCCGGCTACTACCTATGCATGTTGGGAAGAAAGGAATTTAAAAGTTGAGTGTTGAAAGGCACTATGTTCATGATTTGGGAAATTTCACAACTCGGACTTAGTTCCTTTCAATAATCTCCGATTCATCTCTATAGAAAATGTTTCTAACTTGAACGGATCCCGTGGATCCCAAATATGCTTTTATTGAAATACGTAGATATAACACCTTACCACAAAGCAAAACTCCTCACCTGAAGTCTCTATTTCACACTCAGACAACACCGAACATCAGTAGCTGTCAGCATGTGGCAAAATCCGAACTCCATGTTCCGAAGCAAAGAAGCTCTAGTATAGTATTCCATAAATGTCAGGACAACGACCAAATCCAAAGACACTCGCTTCTACCAGCGTATTTATGCTAGTCAGCCGACCACAGAAACCTCATTAACATATTACTGAGTAAAATAACTGCGACAGTCTAGATGTTAGGGAGATTCAACCATACTTTGTGAAAGTAAAATAAGTGACAGTAAAGGTGGCTCTTTCCAGCACAAGTGTTAGAATCTTAACAACACGTTCACGCCAATAACTCAACAATCCAGTTAACCCTAGACCACCTTCATAAAAAAAATAGCTAGGCACTACGTCAGCCATACTCAACCTGCGGTCCGTGGGCCGCATGTAGCCCGGCGACCCTTTATATGTAGTCCGAGACACACAATCATTAATCCACATTTATGAAAATTTGAGATGCGAGTAAAATGTAGTTAAGACTTTCAAAGTCGTTTTAGATATTTTTATGCGAAACAAAAATCTATGCAGTTATTATTTATAATTAAATTCAAATTTTATTAAAATATGACTATTTACGTCATTTGTTTTGTCAGAAGTTATATTTACGTGTGTTCCATTTGCGTCACATGATGTATATAATTTTTAATATTCAACTCTACTCAAACATTTAAAATTAATTCCATTTGTACCAATTTTTAAATTTTAAAAAAGAAAAAATATTCTATTGAGAAAAGTAGCATTTATTAAAATAAAATCTCCTGAATTTCTTATCTTTAGATTTTGAAAATTCTGCATTATTATGTTAAGTTTTATACTTAATATAACTTATAGTATAATTAACTCATATTACTGATTATATAAATTTTGTTATATTGCTTTGAAACGCTACTTTTGTTACATTACTATGTTAAATATCTTTTATTATTATTATTTAAATATAATAAGCTGCGACCCACTTATCGTAGCAAACTATTTGCGCCCAGCGAGAGAAAAAGTTTGAGTATGGCTGCACTACGCTTTACAAATCTAGACTATGAACTTCGTAAACGAAGAAGCGGCAATGAATGCTTTTCGAAAATTCTGACCACAAATAAATAAATAAATAAATAAATAAATAAATAAATAAATAAAAAATCTAAAGAAGAAAATAATCTCCGGTATATATTAATTTAATCTTAATTCCAAATTGATGATTTACTCGAAAAGCATCCACCAAGCAGTGTTGCCGAATCTGGCGTATTTTTTATGCAGAAATTCATAATTCATACCAGAAATTTTGAATAGTAATTTTCATTTATTTTCTTTATGCAATGTGTGTAATAATCTATAGATAATCTGTAATATATAAAGTAATCTGTTATATAAAAATTAGTAACATAATCTAAAAGTTTTTTAATGAAACTTAACGAAAGTTAGAGAAAATAATTTTTACAAAAAGAAAAAAAAAAAAAAGAAAAAAAAAGTAGTGTTACTTTCAGAAATTAGTGAAAACTAAAATAAAAGCGAACATTTTTTTTAACAACATCAACAACAACAACAAAAAAAAAATCTAATAGTACCATGCACTGCAAATACACTTATTTTCATTATATAAAGTAGATTTTACTTTCATTTCAAAATCTTCAAATTATTTTGGAAAATAAGATCATTTTTCGCTTTTAATATTTTAAAACTGCATAAGCAATTTCACAAACGCACTGCAGAGCTTATTTTCTATATATCAGGATTGTTTTTCGAAATGATTGCTAAGTTAGAGTATAACAAAATTGCAATTTATCTATAAGAAAATACAATAACGCATAAACTTGTACTTATCGCGAAGAAACTTTTTCAATACATGTTATGCGTCATTCACATTATATTTAGATCAAGATTAGAATGTAACGTTTATATTTGTCGAATAACTTTTGGAAATTATATTATAAATTACTCAGTATTCAGATAGAGTTCATGTTGAAATCGATTATTGAAATAATAATACTAGACTATAGAGTTTCGTTATACCTTCATACTTAGATACTTAAAAAGTTAGTAAGAAATCAAGCTATGTTGAAACGAATAAGACTAACCACATATAATACGTGGAATGGAAATAAATATTTCATACACGTAAATTTGCGAAAGATTTTTTTAATGGGAAATTGCATTAATAGAAAGTGTCTGTTTTACAATAAACTAGAGATTTGAAAAAAAAAAAAAACTCAATTTCCCAAAATATAATATTGTGGGCGGTGTTCTAACTGATTGTATATTTTTAGGAATAAAAATTGGAATTTCATTATTAAATATTATATGTATCAATCTCAGTAACTGTTATCAACAAGCGAGTCCTATATGAGCGCTTAAGAATAAATCTTGCTCCAGTTTAACTAGTTTATGTTCTTATTACCAGCTAACCTTAATAACAAAAAGTAGAAACATAAAAGTCTAATGATGTTTAATTTAAAGTGAGTCCTAAATAAGCTCTACAGAAGAATATTTGTTCATATTCTTATTTCCAATTTACTGCATCAATAGAGTGTAGAGCATTGAAAGTATCATGATTTTGAACTGAGAGTCCTTTTCAAGTGCTTAAGAAGAAATCTTGCTTGAATTTTACTAGTTTCTGTTCTTATTGCTTGCTAACCACATTAAGTAAAAGTAGAACATTAAAAGTCTAATGATGCTGAATTTAAAGTGAGTCTTAGTTATAAGCGCTTCAGAAAAAACTTTTGTTAATATTCTTATTTCCAGTTTACTATATCAACAGAGAGTAGAGCATTAAAAATCTCATGATTTTGAACTGAAAATCCTACTCAAGCGCTTAAGAAGAAATCTTGCCCAAATTTTACTAGTGTATGTTCTTATTTCTAGCTAACCATATTAATAGAAAGTAGAACATTAAAAGTCTAATGATGTTGAATTTAAAGTGAGTCATATATTAATTAGCCTATTAGAAGAACTTCTGTTCATATTCTTCGTTTTAATTAACCCTATTAACAGAAAGTAGAGCATTAAAAGTTTTATAATGTAGAACTTAAAATGATTTGTTGAATTTAAAGTGAGTCATATATTAATTAGCCTATTAGAAGAACTTCTGTTCATATTCTTCGTTTTAATTAACCCTATTAACAGAAAGTAGAGCATTAAAAGTTTTATAATGTAGAACTTAAAATGATTTGTTGAACATAAAATGGATACATAATCTAAACCAAAATTGGTTTCTCATGAAGATTTTCAAAAGTTTACCAAGAAAGTTATTTCTTTTACAATGTTTTATTCAAGTAACCTATCTGAAGAACATAAAATTTGTAAAGTGAGCAATTTTCTAGAGACTAAAAGATAGTTCTGTACAATATTTGTGACTCATGCGTGAATAATTTTTGTTCCTCATGATACACAAAAATAGAAAAGAAAAGAAAGTATAGCTTTCATAGTATGAGACTACTGGTAAATGCGAAATTCCCAACCAAAAGAAATCAAATTTACAGAAACAAAATAAAAAGCATATTGTCAAACCGATAAATTAAATCATTTCTATTTAAAAAATACTTTATTTCATTCGCGTCTAAACACCCCACAATTTTATTTATAAATTTTAAATACGTTTCAGCGCATTTTTTATTAAAAACAAATCAAGTCTTTTTTTAAAGTGTGAAACGCGATAGAATATGAAAGCTCGTCATCCAGTTAAAATTGGTTATTATATTCCACCAAAAATTGCGTCCCTTGAAACCTATAGAGCTCATTTTTCAAACAAAATAAGAATTTGGGCACAAATACTAATCACGCTAGCAGAATATCTTGTAAAATATTCAAAACAATTTGATGGCGTTTCTCTTATAATCACTACACAAGCAAGCACAGTACTTCGTAATGGTACTTTGGTGGGTGTTGCTGGGCTTTTAAATCGATCTAAAGTTGATATTGGACTACCACCAATAATTTTGAATGCAGCAAATATAGCTATGTTTGATTATTGTTACCCATTTAAACTTATTTCTTATACATTTGTTACTCCAAAACCGCAATACAATGCACAGATTTTTGGCATTGTGCAAACGTTTGGAGTGTCGCTCTGGATCGCTATTTTATTCGCTAAAATTGGAATGATATTAGCATATTACGTCATTTTGAAGAGGAAATATTCATTCCATAGAATTTTCCTTCATATTTTCGCAGTATATGTAAGGCAGAATTCAATTATAAGACATTCATCAACTGTAGAAAAGTTGCTTCTCTACTCATGGGTTCTTGGAGCCATGTTTATTTGCTTGGCTTTTGATTCCGTATTTCTGTCATTTCTCGCTGTTCCCAAGGTCAATAAAATTAAAGACGTGGCACAACTAGCCAAGGCTGTAGAAAACGAAGAATATCACTGCGTTGATTTTTCGCATACAAGATTACATTATCTAATGCAACAGTCAAATCTGGAAAGCCTAAAAATACTCGGAAAAGACATGGAAAAAAATTTTAAAAACATGGAATTTATGAGAGCCATTCGTGAAGGGAAAATTCAGAATTTTGCATTTTTGACAGATGCTCAAAACGCTGGTATGTATACTAGAGGATCGTTTGTCTCGGAAGATCGTTTCCATGAACAAATGAGTGCAATGCCGCTCCGTAAAGGATTTTGTTGTAAAAAGCTACTGAACACATTTGTACATAGATTTATGGCTTCAGGTCTTTACCACAAATATTTCAGAGATGGAAATTTTTTGATTGAACTGCCATACATGGTGAAACAGCCGGGAGAAGAGGAAAATAGTAACAGAAAATTAACACTTACAGATGTTGCTCCGGCCTTTATATTACTACTGGCCGGCTACCTTGTATCTTTCTTCGTTTTTATTGGAGAAATATTGTCAAATTATTGGAAGAAAAAGAAACATTTGAAGATATTCAAAAGAAGGGAAAAGAGAAATAGGCATATTGAGGATGCAGTTTAAATAGAAGAAAATTAAAATGTCTTGAAAAATTGACGTTGAGGCCCCTGATCTGCAGATTTACTAATAAATGGAATTTAGAACAATTCTAGCTATTTTCGTACTCTCCTGGAATTCCAGTTAAAAATAGATCGGCCATATGTATTATTTAATATTGTTTTGCAAGCTTTATCGATACTACTCAGCTATTCGATAATTTGCCATAAAATGTGTATTTTCACCAAAACTCAAGTATGGCTAAGTATGGCTAAAAAAATTTTATTTTTTTGATTAACATAAGCAAATTTTCTCTCGCACTAATTACAAAATTACTTCTTTTATATTATTTTTATTTTTTTAAATATTTGTTTATTATCTGTAATAGAATTTTAATTTACTTTAACCCTTTAACGGACATTGGTTTCCTTACGAAACCACAAAATTTTAAATACGAAATTCAACAATGACAGCAGAATTTTAATGGAAATGTTTTCCATTTATTATGTATATGAAATAGCGTTTTTTTCTTATATACAAATAAATTTTTCATAATGTCCGGTGTCAATCATTTATTTCAACATTTTAGCAATTGAAGAGTGCTTTATCCGTTAAAGGGTTAAAATAAGACTGGAAACTTTAACCGAAAGCTTTTAGAAAGTTATTCAGTATCGAAAACTTTTCTATATAAATAATGAATGCAATATTTAATTGCTATGTAATGAAACATGAAAGTACAAATCTGCTAACCAACCAGAACATTACAAATAAACCTACTGCAATTAGTGTTGCCAGTTCTGAAAGACGAAATTAGGGATTCATTATGTGAAAATTATCGACGGGTGCATGCGTTCCTTACTTTTAAGTACGACTAATTCAGAATACTAATCTCCGCTCTATTTTAATATAAAAATTATTAAAAATACTGCGATTAAATAAGATGAAGATTACTGTTTGGATATAGATTTCACTTACTATACTCCTGGGAAATAGTAGGAATGTTCCTGTTAATCACATTTTCAATGAAATTATCGTACACATACTAAATATCAATATAGATGGCACTGTACAACTTTGATATTTGAATATTTAATAACTAGTTCTATTGAAAACTATGTCATTCAGAAAGCATATTTAAATTATTTTTCTTATTCTTAAAATATTTGTTATTCTAAGAAAATATAAATGTTTGTAAACATAAAAAGCATTACTTTAACACTAGAACTACCGGAAATTTTACACAAGTTTTTAAAAACTATTTCACATCAGAAATTTTATTTAAAACTACTTAACTTATTCCTTTAACGTATTTCTGTGAGTTTTATATTTAATTTATTTTAAAAAGAAATGTCTGGTTCGACTCGGAATGTATTCATTTGGTAACCGTCAAAATGACGGCTCATGGTAGTTCTGGTGTTTAAGATCAACAAAACTTGATTCTTTTAATTTTAAATGATGAATGAAGCATGTATAATTTCGAGATTGCATACACTTTTGGAAATTATACTATTATCTCATTTCAAAATTTAATCACAAAAACAGCTTAAAATCTTGCATTTAAAATATTGTAATGAAAAACATGTGATTAAATTCATTGCTTTCTTATCTATTAATTATATCTTTCTAAATAAGAAAAATTTCGAAAAAAAAATCAAATTTTTAATTTTTTAACTTTAAAAATACATTGCAGTTTTTAGAATAAAATTAATCAAACCGCATGTCAAATATGATAATTAAACATAAGCACTTTCCATGTTCTAAGATAAAAAATTATAACGCATTTTATGTTTGTAAAATATATTTATATTTTTAAAAGATGTAAAGCTTTTTATGTTTTAAAGGTATGTCATTTTTTATGTTATTAGACCAAAAGATGTAACACTTTTTATGTAATACTTTTTGTTGTCTAAAGATATAACACTTTGTATGCTACTAGATCAAAATATGTAACACTTTTCACATTCTAAGACCAAACGATGTATCCTTTTTTATGTTTGTAAAATATATTTATATGTTTTAAAAGATTTAAAAATTTTTATGTTTTTAAAATCTGTAACACTTTTTATTTTTAAAAAAGATGTAACACATTTTATGCAATACTTTTTATGTTCTAAAAAAGTAACACTTTTTTTTTAAATATTTCTTTCAAGATTTAATAGATTTATCTCTGACTATCTTCCTCTTTCTTTAAAGATGTCTCACATTTAAATTGATTTATCTAAGATTTTATGAAAGATAAAGTTATGAAACTTTGTACAATGTTTTTAAATCGTAGGTTTTGTAAATTGTCTTTGGTACATTTTATTTTCAGAGTAAGTTTTGAAAATATGACTCTCCTAGTAAAAAGTACTTACAAAAGAGACTTTTTTCTTTCCAAAATATTATTATTATTTTTAATAAATAATTTTCCAAATCCCAAAGACGCATTCATATTTATTCTTTTCTGAAATCAAAATTTAAAAATGTATGCAAAAAGAGTTTCAGAAAATAACAAATTTTAAACATGGTTAAATTTTTATTTCAAAATTAAGCTTACAAATTCCGTAAAGCAATTTACATTTAAAAATGAATATATATACATATTTCAGTGTACTTTTCAAAAGAGGGTTGTTTGTGTAAAAAATGCTTTTAAATAAAAAAGTATAATTTTGTGTCGCGGAGCAACTGAAATCCGCATTATTATGGTTTTGAACATATAGTAAAATACTTAAATGCCCATACACGTAAAAGAACTTATAAATTGAGTCTAATTCTGATATAAAATATTTATATTTGCGTTACTTAAACGCGCAATGACATAAAATATATTTTAGAAATATGAATCGCAGTGGCTCTTAAACTTTGTTCCCAAGGGGCCCACAGTGCATCTTCGGGGGGGGGGGGGGGGGGGGGTCCGCAAAGAACTGGTGTTCAATGTAAAAATTTTCATGCATTTAAAATATAGGAGAAATCTTGCCAATAAATTGATAAGAAAAAAGAACATTATTTAAAAGTACAATGTTACTAGTACTAGAGGATCCAATCTAGGCTGAAAACCATTTTTTAGCTCACAGGCTATCAAAGCCTGAGAGCTAATGTGCCCGCCCGTTCTGTATGTATGTATGTATGTATGTATGTATGTATGTACGTATGTACGTACGTAACGCGATAACTCGTGATAGAATTATCCGTTTTGCTTCAAATTTTGTTTACAGGTTCATTCTAATAAGGCGCTTCCCTGATTAGTTTTGGGAGTTCATTGGTTAAGTATAAAGGGGGGAAAGGGGGGGGGGTTAACTCCCCCTTAATTTAGATAAATGGGTTTTTCATGCAGAAGTATCCGTTTTTCTTCAAATTTCGTATATAGGTTCATTGTTATAAGGTACATCCCTGATTATTTTTGGGAGTTCATTAGTTAAGTATAAAGGGGGGAAATGGGGGGCTAACCCCCCCCCCCTTAATTTAGATAAATGGGTTTTTCATGCAGAATTATGCGATTTTCTTTAAACTTTGTATATAGGCTCATTGTGGTAAGGCACTTCCCTAATTAGTTTTGGGTGTTCATTGGGTAAGTATAAAGGGGAGTAAACGGGGGGCTACTCCCCCTTAATTTAGATAAATGGGTTTTCATGCAGAATTATCCGATTTTCTTCAAATTTTGTATATAGGCTCATTGTGATAAGGCACTTCTTTGATTAGTTTTGGGGGTTCATTGGATAAGTATAAAGGGGGGAAACGGGGGGGCTATCCCCCCCCCCTTAATTTAGATAAATGGGTTTTTCATGCAGAATTATGCAATTTTCTTTAAACTTTGTATATAGGCTCATTGTGATAAAGCACTTCCGTAATTAGTTTTGGGTGTTCATTGGGTAAGTATAAAGGGGGGTAAACGGGGGGCTAATCCCCCTTAATTTAGATAAATGGGTTTTTCATGCAGAATTATCCGATTTTCGTCAAATTTTGTATATAGATTCATTGTAGTAAGGCGCTTGCCTGATTAGTTTTGAGTTTTCATTTGTTAAGTATAAAGGGGGGGGAACGGGGGGGCTCACCTCCCTTAATTTAGATAAATGGGTTTTTCAAGCAAAATTATCCGATTTTTTTCAAATTTTGCGTATAAATTCATTGTACTAAGGCGCTTGCCTGATTAGAATTTTGGGGGTTTATTGGTTAAGTATACAGGGTGGGAACGGGTGCTTATCCCCCCCCCCCTTAATATAGTGTCGATTTCTTTATTTTTCGAGTGGCATTATTCTTTGAAAAAATAGCATAATATACAATTAGTGTGAATAGCCTGTGAGCTCAATGCCCTCAGTTTAACTGGGCAGTTTTCTTTTTTTATTAAAACTTAAAACTCCGATAGATTTTTTTTACATTTAATATATATATTTTGAATTGTTCACTAACAACACCAAAAAGCATTCTTTATGACAAATATCAATAATGCATTCGAATAAAGTTTTGAAATTTATTAAATGCGATATTGTTGTATTAGACGCATAACAGGAGTTTTTTAGCCGAAGAATTCACCAAAGATTTTACTATTTACAGCAGCATATTTGATGTTTACATTGTGATAATTAAAGTTGTTTACGTGCGTATAGTTCGATTACAGGTCTGTTAAGTTTGAATTTTATTTATATTAATTTATTTACCGTTGAAATGTTAATTTCGTTATGAAATAGCGGCCGGAAAGAAAGGCTGATCTATTTATATTGTTTTAAGTGATTAACTTTTCGTAATATGGTTGAACGCGATAGAGACAGATTAAACGTCAAAATAATTTTTAAAACCTCAAAGAATCAGTAAACTGAAACACAGTTCTCAAACAAATTGCATTTCAAATGAGCATGTTTTCCCCTATTCGATGGTTTAAAAATCGAAAATATCCGATGTTTAGAAATTTAAAAAAATACACAAAGGCGAAATTTATGGGTGAGGTGTTGTCACTGTTAACATGACGTCAGTGTTACTATCGGATATGTTTTTAGGTGCGTTCGTAATTATATAAATACGTTGCACCTATTGTCGTCATCTGGTCCGTCCGTCCGCCCGCCCGTCCGCCCGCCCGCCCGCCCGCATATAACAACGCAAAAACTACCCAAACGAATGGTTTGAAACTTAAGATATATTATCTTTGCAGAATTTTGTCGATACATTTCAAATTTTAAGAAAATCGAATCAAAACTTTAGAAAATATCAATAAAAACATTTATTAAGGAATATGATTTTTTTTTATCGGTGCTTTTTTGTTATAGAAGCTTTCGAGGTTTAACCGTCAAGCGACCGAGATACTTATTTTATGACAGAAATTAATCTGCAGACGATATAATTCATTCCACAGAATTAAAAATCATCAAGATCTGAATATTTATATAACTAGCTACAGTACGAACGCACCTCGTTTGTCACGTTTGACGTACAATTCCCAACTTGTTTACTTTAAAATATACACATATTTTTATATTAATTTGCAAAGTGGAGCCTCGTTAATGTGAACACGTTTAACGAGAATTTCTTTCAATATGAGTTGTTCATATACATTCCTATCAAAATGAATAAATACAAAGAGTTAGTTATTGATAACATGAACTTTCTCTTTGAGATTCTCGTAATTCTCGATTCGCCTGTATATGCCAAATTTGACATTCTAAAGAATATGAGCAACATTAGTCTTGAATACTGAGGTTCCGGAAAGAACTACTGAATTAGGATAGAAAGTAATTTAATATTAGAAGCTACACTAATTGGTCAAAAATCACCGAAAACTTTCGATTTCAGTCATTTTGTCGAATTATCTGTAGAAACACTAGGCGAATTCTTTTTAAACTGCAGGAATACAAAGAATATGTTTGATTTCATATTTTTTAGCAAATGTCTAGTTATGAGGGCAATTAGGGACCAATAACACATTGAATTAAAAATAATATTTGCGATCACTTTGTAATATAAATTTCTAGATATGATCTGTAGTTGTAACAGATGGCTATGTAGGACCTGCACAACAGGGCTGTACTATGCGACACCCTCTGAATATTTTCTTGGTGTCCTTTCTAATGTTTCCTGTTGCTAGATTTAAAAAAAAAATAGAAATCCGTTGTAAAATTTGCTTTTTTAAAATCAATCATATTTGTAGATTTCTTTTTAATTATTATAGGTGCGTTTAAGGCTTCTTCACCTACGCAAAATGTTGAAGTATGCTTTGTCAGAAAAATGTACTTCTAAATTTACTAGGATTTATCTTTTTTTGTTTATTTTGTACAAATTCATCTTACATGGATTTCTTGAATCGTGGGAGGCTTATGCTTACCACTGTGACATGTATGTACATCGCAGAGTTAAAAATTTAGTGCGTTTTGTATTCAAAATATCTACCATCTTTTCTGTATAGTAAACTTAGCTTCGGTTAACTTTAGACATTACGTGATTAAATAAAGCGAATATTAGTATTCGAAAATAGCGGAAGGTAATTTGAACAAAAGCTCGTGACAAATTGGTAACACTGATAAGAAGTGCGTGCATCGCTACCACTACTTTACAGTGAGATAATAGTGTTTCACGAGTCAAGTGAATAATAGTGCCTTTTATTTTTTTATACCAGCTGAGGTGAACCCCTGTTCAACGCCTGATTACCGCAGGAGCAAGTTTACTCAAGTAAAAATTAATAGAATTTTTTCTTATTTATGACAGAAACTATGCATGAGTAAGGCGTACATTTCTATTCCAATTTACTGGTAGAAGTTTGCCCTGACAGAGTTAGCAGACTCTGACCCTGCTTACTGAAAGGTTGAGCATGCCTGCTATACAACATATATGTTTTACGTGTAAGCACATGTAATCATGAAATTATAAACAGTTGTTACACACTTATTCATCCTTCCTTCAGGTTTCGGCTTTCTCAAAAAAGAGGGAAAACAAAAAAAGTTAAGCAGTTTTAGAACAGCAATGGTGATAATCTTTCAAAGAAAATACTACAAAGTTTTAGGAAAAAATTTTATATTCCCGTAAAAGCAACGGAAGGGTGTTCATTAAAGCTTATGAACCGTGTTAGATGCTCGCCGTCCATCACCAAAGCCACGAGAAAAACCATTAAATATTTAAAACACTAATAAGAAAATATAGCACTATATGGATTATATAAAGAGTAATAACAGTTATTACACAATAATAATACAATAAGCAGTAGACTATTAACATTTGTTTAATAAATATCTAAACTGAACAAAGTTGGTATGAAAAATAATTGAATGTTATTGCTATTTACATTACATGAAGATTACACCAGTAATTTTATTCTGAAAAAAACATGAATATGTCTTTTTCAGCATAAAGAGGCCAGCATAAAGAGCCAGCATAAATTTAGCCAGCAGAAAGAGGATTTCTACTGAGACAGTCCACATTTGAGTTAACTTTCCCTCTTATATGCTCTATTGTGTACGTAGTTATAGGCTTCCAGTGTAATGCCCAACGAAGGAATCGCTGGTTATTTTCTTCATTTTTCTTTAACCACACCAATGGATTGCGATTAGTTTAAATATGAAATTCAGTTGGCCCATCAATATATCTTTTAAGATTTTAAATGCCATATACTACTACCGTGCATTTTTTTTCTGATGTTGAATATTTCTTTCCTGTTGATGTAAATTTTTTACTAAGGTATAATATGAGATGTTCTTTACCTTTATTATTCGCAAGAGTCTGAACCCTGCTTAAGACCTAGGGCCCGGTTTCCTCTTTTAGATTCCGGCTCCGAAGCTATCGGGCGACTCAAGCGGACTCCTCAAGTGTTTTGTAGTGGTGTCCTCTAGGTTTGGACTCCACCGCATGTTGCAACGACCTCTGTCGTCAATTCATTTGGGATAAAGCCCACCTGCAGAGGTGCCCGGGTAAATCGGCTCTCCAATTCATCCTTCCTTCAGGTTTCGGCTTTCTCAAAAAAGAGGGAAAACAAAAAAAGTTAAGCAGTTTTAGAACAGCAATGGTGATAATCTTTCAAAGAAAATACTACAAAGTTTTAGGAAAAAATGTTATATTCCCGTAAAAGCAACGGAAAGGTGTTCATTAAAGTTTATGAAGTTGATGACGGAACACTCGTAAGGACTCATAATGACGGAACACTCGTATGGGTTCACGAGAACCTGGACTCGGCGGTGGGGTACGTCCGCCTTCGGTGGCGTAGCTTGTCTTATCATTCTCCTGTCCTAATACAACTCCATACCCCAAATCGGACTCGTCGGTTTGCAATATAAAAAGTTTAGAATTTTTTTAAACGTGCAAAATTGGCTTACTCGTGAGGTTTTCGTTTTTTTAGCAACTAAAAGGTTTCGGTACGTTTCTCATTCCACTCAATTATACTTTTTACTTCTTCTATCTATAATAGAAGACAGTACAGTAATCGAAATTCTTTTCGACTTTCGGTTTTCAACGGATTTACGCGTTTTCGGGGTCAGAAATTCCGAAAAACATGTTAGCCCCACCAGTGGCTGAGAGGTTCTGCTCTCGAAGCTGGTAGACGGGAGGTGCTGGGTTCGATCCCAATCGCGCCCGTCGGCCTAATCGTTCGGAGTTTTCGTGGTTTTCTTCGAGCCATGGATTTATCCATGCGTAAATACGGGTTAGGTTCCCTTAGAAAGACCCCCACGAAGGGCATTCCCCCCAAGCCTATATCCCAAGTGTAGATAATTGGCCGTCAATAATCAACCCAACTCAACTCAACCCGAAAAACATGTTTTAAAAAAATGTCTATCTGTCTGAGTGTGTCCTCTTTCTATCATCAAAAAGTGTATGAAGTTATACATTGAATTTAACCAAATTTCATTTACAGGTTTTTGGCTATAGACAGCAGGTTCCACGTGAATTTGGGGATATTCCGACATAAGGGTGTGCTGTAATAGCGATTTTTGTTCCATTTCCATTATTGTAACATTGAAAAGTGTATGAAGTTATGTATAGAATTGAACCAAAATTCCTGTATACGTTTTGACTATGGCCTGCAGGTCCCAGTTGATTTTGGGGATAATCTGCTGGAAGGGAATGCTGTAATAGCCATTTAAAAATTTCAAATTCAAAAAGATATACAAAAAAATATAAATCCTAAAAAAAAAATTCTGTTACATGCTCGGCCTTGATCCAACGATTCTGGAACAATTTTTGTTTTGCATCTATCGATAAAAAAAGGCTGAGATATAGCAGTTTGAAATTTTAGGGTGGCTGACAGTTTGAAACAAGACACCAGGATTTCCCCCAAAAAAGGGTTTAATGTATGAGTTTTAGTGAACATGGATTCTGGCAAATTTTCGTTCATTGTTGTAATCATCGTGTCAACTGTTATATGCTTCACACTATATATTCATATTGGCCAGCGTCAATATGAATATGTAGACGCTGGGCTTGCGCCAAGCTTGACGAGACTTGGCGAAATATCACCGAATTTGGCGACAAAAATAGTTAGCCATAAATGAAGCCAACTTGGTTATTTTGCGAAATTCTACAAAATTCTGATTCAAATTCAATATTGACAAGAACTGGGAATAAATCTAGTGTAATAGGGTTCCACACATTTTAGCTTTTGGTTTTCCATTAGAAGTAGCTAGAATCTTAAAACGAAGGAATAGGTCCGTAGTATCTTTTCCCATCGGTACCGGCGAGAAGGACTTTTCGAAGACGTGTTTTACATTGCTGTCCGTGCAACGAGGGGTACTCCGCATCCAGGTAATCCGACGGTTCGCAAGCAGCTGACGTACAACAATATGGCGAAAAATATTGATTTTATTGACGATGTGATAGCGAATTTTCAAGTATTAACATATGTAGCAGTGATTATGGGTGCAGTGATAGTATGGTGCAGTGATTACCGAAAACATGGGTATGTATTGACGGTAATACCCCGCTAAGCGGAGAAAAGTCCTTGGACCATATCCCATGCCCTACTACATATCCTAATTATTGCACCTCCTCTTGAGCAAATTTACACTTAGATAGTTTAATTGTTAAGTTTGCTTGTTTTATTCGCTCTAAGTTGTAATGCAAATGCTTTAAATGCTCTTCCCATGTTTGAGAAAAGATGGCAGTGTCATCAAGATAAGGAATGGCATAATATTCCAACCCATTCAGAATTTCGCTCATCACTTTATTAGAATAGTACGAGGCATTTTTTAAACCAAATGGCATTCTCACAGAGGTAGAAATACACCAAAACTTGTAGCAAAAGCAGTAGTTTTCCGCGCTCTTTTGTTCAAGGGTATTTGCCAGTACGTCTTAGTCAAGTCTATCAAAGGGATATATATACCTGGCTTTGGCTACAGTTTCTACTCGTTGTTCGATGTTCGGAATTAGATAAAACTGAGTTCATTTACTTTTCGATAATCAATGCAGGGTCTAGGTTTTCTCACAGGTGACTCAACGAGAATCATTGGAGAAGTGTATACAGAAGCTCCCGGTTTTATTATTTCGTAGTTTAACATTTTTTTCAATTTCAGCTCTAAATAAATTGTTTTGTCTATTGGTCATCCTGTAAGGTTTATGTTTTAATAATTTGTCACTGACTAATTCAGTATCATGTTCTATCAGTTTAAAATTTGTACTCTAATTTTAACTCACTTCCAAATATCCGATCGAGGCTAAATATTTGCATGCTTGTGTAAATCCGGTGACAATTTTTTTATGATTTTAAGTACGTACCAGTTGTACTTATTTTACAAAACCATTCAAAAAATTTTCGATACATTACCACCTACAAGCAGAAATTTGAATACAAAATTTAGTCAAAATCGTTAGAGCCGTTTTTTAGATAAATTAGCTTGACCCGTAGTGAACCCAAAATGACCCACTAATCCAATTTTCTCGAACATGAAACCCCGTCCAATAGTCTTCTTGTACCCCAAAACGGTAGCATACAAAATTTAGTCAAAATCGTTAGAGCCGTTCTTTAGATAAAATTAGCTTGACCCATAGTGACCCCAAAATGGCCAACTAATCCAATTTTCTCAAACATGTGACCCATCCCAATGGCCTTTTCGTACCCCAAGACGGTAGGAAACAAAATTTAGTCAAAATTGTTAGAGACATTTTTATATAAAATTAGCTTGACCGTAATGACCCCCGAATGATCCACTAATCAAATTTTCTCAAGCATGTGAAACAGCCCAATGGTCTTCTCGTATCCCAAAACGGTAGGATACAAAACTTAGTCAAAATCATTAAAGCCATTTTTTAGATAAGATAAAATTAGCTTGAGCCACACGGACGCCAAAATGACCCACTAAATGAATTTTATTGAACATGTGACATAGCCCAATCGTCTTCTCATAACCGAAAATGGTAGGATACACAATTTAGTCAAAATCGTTGCAGTCGTCTTTCAGGTAAAACAAAATTCTGAAATGGCCGACAACTGGTTCAGTGATGGATGAATACTAGATTTTCTCGCCCAGCAATTCGAGAACTTGCCCTTTTTGAACTTAACTTTGTCTAAAAAAACTATTATCATTTTTTTTTAAATAATGGCTGAAACATAATTAAAAAAATATGTTTTAACATATCACTGTTAAAAATGTGTTGCCGTTTTTTTTTTAAATTCTACTTTAAGATACATATATATATATATATATATATATATATATATATATAAGCACTTAAGTGGCTGATTATTGGTACTTTTACCCTATAAATGAAATTTTGTTTCGTCTGGAACCTTAAGTACTATCTCTAGGGACTTCTGAGTAGACGAATTTCAATTATAATATAGTCATGTACATAAAATTTAGTACAGAAACATTATATTCTATCAGTTAATTAAATCTTTTTTCCTCCTTCAATCAAACGGTTTCATATGCCGCTCATTACAGCTATGCGACAATTTCTGTCAAAGCTGTTAAGGGTCTTCTGAATATGATTATTTTAAACACGGACTGATAAGTTTGGGCTTTAAAAAAATAATTGGAAAAGGTTCTAAAAGCCCAAAAAATTTACGGAAAGCTGCTATATCTATATTTACTATCTAAACTATAATATATTTACTATAATAAAAACTAGAATATAAAAAAAAGAAAATTTACTTTGAATATGTGATAACATCTATTCCTCCGCCTCCTCAGCCAATATTGACATTCCGTGAGATGGCAGCTTGTCCCCAATGAGACCTTGCGCCATAAAATCCTATACAACCAACCAACCGCGAGATGGCAAGGACCATTATCGTCATATGGTAAAGGGAGATACATATTAAAAATCCTATTCAAAAATTGACTGAGCACATGAACTTCAAAAACAAAAATCACTAAAATTTAACACACAAATGATATTATAGGAAACAGTTTAATTTATATGGAACACGTAAATGGATGTGAATAAACTATAATAAATAAACAGCTAAATATGCATACAAGATTTATGTTTAGTTTTTATTGAGTTGGAACAAATGATATGTATAGTGGCGGGGAGTACCATAAAGGCTTACGTTGGACTTATTGAAATTTTCCATATTATTAAAAAAAGAACACCTTAATCATTTCTAAGTAAAATTTATTGACACTTAACTACTAATATTCAAATTTTAACAATTAATCAAGATATACTACTTATTTGCAATCATAAAAAAATGCCGTTTACTCAAAACATCATTTAAAAACGTAAAAAAAATTAAGCACGCTAAAGTTACAATTATTGTAACAGATTAATACATTTTATTATTTCTTAGACATTTTTTGAGAAGATAGAGTATCAGCATCAATTAAACAAATTAGCATGAAAAACCTTAATAATAAGCGTACGACAAAATATTATTTTAATTCTATTAAACAAATACGTTCATTCAAAAATTGAAAAATAACAATAGTAAAGAGTTATTATATTGATAAAATAATCCAACTGTTAATAAAATAATCCCACACAAGAATTCTTAATGCAAAACTGCTTTATCACATTTAATTTATCATATTAATTAATCATCACATTAATTTATCATCAAACATTGTGCCATAATATGATATAATCAAGTATGATAATACCAAGAATAGTTATTATGAGTGTGGTGGCAGGGATTTTGACTTTGTTGTTTAATTTTAGAAAACGCATGTCTTCAAAAACGTTGATGTTATTTCCCTCAAGGTCCACTTTATTGTCATTGTAAGCTGTAGAATGGTGAATGTTGATCAATAAAAATTTTGTGGCTGTGGATTCAATGATTAATTTTACTCTGACTGGGATGTTTAGAACATTGATTATGTTTAGTAGTCTGTGCACTTTATTAAAGTTGCGTGTGAAGATAAGAATATTACCGCTTCTGATGACTTTTGGAAGATCGGTATTTAAGCGACCGTTGGATTTGGCTACTACGTGCGATTTTACACCCTTTGGAATGGGAACTGAGGATGGTCCTTAAGTATCTCAATATGAGTGCATCGGAGATGAAATGGAATTCGTCAGCCATCGCAGAGTTTGGCACATGCTAAACTTAGCACATGCTAAGCTTAACGGGATAAAAACGTGCAAAACCTGGAAAAAGAAACAGTCCGAGAACACACAAAAACACGAAAGGTACCGAAAGGATGCAGAAATGCTACAGCTCCACGATTAAAAAAACGAAAAATAATAATTCGAACAAAAAAAAAATAATAGAAACCAAACGTGCAGACACCTACAGCTACTTCATACCGCACGCTCAAGTCAATACTCCGCTGGTAAGTTAGAAACTATCACAGTTACTCATGTGCGGCTAATTCTACTCTTTATTTTTTTTCCTAATCTCTCTCTGTCACTGCGATGGAAATATTTTCTGTTTAAGATAGTTGACAAATATTCCATAACAGAAATGTTAATCGCCAAAATTTGAAATATCTGTTTATGCAAAGAATTTTTTTTTTTTTTTTTTTTTTTTTTTTTTTACAAATAATATTAATAATAATAAACTTTTATTTATTTACTTTTTTTTGCAATTTATAAAAGGTACATCTGTATCAAAAACTGTATTTTGCTACAAAGTTTCAATAGTAACGTACGAAAAGCGTAAGGTCCAAAGGTGGGACCAATGGAGTGACATTGTCCCTCACTGGGTTTTGAAATTTAATTAATTAAATTTTCTTTATGTTTAGTTATTATAAAATGATAAAATGTATTCTTCCAAGTGATTATAGAATAATCAAATGCCTCTGAACCCCTCGTAGAAGACAAGATTTAATTCTGCTTTCTGTTTAACGTTCATGCGTTTCTAATTTATCTCAAACAGGGGGGGGGGGGGGTTAGGAGGACAGAGCTCATTAACCTTCTCTCAAAATAAAAGCTGTTTAAGTTCTTTATTTTGAAAAATGTTTTTACAAATTTATTTTTGAATATTTGCTTAATTGTTAATTTTTGCTATTGCTTTCATGCTTAAAAATTGTCTTGTATGAGGTGTTCTGACAAAAAAAAATCTTTCTTTAGCTTATTTCATATTTGAATTCTGCATTTTAAAATGCGAAATAGGCTGTAGACTACAGGCACATCTGTTCCAAAATCTTGCCCCTCCCTACATTTCTTTCTGCCGGTGTTCAAGTATTAGTATTTCAATCTATTATATGTATCTACTTTGGAAGTAGTTCTTCGCATTTCCAGGTGTACGCCTATGAGTGTAAGTAATTTTTCGAAGAACGTTATATTTTTTTTCAAGAGCAATTCTTTAGTTACGTAATACATCAGAAATTAATTTAGTTACAAGACTTGGTAAACGGACTTATACATGTACAATACTGACACATTCTATGTTCTAATCGTGTTTCTTCTTTTGTAAAGTAATGCCAAATTCAGTGGGCGGAAAAGTATTTTAAACACCTTTCATCTATTTAAAACCATTCTCTAATGGTGCTGAAAAATATAATGATACAATCGTATCACACATATGATGCATTTATATCACATTCAGACACTTAAGTGCACGAATTTCTGAATGTCTAAATTTCAGACATATCATTATTATTCAGACATCTTTTTCAAGTCATTTATGCCATGATTATAGTAAGATACCTATGTCCCTTAAATTCAGACATGTCTGAAATTTCAGATTCAGACACTTAGGTGTCTAAATTACTGTTTCAGACACATATGTGTCTGAATTTAAGACACCTCTATATGCAGTGTACAAGTTCTATATTTTGCTTTAATATGTCAGAATGAAACTAGATGTCAAATTTATATTGTAATGTTAATTTTACTCCCAACTATTATTATTTTTTATATCTGACGCTTATTTATATTTCTAGAAAATTTGCGAATGACCCCTATTTAGCAGCAAAAAAGATGCTGCAACTTTAAACAGCTATTAGTTGGTCAGTTTTAATCGTAAAAGAATGATACTTTTTTGTCTTACTTCTTCGTGCAATAGGATATTTTTTACTAAATATAACTTATAGGACCGGATAACCGTATAAAAACTTAAATTTCGAAAATTTAGTAAGAAATTTTTCATTGACCCAAATTGCTTTTAAAAACGTCTTTACCTCATTTAAAACATTTTTGTAATTGGAACTATATGTCTATGACCAACTGTTTAGGAATTAGCCATTGGGCACCGTTGAAAGTGGACATCCTGTATAAGAGAGACATGTGAAACAGATGTTAAAATGTTGAAAAATTACCCAAGTTTTTTCTGTTGTATCTTCCCGTTACTTGGCTGTAGTGTAGCAGTGTTTCTGTTCAGGAAACCGAAAATTATCACAAATAATGAAATAAACTCAGTATAACTTGCTCTGGTATCACGAGACAATTTGGCATCTGTAATTCACATGAGGCCATACGCACTGATTTCTTGAGACTTCGCGCAAAAGACTGCCCCACTTCTTTCACTTTTTCAGTGCCTGTTCAGTGCCTGCAGTTCTATTCAGGAACTCGAAAATGATCACAAATCAGGGAAAAAGCTCAGTGTGTCCTCTCGTATCCCGATACCCTTTGGAATCTGTAATTCACATGAGGCCGTACGCACTGATTTCTTGAGACTTAGCACAAAAGACTGTCTCACTTCTTTCCCTTTTTCAGTGCCTGTTTAGTGCTTGTTCAATGCCTGCAGGTCTATTCAAGAAATCGAAAATGATCACAAAATAGGAAAAAAGTTCAGTGTGTTCTCTGGTATCACGAGACCCTTTGGTATCTGTAATTCACATGAGGCCGTATGCACTGATTTCTTGAGACTTAGCGCAAAAGACTGCCTCACTTCTTTCACGTTTTCAGTGTCTTCAGTTCTATTCAGGAAATCAAAAATGATCACAAATCAGGAAAAAAGCTCAGTGTGTCCTCTGGTATCACGAGACCCTGTGGCAGTTGTAATTCACATGAGGCCGTACGCAATGATTTATTGAGACTTAGCACAAAAGACTGTCTCACTTCTTTCACTTTTTCAGTGCCTGTTTAGTGCTTGTTCAATGCCTGCAAGTCTATTCAGGAAATCGAAAATGATCACAAATCAGGAAAAAAGCTCAGTGTGTTCTCTGGTATCACGAAAACCCTTTGGTATCTGTAATTCACATGAGGCCGTACTCGCTGATTTCTTGAGACTTCGCGCAAAAGACTGCCCCACTTCTTTCACTTTTTCAGTGCCTGTACAGTGCCTGCAGGTCTATTCAGAAAATCGAAATTGATCACAAATCAGGAAAAAAGCTGAGTGTGTTTTCTGGCATCACGAGACCCTTTGGCATCTGTAATTCACATGAGGCCATACGCACTGATTTCTTGAGACTTCGCGCAAAGGACTGCCTCACTTCTTCCGCTTTTTCAACTGAGATTACTGGTCCGCCAGATTTCGGTACGTGCTCCGGTTTCTTGGACACTGACTTTGCTACCCTACCACCACGTTACGGAAACCTACAACAAAAGAACTTGGTTAGTTTACCAACATTTTGGAACCAGTTTCACATGTCTATCTTATATAGCGGATATGTACCGATCTTGCACATATCGAAGGAAAGACTTTTCGGAAACCTTGTATTTGTAGATGAAAAAACCATTTTTTATAGATCAAAAGTGTCAGTTTCAACCACATGACCACAATACTCCAAATTTCCCCTAACCAACAAAAAGCACCGATTTATTAGCCAATATTATCGCTCAACCAATCAATGTCGAGAAGAATCGGTGGGCAAACAAATGTACACGAAGTTGTCAAATTGGTTGCTAGGGTATGACGTCAGTTGAAACTGATCTATTCTATTTTGAAATCGACTTTGACATTTATTACGAAATAAGTATTCTAAAAATTGTTTAATATCACAAGATTAATAATTATAAAATTAAATATTTGTAGCTGAAAATGAACACAGAAGGAATAAACAGAACATGTCCCATACCTACCTCATTTTCAGAGGCCCATTCCTCTCTCCGCGTAGTATTTCAGTACATGATTTATCAGGTTAATCATACTGCTTTTTTAGGCCTTACTTAACTAGTCACATGTAAACACAGGATATATGGAATTAGGGTAACAATTCATCATTTTTGTTTTACAAATTTAATAAGTGCCAAATTCAGTTTAAAAACATAATTCAATATTCACTTTTTGATCTGTAAAAATTAAATATTCCTGATTACAATGTTTAACGAACTGCAACTGTACGTCGAGTAGCTTATATAAATGAGGGTTTAGAGATACTACATCTTGTGTAGAAATTACAGTTATGTACGGAACCCGAACATCAACCCGAAACCAGACTTGAACCCTACACACTTCAACCCGAAATATTCAAACCCAAACCCGAAGTGAAAGAAAATTATATTCCATATTTTAATACGAATGAAAAGTAGTCTGTTATTATATCTCTAATATAAATTTTATTTTTTTATATAAAAATGAACGTATATACACTCATTGATATCAAATATATAGTTTTTCCTTTTTTAATTGTGACTTATTCAGGACTTACTTATGAAAAATCAGGTCAACCCGAATCCGACCCGAAAAAAATTACAACTGAACTCGGTATCAACCGAATCCGAAATATTTAAGTCAGCCCGATCTGCAATGAAAAAAAAATAGCGTCAACCCGATCAGACCCGAACCGCGTAACAGGTCGGGTTCGGGTTAAATCGGATGACCCGACCCGAGGCAAGACTCAAGTATAAATGAAAATGAATAATAGTAAATAGATGGGGGGAAATTAGTGTAGTCTCACTCCTTTTACCTTCCCTCCTTTTAACTACTGCCTCCTATAGTTGCAAAAGATTAATTTTTTTGAATTTAGAAAAATAATAAAGGAAATCGCCGGTATGACTCAAGACGTTATCAAAAATAGCAGTAAAACCTTACTTTGAAAAGTTAGTTGCTTGATTTTGAATTATCTGAATGTTTGACGAAATTGCAACTCTGAAATCCATTTAAAGTATAGAAAGCGTAAAAGCCTAATGTAAAAGTGAATTCTCCCTTCTTTATATGTAGCTTCTGTTAAAATCTCTATTTCGCTTACATCATTTTTACGCTCGGATAAATTCATTTCTTTATTTGATCAGATTTTCTCTGTTCATCCAGATAATTCTCTCAAGCTTTAAGACAGATTTAATGTGGAACAAAACAACACAAAAATACTCATTGTGGAATGATTATTTTTTCTTCTTTTTAATTTTTTTTCTACTCGGAAATGTGTTTGAAGCAGATACTTTTTTTTTTTTTTTTTTTTTTTTTTTAAGCTATTTAAGGGGGAGTTTTGTAATGGATATCGGAATCGTTTTACTGAAGACGATTTAGTTTTCTTCAAAGAAAAATAAGATAATATCATTTTCAAGAAGTTATTTGCGTTTCGATACTTTTGGAAATTAATTGCAAATAACTTCGGGCAAGGAATCCGTATTTAAGTGAATACGTTTTACATCAGATTTGAAATAAGAATAAAAAGAATCTTTCTTACTCGTTAACTTCACTTACGCGCCAGAGTGGTTGAGTATTTTTTAACTTAACGAGTATTTTGATGCTGAATACTACATAATACATTAGCTTTATGCTTATATACATCCTTTCCTTACTTATGTCTTATATCAATCTCACTTACGTCTTACATCAATATCACTTATATACACTGCTCAAAACAATTAAAGGATATTTGAAGTTTTATATAAAATAAAGATATAAACGAAATTTTTTTTGCCGAAAATAGAAGAAGAGAATCACAAATGCAAGTTTTTCTGGTTTTCAAACTGTGGAGTATGCAAATTTTGAGTTCGACGTCAAAAACGTCGCTTCAGCGGCAGCGAATGAAATTTGACTTTCAACTGGATAAAAGAGAATGAAGACAAGGATGATCGGCATTCAGTGATTGCTTTGTTTCGATGAGTACGATGTCTCAACAAAGTCATTTGACAGATTCAGAAGCTTGGAGAATTGTTGGTAGGTTAGAAGGGGGCCAAACTCAAGCCGAAGTAGCGCAAGCCATTGGAGTGTCACAAAGTGTCATTTTCAGGATCTGGAACCGTTTTTTTGGAGAGTGGATGTGCAGGCCGAAGACCAGGGCAAGGTCGTAGACGGGCAACAACGCCCAATGAAGATCGGTATTTAGCGTTAACAGCTCGGAGACACCGAAACATGAACGCTACTCTTCTCCAACAACACCTTCGCTCGGCTACAGGCACCACGATTTCAACTCAGACTGTCCGAAACCGGCTCCATGCTGTAGGTCTGTATGCTCGCCGACCGATGGTATGTGTTAGATTAACATCAAGGCATCGTCGCGACCGCAGGGAGTGGGCAACCGAGCATGTCAACTGGAGGAGAAATGAATGGAGCAATATTCTGTTTTCTGACGAGTCCCGTTTTTCTGTGCATCCGGATAATAGGCGTATTTTCATCTGGAAGGACCGTGGCAGTAGGAATAATCCTGCGTTCGTGCACGAAAGTGTCAGATTTGGCGGTGGAGGATTGTTGGTGTATGGTGGCATCTCCATTGACGGGCGCACTGACCTCTACATCATTCGAGATGGAGCTCTGACTGGTCGCCGATATAGGGATGAGATCCTCAGACCTATTGTAGTCCCTTACGCTGCAGCAATCGGAGATAACTTCATTTTAATGGACGATAACTGCAGGCCACATCGTGCAAACCTGGTGGAGGATTTCCTTTTCGAGGAAGGAATCGTTCGAATGGAATGGCCAGCGTGTTCTCCAGACATGAATCCAATCGAGCACGTTTGGGACGCTCTAGGAAGACGAGTTTCTGGCCGCCAACAACCCCCACAAACTCTCCAAGAACTGGAAAGAGCTCTTCTGGAAGAGTGGGGCAGAATACTCCAACTCGTCATTAATAGCCTCATTGAGTCCATGCCTCAAAGGTGTTCAACGTTGCTGGCCGCCCGTTGAAACCATACCCCCTACTGAAAATGATTTTCTTTGAAGAAAACACCTTTTCTTATTATTTTTTTCTCATATGCACAAATTGTGTTTTTTTCCTTTTGTACACAAATGCGCAATAAAATGCATTTTTTTCTGCCAAACATGTGTAATTTATTCTCATATAACCTACTATGTCTGTCGACCATGTATCAATCAGCTAAAAAGTTTCCCAGATACAAAATCCACCTAAAACTGCAATATCCTTTAATTGTTTTGAGCAGTGTACATCCATTTTAAGTACACTGTAAAGAAAGACAATTTTTTTTCCATGAAAATACACTACAACCACGAACGAAAACATACAATATTCTTTTTCGAGTAACCCACGATTCCGAAAAGAGTGCTTTATCTTTAGAAACCTAAGAAACAAATAAATATTTGAGATTTAAAAAACATTTATAAAAACAAAGTTTCTTTTGCTGCTACTGATTTTTGAAAACGTTTCCGAGTACTTTTTATAGTATATTAATCAATTTTCTCAAACCAAAATATCGGTTTTTAGGATGTTATCAATTCTCGGTTATATAGATCCCTTTTATATCCACTGTAAAAGAAGACATTTTTTTTTCTGCGAAAATACAAGGTATCCCAAAAGTCCTTAACACATTTTAAAATTTAATAAAAGATCAAGCAGTTGGCGTACGAGAGTGTGGTTTGGACGAAAATGCTTCTTATGATCTGAAATTTTGTTTAAGCAAATAAAAAAAATAGTTCTAAAATTTTCTCATAGATGGCGCTGCTTCTGGAAAGTTATCGAATAGGTAGAATGCCTTTATACATAACAGTTGCAAAAGCCGCGCAAGGCGTATGTACAACTTTTGTCAAACCTGTATGTTTTTCTTAAAAAATAGATTTTCCATAATATTTACTAAAAAAATACTTATTTTACCTCTCTAGTGTACCTTCAGTTTGAATTACTCATAATAATTCAATACTATTAGGTAGCTTTAAAAAAAAAAGTCCTTCCGGCATGTACCGTGAGGAAAAGGTAGCTTTCCTATATCTTCGTTTTAAAATTTTAGCTAATGTTACAGGAACACAGCAAGTTAAAATGCAAAGAAAATGTTTACAAAAGATTCGTTAATACTGAATTTGAATAAGAAATTCGCAAAATTAATGAGCAATAGCCAAATTGGCTTCATTTCTGAAGACTTATTTTGGTCGCCATATTTGGCGATATTTCGCCAAATGTCGCCAAGTTTTGCGAGAATTTGGCGCTAACATATATGAATATATAGTTTTATGCGTATGATTGGGAAAATTATTACAACAATGAAATTTTTTGTAATGTGCTGTCTTGTTTCAAAATGTCAGCCACCCTAGAATTTCAAACTGCTGTATCTCATCCGTTTTTTAAAATATAGGTAAAACAAAAAATGCTCCGGAATCCTTGTATCAAGGCCTAACACTTAAGGAAAAAACAAATTTGAATTTTTAAATTTTATGTATATTTATTTTAGTTTTAAATTTTTAAATGGCCGCCATCTTGAAACAAAATGGCGGACCAAGCCGCCCAACGAACTCGGTCGAGACATTGGTGAGCTTAATACACACAATTTCATCAAAATTGATTTATAAATACGAGCGTTATCGTATGACATAGGTCAGATATATATATATATATATATATATATATATATATAAATCAACATTTGTACGGAGGGTGGTTTTGGGGTATGGGGGATCGGTGAAAATATATCAAAATTTTCCGGAACTACTTTCCTCCGAACGGCTGCAATAGGCAGCTTTATCCTTTTAGGTAGCTTTCAATACAAAAAGTCCTTCCGGCCTGTACCGGGAGGAAAAGGTAGCTTTCCTATATCTTCGTTTTAAAATTTTAGCTAATGTTACACGAACACAGCAAGTTAAAATGCAAAGAAAATGTTTACAAAAGATTCGTTAATACTGAATTTGAATAAGAAATTAGCCAAATTATTGAGCAATAGCCAAATTGGCTTCATTAATGAAGACTTATTTTGGTCGCCAAATTTGGCGATATTTCGCCAAATGTCGCCAAGTTTGGCGAGAATTTGGCGCTAACGGATATGAATACATATTTTATGCGTATGATTGGGAAAATTATTACAATAATGAAAATTTTTGTAATGTGCTGTCTTGTTTCAAAATGTCAGCCAACAGAGAATTTCGAACTGCTCTATCTCAGCCATTTTTTAAGATAGAGGTAAACCAAAAAATGCTCTGGAATCCTTGTATCAAGGCCTAACACGTAATTAAAAAATAAATTGGAATTTTAAACTTTTTTGTATATTTATTTTAGTTTTAAATTTTTAAGGGGCCGCCATCTTGAAACAAAATGGCGGACCAAGCTGGCCAACGAACTCGGTCGAGACATTGGTGAGCTTAATACACACAATTAGTTTCATCAAAATTGATTTATAAATACGAGCGTTATCGTATGACATATTTCAGATATATATATATATATATATAGATATATATAGATATATATATGTATATATATATATGTAAATCAACATTTGAACGGAGGGTGGTTTTGGGGTCTGGGGGTCATGATCGGTGAAAATAAATCGAAATTTTCCGGAACTGCTTTCCTCCGAACGGCTGCAATAGGTAGCTTTATACTTTTTTGTATTGAAAGCTACCTAAAAAGTATAAAGCTACCTATTGCAGCCGTTCGGACGAAAGCAGTTCCGGAAAATTTCGATATATTTTCACCGATAATGACCCCCAGACCCCAAAACCACCCTCCGTTCAAATGTTGATTTATATATATATAGATATATCCATATATATATATGGATATATATATATATATGACCTATGTCATACGATAACGCTCGTATTTATAAATCAATTTTGATGAAACTAATTGTGTATATTAAGCTTACCAATGTCTCGACCGAGTTCGTTGGCCAGCTTGGTCCGCCATTTTGTTTCAAGATGGCGGCCACTTAAAAATTTAAAACTAAAATAAATATACAAAAAAGTTAAAAATTCAAATTTATTTTTTAATTAAGTGTTAGGCCTTGATACGAGGATTCCAGAGCATTTTTTGGTTTACCTCTATCTTAAAAAATGGCTGAGATAGAGCAGTTTGAAATTGTAGGGTGGCTGACATTTTGAAAGAAAACAGCACATTAACGCGATTACTCGCAATTATTTTCTTTCATTGTTGTAATAATTTTCCCAATCATACGCATAAAACTATATATTCATATCCGTTAGCGCCAAATGCTCGCCAAAATTGTCGACATTTGGCGAAATATCGCCAATTTTGGCGAGCAAAATAAGTCTTCATAAATGAAGCCAATTTGGCTATTGCTCAATAATTTGGCGAATTTCTTATTCAAATTCAGTATTAACGAATCTTTTGTAAACGTTTCTTTGCATTTTAACTTGCTGTTTTCGTGTAACATTAGCTAAAATTTTAAAACGAAGATATAGGAAAGCTACCTTTTCCTCCATGTACAGGCCGGAAGGACTTTTTTGTATTGAAAGCTACCTAAAAGTACAAAGCTACCTATTGCAGCCGTTCGGAGGAAAGCAATTCCGGAAAATGTTCGATATATTTTCACCGATCGTGACCCCCAGACCCCCAAACCACCCTCCGTTCAAATGTTGATTTATATATATATATATGTGTGTGTGTGTGTGTGTGTGTATATATCCATATATATATCTGACCTATGTCATACGATAACGCTCGTATTTATGTATTTATAAATCAATTTGGAAAAAACTAATTGTGTGTATTAAGCTCTCCAGTGTCTCGACCGAGTTCGTTGGCCAGCTTGGTCCGCCATCTTGTTGCAAAATGGCGGACACTTAAAGATTTAAAACTAAAATAAATATACAAAAAAGGTAAAAATTCAAATTTATTTTTTAATTTTCTTTCTGAGATATTCACAAAATTATTTTCACTTGCAAATGCATCATAAAACGTGTATATATTTTTATTTAGAATCCACGGAATGTATTACGATTAATTTATGAGTTTTAGTGAACGCGATTTCTCGCAAATTATTTTCTTTCATTGTTATAATCATTTTCCCAATCATACGCATAAAACTATATATTCATATCCATTAGCGTCAAATTCTCGCCAAACTTGGCGACAATTGGCGAAATATCGCCAAATTTGGCGACCAAAATAAGTCTTCATAAATGAAGCCAATTTGGCTATAGCTCAGCAATTTGGCGAATTTCTTATTCAAATTCAGTATTAACGAATCTTTTGTAAACGGTATCTTTGCATTTTAGCTTGCTGTGTTCGAGTAACATTAGCTAAAATTTTAAAACGAAGATATAGGAAAGCTACCTTTTCCTCCCGGTACAGGCCGGAAGGACTTTTTAAAATGTATCTAGGGCTAATTCTCTCTTAGTTTAAGAGAGTCTTTATTTGAATGTTATAAGACCATTTTCTTATTGCCCTACAAAGTGTAATATAAAACGATTTTTAAAAAAATTGAAGATTTTTTTAAGCATCAAAAATTAACTTTAAAATTTTGAAACAATAAAATTAAAACTGCACTAAAGTTGTGGAATGAAATATATTTTTTGCAAAAGCCTTTTCTCATTTAAAAAAAAAAAAAAAAAAAAAAAAAAAAAAAAAAAAAAAAAAAAAAAATGTCTCATTTTACCTAGTTACCCCATTTTGACCTATACGGTTTTTTTTTTTTTTAAATATAAAATATGGTTTATAACCTGAAGGATTATTTTTTAGTATAAGTGAATGTGAAGGATTAAATTTAGGTAATAAACAGTAAACTTAAAATATGTATATAAATAAGAACGAAAAAACATGCGTCAAGTATAGATTATGAAACATTTTCCAACATATTCAGACTACTGTAACAAAACTTCACAATATAATAAGGTGCAAGATGATATCTAAGTAAACAAATTGTAAAACGCATAACATATTTGAAAACCCAATGCGAGCAATTACCTTAAATCGTCAGGAAAATATCCGAATTCTTTTGTGCAGCCCTGCATATGATCTATAAATTTGTATTACATAATATGTTAAATTTAGTTCAGTTAATAAACGCATAGCACAGTTGAAATTTCCTCTTCAACGATTTCCGCCAGTAAACGGAAATTTACTCAAGAGCTAGCCCTGAATATGAAATATAGAGTTTATACATCCAGAGTAATATGGAAAAAAAAACTTAAAATTGAAAACACGTACTATAACTAAAAACGCACTTGTAACAATTATTGCTCCTAGACAGTACGGTAACTGAATACTTTTGTGTGTCCTTGTAAATGAACGAAGAATGCACGTACACCCTGTTCTGTAGTAAACGCCCTGTCCTGTAGTAATCTAGTAGTGCACCTTAGTGATATATATCAATTTCATTATGTTTGAAATAGTGATATCATTAAAATACACGCAAAAGATATTTCCTCATATACCGTAATGAAACGGACTTCTTTGGAGTGTCCCTGTAAACGAACTATAAATGCTACACACTTCATTTTCAATACCAAACGTTCTATGGTAAACACTAATTACATATATCAATTCCATAACAATCCGGGTATATTTACACAAATTACACTGCAAAAGAAGTGTAATTTGTGTAAATATGGTATTATACTAAACTAGGGGGCTCAGCCCCCTACTCGCTAACGCTCGCCAACCCCCCGTGAATTACGAAGCAATTCACATTGAGACCGCTACGCGGTCACAGCTCGCTTCGCTCGCTCGCCCCTTTTTTCCAGCAATTCTAGCCGGAATAAGTTGTACCATAAAACACTTGAACATATGAAATTGACAATTTATTTTAATGTAAAAAAAGTAATTCTCCGTTGAAAACACAACTGAAAATGCATTTAGTTAGCGCTACTATTGAGCATATAAATCATTTAAATACTATGAAGAAAGGATATTTTGTACAGCACGACTTAAATTCATTAGAAAAAAAAAAACTACGTGATAGGAAGATAGTTTGTTTGTCATTGTTCAAATTTCGTTCGACATTTTATTGTTCTAATTGATTATAGATTTTTACAAAATGAATTATTTTTTACTTCATCAATACAGCAACAGATGGCGGCAGGTGATATCTAGACAGTTGATTTTTTTCCTCCGACTTTTGAGTGAGTGAAATTCGTAAATGAATTCTAAATAAGAGTTGAGAATTCATTTAAAATTAACGATATTGCTCATAATTAAAATGAGGAATCATCTCAGACGCTTTGGTTTACGTACATGTTATTTTATTTTTAATAATTGCTAGTTTGAGTTTCAATCTATGGATTCACTGTTTTCACACTGACCGCCATATTGGACGGAGGCGGAGCTGATCTAACACAATCTAGTCTGTTCATTGGTCTGAGCTCTGGAAACTATACAGTTGTTGCCAAACCATATGTTACAAATTCAGCCCTATTTTTGCGCCACGTAAGACAAATATATATATAGATTACGGTATAATACTGGCATCCCAGTTGCCAGTATTATACCGTAAAATTAACAGTAATAAACAGTAAAATAAGCAGTAATACGCTGCCACGCATGCGCGGCAGCCTATTGCTGCTTATTTTACTGTTTGGTGTTTGGTATTTGTGGTGACTTGAGACCTATGCTACGCCGAAGGTGGCTTTGTCTCAAATAATCCAAGTGGAGCTAAGAGAACAAAATAACATCGGACCCCATGGTCGATTCAGAGGAAGGGAGGCAAAAGGTAGTCAATGGTTCTACCCTCCTGCACAGGCACACCGGAGCAGAGAGGGTGAAGGGAAGGAAGCGAAGATTAGGGCTTATTCAAAATTCGAGACACTTCTAAAGAGAGTTTTCGGGCGATCTGATTCATGTTTTGAGTCTTAATTTCCTTGTTCTTCTCGAGCTTTTCTTGGAGTTCCATAAAATCTTTAGCACCAAGTTGTGCTAACACGGTTGGGTCATTGACGGTGGAGGAGAGGAGATGGACGGATTCCGTCACACGTGAAGAGGTGTCCATACGAGGACCAATTGACAATTCTGTGGTCGGTGAAGCCAATTTCAATCTTTTATGTCTGACTGGCATGGTTGATGTCCGGGATGAAGATGAAGGTGTTTCACCCTGAGGAACAGAGAGTGAGGACATGGGAAGTGGAACGGCAGAGGTCAGTAAATTCTTTATAGCGTCGATGACCGTTGTGGCAAAGTCTTCTAACATGTTTTGCAAATTGACGATTTGGGCATCCAAAAATTGTTGGAGCATGCCGGAAAAAATATCGGCTTGACCCTGGAGTGAGTCTTGAAAAACAGTGTTGGTAACATAATCCGTGGCGGGGGGAGTGGGGGGTCCAGGCAGAAGTTGACGCTACAGCTGCAGCATAGGATGCAGCGGAGGAAACTGAACTATCTCGAAATTGACGACGGGCCTCGCTGAAGGTTAGATGATGTTCGGCTTTGAATGTGAACAGTTTAGCTTCGCGTATATAGTATGGGCAAGACTTATTGGAAGACACGTGATTATCTTTACAGTTAGTACAAATGGGGGTGTCAGCAGAGCAGATACCTTCATGAGCTTGGGCACACTGACCGCATACACGTGTACTCTTACAAGCACGAGTATTATGAGTATATTTGGGGCAATTGGCACATTGACGGCATTTGTCAACAAAAAGAGCTAGGCGATGAACATGGTACCACAGTTTAATAACGGAAGGCAGAGAGAGGCCAAGCTTAGTAACGAGGGCAGTAGAAGTTGGGATGGATCCCTGCTTAAGAAATCTTCTAAACTCAAAGGCTTTGATCCCAAAGTAGGCAAGTCCTTTGGCTATTTCCGTACAGTCCACAAGCGGAGCTATATTATGGGGCAGGAAGCGAGTCGAAACACATGCAATCTGGAAAGAAGCCGTTAGCGGAATGTTAAAGAGCAGATTAATTTTTAGGAGTTGGATAGCTGTATCGGCATCCAAGGTGTGAACGAGCAGTTTGCCTTGACGAGTTATCTTCATAAATATTATTATGGGAGGGGACTTGCGCAGCAATGGCGTCCTTATGTGCTTTGGGATGGGTTGCAGGTATGGAGCCGGTATTAGCAGCAAGAGTGATGGAGACCGCTCCGATACCGAGCTGACTAACCTCAGCAAGGATGTATTCAGGAGAGCTGTCCAATTTATATAGGAAAGGGTTATGAGTAGCATTATTGTTGATATCCATCGACATTATGCAAGACGAAGTGTTTAAAACATTGTCCGAGACCATCACATGCTGGGAGCCAGCCACTTTACAAAGCTGACCAGTTCAAGTAGAAAATGCGGAAAAAGAAACAAAAAAATCACAAACTTAGCACACCCAGGTGAAAAATAAAATGAAATCGTATGCCAGGAATACGAATACTAACTGCTATTGTAAAGTAAAAATGAAAAAAACCCCCATACAAACGCCCCTTTAGGGTGGAGAATAAAATCGGCGAAAACCCGATCACCACTGTAAGTAGTAAATAATTGCTCACTGTTGCCAAATGCAACCTACACCTCCGAGGAATTTTCCGCGAAAAAACATTTTACTGTTTATTACTGTTAATTTTACGGTATAATATTGGAAGCTGGGATGCCAGTATTATACTGTAAAATCAACACTTTTTTTTGCAATGTAGAGCACAGACAGACAAAAAACACTTTTCATAAACACTTTTCAACATGTTTGAAATTGAAATGAAAGGTTTCACAAACAAAAATTTATAAGACAAACTCTTTTAACTGTATCCTTTAAATAAACAAATATAAATACTCTTTTTTTTACATATTTTCTGAAATATTTTAGCAAAAAAATTTCTATTGTATTAAATTAATGCTAATTACTAATTTTAAATAAATAACTATTAATTTAAGAAGCAAACTTTTACATTATAATTAGTATGCTTCTATTTTTGTTGTTATTATTCTATTATCTAAGATTTATAGTCGAATTTAAATTGAATTACATTTTACGGTTTCAGTTATTATTCCAAACATACCTACAAATAAAGGTCATCTCTATTTAACGGACAAAATATACGGCCCCACAGTGTCCCTTACTGGGGAGGTTCAACATCAATTTAAAGTAAATCAATCAGTCTGTGCGACATAATGAAAAACCGAATTAAATTATTGGATTTAAAATTACATTTTATCCCTTCCAATTATTCTTTTTGGTGACTGCAAATTCAACTGAAGACAAAAGAGAACATTTCTATGTAACAGCTGAAACATAATTTACTTCTCTGAAACACTTGACTCTGTCGAAGTCAATTTTAAAAACTAATTTAGCTTCCTTTAATTTATTTCTTCCGTAATTCATTGAATGAAATAACACAATGACAAACATATGATCATTCAATATTAGGAAATTATTGAGAAATAAATTAAAATTTCGCTATTTTATTGTAACTCTTCGAAAATATGTTATTAAACTAGCTGATCCGTCCGGCGTTGCCCGGAAATCTGTAACTTTCTTTTGCGGTTTCGATAAAAATAGACATTTTTGGCGCGCATTCTGTTTGTTCTAAACACACATCTTTCCGAACGAAGCTCTGGAACTCATTCTCGCTGCCTACGGCATTGTATAGGAGGCGTGCAACGCACGCGCTGCAATATCGTTTAGTTTTAATTTCCACTGCTAGGGTGCGCGAAATCATCTTACTTTGTTATCTTAATTAGTTCATGTTAAGTTGAACGAACCAATTTCCATTGATGAAGGTTCCAAACATTTTGTAGAACACTTTGTTCGAAATATTAAAATGTCCTAGGTTGACCACTTTCAACCGCCCTATCTTCTACACCCCCACAGCTACCGGCATACAACCACCATTAGTGCACGATGGGAGGCTTGAGGCTACTACTATACACAAACACCAGTGGTCTGCGCTGAGTAGGGGCTAATCTACCCGTTTCCATAAGTGATTTCATTCGATTCGAACCAGAAATTTCTTCATAAAGTAAATTAAATAAAAGCTATACAGAACTAAGTTAAATAAGTATGTGAAATAATTTTAAATAAAAATTAAACTGTGAAATGCTTTTAATCAAGGTTGAGTAAAATTTTAAAAGGATAGGAAGGTTAAGTTTAAATAGGCGCGTATTAATGAACGTTAGACATATAGTTGAAACAGCTTCAATATAGAGTTAAATAGTTAGTTAAAGAAGGGATAAATAAAAACAATTCTATCTTTCTTTTAAAAATAATTACATGCTTTTCAATAACATTCGCGAAATTTCAGAAAGAGATTTTTTTTAAGCAATTTAATTTTGCGAAACAAACAGACAAATCGAAATTATCAATAACTTTGTTTCTTACGCATTGATAATTTTAAACAATACAATTTTTGAAAACATTTTAATTAGACAACTTACGTAACAAGATAAAACAAATTAAATTCTCGTACTTCTACTCAATGATCAGTAACCGCTACTTTTTTTTAATTATTCCGATTTGATCAAAGAGATTTAAACAAAAGAGGGTAAATTTTTAAAGCAACTGAAGTATAATTACATACCTGAGTTACTTCATCACTTCAAACCAATACTGAATTAGTTTTTTTAATTTATTTTTCTAATTTACGGAAAAAGAAAATAACACAATAATATATTACAAGCAAATCTTTTAAAACTGACGTAAAGCATAATATTATCGAAAGAAACGTCTTAAATGCACCATTGTGACGAATACGTATTTTCCAGAAGCAATGACCAGTCCAAGCAGCAATCCTTACTTTCTTCTATCTATAATAGAAGAAAGTATTGTAATCGAAATTTTTTTCGACTTCCGGTTTTCGACGGATTTACGCGTTTTAGGGGTCAGAGATTCCGAAAAACATGTTTTTACAAAATGTCTGTCTGTCCGTCTGTCCGTCTGTGTGTCTTCATTGTATCATCGAAAAATGTATGAAGTTATGCTTCAAATTGAACCACATTTTTTTCTATGTTTTTGGCTATGGCAAGCAGATTCTATCAGAATTTGGGGATATTTCAACGAAAGGGGGCGCTGTGATCGATATTTTCGTTCCATTTTCACTATTGTACCATCTAAAAGTGCATGAAGTTATGCTTCAAATTGAACCACATTTTTTTTCTATGTTTTTGGCTATGGCAAGCAGGGTCTATTAAAATTTGGGGATATTTCGACGAAAGGGGGCGCTGTGATAGCCATTTAAAGATTTCAAATTGAAAAAGATGTGCAAATTCAGAAAAATTAGAAATCCTAAAACTTTTTTTCGTTAAATGTTCGGCCTTGATCCAGAGAATCCGGAGCAATTTTTGTTTTGTCTCTATCTTAAAAAATGGCTGAGATATAGCGGTTTGAAATTTTAGTGTGGCTGACATTTTCAAACAAAACAGCAGAATTCATCCATAAACGGGTTTAATTTATGAGTTTTAGTTAACATGGTTTCGGCAAATTTTCTTTTATTGTTGTAATCATTAATCCTATTATATGCTTATCACTATATATGTATATTCGCCAACGTCAAATTCTCGCCAAACTTGGCGACATTTGGCGGAATATCGCCAAATTTGGCGACCAAAATAAGTTGCCATAAATGGAGCCAAATTGGCTGTAGAGGACTAATTTGGCGATATTCTCATTCAAATTCAATGTTGACGAGAACTGGGATTGAAACTTCTTTATTTAGGTTCCACGCATTTTACCTTCGTGTTTTCCAGTAAAATTAGCTAAAATCGTAAAACAAAGGAATAGGGAGGCTATCTGTTCCTGTCGGTTCAGGCCAGAAGGACTTTTCGTAGTTACATCGGTTGTTCGTATCCCTGTAATCCGACGATTTGCAAGCAGCTGACGTACAACAGAATGAAGAAAAGTATTGATTTTATTGGCGATATGGTAACGAATTTTGAAGTATTAACATGACTGAGATAGAAGAAAGTTTTGGGATCCGACTATTTTTTTTTTGTTTGTTTTAATTATGACACAACATTTAAATAGATGAACTTGGAGCATATAATCACAAACAATTATATACACTAATATTTATTCCAAACCGGGATCACGTGTTATATAAAGGGGTTTTCCACACACCATGGCAGAAGACGCACCACTTCAGACAACAGTACATAATAGGGTGACCCAAACGAGCAAAATAATTCGACTCGCCGAAAGGATGTTGGACAAAAATAAATTGCCGCGTATCTTCGTAATCCTGCGATGTCGCTTAGCTAATGTTTTTTGACTCGTCTTACTCGTCTAATCAAACTCGTCCAAGCTCTGGAAATGTAGACCCAGAGGATTAGCTGGGCCTTACCTGGACTATAAAAACTTTTACATCCAATTTATGGACTATAAAAATTTTTACATCCAATTTATGGAATATAAAACCCTTACATCCAATTTATGAACTATAAAAACTTTTGCATCCAATTTATGCACAATATTCAAAAAGAGAAAATGTATTACTATGTTAAAACCTAATCGCGTAAGCCGCATTAGTAATTTTTAGGTAGCTTTCAATACAAAAAAGTATAAAGCTACCTATTGCAGCCGTTCGGAGGAAAGCAGTTCCGGAAAATTTCGATATATTTTCACCGATCATGACCCTCAGACCCCAAAACCACCCTCCGTTCAAATGTTGATTTATATATACAGATATATCCATATATATATATATATATATATATATATATATATATATATATATATCTGACCTATGTCATACGATAACGCCCGTAATTATGAATCGATTTTGATGAAACTAATTGTGTGTATTAAGGTCACTAATGTCTCGACCGAGTTCGTTGGCCAGCTTGGTCCGCCATCTTGTTTCAAGATGGCGGCCATTTAAAGATGTAAAATAAAATCTAAAATAAATATACAAAAAATTTAAAAATTCAAATTTATTTTTTAATTACGTGTTAGGCCTTGATACAAGGATTCCAGAGCTTTTTTTGGTTTACCTCTATCTTAAAAAATGGCTGAGATAGAGCAGTTTGAAATTCTAGGGTGGCTGACATTTTGAAACAAAACAGCACATTAACGCGATTACTCGCAAATTATTTTCTTTCATTGTTGAAATAATTTTCCCAATCATACGCATAAAACTATATATTCATATCCGTTAACGCCAAAATTGGCGACATTGGCGACAAAATTGGCAAAATTGGGCGACATTTGGCGAAATATCGCCAAATTTGGCGATCAAAATAAGTCTTCATAAATGAAGCCAATTTGACTATTACTCAATAATTTGGCGAATTTCTTATTCAAATTCAGTATTAACGAATCTTTTGTAAACGTTTCTTTGCATTTTAGCTTGCTGTTTTCGTGTAACATTAGCTAAAATTTTAAAACGAAGATATAGGAAAGCTACCTTTTCCTCCCGGTACAGGCCGGAAGGACTTTTTTTTAATAAACTTGCCGAGCAGGGCTTGTAGAGCTCAAGCCATATGGTAGACTCCCCTGCTTGGTTGAATTTGAATATGAATCTGTGTGTGGGGGGAAGGGGGGGGGCGTCCATTTGAGCGTGCGGCTTGTGCATATGTCGCCACTCTGCTTTGCATAAAAGCACTCGATTGCAGTCAAATGTACAATTTCAGACTTTGATGCGAAACCAAAGTCGGAAAAATTCGCATCATCTCTCAAGGTATCCAGGTGATAGATTTCGCCAAACTTGACGCGCTCATTACCATTGCCACCTAGACCTATATTTAGGTGGCAATGTCATTTCCTCACACGCTACGTGCCGGACCTGTATATATGTAACCATAAGAGAAACATCAATAATAATATTCCAGTCAAGTACCTTAGGCAAATAAAACTAGTAACACCGGAGAGCAGTGATATTGCGGCACGGGGTTAGAAAACGGATTTCGAGTAATTTTGGTCTGCTCAATACGAAAATAATAGAAAATTTTCTGGATTGGCTCTCGTTTTTGAAATAAAGTCAAAAATCCGATAATAGCACTAGTAAAAAAAAGTAATATTAAATATGTAAAGATTTTTTTTATTATTATTTTAAATATTTTGTATTATCATATTTTGTGTGAGATAGGTATTGTAAAACAGAAATGTAGATTTAACATTACTATTAAAACCGTTTTCTGTATGATTTTATAGAGTGTTTCTCTTCAGGACAATCTCGTTGTAAGGTCCAATAGTAGTCAACCATCATGTGGCAATCTCAACGTTCTTGGTACTTTTGCTCCATTGTCCTGATATCACTTGGTATCACTCTTCTCTTCACTGTAATCACCCAGTTTCTTAGAAAATCGGTCCAAATGACTGTGTAAAAAATTACCCTTACGCACCTTTACGCCCCCTAAAAAATAATTATTGCAAGAACCAGACCCATTCCAACTAACTACTTTATATTCGATAATTATAAACTTTTATATGTATCAAAATCACTAAAGAGATATAATGCCACAGTAAAAAAAAATTGTTCCCCTGTGTAATAGTAAAGAAAAAAATATATTTATTATAAAGATTTGAAATAAGAAGTTTAAGTATGAAAGAGAAAAATAATTACTAGAATAAAAAATATGTTGCCATAGTCAAACAGTATTAGCTTGTTATAAATGCTGGTACCAGAAATCTACAAAATAGTAGAATAGTGCATTTTCAAGGTGTTTATTCCTTCCAATTTTAATATTTTGTAGATTGTCTTATAGTTGTTAGTACGCGATCCCCACTGTCAATATTTTGACCATACATGCTTCTATGAAACTTTCCATCAATGAATATAATGCACCAATGCTATAGAAAATATATTCGATAAACAAAGACAAAAAAAGTAAAATCATGCATCAAGCATATATTATGAAACACTTTCCAACAGTTCCAGAATACTTTAACAAACCTTCGCTGATTAATAAGGTAAATAAGATACCTAAGTCAACATTATAGAAAACGCAAAACCCATTTGAAAACCAGATTTCAGCAATTATAAAACATAACCAGAAAAGTTCTCCACTTCTTTTGTGCAGCCCTGTATATAATCTATAGATCTGTATATACTCTATATAGAATGCTACAATGTAGTTTAGTAAGAAAACACATAACACAGTTAAAAATTCACCTTCAGCAGTTTCTACCAATAGACGGAAACATATTTGAATTATTTTGTACAGCCCTGTATATTACCTGTAGATACTACTGAAAATAAACTACTGAAATCACACTCACAGAAATTGTCCTACATAAGCGGCCATGTGCGTGGCCCTGTATATGATTCTATATTATATTCAACACACATCTCTTAGTATACTAAATATATTTCACGTTCAAAATGCATAACTCGATTAAAAAATACATTTAAGCAATTTACACTGATACATACTAATGCTTACGAATTCCTTTGTGTAGCCCTGTATATCATCTATAGCATTAATACATACCACATAGTATGCACAAATTTAGTTAAACGCATATCTAACTGAAAGCGCACTTCTAGCAATTATCGTTTATAGACAGTAGTTCGGATATAGTACTGTATATCCGTAAACTTTTGTGTCTCCCTATAAATGAACGATAAATGCTATGCACAACATATTATACAACAAGTATATTGTAGTAAACCTCAGTAACGTATATGAATTTTATTATATGTGAAATAGTCTAACATAGTTCAAATACGTTCCAAACATCTTTTCCTCGATATATTTTTATGTAACTGAATACTTTTGTGTGGAACTGTAAATGAATGATAAATGCTTTACATTCCATATTCTACAGAAACCATGTTTCAGTACACCTCACAAATTGATATCAATGTCATTATGTTTGTAATAGTGTAATATGATTAAAATGCACCGCAAATAATTTTTCCCCATAGACCGTGATATAAAGGAAATTCTTTTGAATTTCTCTGTAAAGTAATTATAAATGATACACGTACCATATTCGATAGTAAGCATCTTGTAGAGCACTTCAGTAATGTATATCAATTTCAGTATATTTGAAATAGTGTAACATCATTAAGAAACCCTGCAAAGATTTTCCCCATAGACCGTAATGTAACGACATTCTTTTGAGTGTCTCTGTAAGCGAACTATAAGTTTTATATACTTTATTTTCAATACCGAACATGTAATTGCTTATATCAATAATCATATATCAATAGAATGGTAATCCGAGTATATTTACGCCAAACGGCCAGACAGACGACCAGACAGACGGACGGCCAAAGAAACCGAATGAAAATGTTAAAAAGAAAAAAAAATTCTTTTTTTTTTTTTGAACAAATTTGTGAAGTTGTCACGAATACATTTATCACATTAGTGACAGTATAAAAAGTTATGTTTAGCGCTTTCGCCTAATAGTAGTAAATAACTTTTTATGCAGTTTAGGAAGCATTAATGCTGTCGAGTCATTCATTCATATTTCCTGTGACATACTTTGGCATAAAAATCATAGTCCGTATTTATGTTGCCATAAATCATATCTCGCAAGCATGTTAAAAGGAACCAGGGAATTTAGATGCCAAGTTATAGAAGATATGATAGTTAAAAGTTTGAGAGAGTGCAGTAAGGGAAGAAAAAAAGAAATACTTATATTAATGACTTTGCACTAACCATCCATTTTTACTTTCTTCTATAAATATAAGAAGAAAGTATTAGAATCATGAAAATTTTTGGATTCTGTTGTTTTGTGAATTTACGTATTTTGAGATGTCCTGAACTAGATTTGACTATTTGTGAAAAATGTATGTTTGCCTGTCTGTCTATATGTATATGCCACAAATTTAGTAAGCACTCTATCGTAAGAACTACTTCACGGAATTTATCAAATATCATATTCTGTTAAAGCTTGACAAATGCTAGTGCTGATATGTTTGGGTGTATATCGAAAAAAAAAAAGAGTGGAGCTGTTATGCTGCGTTTTTGACGATTTCCGTGATAATTATATATCGGCATCTATGGAATAAAATTTCATCAAGCGTTATATTCTGTTAGACTTTCGGACATATAGGTGCTGAGGAGATTTTGGGGTATATAATCCAATAGGTGGCACCACTATGCACAGTTATTCACGATTTCCGTGATATCTAAATATCGGCATCTGTGACATGAAATTTGAGTAAATTTTAAATTCTGTTAGACATTTACATAAACTGGTTCTGTTTAGGTTTGAGTTTGTATTGCTCAAAAGGTGGCGCTGCTATGCTGTACTTTCCATAATGTCTGTGCTGTGATAGCTAAATCTAGGCATCTATGGGATGGAATTTCACCGAATATAACACGTAAGATATGTGTTAAAAATAATGTTAATTCAATTTTGGGTTTGTTGATTCGACAGGCGACACTGGTATGTTTTTCTCACTTTTCGTGTTAGCTATATTTTGGCAATTAGAGATTGAATTGTACCAAATTTAATGTATAAAATATTCATTAAAAGTTATATATTGATCCAGTTTCGTATTTGTTCATTCAAAGGAGGTCGTGCTATGCTATCTTTTTATGTGAATATTATCGTTATATCTCTGTTTCTATAGGGTAGAAAAGCACAAAATTTTATATATGACTCTATTAATTATAAATATATAAATGTTTTTCCATTTTACATTTGAATAACCAACAATAGGGAGCTGTTGAATTTTTTTTTTTTTTTTTTTTTTTTTTTATTGCGCTGATTACTGCAACTCCAAGCTAAATTTAAAGAAATGCACTCTACTTCGTAATTGTTGGATGTAACAGCGCTATTTAAATTAATATATTAGAATGATGTAGATGAAGAAGAAAATTTTATGATGGCCAAAGAATATAAATCATAATAGTTAAGCAAAAATCAGCTTAAAATAATCTTACAAATCAGTTTTTTTACATTCAGATATATTTTCTCTGTGTTTTTAAAACAATATCTTTACCACTTACAACTTTACATAAAAAAAACTACTCATAGGTCACTTCCTGTTTCGATTCAAATTCCTGTTCCCACTTGATGCGGTGGTTACCATACTCGATACATAGAGAAGATTTCGGAGTTTAAGCTTGCGGGTTCAGTACGAACACATTCTGATCAGTACGGTGCAAGATTTTCTGTATATTCTTGTAAGTAAACGAAAATTCATCACTATTCGCCTTCAAAAATCTCTCCTTGTAGATCATCCATGTAAAATGTGTCGAAATACAGTCGACCGATACAGTCACAACTGGTTGATGTTCAATAAGTCTACGTTTGTCTGTTAATATTCAATACTTTAGAACTTATTTTTTTTTATAAAAGAGTTATATGATAATGCTTATGATGCTATCACACGTACTCTCATATCATAGTCAATATCAGATAATTCATCCGAAACACGTTTTTCAAGTGAAAAACTCTCGAAATCGTCCCGTTTGATAGATTGCCTCTCGTAATTTCTTCAAGATCTAACTTACAGTTGTTTGTATCCTTTGCGATAGATAACAGCTCTAAATCCACCAATCAGAGCTCTCTAAAAATTCAAAGATGGCTACCGTCAGTAAGTTAATGTTATGTTTAGCGTGATCGCAAATATTGAAGCCAAAAATACAGAAGAATTAAGAAAAATGCAATATCTTTAGTAACACAGGGGCCAATTATACACGAGAAGAACTTTAAAAATATGCAGTTATTTTGGAATTAAAGAATTACATATGCGTCGATTGTCCCTTCGGAGTTCGTTATATACCACTCCCGATAAGAAATTTATTTACTAATTTAAAGTTATTTATTGCGATTATTTTATTTCAATTCCTTACATTATTTGCTATATGTTATAATTGTACTGTCGTAGTCACTTATTTACTTCTCAAACTGTACGCGTTTAACTACTTTCTGCAGCAGTATTTGGCGTTATTTCGTACTTGTTACCAAATTATGTCGCCAAAGATAAAAATGCAAGCAAACACGCATCAAGGTTCAGAATCTATATTTTGTAGTGGAAGGGGGGGGGGGGGGCAGAAATTTTTTTTATACTTTTAGAAAAATAAATTTTAATAAATGAAAATTTAATCTAGCAGCTATTTATAGTTAATTATATTTTACCTTTTAATAATTTTCTTTTGAAACAATCTTGATAATCTTTTTTAAAGATATACAATTATTATACAGACATACATATTTATTCGTAGATCGGTGGAATAGTAAAAATCTATTCACCGTTGTCCGGTCGTCCAAGGCTGTCTGTTAGATGGTTGGTGACTTTCACTCCAACATGGTTTATTAGTGAGAAATTGCAGGTTCAGACTCGGCCGGAGTGGCTCAGTGGTTAGAGCGATAGCCCGGAACGCTGTGGACCCAAGTTCGATTCCTGGCTCTGGCTAATTTTTCACTTCATGTTGGATTATTGTATTTAATGTATGTGGGTGAGAATGTCCTTTTCAGTTTATTTTTCTTTTTTAATTATTAAATTTCAACCACCCTAAAATTTTCTCTTCCCCGTCCTAGCGGTGTATAAATTTGGAACCTTTATATGTATTTCAATTTGTTAAGCAAATTGTGCCCTTTTTTTTACTTTGTATTAATAATAAATAACGCATGTAACCCCCCCCCCCCCCTCCAGTTAAAATATTTTGCTTCCCTTCAAAAAATATTTATTTTTAATATATATTTTCGAAAACAAAAATGAATTGTAATTTGTTTTGCGACGATCGAACATTTACTTAACATTAGGAGGTACAAACATAAAACCTGCGTAATTTCTAAACTACTTTAATGAGTGACTTTCAGTTTGATACACGAAGGTAAAATTTAACGAAAAATATTATGTCGAAATTAGGGTTTAGTACTAAAAGTTTTAGAATATGTTACAATTGCTATACATAATTTCCTCCTCCCCCCCCCCCAGCAAAATTTATGTACATCATTATTATTAGATGTTATTACTAATCTATTGTTACTTGTGACATTTTTATAATGATTTGCGGCAGAGTTAGTAGAGGGTATAACTCCCCCCCCCCCCAGAACTGTACACAATATATATAAAAATAAGAATTGTGTTTTTGAAACGAAAAATAGTAAAAACTCATTTAAACTTTCGAAAAATGATTAAAATTATCAAAACCAAGGAAGAAAAAACTGCAAAAGAGTGGGAACTATATCTAAATTCTATTACGTATTTCAATTTTACATTACATTCAATATGTAACATGAATTACATTTAAAATATGTAAAATATATTAACTAAAAATGTCATAATAGTGATTTTGGCAAAATAACTAAAACTTAATTTAAAATCTTTCTTTGCGTTACAGATTTCGGCTTAGGGATAAAGTGCGGTTCCAATACATGTGACAAAAAACTAGTTTTAATATACTATTTTTTTTCTAAATCACTTAATACTAATAGTTGAGAATTCTTAATATTTATAGGTAATGAAAGACGTAAAGTGAAGATATGGACTCTATAATTTAGAATTTTAATGTTATATTAGCGAGAGTATTGTTTTTATAATCTTGGAATTTTAAGTAAAATGATCACAATATTATATATATAGAACAGGCACGAAAAGAAACTGCAATATATAAAATGTTAGTACGTGATAATGCTTCTTGTTTATCAATCGAACTCTACACTAAATATTAAAACACCTGCTGCAATTACTCGCCAAATGTTACGCCCTCTCCTTACATTAGCAGATAACTTTCAGTAGGGAAAATAACCCTAGTTGCAGCGTGAAAATGTAGCTCCAAGCAAGCGAGAGGCAATAGCATATACTTCATATCATATGGTATTCCATGTGATAACAGCTTTAAGCAGTATATGCTACAAATATAAGAACAGAAATTGCGAATGTGGGCATTTATAAAAGTTGAATTAAGTTATTTTTTCTTCTTTCCAATAAATTTCGTAACTATCGAACGTGACTGGAATGATTCGATTGAGAAGGGACGGTGCAGTTAAACTCCGAGTTTTATGCAAGGGTAATACTCGTTGTCTGTCGTAATGTTTTGCAACCTTTTTACTTTCTTCTATCTTTGGATTCACGAAAATTTTCGACTTCCGGTTTTCGACGGATTTATACGTTTTAGAAGGTCCTGAACACGATTTGACCATTTTTAGAAAATGTCTGTCTGTGACTCTGTCTGTCTGTCTGTCTGTATGTGATAAAAATTTTGTGGGCGCTCTATCTCAAGAACTAATGCACGAAATTTAATAAAAACTTTATATTCAGTTAGTCCGTGATATAAATTGGGGCTGCTTAGTTTTTGGTGAAAATCGCACGACAGGTGGCACTGCCATGCTGCATTTTTCGCGATTTCCGCAATAGCTCTATCTCAAGAACTAATGCACTTATTTTCATCAAACTTCAGGTTCAGTTAGACCTTGACATAAATAGACGCTTATTACGTTTATGTGTAGATATCCCATCAGGTGGCGCTGCTATACCACTTTTTTCTAGATTTTACGATAGCTATATCTCAAGAACTAATGCGCAGAATTTCATCAAACTTCAGATTCTGTTAGACCTTGACATAAGTAAATGCTGCTTACGTTTTGTTGTAAATTGCCCAACAGGTGGCGCTGCTACACCACTTTTTTCTCATTATTTACGATAGCTATATCTGGAGACCTAATGCACGGAATTTCATCAAACTTCAGACTATGTTAGACCTTAACATAAGTAGATGCTGCTTACGTTTTTTTGTAAATTGCCCAACAAGTGGAGCTGCTACACCACTTTTTTCTCGTTATTTACGATACCTATATCTCAAGAACTAATGCACGGATTTTCATCAAACTTGAGATTCTGTTAGACCTTGACATAAATAGATGCTGCTTACGTTTTGGTGTAAATTGCCCAATAGGTGGGGCTGCTATGCTACTTTTTCATTACTATCACCATAACTATATCTCGAGAAATAATGCACGGACAGATTCAGTTAGATGTTGACATAACCCTGGAAAGGGGGATCCTGGCAGTTGAGGGAAACCAACACACTGCTTTGGCCTCTGCTTCAGGTAGACGGGAGGTGCATATTGGTCCCATATGCATCAATCGGCTGGTCAGCTGACTTGTCTGTCACTGGCTGGGGATCAAGTGAGCAGGCACATACTAGTCATTTCGTTAAGGGTGGAAACTGATATAGGTGTGTCATGTGAGCGTATGGGCCCTGGTTAGCACTGGTGCACAAATGTGCATCCCCTTGTTGGGCTCGGTAGTGAGTGGTGTGGCCGGGGTCTGAATTCCTTTTTTTTGTTAATATGGATGGAAAAAATTCAATTCTTTCTACTTCTGTCCCATGTGGAGAGCAACAATCTGTACAGAACAATTCCTTCACACGTTTTTTTGTAATTAAACGCACTGATAGTCTCTCTGATAGTTCTTTTAAGAAAACTTCACCTTTTCGTATTGCAAAAACGTTTCAATCCGTATTTGGAGATGGTTATCTACTTAAAAAATTACAGTCCGGGGATTTGCTTGTTGAGGTTTCCTCAGCCAAACATTCACAATTTCTCTCAAATTGCAAAGAAATAGGTTCTTTTTCTGTTTCTGTTCAGGCCCATGTAACTTTAAATACAAGCCGTGGTGTAATATCAGAACCAGAACTTTTACTCTCAACTAAAGATGAACTTCTACAAAATTTAAAAGATGAAAATGTCATAGATGCACGACGTATTACTATCCGTCGGAATGGGCAAGTACTTCCCACAAAGCACATCATTCTGACATTCAATAGCCCTACTTTGCCAACTAGAATTAAAGCTGCAAACCTGAGCTGTCCAGTCCGACCTTATATTCCTAATCCACTCCGTTGTTTTAAGTGTCAGCGTTATGGTCATACTAATGCAACCTGTTGTGCTTCTGTTACATGTGCACGTTGTGCAGAAGTCGGCCACGATGATAAGTCATGCGAAAAGCCTGAACACTGTGCAAACTGTAAGGGTGACCATACAGCATACTCTCGCTCTTGCCCAAACTGGATCCATGAGAAAGAAATTGTTGGTGTCAAAATAACTCAAAAACTTTCTTATTTAGAAGCTAGAAAAATTGTTGAATCCAGAACACCATCTATAGGAGTTTCATATTCTAGTCTACTCAAGCAACAATCAAAATCCTTAAGACATATAAGCACCCAAACTGAGTTCTCTTTACCACCAAATGATTCATCTGTTACACTAACCAGCACTATGAAGAAAAAAACCCGTAGTATTGGTGCTTCCGCTAGGATAAGACCTATGCCTGCACTAAAACTTTTGCCACCATCATCTAAACCTGTAAAAATAGAATATTATAATAGTCAATCTAAACCAGTTCATTAAAGATGATACAGGTCAAACCTCTGTTTCATCTACAAACAATTTGAAAAAGCCTGTTTCCCCTACACAAAAAGCAAAACAAATATCATGTACACAGAAAGAGAGAAAGAAAACCTCAACCCAACCCTCCTCACAGTGGAAAACTGTGAAGGGCAAAAACAAGAAATTTTGTCTTGATACACCGCTTCCTACTACGAAGGATTCCAAACAGCTGCTGCACTATGCAGAGGAAGAAATGGATTCAGATCCTTACAGCTCAGACTCAAATGATGATGATAATACTGTTTTTGAGGAATTCGAGCCTACGTAATTGTAAATGTATTTCTGCTCGAAACTTTAAAAATTTTACCAACTGTTAGTTTATTTTATATTTTATCAATTGTTTTTTTAAAGATTGTTTCTATTTTAATTGTGAAAACATGCGTTTATTTCTATTAGACGATGTGTTATATTTTCATTGAATGATTTTAATTATACATGTATCATCATATCACTCTTTTTATTTAAATGTGTTATTTCATTCATCCTGTTTTTATGACAAGGTTTTAAATCAATTTTATATTTCAATTTGATGTTCTTATTTTAATCTTTTTTTGACGCAGCATGTCCCTAAAGGGACTTTGTGCCATAAAACCCCAATCAACCAACCAACCAACCAGATGTTGACATAAGTTATTGTTGGTTAGGTTTTGGTCTAAATCTACCAACAGGTGGCGCATTTTGCAGGATTCACATGATTTTAGCAATAGTTATATCTCAAGAACTAATGCACGGAATTTAATTTAGATTCAGTTAGACCTTGATATAAATTGGTGCTGATTCGTTTTAGTGTAAGCGAAATCTGTGTGATATAGAAGAAAGTTTTGGGATTGACACATCCGACTAGTTTATTTTACGGAGCACTTGAATACACGGGTGTCCGATTTGGGAGGGGGGGGTTAAAGGGGTGTGCAATGCCTTTCTCAATCATTTTGATATTTCAGAGTGTATTAGTAATCACAGGCCAGATTTAAAAAAAAAATACAGAAAAGTTAAAATACAATACCGATTTTGTTACAATAGAATATTAACATTAAATAAACAATTTAAGCACAGAAATTAATAACATCAATAATGTTTGTGAAACTTAACGATTACTTTCGCTAATTTTTAAAGTATATCTGAGAATAAAAAACTATATCAATTCCTACTCAGCTGTACACAAAAAAAAAAAAAAAAAAAATTTGCCTCCCTTAATAAAATATACCCCCAACCCCCCTAGAGTGTTTTGAAATGGTGCTCCTGCTTGAACCTATAGTTAAACTTTCGTGGCATACTTGCACCTATGTGTTTAAATTTACACGACACACTTGAATTATTATTTTTTATAAAGTACGCCTTTTTTTAGGGTTTCGTTCATCTCACAAAACCCTATTCGTCCCGCTTCTCTGTCTGTCCGTCACAGAGCCGGTTCTCAGAAACTGTATAACTTACAGACTTGAGATTTTGTGTACTTACAGCTGAATATCTTACTGTCACGCTGAAAATCATAAAATTTTGAAAAAATCGTATTATTTTAATATAGAGAGATAAAAAGCCAAAAATCTAACAGCCTTTTCCTATTTAATTTAAATATTTTTGTTAGAGCAGTTGCCAACTGTGGTTTAATGGACATTTTGAAATGTTTTAGAAAAATACAAAAGGAGTATCAATATGAGTATCAAGGATTTTATCAATTGGGCAATTTTCGATGATACAATAATGAAAATGGCACAAAAGTGGCTATTGCAGCATTCCCTTAGAGCGGAATATCCCCAAATTCAAAGAAGACCTGCTGGTCATAGTCACAAGCCTATAAAGCAAATTTGGTTCAATTTGAAGCATAACTTCATACCCTTTTCGATGATACAATGGAGACAGACGGATAGATAGACGAACCGCCGTTTTGTAAAAACATTTTTTTTTTTTCGGAATCTCTGACCTCTAAAATGCGTAAATCCGTCGAAAACTGAAAGTCGAAGAAAATTTCGATTACGACACTTTCTTCTATTATAGATAGAAGAAAGTAAAAAACACAATCTGAGAAAAATAAATTTAAAGATTGAAACTCAGAATTATTTAAAAGAAAATTGGCACAGTAAAAAGGTTTCTTCGCACATTTTGAATTGTCGGGTATTAACGAAGGTTCCTCAGAATACACTGCCTATGCCTTAACTCATTTTTAGCAAAGAAATGATATTTTGGTCATTTTTTGCAAAATGAAGGGTACTGAACTGAGTTAATTTAGAGTATTGTAGTGTATTTAGAGTATACTTAATTTAAAGTATTGAATATCTGTCATACACATAGCATATAGGTACTCAATAAAAAATTATACTAATGCTAATATAAAAGTCGAGAGCTGTTTTCCGAATTCTAAATTAGGTATTAATTAGGCATTAATTAGGTATTAATTAGGTCTAAATTAGGCATTGAAAATGTTTCTTTCCTTCTTTTTAAAAGTAGAGACGGCATTATAATGAAATATTGAAGGAGTATTGGCACTTTGTCGGAGACATTTTCAATATTAGAAATGTATTCAGTAATGTGCTAATATTCCACAAATGTTGGATTTTCGTTAGAAAGCTATTCAAATTAAATATGTAACAAATCCGAGCACCCAGAGGTAATATACCTCATTAATTGCTAAAAAGTGTTAAATAAAAACAGTAAAGAAGTTTATGTTATGTTTCGGTTTCATCTAAGCTTTTTTCAAGACAAATCAAAATTTTCGACAGTTGCACGATCTATAATGCAGTGATTTGAAACGCCATCAGTCTCATTTTTCACGTTCTCTCACCGATTACTCACGTTATTTTATTTTTGCTTTGCTGTTTATTTCCATATTCGTAAGCATGGAATAACTAAAAGTAAAAATAAAAATAAAATAGCGTGAATAATCTGAGAGAAAAATGAAAAGCGTGAATGAATGGCGTTTCAATACTGATGTAATATTGGATAAATTATTCCACAGTATTAAGACAGATTTGCATAATATGGTGTTAATTTTAGATATTTACATTTTCTATATATATAGTTAATATTATCATCTAATATTAACATTAAATTGAATAATATGCTTCATTAATTAGTAAAAGGTGTTAAATAAAAATAGGAAAAATGTTTTGTATGTAAAGTGTTGACTTGTTTCGGTTTCACCGAAGCCTTTTACAAGACAAGTGAAAATTTTCGACAATTCCACGATCTATAATGCAATAATTTAAAACGCCATCATTTGCGTTTTCATTAACGTCATGTTCTCTCTCCGATAACTCACATTATTTATTTTAATTTATACTGTTATGTGCCTTTCCATGTTCGTAACCGTGGAATAAGTCAAAGTAAAATTAAAAATAAAATAGCGCTTGTAATCTGAGAGAAAACGTGAAAAACATGAATGATTGGCATTTGAAATCATTGCATTATAGATCTTGAAACTGTTGAAAATTTTTGTCTCTTGAAAAAGGCTTCGGTGTAGATGAAATATGTAGACTTTTATATCTATATAATATTTTTTTTTACTGTTTTTATTTAACACATTTTAGTAATTAATGAAGTATGTTATTCAATTTCATGTTATTGTTAGAGAACAATATTAACTATACATATGGAAAATTTACATCATTTAACAGATTTACTAGTTTACTGTTGAGATTTCATATTTATTTAATCCGAACTTAATAAAGCCGTCGGGATTTTATGCGTAATTTATAAATGTCTGGCTGAAAGGCATTCAGCTTTGTTGTCGAAACAAATAAAACTGTCACAAAAATCTAATCAATAACATCTGACAATCCCTTTCTATAATCATGGAGACTAGATTCGCGTAATTTCTGAAACGTGTCTTTGCTTCTATCTTTATTCAATGAAAAGTAATTAAGTGAAATTTCTCCGCAAATGCAACTGAATATGTCAGTCGCTAATGCCATTAGTGTTTTATGCAGAAGAATTTGATTGTTTACAATTCCAAACATTTCCGCCAGATTTCTTATTTGCTATAGATATTATTTTCTGTTTCAAAAAGTAAAGAAGTAGTTTAAAATGCATTAAAATTATTATTAAAGGAACATATTGAATAAAATATTCTTTTAAAACATACTCTAAATGATTTCTAAATATAGCTTCGTCATTTTTTCAGTTAAAAGAAGAATTCAATTTGCGAAAGCTACAATTTCAATTGGTGATAAACTTTAAAATGCAGGAGAATCTCGATGTATACATTTCAATCCCTCTGTAGTCAACACTGTTTTTAACAATGTTTTGGTTACAGCGAAGCTAAATTTCAATCCTAAATGATTACCCTATGCTGATAATGTTGTTTTAAATACTTATAACGTTTTTGTTAGCTTTTCTTTATACATGAGTGGGTTATATCGATCCCATAATTTTCTTCTCCCAGAATAAATCTTGTAAACCCCGTACAATGATAAGAACAACAACAGTAATCTTACTTATAATAAAATCCGAAGGCAAGAAAGTGTCTGTAACGGCTCCGGGCTCGACCAGTCTGATCTGCGAATCGACCATAGTTAAACGCCATGTTAGGCTTAATGAAAAAGCTATACTACATCGGATTCTGCTGTTAAAATATTTGTAAACGCATATTAGAGCTTTTAAATATTTTAATTTTCTTTAAAACCTTCAAAAACTATTTCATATAAAACACGTATATCAACATTTCTGTATACATTTTTGTCTGTAAGAACTTTTCTTTTCACAAATAGCGGTGAATTCTTTCGTACGGAGGATTTGAGTGATCAATCCAGTACATTGGCGCCATCTACTGGCGTATTTTTAAATTTTGCTTCCATCTTAAATACAGTACAGGACCTATTATGCGAAATCTTCTGGACCAAAGGCTTTCCGAGTTTTGGAATTTTCCGGATTTTGGGAGATCCTGAAGTTCACGATTATTTGACAAAATTCATGTTTTTTTTTCGTGATTCTTTGACAAAATTTGCATTTTTTTCTGCTATTCTTTGACAAAATTTGCGTTTCTCTTCTACGATCCTTTGACGAAATATAATTTTTTCGTGGTCCTTTGAAGAAATTTGTGTTTTCTTTTTGCGATCCTTTGAAGAAATTTGCATTTTTCCGCGATTCTTTGAGGAAATTTGCGTTTTTTGCTATTCTTTGACGAAATTTACCTTTTATTTACAATCCTTTGACAAAATTCGAGTTTTTTTCTGAGATTCTTTGACGAAATTAGCGGGGTTTTTTTTTTTTTCGCGATCCTTTGACGGAATTCGCATTTTTTCTGTGATCTTTTGACAAAATTCGTGTTTTTTTTTCCTTCGATCCTTTGACGAAATTACACTTTTTTCGCGATCCCTTAACGAAATTAGAAATTTTTTTGCAGTACTTTGAAGAAATTTGCGTTTTTTTTTCGCGATCCTTTGGAGAAATTCATGTTTTTCCGCGATTATTTGACGAAATTCGCGTTTTTTTCCGATCCTTTAACCAAATTTGTGTTTTTTTGTGATCCCTTGAAGAAATTTTACATTTTTTCGGAGTCCTTGGAAGAAATTTGCGTTTTCTTCGCAAGCCTTTGTCGGAAATCGCGTATTTTCTGCGATTTGTTAACAAAATTAGCGTTTTTTCGCAATTCTGCGACGAAATTTGCGTTTTTTTCAATCCTTTGATAAAATTCAAGTTGTTTCCGCAATCCTTTGAAGAAATTGTGTACTTTTTCTTCGAACGATAGACATAATTGTTTTTTTCGGCGACGATTGTTCAAAATTCGAGATTTTGTTATGTTCGAATCTTTGGACTGAAGACTAAAATTTTCGAAACCGAATGCCTTAAATTTTTAGGAAAATTCGGAACAGAATCACCCTTGATGAAATAAATATATAACTATTTTTTGTTTCAAACGAATCGTAATATAAATTAATTTTAAAATAAAATTTGAGAGAAAAATGATTTGTTTCTAATTTCGGGAAGAAGGAAGGGGGGGGGGCGTGTTCGCCCGCTACCGAAGTAACAATATTTTAGTTATTACACACTGAAACAGGACGAACTGAAAAAAAATCAGAAATCGGTAAAATTTTCGAAAAATTTCAAAAATTCTAAAATTTTAGTAAAAATTTACAAATTTAGAAAATTTTCGAAATTTTTTTGCTGACTTCGGGTTTTTCCGGATTTTATAATTCCGGAAAAGGGGTCATATACTGTAAAATGATTCTTTTTTATCAAACGTAATTAAAATATAAGGAATACATAGTACAGTAATTTGCATTTAATTAGTAATTTGCATTTAATTATGCTTATGTAATCAAACAATGAGTTATGTGGTGAGTCAAGCTGCTTAAAAACTTATTGATAACACTTTTTTTACAAAAACTTTCGCACATGGATTATTTGTAAATATTTAATTTGAATGTTTTGTCCAATCATTGAACTACTTCAAAAATTTAATACTGAGTAAAAAATATATATATATCCTCATCATTTTTATTTGTAGAAATCATTTGTCATTTTTAAAATGTACTTTTTTACAGTACAAACCTTTCAATAATAAAATCTTCATGCTGTTTGTTTGTATGAAGCCTTATGAAAAAGGAACGCAGATCAACAATCTGTCATTTTTGACGGGGTTATATACTAGTAATAATGATAATATCCTGGTAGTAATCAATTATTAATTACACTAGCAAGCTACGCCCGCTACGCTGGTCAATTTCTTATAACGAACTTTTAATCCAACAAAATATTGACATTTCATAATTCACTTATATATTTTAACAGAATAATAAGGCTACTATAATTTGTGACTCGTGCTATAACCAATATACACGCCAGGACACGTCGCCCTTATCATTATCTTTTTACGCATGGAGGTTTCGCTATGGTACTCCATTGTGAAATTTGGTAATTTTTCAAATTCAATATTTGAAAAATGGCATAATCATTAGATTTGAAATTAATATCAAGAAAAATACAATTTTTTACCTTTCAAACACTGTTTGCCTAACAATTTTCTGACAAATACTTTTCGAGCTACTATTTTTTTCAGTAACTTCAAATGTTTCATTTTCCGAGATTAATCTGTGGCAACAATTAGCGAAAAACTCAGTCGTCAGAAACGGATAGTTTTTTATTAAAGAGGCTGTTGGAGCAGGTATTGTCACCACCAATTTGCCACCATCACTTTTGAAATCGGTTCGGTAGTTCTAGAGATTCCATAGAAATTGTAATTTAGCATGTTTTTAGAACGCTTTTCGCTCATTTCACCCTTTTAAATTCCGATTTTTTTTAAATTTCGTTCTTAGAGAGCATTTACATCTTATAAGTAACTAAAACGCCAAATTTCAAATTTCTAGCTGCTTCAGTATAGAAAAAATCGCAATTTTAGAACGTTTTTCGCTCCTGCACCCCCCCTGGGGTTAGTGACACCTACATAAAATATAGCCTATGTTGAAGCAGGGGTTGTCACCATCAATTTGCCACCATGACTTTTGAAATCGGTTCGGTAGTTGTAGAGAGTTCATAGCAACTGCAATTTAGAATGGTTTTAGAACGCTTTTCACTCATTTCACCCTTTTAAATTTCGAATTTTTTTCTATTTTGTTTTTAGAGAGCATTTACATCTTATAAGTAACTACAATACCAAATTTCAAATTTCTAGCTCATTCAGAATAAAAAAAATCACAATTTTAGAAAGTTTTTCGCTCCTGCACCCCCCTGGAGTTAGTGACACCGACATAAAATATAGCTTATGTTGGAGCAGGGGTTGTCACCATCAATTTGCCACCATCACTTTTGAAATCGGTTCGGTAGTTCCAGAGATTCCATAGAAATTGTAATTTAGAATATTTTTAGAACGCTTTTCGCTCATTTCACCCTTTTAAATTTCGAATTATTTTTTAATTTTATTCTTAGAGAGCATTTACATCTTATAAGTAACTACAATGCCAAATTTCAAATTTCTAGCTCCTTCAGTATAAACAAAATCGCAATTTTAGAACGTTTTTCGCTCCTGCACCCCCCTGGGGATAGTGGCACCACAAAAAATATATCCTATGTTGGAGCAGGGGTGTCACCATCAATTTGCCACCATCACTTTTGAAATCCGTTCGGTAGTTCCAGAGATTCCATAGAAATTGTAATTTAGAATGTTTTTAGAGCGCTTTTCGCTCACTTCACCCTTTTAAATTTCGATTTTTTTTTTTTTTTTTTTTTTTTTTTTTTAGAGAGCATTTACATCTTATAAGTAATTACAATGCCAAATTTCAAATTTCTAGCTCCTTCAGTATAAAAAAAACGCAATTTTAGAACGTTTTTCGCTCCTGCACCCCCCTGGGGATAGTGGCACCACAAAAAATATATCCTATGTTGGAGCAGGGGTGTCACCATCAATTTGCCACCATCACTTTTGAAATCCGTTCGGTAGTTCCAAAGATTCCATAGAAATTGTAATTTAGAATGTTTTTAGAGCGCTTTTCGCTCATTTCACCCTTTTAAATTTCGATTTTTTTTTTTTTTTTTTTTTTTTTTTAGAGAGCATTTACATCTTATAAGTAATTACAATGCCAAATTTCAAATTTCTAGCTCCTTCAGTATAAAAAAAACGCAATTTTAGAACGTTTTTCGCTCCTGCACCCCCCTGGAGTTAGTGAAACCGACATAAAATATAGTTTATATTGGAGCAGGGGTTGTCACCATCAATTTGCCACCATCATTTTTGAAATCGGTTCGGTAGTTCCTGAGATTCCATAGAAATTGTAATTTAGAATGTTTTTAGAACGCTTTTCGCTCATTTCACCCTTTTAAATTTCGAATTTTTTTTATTTTGTTCTTAGAAAGCATTTACATGTTATAAGTAACTACAACGCCAAATTTCAAATCGGTTCGGTAGTTCCAGAGATTCCATAGAAATTGTAATTTAGAATGTTTTTAAAACGCTTTTCGCTCATTTCATCCTTTTAAATTTCGATTTTTTTTTTATTTTGTTCTTAGAGAGCATTTATATCTTGTAAGTAACTACAACGCCAAATTTCAAATCGGTTCGGTAGTTCTAGAGATTCTATAGAAATTGTAATTTAGAATGTTTTTAGAACGCTTTTCGCTCATTTCACCCTTTTAAATTTCGAATTTTTTTTTATTTTGTTCTTAGAGAGCATTTACATCTTATAAGTAACTACAACGCCAAATTTGAAATCGGTTCGGTAGTTCCAGAGATTCCATAGAAATTGTAATTTAGAATGTTTTTAGAACGCTTTTCGCTCATTTCACCCTTTTAAATTTCGAATTTTTTTTATTTTGTTCTTAGAGAGCATTTACATCTTATAAGTAACTACAACGCCAAATTTGAAATCGGTTCGGTAGTTCCAGAGATTCCATAGAAATTGTAAGTTAGAATGTTTTTAGAACATTTCACCCTTTTAAATTTCGATTTTTTTTTATTTTGTTCTTAGAGAGCATTTACATCTTGTAAGTAACTACAACGCCAAATTTCAAATCGTTTCGGTAGTTCTAGAGATTCTATAGAAATTGTAATTTAGAATGTTTTTAGAACGCTTTTCGCTCATTTCACCCTTTTAAATTTCGAATTTTTTTTTATTTTGTTCTTAGAGAGCATTTACATCTTATAAGTAACTACAACGCCAAATTTGAAATCGGTTCGGTAGTTCCAGAGATTCCATAGAAATTGTAATTTAGAATGTTTTTAGAACGCTTTTCGCTCATTTCACCCTTTTAAATTTCGAATTTTTTTTATTTTGTTCTTAGAGAGCATTTACATCTTGTAAGTAACTACAACGCCAAATTTGAAATCGGTTCGGTAGTTCCAGAGATTCCATAGAAATTGTAATTTAGAATGTTTTTAGAACGCTTTTCGCTCATTTCACCCTTTTAAATTTCGATTTTTTTTTATTTTGTTCTTAGAGAGCATTTACATCTTGTAAGTAACTACAACGCCAAATTTCAAATCGTTTCGGTAGTTCTAGAGATTCTATAGAAATTGTAATTTAGAATGTTTTTAGAACGCTTTTCGCTCATTTCACCCTTTTAAATTTCGAATTTTTTTTTATTTTGTTCTTAGAGAGCATTTACATCTTATAAGTAACTACAACGCCAAATTTGAAATCGGTTCGGTAGTTCCAGAGATTCCATAGAAATTGTAATTTAGAATGTTTTTAGAACGCTTTTCGCTCATTTCACCCTTTTAAATTTCGAATTTTTTTTATTTTGTTCTTAGAGAGCATTTACATCTTATAAGTAACTACAACGCCAAATTTGAAATCGGTTCGGTAGTTCCAGAGATTCCATAGAAATTGTAATTTAGAATGTTTTTAGAACGCTTTTCGCTCATTTCACCCTTTTAAATTTCGATTTTTTTTTATTTTGTTCTTAGAGAGCATTTACATCTTGTAAGTAACTACAACGCCAAATTTCAAATCGTTTCGGTAGTTCTAGAGATTCTATAGAAATTGTAATTTAGAATGTTTTTAGAACGCTTTTCACTCATTTCACCCTTTTAAATTTCGAATTTTTTTTTATTTTGTTCTTAGAGAGCATTTACATCTTATAAGTAACTACAACGCCAAATTTGAAATCGGTTCGGTAGTTCCAGAGATTCCATAGAAATTGTAATTTAGAATGTTTTTAGAACGCTTTTCGCTCATTTCACCCTTTTAAATTTCGAATTTTTTTTATTTTGTTCTTAGAGAGCATTTACATCTTATAAGTAACTACAACGCCAAATTTGAAATCGGTTCGGTAGTTCCAGAGATTCCATAGAAATTGTAATTTAGAATGTTTTTAGAACGCTTTTCGCTCATTTCACCCTTTTAAATTTCGATTTTTTTTTTATTTTATTCTTAGAGAGCATTTACATCTTGTAAGTAACTACAACGCCAAATTTCAAATCGTTTCGGTAGTTCTAGAGATTCTATAGAAATTGTAATTTAGAATGTTTTTAGAACGCTTTTCGCTCATTTCACCCTTTTAAATTTCGAATTTTTTTTTATTTTGTTCTTAGAGAGCATTTACATCTTATAAGTAACTACAACGCCAAATTTGAAATCGGTTCGGTAGTTCCAGAGATTCCATAGAAATTGTAATTTAGAATGTTTTTAGAACGCTTTTCGCTCATTTCACCCTTTTAAATTTCGATTTTTTTTTATTTTGTTCTTAGAGAGCATTTACATCTTATAAGTAACTACAACGCCAAATTTGAAATCGGTTCGGTAGTTCCAGAGATTCCATAGAAATTGTAATTTAGAATGTTTTTAGAACGCTTTTCGCTCATTTCACCCTTTTAAATTTCGATTTTTTTTTATTTTGTTCTTAGAGAGCATTTACATCTTGTAAGTAACTACAACGCCAAATTTCAAATCGTTTCGGTAGTTCTAGAGATTCTATAGAAATTGTAATTTAGAATGTTTTTAGAACGCTTTTCGCTCATTTCACCCTTTTAAATTTCGAATTTTTTTTTTATTTTGTTCTTAGAGAGCATTTACATCTTATAAGTAACTACAACGCCAAATTTGAAATCGGTTCGGTAGTTCCAGAGATTCCATAGAAATTGTAATTTAGAATGTTTTTAGAACGCTTTTCGCTCATTTCACCCTTTTAAATTTCGAATTTTTTTTATTTTGTTCTTAGAGAGCATTTACATCTTATAAGTAACTACAACGCCAAATTTCAAATCGGTTCGGTAGTTCCAGAGATTCCATAGAAATTGCAATTTAGAATGTTTTTAGAACGCTTTTCGCTCATTTCACCCTTTTAAATTTCGAATTTTTTTTTAATTTTGTTCTTAGAGAGCATTTACATCTTATAAGTAACTACAATGCGAAATTTCTAGCTCCTTCAGTATAAAAAAAACGCAATTTTAGAACGTTTTTCGCTCCTGCACCCCCCTGGAGTTAGTGACACCGACATAAAATATAGTTTATGTTGGAGCAGGGGTTGTCACCATCAATTTGCCACCATCACTTTTGAAATCGGTTCGGTAGTTCCAGAGATTCCATAGAAATTGTAATTTAGAATGTTTTTTGAACGCTTTTCGCTCATTTCACCCTTTTAAATTTCGATTTTTTTGTATTTTGTTCTTAGAGAGCATTTACATCTTATAAGTAACTACAACGCCAAATTTCAAATTTCTAGCAGCTTCAGTATTGAAAAGATCGCAATTTTAGAACGTTTTTCGCTCTTGCACCCCCCTGGGGTAGTGGCACCGACATAAAATATAGCCTATGTGGAGCAGGGGTTGTCACCATCAATTTGCCACCATCACTTTTGAAATCGGTTCGGTAGTTCCAGAGATTACCCCCTACAAACAAACAAACAAACAAACAAACAGCCTTTACTCCTTTATAATATTAGTATAGATTGAGACCTCAGAGGAATAATCTACTAGAGTCCACATCTCTTTGTTATATTGTTGAAAATCCGGTTTCAGGATCAGCTCGGATTGGCGCTTTAAAAAATGTCTGTTTTGGAGGTGATCGCTTTCTTGGCAACTTCGATTTCATTCTCGCAATAAAAATAAACGTAAACAAACTAAAACGAAACTGTTGCTCCTTCTAGGATTTAATGTCAAAGAGGAAGGATAGAAATAAGTTATGCGAGTCCCACCCATGGTGAAAAAAGGATTGTTTAATCTTCCGGATGGATTTTCTTTTTCTGTTTCTGCTGCTGTATTTTATTTTAATGTTATAAAATGGCTTTGTCCTTGTAATAAATGTTACTTAAATTATATTTTTTTATTAGTGATATAAGATATTAAGTACGATAACACAAATTATTTCGAGATTTCTGCTTGGAAAGCTTCAATCTGACACAATCATTTCACGAAATGTAACAAATTAATGTCAGATTTTTTTTAATTCTAAAAATGCATAAAATTTAGCACGCATTATTAAAATAACAGAAAATCGAACAGTATTTACAGTATCATTTTTTTTCTTACAAAAGTGAAGAATTTGTGGAAAGTTAGCAGTGGCATGTTATAAAATATTATTTGATTTGATAATGTATTTTATAGGTTTTGAAAACTTGAAATCACATACTGTCTTTATGTAACAATACATTCTATAGAACATATTTTTGCTGCAATCCAGAATTTTTGTTTTGCTTTTGATGTTCCAATTTAAAGGCATATTTTTGGCAATCTTTCATATATACATATATATATTTTTTAATTGAAAGTATAAATGTATTACAATATTTTTAATCAAAAGGAAAACATCGATAGATAACACTATACGCATGTATAGAGAAAAAAAAATACAAATGCACAGTATTTTTTTTTTGTATGAAAAATAAAAATTCCAGGATATTTCATATCTACTAAGTTAGAACTTGTGTAATTTTTTCTCTGTTAAAATAACTATTATTTTGCATAAGTTTCTGAGAAGAAATAATTTGCAACTTTTGGATGCTATAAAAAATTAAGTTTAACTCTCAAGTGTTTTTTTCTTTTCTTTACAATTATTGAAAATAATAACCACCGGCAACTATTGAAGATGTTGACTTCTAAACAATACTTGCTGTCATAATTAGATGCTATAAAACCTTCTAAAATACAAAATGGCTACTTTAAGATTTTAGGTAGATTTCGTAAGAAATACTACCTATTACATTCTCCCCTATGTTGGACTTTCTGAAAAGTTTTTGCAGATCTACGCCGATCATCACTTCCAGAACCCAAAACCACCCCCAATTCAAAACTTTTATCTATCTATCTATCTAGATCACTTTTTTATGGACACGATAACTTCAATAATTCTGCACAAATCTCTTCCAAACTGATACACAAAATTAAAGTGCATAATATCTTGGTCAAGTTCGATAATGGGCAAAATCGAACTAAAGGGAGGGGGGGGGGGGAGTGAAAACAGTAAAAACCCCATAATTTCTTAATTATGATACGTATCGAATCCGTTTAAAGTTATTAATACTTCTAGAAAAAGGGCCGAAAATTTATGTATGACAGATTTTTGATATCATTAAAAATGACCTTAAGGGGGGGGGGGATAGGGTTTAAGAAGAAAATAATTCAAAACTTCGTCAATTCACAAGATATCAAATCTGCTTAAATTTATTATAAATCCTCTTAATAGTATCTACAACTTTTACTTTGACAAGTTTTTTTATAAGACCAACTCTTATAGCCCGAAAGAAAAAAAAAATCCTGTCTACAGACACAGGTAGATTTTGAAGTGGGTGGTCTAAACTGAAAGTTACTGAAAGCCCCCACCTCAGGAACCCGCTTTTGGCATATGGTTGGGACAAGCCCCAAAGCCTGAGGTAGGAAAATAGCTACTACTAGCGTCTTCAGTCACGGGAACGCCCTTCGAAAAACCCCCCAGGCAGAGCCGGCCCTGATTTATTGAAAAGAAAAATTTTTGGCTTTTTACATTGAGGGTTACAATTTCTGAAGTCCTCATTCGGACTTAGACAAGTTGTTAAAATGCCACATGGCATATTGTTGAAGTTTCTTCTTTTCTTTTATACATACTATTGCCCAGTGGCAAGATAATCGCATTATTTAATGCCACATGGCATATTGTCTGAGTTTCTTCTTTTTATGGAAGATCTTATTTGACATACTTTTGCCAGTTGGCAAGAGGGTGGGCATTATAAGGGGTTAATATATATTAGTTGATTTGATTATTACTTGTAGTTACATTTGCATTATTCTTGAGTATAAATATAATATTTACAGTTTAAGATGAGTTGATTGCTTATTTACAGTTTATCGGTTAGTATTTACAATTTGTTATTGATAGTGCAGTCTTGATCACAGGTATTTATTAAATTTGAGATGTAATTATTTATTTTAAGTTTATTTAAGTTAGATATTTGTATCTGATAAATGAGTATTTTTCGTTTAGAATGTTATAGTTTTCATATAGTTTTTTAAGTTTAGTATTGTCTTTGAGGATTTCCATTATGTTTTGTTGGAAGGTTTTACTTGTGTCTTGTGGGAATTTATGTTTCATGTAGCGACACTTACCAAAAAGATAGTGAGTCGGGTCTCCACGTTGACCACATTGACAGAGGTCATCATCTTTCTTGCCTATTCTGTGTAGAAATGATGGAAAGCTACCACAGCCTGATAGAAAGAACATGGAGACCCTGTCGCTACATATGAGTGAGAAATGAGCTTTCGGTATTAATGAGTATGTGTGTCTGCCACTTTCCGAGTGGTCCCAGTTATATTGCCATTTATCCAGGAGACTTTGTTTAATTATTTTTTTGAGGTACGATTTTGGGAGTTTAAAGTCTCTGGATAATGGGTGATCACAGTAAGTGGCAGCCTCATTTGCCAGTTTGTCTGCAAGCTCATTTCCCTTGTTCCCAGCGTGGCCCTTCACCCATGTGAGGTAAAAGAGTTTGTTTTTGTTTTGTTTTATTGTTTGATGTATGTCGTATATGTTCTGGATTGTTGGGAATATGTTAGTTAAGGCTAGTATTGATGATTGGCTGTCGCTGAAAATTTGGAATATTGATTCTGTTCGGTTTATGGCCCATTTTATTGTGTTTATTATTGCTAGGAGTTCTGCCTGGAATACCGTGTTGTTGTTTTGTAACTTGTGTACTTGTTCATGGATTTTAATATCATTTTTAAAAGCTATTAATGCACATGCCGTGTTTGTTTCTATCTTTGAACCATCTGTGTAGATGTGTATTGTATTGTGTTGTTTTATTAGGGATTCTGTCGTTATTAAGTTATTTATGTGGTTTTCTGGGTTTATTTGATATCTATGGATTTTTTGTTCTATTTTTTCTTTTGTTATTATTTCGTTATTGTGTATTAGGATTCCTTGTTTCGTGTTAATATTATTTTTGATGTTTTTATATTCTAAAGTTATGAGTAGCGGTGGTATTCCGAGCAGAATTTGTAGGGACGGTGTTGATACGTTTTTGTAGCATTTTGTTATGGATGTGAGACATAGTCTTTGAATTGATTGGATTTTTCTCTTGTCGATTATTCGTAGGTGGTCAAACCACACCTCTGAGCCGTAATCAATGATTTTTTCAAGCACGGTGAGGTACCATTCTCTGAGGAATGCTCGATTCACCCCCCAGTTTGCCGAAAAAACCCTTTTGATTGAAGATGTTATTGATAATAGTTTGTTGTTGATGTTTTGGAGGTGGGTTTGCCATATAAGTTTTTGTTCAAAGACTATGCCTAGGAGGTTTATGTTTTCTACTTGTTTTATTGAAGTGTTATTAAGTTTTAGTGTTGGTGGGCGGGTTTTTAGGATGTTGTTACCAAACATTATGTATACTGTTTTTTCTGTAGATAGTGTGAGGTTTAAGTTGTTGCATATGTTTAGGAATAGTTTTATTCTTTTGTTAGCTCTTAATTCTAGATCGCGACGACTGTTCGCATGGATTATCATGTTAAAGTCGTCGCAGAAACATCTAAGGTTTTTAAATTTTTTATAGAATTCTATTAGTATTTTGTTAGCTATGAGTAGCCACAGCAGGGGTCCAAGGCACGAACCTTGTGGACAGCCCTGGTGGACTTTTCGTTTTGATGTGTTGTCTGTGTAGTCTGTTATTACATGTCTATTGGTTAGAAAACTTAGTAGTTGTTTCTTGATATATGTGGGAAGTGGAGAATTTATTATTGTTTCTCCCAGTACCTGCCAGTCTATGCTGTCAAAGGCTCCCTTTATGTCGAATGATATTAGGATGCAATATTTATATGTTTTTAGGAGGTCTTTTATTTTTGTGTGTGTTAATTTTAATAGTTGTGTTGTGTTTTTGCCCTCTCTGAATCCATATTGGGATGGGTGAAGATAGTTTAGATTTTCTAGATGGTGTGTTATTCTGTGTTTTAGGAGCCTCTCCAGTATTTTACCGAGCATCGGGAGGAGACAGATGGGGCGATATGATGTAGATAGTTTTGGGTCTTTGTTCTTCTTAGTGAAAAATACTACTTGGGCTATTTTCCAGTTTGTTGGGAAGTGATTAAGGGTAAGGCATTTATTTAGTAGGTCTCTTATTATGTGTTTAAAGTTTTTGAATAGGTTTTTTATGATGAATGCGTCTATTTTATCATAGCCGGGAGCTTTAAGATTATTTTGTTCTTTTATTGCGTTTTTGATTTCTTTAAATGTGAATAGTGGAGGGGATGTAGAGTGTGCGTCTTCTCCCGTTGTCAGGTCTGTTAGTTGTTGTTGTGTGACTACAGGCACTGGGAAGTGATGTGTTGTTAGATCTTTAAAGATATCTGATTTTGTCGCGTATGTGTGAGAGTCCTCTAGTGTTGTGTGTATAAAGTGTTTATTAGTTATGTTTTTGGATGTTGCAATTTTGAAGGTTTGACCAAATTTATCTTTTGTTTGTGTGCAGAAGGTTTGCCACGATTTTAGTTTTTCTGATTTAATATGTTTTTTATAGAGGGCTCTCTCTTTGTTAAGTTGAATTTTCCATTTAGTTTCGCCTGTTTTATTAAACCTTTTTCTGAGTGCCGAAATTTTGTTTCTGTGTGTTTTTAGTTTGTTGTTCCACCAGTTGAATTCTGGGTAGAGTTTGAGTTTTTTGGTTTTTAGTGTTTCATTTGCTGTTGCTGTTATTGTATCGTTAAAGTTTTCTAACCAGGTGTCTAGATGTTCTTGTGTAAGTGTGTCTTGTAGTTTTGTTTGTAAGTTATTTAGCTTATTTTTTATATGTTTGTTGAATTTTTTAAAAGTTGTGTGTTTAGTTTTGTATCTTTCTAATTCTATTTTTTTTGTTTGGAGTTTAATTGTAAAATAGATATACCTGTGATCTGAGTGGCTATCATTAGTGACGTCTACGTTCCAGGATTGGATTGTTTCTGCCACATCTTCGGTACATAACGTCACATCAGGCGTACTTGAGCACTTCCTGTTTGGTTGTCCAACAAAAGTCTCTGGGGCCTCCGTGTCGTTTATTAGTATTAGTCCTTTTGACATTATTAGGTATGTTAGGAGGGTACCTCTACTGTCCTCTTTGAGGTATCCCAACAAGGAGAGACGGGCGTTGAGATCTGCTCCTACTATGATGTTCTGTAGTGGTGTGTAATTGTCGAGCCGAATCATGGCAAAAAGGTAATTTCTTATGCAATTCCCAATAAACAGGTGCCCCACTATCTGTATTTTCAAAATCTACCTGTGCCTGTAGGCCGAGCCGTCAGGAAATTGTTTCATTAATTTGTGATCGGAAATGTATGAAATTGGCAGGTGTTCTTATTTAGTTTGCTATCAAAAGAGGCTTTCAATAAAAGCAGAAGATATTTCAGAAAAGTCCGTCAGCATTTTGAACCGAATTTCCGATGCCGCAGCACTTGAAAGAAGAAAAATGTTGTCACATGACAGGAATCACTTATTGTACTGTCCTCTTAAAAAAATAAATTTTGAAATTTTCTTTATATAAAGTATAATAAAGAATTTTAAAAATTAAACATAGCTAAATTTTTACAGCTTGTTCGATGATTTTAATATATTGAGTATTTTACATTTTATCACTTTATTACAAAATGGCAGACAATTAAGCTCTTGCTTAATCACAAATTCTTATTTGAAAAAAAAAAAAAACACTTTTCTAAAAAGTAACCCATGTTATCAAAAAAAAAAAAAAAAAAAAAAAACACCTGATGTAATCAGCTGATAATGATGCATTTTATTACCTATTAATTGTCTAACCTAAAAACAATTAAAAAATTATGTAGATATTCTAAAATTTTATTATAATAAGAAAATCTGTAAAAATGAAGCTCATGCTTTTGCCAGGTACAATATCAATGGGTTTAAAAAAATGTATAAATAATAAATATTTAGGTAATAAACTCAATTTCACATGAGAAATCTTACAAAAAGAATAATCCCCCCCCCCCCTCTCCCAAGAATTGCGGGAGAAAAACCAGTCTTTGGCGGGAGAAAAACCAGTTTGGCGGAATAAATCTACCACCACCACCACTGGTGTCTGTCAACGAAAAGGTTACCAATGTGGGGTCTAGTATATTGAAGGTCTATGATTGAGACCCATTATTGCATCATAGGGTGATACTTCCATTGAAACACAAATACCGGTTAAATATTCGCTTTACATTGTAAATATTTAAAGTGAAATTTCTAAATATTTCCTGTCAATATGGCATCAATATGGGCAAAATTTAAACACCATTGCATTGAGGAAATATTTCATGTCAGCATTACTAATAATACACTGAGAAAAATGACACTTTCAAATCTGAGTAAATCGATGTTTTCATTTTGTTATGAAACTTTTTGTTTCAACTATGATGAACCAATGGTTTCAATTCTGAAATACCAGAAATACTCAGAATATTGAAACATGGATATACTCAAAACTGAGCACATAAAGGTCAGTTCATACTCATTTTTGAAACATAGACATACTCAAAAATGACTAGGATCAATTCAAACTCATTTTTGAAACATGGAAATACTAAAAAATGTGCACATGGAAGTCAGCTCAAACTCATTTTTGAAACATGGACACACTTAAATATGAGCACATAATATTTTATTTTTGAATGTGTGCATGTTTTCAGAAATGAGTATATACATGTTTCAAACTTGAGTAATTTTGATTCGGAGACATTTTGACTATGCGACATAGATTTGAGTATTTTTTGCTCAGGTTTGAAAATGTCGTTTTTTAAGTGTAGGCTAAGATATAGCCAAGATTGGCCAAGACAAATCCAGCACAAACACTATTTGACCAATACAGTTTTTCTACTTGTGTAATAATTATAAACGTCTACGATGATTTGAAAGTGAATGAATTTTTACACATTCCGTAACAATGCTGATCTCTATCTCTCCTTAGAACATAGAGACGACAAGAATGACAGTTTGACCTAATCGAAATATAACGAAAAAAGAGATCATTGACATAAAAAATTGCATGTTTTTCATTTTGGCCCTCGTTTCTTCGGAAGAAAAAATCATTTCTTCAACACGTTTGAAAATTCAAATGTTCGTAAACACTAGCTTTTTTACATATGCTTTTATTTAACTTCGTTTTTGTCGGCCTGTATGGATGAAATCTTGCAGTCGATTTTTGACCGTCTTTCCTCAAATCGATCTTTCTGAAATATTGCACACAAGTTTATTGTTGATGACAAGCATTATCAGGGTCAAATTATTGTCAGATTCATCTTTGCCAGGGCCGTTACCTGAACAAGTTTACAAGCATTCGTTTACTTTTTTTTATCACATGTCTAACGAACCTATTTCACTCAAATGTTGCACACAAGATTATTCTCGAAGTCAAAACGATATTTGTGTACTATTGGTAGCGTACCTTCTCAGTTTCAGGATCCAGGGCCCAAAATATTCTTGAAACATGAGTGATTGTGGCAACAATCTGGTGCGTGAAATTGAGAGTTACAAAAATGGAGGCAACTTACCAACTATATGACAAACCAGGCTGGCAAACTTGAATCAATTGGTTGTAGATCTGATATCCAATCGAGTCTTTCACTAAACATAGGATAGCAGTGCCCCCTGTTGAGTGATCAAAGTCAAAATTGAATCAGCTTTGATTTTCAGAAAAAGCATCTTACATATAAAATTTTGTGTAATTCCATCTAATAGATGTCGAGATATAAATATCAAGTAGATCGTGAAAACACAGCATAGCAGTGCCTCCTGTTTGGCCTACACAAAATGTAATCAACACTAATTTATGTCAATATCCAATAGAAAATTAAGTTTAATGAAATTCAATGCATTAGTTCTTAAAATACAGCTATCATAAAAACCATGAAAAATTGGACATAGCAAAGTCACTTGCTCTGCGATATACATCAAAACCTAATCACCACCATTTTTTGTCAATGTATAACTGAATACGAAGTTTGATGAAATTCTGTGCATTAGCTCTTGACATAGAACAGCCATAAAATTTGTGTCCCATACAGATATACGTACAAACATTTTTCAACAGTAATCAAATCCTATTCAAGACATCTCCAAAATGTGTTAATCCATTAAAATGTGTCAGTCGAACATTTTCACGAATGCAATACTTTCTGCTTAGGTACTCGTATATACAAGAAAGTAAAAAAAAGTAAATAAAATGTTTTGCAGTAATTTATGTTGAAAAACCGATGGTCACGCTTGAAACAAATCCAATGATTTCTTCGTATTTATATATAGAAAAAAGTAAAAAAGATTGCAATGTTTCTCTTTTAGATGCGATATTAAGGCTCGATTACGACTTATATCAGAATTCCCTGCGACTGATATACTTGTCAGGCTAGTAACATCCAAGAAGAGATACTGATCAAAATAATGAAGATCATGAAGATTTTCTGATTTTCAAATGACTGAATTAAAACAGATTTGCAATATTATACAAGGTTCGTACGGGGTCCTTGAATCTTCAAGGAAATTTCCAGCATTTTCTCATAGAAAAACTCTCCTTATATAATCGCATTACATAAAATGAGTTTTTCTATAAGAAAATATTGGTAAATACTTTAAAAATTCCAGGACCCCGTACGAATCCTGTTATATGAATATAATATATAAATTTTTGAAAATATGCTACTGAGTATCCTGTGATAAAAAGATAATATCTTCTAATGCAAATAAAGGGAATAATAAAAAAAATACTGACTATGCGATGACTAACTTAGTCAATGACATCGTATGCACTGTTAGCTGCATACTAAATTATAAAGCCTTTAGCTCAGCGTTATCTTGATGTGAATGTTGACCATTTCCAACACATTTCTAGATGTCACCACATTTCGAAGAAAGCAGATTATGTCGCTTCCATGATGTCTTTATTCAGCAGCTGAGTAAACAATGTCTTGTTTTTAGAATAATTATTACTTACCCATCATACGTAGTATAGGGTAAGTCTTGTAATCGTTTTGAAAATCGAAAAAAAAATTTTGACGGATTTACACGTTTCAGACACTGGAGATTCCGAAAAACATATTTTTAGAAAAAAAATTTTGCCGTCCGTCTGTGTGTCTGTGTGTCTGTGTGTGTGTGTGTCTGTAAACGCTCTATCTCCCGAAAAAAATGAGATAGAGACTTGCAATTTGGTATGTACCTAGTATGTAATAATGGGAAGAACCCTATTTCATTTCAATAACCTCGATTAACCGGAACAATTTTTTTCGGACTCTCGAAATATTCGTTCTGATGAAAGGTATATAAAAATTTTCGAAATTGTATATTTTAAGAAATGAATATAAAAGACAATAAAAAAACATAAATTTTGAATAAAGCATGAAGTCGATCGGATAATGAGTTGCCGAGATATTTGGAATCCTGTTTTCCACTTTCTTCGATTTTTCATGACCCTGTATTTCATCCAAATTTCACTTCAAAGATATATTTTAATTAGAAATTTGACGCCTAATCAGATGCAATAAACCGCTAGTTAATAGGATTATTATTTTTGGAGTTATAAGGAAAAACCTCTTTCAAGCAATTCAGTAATCGAGCCTTTAAAGTTTATGACGTCATCAAGCCACGATTTTATTTGAATTGCAATGCATTTTATAAGTAGTTTACACATTTTTATTTTAATATTTTACATTATGCATATCCATGATGGGTAAGTATTACGGTGGCCCCCAACGACTAGTTTATATTGTATCATGGTATATATTGTTAATTATATTGTATCTTCTTTTATAAAACTCCATCCAAAAGTTTAACCTATCAAATGTAAAATACTTATCTATCACATGTTTGACCAAATTATTAAGTTGTAACAATCACATTCTTTTGTTTAATTCAAGTATTGAAAAGACTGTCGTTGTAAATGGAAAAGGTTTATGTATCACACTGCTTATTGAAGATGTTTGGCCAATTTATTGTGTACAAATTAAAAATAAAAGCAGTGCATAATTGTACTTGTAAAAAGCAGTGTAAAATGGACACATTACAACTTAGTTAACCCCTTAACAGTTCCGCTTTTCTGACACAATAAACTAAAAATAGGGGAAAATCACCACTTTTTCCGTGCTAAAATATTTCCTTTATGTAATCGAAAAATGTAAGCCAGTTAATAAAGCGAGAATTACACTTAAAAATTAGAGTTGTTCAAAAGATTTTAGTAGCAAAGCAAGCAAACCCTTCTTGCCGAGCCGCTTTCAGGCAAAAATGTTAAAAGCTTAAAAGATATATTCCTCCAACAGTTTCGGGTAAAGCTATATAACCATCCTCAGTGACATCAAAAGACAAAACTGGTAATGTTTACATCATGAATAGAAATAAGTGAGATCCCTCCCATTTCTCACTTCTTTCTCGTTAAGATGTAAACATCACCAGTTTTGTCTTTCGATGTCCCTGAGGATGGCTATATAGTTTTAGCCGAAACTGTTGTAGGAATATGACTTTTAACCTTCCCGAACGCCGTGACTTGATATATCCGTTCATTAAGCTGTAGGTTTCACTGCAGTAGGAGCATTATTTAAATTAATATAATTATACAAATATAAAGCAGTTTTAAAACATTGAGTAATGATTAATACTCTCAAAGATTATATTCATATACTATTATATTCTTTACCCTTAATAGACGAAAAATATCCGAATTCTATTGTGCAGCCCTGTATAGAAGACTTGTATACATAGAATGCTACATAGAATGCTAAAACTTAGCTCAGTTAGGAATCACATAGTACAGTTCTAAATTCTCCTTCATCAATTTCCGTCAATAAACCGGATATGTAGTCGAGATCTTGTATGTTGTCCTATGATATAGGATCTATAGAATTTATAAACACCAAGTAATAGTCAAGAAATTAATTAAATTTTAAAATATGTACCACAACAGAAAACGCACTTCCGACAATTATTGTTCATGTACAGCTTTGAAACCGAATTATGTTGTGTCTCCCTGTAAATGAACGATGAATGCTATGCACACCCTATTCTACATCTTAAAAAAACTGAAATGTTTCATCGTCATTGGGCTAAGGTTTCTGAAAATTTAGCGTAAACTATGAGTTCTTCACGGTTTCCGTTTAATTCGGAAACGTAACACGCATTTTCGGGAAAATATCCGAAGCGGGGAATATTGTGAAGAAGTCAGAAACGTTACATTCTATAGCGGAAAAGTTTCCAAATATGTAGTGTAAAATGGTGGTTATTGAAAAATTCGGAAATGTAACACTCATTTCGTGTAAAGTTTACAAACGGCGAATGGAATACGAAATGAAGTAATATTTGCGTATGCTCATCTACTCAGATCTTCTGCACATGTTCATTACGTTCTACAAACGCCATCATCAAATGATTTTTATTGTTCTTGAAAGGAAAGACATACCTATAAGAGACGCAGACGCAACATATATCGATGACCAGTGAGTGTTCTGTTTTATAATTTCATTTATTTAAGAGAACGATATGCTTTTTTAAAAGAATTAATATTATCCGATTTAATTTTATTGCATAATAATATTAAGTTTACAGTTAATCTTTTGTTGCACATACAAAGTTAAATAACTCTTTCGATAGTTTCTTTATTACTCGTGTTCCATGAATTTATGATAGACATTAGATATTTTATTAAAGAATAATACTGTAGTACTAATATTAGTGAAGCTCATGCAGCACCGTTTATGCTTTTTAACACCTTCCAAGAAAGTTGAAAAGTGTTTATGAATTCGATTTGTCTGTCTGCCGTCTGTCCGTGATCTAACTCGCGTAAATATACTCGGATTTCCATGCAATAGATAAATAGATATATGTTATTGGTGTTTACTATGGCATGTTCGGTATTGAAAATGAAGTATGTAGCATTTACATTTCATTTACTGGGCCACTCAAAAGAATTCTTTTACATTTCCGCCTATGGAGAAAAATCGCTTGCGATGTATTTTAATGATGTTACTGTATTTCAAGCATATTTAATTAGATATATATCACCGTGGTGTATTACAAGACGTTTACTATCGAATATGTAGTACATAGTATTCATCGTTTATTTACAGGGCCACACAAAGGAATTTGGTTACAGTACTGACTCTGAACAATAATTGCTGGAAGTGCGTTTTCAGTTGTTGCACGCATTTTTAAATGTAACTATTTTTTTGCATATTGCTTGGTATGTATAAATTCTATAGATGATATACAGAACTGCACAAAAGATCGCGAGTACATTGCCGTTCATTGCCGATTGGGAATTTTCAAGTGTGTTATACGTTTCCTAACTAAACTAAATTTTATCATGCTATGTAGTATATACATACAAATGTAATGATCATATGCAACACTGCACAAAAAAAAATCAGGATATTTTTCGGTTATAGATGGTAACTACAAAAATTGGGTTTTCAAGTATGTTATTCTTTATCGAAATTGTTTATATATAATATCATCTTTCAGCTAAGAAGTTTTGTTACAGTATCTTGAATGTGTTGGGAAGTGTTTCATAATCAACGTTTAATGCATAATTTTTCACTCTTGTTTATTATCTTTTCGTTTTGACCATAGGTTCTGATTCTTAACTTTTCTAATGATGAAATGTTTCGCTTATATGACAGAATAATTTCATACCATATACTTTTTTTCATCGCTGTTTATGAATCACATATTTATATATAGATATTTCTGAAAAATTGATTTATAGATCTATAAATAATTATTTTTTTAAATGCAGCCTTATGACTTCCATCCTCTAAATAGACACATTAAAAAAATGTTTGATTATCCTTCTTATAAATAGACAGATTTTTATAATAACTTTGAATATATATATATATATATATATATATATATATATATATATATACTAATAAAAGATAGTTTCGCTCTGTGTGTGTTTGTTTGTCTGTCTGTCTGCGATGGCTAGCAAAATCTAGCCCACCTAGAAGCCTGAAAATTTAGATTTAGGTAGTCCAAACCCTCTCCTGGTGCACCTGAACTTCAGAATTTTAATATTTTAATTACTTACTGAAATATTAATTAAAATGCATAAAGAACTCTCATCAAAAATACGCTTTTTTTTCTTCGGTTGGTTGGTTGGTTGTATAGAATATTCACAGAAGACGCTAAATAAACCAGAGTAACGATGCATAGATAAGGACTTTGTATAACGAAATAGTTTCAATATGGTTTGCAGTTACTGGCGTACAGCCAAGCTAATGCAGCGCCACCTATTCACAGCAAATTACACAGACTCCATCAGTTTGAAACATTCTCCTGGCACGTTTTTCTTCATGATAATTAGCTGGGTTTAAGGTTTTTTTTTAAAACAGGACATATATTATTATGATAGAGACTATTAATACAGAAAACTTTAATAATTTGTTATATTTGCGTTGATGGAGAGGGGTAAGGGTCTAATTACATTTAACATTTTTAGCTTCAACAGTAGCGTTTAATTGATGTTTTATATACAGAATACCGCTATTTTAAATCTCAGCTAATAATGTTCGGAACTTTTCCATTTAGTTCCATTTTTACTAAATTATCGTAAAAATCAGCATTCATAGCTTCAAGATGTATTTCTAGAAAGCAGTTACTAGTATTTCCGAATAATAGTCTAAACCAAATTTATAATTAAGTTCCTAGCTTAACCAAATGAACGAATTTTTAAAGATGCATAGTGGTTGTCCTAATTAGTCATTTGCCGAAGGGCACTCAAACATCCCCTCCCCCCCGGCCCCTCATTCAAGGTTTATTCTCTACCTATGCCTCTTTTCCATATCTCGGCTACAATCTTTCCGATTTCAACGCAAGTGACACCAAACATTATAATTAACTTAATAATCACCGTTTATAATATTAAACTAAATATATGAGTAGCGGTTACTACTATTTCCGAATAATAGTTAAAGCCAAATTTGTAATTAAGTTTCTAGCTTAACCAAACGAACGAATTTTTAAAGATGCATAGTAGTCCTACTAATTAGTCATTTCGAGAACTGCACTTGAACATCCCCTCCACTCGGGCCCCTCCTTCAAGGTTTTTTTAATCTAACTAAGCCCCGTTTCCATATCTCTGCAACTATCTTTCCAATTTCAACGCAATTGATTCCAAACATTATAATTAACTTAATAGTCACCCTCTATAACATTAAAGTATATTTATGAGTAGCGGTTACCACTATTTCCGAATAATAACTTAAGCCAAATTTGTAATTAAGTTCCTAGCTTAACCAAACGAACGAATTTTTAAAGATGCATAGTGGTCCTACTAATTATTCATTTCCTGAACGGCACTTGAACATCCCCTCCCCCCGTGCCTCTCCTTCAAGGTTTTTTCTCTAACTATGCCCCGTTTCCATATCTCTGCATCTTTCTTTCCGATTTCAACGCAATTGATTCCAAACATTATAATTAACTTAATAGTTACCCTCTATAACATTAAAGTAAATTTATGAGTAGCGGTTACCACTATTTCCGAATAATAGCTTAAGCCAAATTTGTAATTAAGTTCCTAGCTTAAGCAAACGGACGAATTTTTAAATCATTTAAATCATCATGGTCCTCCTAATTAGTCATTTTCTGAAGGACACTTGAACATCCCCTCCCCCCGGACCCCTCCTTCAAGGTTTTTTTTTTCTCTAACTATGCCCCGTTTCCATATCTCTGCAACTTTTTTTCTAATTTCAACGCAATTGTTTCCAAACATTATAATTAACTTAATAGTTATCCTCTATAACATTAAAGTAAATTTATGAGTAGCGGTTACCACTATTTCCGAATAATAGCTTAAGCCAAATTTGTAATTAAGTTCCTAGCTTAAGCAAACGGACGAATTTAAAAGATGCATCGTGGTCCTCCTAATTAGTCATTTTCTGAAGAACACTTGAACATCCCCTCCCCCCTGCCCCTCGCTCAAGGTTTTTTTTCTCTAACTGTGCCTTATTTCAATAACTCGGCTTATAATGTTCTCATCTTCACGAAACAATTTTGTAGCAGGCCTACTATACAGTAAAGAAGGCAGTGGGGACCTGTCTCAGAGGTTCTTTCCGAAAGAGGTTTGTTTAAAACTGAATGCTCCCCTGGAGGTGGCAAGGGGGAATAAAAGATTTTCCGGAACATACGAGCATGCCTGGCTTACAGTGTTGAAGCCATCGGAGACCGTGGCCAGAGTTTCGTTTTTTAAGATATTTAAGTTTATTACACGGGCTCGAGCAACGCCGGGCGGGTTAGTTAGTATATATATATATTTATCTTGTAAGTAGATATACTATTCCAAAATATCTCATATCTGTGATAATTATTTCATTTTCATGGACTGTATACTTATAAAAAATTTTATTTTTAAAAATGTTGTCTATTTGTAAACATTTTTAATATAGCGTTTTGGGATTATCATTCTTCTAAATATATTCCTTAAAAGTATTATATTATTTGTATAACTTGAGAAGTGCTGAGATAACCTGAATTTTTATAAGTATACAGCTCATGAAATAAAATAATTATTCACAGATATGAAATATTTTGAAATAATATATCTACTTACAAGATTAAAAAATATATTTCTTTAAAGATATTTGAAAAATCCATCTATTTGGGGAAATTAAGCATTTTGATAAATGCATATGTATCTATTTACAGGATGGAATTAACGAGACTACATTTTAAAAAATAATTATTTATAGATCTATAAATCAAATTTTCAATGATATTTATTTACAAATATCTCATTCATAAAAAATGAGGGAAAAACATATATTATAAGTGAAATTATCAATTTCTTCTGTCATATAAACGATACATTTCATCATCAGAAAAGTTATGAATCGGAACCTAATCATAAAACGAAAAGATGATATAACGTATAAACGGTACTATCTGTACTTCATTAATATTAGTACTACATTATTATTCATCAATCAAATATCTAATATTTATTATATATTAATGGAACAAGAGCATAAAGAAACTAATCGAACGATTTATTTAACTTTGTATTTGCAATAAACAATTAACTGCAAATTTAATGTTATTATGCAATAAACTTGAATCTGATAATATTAACTCTTTTAAAAAGGTGTATCGTACTCTTAAATAAAAGAAATTATGATACAGAAATACAGAGAAACATTTCCGAAATACACATAAACAATTCCGAAATACACAGAAACAATTTGGAAATACACAGAAACATGTCCGAAACAGGAAGAAATATTTCCGAGTACCTTTTCGAAATATACGGGAACGTTACTATATACTTTTCCGAAATATACGGAAACGTAACTCCATTTAATGGGTCACATTGCTGCCCCATTAGATGGAGAAACGTTTCCGGATTATTTTTTTTTTTTTTTTTTTTTTTTTTTTACAGTGTGTGGTAAGCATCTTGTAGTGCAATTCAGTGATATATACCAATTTCAATATGTTTGAAATAGTGTAATCAAAATCATTAAAATATACTGTAAACAATTGTTCTTCATATACAGTAATGTAACGGAATTATTTTGAGTGTCCTTGTAAACAAACTACAAATGCTACGCGCTTCATTATCAATATCGAACGTACCATAGTAAACCTTAATAACATATATCAATTGCATGGCAATTCGACTATATTTACGCGAGTTAGAGCACTGACAGACAGACAGACGTCAGACAAACAGACAAACCGAATTCATAGACACTTTCCCAGAAAGTTGAAAAGTGTTAAAAACATTTAATAATATTTATTATTGTTAATAATATTTATTTTCAATTCGATGCGTGTATGAATGTGTATGTTAATTCCGATTTATTAGTTTCTTTCTAAGAATTTATATTTTTAAAACTATCAATTTAATGAATTCATTTTGTGTTTATTTGTAATTTCTAAATATATTCATCTAAAATACGTACATTAGGCTTTTTTGTAGAAATAAATAAAACTGTCTGGAAGATTTTAATCAATAATTTTTAACGAAATTCTTACCATAATTTATTCTCTATTCTTGTTATCTCTGAAATTTCTTTATTCTGATCTTCATTTAATAAAAAGTAATTAAGTCAACATTTTCTGAAAACTGAATATGGTAATGATATTAATATTGGATGAATAAATGCATGAATGTTTAGAAGCCGAAACAATTTAGCGAAATTTGTTATTTATCATAGATTCTGTTTCATGTTTTATAATGTAAGAAGCAGTTTTAAATGAGTTATAAATAATTTATTTGAGAAACTAGGGGGCCTACCCCCTGCGAGCTACGCTCGCCAACCCCCGCTCAGACTTCGAAGCCTCTAAAAACATGACAGCGTGCTTTGTTTTAAAAATATATTGGTAAATATGTAATTAGGTTGCCATGCTTTTAACGTTTTAATGGGGCATTTTTTGATTATCATGGCCTCATACACAGCTGTTGCGACAACTGACGACAGTTTTCGGGATTGATAAGCAAAATCAATTACAACTTGAAAACCAGCTTGTATAAAATGGTTAGATTTAAATTGTGGCTACCTCTCGGACTTTTATAACAACGATCTGTATTCTATTCTTCCTTTGCATTTAAGGATGAGAAAAATTCCATCTGATTGTGAATAACATTAAGAACCGCGGTATTGAAAAGTACTATGTTATAGACATTTTCAGTAACAGGTTTTAATTTTCTCCCTATTTTAGTGCACCACCATGCATATTTTCATGTTATTTTAAATACGTAAATTATTTATTTTAATTAATATGTATATACGAATTTTCTAATAATTATTTATCATACAAAATTAATTAAATATTTTGTACATGCATGCCTGCATTTATACGGCATCAATTGATGAGATATTTAAACAAATTTGCTATGCGCGATAATTTTACACCATGTTATGTCACTTGAATATTGTCCATAAGAAAATCGGTTACTTTTCCAGTATGGCATCCTTTGCTTTTAGGTTTGGCGTAATTCGAGCTTCAAAAAGGGATAGATTCGTACATAGATTTGTTGCCAAAAGTTATGAAAACAAACCCAATGAACTTTTGGTGCTTTTCTATTATAGGGGTCTTGAGGCTTTTTTAAAAAGCTTGGCGCAATTCGGGCATCAGAAAGCGAGATTTGGTGCCAAATGACATAAACAGCCATGGAAACAAATTCGACGATTTTTTTGTTTTTTTGCCTATTTTAATTATACGTATATTATTATTGTTTAATATTATTGTTTAATTATATTACTTCTGATTATATATAAAATAGGATAAATGACATTTTACGCTAAACAAATTGTATGTAAAACAAATAGTATGTATAACAAATTGTATGTAAAACAAATTGTATGTATAACAAAAAGTAATGCTACTGAAATATTCATTTGTTTTAAACTTTAATAGCATTTCTCTAATATATAGGGAGCATTTTTTTCCTTGCTGTCAATAAAAGAGAGAAAGGACTAAATGTCATTTTACCATAATTGATGTCATATTCTCATTAAAATTGGAAAGAAAACCAAGCAGGATATTATTTTCTCTTTCCGTTCAGTTGGGCAATTATATATTCGTTTTAGTGATTTTATAAATTCGTTTAGTTAAATTTTACAAAAGAATAACAAAATGATATCAATAAATAATAATTACTATTAATTCCTCCCCCCCCTTTCTTTTGCGTTTACATAAATGACGTCATTTGGACGAATTTATTCAAAGTATTTTCAGTTTATAAATTAAATTAAATGCTGACAGACGATTGAATCCTGACGATAGAAATGTGCTTTTTTAAAATTTTTCCTGAAAAACATAATTTAATCACAATCTTGTCTTCATTATCGATTGAAATAAAAGATAAATTCAATTTCAATTTGAAAATGACGATTAAAAAGAAATCAATAATCCCTATCGGGATCCTTTTCAATTTTTTTCCCCTTTTTTGTCACAAAAAAACTGAGTAATTAGTTGCCATCATTACATAAATGTCATTAAAATTAGAAAAAAATTAATATCTCGAAAACTAATTCCAATTTCAAAATTCTATTACCAGTTTTGACATCCGCAGATTTTTATGGACAATTGGTATTAATTTTACCATCAAGCGTTTAATATTTTATTAAAAATAGCCCTGAAACATAATCAGTCGTTTAATCAGTCGTTTCATAAATTCGTTTCATAAATTCGTTTCATAAAATCGTTTCACAAATTCGTTTCATTAGGATTTTATATATATAGGGTAGATATATTGAGTAGATAAGTGAAAAGTTGTGTGATATAAATTCTAAATGTTTTTATGAAGTATAGTTTCATGTAAGTTTGAGTTAACAAAAATCATTTAATTTATGAAAACTTCAATTTTATTGGAAAAAACTTTAGAAATACAGTTGTACCTTGATATATAACTCTTAAATGTAATTTGTATTAAAGCGTACTTCAGAAAAAAATACTCCGTTAATTAAATCTGGATCCTGTCTACGTTTTTTATTTAATTTTTTTCCCCGTGGAAATTTTCCATCCAGAAGCATAATTTTCTTAGCACTTTACAACATAGTTGTAAAGACGTTTGTTTGTATGGCCGTCTGTCTGTCCGTCTATCCGTGTGGCTCCACGTTGTAGTTCTGTATGCTCGCAGACCAATGATATGTGCTACGTTAACAGCAAGGTACCTTGGCGCTCGCAGGGAATGGGCAACAGAGAATGTGAACTGGGGGAGAAATGAATGGCGCAATATTCTTTTCTCTGTCGAGTCCCGTTTTCTGTTGATCCTAATAATAGGCGTATTTTCATCTGGAGGAAACGTGGCACTAGAAACAATCCTGCATTCGTACAAGGAAGTGTCAGATTTGAGGGTGTGGGAGTGATGGTCTAAGCTGGCATCTCCATTGTAGGGCGCACCGACCTCCACATCATTCGAAATGGAGTTCTGACCGGTCAGCGATATAGGGATGAGACCCTAAGACCTATTGTAGTCTCTTACGCTGCAGCAGTTGAAGATGACTTCATGTTAATGGACGACGCAGGCACATCGTGCTCACTTGGTGGATGATTTCATTTTCGAGGATGGAAACATACGAATGGAATGGCCAATGTGTTCTCCGGACATGAACCTAATAAAGCATGTTTGGAACATTCTAGGCAGACGAGTTGCTGGACGTCTACCACCCCCACAAACTCTCCAAGAACTGGAAATAGCTCTTCTGGAGGAGTGGGACAGAATACCTCAGCTCCTCATTAATATTCTCATTGACTCCATGCCTCAAAGGTGTTCAACGTTGCTGGCCGTCCGGAGAAACAATACCCCCTACTAAAAACGATTTTCTTTGAAGGAAACACATTTTTTTATTCGTTTTTTCTCATATGCACAAATCGTGCTTTTTTTCCTCCCCAAATGCTCAATACAATGCATTTTTTTTCTGCCAAACATGTGTAATTTCTTTCTCATATAGCCTACCACGTCTGTCGATCATGTATCAATCATCTAAACAATTCACCAACCGCACGATCCATCCATAACCTCAATATCCTTTAATTGTTTTGAGCAGTGTTTATTGAGCGAAAATTGATGGAAATACGTTATCAGTTGTGATATGCACTTTTAAGTTTAACTAAATTTTTGCATATTACTTAGTGTGCATACATTCCATAGAACCTATACAGGCTGCATAAAAGAGTTAGAGTACATTTCCATTCATTGATGGAAGTTACTTACTGAAGATGAATTTTCAGTTGTGTCATGCGTTTCACGACTGTATAAAATTTTAGCATACTATGTGGTATATATACAAATCTATAAATCCTATACAAGGCTGCATAACAAAATTTGGATACTTTTCTGACTATAGATGGTAACTGCTGAAATTAGGTTTGTTTTCAAATGTGTTATGCGTTTTCTTAATTGTTTACTTAGATGCTCTACATCTCGTTATATTTATTTACAATCACAGTTGTTCATTAAGCAAATTATTGTATCAAACTTGGCTCGTCCAGTATAATTGGATAGCCTTTGTGATTGACATTGTCATATTTGACAGTAAATTTTCAATAGTGAAGGGTCAACTTCCCGGGTGGTCTTTCCGGTCATTGCTCCCCCAGCCCAGGGAGCAATGTCTTTCCGCATAGTAAACAAACCTGATGGGCGGGGCTAGTTGAGCTTAAGCCGAAAGGTAGGCCTCCCCGTCCGTTTTGACATTGACCTTTTTATTTATGTACTTCAACGAGATTGCTGGACGGCTCTTACGATGCCTAGTCAGCCGTTCGTATCATAGTTCAATCCAATTTTATCATAGTTCTAATTATTGGTAGACCTCCTGAATGCAGTAATTTTTATTGAATCGCTGTTTTGGGGCAGGACATACTGGATTACAAAGTGATGAATATCTTATATAGAAATGAAACAGGTGATCCTCAATATTGTCAAATTCAGAATCTCTTCATTATCTGCATGACCCGGATTTCTCGAGCTCAAATGTAGATACACCAAACTATGCAAAAGACAAATCATTGCCAAAAAGCCTCAATGCACACAACTACGAAATACGAGGAAACGAAAATCATAAAATGTCACTCTGAAGATGAATGAACTAAGTCAGAGGAAACAACACAAAGTGATATCAACACCGACGAGAAAAGTTATACCAAAATTTGAAGACAAACAAGCTAATCGAATGCAAATACTAGAACTATTACAGGTATAAAAACGATCTAAAGATACGCCGAGATAGAGGTGATATGGGGGAAGCGATAAGGTGTGTGAATATGATAGTCGGGAAAATAAAAGTGCAAGGAAAAGCGATTCAAAACAAAGGGAAAGAGAAGGAGTAGAGAAAAAACAAGAAGAGCGATTAAGGTTGAAAGCTGCACTGCAAGAAATTAGGGAGAAATTTCAACCGGCAGAAGAACAAATAAAGAAGCTTACAAAATGTTAGAACAATAGGAACATCACGGATGATACTCAGATCGAAAACCCTACGAGAAATGATGAGATTTAAATCTTAGAGTTAGAAAAAAATTAGAAAAACTCACAAGTCAATTACAAAATAAAAAAGAAACAGAAACCATCAAACATTATGAAAAAAATCGAATAATCGGAAAATTAAGTGCTGAAGAAGCCCTAATAGATAGAACCAAAAAACAATATAGGGAAAGGCTATCAGAGACGTAAAAAGAATATGTGTAAGACTAGTTAACCAATTAGAAGAGAAAACAAATGCAATAAAATAAGAAGAGGTAATTATCACTCAAAAGTAACAAGAACTAATGAAAGAAGCACAGGCTCTATCACTGAGCCATGAAGATCTGAAATTACGACTTGTTAAATTACGCATGACATATGAGCTCTTATTAAAAGGCATAAACTCAAAGAAGAATAACATAGAAAACTCTACATGCACAAAACTCGAACCTAACAGAAAAGACCGAAGCACCTGAAAACTTCAATCAATCCACAAATCCTACATATGTGAAGAAGACTTCCAGAATGGGTCAAACAAAGAGCATGCAGCTGAAATCTGCAGCTATACGAAAGAAAAAGACCTCAATCAAAATAATATAAGCACCCTTGAGGAATTAGCACTATTCTTCCAACCAAAAATAGTATCTAACAATTTAATTCCTTACCCTACATCCTTTAATTGGATGGATGAGATGACTATATCAAAAATACATATCTTCACAGATGGCTCCAAGACCGACAAAGGGACGGGCTGCGCCTACTGCGTTATGTAGGATGAAGAAATAATTCATTCAAGACAAGTGAAATTAAAATCTTACAGGCAGAACTCCTGGCAATCGAAGAAGCCATCCGATGGGGCAGATAACGCCAACTACAAAAGCTCCACAATCCATTCTTTCACTTATCCAAGCCTTCAGTCGCTAGGAAATATTTTTACCTCTAACTATTTAGTTGCAAATATAATACAGGCTCTACAACATTTCTTCAAAATTTTCTATTTTTAATGGATTTGTGAACACTCTGATTGCTGACAAACTAGCTAACGAGGCAGCTCTTGACTCCACATCACCTTTATAAACTTTTGGGTATTTTTTGTATCCATCTTCATATCTTAAAAAAGCTAAAAAATATCTGTACTTCAAAACTGGAAACAAGAATGGGATTATGACCAAACGGGCGCTATACATACAGCCTCAACTTAAAAGTGTATAATCAGCTATTACTATATCATAGAAATATATATGCAATATCCAATGGTTGGAGTATCCTAGTTGAGATTTTTTTTCCAACAGAGCGAAAATGTGTCAGGACCAGGACTCGAACCTGGGTACTTTGGTTTGCCGTACCAACGTTCTCCCTAGTAAGCTGTCCTGACGATATAATGGACTGGCATATCTCACTCTTATTTGTTGGACAAGGCTGCGAACTGCAGCGCTAATTTCATTCATCTGAGCTATAACTATAGCATTTACATGATGAATCTTGAAATAACACGGAAACTCCTGTATACCATGTAATTAGGTCATAATAAATACAGGAAAGTATATTCAACTAGGTAAATTATATCCAATGGTTGGAGTATCATAGTTGAGATTCGAGTTCCGGTCCCGGCATATTTTCGCTCTGTTGGAAGAAAAAAATCTCAACTATGATACTCCAACCATTGGATATAATTCAACTAGTTGAATATACTTTCCTGTATTCATTATGACCAAAAATATTTATACATTCGCGACAAATCACGGACCATTCCCGTCCTACCTCTAAAATTTTGATAGCGCTTTCTCTCCGCACCGCACCTGTGTTCAAATAGGTTACGTCATTGCCTTATATGCTAAACTGCATGTAAACATCCCCTTTCACACAAGAAATCCACAATCAACATCACTATCAGCAAGGTTTTCCATAGTGTTCAGGAAGCCAAATTTATCTAAATAATAATAGATTGTATTCGACTAATTGAGCATATTCATGATATATTTCAAAAAGTCTCGCATCCCATTCACTAAGTGTTCTATAGTTTTATTAATGTTTAATTCTTCATTACAACCTCCACAGACTATGGGAATTTATGCTCTCTATGAAGAAAATAACTATCCGTACAGTCCATAGAACTTGAACTTGCAAAGTACAATGGAACCATACTGTATATAATAGCAAATACCTCTTTTATAATAGCAAATTCTTCAATTCATGTATTAATGAAAACAAATTCATCTTATTGTAGACATTTGTTGGGGTTTTTATGGAGGATTAATCTTCACCATTGTGAATATAAGGATTCTAGGGTCTGTAAATATGCATTGTAAATATTTATTGAAGATTATTATACATCCTTCACATTTTGCATATTATTAATGTACTTGTTTTGTTTTTGGCATTAATCAAGTTTTAATCACATTATTTTCAGGACTGTTCAAATTCAAGTTGGAACAAACTTGTAATCAATTTATGAATATTATGTTAGGTTACTACCTATAATTACAGTAATTTTAAATGTTTGTTATTATTATAATGTTTAGTAGAAGAATCTTGAATATAGTTTCTCATCAGCTTGTATTTTTGTAAATATTTTCCCAGTATCAAAATTTATATTTCATCAAACCGCAAAATTAGATTTTTATTACGAACTTACCTTTTCCATCTCAGGGGTTAGTTTGTTAACTTTTATGCTAAATATCATGTTATATAGCTTTATTATATACTGTTGATGTATTGCTGAATTACCTAAACTATTATACTATATCTCTTATGCTCGCCCAGAAGAATTGGGTAGCAATGTAACCCTTTGTAAAACTCTGCCGGGATGTATGGTGAATTATGCCTGATGTGCGTTGCTGAGTGGGGTTAGTAGAGCTTTAGCCCTTGGGTAGGCCTCCCTACCTAGTTGAATTTGTTTATTTAGACATCATCTTTCACCTTATTACGCGATGAAGTTTTATTACACTATTCTGAATGTGTTGGAAAGTGTTTCATAATCTATGCTTGACGCATTATTTTCCTTTCTAGTTTTATTAATCTGCGATACTTTTTGAATTTTTGTTGTTGTTGAAATAACATAAATAATGAAAATATTTTTTAAAGACCACGATTCTCTTTAAAAAAGCAATTTTCAATTCCATAAATATACTTATATATATATATATATATCAATGGGAACATAAGTTTAGTAGTTTCCTACTAAGATTTTATATTTCCTGAACATCAATTTAATGAAGCAGTGAGCGTTAATGTTTGATTTAAAAATATCAAAGACATTAAGTTTGGTTGTTTCAACAAATAAAACTGTCTGGGGACATTAATCGATAACCAGCAAGTAGCTCTTTCCAGAATCATGTCTCCACTCGTGTTATATCTGAAATGTCTTTGTTCTGATCTTTATTTAATAAAAAGCAATTAGGTGAAATTTCTCTGCAAATGAAACTGTCAGTCGCTAGTTGTATTAGAGTTTGCTGCAGAAGTTTTTGATTGTTCACAAGTTGAACATTTCGTTCAGATTTGTTATTTTTTTTTACACATTATTTTTCCTGCTGTATAAAATAAGAAGCCGATTTCAATGCGTTAAAAATAATTATTAAAGAAATACATTGAGTAGATAATGCGAAAAATATTTTTCTGGAATGTATTCTAAATGTTTTATGGAGTGTATCTTCATAACTTTAAAAAAATAATTGAATTCATGAAACTTTCAAATTCAAAATAGTTGTTTTAAATTTAATTAAGTGTACATTTTATCTAATGACTGTAATTTCGACCATAGTCATATACAAAAGGATAAATTGAAATTGTAACAACGTCATTAAAATCAATTTCAAACGATTATTTCCGATAGACAATAACAATCCATAAATTAATTCGTGTGTATCCCTGTAAAATAACAATAAATGTTATACATATTATTTTTTTATAAAGAACATGCTGCCGTGAACTTCAGCAACATGAATTGATTTTATTCTATTTGAAATAGTTTAATGTTACTAAGATGCACTATGAGTATTAGTGACAGTAAATCGTAATATTAACTCCCTGTAAATGAGCTGTTAAAATTAAGCAATATATATTCAATAAAAAACATACTGTAGCAAATTAATGCAACATGTGTTGCTTTTGCACTATTTAAAATATATTAAAGTCAATAAAACGCGCATCGAACAATCATCTCCCATATACGGCAATGTTTCCTAATTCTTTTATGTGATTTGTAAAAGACCTATTTATAAATGCTACGAAAAACATTTTCAATAGATTGCATATTATTTTTTATAAAGAACATGCTATCGCGAACTTCAGCAACATGAATTGATTTTATTCTATTTGAAATACACTGCTCAAAACAATTAAAGGATATTGCAGTTTTAGGTGGATTTTGTATCTGGGAAACTTTTTAGCTGATTGATACATGGTCGACAGACATAGTAGGTTATATGAGAATAAATTACACATGCTTGGCAGAAAAAAATGCATTTTATTGCGCATTTGTGTACAAAAGGAAAAAAACACAATTTGTGCATATGAGAAAAAAAGAATAAGAAAAGGTGTTTTCTTCAAAGAAAATCATTTTCAGTAGGGGGTATTGTTTCCACGGGCGGCCAGCAACGTTGAACACCTTTGAGGCATGGACTCAATGAGGCTATTAATGACGAGTTGGGGTATTCTGCCCCACTCTTCCAGAAGAGCTCTTTCCAGTTCTTGGAGAGTTTGTGGGGGTTGTTGGCGGCCAGAAACTCGTCTTCCTAGAGCGTCCCAAACGTGCTCGATTGGATTCATGTCTGGAGAACACGCTGGCCATTCCATTCGAACGATTCCTTCCTCGAAAAGGAAATCCTCCACCAGGTTTGCACGATGTGGCCTGCAGTTATCGTCCATTAAAATGAAGTTATCTCCGATTGCTGCAGCGTAAGGGACTACAATAGGTCTGAGGATCTCATCCCTATATCGGCGACCAGTCAGAGCTCCATCTCGAATGATGTAGAGGTCAGTGCGCCCGTCAATGGAGATGCCACCATACACCAACACTCCTCCACCGCCAAATCTGACACTTTCGTGCACGAACGCAGGATTATTCCTACTGCCACGGTCCCTCCAGATGAAAATACGCCTATTATCCGGATGCACAGAAAAACGGGACTCGTCAGAAAACAGAATATTGCTCCATTCATTTCTCCTCCAGTTGGCATGCTCGGTTGCCCACTCCCTGCGGTCGCGACGATGCCTTGATGTTAATCTAACACATACCATCGGTCGGCGAGCATACACACCTGCAGCATGGAGTCGGTTTCGGACAGTCTGAGTTGAAATCGTGGTGCCTGTAGCCGAGCGACGGTGTTGTTGGAGAAGAGTAGCGTTCATGTTTCGGTGTCTCCGAGCTGTTAACGCTAAATACCGATCTTCATTGGGCGTTGTTGCCCGTCTACGACCTTGCCCTGGTCTTCGGCCTGCACATCCACTCTCCAAAAAACGGTTCCAGATCCTGGAAATGACACTTTGTGACACTCCAATGGCTTGCGCTACTTCGGCTTGAGTTTGGCCCCCTTCTAACCTACCAACAATTCTCCAAGCTTCTGAATCTGTCAAATGACTTCGCTGAGACATCGTACACATCGAAACAAAGCAATCACTGCATGCCGATCATCCTTGTCTTCATTCTCTTTTATCCAGTTGAAAGTCAAATTTCATTCGCTGCCGCTGAAGCGACGTTTTTGACGTCGAACTCAAAATTTGCATACTCCACACTTTGAAAACCAGAAAAATTTGCATTTGTGATTCTCTTCTTCTACTTTCGGCAAAAGAAATTTCGTTTATATCTTTATTTTATATAAAACTTCAAATATCCTTTAATTGTTTTGAGCAGTGTAGTTTAATGTTACTAAGATGCACTATGAGTATTAGCGAAAGTAAATCGTAATATTAACTCCCTGTAAATGAGCTGTTAAAATTAAGCAATATATATTCAATAAAAAACATACTGTAGCAAATTAATGCAACATGTGTTGCTTTTGCACTATTTAAAATATATATTAAAGTCAATAAAACGCACATCAAATAATCATCTCCCATATACGGCAATGTTTCCTAATTCTTTTATGTATTCTGTAAAAGACCTATTTATAAATGCTACGAAAAACATTTTCAATCGATTGCAATTTTTAGTAACCTTTAATAGTATATTAAATTTTTATAGCAATCGAAGCAAGCTGCCGAAAATTAAAGCGCGAACAGATGGAGAAACAGGCAGATGAATCATAAATATTTTTCAACTATGCTGGAAAGGATTAAAAAGTTTAAACATAATATCACCCTCTGCATTTTAATCATCTTAATAATAATAAAAAATTTAATTCTATGTGTATACGTATGTATGCAAATATCAGTGTAGGTTTATATATTTCCTAGTAAGATTTTATTTGTATCTATGTTATAAAGCAAAAATATGTCCGTTATTAAAGCTAACATCAGAACGATGATGGCACCAGCCGTCAGTAGCTGGCAAAAGTTTTGAGACGATAAGTTTTCTGTCCTAAATTTTTCTGTAAGCAAAATTTCTTAATGATGTAAATTAGTAATTTGTAGTTTTAGTCTTCCTACATGGTGCGCAACTAATGACATCTGTGAAAATTGTTAATTTAAAAAATACCAAACGTGAATTAGAAAAGCTGAAAGCAGAAGTTTTGAAACGATCTAATAAAATTCAAGTTTTTAATACTTGACTTAAATACATGTGATATTGTCACACACACAAGAGTTCCGCTAGCTGAGTGGCTAGAGCAGAGGATTTCCACGCTGAAGATGTGTTTTCGAATCCCGTCCCAGGCTGTTAAATTACATTTTCGTTATTTCCTTTCTATACGAGCTGTATGCAGATGACTTTATAATTTTGATAACTTTACGCAGATATGCAAAATAGTAGCTTTACATAGTCATGTTCCCAGAATATTCTAGAATACGCAATGCTTCATATATAAAATACGAAACAACCCGGCATCTCAGCCGGGTTGTTGTATGCGAACCCACTTTTTTAATCCTTAAAGCATTAAAATTCTATTTCGTAAGTGAATATATTAATGTTAGTATCCGTATCAGTTTCAGTATGAAGAAAGGGAAAATACGCCTTTGGCCATTCGTCTTTTAATTATTAAAGAAGTGGAAGTAGGAGGGGGGATGTCATATTCTGCTATCGCCAGCAAGTTGGGAATTCCAAAATCAACTGTTGGCCACATAGTAAAGAAGTGGAAGGATGGTAAAGCTGCGCGCGATCTTCCAAGATTAGAAGCCCCAAGAAAAACGACTCAACGTCAAGACGCGTTGATCCGAAGGAAGTCGATCGCTGACCCAAACAAGAACGCTGCTGGAATATGTAAGGAGATGGCCACCGAACATGGACTCACAGCGAGTAAGGACATCATAAGATGTAGTCAGGATGCCGCTGGATTGTGTGCACGTGTCCATGCAAAATAACCTCTCATCCTGGAAAAGAGTAAGATAATCCTATTGAAATTCGCTAAAAAACATGAAACGTGGCCAACCAAAGATTGGAAGAAGGTCCTTTGGAGCGATGAATCCAAGTTCAATTTGTTTGGAAGTGATGGCCGACGTTATATTCGACGTCTAATGGGCACCAGGAAGGATCCCCGGTACCAACGTCCAACAGTGAAACACGGAAACAGACCAGTAATGGTCTGGGAAGCTTTCCATCATTATGGCGTCGTTCCCCTCGTACATATCGATGAGATTATGATCAAAATGTTTATAAAAACATTTTAGAAGATCATATTCTGCCTTATTCTAGTAAAAAGATGACTCGTGGATGGATGTTTCAGGAGGATAATGATCCAAAGCACACCTCCTAAATGGTGACAATTAGTTTACAGCTAAGAAAATTAAAGTTTTGAACTGGCCGAGTCAGTCACCTGACCTCCATCCAATTGAACATCTTTGAGAACAACACATCGGAGGAAAAGTCGGGACACGGAGCATTCTTCAAAGGCAGAACTCCTTCAGGATCTTCAATCGGAATGGGCGAAAATCCCTATGTCCTCCTTAGAAAGCCTTGTTAATTCCATGCCCAGACGATGTGCCGCAGTCCTCAAAGCAAAAGGATATGGAACTAAATATTAAATATTGCTGTATTTCGTTACATTAAGACGCTTATTTTCAATAAAAGTTTAGAAAGACGGAATCGTCTCAAAACTTTTGCTTAGATAATTTTGCGAATTTCCAAATTATTTTTAATTTATGCATATGTTTCAATTGTTCTAATGTTGCATTTTGTTGAACTTTAAAAGGGGTACAAATTACTAATTTACATCATTAAGAAATTTTGCTTACAGAAAACGTTAAGACAGAAAAACGTCGTCTCAAAACCTTTGCCAGCTACTGTATATTATTGTTTTATTGCACTTATATTTACTTCTAGGTATTCGATAATTTCAATTATTATACCATCGAATACAACAACAAAGCACTTTTTAAATTCGCTAATTTCAACTCAATTTATACTGTTGTTTTATTTTGTTTGAAATAATTCTCAACTATGATTGTTTTAAACATTTGTATCAGTTTCTGCAAATGTTTGTTACAATATACTAAAGTAATATTTTGAGTAATATAAATAACTATTCAAAACTAAGGCTAATGTGGCAGCGTTACCAGAATTGGAAATTGATGGCTAGAGCTCCTTCTTCACCTCGTCACAACGGCACTGAATACCATTGGTATATGGTTAGATTATAAACGCCTTTTGAACACATGCTGCTTATTTCATCAAACATGTAGTTTTTAATAAATTTCAAAACTTTATAAGATACACAGGGGCAAGTGTATACATTATACCTAGCAAGCAGATCTTTTGAAAAGAGTGTAACTGAAGATAGTTTGGCTAGCATGGCTTTGCAACTGTTAAGCAGTATTAGTTTATTATTCTACGTGTGATGGCGGGAAAATTTGTGCGAACGGTCAGTGTTTACTCGATAGATCGCTTTTCCATTTACTGACACGACACCGACAAATCGTACACGATTGTCGTTATCCGACATCGGTGCACGCAAGATGCATTCATTACACTACGCTCTTTTCTACCTACCGAATTCATTTGCCGATTCGATAACATCGACCGACAATCATGTAAAATTTATCGCTGTCGTATCGGTAAATGAAAAAGGGCTCATAGTCGAGAGGGACAGGCCAGTGATTGACTGTTCGAAAGAGAGTTTTCCTGATCACATTTTTTTTCAGTGCGGTCAGTAAATCTTAAAGTTCAATGATTTAATCTACATATGGACAAAGATTAGGCTACATACAGCTCAGAGTAAACCCACTTGTATATGCTTACCAAATATACTGTAAATAGGCAACGAGAGTTTAAAAGGTTACAACAATGACGCTAAAGTACAATGAAAAATTCTTAGAAAAGGAAAGAATTAAAAGTAATAGTCCATTTGTTTGTAAATTAACTTAACCAGTTAAGTTTGTGTTCTTTAATCCTTTTAGGGCAGGAGTCGACTAATGTCGACATCGAGGAGTTGGGTGCTGTAGACTACATTAAGCGTCGACAAAAGTCGCCTAAGCGTTCACGGCGTGTATTGTGCTCACTGCAGTGCATCATGAGCTTAGCAGTGATGACGTATTGCGCCTGCGTAGTGCAGTAATTTGGCTATAACCAAAACCAGTAGCGTTCTTTTGGTATAACCATAAGATATGATTTTTAGTTTTGAATTGGGTCGTTCGGAAAGTCGTGTCCCTTTGGGAAAATCAATTCGTACCATAAAATTCTGCCCGGTAATCAGATAAATAATGTCGCTTTTTTGGTCAAAATATTCCGCACAGGGCATTAACCCCCCCCCCCCCCCCCCAAAAAAAAAAAATAAATAAATAAATAAAAAAAATTCCGCACTGAAAGGGTTAAAGATGATTTGAGGATAATGGGGACTTTCAAAACCAAAAAAAACCTTCAAAATGTCGACTTCTTTTTTAGCATAATATTAATATTTATGACTATGACGTCTAATGGAAAAAAAGAAAGAAAGAAAATCTATTACGATCATATTTAAGCAAATTACGCGCACTTTTTTGTAGCCGCAGGCAACAGTTTCAGCCACGCCCATTTAAAACACCCTTTGCAAAACTGCCATCTTTTACGCTTTCTTCTTACAACTAAATTTTAATAGTATATTTTGATTTATTTATTCACTAAAATTTGTGTGCTTCAAAACAAAAATTTCTATTAAAATTTAGTGCTAATAAAAAAGAGAAAAGGTTTGCAGCTATGCCTTTGACAGAAGTACGCTGAATTATTTCCCCTGTGGTTTGTTTTTGCAAATTAGGTGGCTTTCTTAGGGTTTTTTTGGGGGGTATATTATTATTAAAAAATTTTAAAAATGCTCATAAAAAATTTATTTTAGTAATGTAACTGGATACTGCACTTATGGAAGTGAGTTCTTTTTTCTACTTTTTCAGCGATAAAGCATTTATGTAGAAAATATTCTGCAATATTTGGATATTTTACCTCTTAAAAAAACGACTATCAGGTATTGTGATAAGTTTATTGTGTCATTAGAAATAACTTTAGACAGTGAATATTAATGGAAAATAAGGTTATAGAAAATTTTGAATTTCATAATTTCTTCTTTCTAAAACATTTCTTCTAATTTCAGGTTATTTGATTAAATTTCACTTTATTATAATTTATAAAAATGTATATAATGTTAGATTTCTACAAACAAAATTGGTCTGATTGCATATGTTAAAAACATATTTTTGAGTAATATTGGTGAGTATATTTACCTGTAAAAATCTTCACATTTTAAATATTACGGAAAGATTTATTAGTGAACCTGTGTATATATTTATCATAAAAATATAGGAAACGAGTCATAATTAACATTAAAACTTTTATTCATAGTTAAAATAGTTCTATCATGAGGCATATCATTATTAAAAAATATACAAAATGCTCATAAAAATTTGCATTTCGGACTGATTTATTCATTAAAATATGTTTTTAAAAGATTGAAGATTTTCAAAGTTGTCATGATTTTAAAATATTTAGCGCGCAATTAATTTTTTTTTCATTTCTTACAGATGCTCTCTATATATGTATAAGCAAAAGTTACTAATAATAAAGTCATAAGGTAATTAAATTTTCAAAAATAAACGAAATAAAAGCTTCGACATTTTTTAAATTAAAATACATACAATTCAAATTAAGTTCATTTTTAGAAAGCTTTATTTCGGAAAAAAAATTAGTAACTTTCAGTTTTATATATGAAATAACTATTGTGGAAGAATTTTGAAACTTCATGTAAAAATGGAATGTGCAAAGAACATTTTTGAAGAATGCTAATTATTCGGGGTTTTAAAAATTCAAATTTTGATTATCTCAAGAACCATTGAAAGTTTTTAACCACAATTTGCATATTTATTTTTAATAACACTATAAACATTTTCTGTAATTAAAAAATAATCGTTGGTAAATAAAAAAAGGTGATTTTTCTGGTTCACTGTACCCTTAATTTACTGACCAAAGCAGTGTACCCTTTTTCTTCATTTGTATATTAGGCTGCAAACATCAATAGTATTAAATTGAAAAAAAAAACATTTAATTTATGATTATTATCAAATGCTGCGTTAATGAGCTGTGAATCTCATAACTGAATGATTTTTGTTTTGATATGACGAGAAGTATTTATTTTTGAAGAGTATAAGAGTAAACAAATTGTGTATTCTCTTAAAAAGTCATTTTTTATTCACAATACAATTATTTAACATTTCAACTACAAAAATATTGATGTAATCTCGTAGAGATGCTGTTTGATGTATGCAAAATCACGGAGCAAGTTTACACACTGGAGATCAGTCCTAGTTCTTTTTTGATCCCGAGTCCGGCGATTTGAAATCGAAACCCGCCCGACATTAAAAAATTTTATGTGATCAGGGACCGAGGCCACTGAAGCTCGACATCGAAAGTACGCAGTAGAAAATTGTTAATAAAAATTTAAATTTTTTCAAATTTTAATCTCCCCCATTTAAAAATATCTTCTTTCGTAGAAATAAGCATCAATCCTAAAATATTCCCTCATGACAACGTTTTGTGATTTTCATGTCCCTGAAAATCTGTTCTAAATAGCAATTTTGTTAGTTATGATCAACCAATGGTATAAATCTGAGAAACTCACAATTCTTATTATTTTAATATATTCTTGTACAACTATGGCAGAAAGACACGAGTTCTGATTCCCAGTAACTCTGGGAAAAGACTTCAAACAGAAAAAGAGGAAAGACGATGGATATTCCACGGCTTCTTTATGTTACTAACACTGACAGTACAAAGGCTTCAGAATCAAATAGAATATTTCTCTTTATATCCTCTCAATAACAATTCAATTCCCTCTCAAAGTGATTTTTTAAAGGATTATAAAATACTTTAAGAAACCTAGACTACATTGTTATTTCTCAAATAGCATTTCTTTTCTTTTTTCAATTTGTGAATAAATAAAATTTTCACTTTGAGCCAGAACCCGAAGACTGATATAAAAATCGAGCTCGAGCCATTGTCAGGTTGATTCGGGCTCACGGGCAGCTAAGCCAGTCTCATCTCTAGTACATTATGCGGACTGCAACTTAAGTTTCTTTAGTCTGATTGTTTAGTAAAAATTAAATTTACTCATGCGAAGCAGTCGTGCCTGTTTGAATAATGCTTACACTCATTTACATTCTGTTTGAAATAAAAATGCGTTTATTACACAACGTTAAGGTTTCACTATAGATTTTCCCGTGTATACTTGCCACGACGTAGTACCTTAATTGGAATACATAACTCATATCTTTCATATAAAACTGCTTTCACTTACCCATCATACGTATAGGGTAAATCTTGTAATCATTTTGAAAATCGAAAAAAAAATTTGACGGATTTACACATTTTAGACACTGATGATTCCGAAAAACATATTTTTAGAAAAAAAAAAAATTCCGTCCGTCTGCTTGCATGTGTGTCTGTGTGTGTGTGTGTGTGTGTGTGTCTGTAAACGCTCTATTTTCCGAACAAATTGAGATAGAGACTTGAAATTTGGTATATACTTAGTATGTAACAATGGAAAGAAGCTTAATAAATTTCAGTAACCTCGATTATCCGAAACTATTTTTTTCGGACTCTTGAAGTATTCGTTCTGATAAAAGGTATATAAAAATTTTCGAAATTGTTTTTTTTTAAGGCGTGAATATAAAAGACAATAAAAAAATACAAATTTTGCATTACGAATAAAGTCGATCGGATAATGAGTTGCCAAGATATTAGTAATCACATTTTCCACTCTCTTTGATTTTTCATGACCCTGTATTTCATTCAAATTTCAATTAAAAGATATATTTTAATTAGTAAAGAGACGCTTAATCCGACGCAGTAAGCTGTTAGTTAATAGGATTATCACTTTTAGAGTTATAAGGGTGTTTCTTTTACGCAATTCAGTAATACAGCATTTAAAGCGAGGCTAACGAAAAAAAAAGGCTACCGCGGTGCTTTACGTATATCTTTTTTTACAGACCGTGGCAGTCACGTGATGCTCGAATTCACCAATGCAGGTGTACGAAAAGAGCATCACGTCACTCTGGCGGTCTGTAAAAAAAGGTAAGTGGAATGCACCGCGGTAGCCTGTCTTTTTCGTTAGCCTCGATTTAAAGTTTATGACGTCATCAAGCCACAATTTTATTCGAATTGCAATGCATTTTACAAATAGTTTACACATGTTTTATTTTCATGTTTTATATTATGCATATCCATGATGGGTAAGTATTACGGTGACCCCCCCCCCTCCCAAACGACTAGTTTTATGTAGTTTTTGGGCAATCTAAAAATATATAAAAAGGGAAATAATTTCGAATTGTCCATTTAAAATGATTTTATCTTGTATTCTATACGCTGAGAAATATATTCTATAACTCGAGTTGGATTTTGGGAGGTTTCTTAATATCAACTTATTGATTCCATTGGGCCTTTATGAGCGATATATAAACGCGAAACACATTTTTTAGTTATCCAGACTAATAAAATTGTCTGGAAAATTTAATCGATAATCTCCAACAACCTCTTTCAAAAGTGAAACTTTTTCTCGTGTAATCTCTGAAATTTCTTTGTTCTGATAAAAAGTTCAATAAAATTGTCCAATTAAAAGTAATTAAGTCAAATTTATCTTCAAACGAAACAGAATATACCTGTTCTTAATTGTACTAATGTTCGAGAGGAAAAATTTGATTGTTTATAAATCCAAAAAAATTGTCTCATCATTGTATTATTTTGTATCTATTTCCTGTTTTATAAACTTATATGCAGTTTTAAATGCATAAAAAATAGTTTTTAAAAGAATGTACTGAATATAAAATATAAAGACTATTTATCTAAAACATATTATAATTGTTTTATACCTTCATAACGTAAACATAAATCTTCCGAACGATACCATACACGATAGATTAAAATATTTTTTTAAAGTAATTTAATTAATATCTCGGCTAATTACAGACGAAAAATCATTAATCATCATCTCGAAAATCATTATTAAATAGCCTTAGATGATTCTGCGTCGATAGATACCTTGAGTGCCCGCTAACTCCACCACTGAACGCCCGAAAAGTAAAGTTTGAGTGTAACAGAAAAATTCGTTTTTCTCAAGAACTATGTTACCTAGGAAAATCGCTATAGTTTTCCTGCAAGGTTTAAATAAACTCCCACTATCCCTAATTTTTTCATAATTTTAGTTTCAGTAGATTCGGAAATAGAAGGGGGGGGGGACATATTTTTGCAGTGCATTTTCGACGATATCTCTGAAAATATAATACCTAAAATTAAAACAAATATATTTTTGAGTTCGATATGACGAGATCTTTCATACGATATAGAACGAGAAAACTTTTTATTCAAGTAACTTAATTAGCCCCCTAAATTTTTCCTAAACATATTTGTGAATGGCTAATAATCTATACAAATATGTGGATAAAAAGGCTCTATAACTTTTCTAAATTTAAACTTTCCACGTCCCATAGTTTTAGTAATAAAAAAAGAACTGTGACAGACGAGCGGACAGACAGAGATCTTATAATGGTTCCGTTTTTACTTTTTAAGTACGGAATCCTAAATAGGAATTAAAAAAAAAAAACTCTGCGTGCATCAATTTTGCTGTTTAGTTTGAAATGCAGTTTAACCCCGATGTCGTTTCTCGGAAGAAGTGAATAAAAAAAGTTCGTAATAAAGAAACTATATATTAATTTTTCTTTTAGTCCTTTATGTCCTAAATTATGAGTAAAGAAATTGCACCACCCCAAAAATTTTCTTCCTTCATATTTCAACATATATTAGAAAATTTATCCACTTATATTTACACTGCAAAAAAAAATTGTTGATTTTACAGTATAATACTGGCACCCCAGCTTAAAGTAATATACCGTAAAATTAACAGTAGTAAACAGTAAAATAAGCAGTAATATGCTGCCGCGCATGAATTTCTCACACTGCAAAAGAAGAAAATGCAGAACCTGTTCTTGACATAGAAGAAGAATTTACAAAATTGTTTGTGTAACCTCGTATCACTTCACAATTCTGGAAATCTTTCTTTTATCTTCAGAAATTTTTAGGAGAAGAATAAACGTGAAAACTCTGAAACTAATAAATTCCAGAAATTAACATAAACTATTTTTCCGAAATTTATGAATAGCGAAGATCCCTCTCCCCTTTTTTTCAGAAAATCCCGAAATCTAATATTATTATTTTTTTTTTGGCCTTTTTCCAGATAATTTCTAAAGATACAGGAAAAGTTTCTGGCACTGTGGATAATAATGTTTTTTTTTTGTATTTAAGTAATTTTTCCTGCTATGTCAATTTATGATGTCATTTTACTTACCCATCATACGTAGTATAGGGTAAGTCTTGTAATCGTTTTGAAAATCGATTTTTTTTTTTTGACGGATTTACATGTTTCAGACACTGGAGATTCCGAAAAACATATTTTTATGAAAAAAATTTGCTGTCCGTCTGTCTTGTGTGTCTGTGTGTGTGTGTCTGTAAACGCTCTATCTCCCGAACAAATTGAGATAAAAGACTTGAAATTTGGTATGTACTTAGTATGTAACAATGGGAAAAAGCTTAATGAATTTCAGTAACCTCGATTATCCGGAACTATTTTTTTCGGACTCTCGAAATATTCGTTCTGATAAAAGGCAGATAAAAATTTTCGAAATTGTTTATTTTAAGGAGTGAATATAAAAGAAAATAAAAAACATAAAATTTTGCATAAAGAATGAAATCGATCTGAAAATAAGTTGCCGAGATATTTGTAATCGTATTTTTCACACTCTTCGATTTTTCATGACCTTGTATTTCATTCAAATTTCAATTCAAAGATATATTTTAATTGGAAATGAGACGCTTAATCCGAAGCAGTAAACCATTAGTTAATAGGATTATCAATTTTGGAGTTATAAGGATGTTTCTTTAAACAATTCAGCAACAGAGCATTTAAAGTTTAGGACGTCATCAAGTCACGATTTTATTGGAATTTCAATGCATTTTATAAATAGTTTACACATGTTTTATTTTCATATTGTATATTATTCATATATATCCATGATGGGTAAGTATTACGGTGGCCCCCAACGACTAGTTTCACTTGTACTGATAAATTTTAAAGAAAATAAATGCAAAATTAGGTTAAAAATACCATGCATCTCACAAATACTGCACTCCAGATGCTGCGACTGATAAAGTTTTAAAAATAAATTTCGCCTTAAGTCTCCTGAACTGTTTTTCTCGCCCGTGATCCTAAAAGTCTTCAACAAGGCTCAACAAACAGTGAATAATCGTGTTGTGTTTATCAGCAGCCAACACTTAGGCATGTGGATTCGTGACTTTGAATTATATGAAAGAGAAAAAAAAAATGTTTTTCAAGTTAAACGATTGTAATTTTCTTAAATAGCTACGCACGAAGAAAAGAAGGAATTATTTTTCAAGTGTCCTAATATAAATTAGATGTGAGCAACAGTTTTCCTTTTCAGATTGTTAAATGCGTGAAGAATAAAATACAGTCGAACCTCTACATCTTAAATCTCTGGAACAGAAGGAAAAAGTATGCAGATGTAACGTTTTCGTGATATTCAAGTCTACTATTAAGATGGACAAGATAGGATATTAAGGGGACTTCTAAAAAATTCGATTATAGAAAATCGATTTTTCTTTATTTGGAGAATTATGAAACTAGATGCTCAAGTTTATTTGATGCAAAAATAATTTTTGAATTCTGCTGCTTCTTCCCTGAGCTATAAGCTTTAATATTTGTAAAAATTCTATACATTTATACATTTTTTCTTCTTTATTAAAATGCAATTATCTCAAAATTGAAAAATTCGCACATCTCTAAGATTTGAAACGTTCTATGCGCATTCCCTATTATCAGATTCTTTTGAAGTTTATACTGCGTATCTTATATAAAAATAATAATAATAATATCTGTAAATATGGAATTGAAAATATGGAATTTTAAAATCGGAAGATTCATTTTGAATAACCCTGTATATTTGATAGTTTTCTTTTTAGAAATAATTTTAAAAACGTTAGTCTCAGGGACGCTACACAAAAACACATGGTGGGAAAAACATGAGAAAAATTTGAAAAAAAAAAAAACTTTTAAAATTCAGCATTTGTATAACATGTTGTTAAAATAATGAAACAAGCTACTCTTCCTCATGATGCACCGATTTCGGTAAATCCTGAAAACGCGCCTTTCCACATTTAGTACCGGAAAGCCCTCAAAATTCATAGAATTCAAAATATAGTACACCCAGAAAAAGTTTTGTTGAATCAACAAAAATTTGGTTGACCCAACAAAACTTTTCGTTTAAATATGGGTCAATGGAAATTTTCTTTGTATCAACAAAAAAAATATTGTTGACTTTGTTTGCAATTCCAAAAAAAAAAAAAAAAAAAATGTATCGACATCAAAAAAATGTTTTGTTAATTCAAGTAAAATGGTTCAATTTTATTTGAATTAACAAAATTCTTTTTGTTACATAGATACATGCTATGTGCTATTTTAACAATCTTTTTTCTTTTTTCAACAAAATATATTTTGTTTGTTTAAATAATAAAATATGTTATATTATGAAATTGTTTTGTTTATACTACAAAAACTGTTGTTAAATGAACCAATCTAAACATGCAATTTTAACTATTTTTTAATTCATTTTCAGCTGTGAATTATGCCTATAAACCTTGAATAATAACAAGTGAATTGTTATCCTCCTTTTTTTCAAGCGCAAACCGACAAAGTGAAAATTGCCCAAGCCGGTTGTCGACCCCGGGTCCTCAGAACAGCGCTCTGAGGCTCTACCACTGAGCTACAAGGAACGATGTCTAAGCTTGGCATTTCTCACTCTTCTATATGTCGGAACGGCTGCAACCGCAGCACAAGATGGAAATGTCATCAGTAGCCCGCAAATTTCTGAGGCAAACATGAGACGACAATACAAAGCCCAGCATACGGCAACAAATAGTTAATTTTTAATTCATTTTCAGCAGTGAATTATGCCTGCAAAAAGCAGGATAAAAATTCACTGGTTATTATTCAAAAATTACAGGCGTAATTCACTGCTGAAAATGAGATAGAGCTATTGCAGAAATCGCTAAAAATGCAACATAGCAGCGCAACCTGTTGCGCGATTTACACCAAAAACTAATCAGCAACAATTTATATCAGGAAGTAACTCAATATAAAGTTTTATTAAATTCCGGGCATTAGTTCTTGAGATAGAGCGGCCACAAAATTTTTGTCACATACAGACACATAGATTCATTAACAGTCATTTTCAAAAAACAGTCAAATCGTGTTCAGAACATTCTAAAATCCGTCGGAAACCGGCAGTCGAAAATTTTCATGATTCCAATACTTTCTTCTTGTAAAGATAGGAGAAAGTAATAAATGAGACAGGGGGATTTTTAAAACTACCTTGGTCCGTCCCAATGAAAAAAAGTTTTAATTATCCAAAAATTATGTTAATATTTCAATTATATAGCTATATAAGTCAAATAAACCGAGTTACGTGAGAGAGTTTTGGCTACTAAACAACAATTTAAATTTTGCTGGAATTACAAAATTATTGTAAAATTAAAAAAACAGATTTTGTTAATTCAAGTAAAATTGGTGAAATTTTGTTAACATTTTGTAAGGCGTGTTAACAATATTTTTTTTGTTCAAGCAACAAAACCAATTTTTTTACTTCAACTAAAAATTTTGCTAAAACAACCAAAATGTACTCAACAAAACATGTTTTGTTGTTTTAATCAATTCCTTTTTCTGGGTGTAACTCGGTTAGTTTTGGCTGTAGAAGAATGGAATTTTTACTTTTTTACTTGTTAGAGGATGGGGAAAGTTTTTTTTCTAAATATAACTTATAGCTCTTAAAATATAATTTAAAAAAATTAAAATTTATATTTTCAGCATAAACAAAAGTAACTATTTTGAAGCAAATGGCAACTTAACTTGACGGAGGACAACATTTGAAACATTTTTTTCAATTGGAACCATATCTCTGAGATTTATGCTTTACACTGCAAAAAAAAAAAAAAAAAAAAAAAAAAAAAAAAAAAAAATTGTTGATTTTACAGTATAATTCTACAGTACAGGCATTTTACAGTACAGGCATTTTACAGTACAGACATTTTACAGTACAGGGATTCTAGCTGCCAGTATTATACTGTAAAATTCACAGTAATAAAAAGTAAAATAAGCAGTAATACGCTGCCGCGCATGCGCGTGAGCGTATTACTGCTATTATAGCGTATTACTGCTATTACAGCGCATTACAGCGTATTGTTACGCAAGAGATGACTTTCTTACTTATGAACCCATTTGGATGTGACTGCGTATGTGTATAGGACATACCAAGGTCTCGACCGAGTTCGTTGACCAGCTTCATCCGCCATCTTGTTTCAAAATGGCGGCCAGTTAAAAAAATTTTAATTTTTAAAATTCAAAAAGATGTACAAAAAAATTATAAATTGGATAAAATGTTTTTGTAAAGTATTAGAACGTAATACGGGGATTCTGGAAAATTTTTTGTTTTGGCTATATCTTAAAAAATGGCTGAGATGTGGCAGTTTGAAATTCTAGGGTAACTGAAATTTTGAAACAATCTGATTTTTGTTGTACTGTAACTCTCGTATTTATGAACCAATATATCAATGTGACTAGTCACGTGTACAGGACATGCCAAGGTCTCGACCGAGTTCGTTGGCCAGCTTCATGCGCCATCTTCTTTCAAAATGGCGGCAAGTTCAATTTTTTTAATGCTTTTAAAAATTCCAAAAGGTGCATAAAAAATTATAAATTAAAAAAGTTGTTTCCGTTAAGTGTTAGATCGTGATACATGGATTCCGGAACATTTTTTGTTTTGGCTTTATCTTAGAAAATGGCAGAGATATGGCAATTTAAAATTCTAGGGTGGCTGACATTTTGAAACAGTCTTATTTTTGTTATGCTGTAATTCTTATGCTGAAATTTGCATTCAAATTCAGTATTAACGAAAACCGGGATTGAATTTTCTATAATCGAGTTCCAAGCAATTTAGCTTCGGGTGTTTGAACAAAATGAGTTGAATTTTTATAAACATGGACTATGAAAGCTACCTTTTCCTTCCGGTACAGGCTGGAAGGACTTTATTTTATAGAATAATGAAGTCTGAAGGTTTAAGTGCTCGTTTTACGCCGGGATATAGGGTGTATATATATATACATATATATATATATCATAAATGAGAAAGATGAATATAAACGCAATATAATTATTGGATAGTTTCAAAAATGTAATTTTACTTATACGAGGTACGACCCGAAAATTCGGGGACTGCGGCTATTCCAGACGACGAAAGCAAGTACCTAAAGTTAAACCACTTGAAATGGATTCTCCCAACCCTCTCCTACCTGGTTAGGTTGGCTTAGCCCATGTCATGTGACCGAACCTCACGCACAGCTGTTATCTTCCGAAGTTAGTTACCTTTGCTCCGCGACGTAAGAAAGATGGCTTTTTCTTGAACAGTGCTGCAACATTAAATTCCGTCAACGCTAAGGTTAAACAGCAATGGAGACTTTGAAAATGCTAAGAAAGGTGTACGGTGATTCTATCATAGTGAGATCCAAGGTTTACGAATGGCATTGGCGTTTTAAAGAGGGCTGAGAATCCATCGAAAACGATGAACGCGTCGGACGACCTTCGACTTCACGGAACGCGGAAAATGTTGCGTTGGTGTCTCAATGCGTTTGAAAAGATCGTCGCCAAACACTAGCACAAATCGCTGAGGCTACACACTCATTGAAGGCAAGTTGGTAGCGCATTCTAACGGAAGATCTTAACATGCACCTAGTGTCCCAGCACATTGTCCCTCAATTGTTGACAACTGAACTAAAGGAGAAACAAGTGACAATTTCTGGTGATTTAATTGACAAGGACCCAGGTTTTTTCAACCACATCATTACAGGAGGTTCAAACGTGGTGTTATTTGTTTGACATCCAATCGAAGCGTGCGTCCTCAACATGGAAGTCGCCCGGCTCACCGCAATTGAAAAAAATCCGACAAGTTCGGAGCAAAGGGAAAGAAGTGATGGAGGTATTTTTTGATTCGCAAGGAATTGTGCATTCATAATTTATTCCCGAAGGTCCAACAGTTCACAAGGAGCATCATTTATGCATTTTACGTCGTTTGAGGGAATTCATTCGTCGTAAACGGCCTCAGTTCTGTCACAGTGGCGACTGATACCTTCTGCAAGATAATGCACCAGCACATCGATCCCAATGGGTAAAACTCGCACTCATGTGCTTCCACATCCCCCTTATTCAGCGGATTTAGTCCCGTGTGACTTTTACGTCTTCCCATCAATTAAAAAACATTTACAGGGACGCCGATTTGTGTCATCAGATGAGGTGAAAGCAGCATCGCAGGAGGCCTTACGGGAGGTTGCAAAAAATGGCTTCCAGCAGTGCTTCCAAAAGTTATACAAACGCTGGCACAAGTGTATCATCGCCAAAGTGACTAGTTTGAAAGTGGATGTGCTTAGGTGCTGTGAACTATTCAGAATAAGGTTTTTTACACCTTGTCCCCGAACTTTTGGATCATACCTCGTATGTGTGTGTGTGTGTGTGTTTGTACGCATTTACTTTTAGATCACAAACCCATGATATAGCACATTGGTTTAATATGCGACTTATTTTCGTTTTTATATCTTCGAACACTTAGAGAGCGACCCAATCTGTCTATGTGAACATACAAAAGATCATTTATATGGAAATATTAAGACAAATTGTTATTTTTGTTTCGAAAAATGTCTCAAAAGAGATGAATGAAGAATTTAGTGGCATTAATAATACGCGTTTTCCCTAAACTGCATAAAACTTGCTAGATGTTATTTATGAAAGCATTAGGCACATTTCTTTTTATCCCGATAGACCAAAATATGACAAATATGCAATGGAAAAATCATCAAGCCGAGAAAAAATGGAAAGGAATCTACATATAGATTTTTCTTCGGGATATTATACATTGTTCTTTCTATATGACGGACTTATGCGTTATATGTATAAATGTATAAATGCTGCTGAAAATGTGAAATTGGTTTGATGAATGAATGAATAATTATGCATTGTAGATAAAATTATGGTATATTTTCTTCTTTGTTCTTGGGGAATTCAGTATTAAATGAGTTTTGTTTGAATTTCTTCATAACAATTCCTAAAACTTAACAAATATTAAAAAGAAATCATTGGAAATACAAGGGGAAAACAATCATCATGGCATACATTATGAAACATTTTCCAACACTATCGGAATAGTGTTAAGAAATTTCAGTTTTGTTCAAACAATGAAGTGACACATCTAAATCAACATTAAAAAAAGCACAACGCAGTTAACAATTCATTTACAGTAATAGCTGTCCATAGCCGGAAATTTATGCCATTCTTTCGTACAGCTTTGTATATGATCTGCACACCTCGTAATACACTACAAATAAGTTAAGTTTTAAAATGCATATCACAGCTGAAAACGCATATCTAGCAGTTGTGGCTCATAGTCAGTCCAGTTACCAAATTCCTTTGAGTGTCTCTATATATAAAATATAATTTCTATATTCTCAACAATCTATGGAAAACATGTAGTGCACCTAGTCAAAAAGTTAAACATCATCACTGTAAAAAATTTTGGGAACGTTTCAGGAAATTATCCTGTAACATTTCGCATGTTTTACCGGAATTTCGAATTTTTTTATGTCCCACGTCAATTACGACAATAATTCGTGTAATATTTTTGAGAGGTTTCAACATTTCCGTAAACTACATTCTGCACATGCGTGCTTCAAGTTTTATGTTTTATGTGCCATTAGCCATTTTGATAACTAAAGAAGAAAAACAACTGCCTATGTACTTAGAGACGAATGCAATCTGAACAAATGCCATTCTTTGTTTGGATATCAACCAATAAAGTAAGTAGCCAATTTAAATCTTTTTATACTTCCTTATTTAAATTTTCATTTTATCTGTGAAACGAAACTTTAAAATTTAATTGCTTAAACAAGACACGATTGTATAAAAAAAGTATATCGATTATTTAAAATTGGAATGTTTCACTACTTTGTTGTGAAACGTAACAACAAAAAGCCGTGGCATCTTAATGCCACCACTTTTTTCGGGAACCTTCCGGAAATTTTTTTACAGTGATTAAATTACACTGCTAAAGATTTTTCTCCAGAGATCTTAATGTAATGGAATTATTTTGTGCGTTCCTGTAAACGAACTATAATTGCTTCTTACCCGATACTCTATAGAAAACATAAAACTATCCCCTCAGTGAAGCATTTCAATTTCATTATGTTTGAAACAGTATAACATCATTAAAATGCACTAAAAACAGTTTTTCCACGTTGATATAACGGAATGCTTTTGAACACTTTTGATACTTTATGCTTGATACTTTTGAGTGTCCCTGTAAATTAACCATTAATGGTGCTCACTTCATTTTCAATTCCAATGTCCATGGTAAACCTTAATAACATCTATCAATCACATTGCAATCCGAGTATATTTATGCGAATTAGAGAACTGTCAGACATCCAGACAGACCGATGGCCAGACAAATCGAATTCATACACACTTTCAACTACGTTAGAAAGTGTTAAAGATGAGTTGAAATAGCAAGACAAATTCAACATTGATGTAATGTTTTATAATTTAGAAAATGCGTTACGTCGTAACATACAGAATTACAAAATCTTGCAAAATTATAGGCTTCTTAATTTCAATATTTAAGTTTTACATTAAACAAATTATAAAAATACTTTGAAAGCTTTATCAACCACTAGATATTCGGCGGAGGGTGGTTTTGGAGTCTGGCCGTCATAATAGGTGAAAATAAACAGATTTTTTCCATAATTGCTTCCCTCCGAAAGGCTGCAATAGGTAGATTCTTACTTTTTGTAATGGAAGCTATACTTAAACACACCATAAACAAGTCATAACTTGTCATTGCGAATTGCCAATCTGCACATTGCTGTTTTATTCCGGTTTAAGTGGAGTTGAAGAGTATCTGTCGTTGATAATTCTTGGTAAATAACTGCATTAAAGTGTTTATAATAATTTTAAGTATATATTGTAAGGTTACTTGCGTAATATTTACCAATACATTAGTGATATTCGTAATGGATACAAAAAGAAAAATATTGAAAAAATTAAAAATTAACTTTTTTGTGGCTGTTGATTGAAAAGACTGAAATCCGTGAATCCTAGATGGGAGACAAATCCTGACGCTGTTCGGTATCTGATTAATAAATGAAGAGAAAATTGTGCGCACACCAGCGTGCACAAATGCTAATGAAACCATTAAGAGCCTACGCTAGTCACGCGAAGAAACGCTCCAGCTAATGTTAATTCTATGGGAAGGTTATCGCGCGATTTCTCGCTCGCATTTTAATATTTTTAAATGATTCTTTTTGCATAGGATAGCTGAGGTCGATCTCTAACGTTGTTAGTTTTTACTTTTTCGATTTTGGTTCCAGTTTTCTTATATAAAGGTACTTTCACTTTCAGAACCGGTTCCAACCGGTTCCAAAATTGAAAATGTTCACTTATAAAAAAAAACTGCAACCAAAATCAAAAAAGTAAAAACTAACAACGTTAGAGATCGACCTCAGCTATCCTATGCAAAAAGAATCATTTAAAAATATTAAAATGCGAGCGAGAAATCGCGCGATAACCTTCCCATAGACTTAACATTAGCTGGAGCGTTTCTTCGCGTGACTAGCGTAGGCTCTTAATAATGTACATGAAGAATGATAAAGAAACCATATTACTTAGCCGTTGCTGTCATTGATGAATTCAAAAGTTTTTATCAGTGAGGGAATTTTTCAGCGGGAGGGTAGTATGGAATATCGGGAGGGGAATTTGCGCTTTTAGACCTTTATCATTAAAATCAAATTATAGACCATTATTGACCATTATAGACCACATACAAAATTTCGAATCTTTTGGGGTGAATTCATTTTGGTGTTTTTGGAGGAAGAACCCCCGAATTCATCACTAATTGTAAAAAGGGTGTAGTATTTGAACGTATTTTTTAAGGAAAGACGTTATTATGTCATGCGATGAGAAACTAAATTAAATTGAGGAAGCACAAACAATACATTTACATAACTCAAAAACCATTTGCGTCAAATGATTTAAAAGTAAATTCATGAAATGCTTTGAACAAAAAAAAAGAAAGATCGGCAATATTTTCTTTAATTATTTTAATGTTTGTTATCCGCAAATCCGAATAAATTAATATTATGTTTTCATTAATTTTAGAGCCGCAGAACTTTTAACCAGATGAAAAAAAAAGCAGAAGAATGGAAGCTATAACAAATAATCAAATAACAAATAAAAATAAAAGTGCCCAGTTAAGCTGATGGCATTGAGCTCACAGGCTATTCACACTAATTGTATATTATACTCTTATTTCAAAGAATAATGCCCCTCGAAAAATAAAGAAATCGACAATAACTTAAGGGAGGGATTAGCCCCCCGTACCCCCCTCTTTATACTTAACCAATGAACATCTAAAAGTAATCAAAGAAGCGTCTTATCACAATGAATCTATATACGAAATCTGAAGCAAATCGGATGATTCTGCATGAATAAATAGTTTTGGGGGTTCATTGGTTAAGTATAAAGGGAAGAACTGAGGCTAATCCCCCCCCCCCCTTAATTTAGATAAATGGGTTTTTCATGGTTTTACAGACACGAATTATTTTTCAATGCCAGAGAATGCTGGAACTTGCTTTGCGGATGATTACCTCCGCATTTTTACAGTTGCCATTCACAGACTAATAAATCAGTTGCTTTTACTTCAATGGAATGAAATATTGGACAGACAATCACATTTCAACTGAAAATATCGCAAAATATATACATACTAGCAAGCTACGCTGGTCAATTTCTCTTAACGCACCTTTATCAAATGAAATATTGATCTTGAATTTGACCTTGTGTTTTAAAACCATATGGATCTTTACTTGAAATGTCTTTCTGCATTTCTTAAAACGATAAGAACGCCATTGCGTTATTCCATTTTTAATATGTCAGACAAAATTTAGGCTGTTAAGGACAAACTCTTTTAGTTGATAATTTATAGTAAGGATATGGTAAAGAACGATAAAACGATATGATATACTATAACCATCCTTGAAAACTCATCTAACTAACTGTGAAGCTTCCGTCAAAATCCATTCGGTAGAACATTTTTAAAAGGCTAAGCTTTCATAATCGTGTTCATATGATTATAAAACTTTCCGTCATAATTATATAACTAAGCAAAGTAGAACAATATGCGATATAACACATGGGCTGATAAGTTCCCGGTCTAATAAAGAAAACACAACTTTTTAACAAAACTTTATAACTTTATGACTTTATGACTTTATAACTTTAATAAATAACATAACTTTAATAATAAATAATAATAATTTAATAATAATAATAATAATTTAAAAATAATACATTTTATAATAATAATTTAATAATAATAATTTAATAATAATAATTTTAAAAATAATTTAATAATAATAATTTTATAATAATAATTTAATAAATGATTAATAATAATAATTTAAAAATAAATAACATAATTTTATAACGAAAAAGCTCCAAACAGTGCTCAGAACTCGTTGTTGTTTTTGGTCAAAAGTCAACACGCGGCCACTTTGACAACAGCTTTTTCATAGACAAATGTTCATTCAAAATAAAACCTACACGTTACTTGGATATCTTCAGAGTCTGAGCAACTTCCATCTCCCTGAGCCATCTCCTGCAACTTCACTTTACGGTTCCCCAAAACGATTTTGTGGACTTTTTTTAAGTTTTCTGGAGTAACCACCTCTTTTGCGTGGTGCGTCACTGGTGTCCGTACGACCACGTTTAAATTCAGCAAACCAGTCAATAATGGTTGATTTACCTGGTGCAGTGTCCGGATAATGCTTATCTAGCCAAGCTTTTGTTTGAACGGTATTTGTTCCTTATCAAATAACAATTCTTGAAATTCTTGTTATCCATTTTTTTGTTTATCAACAAAGTCGTTCAACTAAAACCACTCTAACGTTTTATCCATACGGCGAATCGTCATGGCATTTTTTCTACTACCTTTTAAAGGTTAGTATTTACTAAAAAACATTGGTTCGGCGATTGCAACGCCATCTGTGTGCCAGACCGAGAACTTATCAGCCCATGTGTTACTAAAACCATCTCTGATAAATTATATAACTAACAGTGCAAGTCCTGCCAAAATCTATTCCGCAAGGTTAATAAACATTTCCTTTTTACGATTCAAAAAATAGTAAATTTAAATGTTTTGCAGGCTTACGATTAAATAATTTAAAAAAAAGAGAGAAAGAGAGAGATTCGAGTTGAATAATTAAAAAAAAAGAGAGATTCGAGTTGAATAAATAGGGAGTCACGGTGCTTGGCACAGTTTGAAATAAAAATTATTTGCACATTCAGGGTTGAAATAAATGGCGCATTAGCATACATTTTGGCATGATGTTGGTATAACGGAAATGTACCAAAAAGTATCCAAAAAACTTCGTTCCATATAAGGCCAATTCTCTGTAGACTGTATTATGGAATAGGTCAGCTTTAAAAAAAAAAAAAAAAAAAAAAAAAAAAATTTAATAATTGCGTTATTTTATTGTGTCTATGGGGAAAAATAATTTCCGTTGGTTTTTAATGAAGTTACAATACTTCAAATATAATGAAATTGATATGCCTCACTGAGGTGGATTAAAATATGCTATTTGTTGAGAATTAAATAACAGAATAGTAAGGCTACTATAATTTGTGACTCGTGCTATAGCCAGTATACACGTCAGGACACATTGCCGTTATCATTATCTTTTTACACGTGAAGGTTTCGCTATGGTACTTACTTCATTGTGAAATTTGGTAATTTTTATATTTGAGAAACGGCATAATCATTAGGTTTGAAATTTATATCAAGAAAAAAAACAATTTTTTACCTTTTTAACGCAGTTTGTCTAACAATTTTTTGACAAATACTTTTCGAGCAATTAATTTTTTCTTTAACTTGAAATGTTTTATTTTCCGAGATTAATATTTGGCAACGATTAGCGATGAAGCCACCCGTCAGCAACGCGTCGTTTTTTATTAAATTAAAGAAGTTAAAATGTAACTCAGTACTTCAAAAAAAAAATTTTTTTTTCACATTCTTTCTAAATAGGTAAATTTTATGCAGTTTTTTCAAAAGATAATTTTGAGAAAAAATGGTCAATTCGTTTCTGAAATATTATGCGATCAGCCCCATATCCGTTTCGAATGGTCATGTGATGTCCGCTATTATAATACAGGGATCATTCTAGAACATAAAAAAGGGCAGGGCGCACATTACATAATAAGGGCAATTTTGTTGAAAAGGGCACATCATTTCATAAAAAGGGCATTTTTGTAATAAGTGCACATATCCCAATATACTGATGGGGAGAAAAGTCTGGCAACGGCAACAACTTAAAGTATTGCTTAATTTAAAAAATCCAATAACATTTCTAATTTCCATAACTTTTCCTACGATATTCAAAAACCTCTCTCGCTTTTATTCAAAATATAACTTTTTCCCGGTTTTAGCAAAACTGGTTTTGAAAAAGCTACAAAAGAAAAGTTCTAAAGCTACCTCTCAAATTTTTTATAGAACTTATGTTAGTTATCATGTGGTCAAAGGCCAGAATGCCTGATCTAATACTATATTTCACTAGAGAAGGTGAAATTAATCAATGACCCTTAATTACCCTTTATGTCTTGTTAAATGGGGAAAAATGATAAATGGAAAGATGAATCACTCAAAGTCAAAGATTAGACATACCAGGGCATTTCACAAAGAAATAAAGAGGAGTACTCTCTGAGAAGTACGTACTGTACTAGCATTCTAAAAATAAAAGATAGGCAAAGAATTTTTGAAAGTACAATGCAAACAAGGCAGGATTCTACCGAGGAATAAAAGAAGGGTAGAAATCTACCTAGAAAAAGGGCAAGGAGGGTAGAATTCTACCTGGAAAAAGGGCAAGGAGGGTGGGATTTTATCTAAAAAGGGCATGAGGGTGGGCCACCCCTCTGAAACTCTCTAGAATGATCCCTGTATAATATAGATTTTTGACTTATGCTTTAAAATCTGTCAGCGTATATTGATTGAAAAAAATGACTAATTTCATGAAAACTGTCAATAAATATAAAAGTGTTCTCAATAATTTCATTGAATATTTTAATTCATTTAGCATTTTTCTAACGTTAGTGGTTTTTCTGTTGAAGGTAAATTTAAAAAAATAAAATGTATTAAATCTGAAATTTACAGGAACGGATATTACTTTTGAAATCGCCTCCAAAATCACACCAACTTTTGATGCTTAGTATCTTCGGAACATAGAGATTTTGTGAAAAATTATAGTTATATTCAATTAAAGGTCTAGATTCGAATGCTGATGTCAAAATAGGTAGTTTGTATTGAACATTTTAAAGTTTACTCATCGCTTATTAAGCCCTTCTAAACTTCTTTATTTTAGATATATTGAAATAAGACACAATTACCAGTAGAATAATTTTTTGTATCTCTCTGTGAGAGTTTGACGATTAAAGAAAAATGCCTTTTTTTCATTCGTCGACTGTATAATTTTACTTAGATTATTTGTATATAAGCTACAAACAGCTATGTCAATAAAAGCCAGTAAGCATTTTTCTAGTTTACGAAAAAAAGGGATATCTATTTACCAAAGCCGGCCTTAGAGGGAGGCGAGGTCAGGCGACCATCTGGGGTGCCAAAAACTAGCAGAAAAATAGGCAAAATACTTCATTAAAAATTTAGAAGCTGTTATTTGTAGGGGACGCTGAAAAGATTTCACAGGGCACCGTGGTGACTGAAGCCACCCCTGCCTTTTGGAGACAGTTGTTCCACTAATCATTATATGCGAATTCATATTTAATGCCTTGGAATACATCAAAAAGAATTCTATTCTGTGGTTTTCTCGTTCATACATACAAAATGTTATTTATGACAGACTAATGATAAATGGTGATTTTTGTTCCGAGCGATGTCCCGAAAAATATATACAGACGACTCAATGGCATTTAAGATGCATATTTTTCCGAAACAGAATAAAAGTAGCTAGATATTATTTATACAGACGTTAAAGACATCTCTTTATGCCCTGGTAGATAAAAAAACACAAATATGTCGCGAAAATTCCAAGTCAAGAAATATTAAAAGTTTCTACCCACTTTCTTTCCTTTTTAAAAAACCAACTATTTAATTTAAAATAAAGTTCAAAAGGGCCGATGTAATGTCATAAACACTGTCAAAACTGGCTACTTAAAACGAAGCAAGGTGAACTCATTTTTGAGTATCTTTTGAGCTTATAATAACTCAGAGCTGGACTGCAGCGCGGCACTTACGGGTGCAATGGCGATCTTTGAAGATACCCCTTCATAGATTTCGTGTACCCCTTCATAGATTTCCTGTTACCAGATTTAAAAAATAAAAATCCATTTAAAATAAAATTTCCGTTTCTTCCCCTGAAAATTTCTTGATATAGGGGACCGTCCCTTAGAAAAATTCAATATTGAATTTACTACAACTTAAGTTTTTTTTCTACAATTTATTTTTACAAGGTACTCCTGTATCGTAAGGGGCTTATGGCTACCATTCTGACAAGAATGTTTATCGCGCAGGCTGGCGGGTATCACTGCCATATCAGACTGAAATAATATTGTTGCATGTTTCCCATCATATTATCATTTTATGAGACATCATTTGCCAACCATCATGGGTATAATGGACCATTCATCGTTTTCGTCCATCTGAGGTATGCCTGGTAGCTAAAAGGATGGCAGAACTGCCCCTTAGCTTTTAAGTCCCAACTTTGAAACCACACATACTAATTTTTGTAGCATACCATAATAAATGCAAATAAACCGAGAACACATGTCGCCACATATAGTTTCTTGAGGTAGTACTGTCAACCTAAACTCCATTTACTGTGAAATATCCTACCCGATTCGAACATCCAACTTGAAAAAGAATTAAAACGTATCTCCTCTTGTCTTACAGACAGCGACTTAACTACTAGACAAATCATAAACGGATTCGATATATCCATCTTAAGGTATAATTAGCTACGTTTGAAAAACGCGCTAATCAAACATAATCTGAAAAAATACTTATGAACAAATTAAATAAGTTTTATTCATATAACATATCTAAAATGAAGTAATACGTAATCAACAACGATTCTTAAGCACATATGGTCTCCATATTTCAGCATTTTATATGTACTTTCATGATACAAATGTTCAGGGTGATTATAAAAAAACTATCCCGATATATGCACCATAGCTGTCATACCGTTTACAGAAATTGAATGAAATTTTGGTTTAAAATATTTTGAGGTATGCGCTCAAGAATGATATGAAAAACAACAGTTAAACTCTAACAATTACAGTTACAGTGACAAAACTTCTAAATTTTCAAATGACAACAACTACTTTTTTTATTGAAATGTGATCTTCATAGTGAAAAACCATAAAAAGCTTTGGAACGGTACCTGTAGCACGAAAATCACTGACGAAAGACAGATTAAGAAGAAAAGTGAAAACAACCAATAAAGACAGAGAAGCAAAAGAAAGAAAAACATTTTATTGTATTTCACAAATTTTCCATGTGACCTCCTTCACACACGATGACACATTGAATGCAGCAGATGGTGGATAACAGCACTGAAGCACATGTCTTGGCAACGAATCTGCTGAATCAGACGTCCGATGGCATCTTGCAAATCAGATGCAATTTGTGGATTAAATGGATTTCAGGTATTCCCACAACCAGATGTCCATTGGAGTAAGATAGGGGGACCTTTACGTTCACAGAAACATGAAATGACGGAAGATAACGCCCGTCACCAAATTGTTGTGTTAAGAAACGTTTGAAAGAACATCCCACATGTGGGAGAGCGCCATCTTGCAGCCACACGACGTCAGATAGAGCATTACGTTGTTTCAAATTGGGAATTACGTAATTAGTCAACATTTCTAGATAGCGAGCACGCGTTACCATACACGTTTGTAAGACCTGCTGCAGTAACCTCTTCAAAACACTAAAGACCGAGGATGAAGGGCTTGTTATACCGCACCACACACGGAATCACTTTTTCTTCGTGTAACAGAAGTGCAACCCACCATGGGGATTATTGTCTGCCCAGTGCAGCAGCTCTTCCAATTAACATTACCAGTCAACGAGAAATGGGCCTCGAGAATCGGGACCTCGCATTCCATCCACAGAATGCGCAAAGGCCAGCTGTCATCCTCGTCATACCGGATGAGGAATTCATTCACAAAATCTAGCCATTGTTGCTTATCACCATCTTGCAACAACTGGACACGCTGTAAGCGATACGGAAACATGCGGAGAACAGAGCGCAGAATCTTGCGGACTGTAGAATTCGGCAACTGTAGAACGCGTGAAACACCGCGTGCGCTTGCAAGAGGAACGTGGTTTATCGTCTCATGGATTTCTGCAACACCCTCGACGATAACAGAAGGTTGTCTAGGCCAAGATCGACCGCATATGCAGCCAGTTTCTTGAAATTTGCGTATCAAGTCTCGTCCAGATTTTACAGTACACATACCTCGGCGTAAGCCATGGTTTCTGCGGTAGACACGCAATGCCTCTGCAACATTTTGTCCGTTCAGGTAATAAATCTTTACAATTTCTCCACTTACACTACAATTTCCCCTGTAAGCGGCATGTTGTTCAGAGTACAAGAAAGCAAGATACGCGGCACGCATTTCACAGTGCCTTTTATTTCACATAGTGCGACGACGTCAGTTATAACGGTGTCTTACACCCGCACCAGCAAATTTGTGTACATAGGTCTCTTCTTCTCGTTTCGAAGGAGATTCATTAGGCTGGGATCAAAGTTGAAAACACAATATGAAATGTGACGTCATTAGAAAAGAAAGTCGTGCTCTGGTGAGCACTACCGTTGTTTTTCTCTTTTCGTCTTAGTCTGTCTAGCGACGGTGATTTCCGTACTATAAGTACCGTTCCAACGCTTTTTAGGGTTTTTCACTATAAAAATAGCATTCCAATTAAAATGTAGGTGTTTCCATTTGAAATTTTCGAAATTTTGTCACTGTAACCCTAATTGTGAGAGTTTAACTGCTGTTTTTTTATATGATTCTTGAGCGCATACCTCAAAATACATTAAACCAAAATTTCATTCAGTTTCTGGGAACGGTATGATAGCTAGGGGCTCATATATCGGGATAGTTTTTTTTTATAATCACCCTGTACTTATAAAGAAAATAAGAAGATTCAGGTTTTTATTTTTGAATAGATTTTTTCAAACAGAGTGTGAGATCATAAAGATTTTTCCGCAACTATTTTTAGACACCTTGTGTACAGTCGATTAACAATATTGTAATGTGAGCCATTAAATATTTTTTCCGGTAATATATGAGAAAAATGACAGTTTCTTGCAGTCATTTAATCCTCTAACCTCCATTATATGTGACCTCATTTTCATCTTTTATGTCTTGGAATACATGGCAAGGGATTCTATTCCATGGTACTTTCATGTACACGCACAAAATATTGTTTATGACAACATAATGACAAGCGCTGATTTTAATTCCGAAAGACGTAAATGCACAACTCAATACCATTAATGATGAGGTACAATTTCTCTAAATCGCATAAAACTAGCTAGATATTATTTATATACTCGAGAAATACTCAAGTCAAGAGAAAAGGGGAAATTATTCATTCTCATATTTTCTTTCACGTGTACATTTAATATTAAGTCTGCTCTCTAATCTAAAAGCAGCTACTTTCTGGAACATTTGGGAATTCATTTTTATTCGGAAACTCGTGGGTTTCTTATTCAGAAACTATGTAATCGAATGGTGTTTTTCCTTTTTTGGTAAAGGCGGAGAATCTTTCAGAAAATGCTATCAAAGTTGGCGTTTTGAACCGAATTTCCAGGAAAAAGAGGAAAACTTGTCGTCATGTGGCAACATTCGCTTATAACTTGATAAGTAATTAATTTATTAAAAAATAGAAAGCACCATTCGATTTCAAATCGTTTCAATAGTCTTGCCTGCAGCCGTCATCCTTTCGCATTTAAGAATGAGTCAGAAACTGGGTCAGAAATTTTTGCGTTGTTGAACGGGGTAAAATAATTTTTTGAGAACAGCCTTATAGGTTTCCAATAGGACAAATACATTTGTAAATATAAATGAATAAAGGATCACGAGATGTTTGACAGATACAGGGAAAAAACTTGTTTAATTGCTTCTAGTTTAGTAAAAGAATTATCTAAAAATACACTGGCGTGACAACTTAAAGCACAAGTATAAACATTCATGGAACTTGAATGATTTTACAGCTGAAAACATAGAAATTACACAAGATCTTTATTTTGTCATGACTGCCATATCTTCAAAATGCCGAATATCCTATTTCTGCAAAAAAATACTTTAAATACGAATATATAGGAAATCTTATATGTGATATACAAAAAGTGGGGTGGAAAAAAGTTTGTTGCTTTTTGCAACTTTTTAGAAACAAGTAAATAAACATTTATGAGGCGCGTGGACACCCCTGATCGAAATCGAAGCTTTACAGCTTTACAAGCTTACTGACTTCCTGCCTTTCTCCCAATTAAACGTCCTTTCACACAATCCGCCAACTGTCTTCTCAACAACATGTTCCCCCTTCCACAATCGAAAATATTATCAAATTTGCATATTTCGATATGAAAATAGGAAGCGAAAGTGAATACCATTGGACTGCCCGATAACGCTAATCTTGAACTACCAACCTACCACTTTTCATTGAACTTAAAACTTTGTAAATTAAGATGTTTTAAAGTAAACTGGAAGTGGTTTCCTTATCTTTTTTTTTTAATTATCTAAATTTTAATCTTAAAATGTTTTTACTATGACCTTTCATATTTTCACAGAATGCTTGCATCCTGCATATGGCAAAAAAGAGAAGTGGATTCAAATAATCTTGATGTGTTTGCAGTTCGTTTATTTATATGACTTTAAAATGGAAAAATAAACCGTAAATATTAGTTCATTAGCTCCATAGACAGGAGATCCAGAGATAGGTGCGAAGATTATTTATGACAGTAATTATAATAAGGCATTTAAGGCGATGATTACCATCCAGAAATAGTGATACTCACTGACTGGGACAGTTACCTCGCGTGCCCGTGTTCTGTTCATACATATTACGAGAATTTTCCTTAAATCACACCTCATAGTCGACTGCAATAAGATGTAAAATGTGAAAAATCTTGGAGAGAAATTAAAAGCTCTTACAAGAAAGGTCTCCTTAAAGCGCATACTCAGAAGAATTTGAAAAGAAAAATGCTAATGAAGCTACACATGTATGTAATAAAGGAACAGTGAAATTTAGCTGCTTCATCCTAGTAGAAAATCTGTAAAAAAATAAAATACGTTCGAGTATTTGGCGCAAAAGCACACGATTTGGATAGCACTATTTTTTCTTCGCCAAACGCAAACAATTTTAATGCATTTTAAATTGCTTGTAAAATGATTATTCGAATGCGCAATATTTAATGAATTTAAACTTAAACGATGAAATATTTATTATTTTTTGTATAATATATACAAGCTGCTTGTTGTTGCAGTTATTTATTTTTACCACTGAAAAAATATGTTCTATGTTTTGGAAGCTGCAAATATCTATTTTATGTTATAGCGAAGCTGACATTTAAGTTATGTGTATTATTGAATTATTGAATTTGTATGTTTATTTTCACTTTTAGTTAACAATCGAAATTTTAAAAATGTACTAGATGGAACCCGTCAAAATTTGACGGCAAACAACTTGATAGTACCATAAAAATAAAATTTATAGTTGCTTTAACTTGACAAATTTCATAGTGGGGAACATAATATGATTAAGTAGTTACAGACCTTTCCATTGATATATCACATGAGGGGTGTGTGCAAAATTAACAAAAGTACCCCTTGGGGGGGGGGCAAAGAGGGAGGGATTGACATGGGAGATGCATAATATGATTAAGTGGTCACAGACCTTTCCAATGATATATAACATGAGGTTGTGTGCAAAATTTAGAAAGTACCCCTTGGGGGGGGGGCAAAGTGGGGAGATGGTCACCGGAGATGCATAACATGATTAAGTGGTCACAGACATTTCCAATGATATATAACATGAGGGTTGTGTGCAAAATTTAGAAAGTACACCTTGGGGGTAGGGAAAGAGGAGAGATGGACATCGGAGATGCATAATATGATTAAGCAGTCACGGACCTTTCCAACAATATATGACATGAGGGGTGTCAACAAAATTTAGAAAGTATCCCTTGGGGGGGGCAAAGTGGGGAGATGGACATCGAAGATGCATAATATGATTAAGTGGTCACAGACCTTTCCAATGATATATAATATGAGGGTTGTGTGCAAAATTTAGAAAGTACCCCTTGGGGGAGGGGGGGGGCAAAGTGGGGAGATGGACATCGGAGATGCATAATATGATTAAGCAGTCACGGACCTTTCTAACAATATATGACATGAGGTGTGTCAACAAAATTTAGAATGTATCCCTTGGGAGGGGGGGGGAAGCAAAGTGGGGAGATGAACATCGGAGATGCATAATATGATTAAGTGGTCACAGACCTTTCCAATGATATATAACATGAGGGTTGTGTGCAAAATTTAGAAAGTATCCTTTGAGGGGGGGGGGGGGGCAAAGTGGGGAGATGGACATCTGAGATGCATAATATGATTAAGCAGTCACAGACCTTTCCAACAATATATGACGGTGTCAACAAAATTTAGAAAAGTGCCTCCCTTAGGGGGAGTGAAAGTGGCGGGATGGACCCCGGAGATGCATAACATGAATAAGCGGTCAAGGACTTTTCCAGCGATATATCACATAAGGGGTGTGTGTAAAATTTAGAAAAGTGTCCCACATGGGGGGGGGTGGGGGATGGACCCCAGAGATGCATAACATGAAAAAGAGGTCACAGGCATTTCAACTTGCAACTTTTTTCTCGAAGGGTTTTTGACAATATTAATTTTTTTTTTACCCAAGACAATTTAACGATATTCTTAATTTTTTTGCGCAATTCGTCAAACGTTCATGGAAAAAATCATGAAATTCGCTAATCAATAGTTGATAAATTATAAAATTCAACAATCGATAGCAGTAAAATTGGTCAATTGATAACGGAAAAATCACGAAAGTCATCAAATGGTCTTCCGTAAAAAAATTTTCCTGCACACTGATGTGATGATCAAAAGAGTTTTGAAGTATAGGACAAAATTAGCACTTGCCAAACAGCAAGTAATACTGAAAATTTGACAATGGACTTTATTGCCACCACTGTTCAAACATAATAGTCACACTCACCAATTGCGATAATTGAATGGAAAAAGGTTTTCTTTTCTCTGATGTCGCTCGACAAATTTCGAAACCATTTGGCGAATTTCACGATTTTTTCCCTGAAATTGACGGATGTGATTTTTTTTCTCGAAGCCATTCGACGATATTCGAAAACTTTTCTCCCGAAACCAGTTGATGAATTTTGTGATTTTTCAACAGTCGATTAATGAATTTTGTGATTTTTCCGCTATCGATTGACGAATTTCGCAATTTATCGACTATCGATTAACGAATTTTACGATTTTTTCCATGAACGAACAAATTGCGCACTTTCTTTCCGCTACTGTTTGACACATTAAGCACTTTACAATTCAGCCAATGAGTTGAACTTGACTAACGCAGGCCTTTCGAATGATATATCATATGAGTGGTGTCAGCAAAATTTAGAAAAGTTTCCGCCCCGTGTGGGCGAAACATACTTCCCCCCGCCGCCATAATTTTTGATGCGGACTCATTTTTAAAATTCGTTCACACCCATCCTCTCATCCCGCAAAATGTTGTGAATTTTAAAAACTCCCCTTCCAAATTTTTTTATACCAAAAGCGCTTAGGTCCGTCGTCTGCATGCAGAGTTTTGCACTTACAGACGCCAGACACACCAACACACGCACAGACAGACGTTTACCGACATTAATAGTATAGATGATACTCAGTGCCTACACATTTCACCCTTTATAATTCAGCCAATGAGTTGACAGTTGTTCATTTCCAGAAACGAAACAATAATTCTTTAGGATGAATTTTGTTTGTTTGATACACCGTGGCAGAATGTGTGCAATGCAGCGACGGGCGTCACAAACTTTTTAGGGCTCCTGCAGACTAAAAACATATAATCAATCTTTGCGGGAAAAAAATCTTAGATTTCGTCAAATGATCACGGAAGAAACACTAATTTCATCAAAGGATCATGTAAAACGTAAATTTTGTTAAAAGGCCACAGAAAAACATGATTTATGCAAAAGGCTCACAAAAGATGAGCAAATTTTGTCAAAGAATCGCAAAACAGGAAATTTCACCAAAAAAAACGCGCTTTTTTGCCAAATTTCGTCTAAAAATTGCGGAATAAAATGTATTTTATCAAAAAATCGCTGGAAAACGCAAATTTCGTTAAAGTATCGCGAGAAAAATGCAAATTTCTTCAAAGATCACTGAAAAAAGACGAATTTCATCGAAGGATTGCTGAAAAATCATGAATCTCATCAAAAGGCAGCAGAGAAAATGCGATTATTATCAAAGGATTGCGAAAAATGAAAATTTCGTCTAAGGATCACAGAAAAATGCAAGTTTCGTAAAAGAATCGCAAAAAATAACGCAAATTTCGCGAAAAAATTGCAGAAAAAACACAAATTTCTTCAAATTATCACTGAAAAAAACACGAATTACGTCAAGGATCGCTGAAAAAAAAATGTGAATCTCGACAAAAAAAGATACAGAAAAAAAATGCGAATTTTGTTAAAGGATCACGAAAAAAATGCGAATTTTGTTAAAGGATTGCGCAAAGAATGTGAATTTTTTGAAAGGTTCGTGTGAAAAATGAAACTGTCTTTATTAAAAACAGCACACACACAAACATCTATACAAACCTCAATACACACAAACATATTATTATAGGTATAGTTTTAATCTGAAATAATATACTGAACTAACTTTTGAAAAATCGGGTTAATCCAAATCCAACTTGCAGAAATCTACACTCAGTCTGAAATCGACTCGAACCGTAAAGACAGTTAACCCAACTAGCAACAAAAATAATTATTGCCGAGAGGGCATTTACCCTCTCTCCCTGTGCTGAAACCTTTCAGAAAATTTTCTGTGAATTTCAGATTTTTTCTTTACTCAGAAATGCTGTAGTCATTTTGTCCCCCAATTTTGCCCTTTACAATTCAGCCAATGAGTGGAGGGGGCCAAAGGAGCGTTCCTTATCACAAACATCAGAAACAAAAGATGAGATACATTCGTTCGATGTCGTTGTTGAAAGTTTATGGATTTCTATTATTAAAGTATTTTTTTTCATTTTACCGTATTTATTTTCTTTTTGTGTTGTATGTATTTTGCTACTTTGAATTTTTTTAAACTAACCCTTTTTTTTTTTTTGGAGAGTGAGAGAGAGAGATTTAGTAATTTGGTGACACGAAGTTCCGCAAATTCTTAAAATCCACAAATCGTTTCCAATGTAAACAATGAAATTTACAATTAAGTTGCAAGTGCAAAATTTCAGTTTTTTAAAATTTTCATGTCATTCTGTACACATTTTAATATGTCATTCTGATCATTATACATATTTAGTTATGCATTATTAATTATTTACTTGACCTTTACTTTTAATATTTTAAATATTTCAAACTTACAGCTTTCGAAAAATGAAAAGAAACGCGACAATTACTATTAGGTTAAAAAAAATTAAAGTAGAAAAGTACTTAGGATGTAAAAAGAAGAAAAAAAATACACCAGAATTTATCTCTATTACGAAAGCGGGAGAAATGATTTTCTGTGCTATACAAAAAGATATCCAAATAACTCAATCATGAACATAGAAATAGGTATCGGTTTCTATGTTCATGTGCACTCAATCCAAACTTGAAACTTTTAAAAAGGTCATTGAATGAATGAAATTCATCTTCGACTTTCACATACAGGGAGAAATCCAGAAAACTTGCTGTGTCGCCAATTATGTTTATATTTTATATATATATATATAAAATAATAATTCAGGCACTTTTCCGTTATACGGACACTATTGTCGCCAAACATACATATATTTTGGCATAGTGTCCGTATAACAGAAAAGTACTAAAGTTCATGGTTTAAAATCACAATAAAATATCATGAAATTTATTGATTAGTTGTGGGAAAATATCGGGGAAATAATGTGTTTTTCGTGAATTTTTTGTTTCGTTAACAATGTGGTTAGAGAGCCAGGGAGAAATCCAGAAAACTTGCTGTGTCGCCAATTATGTTTACATTATATATATATATATATATATATATATATATAAATAATAATTCAGGCACTTTTCCGTTATACGGACACCATTGTCGCCAAACATACATACATACATTTACATACATACATACATTTTGGCATAGTGTCCGTATAACAGAAAAGTACTAAAGTTCATGGTTTAAAATCACAATAAAATATCATGAAATTTATTGATTAGTTGTGGGAAAATATCGGGGAAATAATGTGTTTTTCGTGAAATTTTTTGTTTTGTTAACAATGTGGTTAGAGAGCTTTTGTAAGACAATTTATTTGTGTTTAATTGTTAGCATTCATTATAATTTTCAGTGCATTATTAAATTGAAACTTTTGTTTAAAATATGTAAACAAAACAGCAACCAGAAACCTGCAAAATTCTAAAATCTGCATAAACTCCGATTTTAAGCTATGCAGATTTAAGGGTATATATATATATATATATATATATATATATATATATATATATATATATATATATATATATATAGATGCATGCATGTAGTACTTTTAATTATTTGGTAAAAATACTGTGATCGTCACTGAGAAAACCTGAATTTAACCTAAAAGTAATTGTCGAGCGTTTAAGCTGAAATTTCATTTTACGAATACAGTATTTCAAATGTTTTAATAGTTACATTCAGCTGTAAGTTTGAAATATTAAAAGTAAAGGCCAAGTAAATAATTAATAATGCATAACTAAATATGTATAATGATGAGATTTTTTTTCTTGAATTATTCAGTGAAACTCGCCTTATAAATGTACGCAAATAATTCACATAAAAATCTTAAAATAACAAAGTTTTCTTTCGTGTTTAGCTATGCTTAATAACCAAAAAAGCTTGATTAATACAAAAATTATTTGGTAAAAATACTGTGATCGTCGCTGAGAAAACCTGAATTTCACACAGAATTACATATTAAAATGTGTACAGAAGGACATGAAAAGTTTTAAAAACTGAAATTTTACACTTGCATCTTAATAGTTTGTTTACATCGGAAACGATTTGCGGAGTTTCGTGCCACTAAATCTCTCTCTCTCTCAAAAAAGGGGTTAGTTATAAAAAATTCAAAGTAGTAAAATACATACGACATAAAAAGAAAATAAATACGGTAAAATGAAAAAATATCTTAATAAAAGAAATCCATAAAGTTTCAACACCCACATGGAATTGTAATCCAAATACGCTTTTAGAGAGAGGAAAAAGCCTTCACCTCATTGGCTGAAACATACCGGAATCCAAATTGTCTCTGGACAGTAAAAGCCTCTAGCTGATTGGCTGAATGCTCGCGCACGCGTATAAAAGCGATTTTTGCATGGAAAACGAAAAAGCGGGTTAGCTTTAAGTATATGGATGAATCTGAAATGTATATTAAAGTAAGCAAAGAATTTGAAGAAATTCTTGTTATGAGACATGTATATGAGATTTTTGTAAAATTTGAAAGCGTAAAATTGTCATAAGCTTAAAAAATTATACGAATGGGTTAATTCTATGGCTCATGATACCATACCCTCTTGTTCAGAATCGTTTACATTTTGCGTTCAACATTTTCAACTCTCATTAATATTAATTTAAAATATTTTTTAAATCAAATTAAATAAATCACTCGCGTCTTTTTCTCTATTTATTACCGATTGAATGAAATTTTGCCTATTGTTTTATCCTCCATTTCACGATTTTTTCTAATTTAAATGGCGTCAACGGTTGTACAAGTAATTTTTAAATGTATTTTAAAAGGAAAAGCCCGATGACAAACGGATTCGTTATACATTTCTATTTCGAAGAAGTCGTTGTTTCCATAGCAACAAAAACTTTCTTGAATTGACAATGTTCAGAATCGAACTTATTTTTTAACTTGAAACAATTTTAATCAATTTAAATTTTGTTTTAAATCGTAAAATACAATCGTTAAATTCCATTATATATACCTATAAATGTGTACACAAAATTGTAGTTATAAAAATTTATTTATTATGTAAGTTAAACATGCTTAAACAAGTTCAGTATGAAAAAGTTTTTCCTTAAAGAGTATTTGTCATAAAAGCATATTTTTTTAACCCCTTGAAGGGCGGTAGGATATAATATATCCCACTTAATTTTAATTCCCAAACGCCACAATGACACCGAAATTATGTAATCAAATTTTACTTTTATAATATACGTGAAGAAAAACTTTTACTTATTTGGAAATAAGTTTGTTGTTAAGTCCCGGTGTGACTCGGTGATTTCAAACATTTTAGAAACATGAGTACTTTGCCCCTAAAAGGGTTAATGTCATTCCGTCGCCAACCGGTGATAAATCGCCAAATAAACGAAATTTTCATATTTTTTTACGGACGTTATATCGAGGTTCCGCAGAAAATTTTTTTATAGACGTATATATGCTCATTAGAAGAACATTCTGTAATATTTTTAAAAATTTCTGAGTATGCGCTTATGGAGACCTTCCTTGTTAGTGCAATATCTTTCCAAAAATAAATACTAAAAAGGTACCGAAAAACATTTCTTCGCTTGATTGAAATATCAATGATGTATGAAGAAAATACAGCTGTACTTTGATTAGAGACAGCCTTTGTTAACAACGTGCTTGGTTAACATTAACGACGAGTGGCTGTATGAATTAAATCTCTTGGTTAAAGACGCATGCTTTGGTTAACGTTTCTTGATTATTCGATGGCACAATTTTAATAAAATGAGTCACAGCGAGATAGTTAGTGCTGACAAAGCAGATTAAATTTGTCATTAGCTTTACGAGATCTATAGAAGAAAGATAATACCTACCTCAAGTACAGTTGTGATAAAACTGGGTTATTTTAGTACAAAATGCCCAACAGGATTTTTATCACTACAGAAGAAAAACCATTTCCTGGGTATACACCAATACATGATAGGTTAACACTGATGCATTTTAGCAGCAAGTATTACAAGTGGAAACTGCAAGGTAAAATCAACGTTAATTTATCACTCAGAGGTTATTCCGAGCATTCAAAAATTTTAATATATCTCAATAAATCTGTGAAAGTCTAACAGTAAAGTCTGGGTCACAAAAATAAAATTCGTCAGGTGTTTGAACCAACTATCAAAGACAATCATAAGCAAAACATTCTGCCGTCAAAATACATAAACTTGAATAAAATACTTGGTCATCCACCGAGCATACAAGAAAAAATACTAGAGCAATTCAATTTCATTATTTTTTTCATTCTTTCTCCCACACTTCACATATCTGATTCCCCCAAAGGATCAGCTAATAATTTCATATTTTAAATATCTTTACATAAGGTATCTTTATATCAGGTGCTTTGAAATTTGTGAAGCTACCGACATAACCATAATAAATTTTGAAATGAAGAATTCCATATTCCCATAACAATTAAGCTAATTACAAATTATTGGAAAGACGTAACAACGAAAAGGCTCAAAACAGCGTGGAGAACAGTGTGTTCTTCCTATGGTAACATAGATACTTCAAATAAAGGACACAAACTGATAAAGGATATTGGCTCATGATCTTAACTTAGAAGTAGAGAAAGATGATATTAAAGAATTATTAGAGATAGGTGCATGACCGTGAACTGATCAGCTAAAAGAATTCTTTCATCAGCAATGTAAAAAAAAAGGGAAATAGAAATTTCATCTAACAATAAAGATGGCGAGAATACTGACTGTTGAAATGAAAAAATGTTTTGGCAAAACTGGAGGAAGTTTGAAATGTTGCTATGAAATGAAATCCAGACAAATCTGATGTTATAACAACTGAAAATCTATTTAATGACAAGTTCATATAGTTTTTCAGAAACATTTAAATAAGAAACAGAAACAAACAAAACAACCATAACACATTTTTTACAGCTCCATTTTCTAAAAAGCCTAGAAGTTAGTCTAATTATCCTCCTGGTAAAGATTGATAATTAAAAACTGTTTTTATGCACAATTCATTTTATTAAAGTAAATTTTGTTAGCAAATATAATAAATAAAGGATATTTATCACATTTTAAAGACATTTCAAGTGCGTTTTATCTATATTTTTGCCTGGCACTATGGTGTTGGGAACGGCTCGGGAAGAGTTAATCAATTTTCTATGAAATCTCATGGGAAATTGCGCTTTGGATAATGACGGTTTTGGTTAACGACGACAATCCTGGAACGGATTATGTCGTTAACCAAAGTACTTCTATATAAGCATATATTGTGAAATTAGGTATTCTAGTTCAAAAACTGTTAAAAATGCCCACCCTTAACATTTAAACGCCAACATCTGACAAAAAAGGTGCAGTAAACTGACCATGCGATCTTCAATTAGATAGCTTTTAGCACTCCCTGGGGGTAAAATTAGGAGTCAGCGCCATTAATCGTAGAATCAGCTTATAGTTCTCAAGAATAACGCAAGAGATACGCAAAAAAAAAAAAAAAAAAAAAAAAAAATATTGAACAGCATCAATGTAGTACGAAATGACACCTTATGTACATAAATGTTAAGAATAGAACACGCACAATGCACATTTGTTTGAAAATGATGACATTGAAACACACTTTTAATATTGTAGATATAATTTTCGGATAATCAATGAAGACTTCTATGCAAAAGTCGCATTTAACACATTTTAACACTAATCATCTGACTTAAAGAAGGTCTTTAAAAATATACTAGATGGAACCCGTCAAAACTTGACGGAAAAAAATTACAATAACAATATTAGTAAAATAAGCTTGCATATGAAACAGTCTTTCCTATATTTTATTTTAAAAGTTTTTTTCTCACAGTGAATTACAGTACTATTTCCGATCCAAACTCCAAACAAACAATCTGTAAACAACTGTGTAATAATGCAAATCAGTTTGATATTAACGTCATATTCCCCACGGCAAGAAAGAAAATTTCCTGGACCTATGAAGTATCATACAAATAGTATATCCCTACGTTCATCTCATATTCAGTCAATAAAAGAACATAGTAAATAAAGCACACATCTCTCCCCGCCCCCCCTGTAATAATGCAACCGAGTGAACTCCTATGCGCATGTGTATTGCATCTTCCCAAATGCGCCGTCAAAATTCGACATTAAAAAAAGTTTAAAATGTTTAAATTAAAAGTTTTAAATTGCCTTCTTTAATCATTGTTCGTTTCAAATCCATATCTTCTGAAACGCATCCATTGTTGTAAGCTAATCAATTTTTATGTAAAGATGAAGAATTTTTTTTACAATAATAAATCAATCTGCAGATAAGAGATATTTTTAGTGTTTTCAAGTGTAATTTATTTGTATGATTTCTCCGGTTCCTTTACATAATCAGGTAAATTATACATTTTCCATCACAGTCGGGGTTTTTTTCCTCTTATACAGTTAAATATCCAACGGATCTTTAAAAAAATAATAAAATACAGTTCGTAGCATATTCTGATGCAACATATATATCAACAAATTCAATAAGTTTGTGAATCAATTTTATGTCAATCATAAACTAAAAATAGTTTTTTTTTTTTTTTTTTTTTTTTTTTTTTGACAAATTTTAGTTTAGCGCCAAAATGTTCTATCTTATGGATAATCTGATCTTATGATTTATCAGGAGTTTTTATTATTTTTTTTTCAGTTTTTATGATGGTTAGGAAAATCTATTTTCAATTTGGGCAACTTTCACAGGGACTATGTTACATTATTAAAGCAAACTGATGATCATTGTTGAGATAGAATTGAAAACTATTTCATGCTTGAAAATTATTTAAACATTCAGTTTTCAAATTAATTTCATGAAAATTTTCATAGAAAACTAATTTTTTTTTCTAACTGATGATGTAAGAACTGAAATTGTAAAATGTAGTAAAATGTAGTAAATAAATTGATAATTTGTAGTATTTAGAAGTGATGTAAACGCAATGAAAGCTAAAGCGATAGCGTCGTTTATTGTCACAACCGTTATACATTTAGAAAAATTGCCACTGTGTTTTGGCTCTCCTCCAAACGTAGACTACCATTTTTTGACATCGGAAGAGAAATTCACAGTGAAAGAAACAGGACTTTGCATAAGGCTTTAATAAGGAACTATTAAATGAACTTATAACAAACCTACCAAAATAATTCCTATAAAATATTAGCCTTACATCGTTTATTCTAGCTAAAAATACAATCATTATTTCAAGGTTTTTTTTTTTACCATAACACTATTTTTAATAATTTTAATTTTCCTGAAATCCTTTACTTTTGTGAATTTTTTTATTAAAAAACTAGCAAGCTACGCCCGCTGCGCTGGTCGGTTTCTGCAAATGAACCTTGAATCAAACGAAATATATCGTTTAATTTGGCCTTGTATTTGAAAGCGATCTGTATATTTACCTGGAATATCCTTTCACATTACTGAAAAATGACGTGATTCCGCTATTATATTTTCTAATGTGCAGTCAAAATTTTACCTGTTAAGGACCAACTCTTTTATTTGGTCATTTATAGTTAAGGTTTGCTAAAGAATGATAAAACTATATGCAATATACTAAAACCATCAATAAAAATTGTCGAACTAACAATGCAAACAAATTAACTAACAAAATCTATTCAGTAGAAGTTTTTTATAAAGGCTAATATTTGATAATCGAGTTCATCTGATTATAGAACTTTTCCACATAATTCTAAAACTAACAGAACGATATAAAATATACTAAAAACATCCTTATAAATTATCTACTTAACAATGCAAGTCGCAAAAAATAGGCCCAGTAAAAATTTTCAAAAAGGCTAATCTTTCGGAATCGGGTTCACCTGACTATATAACCTTCACACACAACTGTTTGACTAAGCAACGTAGATCAATATGTAGTACATTAAAACCATTCCTGAAATAGCATCTAACTAACAATACAATTTTCATCAAAATATGTCCAGTAGAACTTTTTCAGAAGGCTAATCTTTCATAATCGGAATGAAATATTGAAAAGGCTAATATTTGATTAAAAAAAATGGTCACCCGATTTTCGAATTTCCCCCTATAATTCTAGAACTAAGCAACGTAGTATGATATGTTTTATAATAAAACTTTCCCTAGAAAATTATCTAACAGTGTATGTTCCATCGAAATGCATTCAGCAAAATCTCTTAAAAAGGTTAATATTTCATAATCGGATTGATCTGATTATAGAACTTCTCAGAATAATTCTATAACTAAGCCACATAGAGCGATATGTTATACAATAAAACCTTCCCTGAAAAATTATCTTACATGTTTAAGTTCTACGAAAATCCATTCAGCAGAACTCGAGTTATAAGCAGCCGGAACGAAATTTCATATATGTAGAAGTAAATAGAAGTATATTGCCATTAATTTAGTTTGCATTTGAATAAAAAAAAGGTACTTTTCGGTTAGTCGGGCGCCAGTGATATATATATATAGATATATATATATTCATACATATAAGTGTATATATATGTATGTTAATACATGTATTTGTGTAGATATATGTGTGTATATACATGTATTTGTGTAGATCAGGTTTTTCCAACCTGGCGCCCGCTATTCACCTGAAAATTTTTACAGAAACATTTTTCTTATATATTCGGAGATTGAATAAGGCAAGTATTTCTATAAGAATTTTCTGGTGAATAGCGGGCGCCAGGTTGGACAGCCCTGGTGTACATATATGTGTATATATATACATGTATATATATATCACTGGCGCCCGGCTAACCGAAAAGTACCAAGAAAAAAAATACTACAAAAAGGCAGTCGTACACTTAAAAAAAACACCTTTTGGCTTAAAATCTCTCATCAAAACTGTTTTTCTTTTTCTTTTCTTTCTTTTTTTTTAAAATAAAATTAGTAACAGTTGTTTCTTTTATTTTTCCAGATGTATAGCCATTTCAATTCTTTCTGCAACAAAAAAAGACACCTTTTGGCTTAAAATCAAATTGTTTGAGGTCAAAAGTAAAATCATAATCGCCAAAAACAAAAGATACATCGCCAAATATTGTTTCAATATAGAAATCTTGTCCCTTGAATAATTTAAGCATTACGAACATTCCCAATCATGTTTAAATTAAATATTCTCGTTTTATAATATTCTCTCATCAAAACTCTTTTTTTCTTTCTCTTTCTTCTTTTCTTTCTCTTTCTTTCTTTCTTTCTTTCTTTCTTTTTTTTTTAATAAAATTAGTAAAACAGTTTTTTTTTTTAATTTTTCGACATGTATAGCCTTTCATTTCTTTCTGCAACTGTAATGATCGCCAAAAAATTAGCAATGGTAACCTTTTCGGCCAAAATAACAGAACTTTCTATCATAATTCTATAACTAATATACATAGAACGTTGTGTTATATACTAAAACCTTCCCTGAAAAATTATCTATCCAACAGTGCAAGTTCCGTCAAATTCCATTCGGCAGAACTCGAGTTATAAAGGAACAGAACGAAATTTCCGTTTGTGTTTTATATATATAGTAGATGAATCTTCTATATATATATAAAAAAGTAATTGGTAACATGTAATCAAGGTATACAATCAAGATGAAGCAACCAATAAAGCTTTAAAATTTAAAATTTAAAAATAAATTATGTCATGTTAACACAATTAATTTTTTTTTTTTAGTTTTATCATTGTTAAAATGCATTTCAAGCTAAGCATAACGTCATTTTCACCGGCGCAAACTTTTCACACGTACATTGTATAGGTTACTTTTATGCTTAAACACCATGTATGCAAAAAAAAATATATTTTGTGTTTAATTGTAATGAAAAAATGGCATCAAGAAAGTTATAAAGCATAATGATAAAATAAACTCAAAGAACCATATTCCGGTGACGTCACAATAAATATGAATTATTATTCGCTTATAAAACACGCGGATAAATATTTTCACCGAAATTTAACTTGCAAATTAAAAAATTCGGCCTAAAAGCCCCGTGCTTTTAATATTTATTATTTTTCTTTTATCCTCGCAACCACAAAGTTTCTCGTTACTCTGTGCTTCACCACAGTTGTAGTTATTGCCGACTTTATGACGTCATATGCAGAAATAAAAGTTTTTTTTTTTTTTTTTTTTTTTTTTTTTTTTTTTTTTTTTTTTTTTACTGGTGCCGGCTAATTGAAAAGTACCTAATTTGGATATAGTTTTTTTTTTCTTAATGGAACGACGGGATAATGAACGGAATTTCGACGGGATAAAGAAGAAATACCAGAATATTTTTCTACATTTTATAGTTATATTAAGAAATACATATTTTTAAGATTTGCTGAATCACTTATTTGTTCATTTTTTCATGCATTATATTATTGAAGGTTGTTAGTTCTCTTATTTTTTTAAATATCCCCTACTTATATAAAAATAGCCTGTGTTCTCTGTGGTGTTTCGCATAAACGTTGTAAAATTCAGGTAGATTTTATCCAACTTTGCTGTCATAACTGCTGATGAAAGCTTTCATTTTTGGTGGTTTTCCTGTTACCTGTAAAAGGTTTGTTTTTGATATAGACCGAACTAAGAAAACATTGGGTACTTTTCCATTATACGGACACCATTGTCGCCAAGCATACATTTACATGGCATGGTGTCCGTATAATGGAAAAGTACCAAAATTTACGATCGATCAAATAATTGAATTTCGTTAAGCATTAAATTTTCGGCACAGATGTCATATACGCACCACATTGGCACGATTGCAACAAAATGGTAATTTTATGCCTCACATGGTAACCCGGTTATTTTCTTTATATTGCTGTTGATTTACTTTTACTTTTTATTTTAATTCTATAAATTGTTTTTATTATGTATATCAATATTTATTTATATCAAACTATCATTTATTTATTTTTATTTTCTTTTTTAAAATAATAGAAGCTATTTCATTTATTACGTTATTTTATTTTTTATATTGAAATAAAAAATCACGTGCTATTATTCCATGCTATTTGTAACTAATATTCAAAAACAAAGTTTTCGTCAAATTGGCGGGGTAAAAAAATCGCGCCAATGTGGTGCGTATATGACATGTGTGCCAAATTTTCTTATTTTGAATATGAGAAAGAAAAAATAATCATGGATTTAATTAATTTTGCAATATGCGGTGCAACCAAAACAATTTTGATTAAATCGGTACAGATATCGCAGACGCACCGGGGTTCATTTTTGGCGCCAAAATGACGATTTTTGCTTTGTATGGCAACCTGGTGTTTTATAATAAAATTGAATAGTGTGTAAATAAATAAAATAAAATAGGTACTTTTATGCTAGCTGGGCGTCAAGGATAACTCTCCAAATCTTGTTTCAATTGGAATCATTTAAATTGCAACATTTTACGTGAGATAATATTTGAGTCATTTGACAATATAATGAGTCATTTATATTGATATGTTTATGTTTAGATATTTTATTATGATTATATTTTAGCTAATTTTAAGGAAGTTTTTCAAGATTATATATTACAATGTTAAAATACCTATGCTAATACCTAGTTGATATTAGCTAATGTCAAAAGATTGGCGAACCACGGAGTTCAGAGAATAAACTCTATGCCTAGCAACAGTGGGAGTTGCCGACTTTATGACGTCATAAGCAGAAGTAAAAGTTTAATTGAAAATTACGGCTAATTAATTAAATTTTCGAACAAACGAATGCACGATAACAAATCTGTGTCCAAATATCTTTCATTAAAAAAAAGAATGATGTAGTTTGATGCAGTAGTTTGTTCTCACGAATTATCGAAAGAAAATGCTTAGCATTTTAAATATATAGATATCCATATTTAGCATATTTTTTACTGTATTTAAACCATGCAATTTAATTTTCACCCTATCAATTTTTTTTATTTTAATGTTTTTGCACTGTATGAATAGCAGTGAATAAGCTCGAAGCCGTCGGAGTCTCCCGGTGTATTAAACGCCCTTACCCACTGGTCGATGTCTTAAACTTATTGAAGTTAGCTTTTTAAATTTTCTGGTGGGAGCATACGGGATCAGGTTTTCTACCGTTCTGGGCATCCAAAAAGGGCCCGTGGTTTGCGATTAGCGGCGGGCTCTCCTCGATTATTAAATGAGTTGCTTATTGTTTTAGTCGCCAGTAAACGTTTTATCATTTATCATTAAAGAATCCCCATCATGAAAAGAAACCATTGTTGTATTATTTTTCTATGGAGGAGCAGAATTTTTGTCTGATCTATTTTTGTTTGCTACCAGCTAAAATAAAAAATTAAATGCTCTCAGCTTTTGAATGAATCTAACAGCCGTTTGGTTATTAAGTTTTAATTTAATCAGAATTATGAAGAATTCTTTATAAATCCGTATTAGTTTTATTTATTGCAAAAAGGATTACTATATCTATTTCATGAATTGAAAATTGTTATATGTAAGTGTGTATGGTGATAAGATGGATGTAAACGCATAAGACTGATGTAAGTATGTAAGAAACATGTAGGTACGCAAGCAATATGTATGTAAATAAGTAGGAAATGATGTATAAAAAAGCATGAAAATAATATATTAAGTATGGAGTTTTCAGCATAAAGGTAATTTAGTATTAAAAATTAATCAGTGATCAGAAAAACTACATTATTTTGTAACGAACTACAACTAGTTTATCGAAAATGTAGTTAAATACAACTACAACTACTTGCTTTAAAAAGTAGCGACTAGAAACTACGTTTAAAAAATAGTCGCTACTTCGCTACTTTCAGATTTTGTCAAAGGATTCAATCTATACTTGAAGTTGAGGACACGGATTAAGTCTATTTTTGTTACAAATTACTATTTTTGTCAAAATACAATGGCCCATTGTTATTTTGCGTTTGCAGGAATAAATGCGACAAAATCGAGGGCATTAAAAAATTAAAAAGGATAACATACAAGAAAATGATTTCTGTTTTTCTGTAAAATGTTACGTACATATTCGTTTTATGCCTACCAGAGCAATTCAATATTAATTTTTTCTGAGATATAATATAAAAAATAATAAATCTGTAAATAAAGCAATTGCAAAAGAAAAAAAACGCGACATTAAAACACGAAGATCTAATAATAAGTATAAGTAAAACAAGTGTTTCCAGAAAAAAAGTTAATTTCTTTGATTTGGATTTTGGCTCTTCGTTTTACATTCAAGTGCCAAATGGAAAAATCCATGACAGCATACAATGGTTGGCTAAATGTTGCAGTTGAGTTGCTGACATTTGAAAATTGTTGCACAGAACAGATTTTGCACAAAAGAAGCAAGTTACGATCACGACTAGAAGAATGACGTATTTTTTTTTCTGAAGTAAGGTTAAAAGTAGCGTCAGTGTTCGCTACAAACAACTGATTTTTTTTTTTTGTATCGCGCAATTCGCTGCATTACATTTTTCAAAATGCATCGCGTTACACTACAAACTACTGGAAGAAGTAGGCATCTTTAAGTGCTTCGAATACTTCATTTGTATTTCTTTTATTAATATTTACAAGATTAATATTTTTATATACTCATTGGAATTATATAAAGAATTGTAGTATAAATACTGTTTTACTTCTTACAATGTATGACATCAGTAACATAATTTGTTATATATTTTATCATAATCCGTAAGGTAATTTTATTCAAAATGAATATCGTAACCTATTTTCTTTATGATAAAAATTCCAAACTGCATTCTGTAGAATGAATTAATGATCTATAAACCCATTTACTGAACTCAATTCATAACTTACCTATTTTTGAGAATGAAAAAAAGTATTGAAGTTATAATTCATTCAATTTTAGATATGATACAATTTTTTATGATATCAATCATTCCGAAGGAAATAGTTCCGGGTTTCTTTTAAATGGTTCTTGTAGATTAATGTACATATTCTAAATTATGCTATCTTACGGTTCGGGATAAAGAACGTTTTAAAGATTTTGTCATATTAACTTTTTTACATAGAATTTTTTTTTTCTGCTTCTGTGTCATGCTTTTAAAATTCACGTCGGCTTAAAAATGTATGGCTGAATATTTGATGCAAAATATTTATGCTGAGACATTAAAAATCTTAACATAGTTTATTTTTTCTATTTGTTTTTTACTTTCTTATGTATACTCAAGAAAAAGGTATTAAATTCGTCAAAACTTTAGATCTCTGTCTTTTGATGAATATACACGTTTTAGGGTGAGATGAATACGATTTGGCTGTTTTCCGAAAATGCCTGCCTATGTGTAGCACAAAATTTGCACTCTGAACTCTTTTACACTCCTGCACAAAAACTAAAGCACAGAATTTCAACAAACTTCATATTCAGTAAAATATGGACATGATACTGATTTGGTTTTGATTTATATCGATTAACAGGCGTCATTGCTATGCTCTATTTTTCACGATTTTGGCAATAGCTATATCTCGACATCTATGAAACAGAATTTCATATTCAATTAGACCTAGGCATAAATTGATCTTCCTATATATTAATTATTATTAATTCTAACATTGTAAAATCGATTGCTTCTATGCCTAAAGGTTTTAGAAGCTCTAATAAATCAGCTTCCTTTGAACACAGATAATTTATAGGAGTATTAGAAGTAATAATAAATCAAAGAGTTTCTGCTAGTGAAAGCAGAGTTCTAGAACAAAGCTTTTTTAGTAAAAATTAAAATAAAATATTCTTGTGCACATTTAAAATCTAGAAAATTTCCATATTTAAATCTTATCATTTTGAAAGACACTTAAATGACGGTTTCATATTTACAAATTTATTTTAATTATTGGTCTAGCTTTGTAATGCCGATTGTTTCTACGCGTAAAGATTTTAGAAGTTCTAATAAATCGTCTTCCTTTTAACAGAGAGAATTTAAACGAGTATACACTGATATATTTCAGAAGTCCTTACTTTTATGAAATATTTATATTTTATTTTTGAAAAAAAAATACAAATTTTGTTTAGATTCTCGGTAATTTAATTCAGACACTATTTGTCTACGTATTTAGAAAACATCAGCTCATACAATTGAGTTAAATTAATATTAAATAAAATATCACATTTAATCAGATATAAGAGTTACAAAAATACATTAAAAACATTAAAAATACTGCAAAAGTTTCAGGCTATAATTTAGCTCCTCATCAGTGCAATTACGTTCGTTGACCGGAGAATTTTCAACTATGTTTACAGTTAATAAAGTTAACCAGTTAAAACTTGAAAAAAAAATTTTGACGAACTTCCGTTAGAGCAAGATTGTGTACTCATGTGGAACAGCACGAGATTCATTAATTGACTCGTAACCAGACTTCGCCAATTAATGAATCTCGTGCTGTTCCACTTGAGTACACGATCTTGCTCTAATGGAAGTTCGTCAAAAAAAAATTTCAAGTTTTAACTAGTTAACTTTATTAACTGTAAACATGGTTGAAAATTCTCCGGTCAACGTACGTAATTGCACTGATGAGGAGCTAAATTATAGCCTGAAACGTTTGCAGTATTTTAAATGTTTTTAGTGTATTTTTGTAACTCTTATGTTTGATTAAATGTGATATTTTATTTAAGACTTTCATTCATCAGACGTTAAAAAATGTTTAGTTATTTAAGTTTATATTATTCTGCGGACGATGTATAAATTATATGCATCTTTACATGATTTAAAATTATAGAAGTAAACTACATTTAATTTCTTAAAAACTAAAATTCAAGAGTGGGGCTGTGTAAATAATCCTTCACACACTGTAAAAAAACTAAAACGTTTCATTCTATAGCAGAAAGGTTTCCGAAAATTTAGCGTAAGCTATCGATACTCTTCAGTTACTGGCTAGTTCGGAAACGTAGCACATACTTATTTTCGTTAACATATTCAAGGCCAGGAATACTGTAAAAAAAATCTGAAACGTTTCATTCCAAAGCAGAAATGTTTCCAAAACTGTGGGTTCTCTTCAGTTACTAGTTAGATCGGAAATGTAACACTAATATTCGTGTGAAGTATCCGAAAGAGAAAAATGCATTGCACATGCTCATCCTCTCGAGCACATTACGTTCTACAAAAGTCATCATTACGTGGTTCGTACTGTTCTGGAGAGTCAAGTCAAATCAACGCAGTCGTAAAAACTGCCACGCAAAATCTCCAACGAAACATGAAAAGAAACATAGTAATAAAAATTATAAGCAAAGAAACGCTCCGAATCCGTAAATAAATTTTGAAACTGTGGTGGAGAACTCCGGGAGCCATTTAAGAGTTTGAAAGCTACGTGGTCTCAAAAAAAATGGCGCATAGAGCAACCAAAATTTTCATACCCTATACACGTCGTTGACAGACTAGTCTAAGCGTGCGATCAAAAAACGGAGATGTAACGTATTTTGACAGCAGTAAGTACTCTGTTTTATAATTTATTTTATTTAAGGAAACGATACACCTTTTAAAAATAATTAATATTATTCGATTCAATTTTATTTCATAATAATATTAAAGTTGTAGTTAATCTTTTGTTGAGCCTACAAAGTTAATTAACTCGTTCGATAGTTTCTTTATTACTCGTGTTCCATGAATTTATGATGGATATAATGAAAAATAATGTAGTGCTAGTATTAGTGAAGTTCAGAGAGCATTGTTTATGCGTTTATATTATCTTTTCGTTTTGAGCATAGGTTCTGATTCATAAATTTTGTAATGATGAAATGTTTCGTTAGAAAATTTTTATACTATACGTTTTCTCATCGTTGTTTATGATTTACATATTTTTAAATAGATATCGAAAAATTGAATATATCTGTAAAAAATTATTTTTAAAAAATGCGGCTAATTATAAAAAGATATATTTTTGAAAATGTTTTGTCTGTTTGTAAATATTTTTTAATACAGAATTTTACAATTATCATGCATCGAAATATATTCCTTAAAAGTATTCATTTTATTTGTATAACTTGAGAAGTGCTAAAATAACCTGAGAAAATACATATTTTTATAAGTATACAATGCCTGAAAATAAAATAATTATTCACAGATATGGAATATTTTGAAATAATATATCTACTTATAAGATACAAAAATATTTATTTATAGGTATTAAAAAAACCCATCTATTTAGGGAAAATAAACATTTCCATAATGTATCTATTTACATCAGGGTAGATCTCATGAAACCGCATTTAAAATAAGAATTAATATTTACAGATCTATAAATCAAATTTTCAATCATATTTATTTATAAATATATGATTCATAAAAATTGAGGAAGAAACATATAGTATAAGTGAAATTATGAATTTCTTCTGTCATATAAACGATACATTTTATCATTACAAAAGTTATGAATCGGAACCTAATCTCAAAACGAAAAGATGACAAAACGTATAAACGGTGCTCTCCTTATTTCATTAATACTAGTACTCCATTATTATTCATCAATCAAATATCTAATATTTGTTACAGATTCATGGAACAAAGCCAGCATAAAAAAAACTATCGAATGAGTTATTTAAGTTTGTATATGCACCGAAAGATTAACGGCAACTCGAATATTACTATACAATAAAATTCAATCGGATAATATTAATTCTGTTAAAAAAGTGTATCGTTTTTTTAAATAAATAAAAAAAAATTATGATGCAGAAATACACAGAAACATTTTCGGAATATACACGAACGTTTCCGAAATACACAGAAAGGTTTCCGAAATACACAGAGATATTTCCGAAGTATACAGAAACATTTCCGAAATATACAGGAAGGTTTCCGAAATATGCAGTAACATTTCCGAAATATACAGGAAGTTTTCGGAAATAAACAGAAACGTTTCCGAATATCTTTCCGAAATATACAGAAACTTTTCCGAATATCTTTCTGAAATACACAGAAACGTTTCCGAATATCTTTCCGAAATATACGGAATTTACAGTGTAGTTTTGTACAAGTGTATCTAATATTTTTAAAGATATAAGAAGCTTTAAAACTTTCCGTAACTTTCTTCAGTCCAAAGATACCTGACCACTTAAGACGGTACTGCACCCAAATAACTGACAACAAAAATAATTTTTACCCACCGTCTTTTCTGAATAATTGAAATTTCCTGCTTGAAATTGCCTTTTTCGGAATTTTTTAAAGCTGTACGAAATATTCATAATTAAACATTTATTAGTACACTAAATACGAGACATTGGAGCCCCAAAGCTAACTATCCAAACAAATATTTAAATAATTTAAGTAAAGCAATTTACTTTTTTTTTAGACCGCTGACCAGGAACTTGCCTGCCAGGCTTTTGACAAGCTTAACGGGTTGATACCTGGCAACGGGGCGAGGATTCGCCTGCTCTCTCCTGGGCGAAGATGTGTTTGATAAATCTATAGGCAGACCTGGCTTCAGTGGGTCTTGTTACTTTAATTGCTTTTTCTTAGTTGGCTGGTTGCTAATTGATTTTGGATGAGACGGTTCAGCACTGTGCAGTGTAGCGAAGTCATGCCGGACGGATGTGAGATGCTGGGATACTTACTAATTCCTTGCTGCCTTGCTCATCCATACGTCATGCCGTCACTACTCGAGTTGGTCTCGTAATTTAGAACCTTGATCTGGTGACGAGGCCTTCACCTGACTAGGCAACCCCAGAGGTGTAATTCACAGGGAACTTGTAGGACTTTACACCCACGACGGATTTTACATGCATCGGGCGCCATTAACGTACATGATCGCCGCGTCTGAAAAGGAATGTGGTTACACATTTTATAACACTTTTAATACTAAAAACTAGGTTCTACTTTTAGACTTATTCATACAGAAATAAAATTTAAATAATAAAGTACTATTACTTTACTTGGTTGTTTGTCTTAATTTACCTATAGTTCTACCCTATGATAATTTTAACTGAAACTAAATATTCTACAGAGTTGCTTATTCCTACAGGGGGGACATTATATGCATAATTTACTAAATCAAGAGCGGGGTTGGACCATTAGCTATATATTATCTATATATAATTTAATATTTATAATTTATATAACTTAGATAAATCTAAAGATGGTAGGGAGAAACAAATGGTTATATACTAGCTAAATATAATTAATTATATAATGCTTACAACTAGCATTAACTTAGCTGTGGAGGTGCTGAAAAGCTTAATTTAGGTTAAAAAATGCTAATAAAAACTGCTTAACTAATAGGTACTAAAAATTAGAGGGGATACTAAAGTTACCTCGCAGTTTACAGTGGGGATGAACTTGGATTTTTTTCCTTAACTACAAACTTTAATTTATTTCTAATTCTAAAAAAATACTGCTAACGTACAAACTACCTTTATTATTTATTTGTATCTTCAGTTATTCTATACCTACTGACATTGTTATTTAGGATATCGCTGGTGTTTTCATCTCCTTTCGTGCGACATTGCCTGTATCTTATTTACAGTGTTTGATTTTTGCTGTTGGTATTGGCTGGTCTCTATCATGCACTGTTAAAACTGAATGTGACAAATTGGTGCCGTTTGGGAACACGGGGTAAAAAGCCGGTGCCAGTTGGAACGCTAGCGTGCCATAGAGGCTTGAAAATGCGGTTGGGGTACCGATTCGCCTCTCACTGTGTGTTTGAAGCGAATTAAGGTGCCTTGCACTACGTATTGACGACCCAGAGGGTGACTGGCGTTTGCGCATGCGCTGTGACGTGTTTTCTCTCATTTTCGCTTCGCAGGGGAAATCGTACAAACAAGTAGAAAAGTAATGGCTGCCACTGAATTGTAATGTACCGCGCGCCACTTACAACGCAAGACTTCGATTTTATTAATAAGTAAATAACGCCATTTAGGGGCGAATAAATAAACGAGCGGAATAAAATACCATTCACTTTAAATACAGGTATGTGAAATGTTTCACTGTGTTTTCATATTATGTTTTATTATTATATAAATTTTAGATATATTGTATTATAAGTGGCTCCATACATTATTTTCAAGCAAAGACATTTTAAGTCATAATCTTGATGTGGAAAGTTGAGATTTTTTTCTCGTGAAAGTAGAATGATGTCGCCTCACCTATTTGCTTATGTTTTAAATTATTATTTATGTAGAACTTATAATAATTTCATTTTATTCATATTTTTATCTTATGAATTTTCTCGCACGGTTTTTGTTGCTTACCATCTAGAAATAAATTTAATGATGCATTGTAATAATTAAAAAAATGTTGAAACATAAGTTTTTATATTTAAAAAATTAGTTTAATTTCTTATTTTCTGAAATCTAAACAAACTATTTGTAAACAATTGAAGAATTTACAAGTTTTACTGAGAATTGATTTTTTCTAACTTGAAACGTATTAATTTGAATATTTAACAGTTTTAAATTAGTTGATTTGATAATGTGTATACATAAGAAATAGTAAACTTGATAAATTAGAAATTTCTGCAGATATTTTTATTAATTAAAACTTTTTATTATCGAAATTTTTAGAGCTTGTCTTTGATCATGAAATGAAGAACTAAAAATATACCTCATTACATATTATGAATTATTAACAAAATAAATAAATCGTAATTCCTGAATTGATATTTTGACATTTATACATATGTCTTATCTTGAAAAATGTTTTGTGAGTCTCTTGTACTATAACATACTACTAATAATAAATCACTGGAATATTTCACAGTGTGGCTGGATGTAAGAATGTCTTAGATGATTGAGTGATTTATGTAAATATATTTAACTCTCATAGCTAAAATAATTTTTTTTCTCTTAAAATAATAATGATAAATAAATATCGCTGTACTACATCTAACATAAAATAACAATAATAGTAAAAATGGTAATAAATACTAATCAGTTTGAAGGTAACAAAAATCTTTATTGTTAAGCTGAAAATATCTATTCTCAATTTAGTCTGGGAGTTAAAAATTGAAAACATTTATTAACAAATTTAGTTGTAAGTAAAATGACTTCTAAATCTTAAACAAAACCAAACATCTTAATCGGAATTTATTTATCTTGTCTATTGACTATTTACACCTGATGTTTAATACATTTCTCAGCTATAGTAACCTACACATGCATGGGTCGATGCAGGTTTTTTGGGTGGGAGGGGGTGGGAGGTGGGGCATTTTGTGAAAAATAAAGGGTTTTTTTGTGAAATGTATTATATTTTAGTGAAAAATAAGCTTTTGTAACAAAAGTTGAAATCCAGTTATTCAAATTCGAACCAAACATTTATTAACATAACAAAAACTTTTTAAAGTCCTATTTGTCCCCTTGTTTTCCATTCTGGTGAACTTAATTGTTTACAAATTACTTATTTTAAAAAATAACAAAATAATTAATAAAAATAGGAAGTTTTTATGGAATAGAATTTTTTGAAAGGGACTATTTTATTAAAAGGAATTTTGTGAAGGGGCCTGTTTTATTAAAAGGAATTTTGTAAAGGGACCTATTTTACAAATTGATTTTTCTGAAGAGACCCATTTTATTAAATTGATTTTTGTGAAGGATCCTGCTTTATTAAATAGATTTTTGTGAAGGAGCTCTGAATAGGCCCCAAATTTTGTCTGGATAGACCCTTGACATGAGATGATCAACTTTTAACTTTGTATAAATTTCAACAGAGAAAGTGAAGTATTGATCAGTTTATTGCAGCTAAAGTTAAACATTGCATTATAATTATATATGTATCGCTTTTTTTTTTACTTTTTTAAGTATGAGAATTTTCAAATTCTTTTCAATAAAATTGCTAGACAAGGGGGGGATGCCTTCCTTTGTGGGGTGCCACTGGGCACCTTAGAGTAGAGGTGTCATTATTCTCCCCTGGGGTGCCACCCTTTCACAGTAGTTAAGGGTGCCATTCTGGCTTCTCTAGAGGTGTGACCAGTGAGACAAACCTTTTACCCCTAGGGGGTGTCATGTGTCACCTGTAGCTTTTACAGTGTGGTGGTTTGTCGTTGTCATAGTTATTGCCACTTCTGCGGGCTAGTCTCTTTTTTGGATTTGTTTACTTTCTGTTAGGGTTTTCTGCCACTTTTATAGGCTCGACCCTGTTGGACTATGTCCGTTATTGTCTTTATCTTGTTGTCACTATCTTGTTCTGGTAATGTTTGTCACTTTCTTAAATCGATTTACTTACGATTGTTTAGAGTTGGTTAAATACGTTTTCAGTGGAAATAAAACTTGAATTAAAAAGAATCGACTTCATAAGTAAGTGTTTGTTCCTATGTCAAAATACGAAATATGTATATTACAAAATTCAAAATTCCGTATATTATTAAAATTGTTCTATAAAAATTTTCCCTTCTCAATTCATTCTACAACCCTAGTTTACTAATTTGTTTAATATATTAAACAATATTCCATTTATTTCCTTATCTAAATCTATTTTTATTTTAAATTGTGTGAATTCTATTTTATTCCCCTTCAAATAATGTCTAAAATCACTTCCCGTATTTATTTTTTCTTCAAAAAACTCTTTTTATTTTCCAAATCTTGAAGCCGAATGTGTTCTATTAAAACCATTTATATTTTTGTACCATTTTCTTTTTTCCCTTTTTTAGGTCGTAAGAAATACTACCTATTACATTCTCCCCTAAGTTGGAATTTTTGAAAAATTTTTGTAGATCTACGCCGATCATGACTCCCAGAACCCAAAACCACCCCAAGTTCAAAACTTTATCTATCTACCTATCTATCTATATATGTCACTTTTTATGGACACGATAACTCCCATAATTCTGTACAAATCTCTTCCAAACTGATACATAAAATCAAGGGGCCTAAAATCTCGGTTAAGTTCGTTAATGGGTAAAATCGAACCAAGGGGGCGGAAATGGGGGGTTTTTGTGAAAACAGAAAAAACCCATAATTTCTTAATTATGATACGTATCGAATCCGTTTAAAATTATTATTACTTCTAGAAAAAGAGCCGAAAATTTATGTATGACAGATTTTTGATATCCATAAAAATGGCCCAAGGGGGTGGGGGGAAAGGGGGGTTTCAGAAAAAAAAATCATAACTTCGTCAATTCAGAAGATATCAAATCCGCTTAAATTTATTATAAATCCTCTTAATATTATCTAAAACTTTTATACTGACAAGTTTTTTATAGGACCAACCCTTATAGGAAAAAAAATAAAACAAAAACAATCCCTGCCGGCTCTGCCCGCAAACAAGTTAGGTTTCGAAGTGGGCGTTTCCAAAATGCCGCATCATGGCAAAAAAAATGTTTTCTTCCGCAATTCCCAATAAACAGGTGCCCCACGGTCTGCGTCTTCGAAATCTACCTGTGCCTTTAGACCGAGCCGTCAGGGAATTTTTTCACTCCATAACTCGATTTCTCGCACAATATCGGCTAGGACTGTTCACCTCAATTTTATGCAGCGTACAATAATAAATCCTGAAGCCTTCTAATCCGCTCATTAGTTAAATAACCCCTGCATTGGCGAAGATATTCTTACGCCTCGCTAGTTTAAAACGAGACGCATCAGCTCGGAGCGCAGAATTTTACTGATTTTACTGATTTTTTCTAAAAAACTATGCTGCTTGTATTGAGAGAATTATTTTGCATTCGAATTCACTTCTTCTTTTAACATCTAAGTTTACATGATATCTTTTAAAGATGTCTACGAAACTATGAAAATGTTATAAAAACTTATCATTTAAAAATAGTTAATAAATTCTATTCAACTACATAACGACGTTTTCTCTTTTCAAATCTGCTACATTCACCGGCCAGGCTGATTCAGCATGGAATATATTTATAAATTATTTGACCGGATAATGTGACAATTACCTCAGAGTGTATGGGGGATTGTCGAGAATGGTGGCTCTAAGATAAATGGAATACTCGTGTCGTCACATTTATATACGAGAGATAAACTTTGATAAACGCAATTCCGACTTAACTAGATTATTCCTAGTAGGCTGATTACTGTGTCGATTTACATTCACAAGAAAGAATAACCAAAACACACTAATTACTTATTAGAATAAGTCATTGCAGAAATGATTACACTGTTAAAAAAATAAATAAATAAAGCTTTTTAATATAGCTGTTATATTTCTTAAGTTTTATGAAAATATAATATAGCATCTTCCCAGTTACCAATAATATACCAAACAACATGCCTTTATCTTCAGAAACCTTAGAAACCAATAGATTTCCGAGATTTAAAAAAGAATTTCTGAGACTTTTTTTTTTTTTTTTTTTTTTTTTTTTTTTTTTTTTTTTTTTTGCTCATATTTTTCGGAAACGTTGCTGAGTAGTTACAGTTTATTAATCAGTTTGCATAGATTTTAAAATGAAAAAAAAAATTAAATGATTAAATTATGAAGGGCGAAAATCATTTAATGGTGAAAATTACGTCATATTTCAAACACTATATTTAAAACGATTTGCTTATAGCTTCTAAAAGAAAACTTATCTTCTAGACGTTAAAAAAGTCCGAGAGCCAGCGACATTTTTTACTTAACAATTTATACAAGCTGATTTCCAGATGTGTAATAGATCTTACTTAATTCCGAAATCAATCGTCAGCTGTCGCGACAGTAATAGACGCGACCTTGGGAATCAAAAAATCCCCCAATCAAATAGAAATGAGTGACAACCCAATTACAGAAAATCACCGCTGGTCGTGATAATATTATTAAATCTTACGTAATCGATAATCGTTTTAAAACAAAGCAAATTGTTATGCTTTTAGAGTCTCCAGGTGTGTATGTGGTAGGCCGGCGTAGCTCGTAGGGGAAGAGCCCCCTAGCTTTAAAAAATATTCTTCTTAACCCATATCCAATGGTTGGAGTATCATAGTTGAGATTTTTTCCAACAGAGAGAAAATATGCCGGGGCCAGGACTCGAACCTGAGTACTTTGGTTTGCCGTACCAACGCTCTCCCTACTGAGCTATCCCGAAGATATCCTGGCCTGGCATATTTCACTCTTATCTGTTGGACAAGGCTGCGAACTGCAGCACTAATTTCATTCATCGGAGCTATAACTATAGCATTTTACATGATGAATCTGAAATAGCACGGAAACTCCTGTATACCATGTAATTAGGTCATAATAAATAGAGGAAAGGATACTCAACTAGGTAAATTATATCCAATGGTTGGAGTACCATAGTTGAGATTTTTTCCAACAGAGAGAAAATATGCCTGAACTAGGACTCGAACCTGGGTCTTTTGGTTCTACAGGAGTTTCCGTGCTATTACAGATTCATCATGTAAAATGCTATAGTTATAGCTCGGATGAATGAAATTAGCGCTGCAGTTCGCAGCCTTGTCCAACAGATAAGAGTGAAATATGTCAGTCCAGGATATCGTCGGGATAGCTCAGTAGGGAGAGCGTTGGTACGGCAAGCCAAAGTACCCATGTTCGAGTCCTGGTCTAGGCATATTTTCTCTCTGTTGGAAAAATCTCAACTATGATACTCCAACCATTGAATATAATTTACCTAGTTTAATATACTTTCCTCTGTTCTTTATTCTTCTTATTAATATAAAAAATAGCCCTTGTTCAAAACCAATATTTATTACGAAAGACTAGTTTATAAATATATATTGTTTAAATTATTAATCTGAGGTGAAGGGAGGGGTTTTGTCTGGACGGATTTCAAAATATTAATATTCATTTAAAAGTTCAAGAAACATGGGCGCTTGGAAGGTGGACCAGGTGGGTCCAGGCCCTTCCCTGGATTTTTACATTTTATTCTTTTATTTCGTTTGTGATTTTGAAAATTATTGTAAAATTTATTCTTCTCATAGTTAAGGATTTTCATCACAGGGTCAGTGTTCCTCTGACCACCTCCACCTCATTGAAGACAATTTATAATTAAGTTTTATTTTATGTTCATGTGTTTATCAATTATTTTAAACGGGATTTCAAAAGTCAGAGCCCCCCCCCCCCTTCACTTCATGATGATGAAAATAATAAAATGTTTCAATTCGTCATTTTTATTATGTGCTGTGGGATTTTTAATATATTTTTCTATATTATTATGTAGATTTTTCTATATTAATTTTTATTCTGATATGCTAAAACATTGTTTTTCACGTGAAGTTCTGATAAAAAAAAGTCTCAGTTTAATTTATTTCATGTTTATGTTATCCATTTAAAAATAGGGAAAAAATTGGATTTCAGTATCTGTTCGGATATCGTGCCCCTTCTCGAATTTTGTTCTGTGGGCGCCCATGTTGACAAAGAAATATGTTCAGCTTTTTGTATATGTAGAATTTGTTTTATGATGAATATGTAATGCACAAACCAACATAAAGAAAAGCACATTCAAATTAAATTTAAAGCATTTAGACCCTTGCTACTTTTCATATTTTTTTCTCCCCTACTAAAAAGAGTTTTCTTATAAAGACTTGAATATTGAAAAGCTACAGTTATTCTGTTTAGTCTATTATTTACGTTAGTTTTTTAGCGTCTCGTAATCCTCCTATAAACTATAGTGTATCAGTTTTTGTATTTATTATGTCGGGGTTCTGTGTCCTTCACGCCCATACATTGTTAACAAGGTAATAATTTATTTATTTATTTTATTTTATTTTTTTGGGGGGGGGGCGGGGGGAATAATTTTAATTTCATTTTAAAGCAACTTTATTCTTAATGATCTTAAACACCATTTTTATCAAATGGAAAATATATTTTATTTTTTTCTTTGTATTAAAAAAATAGCATCAATAAAAAAATAATAATCCCCATTATTTTATTTTATTTGGGAAAATGTAAGTAACCTAATTGCCACAATTTTGAAGAAATTTCATTAAAAACATTTAAATTTAAAATAAAATAAAATGAAAATATTGAAAAAAAGACAACATATGTAGTGTGGGCTCATCTACAAATAAAGTTTTCATTTAAAAATTTTTAAAATTGGTTAATTAGAAACTATACAGACCCTCAAAATCAGCTCATTCATCAGTTCTTTCCGACTTTACATTTAAATTTAAAATAAAATAAAATGAAAATATTGAAAAAAAAACATATGTAGTGTGGGCTTATCTACAAATAAATTTTCATTTAAAAATTTTTAAAATTGGTTAATTAGAAACTATACAGACCCTCAAAATCAGCTCATTCATCAGTTCTTTCCGACTTGACATTTAAATTTAAAATAAAATAAAATGAAAATATTGAAAAAAAAACATATGTAATGTGGGCTTATCTACAAATAAATTTTCATTTAAAAAATGTTAAAATTGGTTAATTAGAAACTATACAGACCCTCAAAATCAGCTCATTCATCAGTTCTTTCCGACTTTGACCATTCGCCCCAAGAAATTTCGCAAACTGGCCGAATGCTTCTAGCCATTGCGTCAACTGGCTGGCCAATTCCCGAATTGTCCAATCAATTTAAAACGAAATTGACCGATTCACGAACTGGGCGATTTCAGGCATTGGCCGTAACATTTATATATTTAATATTTCAAGGTGTAACTCTTTTCTTTGAAACAAAAAATAAATAAAAATAAATATAGACCGGGCGGCGGCAGCACAGGCAATCACCTCATCGAGTTCACGGCTGAAATTCCAGAATTAGTTAAAACTCGATTCGCATATTAAAACGCAATCGGTCTGCCAAGTCATATCTTGGTGGAAAACACGTGAAAACCCGATTTTAGCGGTTGACTCGTAGGTTTACCATTGTGTTTTCCTGCATCTAGTTCTCCATGTTATCATACTTTTGGGTGCAGGAAAACACATTGGTAAACCTACGAGTCAAGCGCTAAAACCGGGTTTTCACGTGTTTTCCACCAAGATATGACTTGGCAGACCGATTGCGTTTTAATATGCGAATCGAGTTTTACCTTATTCTGGAATTTCAGCCGTGAACTCGATGAGGTGATTGTCTGTGCTGCCGCCTCCCGGTCTAATATTGTTATATTTTTTTGAAGTCCCAGCAGACATTCAAAAATATTTAGAAAATATTTAGCTTCTTTGAAAGTTTAAGAAAAAAAATCATAATAGATAAACCAACGAAACAAGCACAAACATTTAAATTTATCAAAAAATTGTTCAAAAGGAAAATTCAATCAATGATCTTAATTAGGGATACCCCGAATAAAGATTTTGGCCGAATACCGAATGCGAATATTCGGCTTACAAGTAAACTGAATATCGAATATTCGGTAACCTTCGGCCGATTACCGAATATTCGGCTGGCCAAATACTTTTATATCTCAGAGTTTAACGGTATTAAAAAGTTAAATTTTAAACAATTTTACATAATATTTAGCGCAAATACTTTCAGTTTGATAAACGAGACTTTTTTTTTTATAAGGAAACTTTGCACTAAAAAAATTTATGTTTTGAGTTATTTAAGAAGAGGATGGTTTAAAACTTTTTTAATTAACAAAATTTAAATTCCATGCCTTCTGTGAACTCAAGCAAATGAATAGAATTATCTTATATTGAACAAGAAACAATATATCATTCCACTTAATCCATCAGAAATGCAAAGTGTGTCATTACAAGCCGTAACTGACTTTTCGTTCACAACTTTAGCAAAAATGAAGATATTTTAGCGAGATTTGCATCATATTAATTAGTTTGTATGAAATATGATGATAATTGGAATTGGTCATTAGGAAGTGATTGAATGGTTCTGTCTGATTATTCTGAATATTTTTATTAATTGACAATTAAAAGTAGAAGTTGTGTAAAGTTTTAAGAAATATTTTTACGGGGCATTTTAAGTATTCGGTTTGGCGGAATAGTTCAATATTCGGCCGAACCGAATATTCGATAGGCCGAATAGTTTGATATTCGGACAAGCCGAATATTCGACAGACCGAATAGTTTGATATCTGGCCTAACCGAATATTCGGTAATATGGCCGAATAGGCTGAATACCGAATAAATACCGAATATTCGGTGCATCCCTAATCTTAATAAGATAATTTTTTTTAATTACAATTTTAGTAAGTGCATAAAACAGAAAATAAAATTAATTGTATATAAGCTCATAACTCTTTAAAGAAGTTTTTAGAATCTGCAGAGTATTGCCATTTTTAAAGATGCTGTAAATACAAGGTGCGTCTAACAAGTTCGGTGAATCGTACAAAGAACACAGAAAATATAAGTATACAACTTTTAATCACCCTCAAAGTAATCTCCAAGGACAAAAAGTGATTTTCGTCAACATACGTAAAGTTGATGGAAACTGTCAGGGAAGACTTCATTTGGAATCGATCGGAGTGTTGATGTCACATGTTGTTGGACATCTGGAACATATGCAAAACTTATACTTTTCACGGTTCCTTTGAAGCGGGTAAACAAAAAAAGAAGTCGTCTGGTGCAGAATCCAGGGAATATGGTGGATGTTTTAGAACAGTTACGGCACGTTTCAACAAAAAGTTGCGCACACGGATCTCAGTCTGTGGGTGGTCGTTGAAATGCGGCAAACTGCACTGTCCAGTCCTGTGCCGTTATGCACGTTCTTTTATAATTTATAGAACCAAAGACACTATAAACATTTAAAATTAAAAAAGTGTGTATTAAAATTCATTGAAATGTTAAATAAAATTCATATAAAGAATAACCAACGAGCTGAATGCAACTAAAGTGAAAATTTAAAAAAAATCTAATAAATACCACATGAAAGTTTAAAAAAAAATAAAAACAAGATACAAAAACTGGAATACAAATTGTTTAAATGAAAACAATAAATTTTAATGAAACTTACCCAACTTACAACATTCTTTTAGACTTTATAGAGTATCGATATTGATAAAAATACATTATAAACATTTAAATTTTAAGAAAATTTTGAAATTTATTCTTTAATTTATTTAAAAGTTAAATAAAAATGATATATTAACCCATTAACGACGACTTATTTTACATTTCTTTTAACACTTCGATACCAGTTTTTCCAAACTGTTATTTTAACTGATTGAATCTCTAATAGTTTCACATTAGATAATATGAATTTTTTTTTTTACTAGGATACAGGTGTTCATATTTAAAAGTTTCGTATATCTTAAATGGTAACTTTTCGTACCAACCGGCATTAATGAATTAAGAACAAGATGAGAAGCAAAATTAAGAAATAATAAGTTGATGAAAAAATGAACGCTTGAAGAAATATCATATTTTAAAGAAAAAGACAATATAAAAACTGCGGAGTAAAAATTATTTGAATTATACAAATAAATTAAAACCATATTAGCAAAAAAATTCTTTTTCAATTTATAGAGTATCGGTATGTACCAAAGACACTGTAAATATTTAAAATTTAAGAAATTTTTCAGGTATATTCGTTATATTAAAATGGAAATGAAATGTTCCTAAATATAACAGAATAAGATTAGAATTTATAGGGTATCTATGCTTTAAAAAAACGTAATTTTGTAAACTTTTAAAATTTAATAAATTTTATCTAAGACAACAAATAAATAATAGGAGATTATATTACCTAAGAAAGTAAATAAAAATTGCAATAAGAATATTCAGTGAGGTAAATGCAATAAAACGAAAAATTAATGTACGGAGAAAAAAAGTATTTTCTTCGAATAAATATTAAACAAGACATTTACAGTCATTAACAACATTACATAATATAAAAAAAAATCATTACATAATATAAAAAATGAAATGAAACTTACATAAATGTAATCATATTTTTTCCTTGTGTAAAATATGAAGCGTTTCAATATTTTTTGAGAGCTTTGTGACTATTTTTAATTAAGAAAGAAAAGAAACATATCTTAAGTTTATTTAAATGTGAAATTAAAATTATAAAGTATAACCACCGAGACCAAGATTTGAAATGTAAAATTAATTTTTTTGAGAATATTAAATAGATAAATCAATACACTTTTGCGGAAGTAACGCATGTAAGATATTTTTTAAATTAAAAGTAATTTATGATATAATTTGAAAACTGAGCAGAAAATTAATTAAATGTAGACTACAGAAATAAATACTTTTATTAGGGCTATTCTCAACTCCACACTGACTGCTATCTGATACATTTTTTAACTCATATTTTTTCCTCGCAAAAGCATGAAATTTGGCACGTGCTTTTATTCAGAAAATTTGTAGTCAAACAATTTCCTCCATTTTTTCGTTAATCGAAGAAGATCTTTCAGAAAATTCTCTCAAAACTGGCGTTTTGAACCGAATTTCCGGACGAAACAACGCGGAAGAGGGGAAAAACTGCCGTTTTAAGACAACAATCGCTTATAAATCAAGATATAATTTATTTATCGAAAAATGAAAAAAAAAACCTGTTCGATTACAAATAACATCAGTAATCATGTATGGAAGTGTCATGCTTCTGCGTTTAAAAATAAGTTAAGAAAACGTGTCAGAAAGTTTCGCGCTGCTGAGTGAAGAAAAATATTTTTTGGAGAAACGCCTTAAAAACCTAGAGAATCTTGAGAGTTTTCTTAGAACTTTACACATTAGAAATTCATTCAATCAGAAAAATGATTTATAAATTAAAAATTAAATAAAAAATATCTTTTGAATGTGATGTAATTATAACAACGACAGATATTACAAATAAATAGTAACAGTAAAATTTAAATAAGAAATTCCGGAATAGAAAACATTGCCGCCTGTAAAAGAGTAGGGTTTTTTTTTCGTTTTTTTTTCTTTTTCCTTTTTTTTTTCTTTTTTCGAAAAAATAACTGCAAATAAAGATTTAACACAGAAACAAAGATAATTTTTATAAATTTCTCGAGGAAAAGATATTTAGAAACTGTGGTATCGTAATATTTTTCAGGGATACCGTAAATATTTGAAAATGCAAAGAATAGAATATATTTATTCTTTAGTTTATTTAAAAACTTAAATAAAATTTACTTTAAGAACAGTGAACTAGATATAAACTAAACAAGTCTTCAAATGTAAGAATAAATAGTCTGGCATTAATGCATTAATACTTTAAATATATATATATATACATATATATATATATATATATATATATATATATAATTATAATATCTATGAATTTCAAAAAACATATCAAGTTCTATTCTACTTAAATCTCCAAAGAGATAATCAATGATACTGTGTATACAGAATACCACATAGCTAATAATTAACATATGCAAACATAATATTACCATAGCTGATGCTTCAATGGTAATTGGCCAAATTTTACTCATACCAAAAGAATATTGAAAAAAGAAATAGAGAGAAAGGGGAAAAAAAAAATATATAAATTGGAGTTGCAATTAAGTAAACACAAATGGATTAACAAATTAAATATGAACCATACACAATGGAAAATTGGACCACATGAGAATTAAATATGAATTGGACATGGAAAAACACATGCACATGTACTCATCAGCCTGGATGCACCCACATGTGTTTTAAATAATAATTCAGTGTTTCATAATTCTACTGGCATAATGCTAAGATCAGTAGAATCATCCAGGTACACTGAATTATTACCAGACAACAATTGGAAATATTAAAATTTGGAAATATTTAAATAGGAAATAAAAAACCATTAAGAAAATACAATATATTTCACTCACATCGATTATCCAAAAAACTGTAATTAACACCTCACTAAATTACCACGAGATAACAGTTTTGAAATAATAAAATTGGAAATATGAACGCGTAAAGTGTAGATAAAATATTTTACTCACAATAATTATACAGAATCCTTAAAATGTCACAACGTCTGCATAATATTCACATCCACATGGCAATGCATCATACATGTTGACTAAGTCGAGTTGAGAGAAATGATTTGTAAGACAAGTTGAGAGCACACTTTTTTTAAAACACAACCCCATAAATGACACCCAATCACAAAATGATTCAAAAACACTCAAAATAATTCTGGTTTTAATACACTTATAACAAATTTATATCCGTGAATATATATTACTCCATCCAATTTTAATTCCTGAAAGTAAAATTAATATACAATCAATAGCTCCCTCTATAGTTAAATTAAATATAATATTAACAATATTATCTACAACTACCTGAAAGGTAAAGTGTCGCCATCTATTGGTATTATAATAGTTCATAATTAATATTTAGTTAAATATCCACTTTATTAGTTACATACTCACTTCATTAGATTTATTTATATAAATAAACTTTAAAAAACAATACTAACTTGTAGTTTTACTTAAAATTCAAATAAAATATAATACTACTATATGAATAAATCTACACAGAATTAATTCAACTTGCACAGCATTTCAGATATTCTTAACAAGAATATATTATGTAAAAGAGATATTATTTTAATTCAAATTATTTTTGCTGCCAGCTGTGTTAATCCACTGATATTATAGACATTTATTAAATAATTAATGTTTTATTTTTACTACTACTTAAATATATATTAGACTTGTTTTTAAATAATTAATGTTTAATTTATACTACATTGTAAATATATTTTATATTTATAGATTAATTTAAATATCTAAATAAATAATTCATAAACAATTCAAAATATCTCAAAATTTATAATGTTGATAATTAATAGTATTACTACTGTTTTTCAATCAAATTAATGCAATGCAGTAATTAAAATACTTGTTAATTTTAATTATTCATAGACAAAAATAAAAACTGTATATATTTATTTTTATATATATTGCAAATAGATATATATATATGAGTTATAATCACCAATGTTATCATTGTATAATTTAATTTGTTATTGTATAAGTTAATTTATAAATGTATGAAAACTACACATCAATAATACCTTAAACAGAGGTGATCGGCAACGCACAATCACAACTATACAAAGTATAAATAATGTTCAATCAAATATTAAATTTTCTAATATGTTATAATTGTAATTATGTATGTTATATTTGTAATTTTCTACATAAAGTGTATATAATGTTCAAACAAATATTAAATATTAAATTTCCTAATATTTTATTATTGTAATAATGTATGTTATAATTATTATTTTCTATATCTTTTGTTATATGTTATCGCACACTAAAACAATAATTTATTACATACCATGTTTATATTTAAATTATATAATAAATGTTATTTAAAAGAGTTGATGATTGAATTTATCATAAAAATTGGATATCCATATATTTTTGCTTGATCTCGAATATATCTAATATTTTTGTTTTTATTTATATCTGAGCATAAGTATTTTATACGATGTAGATAATTGATAATTATATTTTTATAAACAGATTTATGTAAACATGAAGCATAATTGGTAAAAATATTTACTTTAAATGGGAAATCAAATCTCTTATCATAAATATCAAAAATTAATTTATAATTATTAGTAATATTAATTTTTAAGTCAAGAAAGTTTATATTATTATTAATTAAATCATTTTCGCTTAATTTAAGCTGAGTAGGATAAAAATTGAGTGGTGATGTGCAATTTTTTTCATTGAAATAAAATATGATAATGTCATCAATATAGCGATAAAATACATAATCATTGTTCGGACTTATATTTCTTTCATAATAATATAAGTAAAGGTCAGAGAGAATACTAGATGCGGTTCCGCCCTGCGGAATTCCCTGGCATTGTTTATAGATAATATTGTCATATATAATGTAATTATTATGCAATGTAAAATTTAGTAAAGTTTTAATATATATATATATATATATATATATATATATATTATATATATATATATATATATATATATATATATTATATATATATATATATGTCACATAAAATTTCGTCACATAAAATTCTTTTTCAAAGATTAAAAAGAAAATAAGAGCATATTACAAAAACCTAAAGTAAGTTTTATATGAATTTAAACTTTTCTTTCTTTTTTTTTTTTTTTTTTTTTTTTTTTTTTTTTTTTTTTAAGAACCGATACAGGGTGTGCAAAAAAATTTAACCTATTGGAGATACGTAAGCAATGCAAATTGCACAAGTGTTCAAAATAAAGTAGGAATTAAGATTATGTTTATGAAATACTTCTGCCACAAATTTTCAGAAAGTTACACTTTTTAGTTTTTCATACGGTCACTGCGTATCTAAAAGTTATATTAAGAAATCAAATTCCCCATGCTCGGAGAAGTACAACAATAAAAATTCTAATCTACGAACAAAACGCACCCAGTTAAGATACTTTGAATTGTATTAAATGTTGCCCGTTTTTAGTACCAGAAAGCACTAAAATTACATAAAATTCAAAGTATCAGAATTCGGTGAATTTTGGTTGAAGAAAGTTGATTGGAATTTTTTTCCGTTTTATTTGGCAGAGCATGTGTAAAATTTGTCGAAATATAACTTAAAGAACTCAGGGATCGTATAAAATTTTTATAAATGTAACTTTATGAAAATGAATGTCAATAATATTGACATTATCTTAATCTGTACCTTATTTTGAACACTTTTGCAATTTACATGCCTACGTATCTCTAACAGGTAAAAAAGTGAAACGCGTTTCAACCATTTTAAGGCACCCTGTATACATCGATTCTTAATGGATATTGTCTAGGGTAGGGTTACTATAAACATTTACAATTTTAGTGATGAAAGATATTTTTTGGTTAGTTTATTTTAAAATGAAATATAAGTTATATTAAGCAAAATCACTGGGATCTAAGTAACAATTAAAGTTTTAAAAAAATATTTGATAAAATAATTTGATATTTTTATTGAAATTTAAACATGTATTTTTTTATTTTATCATGATTTGATTAAATAATGTGGAGATTTTGATTATTTTGATAGTAAAATAAGTATACTCTCAAAGACTTGTCTTATGACTGTTTTTTTTTTTTTTTTCGTTTTTTTTTTTTTTTTTTTAAAGATCAGAATAATTTAAAACATTACAAATACACATGTAAAATATGTTTATATTTAAATCTGAATATTTCTAATGATAATTTGATATTTTTTGTTAAAAATTAAACATTAATGATTTTAAATTTATCATGGTTTGATTAAATAATTTGGTAATTTTGATTATTTTGATAGTAAAATAAGTATATTATCAAAGACTTATCATATGAGTGCTTTTTTAAAGATCAGGATAACTAAGAACATTATAAATATACATGTAAAATGTGTTTATATTTAAACCTGAATATGTATTTTCTAATTGATAATGTCTGAACATTTTTAGAAGATACCAAAAATATTTAAAATTTAAGAAATCAAAAACATACTTTGGCTTAATTTAATTAAAAAGTTAATGACTTATTTTTAGCAAATAAAAGCTTTTAATTTATTTAAGTTCAATTTAATTAAAAATTAATTAAAATTAAAATTTAGTTAAACTTATATTAAAATTTTACAAAGAGCAGTCTATTAGATACTAGAATTTAAACGTAAGGTTATATTGTTGGAATGGAATATTTTTAAAAGAATACCACGTAAAAGAGATTTATTAAGTATTAACAAGTAAATAATAGCATTCCATAGCACATTAGAAAAATATTAAAGCTAAAATTTATAAAGTTAAATGTTTAAACCGAAAATAATGTATTTAGAATCTGTAGAGGTTTAATATTTTTTCGAGAACAAAATATTGTTCGAAAAAATATTTTTGAAAAAATTTCACAATATGCATTTTTAAATACTGAAAACAAAGAATCTCAATCGGAAAGCTTAAATTAAAGTGTAAAAATAAGTTGTTCGAAAAAATATTCTTAGGAAAATGTCACAATATGAATCTTCAAATATTGAAAAACATAAACGATCACAATAGGAAGGCTGTAATTAAAATTATTTATAAAGCCTAGAAAATAACAATTTTTTTTTTTTTTCGAATTCGTAATTATATGATATTTTTCAAAAATAACATTCGCAAAATAATTTTCCAAATAGTTTTACAATTTTCGCAAATAACATTCTTCTTTATAACAAACTCGTAATGATATGACATTTTTCGAGACTTCTGATTTTAAAAGCTAAAAGTTAAGGAAATTTATCTATTAGTACATTTAAAACTACATAAAATATAATCAACGACGCAAATGGAAGAGTTAAAATTCAAAAATAAATTGCTCGGCTAAAAACAAAACAAAACACGCTCTCGGAAAAAGTATCATATGAGAGAGATTTTTTAAAGATTAAGAGGCGAAAAAAGATATTGAAAAATCTTCCGCGAAGAATATAAAAGCGGACACGACTTTCTTTGTCCTTCAACCCCATCACGAAAACCCAAATGGATCATTCCGAGTCCAATCACGTGTCCAGGGTCAGAAGGCAGCGACACCCAGCGGCGAAATCACGAATCGAATTCCGCAAAGGCAAAAGCAGAATTGGCCGGCCGAACTGTCGGTCGAATACTTTTGGAGAACGGGTTGGAAATTACTGTTACTTCGGATACAGAAAGGTAATTTTGCTTTTTCCTTTAATGCATTTTACTTTTCTCTTTCCTCTAGAGATTTTCACCAGCGAGATGAGAGGGAAAAACGTGGTTTCATTCAAAATTAATATAAAAGAAAGATAAATATTTTACTTTATTCTCTCTTGCAGCATGTATAGTTTGTTTTCGCTCATGTACTCTTCTAAAAATCTATAATTTATTGGATGCTCTTCAATTATGTTGCGGTATGCAAACACTAAATCTTGAGGAAACTAATTAATAACAGACACTATTAATTATTTTAATTGAAACTTTGTATTTGATAGTTTAGAAACAATTTTCTGGTTTATAATTATGATAGAATAATGATATGGGACACTAGCTGTCCAGTTATAAAACAATTATATATTTTTTGTTTTACTTCATTTTTTTTTCTTTTAAAAATATATATCATAAATTTAACAAATTTAAAAAAATGTTAGGATTTGATAAAATTAAGCGATTTTGCATTAAAAATATGCGATATTTTTACGCTCTTAAAACTTTTAAAACCTTTAAATTGTTTTTGCATGTAACCATAATTTTAAATGGTACTATTTAATTTTTTCTTTGGCCTCTCTGCCTGCTTTTGTTTTATACAAATGTTAGTTTAAATTGATTTTGTTAATATATATGTATATGTTTCGCGTGTATGTACAATTCATATGTTTTTATATGAATATTCGCATGATGAAAACACAATAAAAAATGAATTTTGTATCATTATACATATTTATTAAATTTTTTAAGAAGCACATTAAACTTGTTTAGAAAATTGGGTCTTTTAAAAATTATAATTTTTTGTTATTTTCACCTTTTTAAGATAATTTCTTTATTTTCACACTCACGTTTATTTTCACTTTTGTAAAAAGAAATTTCCTAATTATTACATTTACGTATGTCTTAAAAATACATTTATTTTAATGATATTAAGATTTTTGTAATTGGAGTAAAACAGTTTATTTATAAACAATTAAAATCTGACAAGCATAAATATTTAAAAAAAAAAAGTTATTACATTTTAAATAAATCTGGAAAATTTAATATTTAAAAAACCATAATTAGTTAAATTTTATTCAGTAATTTTATTTCTTTGGCTAGTACAGATATTGGGCATGAGTAGAAACAGTATTTTCTTATTCCTTAATAAACATCAGTTTAAAAAAATATTTTAAAAACATGTGGAACTTAAATGTCACCTATATATCAACCGAACTAATAAAAGTACTCTATCGTCTGAAATTTCAACACAAATTATTAAAGAAGGTGTAGCAAGCATACATTTATTAATCTTCTTTGGTTTTGAAAGAGTTCGATAATTCTAAAATCTATCGTAAAAAAAAAAAAAAAAAAAAAAAAAAAAAAACAATTATTTTTACTTAAATATTTTATTTTTTTATAATTTATTTATTTATATTTTCATAGAAAAAAAAAATATATATATAATCACATTATCGCAGCAACTCTATTTCGACCATGGTGCAAAATCTATTTATTTGTTTTTAACACCTTCCAACATAGTTAAAAAGTGTTTATGGATTCGGTTTGTCTGGCCGTCAGGCCGTGCTTTTACTCTCGTAAATATACTCGGGTTTCCATGTAATTTTTTTTATATGCTATTGAGATTTGCTATAGAATGCTCGGCATTGAAAATGAAGTGTGCAGTTTTTTTTTTTTAGCTCATTTACAGGGGCACACAAAAGAATCCCGTTACATTATGGTGTAGGGAGCGGAATCGTTTGAGGCGCATTTTATTGATGTTATGATGTTTCAAACATAATGAGATTGATATGCATCACTGAAGCCGATTACAATACTCTTTCTTGGGAGTATAGAATAAGTAGCATTTGGAAGTATAGAATAAGTAGCATTTGGAAGTATAGAATAAGTAGCATTTGTAGTTCGATTACAGAGGCGCACAAAAGAATTCCATTACATTATGATCTAGGGAGAAAAAAAAAATTGCGGTGCTTTTTATTGATGTTACAATACTTCAAAACATTATGAAATTAAATTGGATCACTGAGGTGCACTCCAACATGTTTTCTATATATTATGGAGTGCTTAGCGTTTATCGTTCATTTACAGAGACGCACAAAAGAATTCGTTTGCAGGACTGACTATGATCGATAATTGGTGCAAATGGGTTTTCCGCTGTGGTATGCATTTTTAATCTTATCTAAATTTTAGTGTATTACTTTATGCGTATAGGTCATATCAGTGTTGAATTCATGGGTGGCCCGGGGGGACATAACCTCTTGGAGAATTTGAGATTTTATGATTTTAATGGTTAAAAAGTGCAATCCCCCCCCCCCCCCGGAGCCACAGAAATCCCTCCCGGATAAAAGTGTTTGATTTCAACACTGTGTCATATACAGGACTGTACGAAAGAATTCACACACATTATCGGATAGCAATTAGACAGCAATTACTGAAAATGAATTTTTACTGAGTTATGTGGTTAATTGCTTATTTAGCTATCTTATTTTATTGTTTGAAAAGAAAAATTCTTAATAATAGTCTGTTAGTGTTGGAAAGTGTTTCATAAATTATTCTTAAACACATATTTTTCGTTCTTCTTTTACTAATCACTGATGCATTGGCAATGATAACTGACAGTACTCTGAAGCGTCTATTCCTCTTAACGTCTGATGTTCAAGAAACCGCCTGCACCACTCTCGCTGCTATTCTGTCTGTTCGTTACATTAATTAACGTAACATTTTTACTGTATCAGAAAAAAAAAGCCTTATTTTCTAAATATATTTTTTCTTACTAACTTACATAATTTGATGCGAACTTTTGGTGTTTACATATAAACTTCAGATATGTAAAGAACAAAAGTAGGAATATACTCATTTTATCTCAAACAATAGATTGCATCAGTGAAGTTGTGATTAAATAAATAAATAAATAAATAAATTACTCGTTTTAAATTTGCCTCTGATGACAAATTTACTTTAGTAGAACTTGGGGTTTGTGTTCCTCAAATGTACGCTTCCCGGAATTTGCAAAAAAAAAAAAAAATCCATATATAAAGTTGTCACACAAATCTCACAATTTATGTTTTTCTTCTGTTTGGATTATATTATCATCATCATCATCAATATTATCATCATCATCATATTATTATAATTATAATTATTATTATTATCACAGAAGAGCCTATAATAAAATTATTTTCTGCGCGAGATTCTTTTAAGCGCTCCTACGAATTATATCTTCTTAAATAAAAGAGGGGAGGGGGGGTGCATTAACTGAATATTTTGTGTGCTTTCCGCCCCTTGGTTTTTTGCTTCCCTGTTTGTTGCTTAGCTTCTTACCTCTTTAAATCCGTATTTTTATTTATTTAATTTATTTGATTTTGATCTCAATAAAAAGTCAAAATTGCCTTCTGTGATATTTACTCAAAAAAGTGTAAAAACAAAGTTTATTTTGTTATTATGTTTAATTTTTCTGTAACTTTTATATCATACAAGCTTGATTAAAAAAATGAATAAAATAAAAATATATTTTTAGTTATAGATATTTTCTGAAAAGGGTTTCTTCGCTATTTATGTTTTCGTTATTTATTTAACTTCATTTTGATCCCAATAAAAATGTAAAAAGGAAATTTTGCAATATTTTTTGTCGCAAATTCCCAAAATAAATATATAAATAAATAAAAGTGAAATAAATTAAAATTTGGAAACGAAATTTATATTTATTATTATTATAACGAATATATCTCAATCATTTAAGCCATAAAAGTACAGCATGGTTAAAAGTAATCATGTTAAAATAAAGTAAAAATATTCAAAATATTTGTTTTAATGAGAAGAAGTTGCCGGGGAGTTTTTTCATCTCTTTATGATTTCTTTATTTTTTTAATTCAGTTTGGTTCTAATAAAAACAATAAAAATGAAATTGTAGAGACTGTTTTTGTTATACATAGGAAAATTCTTATTATCGAATTAAAAAGACTATATATTATTATTATTTGTACTATAAATTTAAGCAAAAAGTGTACAATATGTTGATAAAAAATAATAATAAAAATATTTGCTGTAATTAGCGAGATTTGATATGACGCTTTACTGCTATTATTTATACATCCGTTACAATAAAATTAAAAACCAAAATTTTGCTGCATTTTTTTAATCATCTATTATATATTATTAAATTCAGAAATAATATATATATATATATTTAACGAAAATTATAATTATAAATTTATAATTTATTTTTTTTCAACGAAAAAAAAAGTGCAGCACGCAGAAACAATTATTTTCTGCATATGATAATGCGGAGAAATGTTTGCTTTATTTAAATAAACTTATTAACATAGCATGTACACAATACACTGAACGTAGTATGGCACCATTATATGCATTTGGGGCAAAAGATATCACGAAAAGAAAAGCTGAATGTAATCTTCGCCTCCAGTGCAAAGGTTTTTAATATACCTACAACTCCAGCCGTCATTTGTATTTAATTACGTACACGCATGCGCACGTCTTGTACTTCTACGAGAAAGAGAGTAGGCATTGAATGATTAAAGAAAAACGAAATTTTCATTCATTAATAGTGTAATTTTATACATTTAATGTTAATAGATATAATTAAAACGAGAAGGTTTGTGGAGAAACTTTTTCTGAGGATGCATTTTGGATTTTAATGTTTAAAAAATGTATACATAATTTCGTAATCATTCATTTAAATTATGTTATTTTGTTCTATTTGGGAAGAAGATAGTTTATGTGTTGTTTACTTTATTGATTTTCACATTTGTCGTATTCCTTAAAAAGAAAATACATTAAAGCAGATATTTTATGCTATTCACAATTATAGTTTATGTACATTTTTATCCGAATTTAAAATAGTAGAGGGTTTTAATTCGACCGATTATTTATGCATGTTTGTCTATATTGTATGTATGCATGTATATGTCGGCTTCAATGAGAGATAAAGAATTTTATTTGTCAAAAGCCCCAGCTGTATCTTTGTTATTCGTCATAAATCGAAGTTTTGTAATTAGTACTTGTCACGAATTTAAGCTTTACTAATTATTATTTATTGCAAATGCAATTTTTCTAATTATTTTTTAGCACAAATCCAAACACTTTTAATATTATTAAGCACAAATTCAAGCTGTCTCAATATTATTTGTCCAAGAGTGTTATTTTTATTTATTGATTACCAATCGTATTTAGTGCGTTTCTTAAATACGAGCATCATTTCAGCAAATATTTTTGTATTAAAAGTGTTTATTTGTGTGCATTTTTAACCGACAAAAAAATAATGTGTTTGTGTGAGAGAGAAAGAGATAGGAAGAGAAACTGAGAGAGATATAGTTTTGAAATCGATCGCGTAGGAGAGGGGAGAGGAGCATTGTTGAAGTTTTTTAAATTGCGTATTGACCCCGTCCTAATCCCCACCACTTATTTTATTAGACATGTTTTACCGATTCCAAAAATGGGATTCATTTTTCTGGATCAGCAAAAATGAGTAAACTATAGCAGTTTACTTACATGTAACACAGTTGCCACTGGCGACTATTTTTATATTCTATTCGCACCTCTATTTAAAAAATAATACATTTTGTAGTATATTTCTCTTGCACATGTTGTCAAAGTATATGTGAAAAAATTTTGTTTTGAGAAAGTGGTGCGAGATAGAATTAAAAAATAGTCACCAGTGGCAGCCCTGATATAATGTTCTGTATGCCATTACATATAGAGTCACGGGAGATGAAATGGGTATTTGTATATATATATATATATTTAATTTTACTAATATTTTATTACCAAAACATCAAGGAATTTTTTATGCTTATATTAAACGTTTTTTGCTTCCTTCGATTCAAAGCGGCAATACATTACTGACAGGTTTACCTGTTTTAACCCTTTTTTTTTTTGCTTGAGTGCAGATCAGTGAACTCTAAAATTAGAGTTAACAATCTTCGATTTTTTATAGTATTAAAATTAACTCTCCTTTCCATTTTGTATATAACATGTAAAGAAAGTTATGCCTGATCTTAGGCTCTGAAATTTGATAGATTTCCAACATATGCTGCTGAAATCTTGTACCAGTGAGATGATGTATGGGAATTTTTAGATGAGTCAAATGTTAGAAATCAGCTCACCGTGAGTAGTCTATATATATATATATATATATATATATATATATATATATATATATATATATATATATTTAACATAATGACTTCGAATTTTTCTTCCTGCCTATTGCATTGATTGAAAAGAATAAATGGAAGCAATGCAGAGCGAGTTAAAAGAAGCTCGCCAAGATCTTACAAACAATGTTTCTCAGAAGGTGTTGCACAGCCGTGACGCAACTACTTAGAATATTTCTTCAAAGAAAGCTTTTGTGGATGTTGACAATTGTTTGAAATATTCTGGAGAATATAGGTTTGAAAGTGTATCAGAAAATTAGTCTTAACCCATTCAAATGATTTAGCCTTCAATGATCATAAATTGAAACTAAGTCGTTAAAGAAACTAAAAAAAGAAGCAGATGAGCTTAAAATTGTATCTAAATAAATATCGCTTAAATAAGGTAAATACCGCATATTGATATGGAGAAGAGCTGTGAAATAATAATACCACAAAAAAATCTAGTATTCTGTGGCCAGGTTTTACAAATTTGATAAAATCTGATAGCCAGTAAAAAGTTCTAGTCGCCAGTAAAAAAATATTACCTGCCCCCCTTGCAGGTCACTAATTTTCAAAAGCACAGACGTTTTTTTTTTTTTTTTAATCAATTAATTGAGAAAAATAATAAGCATATTGTAGGATTATTAGTTACATAGTTTAGAATAGCTACATAATTTAGAAAGAAAATATAAACAAAGTTTTCTAATGAAAGTTATCAAAATTATTTATCTGTGAAAAAAAAAAAAAAAAAAACATGTAAATGCTGCATTAACTGGCATGTTCAGGAAATGATGATTGCCGAAGGCTTCAAACGTCTGGATAAGTGAATGCTGCAAAATCTATATCTGATGAGGAGTTCGTGGATGAAATAGTGAAGCAGGAAAACAATTTTTTCCGATTTTCGTGTCGAAAACAGTCAAATAATTATTTTTCATTAATTTAAAATTTGATTTGGTAAACTTATTTTTACCAAATTAAAAATGCCGAAAATGAGAAAAAATGCCGTTTATGCTCATTTCTTAGATCAATTTTTGTACAAAAAATTATAATGATAATAAAACATCAGATTAAATAACTTGGTGGCCAAATATAAAAACTTGGCCGCCAGTGGCGCCCTGGCGACTGCATTTGTCAATCCCTGGCTGTGGCGGCCATCACAAAATTGTCTTCTATATCATTCTAACATATTAACTTATAATAGATCAATAATTATGAATATAAAACAATTGCATTTTTTTTTATTTAACTTCAACTTACAGTGCTCAGTAAATTTAAAAAAAGCACTGAACAATATCGTCCCATGTTGAGTATTAAAATTTAAAATTCGATCAACAATGATATTTTTAATCATTAATCTCAAATATAAAATTGGGTGCATTTCTACTCAATAGAAAACAAGATACAACTATAATGTTCATTCCAATAAGCATGAGACTAATATTCCGTATTAGAATCCACAGCAAAGTTGGAGTCAAAAATGAGCAATTCTGGCAATAATGTAGTTTAAAATATATGGGAGAGTTATACAAGAATCTAGTTAATAATATGGCAAACCACGCTCTCTAAATTGGATCCATTTATTGTGGACCCGATTAGGAATATTTCTCCTAATATAGGATATCAGTGCCGCCTATCGAATGATCAAAGTCGAAAATGAATCAGAATCGGTTTTTAAAAAAAGTAGCTTGGATATAAAATTTGGTGCAATTCCATCCAACATATGCCAAGAAATTTCGTGCATTCGTTTTAGGTAGATTTCGTAAGAAATACTACCTATTACATTTTCACCTAAGTTGGACATTTTGAAAAATTTTTGCAGATCTACGCCGATTATGACTCCCAGAACCCAAAAACTTTATCTATCTATCTATCTATGTCACTTTTTTATGAACACGATAACTGCAATAATTCTGAACAGATCTCTTCGAAACTGATACATAAAATCTCGGTCAAGTTCGTTAGTGGGAAAAATCGAACCAAGGGGGGGAGGGTGGGGGGGGGGCTTTTTGTGAAAACAGAAAACCCCCCATAATTTCTTAATTATGATACGTATCGAATCCGTTTAAAGTTATTATTACTTCTAGGAGTAGGGCCGAAAATGTATGTATAACAGATTTTTGATATAATTAAAAATGGCCCCAAGGGGGTGGGGGAAGGGGGTGTTTTAGAAGAAAAAAATTCATAGCATCGTCAATTCCCAAGATATCAAATCCGCTTAAATTTATTATAAATCCTCTTAATATTATCTAAAACTTTTATATTGGCAAGTTTTTTTATAGGACCAACCCTTATAGCAAAAAAAAAAAATAAAATAAAATAAAATAAAAATAAAAAAAATAAAATAAAAAAAAATAAAAAAAAAAATACCCGCCGGTCCGCCTGCAAACAAGTTATTTTTCGAAGTAGGCGGTTCTAACTCCCGCATCTTTTCGAAACTGATATATAAAATCTAGGGGCATAAAATCTCGGTCAAGTTCGTTAATGGGCAAAATCGAACCAGGGGGGGGGAATGGGGGGGGGGAGCTTTTTGTGAAAACAGAAAAAAACACATAATTTTTTAATTATGATACGTTTCGAATAAGTTTGAAGTTATTATTACTTCTAGGGGAAGGGCCGAAAATTTATGTATGACAGATTTTTGATATAATTAAAAATGGCCCTAGGGGGGAGGGGAAGGGGGTTTTTAGAAGAAAAAAATTCATAACTTCGTCCATTCCCAAGATTTCAAATCCACTTAAATTTATTATAAATCCTCTTAATATAATCTAAAACTTTTATATTGACAAGTTTTTTATAAAACCAACTCCTATAGCAAAAAAAAAAAAAAAAAAAAATACCTGCAGGCTCCGCCTGCAAACAAGTTAGGTTTCGAAGTAGACGGTTCAACTTCCGCATCATGGCAAAAAGGTCATTTCTTCCGCAATTCCCTTCAAACAGGCGCCCCACGGTCTGCGTCTTCGAAATCTACCTGTGCCTGTAGGCCGAGCCGTCAGGGATTTTTTAGATATAGCTATCACGTAAATCGTGAATAATGGAGCATATTAGCAACGTCATCTGTTGGGGAATATACATTCAAATCTAATCTGCACCAATTTATATCAAAGTCCGACAAAATATGAAATTCCGTGCATTAGTTCATGCGATATAGCTATTAAGAAAATCGTGAAAAAAAAAAAATATATATATAGCAGAGCCACATGTTGACCAAAACTTTATTAGCAGCTATTTATGTTAAGGTATAACAGAGTATGCAGTGGAATAAAGCCAGGAATGGGACAGTGAGAGTAGTAGAGCAAATCTAATTTTGCTTAAGCTCAGATTCATTGACACGTGTTTTACTCTTTTCAAAATCTGACGCGTTTCTTAGATATAAAGAAAGGGGGGGGGGGGAGACTTTTGGTGAACCCGGTATATATCTATGGATACACACATACTTACACATGTGTGTGTGAACACGCACGCTTATGTTCTTTAGTAGTTTTTATGTAACATGTCTTTAAGTAATTTGTGTAATTTTTTTTCTTTAACTGAAGGGAAAACTATTTAAATATTAAAGAGTATGTTTTCTTACTTATTTTTCCCCAGATGGCATTGAAAACATGAAGATTTTCTCATAAAAAGTTTACACTGTATTTTCTTTCGGTAATCTTTATAAGGAAATGAATCAGCACTTTTCAACCTTTTCTTCTCTGACCCAACATTTAAAAGTATTTGTTTTAATAAAGACTAAATTTTTAAGTAGGGAAAATATGGAGTTTCGAAAGGGGAAAAATAAATAATACCTGACTTAAGACATAAATGAATTAGAAAAACAAAATGGTAAATGATTAAATATGAGGACCCCAGAAGCCAAGGGGTATAACGTGATAAAATTGTAAAAAACTGAGCCAAGTGCACAGGCGATCTGGGAATAGGCTGTTTGTACGTAAAGAAATATGTTATTTTTTAATTATGTTCTGCATTCTGAAGGTCAACTACTTAAGCATTCGAAACTTGTACCCCTTGTTATAAATATTGATTAACTATAAAAAATTAACTATATATATATATTTTTTTTTAAATTGTACTCCACTTTCTTTACGCAGATATCGAAATTAGAGTTCAAAAACCACTATGAAATAAACAACAGTTTCATTTTTATTTCAGTCAGTTACTATTGACTCAATACTTTGAACTCGATTTACTCCAAATCGAAATTTTGTCACTTACATCCCTTGGTTTCTAGGATCCTCACATAATTTACTGTTTTATCGATTACGTGCAAGTTTTAGCGTTGGTATATCATATAATTATAGTATTTATTATTTAAGGGATGGTATACAGTCATAAATTTAGTTTATTATTAGATTATTTGTGCAAGATTTAAAGATAAGTTTTTTTTTTTAAATTTAACGAATGATACTCACTCAAATTTATTATATTATTATTAAAATACACGCGCAAGTTTTAACTTGAGGGTTTTTTTTTTTTGTTTTTTTGTTTTTTTTTTTACAATATTGTACTATTTCTTATTTATGAGATGATACACAATCCTAAAATGTTTATTGTTGTTCCATTACTCGTGCAAGATTGAGTATTTTTTTAATATTATTCTATACTTTCTTTTAACGGAACCTATTGTTACGCGATTCGGGTTCGTGTAAGAAGCAGATAATAGTCTAACAAAAACTGTCTTTTAGACGCCACACTATATTTATTTTACAAATATTCCAGAAGAATCAGGAATGCGCAAACGTTAGCAAACGATCTTTCACAATCAGGGAAAGGCCCATAGGCGTACAGTTTTGAAATTTATTGGTGGGGCTCAACTTTTTGTTACACAAATATGTCTATGTGAGTGTAAAAAAGATCGATTTCCAATTTAATGTTGCTTTTTTAACTCCCTTTTAAAGAAACTAAACAGAATCGTATACTAATAAATAATCGCAAGTTAAATAAAACATTAAGACAATATAAAAATTCGAATATACAGCCCCGTTTATAAAATTAAACTCGCTGATATTCGCGAATCGTTTATAATAAAATCACAGCGAAAGTTAACTATGAATAAGTTGACTTTTTTTTTTTTTTCGGAATATGAATTTTTTTCTATTTTCATTTTTTAGCGAGCCCACACAACTCTACGCGTATGGAAGGCATCAGTATTACAGTCGAACTACCAACAACAGCGTAATCAGTAAAGATCACAAGAATAAAATAGTTTTACAGGGTGATTGCAATTGTTATTTTTTATTCAATTTGTTGTCGGTCCTCTAATTTCCCTCTTAATTAAACTTTCGCTAAAAAGTATAAGATCAAATATTTTCTTTATACTACTGAAGTTCCAGGAGAATTCGTCACACGTATTTTTCTAGATATTTGACAATCGAAATAAATCGAAATAATCGTATAAAATCGTATAAAATCGAAAGTGTCCTGAGTCCTGATACTTTTGGTAAGATAGTATCTTTAAGTGAAACTTTAAGTTAAAAGAAAAACTATTATTTTTACAGAAATACAATTGAACCCACTTTTGAACCCTCCCCTCTCCCTTTTTCTTAATCTATACATTCTTTATATACAATATGTAAGTCAAAATATACATTCAATTTTCTATTTGAACAAATACATTAAATTGTAGAAGAATAAAGCAAACAAATAAAATATCTTTAAATAAAATGTACCGTAAAGAAAATCTTACTTTTTAAAAAGTAATAGCCTACAAATCAATTCACATTTTTAACAATCTTAAGTTATCATATATCAAAAATATGTATCGGATATAAAGGATAATCCAAATATATGGTTTAGTATTAGATCAAAACAAATGCATTATAGTAAAATAAATAAGAGCGTAATAGCTTTATGTGCAGCCTTTCTGTAAAGAAAATATTGCTCTAAGAAATATACTTGAGACTAGTAAGATTATGTACAAATATAAGTTGTGTATTTAAGAGAGGGTATATTGAAGTTTATAACTCGCCTACTTTTTGAAAAATTCTATAAGGTAGAATATTTGTACAATCATATTTTCTTTCTCTTACATCCGGTTGCTTTATGCATTTTTCTTGTCGTCCCAAAATATTTCAGATAAAGTTGCCATTCGTTCTTTTTTCATATTGTGTACTTCAAAGAAGGATGGTAAAATTCGGCTTTATTTTATTTATTTATTTATTGTCACTTCAAAGTGGAAGATTTTCGTTACAATCATTGTGAATTTTTTTTTTTTTTTTTTTTTTTTTTTTTCAGAGTTGAAGATAACATTTTTATAAGTTTTATATGAAAAATGCAACAGTAAGTCGTATTAATAGATCTTCAGAAAGAGCGTGTTTGACAATTTTTGACATTTTTGACAGTTCTAGAACTTTAAATTGTTATTTCAGCAGCAAATTCCCCATGGAATTCTATCTTTAATTTAAAACATGAAGTTAGAAACATAGAAAAAACCGCTCTATTGGCAAATTTTCTTTATGTATCAGTGTAGTTAAGATTGATAAATATGGATGATGTAATCACTATTTGGTACTCGGCCTGTTCGGTCCTTTTGCCGAATATTCGGTTAGCTGAATACGTCTAGTTAGCCGAATGCTTCGGTCAAATATTGTTGAAATCTCGTCGATTAAATTCAGGATAATAGATTATTTTTTCGTTTTTTGCATGACCCATTCATGAAGTCATTTTCATTCTAATTTGCACAAAATGTGCATTTATTTGGATTCTAAAAATCATCTAGCATTTCTCTATTTCCTGTAACAGTTAAGTATATTTTATAAAATGATGTCCAAATTGGAGATTTAAACTGACTTTAGCGACGAACTGTCAGGATAGAGATATTAAAGAATTATAGATTACAACTCCAGATTTAAATACCATTGTAGAATAATGAAAAACACTGTTCGATTCTCGGACACTGCCAATTTCACCAGGAATACAAACACTTCACAATAAAATTTTATTGACTAAACGTTATTTTAGGAAGTATCTCACTATGAATTATTGGAGAGAGTAAGTATTATCATTGATTTTGAATGTCAAAAAGGATAAAAGTATATCATTGGATAGTAAAAGTGAAGTACATATTTTATATTTAAGCGGAAATAAGGTAACTTATCATACTGACTTACAAAAAATGAATTTGATATATCTAAGATTAGCAGTATTAAACGCAATTTCCTAATTTTTTGTGCTAAACTAAATTTTCTAAATTTAAAAATAAATTTAAAAAGTACATTTAACTGTGGTAATGACTAATAATTTCCTATTTTAGATAAAATTTTTATGAAATACTTTCCTGTAGATAAATTTTTCTATTATAATTTTGATGTAGTGAAAGTTGTTTTATTAGTAGTATCAAAGTGTTTGAAATATTACAATAAATTTGGCATTTTCTATTTTTTGATATTTTTGAACTGTGACTTACGTTAAGAAAAATGTTTGTTGAAGAGAGATTTTCATGTAAATCCGAAACGTCCAATTTTAATATGTTTTTAATATTTTATGAAAGTGTAATGTAATGTCTGTAATTTTAATGATTTTAATATAAATATAAATATGTTCAGACGTAATATCTTTGTTTACTTCAAATTACAAGAAATACATCAAGCTATTAAAATTTTTTAAACACATAGATAATAAAACATTAATTTGTGTTTAATTCTTTTTCATTTAAAAATTAATATATATATATATATATATATATATATATATATATATATATATATATATATAATCAAAAGTTTTTTGCCGCTGAATATTTGGTATTCGACCTAAAATTTGGCTGGATATTCTGTATTCGGTCAAATCACTATTCGTCACGTCCCTATTGATAAATACATTTTAACTTTTAAATTACTTTCATACAGTATGCTCCTTACTTCATACATTGTATGCATACTTACTTAGATATATGCTTTCATTTTTTATTTGCTTACCAACTGGGAAGACCGAGATATTGTTAAAATTAGCTTTGTGTTACTCTATATAACATCGAAGTTGATGTGATAGTTGTATTTCAACAGGTATGCGTTGTACGAAACAACCTCTATCTATGTTGCTCAAGAACGTTGTATGTACTCTGATTGGTTGAATCATGCATATCGGCTCCTATTGAGAATTTTTGGAAAATTCCTTTAGATTCTGAAAGCCAATTTTTTTTGGCCAAATGTTACCAAAATTTAGAGAAAAATAGCCAACGTGGCGACTTTCTTTCATTTGGTGCCAAGCATGTATTTTAGTATTGGTAGAAAGTCGATTTTCGCGCCCAAATCTTTCCAATGTCGCCAACATTTCGCCAAATTTCGCGAGATGTTGCCAATTTTGCACTTTGTTCACTACGCACTGTTCAATAATTTAATAACTGTTTCAACCTTTATTCCCACGGAATTGCATTAACCCATAGTGACCCCAGAATGACCCACTAATTAAGTTTTCTGGTACATGTGACCCAGTCCAATGGTCTTCTCGTGTCCCAAAATGGTAGGAAACAAAATTTAGTCAAAATTGTTTGAGCCGTTATTTAGATAAAATTACCTTGACCCTGACCCTTATTTAACCTAAATGACCCACAAATCAAATTTTCTCGAACATGTGACTTAGCCTAATGGTCTTCTCGTAACCGAAAATGGAATAATACACAATTTAGTCAAAATCGTTTGAACCGTTTTTTCTTTTTTTTTTTTTTTTTTTAAATAAAATTAGCTTGACACTGACTCGTAGTGACCCACAAAATGACCACCTAATCGAATTTTCTCGAACATATGACCCACCCCAATGGTCTTCTAGTGTCAGAAAACGGTAAGATACAGATTTTAATTAAAATCGTTATCGCCGTTTCAAGATAAAATTAGCATATACATATATATACATACACAGAAGATTTGCTCGAATTATATATATTATTAGTTTCATTTGTAGAAAAAATTATTGTAATATCTGTATTTATTGAAAATTGTGGGCAAATATGAAAAATGAATGTATTTCATATACTATATATAATATATAGTATATATGAAATACATTCATTTTTCATATTTGCACACAATATTCAATAGATACAGATATTACAATAATTTTTTCTACAAATGAAAATAATAGTAACTAATGAAGAATCTTTCTTAATAATAATCTTAATCTTGATAAATCTATTAACGTTCATGGAAAAGTTAGTAGCGTTTATTTATTTATTTATTTTTTATGGAGATAAATATATCATGCAGAAATGAATCATTACAGATTGTCTTCCGCGGTAGAACATTAGTTTCTTTCTATGATCTGGATGCTTTTATCATAAATAACAGAACATTTTCCCGGAAATTTGAAGTAATTACATCATTGCAAAACTATAAAGCGTGAAATAAAAATGTCAGTAATTCCCTTTTACAAGTCATAGTAAACACAAAACTTCGACAACGTCGAACTGTCGCGAGTCAAAAGGACACGAGGAAGTTTAGATAGTTATAAAAATCATCTGGTTAACAAGCAAGTGTTGTTTAGATATCGTCCTGAATTAGCTTTAGATAAGTTATAAAGAACATCTGGTTTTAACAGAAAGTAATTAGATTATCACAGTCTTCAATCGCAAGAAGTTAATAGATGGGCCTGAACTTGCCGGTAGATCGCTATAAAAAGCATATGGCTATAACAGCAAGTGTTGATTAGATATGAACACCTTCAACCCCAAGAAGCTAATAGACAGGCCTGAGCTTCTGTAGATAGTTACAAACAGCATCTAGTAGAAAGACTGCAAGTAATTTGATATCAAAAATCAAGTAATTCGATATCAATACCTTTAACTCCAAGAAGATAATAAGTGGGCCTAAAATTGCGAGTGGCGATTTTTTTTTTTTTTTAAAGAATTATACAACAAAAAAGAGGCGCACCCAGAGGGTGCATGGACACTGGAGGGTTAAAATTAAGCGAAAGAAATTTTCAAAATAAAATAAGATTTTTTTTTTTTTTTTTTTTTATTTCAGAGGTGATTTTGTGGGGCAAATGTAACGCTAGAGCTAAACAGCCATAGGTCCCAGGCTAAAATACAAAACATGCAGAAATAAATTCCTACAAGTAAATTTAACCTATATTTATAAAAGATTTTTCCTAACTGTAGTTTCTCAATCAAAACGTTGTTGGCATTTAATTAACTAGGAATCCCATTGACATTTAGAAGAAGGTGCAGCGCATGCATGCACATTTAAGATAATGTTACTAACCTGCTATAGAGATTTTTATTATAATTTTTCCCGGGGGAGGGGGGGGGTAATTATTTTCCTGAACTTCAATGTATTTTCAGCATGTTTCTTTCTGAAAAAAGATTTTTGAAAAAAACAAAATGCCAAAAATAGTAAAACATAAATTCACCAACTTTCTTTTTAAAGACCCGTTAATACAATTAATTAATGCAACTTATTGTCGTAATTTTCTTTATAAACATAAAATCTTTATCTTCAGCTGTAACCTAAATTTAAAAATGCATATATATTATAAATAAATAAATCATAACCATTATTGTTGAAGGAAATGTTCTCAACTTCGTCCATCCTTTCAAATAGAAAGTAAAAATATTTGTTATATTTAATTAAAAACATTTAATAGAATACTTACAGGTAATAAAAAAATGGAGGAAAAAAATCATTGTACCATATAATTGCTTTTAACAACAACAAAAAAATATGTTCATTGTCTATGAACCGATTAATTGAATAATAGTAGAATGTTGTCTAACTCATAAGTAAATATTATAATTTTTACAAAAAAAGAAAGAAAAAACTGGAATGACAATTTAATACATTTAAATGACTACTGTATAATAAGATTTTACATTTTATTATGAGATAAAAAGCAGAATGCTCATGAACTCGGGTTAAAATATAATTAAAGTAATAAATATAATCAAAAGAAGATATTATCGACATCGTTTAAATTTTGGACACTTGCAAGATTTTAATTCTGTGATAATAATACACTGGTTGAAAAAAAAAATTAAAGAACAACTAATAAAAAGGTAATTTATGTTAAATAGATGATACACCCTGGCTTTCCGGGTTACAGAATGTAGGAAAAACCAATTTTTAGCACTTTCCAACCTAGTTGAAAAGTGCTTATGACTTCGGTTTGTCTGGCCGTATGGCCGGATGGCCGTCTGGCCGTCTGGCCGTGCTCTAACTCCCGTAAATATGCTCGGATTGCTCTGCAATTTTTATATGTTATTGTCGTTATCTATGGCACGTTCCCTATTTCAACTGAAGTGTGTAGCACTTATAGTTTTCTTACAGGGACACTCAAAAGAATTCCGTTACATTGCGGTCTATGGGGAAAAATCATTTGCGGTTTATTTTAAAAATGTTTCACTATTGTAAACGCATTGAAATTTATATAGATCACTAAGATGCATTAGAAGAAGCTTAATATGGAATAGTAGGTGTATAGCACTTAGAGTTACTTTACAGGGACAGTCAAAATAATTCCGTTACATTACGTCTATGGAGAAAAATCGTCTGCGGCTTATTTAAATAATGTTCCACTATTTTAAACGCATTGAAGTTTATATATATTACTAAGGTGCATTACAAGAGGCTTACTACAGAATAGTGTGTGTATAGCAGTCATCGTTCATTTACAGGGACACACAAAAGAATTCTCTACTGTCTGTTAACAATAATTCCTGGAAGTGCGTTTTAAGTTACTAAACGCGATTTTAATCTTAACTAGCTTTTTGTCTATTACGTGGTGTGTATAAATTCTGTAGATCCTATACAGGGCAGCACAAAAGTTCGCGAACACATTTCCGTTTATTGACAGAAACTCCAGAAGGAGAATTTAAACGGTGCTACGCGTTTCCTAACTAAACTAAAATTTAGCATCCTATGTATATATACAAATCTATAGATCATATACAGGGCTACATAAAAGTATTCGGATATTTTTCCGAATATTGTATAGATTGAAAATTCCTGAAATTACGTTTTTAAATATGTTATGCGTTTTCCAAATTGTTTACTTAGATGTCATCTTTCAGCTTATTAAACGGTAATGATTTGTAAAATTATTTTAGAAGCGTTGGAAAGTGCTGCATAATCTATGCTTGACGCATGATTTTTCGTTCTTGTTTTTTTTACTTTTGAAAACTCTAATAGATTTTTAATATTTAATATCGTGTTTTAGATTCCCCGCTAACAACATCAAAACCATTTTTATATGAAATAGATCAATCATGTATTGAAATAGGTTTTGAAATGCATTAAAAGCGATACTTTCGTATTGGCCGGGTGCCAGCACTTAATAGTCAAAGAAATCACCAAAGATTTCGTTACTTTACAGCAGCCTTTTTGATTCTAATAATGTCAGTGGTTTAAGAGATTAGTTCGATTACATGTCTGTTAAATTTCTGTTTTATTTATGTTATTATTATTTTTAATTGATAAAGTTTTAATTTGATTATGGAATATTACTCGAAAACAAACGCTGGGCAATTTATATTGTTTTAAGTCTAAACGGATTAATCTTTCGTAATCGGAATGCGCGCGATAGAGACAGATTTTTCATAAATTCATGCTGGAAAATTATTTGAAAAACCATAAAAAAAATAGTACATTAAGATACAATTTTAAAAAAACTGGCTAATTTAGGTGAAATTGTCATTCAAATTTAACATTGATGTAAACTGTGAATGAACCTTCTGTAATCTAGTTCCACCCATTTTAGCTTCGTGTTTCCCAGTAAAATTAGCTTAAAAAAAATAATAAAAGGAATAGGGAGGCTATCTTTGCCCCCCCCCCCCCCCCCGGTACAGGTCAAAAGGACTTTTCGTAATTGTGTTGTACATCTGCTGCTCGTGCAACGAAAGGTGCTTCGTACCCGGGTAACCCGACAATTCGCAAGAAGCTGACGTACAACAGATTGACGGATAATATTGATTTTATTGGCAATGCAATAGCGAATTTTGAAGTATTAACATGTATGAGATAGAAGAAAGTTTTGCGATTGGCTTCAAGTTACATGAGTTTTATACTCGTTCCTTTAAAATCTCGCCAGGTCATATCTATATTTTCATCACAATCACAGATGGAAGATTAAACAAAAATAGGGATGAAATATTTAACACTGAATTAAGGATCTAGTAGTATAAATAAGTAATAACACTTTTAACAGAACACTATAAAATTAAAAATAAGTAACGACATACGTTTCAAACTAAAAAAAAAATACATTTATATAATTTAACAAATTACAATAACCATTGGAAAAATGTTCCGAAAGCGTTTTAAAAAAAATACCATATTTTCGTGTTATTGCGGCCCCCCACAATTATGATTATGCCAAGGTTGCAGTTATGATTTCGCCAAGATCATCGCAAAGCTTATATATGCATCCTATATACGCATATGTATATTCCAAACACTCCTAATATGTGCCATTATACTATACACATATTATTTACGTCTTATATGTCGTATATACATCATATACACATGTCATATATATACATCATATATGCATCATATATGACTATAACTTGGCCAAATACGTAAAGAAATGTTATATATATATATATATATATATATATATATATATTTTATAATGTGGCGATAAATCTTGCTCCCTTGGCGATTCATCCTTGGAGGCCGCTATAACACGAAAGTACCAAATTTACAGTATATTAATGAAAACAGAAACAAAAATATTTTATCGGGTCCTTCCTACAATAACTTAAACTCTTGTTTAGACTGATGTCTGAGCTAAAGGTATTTTGAGGAAATTAAAGTTGAAGACCACGTTTTTTGCCTTATAAGACGATTTCTCATCCGACGTCCATTTTTGAATTCGGCTTTTTTTCATATCTGATAATTTGCATCTATCCTTTTTGTAACTTTAACATTTTTGAAACGATTTTATGCATTTCTATTGCCTATTCAAAAAAAAATCTCCTATCTAAAGTTACAGAATTTCGTTAAAAACGGTTAAAAAAATAAATTGCGAGCTTCAAGAGGTCCATTCTCGACCGAAAACAACAATCATTTTCCCAATGGTTAATAATTCAATCGTTCTTCAAATTTACAAAAACATGTGTCTTAAAGATGGACGTCACACAATGGATTTCCTGGTGGCGAAACATATATCCGTACCGTCATTATTGCTTATTACACATGTCATATATATACATCATATATGCATCATATATGACTATAACTTGGCCAAATACGTAAAGAAATGTTATATATATATATATATATATATATATATATATTTTATAATTTGGCGATAAATCTTGCTCCCTTGGCGATTCATCCTTGGAGGCCGCTATAACACGAAAGTACCAAATTTACAGTATATTAATGAAAACAGAAACAAAAATATTTTATCGGGTCCTTCCTACAATAACTTAAACTCTTGTTTAGACTGATGTCTGAGCTAAAGGTATTTTGAGGAAATTAAAGTTGAAGACCACGTTTTTTGCCTTATAAGACGATTTCTCATCCGACGTCCATTTTTGAATTCGGCTTTTTTTCATATCTGATAATTTGCATCTATCCTTTTTGTAACTTTAACATTTTTGAAACGATTTTATGCATTTCTATTGCCTATTCAAAAAAAAATCTTCTATCTAAAGTTACAGAATTTCGTTAAAAACGGTTAAAAAAATAAATTGCGAGCTTCAAGAGGTCCATTCTCGACCGAAAACAACAATCATTTTCCCAATGGTTAATAATCCAATCGTTCTTCAAATTTACAAAAACATGTGTCTTAAAGATGGACGTCACACAATGGATTTCCTGGTGGCGAAACATATATCCGTACCGTCATTATTGCTTTCCTCTATCTGTAGAAGAATAAGGTGTACAAGCCAATTTGGCTATAACTGACTAATTAGGTGACATTTTCAATATTGAGGAGAACTGGAAATGAATCTTCTGTAATCTGGTTCCACGCATTTTAACTGCAAACACAATTTAAATATTAAATCGACTAAATTACGAAAACCTTAAGATTTTAATTTTTAAAAGGTAAGATATTGTTATATGTACTTAAAAAATATATTTATATTATTTTTTGACAGATTCATGCAAAATGTTGACTTCTGGTTTTAGACGGATTTATACGGTTTGAAGATCGTGAATACAATTTGATTAAATTTAGAAAATATCTGTCCATAAGTCTGTGGGTACACTGCAAAAAAAGTGTTGATTTTATAGTATAATTAACAGTAATAAACAGTAAAATAAACAGTAATACGCGGCCGCGCATGCACGGTAGCGTATTACTGCTTATTTTACTGTTATTACTGTTAATTTTACGGTATATTACTGGCAGCTGAGGTGTCAGTATTATACTGTAAAATCAATTTTTTTTTTGGCATTGTATGAGAGACAAATTTTGTGGGCGCTCTAACAGACGGAATACTGCGTGGAATAAGATGAAATTTCACATGAAGTTCCATCTTTATGTGATCTTGCGCTGATTAGATTTTGGGCACGGTCCCCCAAGAGAGAACAAATCGATGATTTATATCTCCAGTTTATGTGCGCAGAATTCAACAAAACATCAAATTTAGGTTTGTCATGATAGGAATAGATGGTCATTCAATTTGGTTGTGGTCATCTAAGACGATGTGCCGTGGATGATTTGTTCGAAATACGCGATGCTGATATCACCAGTTTAAATACAAAGAATTCAATGAAACTTCACGCTTAGCGCATATTATGAATGTGGCAATATATTGTCATTCAATTTTGGTTGCAAACAATGTTTGATATGTTTGATTTTTACTATCGATTAAAACTTCAAACACATTTTAAATATTAAATCGATTAAATTATGAAAACGTTACGATGTTAGTTTGTAAAAGGTAAGATATTGTTATATGTACTTAAAAAAAAAAAAAAAACGTGTCATTTATATATTTTTTGCCAGATTAATTTATTAAAATTTTTAATTTTAAAACAAAATAAACTAATAAGTTATCTTTGTATTTAATTTAAAATTAATAATTACTCATTTAAAATAATAATCAGACTTAAAAAAAAAAATGCGGCAAAAATATGACATATTATTTAAAATTTCGACATCTAAAATTATGTAAAAATGTTTCAAAGACTAAAAGGAATTTGAATGCGAGACTTTGTAATAAATATTAAAGAGGATCTTGAGAAGTATGGATTTAAAAGATTGAGAATTTAGAAATTCTCTTTTACATAACTCAAGAGAAAATTGCATTTAAACTGAATAAAGCATTTCCTTTTTTCAAGCGAAAAGAAATGTACACCGACAATTTAAAAGGAAAAGAAAGCAATCATTAAAGGATATCTTATAGATCACAGAAGTTTTGCTGAGGAAAAGGTTTCTGACTTTAACATTTTTTAAATCTTATAATTCCTGTCAACAAACGTTTCAAACAGTTAAAAAAAATTGACAGAAAACATTCTAGAATTTAATGGAATGTTATTATTTTAATACTTTTAATGTGTCTTAGCTGGTTTCAGGTTAAGTGAAAGAGTATTTTAAAAAATATATACAGTGGAACTTCCCTTTAACGAAATCCCTATTTAACGAAGTTTTCAACTTAACGAAATTTTCTGCAGAACTTTGACTTTGAACACCATTAGCATGTAAATTAATCTCCACATTACGAAAAATATATTCTATATAACGAAGTTTATTCCACTTTTGTACGTGTACAGAATTCAAATTAAGCGATTGCTGTTCGAAGGATATGCAAATTTATTTCAGCGGATTCGATTGCATGAAAATGAACACATTTAAATAATTTCCATTCTGCTTGGTGCTAAATAAAACAATTTTTTTTCACACTAAGAAAAACACTTGTTATCACTATTCTCTCACTCCGAGACTCCAGCGCTGACAGTTGGGGGAAAGTCAAAATCCCCTTTTTACCTTCAATGATATAGAAGATGAGGTGTCGCAATGGCGTCAGATGCATTAAAACAAAAAATATCTATTAGAGTCAGACAGGTACCATTCTGACCTTCCATTGCTGATAGACAATTGCTTTGTACATCCAAAAGAACGTTCTTCAAAATGCAAATCGAAGAACATCAAAGTTATTTTTGTTCCTGCCAATACAGCTAAACTTCAATCATTAGTCTAAGGAATAATAAAAAATCTTGAAGTACATTATCGAAAAAGACAGAAAGAAGCCGATGTAGTGAAAACATTAGTTTGAGATTCTGTGTCGCAGAGCTGATGAAAGCTTAGGCCAAAGCTTGGGAATGTGACGTGATTTCATCGACCGTACACAACTGCCGTAAAAGACGGCTTCATTATTAAACCTGAATCAAATGCTTTTGAATCCAATACCTGTTTGTCATATCTCAAGAAAAAATTTCGTGAATTTAAGTTAATTTCTATTTAACGAATTTTCTTCATAACGAAGTTTTTAAGTGTAACGATGAAACTTCGTTAAATGGAAGTTCCACTGTATATTACACTCTTCATTTTTTATTTATACTTTCTACTTTTTAATGTTTAAAATATTTCGTTATTGCATCTTTACAGACAGTTGGCATACTTTGACGCAACATTCACCGTTTTTTTCTTCTCATTTTTTTCCGCGCTTGGTTAGAAAGCGCGAGATAGTGAACTTTCTCTTTAGGATTTCTAAATTGATTTCTCAACGTATAATCATAATTTAATTAACATGAAACTATTAACTGATTAAAGCGTATTTTTAAATATATATACTATCTTATACTCTTTATTTTTTATTTATATTTTCTGCTTTTTAGTGTTTAAAATATTTCGTTGTTGCAGATTCACAGACAGTTGGCATACTTTGACGCACCATTAACCGCTTTTTTCTTCCCCCCCCCCCTTCCCCCGCTTGGTAGAAAGCGCGAGATAATGGAATTTATTTTAAGATTTAAGCAATCGAAGAATATTTCGCGATTTATTACTTGCAGCTGTCTAATGGAAAAATACCTTAAATAAAATTTATTAATTTATAATCAAGTTCTGAACATATTAAAATGTTATCATCGAAAACTTACCTGTGTATCTATTTTTTATAATTCTAGCATATCAGGATGTGACCGAAAAATGGATTACCAAATTCCAACTTTACATACAAAAACCAAGTTGAGTTGAATAATAGAGTGTAAAATACAGCTTAATTTTAAAGCTTCAAGCTTTCATTTCTAATACTTTCTTTAGATTCAGCTGAAAAATATTACTTTTTAACCTTTTACGCCCCGACGAAAGTACCATTAAACATAAGTTGTTAAAAAACAAACATACATTTAACACATCGACTGGCAATTATGCAATTTAGGTACAGTTACAGACACTTTGCTTTATCATGTTCCATAAGCATTATTCAGGGCTTAATTTGCTCGCGTAAGAGATCAAGATGAAACAGGCTCGATTTTTATATGTCTTCGGGTTTGGGCAGGCTCGAGATAAATCTGTCTTAAATTCAAAATTGTATTTATTCCATTTCAAATCATTTGAATGCTATTTTGATCACAATAAAGAGTAAACAGAAATAGTATTTTTCTGTTCTGCATAGCTGCGAACTATTCATTTTTGTGTTAACACTATTTTTGAATCATAATCCTGAGCTTATTTAATCACAGAAATCTGCGATTAATTAACATTAATATTAAGCAAGGGTTTCTATTTGGAAGTAGTCATAACAAAAAGGTGGAATAGTTGATAGCTAAGTATATACGCAGATTTTTTTGCTAAGTATATACGCAGATGTATTTAATATTTTTATTTTGCCAAATAAAAAAACAGTGTTTTAAATTTGGAAAATGATGTATGAAATATAAATATGCAGATTGAAGTGACGGCGCAGAGGGGGGGGGGGGGGGTACGCTTCGGTACTTTTTTTCTTAGAAATTAAGCTCTGGCATTATTCGTTGTACAAAACAAAAAATATATTTTCAAATGGTTATATATATATATATATATATATATATATATATATATATATATATATATATATATATATATATATATATATATATATATATACATACTTTTTTTACTTTCTTCTATCTTTATAAGAAGAAAGTATTGTATTCGTGAAAAAATTCGTTTTAGAGAGTCTTGAACACGATTTGACTGTTTTTAGAAAATGTCTTTCTGTGAGTCTGTCTGTATGTGAAAAAAAAATTAATTGTGGGCGCTCTATCTCAAAAACTAAAGCACAGAATTTAATAAAACTTTAGATTCAGTTAGTCCCTGATATAAATTGGTGCTGATTAGCTTTTGATGTAAATCGCCCAATAGGTGTCGCTGCTATGGTACATTTTTCACGATTTTCATGATAGCTCAAGAACTAATGCACAGAATTTCATCATACTTCAGATTCTGTTAGACATTGACATAAATAAAATAGATGGTGAATACTTTTTGGTGTAAATAGCCCAAAGGTAGCGCTGCTATACTACTTTTTAGCTCACAGGCTATCAAAACCTGAGAGCTAATGTGCCCGCCCATTCTGTATGTATGTAATGAGATAACTCTTGATAGAAATATCCGTCTTGCTTCAAATTTTATTTATAGGTTCTTTGTGATAAGGCGCTTCCCTGATTAGTTTTGGGGGTTCATTGGTTAAGTATAAAAGGAGGAACAGGGGAATAATTCCCCCCCCCCTTAATTTAGATAAATGGGTTTTTCATGCCGAATTATCCGATTTGCTTCATTTATAAGTTCATTATGATAAAGCGCTTCCCTGATTAGTTTTGGGGGTTCGTTGGTTAAGCATAAAGTGGTGGACGGGGGGGGGGCTAATACCCCCCTTAATTTAGATAATTGGGTTTTTCAGACAGAATTATCCGATGTGCTTCAAATTTTGTATATAAGTTTATTGTGATAAGACGCTTCTCTGATTAGTTTTGGGAGTTCATTGGTTAAGTATAAAGAGGGGGAAAGGGGAGGCTAATTCCTTCTTAATTTATTGTCGGTTTCTTTATTTTTCGAGGGGCATTATTCTTTGAAATAAGAGTATAATATACAATTAGTGTGAATAGCCTGTGAGCTCAATGCCATCAGTAATAACTGGGCACTTTTCTTTTTATTTCATGATTTTCATGATAGCTATATCTCAAGAACTAATGCACAGAATTTCATCAAACTTCACATTCCGTTAGACCTTGACATAAATAGATTAAACTGATGTAAATCTCCCAACAGGTGGCGCTGCTATACTGCATTTTAGCGATAGTCCTATCTCAAGAACTAATGCATGTAATTTAATGAAACTTTAGATTCAGTTAGACCTTGACATAAATTGTTACTGATTCGTCTTTGGTGTATGTGAAACTTGTATGAGCTCGAAGAAAGTTTTGCGATTGGCACATCCGACTAGTTTTACTACGGATACATGTATTTTTTTTATAACTGTTCATCTTTCTTGATGTTGAAGGATATGGAGAGAAAAGTTTCAGCCCTGAAAAATTCCTATATTCATATTGTAACGCATTTGTACATTTTCTAACTCTATAAAATAAAAAAAATAGTTTAAAGAAATTATTTGAGTATAGAGTTGTAAATATTTCTGAAAACCCTTATAAATGCCGATTTAGATTATTAATTTTAGTAAGGAATCGAACTTGGACTTACCGGGTTACAAAATATAACAAAAAACCTTTTATTTATTTTTATTTTTTTAAACCTTTAATAGATATTTTATATTTAATATATATATATATATATATATATATATATATAATTATAATATCTATGAATTTCAAAATACATATCAAGTTCTAATATCATTCTACTTTAATCTACAAAGAGATAAATAATGATATTGTGTAAACAGAATACCACATATCTAATAATTAACATGTGCAATCATAATTTTACCATAGCATGTGCTTCAATGGTAATTGGCCAAATTTACTCATACCTGAATAATATTTAAAAAAGAAAGAGAGAGAAAGGGAAAAAAAAATTATAGATTGGAGTTGCTATTAAGTAAACACAAATGGATTAATAAATCAAATATGAACATTATACAATGGAAAACTGGACCACAAGAGAACAAACAAGAATTGGATATGAAAAAACACATGTAGATGTACTCGTCAGCTTGGTTGCACCCACATGTGTTTTAAAAATAATTCAGTATTTCATAATTCTACTGGCATGATGCTAAGAACAGTAGAATCAACCAAGTATACTGAATTATTACCAGATAACAATTGGAAAAAATAAGATTGGAAATATTTAAATTGGAATTAAAAAACCATTAAGAATATATAATATAATTCACTTACATCGATTATCCTAAAAACATTATAAATCACCTCACTAAATTACCACTTGATGTCATTTTTGAAATAATATTAGAAATTAGAACCTTTAAATTGTAGATAAAATATTTTTACTCACAATAATTATCCTGAATGCACAAAATATAGAAACTTCTGCATAATATCCACGTCCACATGGCACGCACATAATTTTGACTATCGAGTTGAGAGAAATGATTTGAAAGACAAGTTGAGAGCACATTTTTTTTAAACACAACTCCATCGATGACACACCAACACAAAATGATTCAAAAACACACAAAATTATTCTGGTGATAATACACTTATAACAAAATTATATCCGTGAATATATAATTACTCCATCTAATTTTAATTCCTGAAAGTAAAATTAATATACAAGCAATAGCTCCCTCTATAGTTAAATTAAAAATAATATTAATATATATATATATATATTGCCCACTATCTACACCAAAAAGCATTTTTATATGAAAAATTTTAATCATCTGATTAAAATCGTGAAATGCTCCACTGCCAGCACTTAATATTTATTATTTATTTAGTTGTTGGAAAAATCAGCAGGTTTATTGCAGTGCAGTACTTTTGGATAGTGCTTATTTTCTTTAATCATTACGTGATCTCCAATAACTTTCTTGCATTGTAAGAAAATTGTTATGCGTTACTAAAGTTCCAAAAGCTGTCTGTTTTTATGTCTAAATATAGCTGTCTACATGAGAAAATCTGTTCCTATTTCACTTTTTCTCCATTAGAATATCCGTAAATTTTATTTTTAAAAATTTACAACAGTTGAAGTTTTGTTTTTGAATCTTGGCAATAACAATTTTGAGTTACCAAACCGGTGGGAATATCTTTTCTTTCGTAGTTATTTTTTGAAATTTATCAACATTTTACTTTTATTTTATAATTTACTCACTTTTCTTTCTGTTCAATTGTGTTAATCATCTGATTAAAATCGTTGATGCTCAAGTGCCAGTACTTACTATTTATTTATTTAGTTACTGGAAAAATAAGCAGTTTTATTGCAGTGCACTACTTTTTGATAGTGCTAAATATCACAAAAATGTTATAAGTATTTTATAAATACTAATCTGTAGAAATAAAACTGCAAAAAATGCTATTGAAATTTGAGTGTTCTAAAATTTGTGAAAAATTATGAGAACCACAAAGAAATTTGTAAACAACGGTTTTACATTCTTTATATTAAATATTAATATTAATCTTGCGGAATGTGGATCTGACATATTGAATATTTATATATATATATATATTTATGTCCAGATTTCAAGCTTAAATTGAATAAAGTATAATAATATATATAATTCAATAAAGTATTTTGTGTTATTAGACACAAGAAAAAATGTTTACACAATGCTAAAAAAATAAAACGGCGACAGTTAAAGGATATATACTGCAAAAAATAATTGTTGATTTTACAGTATAAAACGGGCACCCCAGCTGCCAGTATTATACCGTAAAATTAACAGTATTAAACAGTCAAATAAACAGTAATACGCTCCCGCGCAAGCATAGTAATAATGCGCGGTAGCGTATTACTGTTTATTTTACTGTTTAATACTGTTAATTTTACGGTATAATACTGGCAGCTGGGGGGGCAGTTTTATACTGTAAAATCAACAATTATTTTTTGCAGTGTAGTATAGAGTCCTCTGAAAAAAAAAAAAAATCCTGGTTTCATATATGAAAATTTTTAAACTACCTGTCAAAAAATAGCACTTCAAATATGAAAAATAGAAAATGGATTATCGAATTCTATTTATCCGTAGTTGTTAATTATTTATACAGATCTGCATATATGTACCTGCGTAACTATCTGTATATCATATACATATTGTTGTTTATATAGTAAATCTAATTAGTAACAATAAGAATTGGCTAAGATTAATAATAGTCACTGGTTTATATAATAATAGTAACAGATTATTATTAATAACAACCGACGAGTAATATTAATAATAATTCGATTATTATGAATATAAAATAATCAAATAATAAACCATTCTCATTCAGGATTGTTTTGCAAGAATGTGCTCTGAAAATTTATTTAGAAATTTTTAATATTAACTTTTCAGTGATTTTTTTTATTTGTGGATAGTGTTTTTTTTTTTTTAATGTTTATCAGAAGTCTAATAATTTGTTTACATTGCACAGAAATATAACAATCAATCAGCATTTCAAAATATTAATATTGAATTTTATGATGATATATTTACACATCTAGTTATACGTTCATCTAGTAAATATAGAAACTATGGAGATAAGGGTAAGGGAAAGTATTAACTATATTATCAAAATGTATATAAAGGTTGAAGTATTCTAAGTTCAAAAAGTTTAAATAATGAAGATAAGAATAATTGAAATAAAAGATAATTTATTAACTACTGAGAGGAGGAAATATAAAGTGAATAGAAAGAACTACAAGAATTTTAATGTAGAGAGTTTTTTAATAAATTTTTCCAGGCGGTACAGAAATAATTTGTTTCGAGTTTTTCGGTAACAATTGTTTCGGAATTTAAATAAATAATAAACTAATAAATTCATTACATTCCGTACACTGCGAATAAGTAAAACAGTTAAATTCTTTTTTTTTTTTTTAATCTCGAACCTGAGAAAGGAATCTGAATTAAAAGGCGCTGAAATGTTTTCATGCTAAAAAATACAACAGATTTAGTTACATTCACTATTTCTATTACCAGCTTTATAATTTACATTCTTTATTTGTTTGGTAACATAAAAAGTTTTATTTTTCATATTTTATTGTGTAACACTACTGAATATTTTTTTCTCCATATCGTATTATAATATGAGCAAATCTTGTGTGTCTGTGTGTGTATGCAAATTTAACATAAAAACGACCCTAACGATTTTGACAAAATTTTGTATCCTACCGTTTTCGGGCACGAGAAGACCATTGGGCTAGATCACATGTTCGAGAAAATTCGATTAGTGGGTCATTTCGGGTCACTACGGGTCAGGGTCAAGCTAATTTTATCTAAAAATGGTTCAAACGATTTTGACTAAATTTTGTATACCATTCTTTTCGGGAACAAAAAGATCATTGTACTAGGTCACATGTTCGAGAAAATTTAATTAGCGGGTCAGGATCAAGCTAATTTTGTGTAAAAAACTTCTGAAGCGATTTTAACTACATTTTTTTTATCCTACCTTTTTCTGGTATGATAAGACCATTTTGCTAAGTCACATGTTCGAGAAAATTCGATTAGTGGGTCATTTCGGGTCACTGCGGATCAGTGTCAAGCTAATTTTATCTAAAAAACGGTTCAAACGATTTTGACTAAATTTTGTATCCTATCGTTTTCGGGCATGAGACCATTGGGGTAGGTCACATGTTCGAGAAAATTCGATTAGTGGGTCATTTCGGGTCACTACGGATCAGTGTCAAGCTAATTTTATCTAAAAAACGGTTCAAACGATTTTGACTAAATTTTGTATCCTATCGTTTTCGGGCATGAGACCATTGGGGTAGGTCACATGTTCGAGAAAATTCGATTAGTGGGTCCTTTTGGGGTCACTATGGGTCAGGGTCAAGCTAATTTTATGTAAACAAGTTAGAAATTGTACGTCAAACGTAACAAACGAGGTGCGTTCGTACTGTAGATAGTTATATAAATATTCAGATCTTGATGATTTTTAATAATGTGAAATTAATTATATCGCCTTCGGATTAATTTCTGTAATAAAATAAGTATCTCGATCGCTTGACGATTCAACCTCGGAAGCCCATATAACAAAAAAGCACCGATTTTTTTTTTTTTCAAAATGTTTAATATATATTTTTATTAATATCTTCTAAAATTTTGATTCGATTTTCATAAAATTTGAAATGTCTCGACAAAATTCTGTAAAAATAATACATCTTAAATTTCAAACCATTTGATTGGATAGTTTTCACGCTGTTATATGCGGACAGACGGACGGACGGCTCAGGCGACGACTATAGGTGCTACGTATTTATATAATTACGAACGCACCTAAAAAACGGCTGAAACGATTTGATTAAATTTTGTATCCTACCATTTTTGATTACGAGACGACCATTGTGCTAGGTTACATGTTTGACAAAATTCGATGAATTGGTCATTTTGGGGTCACTACGGGTCAAGCTCATTTTATCTGAAAGATTGCACTAACGATTTTAACCAAATTTTGTACCCTACTGTTTTAGGGTACGAAAAGACCATTAGGCTAGGTCACATGTTCGAAAAAAATTTGATTATTGTGTCATTTGGGGTCACTATGAGTCGATGCATTTTTCCATGTGAATGAAGATTGAAACAGTTACTAAGTTGTTGAAAAGTTGTCAATAAAGCATGTGGACAAGAAATCACCCAGCATTGATGTGAAGGACGGATTTTCAATACATGGAGTGGGTCTCATTCACCAATAAAATCTTATTCAGAATCGGGCCCTAAGAACAAGATTGTATGAGCGAATGAGACCCACTCCATGTCTTGAACCTCCTTCCTTCGCATCAATGCTGGGTGACTTTAGTTTTGGCCTGGATTGTACTCCGATCGCAGCGCCATCTATTGCTGGTAATTCGAACTAAAATCAGGAATCGCAATTTAAAAAAAACTCCCGACATCTTACATTACTCTCCCTCAAGAATTTTTTTAATATCTGTCACCGTTTGGAAGTTATTGAATTTTAAAATCAGTCAGTCCATTTTAGGAGACCCGGTATATATATAATATATAATTCTTATATTAGAGTAATTTTCTTTATATTTTGAATTTTATGTATTTAAAATTTTATTACCTTAATTATTCATCTCAAGTAGGAATACGCACGATCATATTTTTTAAATTATTTAATGAATGCCTGCAGTGGATTTTTACCCTTTTACCCGAATGGACATGTCAGGATAGTTCAATATTAGGTAGTAACCTGGTTAATTTATATAACTTGCCTAGAACTTCCTAGCACAATAAGTCTAAGCAAATGATTCTGGATAAACATTTTTCATAGTATGGTACGTAACGATGTTTCCTATATTTCTTTGGTGTAACTGATTAGCAAATAATTTAGTTGTTAGAGAATGGCTAATTAAATTTCTGTTATAATTAATAACAATATTTAAAATATTTTTTGAGCTGTTTTACTTTTTCTCTTTCTTTTTCTTTTTCTTTTTTTTTTTTTTTCGTATTTGTATAAACAGTAAAAAAAAAAAAAAAAAAAAAAAAGCTTTTGTATGGAAAAGGAAATCTCAAATAATACTTCTTGGAAATAACCCTGTAATTTCGTTTTCTCTAATCACTTTCGGACAATACAAAATATTTTCGTTGTCCCTGCGAGTTTCAATTATCGAGAGTCCACTGTATATTGAAATGTTATGTGCTCCAAGATATTCAATTTCTCTCTTTACTCTAAGTTTTCCTTTTAGAAAATTGAATTCTATCAAAAGAAAAAAAAAAAAATCTTGCATACTTTTCGCATACCTTACTTTTGTCACCGGAGAAATGGAAGAAAAATGGAAATATACACGAACAAATACGGTATTTTGCTATTAAGTCCTTTCCGCACTCTTTTAGATAGATTTCGTAAGAAATACTACCTATTACATTCTCCCCTAAGTTGGAATTTCTGAAACATTTTTGCAAATCTACGCCGATCATGACTCCCAGAACTCAAAACCACCCCCAGTTCAAAACTTTATCTATCTATCTATCTATCTATCTATCTATGTCACTTTTTTATGGACACGATAACTGCAATAATTCTGCACAAATCTCTTCCAAACTGATACATAAAATCAAGGGGCATAAAATCTCGGTCAAGTTCGTTAATGAGCAAAATCGAACCAAGGGGGAGAAATGGGGGGGGGGGTGTTTTTGTGAAAACAGAAAAAAACCCATAACTTCTTAATCATGATACGTATCGAATCCGTTTAAAGTTATTATTACTTCCAGAAAAAGGGCCGAAAATTTATGTAGGACAGATTTTTGATATCATTAAAAATGGCCCCAAGGGGGAGGAGAAGAGGGGGTTTCAAAAGAAAAAAATTCATAACTTTGTCAATTCACAAGATATCAAATTCGCTTAAATTTATTATAAATCCTCTTAATATTATCTAAAACTTTTATATTGACAAGTTTTTTATAGGACTAACCCTTATAGCAAAAAAAAAAAATTAAAAAACAAATTAAAAAACAAAATCTCTGCCGGCTTCGCCTACAAACAAGTTAGATTTCGAAGTTGGTGTTTCCAACTGCCGCATCACGGCAAAAAGGTCATTTCTTCCGCAATTCTCTGCAAAGGTCATTTCTTCTGCACGGTCTGCTTCTTCTAAATATACCTGTCCCTGTAGGCCGAGCCGTCAGGGATTTTTTTTAAAATTATTATTACTTTTTTATCTACTCCCCTCCCGCGAAAACACCCGCTCGCAAATGTTAATCCTATGGGGCATTATTTTTTCATTACCTCGTTTACATTTCAATATTTTTAAACGATTTTTAGGGTTCCGTACTTAAAAAGTAAAAACGGAACCATTACAAGATCACTTCTGCGTCTGTCCGTCCGTCTGTCACAGCCCTTTTTCTCGTAAATTATGTGACGTAGAAAGTTCAAACTTGGGAAAGTTATAAAGCCTTTTTACCCACATATTTCCAGATTATTAGTCATTCACGAATAAGTTTAGAAAAAATTTAGGGGGCTAATTAAGTTACTTGGGGAAAAAAAGTTTTCTTTTTGTATGTCATATTGGATATCGTGTGAAAGATCTCGTAATACCCAACTCAAAAATATATTTGTTTTAATTTTTTGTATTATATTTTCAGAGTTATCGTCGAAATTGCACTGCAAAAATATGTCCCCCCCCCCCTCTATTTCCGAACCTACTGAAACTAACATTATGAAAAAATTAGGGGTAGTAGGAGTTTATTTAAGCCTTGCAGGAAAACTATAGCGATTTTCCTAGGTAACATAGTTTTTGAGAAAAACGCATTTTTATGTTACACACAAACTGTATTTTTCGGGGGGTCAGCGGGGGAGTTGACGAGCACTCGAGGTATCTATCGACGGAGAATCATCCCAGGATGTTTGATAATCTATTTTAGAAAACAATTGTCTGTAATTAGCCGAGATATTAATTAAGTTACTTGAAAAAAAAAACTTCCTTTTTAAATATCGTGTAGGCTATCGTTCGAAAGACCTCGTAACATCGAACTCAAAAATATATTTGTTTTAATTTTCGGTATTATATTTTAAGAGATATCGTCGAAAGTATACTGGAAAAATGTGCCCCCCCCCCCCTCCGTGCCCTCCCCTCTTTCCTAATATACTGAAACTAAAATTATGAAAAAAAATTGGGGATAGTAGAAGTTTATTAATTAATAAATTTAATGTACGGAGCACTTTGAGCGGAAGTTATACTCGTACTTGTTTTTTTTTTTTTTGTTTTTTTTTTGTTTTTTTTTCATTGGATAGCAGATATCAATCTTTATATCCGCCGTTGATTACTTTTTCGATTTTCTTTGCGGATTTTTTTTACGAAGATACTTTTACTTTCAGAATCGGTTTCGAAAGTAAAAAACTGTGATACTCCAACCATTGAATATTGCATGGTATACAGGAGTTTCCGTGCTGTTTCAAGATTCATCATGTAAATGCTATAGTTATAGCTCGGATGAATGAAATTAGCGCTGCAGTTCGCAGCCTTGTCCAACAAATAAGAGTGAGATATGCCAGACCAGGATATCGTTGGGATAGCTCAGTAGGGAGAGCGTTGGTACGGCAAACCAAAGTACCCAGGTTCGAGTCCTGGTCCCAGCATATTTTCACTCTGTTGGAAAAAAATCTGAACTGTGATACTCCAACCATTGAATATATTAAAGTTATATTTTAATGAAATATCTGTATATCTACCATCTCATCTATTTATTTAGCTCTATATTTAACTATTTATGGCTCGCAGACTTTTGGATTTACCAACTTAAGTAAATGTCAGAAACGTGTCAGCACTGAAAAAAAAAAAAAAAAAAAAAAAAAAAAAAAAAAAAAAAGTGTTGATTTAACAGTATAATACTAGCACTCCAGCTGCCAGTATTATACCGTAAAATTAACTGTAAAAAAAGCAGCAATACGCTACCGCGCATGCGCGGCAGCGTATATAGGGGTTGAAAGTTTTGGGGGACATTTCACCATATTTCAGCAGCAGTTTTAGGTAGGAGCGTAAAGTTCAGCATAACAAATCTACTAAAAAGAATAGTTAAAAGAAGTAGTTTGGCGATTTTAGTAATTCAACCAATAAGGGAGATAAATGTGGGGGTCGAAAGTTTTAGGACATTTCACCATATCTCAGCAGCAGTTTTAAGTTGGATCGTGAAATTCAGCATAACAAATCTATTAAAAAAATAATTAAACGCCTATTTCAGCTGTTTTAAAAATTCAACCACAAAAGGGGGTTAAAAGGGGGAGGTCAAAAATGTTAGGTCACTTTGCAATATCTCAGCTGCATTTTTTATGTAGAAGCATAAAATACAATAAAACTAATCTGCTATAAAAATAGTTAAACACCTATTTCAGAGATTTCGTCGTCAACATCGGCTATGAACCATATTAAGGAAGATAGCTGAATAAGACAACCATTACTAATTTTTGATTAGATATTTTGCGCAATACATTTTTCCAAAAAGATTTTTTCCCTTTAATTTCGTCATTTATAAAGCTGAGGAACTTTGCTATGATTGCGTCTAAGTTACATCACTTTTTCTGATTGTATTTTTAACTATTTATGTTCATGAATTCTCTGTTATTGTGATCGCCGTAATATTCTATTTTTAGTTATTAGACCCGTAAGGCCGCCATGGTTAACACGGGCAAAGCTAGATGGTTCTCCTAGTTAAATATAAAGTAAATACTACGGAGTGTGGGACACGTAGACCGGAATTTACAAATTTCTTTTTCCAGATTACGAGAGAACATTAATTTTAAATTGATAAAGTATTTTCTATTTTTGTTTATTTCCATATATGTATATACAAGGTGGCCATAATTAAACTGATAGCACTCAGCAGGTTCTGCAGCACGATCTAATTGTAAGAATAGAGCCAAATTTTACAGAACGATTGATTAAACAAGGGGGGGGGGGGGGTGCGAAGTATTCCGCGAAACAAACAGTGCCACATATCCCCTAGTGGTGACTTTCGGTACTTTTTTTCGTGGAACCCTTCGTCCCCATCTTGTTTAATCATATATATATATATATATATATATGGTTATATATATATATATATATATATATATATATATATGGTTATATATATATATATATATATATATATATATATATATATCTTTTATTTATTAGTTGTAGGTGGTAGCACCAAACATTTTATTTTTCTTTATGATATATATTTTTAGTAATGAGTAAGTGTTTTCTGCCATATTGTGTTTCTTGCTGATGTAAAGTGTAGCAGTTATTGCAAAGCACTTCTGATCCATTCAATCATTTTTTCTCTTCATTTTTTGGTGAATTTTGTCCATTGTTTATTATCTAATCTCTATTGCTGTTATCTACTGGTTTATTTATTTATTTAGTTAGTTTTTTCTTATTTTGGTTCTTATATATGTTATAAGGAGCTTAATAATGTCGATTTTGGCGTAATGATGACACTATTTAATGAAATAACATATATTTACTATGAATTATTCTTATGATGCTCCTATGAAGTTTCCACAAGATATCCATAGTATTCAATTTTTATTTTTTCATATTATTAAGCTTAATTCTTGCAGTATCCTTTCCATTGATTTTCATAATTTCTCATCCTTTGTTATTCACACGTGATTTCATTTTAAATAAATATGCGTGTGTGTTTTTACACTCCAATAAGCGTGAAAGTTGTGATCGCCATATCGAATACTTATACGTACGCGATCGTTCTCGGATCTTAAGCGACATTTTATTTACTCTTGCTGAAAACTGATAATCATCATATATTCCACCTCTTTTCTGCATTTCCTCGAAATAGAATATTTTCCACTCCTTATAATGCTTCTGTAATAAATAAATAAATATCAAATTTTAAAATTAATGTTCCGAATTACATCTTCAGACGATCAATAAATGATTTCCGACTGGTATACAATTGTGGCGACCAGTATTTTTAGTCATGACTAAAAGTCTCATTATACTTTAAATTTTGCACCATATGCTATGCAGAAAATCACATCCTATTCATAGCTCTATAATTTTAATAGACTGTTGTTGATTTAGAGCAATACAGTGAATTAAATGTTTTATTAGCTTATCCCCCTCCTTAATGAAACATATAGACAAACAGACATTAGCAAAGTAATACATAAATGAATAAATAAATAAACAAAAGGGTCCGTAACTAACTCAAAACATTGCAACACCTACTGGAACAAAATATTAACAACCGCAATCAACTAAGGGACATTAGATTAGTGACATCGGGTCAGGTAACCCAATTTTACCCGAACCCCGGGTAGGGTCTGGTCGGATTGGCGTTAGTAGCTTTCGTTGGGGTTCGGTTCCGGTCGGGTTGACTTTAAATATTTCGGGTTCGAGTGTATTTTTGACATGAAAGATAAAACTGATATTAGAGATACAAATACAAACAAATTTTCAATAATTGCATTAAAATAAGGATTAATTTCCTTACATTTCGAGTTCGGGTTTAAATATTTCGGGTTCCGATCGGTTTTGGGTTGAAGTGTGTTGGATCCGCGTCGATGATTTTGTCGCTGTGGTTATTCGGGTTACGTTAGCGTTCATGTCGGGTTCACAATGTCAACGAAATTTTTTTTGTCTGCTTTTCGAATGACTTGAAAAATAATTTTCGGGTTTGATTGGAGTATAACGCAACACAAGCAGGATTCTACATGGGCACGACTCTTATGTTGAAAACGTATGCCGTCCTTCGTTTTAAAGTAATTTGGTTCAATGGTAAGGATGATTCAGAATAACTATTAGAAAAAATTCAGGGACATAAGGAACACAAAAATACGGGACATTCGGCTTCAATTGGTGAAATGCCGTATATTTTTTACTTAATATATGGCTTGCGACCTTGTGTTCGTATATTATTATTGCTTAGTTTTGTATTCCTGACTTCCCTGTAAATTATTATACAGTTATTCTGAATAACTCCGTTTAGAAAATATTTTAATTTTTAAAGGGTTTAAAAATTTACATTTTAAAAGTTACTTTTTAGGGCTTTGTTCATCTCACGGAACCCTATTCGTCCCGCTACGTTGTCTGTTCGTCACAGAGCCGGTTCTAAGAAACTATATAACTTACAGACTTGAAGTTTTGTGTACTTATAGCTGAATACCTACTATGAAGCTGAAAATCATAAAAAAAAGGATTATTTTAATATAGAGAGGTAGAAAAACCAAAACTCTAACAGCTTTTTTCTATTAAATTTAAGCACTTTTCGTTATTGCAGTTGCCAACAATTAAAAATCCACAATAAAATTCTTTCTACAATAATTAATTTTCTATTGAAAGATTTCCACGTGAAAAATGAAAATGAAATAAAAAGTTTCACCAATTGAAAAAAAGATTAATGTAACGTCATATTGATAATAAAACGGAAATTTTCAAACATTTCTCAATAATAGAAGGAGTATGAGTATGTGTAAATACAGAAATCAGGTTAATATGATGTCATTAGAGAATTAAAAAGAAAATTAATCTGACGTCATATTGGAAGTTTAATGGACTTTTTCAAATGTTTGAGAATAATACAAAAAGATTGATATGATGTCAGCAAGTGATGATAACGTCATATGAGTTTGAGGATCGCCCGCTATCGGAGCTATTCAGATTTTCGAAAAAACGATAAAAATAGACCGCTAAATTTTTACTTTATAAAAACATGACTTTTTTTTAATTTTTTTTTTTGACGGAGAAACCTTTTTTATGCAGTGAATAATCTCCACGTGCAGCGAACGATTGAAATAAGAACATGTTAAAAACCAGACCCCAATTACCAATAAGTACTTCAAGTGCCGCAGCTGAAAAACATAGTGAACAAAACCAGAGACTGTCGAAACTAACTAATTGGAGAAACTCTGCAGACCTCCCTCCTTCAAACTACAGCTGTCTTATCCCGCGCGTGTGCACAGAACTTAAAAACATTCCCTTCAGGTTTCCAAAATGTTTCTGAGCAGTTAAGACGCTCTTGTACATATATGATGTAAATATATTTAATATAATGTAAAATTGGAGCACTTATACGCAGCCTCCAAACGCGACTTAAAACATGTACATCTAGCCAAGAATTATATTATATTCAAAGGAAAATGAATCTTCTGTTTATTTTACACAATTGTCATTTTCTACTAATACTATTTATTATTCTTCCAATATAAGTGAATCAATGGATCAGATAAATATCGCTACAACACTTTGGATTACTACTGTGGGTATATTCAGCGCAAAAAGGAAAATCTCAGGTAAGCTGAACAAACTTCTTTAACATATCAAAAGATGAAAATTTATATTAAATTTGAAGACTGATTTAACTATTTATAAAAATAAGAAAATTTATTACGCTACCGACGGTTCCCCAACAAAGATTATGAGACTGATTCTGAAAAAAGAATATTATCCCAGTATCAAAAACGATAATTTAACAAATTTCTAAAAATATAATAATAAATAAAAGAAAAAAAAGAAAAAAATGAATGCGATAAAAGAAAATACTCAATTTATTGAAAAACTCAATTCTACAAATTATAGTACATGGAAGTTCAAGATGCAGATGTTCCTGATTAAAGAGGAACTCGACGATATTATAGTACAAGATCCACCAGCTCCACCCGATCCCGCATGGCACAAAAAAGATCGCAAGACTAGAGCTTTAATTAACCTAAGCATCGATGATTCTCAAATCGTAAATGTAAAAAACTTAGAAACTGTCAAATTAACATGGGAAGCTCTGAAAAATATACATGAGAGAAGCAATTTATCTAGTAAGCTTTACCTGTTACGGAAACTATACAGTACTAAATTAGCTGAGGGTGCAAACATGATTTCACATATCACTAATATCTTGCAAATTATAGATAAACTTAATGCCATTGGAGAAAATATTAGCGATTCACATATTTCCGCGCTATTTCTGTGTTCTCTTCCCCCCAGTTACAATACTTTGATAACTGCGTTGGAGGCGAGACCGGAAAATGAGCTCACCCCTGATTTTATCAAAAACAAATTAACTGATGAATATAATCGTAGACATGAAATGTCAGAACAATCACATAGCGGATATAACAACAATGAGAGAGCATTTAAAACAAATAGGAGATATACACACACTGAAAATAGAAGAGAACAAAAATATTGCAATAACTGTAAAATGAAAAATCATTCCACTTACAAATGCTGGCACTACAAGAGCAGAAACACGGTACAATCCGGAAATCCTCGTAACAATCAATTCAAAAATAAAAAGAATTTCTCATCTTCATTATGTTATGAAAAAAACGAAACTCATAGGGAAAACAAAGTTCCAAACGAAAGAAAATACGCAAATGATCAGACGCAAAATAAAGCATTAATCACTCAAAAAGTAGGAAAAAATAACTGGATTCTCGATTCAGAATCTACCTCGCACATTTGTAATGATAAAAGCCTATTTAGTAAATTTATTGATTATAATAAAACTTCAGTAACGATCGCGAATGGTAATAAACTGACAGCGTTAGGTTCAGGAGAAGTTTTTATAAAAACATTAACCCCCGAAGGAAAAGAAAAACTAACGAAATTACGCGAAGTGCTTTACGTCCCAGACTTAGAGTCGAACCTAATTTCGGTTAGTAAAGCCGCTAAAAACGGGTGTAAACTAATCTTCGACGATAATAAATGCGATTTGATCTTTGATGAAGAAATATATATTAGGGCGAAAAATGAGAAAAACTTATACATTATTGAGGAAATAGACGATGTGGAAGAACCACAAAATTATGTAAACATAACGTATAACTGTGACAGCAAACAATGCATAGATCTCTGGCATCGCAGACTAGGTCACAGAGATTATGACGCGATTAAATCAATGATAACAAATCAACTTGCGGACGGAATAAAGATAGGAAAATGTAAACATCAAAATAAAACATGCGTAACTTGTATCGAAACTAAATTAACTAACATGCCGTATCCTAAATCAGCAACAAATCGAGCTACTAATATTGCAGATTTGATCCACAGTGACGTGTGTGGACCTCTAGATACACCGACTTTAGGCGGAAAAATTTATTTTATGACTCTTATTGATGACTATTCCCGATATACTACGATATATTTATTATCTAAAAAGAGCGAAGTTGCTGAAAAGATAAAAGAGTACGTAACGATGATATACAATCAGTTCGGTAAAAAACCTAAGGAAATTAGATCGGATAACGGTCGTGAGTATGTAAATCAAGAGATCGATGAATACCTAAAACAGAACGGAATTTTACACCAATTGACTGTCCCGCATAATCCGAGCCAGAATGGAGTTGCGGAGAGAAAAAATAAAAGTTTATTAGATATGACTAGAAGTATGCTATCACAAGCAAAATTAAGCAAACATTTTTGGGGTGAAGCCATAAACACCGCAACATACTTACAAAACCGACTCCCAACTAAAGCAAACAACAACAGAACACCTTACGAATTATGGAAAGGAGTTAAACCGAATTTAAAACACTTAAGAACATTCGGTTGTAAAGCGCTATTTTACGTCGATAAAGTAAATAGAGGAAAACTCGATAACAGGGCTCAAACCGGAACGTTTGTAGGTTATGATACACGATCGACTGGTTATAGAATTCACACACAAGGAAAACAAATTATAATAGCGAGAACGGTGAAATTTCTTGAGAATGAAAATGTACACTCAGATAACATTGAGGAGATACAAATCACCACAAAAACATCAGATGACAATACACAATTACCGGATAGACATGAAAATCACTTAGAAATAAAACTTGACAGCGAAGAGACACCATCCGTGCCCAAACAGCAACCAATTGAACCAAGAAGGTCTAATAGGACAAATAGAGGCGTTCCTCCTGACAGATATGTTTGTCTCATAAATAGTTCATCTGAAAACATTCCCGAAAATTGGGAAGATATCGAAAAAATGAAAAATCCTAATGATAAACAAAATTGGATAAAAGCAACACAAAATGAAATCCAATGCCTAAGAAAAAATAACACTTGGACTTTAACAGATCCACCACCCGGAACAAAAATTATCGGCTCAAAATGGACTTTTAAACTAAAAAAGGACAATTTAGGAAATATTCAAAGCTATAAAGCGCGTCTAGTAGCACAAGGATATAGTCAAAGATTCGGGATTGACTATGATCAAACCTTCGCACCTGTAGTTTCGCACGCTACAATACGTGCATTTCTCATCTCTGCATTGCACAAAAATTTGAACGTTAAACATGTTGACGTTACCACAGCATTCTTGCACGGTGAATTAACTGAAACTGTTTATATGAGTCAACCAGACGGGTATATTAAACCCGGCGATGAAAGAAAAGTTTGTAAACTTCAAAAAGCCATCTACGGTCTTAAGCAAGCCGCAAAGGCCTGGTACACCAAAATATCGGAAACACTCACAAACAATAATTTCATACAGAGCAAAAATGATCCATGTCTGTACTTTAAATCAAATCAAGAAAATCCGATATACATCATCATTTATGTAGATGATATCCTGATAGCAGGAAAGGACAGTGACATCGAAGAAACAATAAACCAACTTAAGAAAGAATATGAACTAAAAAACTTAGGAGAAGTGAATAATTACCTAGGAATAAACATTAATAAAATCAATGATACATATTACCTAAATCAAAACAATAAAATACAGGAACTAGTGAAAAAACTGAATTTAAACGACATGAAACCTCATTACACACCAATGATTGCTGGATTCAACAGACTTGAAGACGATGATAATCTTTTACCTAATAACACGAAATATCGACAAGCCACAGGCACATTACTTTACATATCAACAATCACGCGTCCTGACATATCCGCAGCAGTCAACATATTATGTCGTAGAAATGAAACACCACGCCAAAAGGACTGGACAGCAGTGAAAAGAATCATTTCATACCTTAAAACTACAGAAAATTTGAACTTAACTCTTAGCGCAAACAGCAAGCCCATCCTAACAGCATACGCCGATGCAGACTGGGCAGGTGACTTGAAAACACGTAAATCAACGTCAGGAAATCTATTCATGCTAGGAAAATCGCCGATTTACTGGATTACAAAAAGGCAAAATTGCATTGCACTTTCGTCAGCCGAAGCTGAATACGTTTCAGCTAGCAACGCAGCACAAGAATTAACTTGGATAACAAACTTGCTTAACGATCTCAACATTCCACAAAAATTACCCATCACGATTTTTGAGGATAATATGTCCTGTATAAAAATGACTGAAAACGATAAAGATACTAAGCGATCCAAACACATCGACATACGTTTCCACAACATCAAACTTATGAAAGAAGAAGGAAAAATTGATTTACAATACTGCCCCACTGAAGAAATGACAGCCGACACTCTCACGAAGCCCACTCCCAAACCTGTGTACGAGAAACACCGTAAGAAACTGAATCTTCAACCATTCCCCACACAGGAGATTACGGGGGAGTGACGGAGAAACCTTTTTTATGCAGTGAATAATCTCCACGTGCAGCGAACGATTGAAATAAGAACATGTTAAAAACCAGACCCCAATTACCAATAAGTACTTCAAGTGCCGCAGCTGAAAAACATAGTGAACAAAACCAGAGACTGTCGAAACTAACTAATTGGAGAAACTCTGCAGACCTCCCTCCTTCAAACTACAGCTGTCTTATCCCGCGCGTGTGCACAGAACTTAAAAACATTCCCTTCAGGTTTCCAAAATGTTTCTGAGCAGTTAAGACGCTCTTGTACATATATGATGTAAATATATTTAATATAATGTAAAATTGGAGCACTTATACGCAGCCTCCAAACGCGACTTAAAACATGTACATCTAGCCAAGAATTATATTATATTCAAAGGAAAATGAATCTTCTGTTTATTTTACACAATTGTCATTTTCTACTAATACTATTTATTATTCTTCCAATATAAGTGAATCAATGGATCAGATAAATATCGCTACAACACTTTGGATTACTACTGTGGGTATATTCAGCGCAAAAAGGAAAATCTCAGGTAAGCTGAACAAACTTCTTTAACATATCAAAAGATGAAAATGTATATTAAATTTGAAGACTGATTTAACTATTTATAAAAATAAGAAAATTTATTACGCTACCGACGGTTCCCCAACATTTTTTTTTTTTTTTTTTTTTTTTTTTGAAAATGAAATTTATTTGGATTTATTAAAGAAAGGATAAAGTGTTTTGAAAGAATATTAAACGAAACCCTTTGTGCGATCTTCGATCACACTTACCCACTTGTTTCATTTCTTGACAATATTTAAAAACTATATATATAATTAGGATATTAGAGTAAAAGACTGTAAATTACATTAAATTGGATAAATACATGTCAGGGATTAATCATAAAATTCTAAAATACTGTAAAAAGATTTGCCTGTCTTCTCATTAGTGTTGTACAATTTTAATAAAGGATCACGAAATATACGTAAAGCAGAAAAAATTCTATTAGTGTACATTTATTAGTCTTGTGACACAGTATATTTCATAAAAATCTTAAAGTTAACTTTAGTTTCCAAACCGATTACTCAGTTTTATTAAAACACATAAACTTAAGTTGATCTGAAAATTGTTGTGACATAACTTAATTCTGAAACCAAAACATGTCGTGAAAAATGAAATACATGATCATTATTTTTAAACTTCAACTTAATTAACATACTTCAACTTAATTATTCCTTTGAAAAATAAGCGATTAAATTAAAGAACTATTCTTTTAGGAACTCGAGAAAAATTTATACTTGATTAATACGTCTTAAACTTGTGTTACGCAAGTTTATATAGTCGTGTGTTTTCTTTAAAATACAGTTCTTAAGTAATCCTTTGTGTAATAGAAACCGTACAGAAAATTATTTCGCAAATTTTATAACAGTTTGTAATCAACAGCCTACGCAAAAATGTAATAAAGTACAATATTTAATATATATTTCCTCATTTACGTATTTACACCCACGATTTCTTTTAATTAATATGAAGGGAAAATGTCAGATGTACACTCTAATTATTTCGGAAAAATCTTAATCAAAAGTTTTGAACATTTTGACTTATATCTTTACATTTATTTACTAAATAAATTCTAAAATAATATATATCTTAATTTTACGCAAGCTTCTGAAAGTTCAGTAATTTTTCTTAATTTGCATGTATATATTATCCATGCTAATAAAAGAGGAGAGTTTGTCTGTCACTGTTTGTGTGCGTGTGCCCGACGCGACGGCTAAGAAAATCTACTTTCCATAGAGGTCTGAAAATTTAGATGAGGATAATCCAAGAGCTATCTGAGGCACAGATTTTTTTTTTTTTTAATAATTAGTCGAGATTTTAATTAAAAACCACAACGAACACTCACCAAAAAGACATTGATTTTCACAAAATAATACTCAGCGCCCGTTCCGATCAGCGAAGATCGGAAATATTCTATTTATTATTTTTCTGGAGTCTTCCGTAGCCCCAATCGGCCATACCGATTGATTTTCTCAAAATGGTACTCGGCGCCGTTTTTACTTTTGATAGCGAAACTTTTGATAAATTCAAGAAAGCCTGCAATCTTAACCCCCCTCCCCCCCCCCTTTTTTTTTTTTCGAAGTCCGCATCTGCCTGAATTTTCGTATCAGAATTTCATGGAATGATCTTTTAAAGGGAGGTTCTGTTTCTTTATCCTAAAATTCACGTGATTTTGATTTTGATTTTTTTAGGGGGGGGGGGGGTGGAAGGGGGGTAAAAGAGGCATGACCTTCGGAATTTATGCATTATACTTATTGACATTTCAGTTATATATTTAAATTTTTGTGTGGAAAAAAAATTAATAATACGCCTTTTGCGAAAAGATGGACCTGCGGGGTGCGCGTCGTGAACTTCCAATCGGACAACCGTTTTTCTACGTTTACAAGCATCTGAAACAAATTTGGTCGCCAAATTATGAATGGGCATTAAATTCTCTGGAGCTTAAAAATTCAGCTTTCTTTGAAAAAAAATGGCGGGCATTTGAACAAAAAAGTTTTACAGTAGCGTTACGTTCAGCGAGCAAAAAATATAGTAAGGAATTGGAATGTAACGAAACTGCTTTAGAGCAATAATCTACACACTTGAGGGATATAAAAAATTCGACGACTCGGCCTACAGGTACAAGTAGATTTCGAAGACGCAGACCGTGGGGCGCCTGTTTATTGGGAATTGCAGAAGAAAGGCCTATTTGCCATGATGCGGCAGTTGGAACCGCCGACTTTGAAATACACCTCTGCCTGTAGGCGGAGCCAGCAGGGATTTATTTATTTATTTATTGCTGTAAAAGTTGGTCCTATAAAAAACTTGTCAATATAAAAGTTGTAGATAATATTAAGAAGATTTATAATAAATTTAACCGGATTTAATATCTTGTGAATTGACGAAGTTATGAGTTTTTTCTTGTGAAACCCTATTCCCCCCCCCCCTTGGGGGCATTTTTAATGAAATCAAAAATCTGTCATACATGAATTTTTGGCCCTTTTCCTAGAAGTAATAATAACTTGAAACGGATTCGATATGTATAATAATTAAGAAGTTATAGTTTTTTTTTTCTGTTTTCACAAAAAGTCCCCCCCCACCTCATTTGCAGCCCCTTCGTTCAATTTTGCCCATTAACGAACTTGACCGAGATTTTATGCCGCTTGATTTTATGTATCCGTTTGGAAGAGATTTGTGCAGAATTATAGAAGTTATCGTGTCCATGAAAAAGTGATCTAGATAGATAGATAGATAAAGTTTTGAACTGGAGGTGGTTTCGCGTTCTAGGAGTCATGATCGGTGTACATCTGCAAAAATTTTTCAGGAATTCCAACTTAGGGGAGAATGTAATAGGTAGTATTTCTTAGGAAATGTACCTAAAATGGAAAAAAAAAAGAAGAAGAAGAAGAAAAGAAAAGAAAAGAAAAATCGGAAATTTTGATAAAAAGAAGTATAGAATTCCCCTTAATTCAATTTGAAAAAAACAAATAATTCAGTTTTCTAGAACTTGTACTCCAATAATGTATATAAATTAAACTCGTATGACTCAAATTCATAAAATTAAATACAGTTTCATAAATACAAACGTTCTTAATATGCGCGGCAGCGTATTACTGCTTATTTTACTGTTTATTACTGTTAATGTTATGGTATAATACTGGCAGCTGAGGTGCCAGTAATATACTGTAAAATCAGCAATTTTTTTTTTTTTTTTTTTTTTTTTTTTTTTTTTTTTTGCAGTGAAGAATTACCTTTGAAAATTTTAATTTACTGACCTACAGCCGCAGACTGATTTATGAGAAAAAGGTGAAACAGAAAAGCTAATAATTTTGTACAAAATTTTACATAAATTCTTAATTAAGTTATACATTTTTCTATTGATTATACAATATTTATTAAAATTAGTTCTTGTCTATGGCGAGTTTTTAAAATCTGTATAACAGTTAAATGTCGAAAAATAAATTCAAATTAAAAAAAAAAACTATTTGTATTTTTTATAAATCGGCTTTAACAAATTTATTTTAAGTTAGGATTTTTGCGAGATGGCATAAAGTGGAAAGCAAAACATGGTTTGATAGATGATAGTCTTTAATTTCTAACTTCAATTTAATTGATCTACATTAAAAAGAAATGTTTTTGCGAGTAGTAATTTAAGATAATTCTTGTCTCGACTAATAAAACTTAATCTTTAATAGTACATATTTGCATAATCATATATATTATTGATATTAGAAGTCATTAAATAATCTTTTGCATCCAATATATTATTAATATTTTACTTTTCGTTTTTTATAACATCACACTATAATTAGTCAGCTTCGCCTGAAAAATTATTGATTTGCCCTTAAGTATACTTATTTTATTTAATTTCGCGACAAAATATAAGGCAGACAAACTAATTATTTTGCACAAAATATTTCAAAGAATTATTACGAATATATTTATCTGTGTCTTTTCTTCTGCTGATTATTTAAAATATATATTATTATGTGAATTTTTAAACGTTCGACAAATTTATAAATGTAAATATATTATCGGAACATATAGTGAATAAAAAAAAAATATTCATTTTAATTTAGCTACAGTCATTAATTTTATAACATCGGTTTTGGAGGAGTATTGTTGTCATTATCATAAAGTGGAAACAAAACATGATGTGCGGATTTATAAGTATGAATATCATTTTTTTTTTTTTTTTTTGCATGCAGAATAATAAAATTAAAGCTGTCATTGTGAGATTTTATTTAAGCACCGGAGTTATTAATAAATTCTGTTAATTTTTCAACAAGGTTCGTAGGCTTCAGGTAATTCAGAGGTATTATTCAGGGGCATATTCAGAATTTTCTTAAAGTAACGGTCGCCATATTCATATTTAAAAACAGAATTTCCTCATTAAATAAGGTGAAAGTATTACTTTACGAAAAAGCTAGTTTTCAAATCCGTGAGGCGTACGAACCCTGTTACATTACCTCCATTTTTAATATCCTTCAAATTCTTTACTTTGTGGATACATACGTTGCAAGAGATATCTATCCTCCGATTTTTATTATTTTAGCGCCATATTTGAGGCTAGGAGTTAATAATATCGTCATTGTCAATTTTGATTTGCCAATTGTGAAACTTTTTTAGCGAGAAAAGTGCTATTTGTTCATTACGGACTTTTCTGCCTACTTTTGGACGGATATCAAGAACCGGTTTCTTTATTTTTTTTACCGTTTACAAATTAATTTCTACATATCACATTGTTTTAATTTTAACATCATCGAATATGAACCACAACTGGCAATTGATTGCCAGAGCAAAATAAAAAAGATAAAAAATAGATTCATCATAAGATCATATTAGCCACATAATATACCACAATTTGACGCTGAAGGGAAATCTGTCAACGGAAAGACAAATTTTTATTGTATGTTGAAAATAAAATTAATATCAAGTTAGATTAATTTATATATATTTACAATATTTGATGAAATAACATATACTTACTATGAATATTCTTATAAAGCCCTTCTGAAGATTCTATAAGATGTTCATAGTTTTCCAATTTTGCCTTTCCAGTTTTTGCTTTGCATCCTTTTGGGTATACTTCCTTCAGTGATCATTCTATAACTTTTTATAATGTATTTTCCTTCGTTCTTCACATGTGTTTTCATTTATATATATATATATATATATATATATATATATATATATATATATATAATTATAATATCTATGAATATCGATATATCGATTTTTATATTTCTTCCTATAACGTTTTTATTATTATATATGCCTTGCCTCAAAATTATCACTATAACGCAAGAGCCAAACTTCCTATAATTATTTGCAACATGCACACCTCTTCCTCGCAAAATTACCTAACTAACAGTGCAAGTGCCTTTGAGATCCGTTCAGTAGAAATGAACTTATAAGTTACTTAAGTTACTGATATTTTCTATGATTGGATTTCAAAACGTATACAAGATATAATAACCCTAAAATGTTCAACATGTAAAAGTAATTGTGACTAATGGCGAATCTTTGTTCCCGTGATCCGTAGTCCACAGCATAGGATTGGCTGTTTTTCCTGAACCACGCCAAAATGATATTTCTGAAATAAGTCACAAGTTGAGTCACAAACTCATTTGAAAACTCATTTTTCAAAATGGCAATCACTTTTAAAACTCCCTGAAACCCATTTTTCAATTCCTACTATTAGTTCACACTCTCTAATATTTATATATCTTCTTCAAATTTTCAATCGTTAATAAAATATTTTCTATTCATCCACTCAAGTTCAAATACATTTTTTTAAACTTGTAATGGATGACATTAATTAATTAAATTAAATTAATTAATTTTGGTTTTATGGGGGAGAAAAAAATTTCTCCTATTGTTTTCATAAATGACATGAAAGATTTTCCTCAAATTAGTGATGCCACAAAAATAAAATATCGCAACGATGATTATAAAAAAATGTTCAATAAAGATAACGTAGGACATTAATGCTGCACGGTTTTATTTTATATATTTATGATTAAAAAGTAGGAATTGACTTTATTTTTTTTGTATTACTTGTTTGTAAGTAACTGAAGAAAACAAATATAAAATATACTAAATTAATATTTTTTTGTCAGACCCTCACTCCACGGCTTCCACGCAATGCAATCCACATGAACAATACGAAAATTTAATAATTAAGAAATATTAAAAATCTTCACGAAAAAAAAAAAGATTTTTTTTTCTAAATTTGATAATTGAAACAGTTCTGACTTCTTTTTTTTTCATCAGAGGACACTGCTCCTCTAAAGGCACCGTTTAAGGCAATTTTTTAGTACACGTGAAAATTTAAAAAAAAAAAATTAATTATCTTGCTCAGGTAATTTAGGGGAGTAAAGAACCCCTTACCAAAAATTATGAATAGGAAGTTAGACAGAAATGAAGATAAAGGCAAAATCCAAGGATGGAAATACCCCTTACTCTGCCCTCCTTCCCGATGTCTACATACCATAACTTAAATATAAAATTTAAAACATATAAAAACAAAAATCCAATTATTCACAATTAGCGAAATGTACGTCTCATATCCTTAAAACAGTTATAATAAAAAACTCATTAATTTACTTTGCTATTATAATAATACTCGGTTGTAATTAACCGCCTACACATAGTTCTTCAATCGTTTACTTTAGAGAATTTTATTTCATTTTGCTCTCACATTTTTGTTTAACTAGTTTTTTTGTTTTAATAAAATTCATTCAGACGTACTAATTATTCCATATAACATTTTACATGAAGTTTTGACCTTATACGGTAGGCTATAATTAGCTCAGCAAGGTAGTTTTTCTGAATAACTTTTAAACCAAGACCTTTATATTTACAAATTTTACATCAAAATAATACAGAAATATGTAAGTTATGTATAAATATACAGGATGATTTTTTTAAAAAATGGATAAACTTCAAGAGGTGGTATTGCACACTATGCACTGCAAAAAAAAGGTGTTGATTTTACAGTATAATACTGGCACCCCATCTGCCAGTATTATACCGTAAAATTAACAGTAATAAACAGTAAAATAAGTAGTAATACGCTACCGCGCATGCGCTGTAGCGTATTACTGCTTATTAATACTGGCAGCTGTGATGCCAGTATTATACTGTAAAATCAACACTTTTTTTTTTTCAGTGTAACAAACAATTTCTGTATGAAAAATTAAGGTCACAATACATTTATTCCGTCAAAAATGCAGGGTGCCTCAATCGATTCCAAATTAGGACTTTTGATCATAATTTTAACAATAATGAAGGTATTGTAACGAAATTTTAAGTACACTGACCTTTTATTGTGTAAAATGTAAAGAACTTTACCAGGAATGGTAGAGGTGGTTATAATTCCTATCCAAATGGCTCTGAACTAGACGCTGCCTATTTCAAAATGTAGGGGAGACTAGGAGACTTGATCCTTTTTCAGTTTTTAATTTTTAATTTGAAAAAAAAAACTAAATTTTTTTTTAAATGTTTCCAGTTGTTATTAAAGGCTCATGTGTCTTTAATGTTGTAGTATTTTTTTTTTTTTTTTTTTTTTTTTTTTTTTTTTTTTTTGAAAATCCATTTTTAAAATAAATATAAATTACTTTCCAAAAAAGAAAAAAAGGATCAAGTCTCCCCAATTACAAGGAGACTTGATCCCTTTCCAAGGGAAACTTGATCCTTAAAACAGATGCATTGAAATGATTCAAATTAAGTTGTGGAAATCAAATTTATTGTTGACTAACATGTAAAAAAGGGAGAAAAACACAAAACAAACTCTACATTTAGTAAAAATCACTGTTTCCCATATGAATGATTATTATTGCTAAACTTAATTATCAAAAAACATTTTCAAAGCTTTAAAAGTCAAACGTAAATGTTAAAATTGCTGTAGTTTGAAGAGTTCCACCAAGCATGACTGGTTTAGGTACTTTTTTGACAATGTTCATCATTGCCCACAACACTAATGTTAACATTTTCTGGATAAATAAGTTGGTCAGAATTAAGTCCTCTTTTTCTTAGAAAATTGATTTTGCATTCAGATGATGAAATCTTCTTTACAATTTTCGAAATGACTAATTTTCTTCTTTCCTAGAAATCGCACAACGACAAAGTCACTTTCATCAATTGACAAATTTTGTGGATTTTCGAGGATTTCATCAGAATGTTCATCAAGTGAATCTGCCTTGGTTGAATCATGAACACTATAATTGCTCTCACTTTCGGGGCTTTCATTTTTAGTGTTTTTACTTTTCGTTCTTGAAATGAAATGAGTTTTTCTTGCTTTATGTTTTTTATTCAGCTGTCGATCTTGTATTTCTTCTTCAATCTGTCTTTTAGTTGGTGTGCTTGTAAAAATTTTTGAAGATGCTTTATTTTCCCGTTTTGGGTAATTAAACTTTAGGGAAGGCTTATATGTATCCTGGAGTCACTATGTTTGTTTTAACTGTAGTTGTATTACTGCTTGTTGGGGTTAATGGTTGATCTGTGACGAAATATGATAAAAAATCATCTTCAGAAAAAATACTCGTGTTTGGGATATATGCCAGTGATTTTAAATCCAAGATAACCATAGTCTAACTAATATTGATATTGTCTAAATGCGACTTGAAAGTCAGAAATAGGAGTAGGAGTTAATAAAATTTTACATAATTTAGCTTAACTTTGGGGACACTTGATCCCCAGGATCAAGTCTCCCCATACAATGGGGATCATGTGTCCCTAATGTGCATGTGTTAAAAAAATAATTAATAAATCAAAAGTAAAGAAACTGTATTGGATTTAAATAACGACATTTGAACGGTAAGGAATGTTAGTAAATTATATCAATCAACTTAAGTAATTTAGTTATATTTAACCAAAAATAAGAAACATAAACTACCTACTGAAAAAGAAGTTTGATTGTAAGAAATCAGATATTTCTTTCTTACAACAAAAATAAAAATGGGTGAATGAAATTCTGCTGTCAGATCTGTTGATAAGGAATCACTTTATTAGTGTTGTCGGTTTCAGAGACTTAATTGCAGTTTTTCCCTGGTTTTAGACCTAGGGATCAAGTCTCCCTAGGGATCAACTCTCCCAAGTCTCCCCTACAATAAAATAAAATAAAAGCAAGTTATTGCATTTCAACAGAACTCTTTAATTAAAAATTTCAAAGCAACATAAGCAATTTCATCATCTTTCTTTTTAATTTTTTTTTAAATGGAGGCTAAACGAAAAAAATTGATGTAGTTGACAGTTCGTACAGTTTCAGGTGCCTAAATGCTGTGCCTAAATGCTAGTGGTTAGGGCGCTGACTATTGGACAAGAGGTACGGGATTCGAATCTCGACTCAGGCGTGGATGTTTGTAGTACCTCGGATTCCACTTTAAACGCAGAGGTCCCGGTCTATTTAGCCCCCCTTTGCAATGGAGGACCGTAATCAACAAAACAACCAACCATTTTCGTGATATCGTTTTATTTCACACAGAGCAATGTTGAAAATTGGATTTATATATCTATGTTTTAGTTAAAGTTATGAACGATAGTTATATTTGGATTGGAGTAAAACACCCTTAATTTTTTGTTTCGCTTGGTTTGTTAGGAGGATTATGGTCATCTTTTGCACGAAGGCTAAACAGACAGGGACCTCCATTTAAAGTGGAATCCGACGCACAACAAACATCCATGCCTGAGTCGAGATTCAAATTCGGCACTTTTTGTCCAGTATACGCCCTAACTACTAAACAAGAACGTGGGCCTCTGCCCACCTGATTTCCTATACAGAAATTGTTTGTTCTAGTGTGTACTATCATCTCTTAAACCTAGTTCTTTTTTTTATTTAAAAAACTAGCTGTTTAACCCGTTCTACGCACGGGAGTTCATGAATTTAATTCTAAAACCAAAATAAAAATAAAAATAACAACAATTTTAAAATATCTAAATAAGAAATATGAATTTCCCTGTTAAGGTGTTGAGTTGTTCAACTATTCGATTTAGAAAATATTTTTCTGCTACTGTGCATTTTTTAATGAAATTTAATTTATCATGTTGCCATGGCAGCAGACGATAAAACGATATCTTTAGAATGAGGGAATAAATAGAATAAAAACTTTTGTTAATGTTTGTGATAAAATGTTTTTCTTTATTTTGTAAAAAAAGGTAATAATTAAGCGCAATTAAATAATCTCTAATTATTTGCATGCGATGTAAAATAATTATCGTAATACCCACTACAGCTTCTTAGTATTGCAGCGTGGCGTACGTAATATGCATATCTCCCAATCTCACATTGCAATAAACATTTAGAACTGGTTAGAACTCGCGCGATTACGGGTTAAACATAAAAAAAACAACAATTCATCAAAAACATTAAAAAAAATCTATTTAAAATTTTCGATTTTTTTATCCAATCGTTCATGGGCCCCGTATCAGCAAACCGTGTGTGAAATTTCGTAGCTCTGTGCCCTGTGGTTTTCGAGTTTTTGAAGTTACATAGATACGCGCACGTATTTTAATAGGGTAGATACACGCACGGATCACAAGTGCTCAACAACAAATCACTAACTTTGACAGTTGGTATGTATCAACTGAATACGGGCTCTGTACCATTTTATTAGGAACATAAATTAAATTTTTACGAAAACTGTTATTTTAAAATAGCGGTGTTATCTATATAAAACAGCTATTAATTGTTACGGGTAAAGCTAAAATTTTAAATTTGTTAAATGTAATTAGTTCTGTTGGAATCAGAGCAGTAGATATGAATTTATTAATAAGGAGTGTCAATTAATGAAAAAGCCGCCGCTAGGTGGCGCGCGGTCAAGCAAAATAAATGTGATATTTAATAAATAGTCGTTTACACCCACTACTCCCTATCCCCGCAAATTTAACAAATAATCCGTTAAATAAAGTTTCCTGTATTAATAATGTCTATCATACTAATATATGCCAGGTAAAAAACCCTTAAGCCCAGCTTATTACTATTCATTAAGTCGATAAAATCCTTTAAAATTAAGTTTTTAGCATTTGGCAACGGTTAATAATTAAGTGGATTGTCTACATGTCATATAATCTCTGATCCATCGATTTTAAACACTCGACTCGCAATTTCATCCCTACCATTGATTTATTTAATGACTTCTGCGGAGATTTTATACAACCAACCAACTGAAAATAAAAAAGCGCATTTTTGATGAGATCTCTTTTTGATAGATTTTAATTAATATTTAATCTATCAAAAATCTATTTAAAATTTTCGATTTTTTTGCCCCGATCGTTCATGGGCCCCCTATCAGCAACCCGTTGGCCAAATTTCGTAGCCCTGCGCCCTGTGGTTTTTGAGATTTTGAGGTTACATAGATACGCACACGGATTTTAATAGTATGGATTAATTAATTCCTTCCCCCCCCTTTCTTTTGCGTTTACATAAATGACGTCATTTGGACGAATTTATTCAAAATATTTTCAGTTTATAAATTAAATTAAACGCTGACAGACGATTGAATCCTGACGATAGAAATGTGATTTTTTTTTCAAATTTTTTGAAAAACATAATTTAATCACAATTTTGTCTTCATTATCGATTGAAATAAAAGATAAATTCAATTTCAATTTGAAAGACGAATAAAAAGAAATGAATAATCCCTATCAGGATCCTTTTCAATTTTTTCCCTTTTTTGTCACAAAAAAAAAAACTGAGTAATTAGTTGCCATCATTACAGAAATGTCATTAAAATTAGAAAAAAATTAATATCTCGAAAACTAATTCCAATTTTAAAATTCTATTACCTGTTTTGACATCCGCGGATTTTTATGGACAATTGGTATTAATTTCACCATCAAGCGTTTAATATTTTATTAAAAATAGCCTTGAAACGTAATCAGTCGTTTAATCAGTCGTTTCATAAAATCGTTTCATAAATTCGTTTCATAAAATCGTTTCACAAATTCGTTTCATTAGGATTTTATATATATAGGGTAGATATTGTTGGGTTTAACAAAAAAAGATAAACATAACATAATTTCAAAAGTAAATTGTGTTATAAATAGATAATATATCGGATCACCTTCAATTTAATTAATCTACAAAACAATAAAATTAAAATTAATATCCTTTTATTGTAAATAAATCAGTTTTGGATAAAAATACCTTGTCGATAAACATAAAATTAAAAAATTTTAATTCGTATAATCTATTTTCTTCTTGTACATCTTCTTATGCATTGTTGAATGTTACGTAGCCGTTTAATTTGTGAACGGATGCAGAAAATGTTATAAAAAATTATGTATATACATAGGTAAGTGAGCATGCGCTACTTAATGAAAACACTCGTCCCGCCCCTAGCGACGAAATGTGGAACTTAGCGTTTCTATCTGGAAAACTACTGGTGATATAGGAAAATACCCAACTGGGAAGCTGTTCAGCATTGTCGATTTAGTAATAATTATAAACATTTCTTGCTAAATCCACGATGCTGAACAAGTTTCTAATTGATTTTTTTTTCGCATTTTCAGTAATTCTCGAGATGGGATCTAAAAGTTCCACACTTCGTCGCTAGAGGCAAGTGCGAGTATCCTGGTTGCGTAGAGCATATTCACTTTCCTATCTGTAGACATAACTTTTATAACTGTTCTCATTTCCTTCCACAAATTAAATACTGCTTATCTTATATGCTTTCTACCTGGTATAATATTTTTACGTTACACATTGAATCTTGCTTTCGCATTTGTTGCTATGCGAAGTAAAAATTAATCGCTTATGCAAAATTAGGAAGAAACATTACCTTGAAACTTTAAAACTATACGCTTACCCTCACGACTTTATTAATTTGAGCAATTAATTTTAAGCCGCTCGGAATGAGTCGCTAATTGCATGAAAATCTGTGGCAGAAACTTAATTCGATAAATTGGTTCCAGTTAGTGTACGCTAATATAGTACGTCTGCTGAGCTACTTATAACTCAAATTCACACGAGTTAGTATATTCGAATCAATTTAATTAAACTTAGAGTTAATCTGTTTAACAAAAATTGACTTTTCGTAAAAATCAAGTATTAAAAGGGAAACGATTTCCCCGTTATGTAGTACTCATAGTAATGAGATGATCAGGTGGTATTTCACTCCGCTGCCAGGCATCAAAAACCGTTCAGTTAAGCAATTCAGTGCGGCAGGGAGGGGTCGCGGGTCATACACTCGAGTCATACATTGAAAAAAAATTGTTGATTTTACAGTATAATACTGACAGTTGGGGTGCTACACTGCAAAAAATAATTGTTGATTTTACAGTATAAAACTGGCACCCAGCTGCCAGTATTATACCGTAAAATTAACAGTATTAAACAGTAAAATAAGCAGTAATACGCTGCCGTGCAAGCAGTAATACACTACCGCGCAAGCGCGGCAGCGTATTACTGCTTGCACGGCAGCGTATTACTGCTTATTTTACTGTTTAATACTGTTAATTTTACTTTTGCAGTGTAGTATTATACTGTAAAATCAACAATTAGGTAAGCTTTCAAAACAAAAAAAGTATAAAGCTACCTATTGCAGCCGTTCGGAGGAAAGCAGTTCCGGAAAATTTCGATATATTTTCACCGATCATAGATTTCACCGATCATAGACACCGGTCATCCCCCAGACCCCAAAACAACCCTCCGTTCAAATGTTGATTTATATATATAGATATATCTATATATCTATATATATATATATATATATATATATATATATATATATATATATATATATATATATATATATATATATATATATCTGACCTATGTCATACGATAACGCTTGTATTTATAAATCAATTTGGATGAAACTAATTGTGTGTATTAAGCTAACCAATGTCTCGACCGAGTTCGTTGGCCAGCTTGGTCCGTCATTTTGTTTCAAGATGGCGGCCATTTAAAATTTTAAAACTAAAATAAATATACAAAAAAAATTAAATATTCAAATTTATTTTTTAATTACGTGTTAGCCCTTGATACAAGGATTCCAGAGCATTTTTTGGTTTACCTCTATCTTAAAAAATGGCTGAGATAGAGCAGTTTGAAATTCTAGGGTGGCTGACATTTTGAAACACAACAGCACATTAACGCGATTACTCGCAAATTATTTTCTTTCATTGTTGTAATAATTTTCCCAATCATACGCATAAAACTATATATTCATATCCGTTAGCGCCAAAATTGGCGATATTGGCGACAAAATTGGTAAAATTGGCGACATTTGGCGAAATATCGCCAAATTTGGCGACCAAAATAAATCTTCATAAATGAAGCCAATTTGGCTATTGCTCAATAATTTGGCGAATTTCTTATTCAAATTCAGTATTAACGAATCTTTTGTAAACGTTTCTTTGCATTTTAACTTGCTGTTTCCGTGTAACATTAGCTAAAATTTTAAAACGAAGATATAGGAAAGCTACCTTTTCCTCCCGGTACGGGCCGGAAGGACTTTTTTCTTTTGCAGTGTAGTAATGAAAAATTAAGAGAATGCTAAAAAATTAAAACGCTTTGAGTATGTGAAAATGTAAAATTTTTAAATATTTAAAAGGAAAGTCAATGAAAATTTATAAAATGAAATTTTTTTTAATGAAAATAGTTATTTTAAATGTTTTAAAATATTTAAAATGATAATTGCCTTTTGATTTTTTTAATAACATTTAGCAGATTAATATCTATATAAAATTTCACATCTCTACAGTATGATTATATAACCCGTGAACCCCACATTAGTTTGAATTCGCATCGACCAAAATTTTATTTTAAATGTCGGCTTTTTTTTTAAAAAAAAAAAAAGATGGTTTCATTAATTTGCAGTTTTTTGTTTCCAAAAATGAAATTTTTGATAAAAATAAATATCACAGTTTGATTTCTTATTAGATTTCGTATAGGTATCGTGTGTTATATTTCATCATCACTCTATTACCAAGGAAGTTATACGAAGTTGAAGTTACGGAATCCCAAATCGCACTAGTGTATCGAGTGTGGAACGAGGCTAACGAAAAAGACAGGCTACTGCGGTGCATTTCACTTAGCTTTTTTTACAGACCGCTAGAGTGACGTGATGCTCTTTTCGTACACCTGCATTGGTGGATTGGAACATCACGTGACTCCAGCGGTCTGTAAAAAAAGATACGCGTAAAGCACCGTGGTAGCCTGTCTTTTTCGTTAGCCTCGGTGTGGAATCACACGGGATAGATAAGCAAAATTTACTCAGCTTTTGAATATTTCAGCTTTTTAAAAAAGCTCCAAGTATTTAAATCTCAATTTTGAAAAAAATACATGTATTTTTATTTTATTTTATTTTTAAGTATACTACATTGAAAAAAAATGGTGATTTTACGGTATAAGCAGTAATCCGCTGCCGCGCATACGTGGTAGCGTATTACTGCTTATTTAACTGTTTATTCCTGTTAATTTTACTGTATAATTCTGGTAGCTGTCATGCAAGTATTATACCGTAAGATCAACATTTTTTTTTTTTTTTTTTTTTTTTTTTTTGCAGTGTAGACCTTTGTTATATTGCGCATGTTGAGAGATGAGAGAAAAGGTGCGATATACGAATTGTGCGATAAGTGCATTAAAAAAATAAGAAAAATGGTAGTCCACAAACAAATGTTTTACATTTATTCGAAAAATGGTAGTTTCTGTCACAACCTTTTAATGGCTTATGGGAGTTTTTTGGCTTGAAATATTATACATTTTTAAGCTACTTCAGAAAAAAAAAGTTTCCGTTTTCGATCGTTATGTAGTATGTATAAATGTCCTCAATTTTCTTTTAAAAAACGCTGGACGGATTTGCATGCAAATTTTACACTACAATTCAAATTCACCGGAGAAGTTTTTAGGCTAAAAGAATTCGTCGTATCGTATTATAGTTTGTTTTGTTCTTATACAGCGGTAAGCCAAATACAGTGGCGAGAAAAATTAAAGGAATAACCATAAAAAGGTGCTTTATGTTAATTTTATTAAAATAACTTCAATGAAAGGTGATTGGTTTGTAACTCAATGTCAGTGTTATCATGTAGTCCAATACGATTAACCTTCTAGTGCACATTAGTATAATGCGATTTTTTCCAATTAATATCTATTTCTCCGGAAACATCTATCCAAAAAACTGCCGGTAGGTTATAGGATTGCTATAATTAAATAATTTTAATTTTCAAATTCGGTTTTTAAATTCAGTAATACGGAAATAATATGAATCTTATATAATCTTAAATAGGACGTAATCACCATGACAACCTAGAAACATTACCTATCATGGGATATCATTGAATTAATTACGTATGATTAGTATTTAATAGAATGAAGAAAACTTTTATTAATATCTTTTAAGTTTTGATTCGATTTTCATAAAATTTGAAATTACTCGACAAAATTCTGTAACGATTATATACAGGGTGTCCCAAAAGTCTCCGTACAACTTCAAAAATTTATTACAAAAAAAATAATAGGCCTACAGCAAAAATAATTACAATAGTACATAGAGTAACTCAAAAAGTTTTTTCTACAACCTCAGTATACTTGTACATGAGATCATTTCGTTGCACGAAGAATATCAAGTCCATATTCCATTTCCATCCACGTGCGTTTCTGCATGCTAACATCAACAGTAGTTACAACTGTTTGGATCTTTTGTTTCAATTCCACGAGACTGTTCACTTGAAACAAAAGATCCAAACAGTTGTAACTTTATATTAAAATCATTAAAATTACAGTTGTAAAAAAAGTTGTAACTTCTGTTGATGTTATGATGGAATTGGAATATCGACTTGATATTCTTCTTGCAACGAAAGGATCTCATGTACAAGTATACTAAAGTAGTAGAAAAAAACTTTTCAAGTTACTCTATGTACTGTTGTAATTATTTTTGCTGTAGGCTTATTATTTTTTGTGTAATAAATTTTTGAAGTTGTACGGAGACTTTTGGGACACCCTGTATATTAAATTTCAAACCATTCAGTTGGATAGTTTTTGAGCTGCTATATGCGTAGAGACGGACAGACGGGCGTACCGGACAACGACTATAGGTGCTGCGTATTTATATAATTACGAACGCACCTAATAAAAGAGTGTAAAAACGGCTTCGAGAAGACATTTGTAAAATGCCAGACTTAGAAAATTCAGAAAAAAGGAAAATGCATTACTTTAAGACGAGTACTCGTTTATAATGCAGTAATGCTTAGAAAGAAATAAGTAGGCTCAGGCTTTCATTTTTAATAGATTTTTTTTAATACTATATGACAATATTTAAAAAACAAGTTTTCACAGTTTTAATAATATTTAAAATAACAAGCTTTAAAGCTCTCACTAACTTTTGGCAATTTAAGCATATTTCACCCCTTAAAAATATTTTAGATTAATAAAAAGTACTTACATAATGCAAATTCGTATATTAATAATAATATATTTTTTAATTACACATGTTCCTTTTACTAATCTTTCTATACTATTAATAATTTATTTCGCAATTTTCACAATACCATGCTACCATTAACCACTTTCATACAATTCTGAAGATTTTTAATTCACCAACTTACTTGTAAACTTCCGTTAATTAATCTTCTGGGGAGATGTCAGATAGACACGTTCATTATTTTGCATAAAGTCTTAGATTAAATTTTAACAAAAACCTTCGTCTGTATCTTTACATCTATTGATTATTTTAAATTTATCAGAATTCTCTTCTATGTCTTTTACGCTAATTTTGAAGATCTGCATATATTGAAATTTTTTAAGAAATGTAAATAAAAATGCAAATCATTTTTCAAGAACAATGCAATATGTATTTTGTAACATACCTATTTTATTAAGCCAGAATTGGCTCATTCATTGCCCTTGGGTCATTATTGCATTGATTGTAATGGAATATTATTTCATTATTTAAGTGTTGACAATTTGCCAATATAGACAATAAATATTTACACATTATAATTCAAATAAAACCAATAATAGCGAAATGTTGGGTTTTTGTTGGAAATACTTCCAGAGTAAAGTCAATATTTAGCCACTATTGACAACACCCATGGAAATATTTCCATCGAAATGTCAATATTGTCTCAATATTGGCTTTATTGCTTTTACATTGGCTAAATATTTCTTGCCTATATTGACAAAAATGTCATCACCAAAATAGTGTGGTATTATTTCAAGCCACTGATTACAATATTGGCTCAAAATTGAGCAAATATACAATCAATATTAACTTGCTACTGGGTGATGTCAGAATTTTAGAAACATATTTTATAATTTAGAAATCAAAAGATGCCTTGATAATTATATATATGGCCATTTTTCTTCATCTTAAACTTGACTACCATTGAAAAAAAAATTAAACCTGAATGTACTTCCAAACAGTAAGTTACAAAAACTATTTTCTCTATTAATGGCATTTAAATACAAGGTGGGCATTAATCAAACTGACAGTATTCAACGTGTTCTGTTAGCGCGATTTAATTGCGAGAATGGGCCTAAATTTTGTAGGATGATTAAACAAAACGGGAGCGAAGTATTACGCTTAAAAAATAGTCCCGAAAGTCACCACTAGGGGATGTGTGGCACTGTTTTTTTCGCGGTATTCTTCATCCCTCGTCCTGTTTAATCATTTTACAAAATTTGGCTCCATTCTCGCTATTAGACCGCACTAAAGAACATGTTGCGTACTGTCAGTTTAATTATCGTCAACAAAATTTTGCAGGAAACAAAACGGGAACAAAGGATTACATGAAAAAAACAGCGCTACATATCCTTCTAGTGGTGACTTTTGGAACTAAGCTTGTTTCCGTAATACTTCGTCTCCCGTCTTGTTTAATCCTTCTACAAAATTTGACTCCCATTCTCGCTATTAGGTTGCGTTACAGACTGAGTACTGTCAGTTTATTTATGGCCACCTTGTATTTATATGCCATTAATAAAGAAAATAGTTTTTGTAACTTGCTGTTCGGAAATACATTCAGGTTTTTAATTTTTTATTTTCTTCGAGGTTAGTTAAGTTAAAGGTAAAGAAAAATAGCCATATATATAACTATCAGGGCTTGTTTTGGTTTCCAAATTATAAAATATGTCTCTCTAAAATTCTGACATCACCCTAGTAGCAACTTAATATTGATTGTATATTGGTTCAATTTTGAGCCAATATTGCATTCAGTGGCCAGAAATAGTACCACAATATTGGGGTAATGACATTTTGTCAATATAAGCAAGAAATATTTAGCCAATGTAAAAACAAGAAAGCCAATATTAAGGCAATATGTTGGCATTTCATTGGAAATATTTAATATAGGGAAATAATGTCCAAAGATGAGAAAGAGATCCTGGAATGATGCTGGAAACTCCATGTGCTGCATTATTTTCCAGTCGATCTTGGAGACGAATTTGGCGATTTTCTTGGCGACTTGGAGACTATTTTGGTCACCAAACACTTAGCTATAAATTTCGGAAAACTGAAGAAAATTAACCAGAATTATACATTTGGAAAGCCATATAACTAGTGTTTCGCCGTATTCTCGTGGTTCAGTGGTTTCTTAATTATTTTTTAATTCGACAACGCTAATCTCAACTTAATAAATGGCACTTATTCATAAATAAAGCTGGCATCATTTTCTCTTCTTTTACTAGAAGACATATACAGGAAAGATATTTACATTATTTACAAATAAAATTCTAACATATTTCTACAGCCATTTTCGTCAGCACATTCCAAAAGACAACAACGGTCAAAGCCCAGGTGGAAAGGCAACCCATATAAACAATAGCCATCTTCATTCATTTATCGCTTCTTTGGCATTAAGAACGTTACAATTCCCTACAACTAGTGCTAGTGTGTTGTTATATTTCAGTCAGTCAATGAGATGAAAAAAATTTTCACTGACTCATTTGGCTACATTGTATCATATGTTTGTTGTTGTGATAGACTCACACCAAAACAAGTAATATAAAAACTTTTTTTTTTAAGTCAATTCCTACTTAGGTCAAATAGAAATTTTTTTCTAGCGATCTACACGCTTCGCCACTGACGGTATTTATTCCTAAATTTATATCCTGCTAAATATCTTACATAAGAAAAATTTTTGAAATGTATTAAAAATTAAATAAAAAATAAATAGCTAAAATACCAAAAATTAATAGCTCGAAAAGTATTTCTCACAAAATTGTTAGAGAAACTGCGTTAGAAAGTTTTAAAAAATTGTATTTTTCTTGATATAAATTTAAAATCTAATGATTATGCCGTTTTTCAAATATTGAATTTCAAAAATTACCAAACTTCACAATAAAGTGCCATAGCGATGTTACAGTTAGCGATAATACAGTTTTTTTCAAATATTAATTAATTAATTAAATTTTATTATTAAATTTTAGTTTTATACTTCATTTCTGTTCAAAAGTATAGACTCACTCCACATTTATAGTCTCCTTAGCTCGCAAGCCGCCTGATCTTCGTCCGTGAACAGTCCCATTATCTTTTTACGTGTGAGGGTGAGACTATAAATGTGGAGTGAGTCTATACTTTTGAACAGAAATGAAATATAAAAATTAAAAATAATTAATTAAATTTAATTAATGAATTAATATTTGAAAAAACTGAATTAACATCAATTGTCATCCAGTACAAGTTTTAAAAAAATTATTTGAACTTGATTGGATGAATAGAAAATATTTTATTAACTATTGAAAATTCCAACAAGATATATATAGAGAGAGTGTGAGCTAATAGTAGGAATTTAAAAAAATAAAAATCCGTAAATCGAACGATTTTTTCCGTTTCTTATATTTCGTTAAAACACAAAAATTACCTCTTTGTTTTGCCCATTTTCCCACAAAATACAAAAAATTCCCCAATCTAACGTGAAATATACCTGAAATCCCCCAATCTCCATTTTTATCAAATCACAGGAGTGTTAGTTCCGGCAACTGTGCTGCCTAGTAATTTTTCGTATTAGAAACGGAATTTGTACGTATGTCCTTTTTACTTAAAAACACGAAAAACTCGCAAACATAAGTTCAAAATTTCCCGAAATTCGCAGTCAATAGACAGAAATTTCATCAAAAAAAAAAAAAATAGCAGAAAAGGTACTTTTTCGTTATACCAACATCATGACAAAATGTATGCTAATGCACGTGTATTTCAACCATGCAAAGGTTTTTTATTGTAAACCGTGTCAAACATTGTGACTCGCTATTTATTGAATGTGGATCATTATTATTGTTATTATTATTATTATTATTTAATCGTAACCGTGCAAAACAACTTAATTTGTTGTTTTCCGAATCGATTTTTTCTTATTAAGTTATAACTTAACATTTTTCGATAACTATGAGATGGATTTTTTTTATCATTTTGCCAGTTACCTGATGATGAGGAAGCTGCAATAAAATTGTTTCAAGAATATAGAAATAAAAAGTTTTTTGCGAGATCCTGGTTGCGAACATATCGCAGTATATCACAAATATTATTTTGTTCATCCTAACAATGCATAACCATACCCAATATATTCAGAGATTATTTGACATCGCAAAACGACGTAATGAAAGACACTGCTCAGCTAAACCATGCAGAATAATATTTGTTTTGAAAAATTAATCATTGCAGTTCACATAACTTCATCAATCAGATGTATTTGGATTTACCAAAACTTATCAAACTTATCGCATTATATTTTACTTTATCAAAATTATTCCATTCTCTTTTTTTATTCTAATAAACCTATAAATTTAATGTTAATTTTTTTTCTTTTTTTCAACGTACAAATATATTGCATTTTATTATATAGATACCTGTAAAAATGTGTCTAAATTATGAGAATTTGTCGCCATGGTATAGATGGAATTTTTTCCCCACCTTTTTTACTATTTCCCGCTTTTATGCCTGCATTCGTGATGTCATTGTTTAATTTGAAACCAAATATTCTATGATAGATGATATCCATACTCATTATTTTTTAATTTAATTTCAACGTGATTATTATAAAGAAAATTAAATTAAAAAAAATTAAAAAACGAGAAATTTAAAACTATATGCATCCTAAGTAGTAAATTTAAACAGTATTTCATAAATTAGCAGGAATTAAACTTGTTTAATGCAAATTTGAGTAATCATGTATATTCTCTTTCGTATAAGTTATTAAACAATCTTTGATAACAGAAAATCTTTATAATAATGTACTTTTCGTTTTTCATACTATCTCATTATAATTAATCGGCTTCGAATAACTATATGAAAGATTACTTCTCTGATATCCTCTCGCTACTTATTTTAATTAATTTTACAGGGAAATGTCACACAGAAACTAATTATTCCACATAAAGGTTTAGAATAATTATAATAAAAAATCTTGATCGTTATCCTTTCTTCTATCGCTTCTTTAAAATGTATTAAAATAATTTTATTTTTTATCCGAATTTCCAAAATTTCGATAAATTTATAATTTTTTAAAAATTATACTAAATGTAAGAAAAATTAATTAAAAGTTTTCAACTAGAAAAAATGGTTCTCTGTACTTCGGGTAGTATCTTCTATAACCCGGAAAATACGGGTTGGTACCCTGGTAATAACACAGTACTAAAGGTCGATAAAATTTTAAAAAATTTTAAATGTGACCGCTTCGATATTCGCGAAAATTTTAAAGTACATCAGTAGAACAATTTAAATAACAGTATGCAATTAATTTTATTTAAAAATTGCCAAAATTGTAAATTGATATTACATGAAATTGTTTACTTAAATAATGATATAAGTAATATGATTTACTTATTGATATTACATAAATATAATTTTATATAAATGCATAAACATCTATAAAATAAATAAATAATATATTAAACTTTATTTATCTTGTAAACGAAAATGTGTTTTTTTTTTTTTTTTTTTTTTTTTTTTTTTCAAGTAAGAGTGAATTGAGGTACAAAATTTATTATTACATTATTATTATTTAAAATTTTTCTGTCCCTAACATAATCATATATCAACATCAAAATGTTACTCTGTCACTCTGTTACTTCATTCACTCTGTCTGGAAAAAAATAGATACCATTTCAATAAAACCAAAATAACAAAATCGTGCGTCGAGCATAGATGATGAAACACTTTCCAACACATCCAGAATACTCTAACGAGACTTCATCGTTAAATAAGGTAAAATAAAATATAAAAGTAAACAGTTTAGAAAACGTTCTAACACATTTAAAAACTCAATTTCTGCAATTACCATCCACTGTCGGAAAATTACTTGAATTCTCTTGTGCTGCCCTGTAAATGATATATACTACTGTACAAAGAAAATTGTTGATTTTACGGTATAATACTGGCATCCCAGCTGCTAGTATTATACCGTAAAATTAACAGTAATAAACAGTAAAATAAATAGTAATACGCTGCCGCGCATGCGACATCTAGCTGTATGATTTCATTCCTGTTCTATAAACATATGTTAGTATACTAAATATAGTTCAGCAGGAAAATGCGTAACACAGGTGAAAATCACCTTTAAGCCAACTCACACCCCAAAAGAGTAATATTTATGAATTCTTTTCGGCGGCCTGTTCAACATTTTGTGCAACCTTCTTTTGTGACCCTGTATGTAATCTATAGAATTATACGCAGCACGTAATATGTGCATAAATTTAGTTAAACTTTAAAGGTATACCACTGCTGAAAACGCACTTCCAGCAATTGTCACTCAGATACGTTACTGTAACAGAACATTCTTTTGTGTATCCTTGTAAATGAACGATAAATGCTGTGCTCATAAAATTGTGCAGTAAGCATTTTGTAGCGCACTTCAGTAATGTAAATATCGATTTCATTTTATTTAAAACAGGGTAACTTCATTAAAATATACATTACAAACGATTTTTCTCCGTAGACAGAATTCTTTTGTGTGACCGTGTAAATGAATGATAAACTGCTTTGAACTCCATACATATTCTCTAGAAAGAATGTTTCACTGCATCTCAGAAATGCACATCAATTTCGTACCAACATTATATTGCAAACCATTTTTCTCGTATACACTGAAAAAAAAAAAAAAAAGTGTTGATTTTACAGTATAATACTAGCATCCCAGCTGTCAGTATTATACCGTAAAATTAACAGTAATAAACAGTAAAACAAGCCGTAATACGCTGCGCGCGTGCGCGGTAGCATATTACGGCTTATTTTACTGTTACCACCATAAAAGATCTGTTTTAAAAATTGCAGTGAAACTAAATCTTGTATAATACTGAATAAATATGAATTTTTTTTTGTTTAAAGTTATAATAAAACATTTTTAGAAGAAACTTTTGTATTCACAATTATAGTCCTATCGATCCAGCCCTTATTAGAAACAGTATGCGAATAAATAAATAACATTTATTTTAATTCAAATTAAAAGCGTTTATTCATTAATTTTATGATTATTTTGCATTATTATTTCTTAATAGCACAAGTTCTATCTTTCCTTTTACGTAATAGACATTTAATTCATTTCACGTTTTTTATAACACTACGCTTTAACTTACTGCCTACGCATAATTCTGAGGACGGTTACCCTAGGGACTTCTCATTCATCGAGTTATATTGTCAACTTCTTTTCGTTAACTTTATGATAAGATGTTAATTAGACATGCTAATTATTTTTAGAAAGTTGAAAGTGAATTTTCATTAAAAAGTTTTTCACAGCTTTCTTGGTGTTTCTTATTTGAAGTTCATTAAAATTCATTTTTTTTTATATTTCAATCAAGTTTCAGAAATGTCAATATATATATATGTATATATTTCAATAAATTTCGAGAAATAAGAGCAAATTAAAAACATTATATGTGTTTTCTCATCATTGTTTTTCTAAATTATTACTTCTCTGCATATAATAAGAACAAAGTATTGGAGTCGTGGATATTTTCGACTCCCGGTTATTGATGGATATACAATTTTTGGGATGTCCCAATTACAGTTTGAATTTTTTAGTGACAATGTCTGTCTGCGTGTTACGCAAAATATTGTGTAACACCGCTCTAATTGAAGAACTAGTGTGTAGAATTCTATGAAGTTCATTTTTAGTTAGACATTGACATGAATTGTCGTTGATTGTATACGTTGGTGAATGTCACCCAACAGGGGGCAGTGCCATGTCGTGTTTTGCACAATTACCATGTTTGCTGTATAGGAAGAATCTATAGGATGGAATTGCGCCAAATTTAACTATACAAGGTGTTCATTTTAAAAGGTTTTGCTGATTCAGTTTCAATTATTATCACTCTACTGTTGACGCTGCTATGCAAACCTGAGAAAAATATGTTACAATCGTGTCCACAGCCTATTGGCACAATTTAACGAGAGCGGTGTGGTGTACAATTATTTCCATTGTCGTAACCATTGTTGTCACTCTCATACACTTCCAACTACATTGTTGCCCAAATCGCTTATTGTTGACGCCGTACATGGCCGTGGACTGATTTCGTAATATTAGTCATACACTGCAAAATGCGCGGTAGCGTATTACTGCTTGCGCGGTAGCGTATTACTGCTTGCGCGGCAGCGTATTACTGCTTATTTTACTGTTTAATACTGTTAATTTTACGGTATAATACTGGCAGCTGGGATGCCAGTTTTATACTGTAAAATCAACAATAATGTTTTGCAGTGTATGCATTTTACGATGAACATCTGCATCTCAGTTTATAATGAGTAAAAATTTATGATTTTTTTATAATTTTCGTTATTAATTGAAAATATATATCTTGATTGAATTTTGGATTTAGATAATACTCAACAGAAGGTGTTCTTGGACTGTATATATATATATATATATATATATATACCCTGTCACTGTTACTTCATATTAAATTCAAAGAAATGGACTACATATTCATAATTGTGGCTATTTAAATTAATGTATTGAATACTATACCTATACTACAGAAGAAAATATTGTGATAGTCACGACATACTTGTTTGGTTTAATATTGATTCGAAGAAGAATTTCGTTAACACCAACTTTCTGTGTTTATAACGATTTATTTTTTGCTTCACATTTCGCCAAGTATTACCAAGATTGTCAACGATTTGGCGAGCTTGCTTATATCTAAGAGCTTATAGATAACTTATATATTATATATGCTTATATATAATATTCTGTTTATTGCAGACGTAAAAAAAGTAACTTTTAGTCTTTTTTTGTGTGTGTGTTCTAATTTTTTTTATTAATGATGAGATGGGCTCGTGCTCGATTTTTATACACTGTAAAAAAGTTTGTTGATTTTACAGAAAAAAATACTGTCAGCCAGGACACCAGTAAAAAACTGTTTATTGCACGTAAATCATCTGTATTTACTAAGAAATTTCTGTAATTTTAGCAGATTTTACCCGTAAATTCATAAAAAAAATACAGATTATTTCCGTAAAATAAATAGTTTTTTACTGGCGTCCTGTCCTGGCTGACAGTTTTTTCTTTAAAATCAACAGATTTTTTAATCCATGATCTTTCATAATGTCATTTTCTAACTTAATAATTCTCCGAACTACCTATTTTTACAGACATTATTTTATTTTTTCAACATATAGATAGGCATTGTACATGTTTCGAAAGTCTTAAAAACATCTCTAAAATCACATGAAACCAATCCTCCAGGCATCCTCAATACTAATGTTATGGTTTTCTGCTCTGTCAATCGATTTGTTTGAAACTTCCATTCTGTCTTTTCCCAACAACATCTGGCGCCATCTGGTATCAATTTTGGCGTGAACCATATCAGTGCAAGATTCTGAATTTGATGTATATATTTCTATGGCTTCCCTCTGTAATGCGCAGTTTAAATTATTTTCATTGTGCTGGGATGGCTCTGCGGTACGTTATCCTTACTTTGCTTTAATTGATTCGATTGAATTTTAATTAGATTACTTCCATTGATTAATTGATTACTTCTCTTATTAATTAAATATTTGAATAGTATTAAAAAACTACAATGGAAGTTGCGTGGCATCGTGAGTAAATAGTGGTAGTTACCCAGAATCGTACGCAGACCATCACCTCCCGCCTTCTCTGTATTGGTAAATAATTAAACATTAAATTAGAACTAAACAGTTTATTAGAACTTTCACAAATAGGTTACAATACAATTAAAGATTATACTCATAATTTGAATATAAGCTGAACTAGACTTGATTCTAAATAAACAAAAAAATACACTTAATCTAAACACATTAGTTAGGATGCCTACGAAGCCCTATACAAGCTTACGTTAAAATCTACATTAAATTTTTGAATGAGAACAATTCGGAATACTTAGTAAATAAATCATACCTGCGGTCAACTGGAACAGTACGCTGATCATCCTAAAATCGGTCCTTTCAAACAGTTCAGCCGGCACTATCACTCACAATTCGACTAATTTTCAATCGGCTATTCTATCCTCTCCAACACTTAAAAAAAACCCATCACTTTTCTCTGATCATCACCAACCTCTTTCTCTCGTCAACTCCTTGCCTCCGTATCCTCTCTCCTCTTTTTGCTCCCCTAACTTATTTCTCTGTCTCCTCCCCCAAAATATTCTCCCCGTTTTTTCTATCCCAATCCTGGCCACCTTCTCATTTTCTTATCATCCCTTTCCATTCACTCAAATGGCTAGAAACTTCTCATTGTCTGAAAACCTGCCTCCAAACAAAATTATTGGATATCTCTTCATTTAATAAATCCCACCTACTACGGGGTCATCTCACCCTTTTCCCGCCGAAAATTCTCACGTTTTTTTACTCTTAGGTGGTCTGGGGGGGGGCGTTCTTGCACTCATAATTTTATCTAACGCTGTCAAGTATGACATTTACTATTCCCGACTTTCTTTTATTAAACTTACTTCTATCTATACAATTGTAACCTCTCTTCTTGACGTAACTAACTTTACACCTGGGTTCCCCATTATCGTTCACACGTGCACTCGCCACTTAAAATCAGCAGCTGAGCCAGCCTTTTATCTTTTTAGCCCAACCTAAAATTCCATGTTATTCACGAGCATCCCCATGCTCTATTTCTATTCTTCTAATATAACCTACCTGGCTCTTAACCGAAACTCATCTTGAGAAAGAATATTCTAAGCTTATAATTATCTCACGCCTTGCCGATAGTTATCCGGCAATATTAGAAAAGGCTAAATAAAAGAAAAAAAACAAGAAAAAAAAAGAAAAAATCCTAAACTCCCTATTCTGAAATAACTAGGCATCCCAACAACATAAATATAACATAAAACTAGGAAAAATGCACAATAAACACTAAATACAATACAAACATGATAAAACTACTAGCCATAAGACATAGGATATACCAACGCAATAAAATACCAGACAGCATAAAGTTATGTAAAATTGAAATACTAAAAGAGAATTTTTTTTTTTTTTTTTTTTTTTTATGTCTTGTGACTAGCTAACAATAACTTTTAACGTGATTTGCAACAACAAGTAATGACAGTCGCGAGTGTTGTAATTATAATACAAATAATGAATAATGCAGCGCCTACCAATTTTAAAAAGAAAAATGTGCTGCCCAAATTTGGAATTTGCAGCCAATCCCATACTTGGGTTGTTGTAGTAGCACTAATTGAAGCTGTGTAATTTGTGTCTAGTTTTAATAATTCTACCGACGGTTCGTCTAAGCAATATTTAAAGGTGCGACATTGTGAGATAGTATTTGATTTAAGGCATAATTTGTCCGTATCACACTTCTTTTCCGCCTGAAATTTTACAACATGTTGTGAGTCTTCTAATTGAAGAAATATGGCCTTAGTATGTATTAATATATGCTGTAGTTGTACGGTGACCATTCCAACTTGACATGATGAATGCGCGGTGAAAGTTAAACGAGCCAAAATCTTACAATTATAACAGCCACTAATTATCAGATTAGCTTCGCTTAATTGCGGGCAAATAGTAGTAGTTTGCACTGCTATTTTAAAATTAGAAAAATGCAGCTGAACTCGTACTGCTGATGATAAAAGCTGTGTAGACTGGAGTTTCTCATTGTTGATTCTAAAGAAATGTATGTGTCTTTGGAGTGGTAACGCTGTTTCCTGTGTAGCTCTCAGGCGTTCTATATTGTCAGGCGCCGTAATACATCGTAATCTGTCTTCGAAAAAATCGCACTTTGTGAGGTCAGGTGAGAATATAAAATTCTTTGTAAAGGAAGTGTTCGCTTGGATAGCGCCAACCATATGTGCTTGTGGAGAATTTCGTTCTGAGGCTGGGGCTAAGTAAGCCTCCTCGGGGTTACCCACTCTTTGAATCAATTTATCAGTGAAATGTAAAACAGGCTGATTGTATGCGCCTAACACTGTAATTCTTATACCAGAGTCCGTGATAGCGGTATCAGAAGTAATAAGTCTCGAAATTGTGTTATTTTCTACGTGAGTGATTAGAATTTTATATTTACAAGAGTGTCCTACAATATTCGAGACTTCGAAACACTGCAACAAATTTGGCTCGTACCAGACTCTATAAAAATTGCAACTTGGCCGCGTTAAAATAAAGCATCCTGAACCATTTTCTCCAGCTAGACAATCGGAAAAACCCGGAAATTCACGGCTCTCTGCAGTTTCAGCTTCGAATTTCAGACCATTTTCATTGATTGTTTTCGAAACACAATGCTGGCCTTGCCCACAAAATTTATTATAGATGCATGAGATCTGGCTAATTTGCTTAGCCCTCACAGGAAACGTAAAGTAAAGACGTTCTTTATTAAATGTACAAAGCACTTCTTCTAGTTTTATTTTTAAAGAGAAGAGATGGTTTTCATTCGCGTCAGAAAACCACAAACAGTTTTCCGCTAACAATGACGGTAGCGAAATCTCTGCGGTCGTGAAGATTTTACAGTTACGGGAACCGTCATTCATTGTCGTACATGACTTGAGGTCAGACTGTATGATTGTGTTCATGTTGCAGTCTGCCGTAGTGGGGGAGAAAAGACAAATACATGCTAGTATCACCACCGGCAGAACGGGAATGTTACCTCTCCGGTACTCATTTTGTTCCAGTTTTACATAGCAGGAACGTAAAATGTCCCGTATTGAGTGTCCGATAAAAGCACCTAATAACAATGAACACCGAGCGATGAATTTAAAGACACGAAGGACTGCATATAAACACATAAGTACAGATAAAAATAAAAATTGCATACTTTTAAAAATCATTTTAACACACAAAAGTAATAAAATAAATGACACTGAAATAATAAAATAAAGAGAATAGCGAAATATGGCAGGATAACATTGAAAATGTGATAAGATTTCCTTACATAGGAAACAGTGTCTGATTTGGCACAACGATTTTCCATTGACATGTACCGTACCAAATACAACTTTTCCACTTTTGTGGAGGTAAGTGATTTCTAAATCAGTTTTATAAGCTAATAGTTCGAATGGGATATGAATTATATTGTCAGACGGTATGGTTAACACGTGTTCGAAATCAGAACTCCTAAGAATGACGCGTCCTGAGTCTGGAAAATGTAGCAACGGGTCCCGAAAGGAAAAAGTCAAATTGTTCTGTGTAAAAGACGCCGTTTCGCCTTCTAAGAGTTTTCTGCGTACACTGTGAACAGTATTAATCTTGGAGTCGTAGAAGCACACATCCAAATTAATTAATTTCGGATTGGTAATCGTTGAGTCCGGCATCACGGCGATTAGGTCCACTCGTTTAAATGTAGAAAACAAAAGCATGTGCTATTAGGAAAACATGTATTATGTCCGCAAAAATGAGAATCACCATTACAGTTATTTGAAGTACACGCACATTGTTGCATGATGTTCGTTAAACACTCATATGTAGTAGATGCACTGTCGTTTCGAATGGGGTCTGCACGTACCAGAAAATGAGAAGGATGAAGTAGTTCATTTCCCGACAAAACAAATGTTCGTTTAATGACAATACATGTCTTGCAGGAGTGAAAATAACAAGAGTCCTGAGGCAACTCTAAAGTTCTCCAAAGGCTTTTGGATATATGGGAGCAATTTCTCATATTTGTGCATATTTCACCGTGAAGATGCCTTTGGCGTGAACACACCTCCTTGGCGAAGTGAAGTAGCAAAACTGCAAGGAAATGATTTAGTTTACACAGTATTCCGAAAAAATTTAAAAGTTAATTTATATTAATAAAGACAAATGTGCTAATAACATATTAAAGTTTCGAATCTCACAAAATAATAACATTAATAATATAAATGTGAATTCGTTTTCATTCTTTTAATTTTTTTTTTTTTTTTTTTTTTTTGTGTAATATTAATTTTCTTTCTTTCTTTCTCTCTCTTTTTTTTTCCATTTAATATGAGAAACTCAACAGTGACGTGTTCTTTTCCGTAAGAAGCAACTAATAAAACAGCAGAAATACTACTGATAATCCACTAAGTTGTCGATAAATGTTATAATGTGGAACCAAAAAAAATGCATATAAAAATTTTTCTATTAATGAAATTGAAAAAGCAAATTTTGAAAAGAATTATACATAAAAAAAACAAAAAAAAAGAAGAGGAAATAAAATGTACATGGGTAAATATCGCTCTAAATTGTTATTTCCACAACCCTGGCCAGAATGTAGCGAAAAAACCCAAATTTGAGATCAATTTAGCCCACATTTTTAAATTAACAACTGACAAAATTACTTATATTATGCAGAAAATGTATAATTATAAAATCTACTTAGAGAGAAAGTGTAAAAAATAATGTAGCAAATTTACAGATAATGCTAAAGTTGAAAGTCAGTGCTGAAATGTAAAAGAGAGGAGAGAAAAAGTTATGAATTTTTAAAACCCTATCAAAAACTTAACTATCTATAAATTTAATATTAGAGATTTCAACAAATATAAATGGTAATAAAGAAAATTAATTCTAAAACTTGTAAACGAACTATAAAGGTAAATAACATGTATTTTAGCGCCAATGGAATATTTATATACATAAGCTAAAATAGTAATTTCAACAAAATATGTCTAAAAAATATAATTCAAACACTTGTCAAAACTTTCACACGAACTATAAAGGTAAATAATATGTATTTTAGCGCAAATGGAATATTTATATACATAAGCTAAAATAGTAATTTCATAATACAAACTAAATACACTAGACATTTGTTTACGGTACTATAAAATATTAATCCTCATACTACTAGTTATCAGTTCAACTAAATGTCACTACAAATCCTATAAATTATCATTAGCTACAAAAAAAATTAATTAAATATGCACAATAATAAAGTATAAATGATAAAACATCACATCACATCAATATCTTTTATACTATGACTAAACAAGTGGATCTTCCATCCCAAATAATAAAATATATTTTTTTTTTCCTTTTTTCCTTTTTTTTTTTTCTTTAAATCCTATTCTGTAACCTTGTACGCCCAGTCCAAAAAACGATCAGCTAAATAACGTGGTTCAATAGGCCGCAAGTCATAAATGTGACTCTGCCCCCCATTTATGTGTGTGGGTGGGGAGTATACAATAGTGTCCTGAGAACTATCACTTTCAGGTGCGTTCGTTTGCGACGCAATAATTTCTGAATCTTGACATGATGGGGTGGCAGGAGGACTTATGTCTGGAGGGGTAATAGCCGTGTGAGACATTTCAGTGTCGCTGAATGAATTGTCAACTGTAGGGGGAACGGTGATAATAACAGGAGAGTTTTGGCTGCTACCGTTACCCTGAAAACTTGAAGGCCATAATAAGTCTAAATTTTCATTGTCATCGAAAACCGCGTGTGGTCTCGCAGGTGAGATACACTGCCTGTGGGTGTTTCCCGGGGAGTCTGTAGCCTTAATAGGGGGGTGAAGATTTAAGTGTCTTCTCCGGTCGGGACAAGGAATAAGTCTTTCGGCGTGCACTTTAACGCCTTTTGTGTGTAATTTGAATGGGTCAAAAATAGTATAGTTAACCGCATTATGTCGCTGTTTAATTTCGTATGGACCAACATTAAAACGCTTTTTTGTAGTTAGTTTATATCTGTCACAATCTCTAGTATGAAGAAAAACACGTTGACCTGGAACAAAATCCCTATTCTTAGCGAAAGTATGTTGATAATCGCGTGATTTTTCAGCTGCACGTGCTATACTCTCTTTTATTTTTCGGTTAACATACTGCAATTGCAAAGCTCTTTTTTTCACATAATCTTGATGAGAAACATGTTCCACTGATGTCGGCTCATTTATAATATCCGTAGGCATTTTTGGTTCAAACCCGAACTGGACAAAAGAGGGCTTTTCATTTATAGAAGTGTGATGCGTGTTGTTGTAAATTAGAGCGTAATATGAGGTAAATTCGTCCCAATTTAACGTTTCTTCTGCAAAAATGGCAAGCGATTTCTTTATATTTTTGTTAATTACTTCAGCGGAACCATTTGACCTTGGTAATTGCGGGGTCGTTGCTAATTTCGTTACGCCGAATCGCTTACATAATTTTTGAAGAACTTCTGCCGTAAAACAACTAGCTCGGTCCGTTAAATATTTATCTGGGACGCCAAAAGTACCAATGTAATCTATTAGACATTCAGCCACATAAAATGCTGTAGTATTAGGCAACGGGTAAAGTTTAATATATTTGGAGAAATGATCTACAAAAGTAAGAATATATCTGTTATTCCTTGATGTTTTATTAAACGGGCCTATAAAATCACCGGATATGAATTGATTTACTTTTGATGGAAGGTAATGGGCCTGTATGGGGACTGGGACAATCTTATGTGGTGACTTAAACGAAATACAGGTCTGACATGATTCGACGAAATTCTTGGTGTCAGAATAAAGATTATTCCAATAATATTTTTGACGAGCAGTATTGTAAGTTTTCATTACACCATAATGAGTTAAGTGTGAAATGTTAAGTATATGGGCTTGATATTTTTTTGGAACAACTATTTGCTCGACCATCTTAGATTTTCGTACGCTAGGAATAGATGCTGTATGCAATAATAATCCGTTTCGTAAAAGATAATTGGGAAATTTTTGTGAGATTTGCCTAGGGCTGTTCTCTAATTCAGTAATAATTTGTAGTAGTTTGTCGTCGTTGCGTTGTTCGGTCTTAATATCATTAATAGTAGGGACATCGATTTGAATAGCGTTTAATTTTAACTGATTTAAGTGCGACGTTTGATCATGAGCCGCTGTTTTAGCATACAATAATATATAAGCTTCATCATTAATGACAGTTTGCGGTGTTACCAACCTAACTTCAGAATCGTCCATTAACATCCAATTATTTTGTGCATCTCTAATATAACCTACCTGGCTCTTAACCGAAACTCATCTTGAGAAAGAATATTCTAAGCTTATAATTATCTCACGCCTTGCCGATAGTTATCCGGGGGAGGAGACAGAGAAATAAGTTAGGGGAGCAAAAAGAGGAGAGAGGATACGGAGGCAAGGAGTTGACGAGAGAAAGAGGTTGGTGATGATCAGAGAAAAGTGATGGGTTTTTTTTTAAGTGTTGGAGAGGATAGAATAGCCGATTGAAAATTAGTCGAATTGTGAGTGATAGTGCCGGCTGAACTGTTTGAAAGGACCGATTTTAGGATGATCAGCGTACTGTTCCAGTTGACCGCAGGTATGATTTATTTACTAAGTATTCCGAATTGTTCTCATTCAAAAATTTAATGTAGATTTTAACGTAAGCTTGTATAGGGCTTCGTAGGCATCCTAACTAATGTGTTTAGATTAAGTGTATTTATTTGTTTATTTAGAATCAAGTCTAGTTCAGCTTATATTCAAATTATGAGTATAATCTTTAATTGTATTGTAACCTATTTGTGAAAGTTCTAATAAACTGTTTAGTTCTAATTTAATGTTTAATTATTTACCAATACAGAGAAGGCGGGAGGTGATGGTCTGCGTACGATTCTGGGTAACTACCACTATTTACTCACGATGCCACGCAACTTCCATTGTAGTTTTTTAATACTATTCAAATATTTAATTAATAAGAGAAGTAATCAATTAATCAATGGAAGTAATCTAATTAAAATTCAATCGAATCAATTAAAGCAAAGTAAGGATAACGTACCGCAGAGCCATCCCAGCACAATGAAAATAATTTAAACTGCGCATTACAGAGGGAAGCCATAGAAATATATACATCAAATTCAGAATCTTGCACTGATATGGTTCACGCCAAAATTGATACCAGATGGCGCCAGATGTTGTTGGGAAAAGACAGAATGGAAGTTTCAAACAAATCGATTGACAGAGCAGAAAACCATAACATTAGTATTGAGGATGCCTGGAGGATTGGTTTCATGTGATTTTAGAGATGTTTTTAAGACTTTCGAAACATGTACAATGCCTATCTATATGTTGAAAAAATAAAATAATGTCTGTAAAAATAGGTAGTTCGGAGAATTATTAAGTTAGAAAATGACATTATGAAAGATCATGGATTAAAAAATCTGTTGATTTTAAAGAAAAAACTGTCAGCCAGGACAGGACGCCAGTAAAAAACTATTTATTTTACGGAAATAATCTGTATTTTTTTTATGAATTTACGGGTAAAATCTGCTAAAATTACAGAAATTTCTTAGTAAATACAGATGATTTACGTGCAATAAACAGTTTTTTACTGGTGTCCTGGCTGACAGTATTTTTTTCTGTAAAATCAACAAACTTTTTTACAGTGTATAAAAATCGAGCACGAGCCCATCTCATCATTAATAAAAAAAATTAGAACACACACACAAAAAAAGACTAAAAGTTACTTTTTTTACGTCTGCAATAAACAGAATATTATATATAAGCATATATAATATATAAGTTATCTATAAGCTCTTAGATATAAGCAAGCTCGCCAAATCGTTGACAATCTTGGTAATACTTGGCGAAATGTGAAGCAAAAAATAAATCGTTATAAACACAGAAAGTTGGTGTTAACGAAATTCGGTCCTTTCAAACAGTTCAGCCGGCACTATCACTCACAATTCGACTAATTTTCAATCGGCTATTCTATCCTCTCCAACACTTAAAAAAAAAACCATCACTTTTCTCTGATCATCACCAACCTCTTTCTCTCGTCAACTCCTTGCCTCCGTATCCTCTCTCCTCTTTTTGCTCCCCTAACTTATTTCTCTGTCTCCTCCCCCAAAATATTCTCCCCGTTTTTTCTATCCCAATCCTGGCCACCTTCTCATTTTCTTATCATCCCTTTCCATTCACTCAAATGGCTAGAAACTTCTCATTGTCTGAAAACCTGCCTCCAAACAAAATTATTGGATATCTCTTCATTTAATAAATCCCACCTACTACGGGGTCATCTCACCCTTTTCCCGCCGAAAATTCTCACGTTTTTTTACTCTTAGGTGGTCTGGGGGGGGCGTTCTTGCACTCATAATTTTATCTAACGCTGTCAAGTATGACATTTACTATTCCCGACTTTCTTTTATTAAACTTACTTCTATCTATACAATTGTAACCTCTCTTCTTGACGTAACTAACTTTACACCTGGGTTCCCCATTATCGTTCACACGTGCACTCGCCACTTAAAATCAGCAGCTGAGCCAGCCTTTTATCTTCTTAGCCCAACTTAAAATTCCATGTTATTCACGAGCATCCCCATGCTCTATTTCTATTCTTCTAATATAATCTACCTGGCTCTTAACCGAAACTCATCTTGAGAAAGAATATTCTAAGCTTATAATTATCTCACGCCTTGCCGATAGTTATCCGGCAATTGGCTAATTTTTCATCATTATTGAAGTCTATTGTAATTGGGGATTTATTGTTTAATCTGGCTATTGCAGTGGTTGATTTACTTAAGTTTATATCTCTTCTGTGTTCTTATCATTCTGTCTTGAATTTTTCTTTTTGTCATGCCTATATATGAATTATCTTTGAGGATGCCTGGGACGACAGGTGAAAATATTTTACTTTTGTGAAACTTTTAACATATGACTGGTTTTATGTGATTTTAGAGATGTTTTTAAGACTTTCGAAACATGTACAATGCCTATCTATATGTTGAAAAAATAAAATAATGACTGTAAAAATAGGTAGTTGGGAGAATTATTAAATCAACAGATTTTTTTTTTTTTTTTTTTTTTTTTAATACAGTGCCTATTACTGCCTAGTTTTTGGACTTGGGCTTAAAGGGAAAATTATATTTATTAACAAATTGAAAAAAAAGGAAAAACAAAATTTAATTTACTATTTGAAAAACAAGAACGTAGTCTGAATTTTAAAAAGTATTTTAGAATCCTTTAAAAAGTAGAAAGGGGGTTGAATTGTTATTTATGGGATATAGAGAGAAATATTCTATCTGATTCTGAAGCCTTGGCACGGGCAGTGTTAGTAACATAATGAAGCCGTGGGATACCTCTTATCTATTCTCGATTTTTGTTTGAAGTATTTATACAGAATTATTGGAAAACAGAACTCATGACTTTCTGCCGCAGTTGTACAATAATAATATTTTGAAAGAAAAATAATTGAGACTTTTGCAGATTTCGTCCATTGGTTGGGATAAATAACAAATTTGTATTTCAACAGATTTTCAAGAACATGAAAATCACGAAACATTGTTATGAGTTAGTGCTTAGGATTAATACATTTCTATGTTAAAAGATATTTTCAAATAAGAAAATTAATCTTGAAACAATTTTAAAATATTATTAACAATTTTCTACTGAGAGCTTTCGGTTTCGGTATCGGGCTCGGGCTCTGATGACACAAAATGTTTTGGGATCGGGTTTGCTCAGATTTCATATTATTGGACTTATGCTCCATAAAAAACAGAGCCCAAACTTATCTGTAGTTTGCACATGTCTATAAGCTATACTAGATATTGTTCGATATATAAAGAAAATACATTTTTTAAAGGTAATAGTATTATTTTGCTAATTTTACTTGAGATATTTGAAAAACAAAACATCTAATATGTAAAATTATAATTATGATCATTATATCTCCCCTTTCATGAATTAATCTGCAGAAAAATAAAATATTAAAAGAATGTTTCTTTTTTCCAAGTAGCTAATTAAGAATAAAACTTTCTCTGTTTGCCCTAATTTAACTTGTATAGGAAAGATTTATTTATTCTTTATTTTTTGGCTTTTTTCTAGCCGTACAAGCTCTTAAATTATCTTACATAACCTTTAATAATAAAAATCTTATTAATAAGTTTTTTGGATAGTTTAATGTAACGAATCGCCTACGCATATTTCTAAGGAAAATTTCCTCCGAGGAGGGGGGGATGGGGTATTCTGTTCACTTACGCCCACAAATGCTTTTAATTTTGATAAGAAATGTTTGACATAGAAACTACTTATTTCGCAGACGAATTTAACAGAATTTTTATTTAAATCTTAACCTGTGTGTTTTAATGCATTACTTTTTTTTGAAAAAGTATTACAATTATTTTGCTTTTTTTATGAAAGCTTAAAAAGTAAATATTTAATATTTCAGCAGAAAATTAATGCAAATAACATTTTTTTTTTTTTTTTAACTTTCAAATGTATTAATTTTATGGCTTCGGATTTTTTCGAAAGATTGTTAAGACGTTACTCAAAAATATGCAGTCAAACTCGCCTAATACGAGCACGGCTATAATGATCAAGTAGCATGTTAAGATTGTTTCATCATTTAAACTATATTAAGCGCTTTGTATCACTGCGTTGCATATCTGCAACATAACCAAAAGTCAACGTTACTTATACTGGTGGGCTTTAAAAGTCGATTTCATTTATTGCTGTTATCTCCCATCTCAGCAGTTAATATAAATTGTTCATAGAATCCTCAATAGACTTCTATTTATCATTTGAGCAGATTCACATCCTTATTTCTAAAATTAATTTCGTAAATTTAGTCAAATTAAAAAGGATTGTCCAGAATGTGTCCGTGTCTGAATGAAGAAATGTCCAGAAATATATTTTTTAGAAAGGTAAGTTTGTATACTTTACAATTTTGTATGAGAAAATTGACAATATTTATGAGAAGTATGTAATAATATGTTAATTCCAGATGTGAAAAAAGTACCTTTTAGTCTTTTTTTTTGTGTTCTAATTTTTTTATTATTATTATTTTATACATGCTTAAAATGATGCATTCTAACATCTGAGTAAGTATTTTTTGAGTAAATGTTTGAGTCACAAAGTGTTAATAGTTAGTAATTAGTTTAATTATGTGTGTGTTTTTAATATTTTCATTGTTTTCACGGGTATTATGAATAACGGTTAATACGAGAATTTTTTATAATTCCCTAGCTTCTTCTATTAAACCGGATTCGACTGTATTTGTCCTTGCTGAACAATTGGGAAATTCTGACACATTCACGGGCTCATTATAAAACCAAAAGCATAAAATTGGCAAACATTTTTATTAACGTTATTCATAAGTGAATAACATTTTCATTTTATGATAAATGTATTACTTTTTACGTTATAAGAGATATTTTACGACGTTTCCAGAAATTCGATTTAATATGCCAAATTTGGCAGTCCTTTTTGGAATATTCTTTGCCTTTATCAAGACAAAAATGGAAAACGTTACTTGATTTCTCAGTTATTGAATAATAACACATTCAAATTTCGTACATTTAAAAACAAAAATGAGTTCATTAATATGTCAGAAAGTAGCCTATAAGTACAGCTTTCATTGAATTTTGGATAATAAACATCTTTCTATCTTATTATGACTTGTAAATATAAGCAGTCTGAAAATGTTCCTGTCGTTGCCTAATTTGTAAACTTAAATGATATGTAAGGATAAAGCTGATTGAAAGTTGTTGTAGTAGGTATTAATGCAAGAATGTAGATGTAGGTATAAGTAAGATGGATGTAAATATATGTTACACATAACTATGTTGTAATGCATATAAGTAAGAAGAGGATATATGCATATGGAGATAACGTATTTAGTATAGAATATTTGTGACGAAGGTAATTTAAAAATTAAAAGGATTTTTTTTAAACTATTGTATTGCATAGAAAAATCACCAATAAAGCAATTTTCCCTTTCTATTTCTCTTAAACTTGATCTTTTATAAAGATTAATTATAGCAAATATTGTCTCAAAAAATACATTCTCAATTAACAAAAACTTATATAGATCGATTTTGTATGAAAGATAATTTTCTAAAACAAAAGTTTTGTTATCTTTTTATTAGTTATTTCATTTAATGCTATATCATTTTCATATATTTTTCATAACATAACGTTATAAAAGATGTGACAAATAACTGCCTACGCATAATTCTAAGTAAGATAATTTAGAAATCTTTTAATACGCTAACTAACTCCCACGATCGTAGAAAAATGTCAAAGAGACATGTTAATTATTTTGTGCAAAACTGTAAATGCAGTTTTGTTAATGACACGACTTGTATCATTTTCTTTATTGCTTATTTCAAATGTATTAAAATTTCTTTTTTTTTTTTCTTTATGTGTGACATTACGAAAGCACTGAATATATCGTTGCTTAAAAACTTTGAAAAGATACTTTAAATAATTAAATGTTGTACTTCAAAGACATTTTTAAATGTAAAGAACAACTTTGAAACAAAATATAAAACCTTGTACAATGTGCTTTTTTTTACAAAAGTCAAAAGAGCACACAGCGCCATCTCGGAGGCCCCGCTTCAAGTGATTATTTCTTGACTGGTGTTGCCAGGTGTCCCGATTTTGAAAGTTTCTAAAACCTGTCCCGCGAATCCACTGGGCGGGACGTCAAAGGTCCCAATTTTTCTTCGAGCACAAATTCTATTAAATATCTTGTAGTAGGGGAGAGTAGGGTAAAATCGGGTAGGCGGGTCAAACCGGGTACCCTGTTTTCTCGCTGATGGGTGCTGCTCTGTAGACAGCACTCGTCTTAACTACATCCCTTAGCGTCCCCTAAGGGGCTGTCCGTAAATGATGTCACACTTTTTTTCAATATTTTTGACCCCCCTCCCCTCCCTTTGTCACAAAGTGTCACACTTCACCCTACCCCCTACCCCCCTCTTGTCACATGTCACACTATATTACATAAACATATACTTGCAGTTCAGAAACAAAGCACTACGTTATAGATCATATTTCACATTTTATTTTTAAACTTTAACTATTTGTTTTAATGACATTTGTGAGCATAACAATAAAAATGATTCGTGCACTTATTTTGTATGAAATAAGATTAAGGTTTACAACAAAAAATATAATTAATATACAATAGTAATAAAATATTAATATGAAGGAGCAAATATTAATATGAAGGAGTAATACGCTACCGCGCATGCGCGGTAGCGTATTACTGCTCGTATTGTAATCGACTCGTGCTCGATTTTTATACACTGTAAAAAAGTTTGTTGATTTTACAGAAAAAAACTGTCAGCCAGGACACCAGAAAAAAACTGTTTATTGCACGTAAATCATCTGTATTTACTACGAAATTGCTGTAATTTTAACAGATTTTACCCGTAAGTTTATAAAAAATACAGATTATTTCCGTAAAATAAATAGTTTTTTTACTGGAGTCCTGGCTGACAGTTTTTTTCTGTAAAATCAACAGATTTTTTAATCTATGATCTTTCAAAATGTCATTTTCTAACTTAATAATTCTCCGAACTACCTGTTTTTACAAACATTATTTTATTTTGTCAACATATAGATAGGCATTGTACATGTTTCGAAAGTCTTAAAAACATCTCTAAAATCACATAAAAACAATCCTCCCAGGCATCCTCAATACTAATGTTATGGTTTTCTGCTCTGTCAATCGATTTGTTTGAAACTTCCATTCTGTCTTTTCCCAACAACATCTGGCGCCATCTGGTATCAATTTTGGCGTGAGCCATATCACTGCAAGATTCTGAATTTGATGTATATATTTCTATGGCTTCCCTCTGTAATGCGCAGTTTAAATTATTATAATTGGCTAATTTTTCATCATTATTGAAGTCTATTGTAATTGGGGATTTATTGTTTAATCTGGCTATTGCAGTGGTTGATTTACTTAAGTTTGTATCTCTTCTGTGTTCTTATCATTATGTCTTGAATTTTTCTTTTTGTCATGCCTATATATGAATTATCTTTGAGGATGCCTGGGATGACAGGTGAAAATATTTTACTTTTGTGAAACTTTTAACATATGACTGGTTTTATGTGATTTTAGAGATGTTTTTAAGACTTTCGAAACATGTACAATGCCTATATATATGTTGAAAAAAATAAAATATTGTCTGTAAAAATAGGTAGTTGGGTGAATTATTAAATCAACAGATTTTTTTTTTTTTTTTTTTTTTTACAGTGTACTAGTTTTCGGACTTGGGCTTAAAGAGAAAATTATATTTATTAACAAATTGAAAAAAAGGAAAAACAAAATTTAATTTACTATTTGAAAAACAAGAACGTAGTCTGAAATTTAAAAAGTATTTTAGAATCCTTTAAAAAGTAGAAAGGGGGTTGAATTGTTATTTATGGGATATAGAGAGAAATATTCTATCTGATTCTGAAGCCTTGGCACGGGCAGTGTTAGTAACATAATGAAACCGTGGGATACCTCTTATCTATTCTCGATTTTTGTTTGAAGTATTTTTACAGAATTATTGGAAAACAGAACTCATGACTTTCTGCCGCAGTTGTACAATAATAATATTTTGAAAGAAAAATAATTGCAACTTTTGCAGATTTCGTCCAGTGGTTGGGATAAATAACAAACTTGTATTTCAACAGATTTTCAAGAACATGAAAATCACGAAACATTGTTATGAGTTAGTGCTTAGGATTAATACATTTCTATGTTAAAAGATATTTTCAAATAAGAAAATTAATCTTGAAACAATTTTAAAATATTATTAACAATTTTCTATTGAGAGCTTTCGGTTTCGGTATCGGGCTCGGGCTCTGATGACACAAAATGTTTTGGGATCGGGCTTGCTCAGATTTCATATTATTGGACTTATGCTCCATAAAAAAAAAAAAGAGTCCAAACTTATCTGTAGTTTGCACGGGTCTATAAGCTATACTAGATATTGTTCGATATATAAAAAAAATACATTTTTTAAAGGAAATAGTATTATTTTACTAATTTTACTTGAGATATTTGAAAAACAAAACATCTAATATGTAAAATTATAATTATGATCATTATATCTCCCCTTTCATGAATTAATCTGCAGAAAAATAAAATATTAAAAGAATGTTTCTTTTTTCCAAGTAGCTAATTAAGAATAAAACTTTCTCTGTTTGCCCTAATTTAACTTGTATAGGAAAGGTTTATTTATTCTTTATTTTTTGGCTTTTTTTCTAGCCATACAAGCTCTTAAAGTATCTTACATAACCTTTAATAATAAAAATCTTATTAATAAGTTTTTTGGATAGTTTAATGTAACGAATCGCCTACGCATATTTCTAAGGAAAATTTCCTCCGAGGAGGGGGGGATGGGGTATTCTGTTCACTTACGCCCACAAATGCTTTTAATTTTGATAAGAAATGTTTGACATAGAAACTACTTATTTCGCAGACAAATTTAACAGAATTTTTATTTAAATCTTAACCTGTGTGTTTTAATGCATTACTTTTTTTTGAAAAAGTATTACAATTATTTTACTTTTTTTTATGAAAGTTTTAAAAGTGAATATTTAATATTTCAGCAGAAAATTAATGCAAATAACATTTTTTTTTTTTTTTTTTTTTTTTTTTTTTTTTAACTTTCAAATGTATTAATTTTATGGCTTCGGATTTTTTCGAAAGATTGTTAAGACGTTACTCAAAAATATGCAGTCAAACTCTCCTAATACGAGCACGGCTATAATGATCAAGTAGCATGTTAAGATTGTTTCATCATTTAAACTATATTAAACGCTTTGTATCACCCCGTTGCATATCTGCAACATAACCAAAAGTCAACGTTACTTATACTGGTGGGCTTTAAAAGTCGATTTCATTTATTGCTGTTATCTCCCATCTCAGCAGTTAATATAAATTGTTCATAGAATCCTCAATAGACTTCTATTTATCATTTGAGCAGATTCACATCCTTATTTCTAAAATTAATTTCGTAAATTTAGTCAAATTAAAAAGGATTGTCCAGAATGTGTCCGTGTGTGAATGAAGAAATGTCCAGAAATATATTTTTTAGAAAGGTAAGTTTGTATACTTTACAATTTTGTATGAGAAAATTGACAATATTTATGAGAAGTATGTAATAATATGTTAATTCCAGATGTGAAAAAAGTACCTTTTAGTCTTTTTTTTTTTTGTGTTCTAATTTTTTTATTATTATTATTTTATACATGCTTAAAATGATGCATTCTAACATCTGAGTAAATATTTTTTGAGTAAATGTTTGAGTCACAAAGTGTTAATAGTTAGTAATTAGTTTAATTATGTGTGTGTTTTTAATATTTTCATTGTTTTCACGGGTATTATGAATAACGGTTAATACGAGAATTTTTTATAATTCCCTAGCTTCTTCTATTAAACCGGATTCGACTGTATTTGTCCTTGCTGAACAATTGGGAAATTCTGACACATTCACGGGCTCATTATAAAACCAAAAGCATAAAATTGGCAAACATTTTTATTAACGTTATTCATAAGTGAATAACATTTTCATTTTATGATAAATGTATTACTTTTTACGTTATAAGAGATATTTTACGACGTTTCCAGAAATTCGATTTAATATGCCAAATTTGGCAGTCCTTTTTGGAATATTCTTTGCCTTTATCAAGACAAAAATGGAAAACGTTACTTGATTTCTCAGTTATTGAATAATAACACATTCAAATTTCGTACATTTAAAAACAAAAATGAGTTCATTAATATGTCAGAAAGTAGCCTATAAGTACAGCTTTCATTGAATTTTGGATAATAAACATCTTTCTATCTTATTATGACTTGTAAATATAAGCAGTCTGAAAATGTTCCTGTCGTTGCCTAATTTGTAAACTTAAATGATATGTAAGGATAAAGCTGATTGAAAGTTGTTGTAGTAGGTATTAATGCAAGAATGTAGATGTAGGTATAAGTAAGATGGATGTAAATATATGTTACACATAACTATGTTGTAATGCATATAAGTAAGAAGAGGATATATGCATATGGAGATAACGTATTTAGTATAGAATATTTGTGACGAAGGTAATTTAAAAATTAAAAGGATTTTTTTTAAACTATTGTATTGCATAGAAAAATCACCAATAAAGCAATTTTCCCTTTCTATTTCTCTTAAACTTGATCTTTTATAAAGATTAATTATAGCAAATATTGTCTCAAAAAATACATTCTCAATTAACAAAAACTTATATAGATCGATTTTGTATGAAAGATAATTTTCTAAAACAAAAGTTTTGTTATCTTTTTATTAGTTATTTCATTTAATGCTATATCATTTTCATATATTTTTCATAACATAACGTTATAAAAGATGTGACAAATAACTGCCTACGCATAATTCTAAGTAAGATAATTTAGAAATCTTTTAATACGCTAACTAACTCCCACGATCGTAGAAAAATGTCAAAGAGACATGTTAATTATTTTGTGCAAAACTGTAAATGCAGTTTTGTTAATGACACGACTTGTATCATTTTCTTTATTGCTTATTTCAAATGTATTAAAATTTCTTTTTTTTTTTTCTTTATGTGTGACATTACGAAAGCACTGAATATATCGTTGCTTAAAAACTTTGAAAAGATACTTTAAATAATTAAATGTTGTACTTCAAAGACATTTTTAAATGTAAAGAACAACTTTGAAACAAAATATAAAACCTTGTACAATGTGCTTTTTTTTACAAAAGTCAAAAGAGCACACAGCGCCATCTCGGAGGCCCCGCTTCAAGTGATTATTTCTTGACTGGTGTTGCCAGGTGTCCCGATTTTGAAAGTTTCTAAAACCTGTCCCGCGAATCCACTGGGCGGGACGTCAAAGGTCCCAATTTTTCTTCGAGCACAAATTCTATTAAATATCTTGTAGTAGGGGAGAGTAGGGTAAAATCGGGTAGGCGGGTCAAACCGGGTACCCTGTTTTCTCGCTGATGGGTGCTGCTCTGTAGACAGCACTCGTCTTAACTACATCCCTTAGCGTCCCCTAAGGGGCTGTCCGTAAATGATGTCACACTTTTTTTCAATAGTTTTGACCCCCCTCCCCTCCCTTTGTCACAAAGTGTCACACTTCACCCTACCCCCTACCCCCCTCTTGTCACATGTCACACTATATTACATAAACATATACTTGCAGTTCAGAAACAAAGCACTACGTTATAGATCATATTTCACATTTTATTTTTAAACTTTAACTATTTGTTTTAATGACATTTGTGAGCATAACAATAAAAATGATTCGTGCACTTATTTTGTATGAAATAAGATTAAGGTTTACAACAAAAAATATAATTAATATACAATAGTAATAAAATATTAATATGAAGGAGCAAATATTAATATGAAGGAGTAATACGCTACCGCGCATGCGCGGTAGCGTATTACTGCTCGTATTGTAATCGACTCGTGCTCGATTTTTATACACTGTAAAAAAGTTTGTTGATTTTACAGAAAAAAACTGTCAGCCAGGACACCAGAAAAAAACTGTTTATTGCACGTAAATCATCTGTATTTACTACGAAATTGCTGTAATTTTAACAGATTTTACCCGTAAGTTTATAAAAAATACAGATTATTTCCGTAAAATAAATAGTTTTTTTACTGGAGTCCTGGCTGACAGTTTTTTTCTGTAAAATCAACAGATTTTTTAATCTATGATCTTTCAAAATGTCATTTTCTAACTTAATAATTCTCCGAACTACCTGTTTTTACAAACATTATTTTATTTTGTCAACATATAGATAGGCATTGTACATGTTTCGAAAGTCTTAAAAACATCTCTAAAATCACATAAAAACAATCCTCCCAGGCATCCTCAATACTAATGTTATGGTTTTCTGCTCTGTCAATCGATTTGTTTGAAACTTCCATTCTGTCTTTTCCCAACAACATCTGGCGCCATCTGGTATCAATTTTGGCGTGAGCCATATCACTGCAAGATTCTGAATTTGATGTATATATTTCTATGGCTTCCCTCTGTAATGCGCAGTTTAAATTATTATAATTGGCTAATTTTTCATCATTATTGAAGTCTATTGTAATTGGGGATTTATTGTTTAATCTGGCTATTGCAGTGGTTGATTTACTTAAGTTTGTATCTCTTCTGTGTTCTTATCATTATGTCTTGAATTTTTCTTTTTGTCATGCCTATATATGAATTATCTTTGAGGATGCCTGGGATGACAGGTGAAAATATTTTACTTTTGTGAAACTTTTAACATATGACTGGTTTTATGTGATTTTAGAGATGTTTTTAAGACTTTCGAAACATGTACAATGCCTATATATATGTTGAAAAAAATAAAATATTGTCTGTAAAAATAGGTAGTTGGGTGAATTATTAAATCAACAGATTTTTTTTTTTTTTTTTTTTTTTACAGTGTACTAGTTTTCGGACTTGGGCTTAAAGAGAAAATTATATTTATTAACAAATTGAAAAAAAGGAAAAACAAAATTTAATTTACTATTTGAAAAACAAGAACGTAGTCTGAAATTTAAAAAGTATTTTAGAATCCTTTAAAAAGTAGAAAGGGGGTTGAATTGTTATTTATGGGATATAGAGAGAAATATTCTATCTGATTCTGAAGCCTTGGCACGGGCAGTGTTAGTAACATAATGAAACCGTGGGATACCTCTTATCTATTCTCGATTTTTGTTTGAAGTATTTTTACAGAATTATTGGAAAACAGAACTCATGACTTTCTGCCGCAGTTGTACAATAATAATATTTTGAAAGAAAAATAATTGCAACTTTTGCAGATTTCGTCCAGTGGTTGGGATAAATAACAAACTTGTATTTCAACAGATTTTCAAGAACATGAAAATCACGAAACATTGTTATGAGTTAGTGCTTAGGATTAATACATTTCTATGTTAAAAGATATTTTCAAATAAGAAAATTAATCTTGAAACAATTTTAAAATATTATTAACAATTTTCTATTGAGAGCTTTCGGTTTCGGTATCGGGCTCGGGCTCTGATGACACAAAATGTTTTGGGATCGGGCTTGCTCAGATTTCATATTATTGGACTTATGCTCCATAAAAAAAAAAAAGAGTCCAAACTTATCTGTAGTTTGCACGGGTCTATAAGCTATACTAGATATTGTTCGATATATAAAAAAAATACATTTTTTAAAGGAAATAGTATTATTTTACTAATTTTACTTGAGATATTTGAAAAACAAAACATCTAATATGTAAAATTATAATTATGATCATTATATCTCCCCTTTCATGAATTAATCTGCAGAAAAATAAAATATTAAAAGAATGTTTCTTTTTTCCAAGTAGCTAATTAAGAATAAAACTTTCTCTGTTTGCCCTAATTTAACTTGTATAGGAAAGGTTTATTTATTCTTTATTTTTTGGCTTTTTTTCTAGCCATACAAGCTCTTAAAGTATCTTACATAACCTTTAATAATAAAAATCTTATTAATAAGTTTTTTGGATAGTTTAATGTAACGAATCGCCTACGCATATTTCTAAGGAAAATTTCCTCCGAGGAGGGGGGGATGGGGTATTCTGTTCACTTACGCCCACAAATGCTTTTAATTTTGATAAGAAATGTTTGACATAGAAACTACTTATTTCGCAGACAAATTTAACAGAATTTTTATTTAAATCTTAACCTGTGTGTTTTAATGCATTACTTTTTTTTGAAAAAGTATTACAATTATTTTACTTTTTTTTATGAAAGTTTTAAAAGTGAATATTTAATATTTCAGCAGAAAATTAATGCAAATAACATTTTTTTTTTTTTTTTTTTTTTTTTTTAACTTTCAAATGTATTAATTTTATGGCTTCGGATTTTTTCGAAAGATTGTTAAGACGTTACTCAAAAATATGCAGTCAAACTCTCCTAATACGAGCACGGCTATAATGATCAAGTAGCATGTTAAGATTGTTTCATCATTTAAACTATATTAAACGCTTTGTATCACCCCGTTGCATATCTGCAACATAACCAAAAGTCAACGTTACTTATACTGGTGGGCTTTAAAAGTCGATTTCATTTATTGCTGTTATCTCCCATCTCAGCAGTTAATATAAATTGTTCATAGAATCCTCAATAGACTTCTATTTATCATTTGAGCAGATTCACATCCTTATTTCTAAAATTAATTTCGTAAATTTAGTCAAATTAAAAAGGATTGTCCAGAATGTGTCCGTGTGTGAATGAAGAAATGTCCAGAAATATATTTTTTAGAAAGGTAAGTTTGTATACTTTACAATTTTGTATGAGAAAATTGACAATATTTATGAGAAGTATGTAATAATATGTTAATTCCAGATGTGAAAAAAGTACCTTTTAGTCTTTTTTTTTTTGTGTTCTAATTTTTTTATTATTATTATTTTATACATGCTTAAAATGATGCATTCTAACATCTGAGTAAATATTTTTTGAGTAAATGTTTGAGTCACAAAGTGTTAATAGTTAGTAATTAGTTTAATTATGTGTGTGTTTTTAATATTTTCATTGTTTTCACGGGTATTATGAATAACGGTTAATACGAGAATTTTTTATAATTCCCTAGCTTCTTCTATTAAACCGGATTCGACTGTATTTGTCCTTGCTGAACAATTGGGAAATTCTGACACATTCACGGGCTCATTATAAAACCAAAAGCATAAAATTGGCAAACATTTTTATTAACGTTATTCATAAGTGAATAACATTTTCATTTTATGATAAATGTATTACTTTTTACGTTATAAGAGATATTTTACGACGTTTCCAGAAATTCGATTTAATATGCCAAATTTGGCAGTCCTTTTTGGAATATTCTTTGCCTTTATCAAGACAAAAATGGAAAACGTTACTTGATTTCTCAGTTATTGAATAATAACACATTCAAATTTCGTACATTTAAAAACAAAAATGAGTTCATTAATATGTCAGAAAGTAGCCTATAAGTACAGCTTTCATTGAATTTTGGATAATAAACATCTTTCTATCTTATTATGACTTGTAAATATAAGCAGTCTGAAAATGTTCCTGTCGTTGCCTAATTTGTAAACTTAAATGATATGTAAGGATAAAGCTGATTGAAAGTTGTTGTAGTAGGTATTAATGCAAGAATGTAGATGTAGGTATAAGTAAGATGGATGTAAATATATGTTACACATAACTATGTTGTAATGCATATAAGTAAGAAGAGGATATATGCATATGGAGATAACGTATTTAGTATAGAATATTTGTGACGAAGGTAATTTAAAAATTAAAAGGATTTTTTTTAAACTATTGTATTGCATAGAAAAATCACCAATAAAGCAATTTTCCCTTTCTATTTCTCTTAAACTTGATCTTTTATAAAGATTAATTATAGCAAATATTGTCTCAAAAAATACATTCTCAATTAACAAAAACTTATATAGATCGATTTTGTATGAAAGATAATTTTCTAAAACAAAAGTTTTGTTATCTTTTTATTAGTTATTTCATTTAATGCTATATCATTTTCATATATTTTTCATAACATAACGTTATAAAAGATGTGACAAATAACTGCCTACGCATAATTCTAAGTAAGATAATTTAGAAATCTTTTAATACGCTAACTAACTCCCACGATCGTAGAAAAATGTCAAAGAGACATGTTAATTATTTTGTGCAAAACTGTAAATGCAGTTTTGTTAATGACACGACTTGTATCATTTTCTTTATTGCTTATTTCAAATGTATTAAAATTTCTTTTTTTTTTTTCTTTATGTGTGACATTACGAAAGCACTGAATATATCGTTGCTTAAAAACTTTGAAAAGATACTTTAAATAATTAAATGTTGTACTTCAAAGACATTTTTAAATGTAAAGAACAACTTTGAAACAAAATATAAAACCTTGTACAATGTGCTTTTTTTTACAAAAGTCAAAAGAGCACACAGCGCCATCTCGGAGGCCCCGCTTCAAGTGATTATTTCTTGACTGGTGTTGCCAGGTGTCCCGATTTTGAAAGTTTCTAAAACCTGTCCCGCGAATCCACTGGGCGGGACGTCAAAGGTCCCAATTTTTCTTCGAGCACAAATTCTATTAAATATCTTGTAGTAGGGGAGAGTAGGGTAAAATCGGGTAGGCGGGTCAAACCGGGTACCCTGTTTTCTCGCTGATGGGTGCTGCTCTGTAGACAGCACTCGTCTTAACTACATCCCTTAGCGTCCCCTAAGGGGCTGTCCGTAAATGATGTCACACTTTTTTTCAATATTTTTGACCCCCCTCCCCTCCCTTTGTCACAAAGTGTCACACTTCACCCTACCCCCTACCCCCCTCTTGTCACATGTCACACTATATTACATAAACATATACTTGCAGTTCAGAAACAAAGCACTACGTTATAGATCATATTTCACATTTTATTTTTAAACTTTAACTATTTGTTTTAATGACATTTGTGAGCATAACAATAAAAATGATTCGTGCACTTATTTTGTATGAAATAAGATTAAGGTTTACAACAAAAAATATAATTAATATACAATAGTAATAAAATATTAATATGAAGGAGCAAATATTAATATGAAGGAGTAATACGCTACCGCGCATGCGCGGTAGCGTATTACTGCTCGTATTGTAATCGACTCGTGCTCGATTTTTATACACTGTAAAAAAGTTTGTTGATTTTACAGAAAAAAACTGTCAGCCAGGACACCAGAAAAAAACTGTTTATTGCACGTAAATCATCTGTATTTACTACGAAATTGCTGTAATTTTAACAGATTTTACCCGTAAGTTTATAAAAAATACAGATTATTTCCGTAAAATAAATAGTTTTTTTACTGGAGTCCTGGCTGACAGTTTTTTTCTGTAAAATCAACAGATTTTTTAATCTATGATCTTTCAAAATGTCATTTTCTAACTTAATAATTCTCCGAACTACCTGTTTTTACAAACATTATTTTATTTTGTCAACATATAGATAGGCATTGTACATGTTTCGAAAGTCTTAAAAACATCTCTAAAATCACATAAAAACAATCCTCCCAGGCATCCTCAATACTAATGTTATGGTTTTCTGCTCTGTCAATCGATTTGTTTGAAACTTCCATTCTGTCTTTTCCCAACAACATCTGGCGCCATCTGGTATCAATTTTGGCGTGAGCCATATCACTGCAAGATTCTGAATTTGATGTATATATTTCTATGGCTTCCCTCTGTAATGCGCAGTTTAAATTATTATAATTGGCTAATTTTTCATCATTATTGAAGTCTATTGTAATTGGGGATTTATTGTTTAATCTGGCTATTGCAGTGGTTGATTTACTTAAGTTTGTATCTCTTCTGTGTTCTTATCATTATGTCTTGAATTTTTCTTTTTGTCATGCCTATATATGAATTATCTTTGAGGATGCCTGGGATGACAGGTGAAAATATTTTACTTTTGTGAAACTTTTAACATATGACTGGTTTTATGTGATTTTAGAGATGTTTTTAAGACTTTCGAAACATGTACAATGCCTATATATATGTTGAAAAAAATAAAATATTGTCTGTAAAAATAGGTAGTTGGGTGAATTATTAAATCAACAGATTTTTTTTTTTTTTTTTTTTTTTACAGTGTACTAGTTTTCGGACTTGGGCTTAAAGAGAAAATTATATTTATTAACAAATTGAAAAAAAGGAAAAACAAAATTTAATTTACTATTTGAAAAACAAGAACGTAGTCTGAAATTTAAAAAGTATTTTAGAATCCTTTAAAAAGTAGAAAGGGGGTTGAATTGTTATTTATGGGATATAGAGAGAAATATTCTATCTGATTCTGAAGCCTTGGCACGGGCAGTGTTAGTAACATAATGAAACCGTGGGATACCTCTTATCTATTCTCGATTTTTGTTTGAAGTATTTTTACAGAATTATTGGAAAACAGAACTCATGACTTTCTGCCGCAGTTGTACAATAATAATATTTTGAAAGAAAAATAATTGCAACTTTTGCAGATTTCGTCCAGTGGTTGGGATAAATAACAAACTTGTATTTCAACAGATTTTCAAGAACATGAAAATCACGAAACATTGTTATGAGTTAGTGCTTAGGATTAATACATTTCTATGTTAAAAGATATTTTCAAATAAGAAAATTAATCTTGAAACAATTTTAAAATATTATTAACAATTTTCTATTGAGAGCTTTCGGTTTCGGTATCGGGCTCGGGCTCTGATGACACAAAATGTTTTGGGATCGGGCTTGCTCAGATTTCATATTATTGGACTTATGCTCCATAAAAAAAAAAAAGAGTCCAAACTTATCTGTAGTTTGCACGGGTCTATAAGCTATACTAGATATTGTTCGATATATAAAAAAAATACATTTTTTAAAGGAAATAGTATTATTTTACTAATTTTACTTGAGATATTTGAAAAACAAAACATCTAATATGTAAAATTATAATTATGATCATTATATCTCCCCTTTCATGAATTAATCTGCAGAAAAATAAAATATTAAAAGAATGTTTCTTTTTTCCAAGTAGCTAATTAAGAATAAAACTTTCTCTGTTTGCCCTAATTTAACTTGTATAGGAAAGGTTTATTTATTCTTTATTTTTTGGCTTTTTTTCTAGCCATACAAGCTCTTAAAGTATCTTACATAACCTTTAATAATAAAAATCTTATTAATAAGTTTTTTGGATAGTTTAATGTAACGAATCGCCTACGCATATTTCTAAGGAAAATTTCCTCCGAGGAGGGGGGGATGGGGTATTCTGTTCACTTACGCCCACAAATGCTTTTAATTTTGATAAGAAATGTTTGACATAGAAACTACTTATTTCGCAGACAAATTTAACAGAATTTTTATTTAAATCTTAACCTGTGTGTTTTAATGCATTACTTTTTTTTGAAAAAGTATTACAATTATTTTACTTTTTTTTATGAAAGTTTTAAAAGTGAATATTTAATATTTCAGCAGAAAATTAATGCAAATAACATTTTTTTTTTTTTTTTTTTTTTTTTTTTTTTTTAACTTTCAAATGTATTAATTTTATGGCTTCGGATTTTTTCGAAAGATTGTTAAGACGTTACTCAAAAATATGCAGTCAAACTCTCCTAATACGAGCACGGCTATAATGATCAAGTAGCATGTTAAGATTGTTTCATCATTTAAACTATATTAAACGCTTTGTATCACCCCGTTGCATATCTGCAACATAACCAAAAGTCAACGTTACTTATACTGGTGTGCTTTAAAAGTCGATTTCATTTATTGCTATTATCTCCCATCTCAGCAGTTAATATAAATTGTTCATAGCATGCGCGGTAGCGTATTACTGCTTGCGCGGCAGCGTATTACTGCTTATTTTACTATTTAATACTGTTAATTTTACGGTATAATACTGGCAGCTGGGGTGCCAGTTTTATACTGTAAAATCAACAGTTATTTTTTGCAGTGTATAGAATATTTGTGACGAAGGTAATTTTAAAATTAAAAGGATTTTTTTTTTAACTATTGTATTGCATAGAAAAATCACCAATAAAGCAATTTTCCCTTTCTATTTCTCTTAAACTTGATCTTTTATAAAGATTAAATACAGTATAGAACCATTTATCCAGAATGATCGGGCCAGATGTATTCCGGATAACTGGTTTTTCTCGATAACTAGTTGAGCATTAATGCAATATCCATTTTATGAGATTTGTAGAATACATGTGGCTGTAACATTATTACTGATATCAAATTATTAGATTATTCTGATTAAGGTTCAGATCCTATCAAGATCAAAGATTGATCAGAGTTTGAAATAAGGCAATACATTGGAAACAATAATTCTGCATAAAACTAAAATGCTCAATATCTAACTAAAAATGCTTTCATTTCAAATCCTAGATATTGATCAAGTTGTAACATTACATGTGGTGATCTACCAAGCAATGCACATGTCAAACTGGCACTGCATGGCACTTTTTTCTGGAAAGATTCTGAAATCAGTCAGTTTTAAATATCATTCTGGATAACTGGTTTTCCGGTTAACTGGATTCCGGATAAATGGTTCCATACTGTATATAGCAAATATTGTCTCAAAAAATACATTCTCAATTAACAAAAACTTATATTGATCGATTTTGTATGAAAGATAATTTTCTAAAACAAAAGTTTTGTTATCTTTTTATTAGTTATTTCATTTAATGCTATATCATTTTCATATATTTTTCATAACATAACGTTATAAAAGATGTGACAAATAACTGCCTACGCATAATTCTAAGTAAGATAATTTAGAAATCTTTTAATACGCTAACTAACTCCCACGATCGTAGAAAAATGTCAAAGAGACATGTTAATTATTTTGTGCAAAACTGTAAATGCAGTTTTGTTAATGACACGACTTGTATCATTTTCTTTATTGCTAATTTCAAATGTATTAAAATTTCTTTTTTTTTTCTTTATGTGTGACATTACGAAAGCACTGAATATATCGTTGCTTAAAAACTTTGAAAAGATACTTTAAATAATTAAATGTTGTACTTCAAAGACATTTTTAAATGTAAAGAACAACTTTGAAACAAAATATAAAACCTTGTACAATGTGCTTTTTTTACAAAAGTCAAAAGAGCACACAGCGCCATCTCGGAGGCCCCGCTTCAAGTGATTATTTCTTGAGTGGTGTTGCCAGGTGTCCCGATTTTGAAAGTTTCTAAAACCTGTCCCGCGAATCCACTGGGCGGGACGTCAAATGTCCCAATTTTTCTTCGAGCACAAATTCTATTAAATATCTTGTAGTAGGGGAGAGTAGGGTAAAATCGGGTAGGCGGGTCAAACCGGGTACCCTGTTTTCTCGCTGATGGGTGCTGCTCTGTAGACAGCACTCGTCTTAACTACATCCTTTAGCGTCCCCTAAGGGGCTGTCCATAAATGATGTCACACTTTTTTTCAATATTTTTGACCCCCCTCCCCTCCCTTTGTCACAAAGTGTCACACTTCACCCTACCCCCTACCCCCCCCTCTTGTCACATGTCACACTATATTACATAAACATATACTTGCAGTTCAGAAACAAAGCACTACGTTATAGATCATATTTCACATTTTATTTTTAAACTTTAACTATTTGTTTTAATGACATTTGTAAGCATAACAATAAAAATGATTCGTGCACTTATTTTGTATGAAATGAGATTAAGGTTTACAACAAAAAATATAATTAATATACAATAGTAATAAAATATTAATATGAAGGAGCAATTGATTTTTTTTTTTTAAAGAAAGGAATATAAGTAAAAACAAATCACATGAAAGTTGTTTTAGCCTCGATTAAAAAATACCCTCAAATTCTGGTAATCTTAAAATAACTTCAAAATTTAGTCTGTTGATTTTAAATGATTTTATTTAAATCAAAATGTGTGATGTCACACTTCTTCTTACCCACTCCCACCCCCCTTGTCACAAACTGTCACAATTTCATGAACCCCCTCCCCCCCTCCAAGCGTGACATCATTTATGGACGGCCTCTAAGGACTGTGCCATCGACTTTTGAAATGAATTAATCTCTGTGTCCGTGCAGTGCTATTGGAAATAAATTCAACTCAAAAGTTTTAATTTATCACCGTTTTTTCTGTTCTTTAAATAAATCTAGCCTGGTGGTCCCATTTAGACAAGTAAACCACTGTTTTCTATAGCCTTTACACGATATTTTGATGCTAAATAGAAATTATACTTCTAGCTATCCAGGAGAACGACCCTGTTGAATTTTTTCGTCTGTTGGAGCAAAACAGGATATCTATGGTTTTGCACTGAATTCTGCATTGAATTGTTTCTTCACTCAACACTCAACAGGTCATGAAGGATGGATGCAATGTTCAGTCTGCAAAGAGTGGGCACATGAGGAGTGCAGCTGATACAAGAAGTAAAAGCTGAGAAAGCATTACATGACAACATTAAAAATTGCTTGAAAACCTGAAAAAATAAAAGTCATTGACCTTAAAAAATGTATATATTTTTTAAAGTTTGATCCAAAATTTATTACAATAAATCTTTTTGTTACTGGAAGTGTAAAAACTTAACTTCTGATTAGTACCCGGTTTTACCCTACCACCAAAATTCGGAGATGTTTCAGATGGTCCTAGAAAAAGCCTTTTCTTTAGTAGAGAAAAAATTTCTTGTGGCAACAATATGGTTTTTCAATATCTCAGATGTCCCGAAGCACTTTGGTGGGGGTGTTCCAATTTTTCCGCCCTTCCAGACTTTTGTGAACAAAGGAAAACAGTTAGGTACACGGTTTTATCCTACTTTCCCCTACCATTTAGTACCACGACCTATTCGTTAGCCTGCATAGAGTGGAACAATACACTAAAACCAGTGAAAACAGAATTTTTCTAGAACGGAAAATGTTTATGATTCCGTCGAAAGAAATACCGTACAAATCTAACCTGGTAAGGAAACCTAAATAAGACGGAATATATTTTCGTTTTGCAATTCTGTTTTTATAGTTTTTACTGTATACTTTGTTTAGTAAAACCTGTGAAAACGTATCTTGTCTATAACGGAATCTCACCTTAAACGTAAAAGATGCATAGTCCCAACTGAAAGAATATCATAAACTTATAATTGCTCAATCGGAAATCTCTCAAAAATGGAATTTTATTTCGGTCCCTAGCGATTCCACTTTCAGACATTTTACTGTGTATAAGATTATTCTATTTATTTAACGCAGTAAAATCTTCTAAGACGAAATTTCAAGTTACCGGTGAAAGATTCCATTTTAGACAGATTTCGACTTAACTTGCAAAGTAAATTTAACTACTAAAAAATAATTGAAACTTTTTTTAAGTATCACACACTTTACTGCGATAATTGTATGCAATCTGAAGCATGTAAATAGATAAAACGGAAGAAAATACAAAAATTACCTATTTTGCATTACAAACAACAAATGACATCTATTAATATAATTATCAATTCCTGCTATAAATTTAATTTTCAATAAACTAAGTTTTTAACTAAACATAAAAAAAAATTCTTAAGTATAAGTTTTTTTTTTTTTTTTTTTTTTTTTTTTTTGTTAATGAAGCATAAAAATCGGACATTGCAAGAACATTGCTTTAAACAACGTTCTTGCTGGCATCAATCATGTTTGACGCGCAATAGACGATCATATATTAATACTTTATGCCCCAACTTGTGAATCAAGAAACTGCTCCAGCTCTTCATTAATGTCTAAAGATTAATTAGAAAATTTATAAAATAATAATATGAAATTTAGATAAATATATTAATGTTTTAGATCCTGGTGAAATTTATACGAGAAAAAACGAGTCCTTTTCTACAAAAAATAATTATTAAAATCGGAACATCCGTTCAAAAGCTATGTGTGGACTTGTATTAAATATGTATTATCTACCTATGTATACAAACGAGTTGGATTTTTAAAATTTATTTAAAATAGGTGGATTGAACTTTGTGTCGTTATAGTAAAATAAATGAGCAACGTAAAAATAGCACAAATAAAAAATATATAAAATAGCAAACAGCTGTTTGGGAGCCTCTAAAGCTCCATCATCAGTGCCAAATTTAAAAAGATTAAAAACTGATTTAAAAGTTTAAGCCATGTAAGTATGCTTGCGTCTCCGCACGCGAACAAGATAGAATGGAAGATATAAATATATATTTGAATGTTTCATAATTAATTGGACAAACTTTAAAAAATGGAAGAACTAAAAACCACAGAATTTCCAGTTGTTGTTGTTGGCGTGTTAGAGAAAGTGTCAAGGCATTTCTCTGACAGAAGGGGTGCCAGAACCTCAAGAGAGGTTGGACTTCTAGAGCTGGTCTCCTAATTTTGAACCAATTCCAGATGAGAGACCTGCACCTGGATTGGCACCCCTAGAGGTAAGGCTTATACTGAACTTGAAGGACATTGGAGCCACGAACAGATTTTACGTGCACCGGTTCCCATTACACGGTCCCACAGCAGTGTTATTCGAGAGAGGTTGTACCCTCCCAAGTGACCTTGGTCGATGCTGCTTCGCTTTCGGTAATCTTACGGGAACCGAGCTTAACCATCCGCGCCACTGCGGGGCAGAATTTCCAGTGACAACAGCATTATGTTTAAGAAAGGTTACTTTCATTTTGTAATACTTATGTGAATTTTGCTTCCGTTTTCTGCTGAAGTAAAATTGTACTTGTTTAAAATTAGTGGTTAATGTACTTAATTACTAATCTTATTTTTAGGTTTTTTTCAAAATAAAAGATTAGCTTATTGTATATAGAACATAAAAATATATATATATATATCTACAACTTCTGCATATAGCGACGTAATATTTTGCATGAATGTTGTTCAACAGTTACGAAAGAGAAAGGATCTTGTTTATTAATACAAATTAATAATTTTGAAAGTAATATCTGTTTGTATTTAAAGTTATCTAATTTCGATTTTTTTTTTTTCAAATGCAAAGTTTTTTCTTTTTTTCTTTGTTTTTTAAACGAAATTCTCTGTTTTGGATTTTTAAGGTTTCCATACTTAAAAAGTAAAAACGGAATCATTATACGATCACTCCTTTGTCTATCTGTCCGTCTGTCAGAGCATTTTTTCTCGTAAACTGTGGGACGTGGAAAGTTCAAATTTGGGAAAGTTATAAAACCTTTTTACGCACATATTTTTCAGATTATTAGCCATTCACAAATATGTTTAGGAAAAATTTAGGGGCCTAATTAAGTTACTTGAAAAACAAATGCTCGCTTTTTATATATCGTGTGGGGTATCATGTGAAAGATCTCGTAATACCGAACTAAAAATATATTTACTTTAATATTAGGTATTATATTTTCAGAGATATCGTCGAAAATGCACTGCAAAAATATGCGCCCCTTCCCCCCCCCCCCCGTCTCTCTCTCTCTATTTTCGAATCTACTGAAATAAAATTATGAAAAATTTAGTAGGAGTTTATTCGAACATTGCAGGAAAACTATAACGATTTTCCTAAATTTTATGGTTTTTGAGAAAAACGCATTTTTTCGTTACACACAAACTTTACTTTTCGGGTGATCAGTAACGGAGTTCACGGGCGCTCGAGGTATCAATCGACGTAGAATCCTGCAAGGATATTTGATAAGGATTTTTGAAAAGAATTGTCTGTACTTATCCGAGATATTAAATAAGTTACTTGAATAAATATCTTCTTTTTATCTATCATGTAGGGTATCGTTCGAAGGATCTCGAGCATCGAACTCAAAAATTTATTTGTTTTAATTTTAGGTATAGAAATATTGTCGAAAGTATACTAGAAAAATATGTCACCAACCCCTATATTTCCGAATCTACTGAAACTAAAATTATGAAACAATTAAGGGTAGTAGGATTTTATTAATTAATAAATAGTATTTAATAAATTTAATGTACGAAATCCTTTGAGCGCGAGTAATACTCGCACTTGACCGATTTCTTTTTTTTTTTTTTTTTTTTTTTTTCTGTGACTTTGATTTCGAACAAAATAAAGGAAAATATCTCTAAATACCGAATACTAATTTGTAATTAACAAATATTTATCAGACTAAGTTTCAAAGTTCCTAGTGAAAATCCATCATCCAGAGAAATGAATAAATCTTTCGAATCTATTTTACATAGGTTGCAATTCTTATGTCTTCTTGAAAATGTGTTTCAAACATTTGAAATATGCGAGCAATTTTACGAACGAAATTAATTTTTCCACAATTGTGTTTAAAGCAAAATTACGGATTACTTTAATGCTGATGCTGTTAAATTTGTAAAGTGAAATGTTGAAAGCTAAATTTTTTGTTATATTTAATGATATAATTTAACCATAACTATACAGGATTTATTTTTAAGTGGAAGAAAAGTTTTTTATACGTAATATATATTTAAAGTGGATTATTAAAAACAAATAATGTTGAAATTTTCAAAATCTTACATTTATATAAAATGATCTTGATATTGACTTTACAAACATTAAAATATTATTATTAAGAATGTTCATTAAATATTATTAGTAAACATTTTTATAATAATTTAAACTTTGTAAACTTTACTGCAAAGTAAAAAGTAAAAAAAAAAAAATATTTTTGGTCATGTTTTTATTTAGATCGAAGAGCAGAAATTCTCTGAGAAATCTTTTCATGTGTAAAACCGATAAAAGTTGCCGCACGCGGATTTTCATACTGAATATTCGAAAAGAGGTTGGCTCTGCTATCTATTACCTTGTGTAACGGGCATTATTGAATCATGAGGTTTATACGTGGTGCATGAAAAATAAATAAGACATATACAGTTTCAAATCATTTTTTGTCAAGGGTCAAGACACCTCTGTCGTAAAAACCCGTAATTCTCTCTTTTCTTTCCATTGCTTAATTATTTTAAATCGCTTGAAAATAATAAATGTTACTATTTCTTTTTAAAATCAGAGAAAAATAATTGTGTTAATTAAACTTCAAAATATGGAGAATGGCCATTCTCTTGTCTTTTTCCTTGTCACCGTATAAGTTCAAAGACGCCTTGTGTATTTGAGTATTAAATTTATATTTATTGAATACTCTTTGTATTTATTCAAATATTATTGTTTTACGAATAAAAACTTTAAAACTTAAAGGAAAAGAAACATCCAAATATGCATAGATATCTTAAGCGGCATCTATAAAAATCTACGATACCTTGTATACTATTATCTTCTTTCCTCCCTTTTTTTCTATGACAATTGCAAATATTGAAATCAATAAAACGGTTGGTTTCGAGAAATTTTCAATTGCAATATCTTCCCGTTTCTCCTTTAGGAAGCAGGTCAGAAAAACTATTTAGAAATGTCACAATGGCAACAAATACAAAAGCAGAGGAAGACATCGACCCCGCCTTCTCTTTCCGAATGCTGCGCTTTTTTATTCGGCGATATTAAAAGAACGGGGGAATAAGATTTTCTTTTAGAAAAAGGATTGTTTATTTTAATCAAATTTATAGGGAGTTATTTCTGTTTCTGGCAGATTAAAATCTCTCGATATTTATTTTAAATGGTATTGTTATTATTTTTTTTTTTTTTTTTAAGGTATATTCACGAATGTCGAATGCTTATCTTCATAAAAGAAAATAGATTTAAATAAGTGCAAAGTCTGTTTCACGCAGATAAAGTAAAATGATGATTACTATACTTAAACATACCAGATTTTAAATACTTCGGTGTAAAGTTGCAGGATTATGATCTGCAGTTAACCCTTTGTATGACCGTGTTGAACATCTGCAACATACCCAAAAGTTCATGTTACTTATACTGGTGGATTTTAAAAGACGATTTTATTTATTGCTGCTATTTTCCAACGCAGCAGATCTTAATAAAATAGATCAATATAAATTGATCTTAAAAATCTCCACAGATGGCGATAATTTTTCAAACCAAAATTTTAATTATCATTTGAACAGTTTCACTTCGTTATTGCCAAAATGTACTTCGTAAATGTTATCAAATTAAAAAGTCTGGAGACGTCCAAAAATAGATTTTTTACAAAAATTAGTTCGTATACTTTGCAATTTTGCATTAGAAAATTGACAGTATATTTATGAGAAATGTGTAGTTTTCTATTTGTTGCATACATTGAACCTTTAAGTTAATATTTTTTTTTATGTTCTAAAATTTTTTAACTATTTTTTGAATGCTTAACGTATAGTTTCCTAACATCTGAGTGAATAATTTTTAAATCAGAGTTGTTGAGTTATAAAGGGTTAAATAAAAAATAATAATTATTATTTGTTCTGCTGTTTCAACAATAAAAGATAAATGATGAATCAAAAACATATTGCCAAATCGTGTAATAATCGATACAATTTATAGAATCATAGATGAAAACAGTGGAAAGTAAACAATAGACTTGGTTTTTACCATCTAGAAACGAACGATTGCTTCTTAAAAGTAGAGTTGCAAAAAAACCCGCAGGTTTACAGGGGCGGAAATAAACCCGGGAAATTTGGGAAATAAACCCGAACTTTTGGAAATATTGGTAAATTTGAGAAAATAAACAAAGCAAATTATTTTTCAATTGAAGTCACATGAAATACATGGAATATATCAAATATAATTTTCTATAGGTAGCGCATAAACTAATTTTAATGCATATTTCCCCGTTCTTGGTCATTTCTACCATTTATACTCTTCAAAATATTTTTGAAAAGGGGATTGTTTGACACGTTTGTAATTATTTGGCTTTTCCTTTCTTCATCAGCATTTACCTGTTTTTTTAACGTTCTCCACCAAAACAATTGATACTTTTTTTAAAGTTATGTGTGATCTATTTTATACTGAGAATTCTGAGTTTTTAAAGTAATATTAATGGATTAGAAAGGTTGCTTTAGGTGCGTTCGTAATTATATAAATACGTAGTACCGATAGTCGTCGTCTGGTCCGTTCGTCTGTCCATCCGTTCGCATATAACAGTGTAAAAACTACCCAACCGAATGGTTCGAAATTTAATATACCGTAATTTCGGGAGAAGGCGCCGCGGCGCATACGTGTTTAAAAGTTCAAAATATCGGCGATGCGGCGCATACGCAAGGGCGGCGGGTACAATGATTTTTTTTTTCAACATAGCAGTATCTGGATATCTACAAAAACAACTTTTCAAAAGTAAAAAAAAAGCCAAGCGTAAAAAAAAAAAGTTGTGGCTAAAAAATGGTGTGATATCAAATTTCCAAGCTATTATATTACTTTTTTAACTTTTTTCCATTAAATAAGTTATCATATATATAAGTCGAGTGCCTACGTATATGTTAATAGGAATCGTTTTCTCCTGTACTAAATACATCCTAACGAGTTTCTGAAAATTCAATTTTTTTCAAATTATGCATGATGGGCTTGGCGGCCATCTTTGCATATTATTCACAAAATTCTAAGCATCCAAATCCGTAGTTAAAATCCGAAGTTCAAAATTGTTATTTAAGCAAATATTTTAAGCGTTTCATTTATAGATTTGTATGATCTGAAAATTGTGTCTTAAGATAATGATGACTTATCTTAAAGATTCATCTTATGATTTATTTTTTACAGTAATTAATAATTTCAAACTAGTAAAAATCAATTTCTCAAAATATCAGTCTTATCTAATTTATCTGTCCATAGTTAAAATCTGAAGTTCGAAATTGTTATAAACATATTACATTGCAAACATATTACGCTTTTACTTTAGAAATTTGGGTGCTTAGAAATATGAAAAGATGGCCGCCAAGCCCATCATGCATAATTTGAAAAAAATTGAATTTTCAGAAACTCGTTAGGATGTATTTAGTACAGGAGAAAACGATTCCTATTAACATATACGTAGGCACTCGACTTATATATATGATAACTTATTTAATGGAAAAAAGTTAAAAAAGTAATATAATAGCTTGGAAATTTGATATCACATCATTTTTTAGCCACAACTTTTTTTTTTTTACGCTTGGCTTTTTTTTTACTTTTGAAAAGTTGTTTTTGTAGATATCATTTCTTTTTTTTTAAAACAGAATAAACATAATTTAAATAATCTAAACATGAGAAATAATTTAAAATTACATTTTACTTTCAGTCATTGTTTAAAAGGTTAACTAGAAATACCAGTAGATTTTTAAATTAAACTAATAACAACATACTAAATGTGGCTTGTTATAATACTTGTTATCCCCCGTTAAAAAATATCACTGACTTATCGATGAAATGAATAAAAATGCAATACGTACATAGCGTGTCAGCGCTGCATTTGAAATCAAACGTGATATCACGCACTTTTATTATTAGCACTAGCTGGCTTCGCCCGCTAGCGGACCCCTAATTTATATCGGGGCCTCGAATCTTGTAAAACCTCGAATAAGATAAACCTCGAACCGAACGAACCTCCGACCTGGTTCTCCGCTGCCTTCGGCACCGGATAATCCCTTAATTTGCACATCGAATAGTATAAACCTCTAACCAAACTAACTTCCGACACGGATCCCCGCTGCCTTCGGCACCGTATAGCAGTCGTGCTGCAAGTTCCATCTTCCACCACCAGGTAGCGCAATCTGTTCTGTATGAACCTCGGGCACTGAAATCGTTAAGGCTAGAGATGTCGAGTCGAATGAGATATAACCCGTCGTGATCTAGCCCATAGAACCAGAGATAGAAAAGTGCCCCCTGGTGGTGAAAAAACGAACTAAAATCGGAAAGCTCTATTGATGTCGAGTCGAATGAGCCATACCCGGTCGTGATCCGACTCGTAGGAACAGATATAGGAAAGCGTCCCCTGGTGGTGAAAGCTAATCGCGCTTGGGGGGGGGGGGCAAAAGGGGGGATGAACACCGGAGATGCATAATAGGATTAAGCGGTCACAGACCTTTCCAACGATGTATCACATGAGGGGTATGTGCAAAATTTAGAAAATACCCCCCCCCTGCATATTATGATTAAGCGTTCACAGACTTTTCCAACGATATATCACATGAGAGGTGTCGGCAAAATTTAGAAAAGTGCCCCCTTTGGGTGGGAGGGCTGAAAGTGGGAGGATGGACCCCGAAGATACATAATATGAATAGCGGAACAATTTTTAGAATTTCTGAAAGCTGATTTTTATTTATTTATTTATTTATTTATCTATTTTTTATTTTTTCTTTATTATTATTTTATTTTTTTGCGTTGCCCTGTGCATGTTTGGAATTTCTTAGCAATTTCTTAGATTTACCTTATTTTATTCAATTAAACATTGTACTGTTACAATAAATTTAAATGAAAACTTCACTTCTAAAACAAAAATAATTTAACAACTGGATTTCATTAATTTATAGGAAAACTAGCAAGCTACGCCCGCTGCGCTGGTCGGTTTCTACAAATGAACCCTGAATCAAATGTAATATATCGTTTAATTTGACCTTGTATTTGAAAGCAATCTGTATATTTACGTGGAATATCCTTCCACATTACTGAAAAATGACGCGATTGCGCTATTATATTTTCTAATGTGCAGTCAAAATTTTAGCTGTTAAGGACCAACTCTTTTATTTGGTCATTTACAGTTAGGGTTTGCTAAAGAATGATAAAACTATATGCAATATACTAAAACCATCACTAAAAATTATCGAAATAACAATGCAAACAAATTAACTAACAAAATCCATTCAGAAGAAGTTTTTATAAAGGCTAATCTTTGATAATCTGATTATTGAACTTTTCCACATAATTCTAAAACAACAAAACGATATAAAATATACTAAAACAATCCTTACAAATTATCTACTTAACAATGCAAGTCGCAAAAAATACGCTCAGTAAAAACTATCAAAAAGGCTAATATTTCGGAATCGGGTTCACTTGACTATATAACCTTCACACATAACTGTTGGACTAAGCAACGTAGGACAATATATAGTACATTAAAACCATTTCTGAAATAGCATCTAACTAACAATACAATTCTTATCAAAATCCGTTCAGTAGAACTTTTTTAGAAGGCTAATCTTTCATAATCGGAATCAAATATTGAAAAGGCTAATATTTGATAAAAAAAAATGGTCACCCGATTTTCGAATTTCCCCCTATAATTCTAGAACTAAGCAACGTTATATAATAAAACGTTCCCTAGAAAATTATTTAACAGTATAGGTTCCATCTAAATACATTCGGCAAAATCTTTTAAAAAGGCTAATCTTTCATAATCGGATTGATCTGATTATAGAACTTCCCAGAATAATTATATAACTAAGCTACGTAGAACGATATGTTATACAATAAACCTTCCCTTAAAAATCATCTTAGTTTAAGTTCTACGAAAATGCATTCAGCAGAACTCGAGTTATAAGCAGCCGGAACGAAATTTCATATATGTAGAAGTAAATAGAAGTATATTGCCATTAATATAGTTTGCATTTGAATAAAAAAGGGTACTTTTCGGTTAGCAGGGCGCCAGTGATATATGAACACACACACACACACACATATATATATATATTCATACATATAAGTGTATATAAATATATGTTTGTATATACATGTATTTGTGTAGATATATGTGTATATATGTGTGTGTATGTATATACATGTATATATATATATATCACTGGCGCCCGGCTAACCAAAAAGTACAAAAAAAAAAAAAAAATACTGCGAAAATGCAGTCGTACACTTGAAAAAAAAACACCTTTTGGCCTAAAATCTCTCATCAAAACTGTTTTTCTTTTTTTTCTTTTCTTTCTTTTTAAAAAAAATAAAATTAGTAACAGTTTTTTCTTTTATTTTTCCAGATGTATAGCTATTTCAATTCTTTCTGCAACAAAAAAAGACACTTTTTGGCTTAAAATCAAATTGTTTGGGGTCAAAAGTAAAATCAAAATCGCCAAAAACAAAAGATAAATCGCCAAATTTGTTTCAATAGAAATCTTGCCTCTTGAATAATTTTTTAAGCATTATGAACATTTCTAATCATGTTTAAATTAAATATTTTCGTTTTATAATATTCTCTCATCAAAACTATTTTTTTTTCTTTCTTTCTTTCTTTCTTTCTTTTTTTTTTTTTTTTTTTTTTTTAAATAAAATTAGTAACAGTTTTTCTTTTATTTTCGAGATGTATAGCCTTTTCATTTCTTTCTGCAACAGTAATGATCGCCAAAAAATTAGCAATGGTAACCTTTTCGGTCAAAATAACAGAACTTTCTATCATAATTCGATAGCTAATATACGTAGAACGTTGTGTTACATACTAAAACCTTCCCTGAAAAATTATCTCTCGAACAGTGCAAGTTCCATCAAATTCCATTCAGCAGATCTCGAGTTATAAAGGAACGGAACGAAATTTCCTTTGTGTTTTATATATATAGCGAGGCTAACGAAAAAGACAGGCTACCGCGGTGCGTTCCACTTATCTTTTTTTACAGACCGCTAGAGTGAGGTGATTGATGCTCTTTTCGTACACCTGTATTGGTGGATTCGAGCCTCACGTGATTCCCGCGGTCTGTAAAAAAAGATACGCGTAAAGCACCGCGGTAGCCTTTCTTTTTCGCTAGCCTCGTATATATAATAGATGACGTGAAAGGTATTCCTGCGAACGAAATGCCTGTCCTTTACCGTGTTTTTTTATTTTTAGAAATAAATGAATCACATTTAATTCATTTCAAAATTTTTGTTTACGTTTGGAAAGAAAATTTAAATGGCGATAACTCTTAATGTATACATTTTAGAAGGTACATCTTCCCTCAAAAACTAATTTATTTTTAAAGATCTTTCTAAAAACGTAAATTATATATTTAAAATATTTTTAAAGCATAAACACTACGTCTGATTACTTTATTTTACAATATTTATAAGAACACGCATTTTATCAGACAATTAAATGCACTAAACAAACATGAGTGAAAAATTGACCTGGGCCTGGACTCGAACCTGGGACCTTATGCGTACCATGCCGACGCTCTGCGACTGAGCTACCCAGATCTATATCCGTAACCGGCAATTTCTCATACTTATTCATGTTAGAAACAATCATCTGCCACAGTTTGCAGTCATATTTAATTATTTGATAAAATATGTGTTCTTATAATTGTGAAGTTTTATTTAAAAAAAAAAATATCTTCAGAAGAAAATGGCTGACTTGCAGATGAAATTTGATGTGGTTATATTATAACCTGTAACTGATTTGTGCTATTTTAATACAGATGGTACATGGTCGTTGGCGGGTTTTATCTCTGTTTTGGCATAATTTTTTAATCGCCAAGTTAATTAACAGTTTTTTGCTAATTAAGGATAGAAAATATTTTTTTTTTACACTGAATTTTATAAAAGCACATAGATTACGTAATTACTTGTCCAAAAATGCAATCCTTTTTTTATACTGCCCAATATTAAGGCCTGTAGCTTGTTTGAAAAAAAAAGTTTGACGAAGAAAATAGTGATCATTTTAAGTAACTCGACGTTTTTAAAAAAAAGCTATATCTCTGTTTATAAATCACTTATGAAGATGAGTTTGGTCTTAAATAGAAGAAATTCTTCCTTAGATTCTTCTAGTTTTCGTTTTTTTTTCTACGACGCTTGGTTTGTTTGATATCTGATATTTTAATCTGGCATGTTTTGTCGATTTAACATTGCGAAGTTGCTTTCTGTAGATAAGCATTAGCGGTCTTTATTCCAGTTCTTGGCGTTGTTTGTGTGGCGTTTTTTTTTTTAAGCTTAGCTTGGCAGAGCGACCGCCCTGCTTGATTGTGAAAAGCCTTCATTTCATGTTTTTTTAGACTTACTGCCTCAAATACACTTTTAAACACATGGATTCATTAACATTAATTCATATTTCACCTTTATTTACATTCATTTATTCTCAGTATAAAGTTCATAAACAGTACATAGTATCACAATATATCTTTATTATAAAAACGTAATTACTATAAACAAAATATATTTAACTTACCCACATTTCTCTATTTTCTGTTCAATATTAATAGCTCACTCTTTAAAAGTATTTATTGTATACTTTACAACAGTTGATAAATTGTATTTATTTCATAAGCACACCGCATACGGTTATATTCGATTAAAACGATAATCGAATAATCGATTGGCGTAGTACGTATTTTTTTTCCTATTGTATTTTAAGATAACCTGTGTTTCAATATTAATAGCTCACTCTCTTTAAAAGTATTTATTGTATATTTTACAATAGTTGATAAATTATATTTATTTCATAAGCACACCGCAAACGGCGATATTCGATTAAAACGATAATTGATTTGCGTAGTACGCATATTGGCGTAGTACATTTTTTTTTCTATTAGGTAGCTTTCAATACAAAAAAGTATAAAGCTACCTATTGCAGCCGTTCGGAGGAAAGCAGTTCCGGAAAATTTCGATATATTTTCACCGATCATGACCCCCAGACCCCAAAACCACCCTTCGTCCAAATGTTGATTTATATATATAGATATATCCATATATATATATATATATATATATATATATATATATATATATATATATATATATATATATATATATCTGACCTATGTCATACGATAACGCCCGTAATTATGAATCGATTTTGATGAAACTAATTGTGTGTATTAAGGTCACTAATGTCTCGACCGAGTTCGTTGGCCAGCTTGGTCCGCCATCTTGTTTCAAGATGGCGGCCATTTAAAGTTGTAAAATAACTTAAAATCTAAAATAAATATACAAAAAATTTTTAAATTCAAATTTATTTTTTAATTACGTGTTAGGCCTTGATACAAGGATTCCAGAGCTTTTTTTGGTTTACCTCTATCTTAAAAAATGGCTGAGATAGAGCAGTTTGAAATTCTAGGGTGGCTGACATTTTGAAACAAAACAGCACATTAACGCGATTACTCGCAAATTATTTTCTTTCATTGTTGTAATAATTTTCCCAATCATACGCATAAAACTATATATTCATATCCGTTAACGCCAAAATTGGCGACATTGGCGACAAAATTGGCAAAATTGGTGACATTTGGCGAAATATCGCCAAATTTGGCGATCAAAACAAGTCTTCATAAATGAAGCCAATTTGGCTATTGCTCAATAATTTGGCGAATTTCTTATTCAAATTCAGTATTAACGAATCTTTTGTAAACGTTTCTTTGCATTTTAGCTTGCTGTTTTCGTGTAACATTAGCTAAAATTTTAAAACGAAGATATAGGAAAGCTACCTTTTCCTCCCGGTACAGGCCGGAAGGACTTTTGTATTTTAAGATTACCTGTGTTTTATTGTTAATTCATATAAAGATTTTATCGCTATTCTTGTTACTTTTAATCCAATTTTGTCGATCGTATCGTGACTATTTAATTTTTACCGATTTTTCAATGATGCGGCGCTTCTAATGGGTGCGGCGCTTACGTGTATATATGTTTTTTTTTACCGATATTTCAATGATGCGGCGCTTACGATGGGTGCGGCGCATATTCCCGAAATTACGGTATATAATCGTTGTAGAATTTTGTCAAGTCATTTAAATTTTTATGAAAATCGAATCAAAACTTAAAAAGATATTAATAAAAGTTTTTTATTCTATTAAATACTATAATACGTAATCTATATAATAAAAGCACAAGTAATGTGACTAAAGAAAGCAAATACGGGCTAACCACTTCTTTTAGGTAGCTTTCAATACAAAAAAGTATAAAGCTACCTATTGCAGCCGTTCGGAGGAAAGCAGTTCCGGAAAATTTCGATACATTTTCACCGATCATGACCCCCAGACCCCAAAACCACCCTCCGTTCAAATGTTGATTTATATATATATATATATATATATATATATATATATATATATCTGACCTATGTCATACGATAACGCTCGTATTTATAAATCAATTTTGATGAAACTAATTGTGTGTATTAAGCTCACCAATGTCTCGACCGAGTTCGTTGGCCAGCTTGGTCCGCCATTTTGTTTCAAGATGGCGGTCATTTAAAAATTTAAAACTAAAATAAATATACAAAAAAGTTAAAAATTCAATTTTTTTTAAATTCAGTGTTAGGCCTTGAAACGAGGATTCCAGAGCATTTTTTGTTTTACCTCTATCTTAAAAAACGGCTGAGATAGAGCAGTTTGAAATTATAGGGTGGCTGGCATTTTGAAACAAGACAGCACATTACAAAAATTTTCATTGTTGTAATAATTTTCCCAATCAAACGCATAAAACTATATATTCATATCCGTTAGCGCCAAATTCTCGCCAAACTTGGCGACATTTGGCGAAATATCGCCAAATTTGGCGACCAAAATAAGTTTTCATAAATGAAGCCAATTTGGCTATTGCTCAATAATTTGGCGAATTTCTTATTCAAATTCAGTATTAACGAATCTTTTGTAAACGTTTTATTTGCATTTTAAGTTGCTGTTTTCGTGTAACATTAGCTAAAATTTTAAAACTAAGATATAGGAAAGCTACCTTTTCCTCCCGGTACAGGCCGGAAGGACTTTTTTCATACGCCAAGAGGCCATTTTTATTCAAAATTATTTTTTGGAATAAAATTGCATAAATGTTACATATTTAGAAAGACCGTTCAAAAAAATTGTTTCTTGAAAGATGGGTTACATTCAAAATTTATAGATTCTGAGATAACTTCAGTGGAAATTAGGTTAACAGCCGAATATCTCAATCCATTAAAGTAAATAAACACAAGAGATTCGTTCATCGTGAATCATAGAAATATTAAACCATGGAGGTAATCATTCGCAAAGCAAGATCTCCATGGTGAATTTTGCAGTGAGTGTGCTCTGGTGTCAAAAAGTTTTTTTCATCTGTAAATGTGGTAATATGTAATAAGAAAAAAAAGATATGCTCATTTCGCTCACAACAGATGATATAATTCATTTCACTGAAATAATAACAATGATTTTATACATTGTAAAACTAGTTATAGTACCAACGCACCTCATTTGTCTCGTTTAACGTACAATTTCCAACTTGTTAAAAAATAATTACTGAAATTGAATTATGAAATTATATTATTAGGTTTAATTGATATACTTCATTTTAATTATCTTGAATGTATTTTTTTAATATAAATACTTCACCTAAATAAATGTGCAATACCTTATTAAAGATCCATAAGAGAATAAAATTGGAATTATTAAAAGAAAAAAAGGAAAAATCAATACTTAAGAATTTTTTTAAACTCTCAGTACCCGAAAACCACGTTTTTTTTTCACCTTTTGCAACGCCACTTAAAAGTCGAATGGAAAAGAGCTACTGAACAGTACTGCGATATTTAAGTTAACTCAAATCGCCAACTTACTCAGTGAGTAGAGACAATACAACCACTACCATCACACACCCTGACTGTCTGGGGAAGTTTGCTTTAAAACCGATTGGTTGTTGAGGTTCTTTTTAACTTATATGCTCACGTGCACTGCACACTTCCGATTTGTTCCGATCTCAGAGACAGGGGTTCAAAGAGTTAACTTAGATGAGTTTTGCAATGTGACTAAATGACATTTCTAATTCCGGGAGTACCATCTCCAAATTTCGAGCTATGTTAAATTAAATTTGCGGTGTTAACATAGTATTACTGAAAAAAACGTTCTATTATATACACATCAGGAGTGTAAAAAGAAAATCCGTGGTTGTTGATTAAAAGGGACTAATACTGTGTTCACACTACGTGATTATGTAAATTTAGATCGAATTTTGGAGGTGATACTCCCGGAATTAGAAATGCCTGTTCACATTGTAAAACTTATCTAAGTTAACTCATATCACTCATCGGAACCTCACTGTGTCTAGGAACTGAACAAATTGGAAGTGTGAGCATGCGCATAAATGAAAACAAACGTCAAGCGCCTATCAGTTAAAGAGAACCTCAAAAGCCAATCAGAATGAAAGTCATTTAAATTTTTATGAAAATCGCATCAAAACTTAAAAAGATATTAATAAAAGTTTTTTATTCTATTAAATACTATAATACGTAATCTATATAATAAAAGCGCAAGTAATGTAACTAAAGAAAACAAATACGGGCTAACCACTTCTTTTTTTCATTTGCCAAGAGGCCATTTTTATTCAAAATTATTTTTTCGAATAAAATTGCATAAATGTTACATATTTAGAAAGACCGTTAAAAAAAATAGGGCTTTATCTAGCACTAGCCATAGTCATTCTACTCACTAAAGGTGCAGTTACATTATGGCGTTAACGTCCTAGGTGCTGGCGTACTTGGCGTTAAATCACAAGACACAACCAACCAGTTGCGCATAAACAACCAATGGAGCATGCTGATTGGTCGGATATTATGATTTAACGCCTACGACGATTACGCCATAATGTAAATGCACTTTAAAGTGAGTTTGTAGAGCTCACTGAGTAAGTTGGGGGGGGGGGAGTGGGGGGAGTCCTGAGTTAACTTAAATCACGTCGTGTGAACATAGTATAACCAATAGGAAAACACATCACTAACTTTGCCTAAGTCGATAGTATTCATATCCAAATATCGGAGATTCATTGATTCAACTGTAGATAAGAAAAAAGTATATGTTCAATTGAGAATGCCGAAGATTCAAAAAGTAAAATTTAACTTAAATGAAGAAAATACAAAGAGTTCTTTATTTAAAATATTTGTGAAATACCTCGCATGTGTAACAGATATCTTAATCGGTATATCTTTAAACAAAAAGAAAAAACAAGGTACCTTGTATAATGTTATATTCTCTCCTTTTTTTTTTTTTTTTTTTTTTTTTTTTTTCAATTGAACAATTGCAAATATTGAATTCAATAAAAAAGGTTGCTTTCGAGTAAATTTTCAATTACAATATCTTCTCGTTTCTCCTTTAGGAAGCAGGTCTGGAAAACTATTTAGAAATGTCACAATGCCAACAAATACTAAAGAAGAGGAAGATATCGACGTCGTCTTTTCTGTCCAAATGTTGCTCTCATTTATTCGAGGATATTAAAGAACAGGGGGAATTTTTCTTTTAGAAAAAGGATTGTTTATTTTAATAAAATTTATCCTGAATTATTTCTGTTACTGCCAGATTAAAATCTCTCAAAATTTATATCGGATTGTACTGTTATTTTTGTTGAAGGTAAATTTATGGATGTCGAAAGAGAAATTATTAAGGTGTTTTCAAATTTAAACAGCTACTTTCTAACACATTCCTGAATTCATTTTTATTCGTAATTTTTTTTAATTCGTGTTCTTATTCAGAAACTATGAAATAGAATAAACGTTTTCTGTTTTTAGATAAAAGTAAAACATCTTTCTGACAAAACTTTCAGACAAAGATTGCATTTTGAATTGTATTTTCCGGACGCGACTGCCCTAGAAAGGTCTTCTTGAGACATGAATCGCTTATAAGTCAAGATATTCTACATTTATCAAAAAATTACACGCGTTATTCGATTTTAAATCTATTCAGTAGTCATGCCTGTCATTTTCATGCTTTTACGTTGTCCGTGAATGTGTCAGAAAGTTTCCCGTTGTTGAGTGTGGATTAACTTTTTTTTTTCTTTTTGAGAATAGAGTTAATAGACTTTAGTTGAACGTATATTAGAAGATAAAAATTAAATTTCCCAACTCTAAGGGCTGTGTGGAGCTTTGTATGAGCATGGGCATAGGAAAGTAAAGAGCTCATGGGACTCAACCTTCACCGTTCAAATGAAATTTTTTAACTCCTGTGAGTTATTCCAAAGACTATTTACTATCTTCAATGTTTGAAAATTCATCTCTGAAAAACATATTTGTAGATAAAGAAGCACAGTAAATATTGATTATACAGTGAACTCTCATTAATGCGTCTCCCACTTAAGACGTATCACCAATTAATGAAGACAATTTTGTTTTTTCCACCATTTCCTATTTGCAGTTAATGTTAAATACGTCGATTAAAGCGTATCACTCATCGGATAATGCGAGCATTTTTTTTCTCCAAAACTGATCGAGCAGAATCGAAACTGCTTTTGTAATTTTTTTTTTTTTTTTTTAAAGCAACTTTGTTGTAACTTTGGTTATTGGGTGATTAAGAAATTGCCAATGACAATAATGACGAAAAATAAGAATGAAATTTCAGATCATGCATTTAAGGCTTATTTAAGAAATAGTAAATAAAAACGACAGTAAATGTGCTGCAAATCTTATAAAACGTTAGTTTAGAAAGAGAACCTGTGACTAACCTCTGTATCTATAAAAGAGAAAAGTAGACATTCCACAAGACGTTTCAAGTTTTGTGTTAATAACACAATACCAACCTTGAAAGGGTAAAGCTTTTGTTAGTAAAGCCTTTTTGATAGAATAACAAAAATTACTCTTCTTCGATTGGAACGCTATGCTTGCAGAATAAATTACGTAGAACAACGTTGGTACCCATTTAAAAAATCTAGAGAGTATGACTTGTAATGGTTCTTGTACAACTATCACATTTTTATGACACGTGCTTATCTTACTGCGCATATCTTACACAGTTATCTAATTTTAATGCATTTTCTTTTATAAATTGTATAAATTTAAAAAAAAATATTTGAAAACGTTTTCAATTGTAACTTATAAATAGTTTAACAGGAATAGATTTTTAGAGGATTCTAATTGTCTGTTTACAAACTTTCAAAACATTCATTTACGTAATGTTTTAGTTGTGGTTAAAAAAAAAAAAAACTCACTAGTATAGTTTAGAGGATTACATAGTCATATAGTCACTGATAAACTGATGAACCATATAAAAGAAATTTATTTGTGTGCCGGCAATCTCTGCTAATTGATAGAATATTCAAATAACTTATTTTGCGGGGTTCTTTTCTTTATCACTAATGATATTTCCTGCTGAACAGCGTTTAATGAAATTTGTGTTAAATTTAATCGTTGCAATATCGAATAAGTTACAAACAATTATCAGGAGAATGTTTAGTATGTATTTAAAAGTTTGACGAAATATCAAAAAAATTTATTCTTTTCTATATCATAACAATCTAAGATGAAGGCATAACGGTTTCAATGAATAAATCACGAAACTGATCTTTCACATTAATAAAAAAAAATTCCAGTGGAGATGTTTAAATCATTTCACATCCGCCATCTTCAATCATAAATTGCTGCGCGTGCCTTGTACCAGGAAACGGAACTTGCGTGCAGGTGTTCTTTTTTATTTTTTGTCTGCATGCTAACAAGAAAAATTATTTATACACGCTAAATAAATTTTTCTGCTTGTATTTCAGATACTTTTACATTTAGCTGTATGAATTATCAGATAATTGATTATTTGATTATTTATGAATTCTTTGTAAGAGCTGTTGATAAGCTTAAGGTGCTTTTGGGCAGAAAAATCTCGAAAGAAGCACATTCGAATTTTTTCTATATTTGCTTTTCTTTTTTACATTTAACTTTATGCAAAATCAGATAACTAGTAAAGTAATTATTTACGTACTTTTTATAACATGAGTCAATAAATTTGGTATAATACCAAATTCTAGAATCTTGTTGAAGTCATAATGAATTTTTTTATAATTACACCCAGAGAAAAGTTTTGTTGAATCAACAAAAATTTGGTTGGCCCAACAAAACTTTGCGTTTAAATATGGGTCAATGGAAAATTTGTTTGAATCAACAAGAAAAATATTGTTGATTTTTTTTTTTTTTTTTTTTTTTTTTTTGCAATTCCAACAAAAAAATTTGTATCGTCAGCAAAAAAATTGTTCTGTTAATTCAAGTAAAAATATTTCAATTTTACTCGAATTAACAAAATCCTTTTGTTGAAAGTTTTCTCAAAATAAATATAATTATCTGTTACTTTAAGAGTTCTTTTCAGTTTCGGCAACAAAAACTTTTATTTAAAGAACAATTGTTTTGTGTAATTTTAAGAATTTTCTTTGTTTTAACAACAAAAGGTTTTTGTTACATAAACAATTATAATATTTACTTTAAAATTATTTTTTGTATTAGAACCAATCTAAACTATTCATTTTCAGCAGTGAATTACGCCTGTAAGCCTTGAACAATAACAAGTGAATTTTTATCCTACTTTTTTTCCAACGCAAACCTACAGATTGAACAATGCCCCAAGCTGGGAATCGAAACCGGGTCCTCAGAATAACGATCTGAGACTCTAACCACTGAGCCAGAAGGAACGATATCCAAACTTGAAATTTCACACTCTTATATATGTCGGACTGGCTGCAAACGCAGCACAAGATGGAAATGTCATCATGAGCACAGGGCCCGCATAAGACATAAAAGTAGGGGAAGCCCGACGTTACTCTGGGGGCCCCCCTCAACCAATTGCTTTGTTATTTACTAAATCCATTTTTGGTATGCTGCAATAATTTGAAATTTTACCATCAAAATTTCGAGTAAACAACAATTTAGAAAGAGCGAGCTTCTTAGATAAAAATTTCGTAAGGAAAAAATGCATTTTTTACCCTGATTGTTGTTTTGTTTTTTTTTTTTGTAAAAAGTTATTCTGAAAAGTAAATTTGGGTGACACCTTTGTATTTCTTTGGGTAAGAATGGGCTTCCCGGGACTATTCGGTAAACAGGCCCTGCATGAGCATGCAAATTTCTTCGGCAAACAAGAGACGAAAATACAAAGCCCAGCATACCGCAACATATAGTTAATTTTTAATTCATTTTCAGCAGTGAATTACGCCTGTAAAAAGCAGGATAAAAATTCACTGGTCAAGGATTCAAGGATTACAAGCGTAATTCACTGCAGAAAATTAATTAAAAATTAACTGTGTCGCCGTATGTTGGGGCCTCAGAGCGCTATTCTGAGGACCCGGGTATGATTCCCGGTTTGGGACATTTTTCACTCTGTCGGTTTACGCTTGAAAAAAAGCATGATAAAAATTCACTGGTTATTATTTAAGAATTACAGGCGTAAATTACTGCTGAAAATGATTTAAAAATTAATCCGTGCATTAGTTCATGAGATTTAGTTATAGTGAAAAACAAAATAAAATAGCATAGCAGCGCCACCTGTTGGGCTATTTACACCAAAACGTAATCAGCTTCTATTTATGTCAAGGTCTAACTCAATCTGTATTTTGATGTAAATAAGTGCATTAGTTCTTGAGAAATCGTGAATCTACTGCGGAAATCGCGAAAATTGCAACATAGCAGCGCCACCTGTTGCGCGATTTACACCAAAAACTAATCAGCAACAATTTTAATCAGGAAGTAACTGAATATAAAGTTTTATTAAATTCCGTGCATTAGTTCTTGAGATAGAGCGCCCACAAATTTTTTGTCACATACAGAGAGATAGAGTCATTGACAGTCATTTTCTAAAAACAGTCAAATCGTGTTCAGGACCTTCTAAAATCCGTCGGAAACCGGAAGTCGAAAATTTTCACGATTCCAATACTTTCTTTTTGTAAAGATAGAAGAAAATAATAAATGGGACAGGTGGATTTTTAAAGCTACCTTGGTCCGTCCCAATGACAAAAAGTTTTAATTATCCAAAAATTATGTTAATCCTTTAATTATATAGCTATATAAGTCAAATAAATCGAGTTACGTGAGAGAGTTATGGCTACTACACAACAATTTAAATTTTTGCAAAAACAACAAAATTTTGCTGGAATTACAAAATTATTGTAAAATTTAAAAAACAGATTTTGTTAATTCAAGTAAAATTCATGAAATTTTGTTAAAATTTTGTAAGAATGTTAACAATATATTTTTTTGTCCAAGGAACAAACCAAATTTTTTACTTCAACTAAAAATTTTGCTAAAACAACCAAAATGTACTCAACAAAACATGTTTTGTTGTTTTAATCAATTCCTTTTTCTGGGTGTTCCTACAGATTTAAATAAGAACGAAAAATGATGCATTCGGCATAGATTATGAAACACTTTCCAACACTAACAGAATATTATTAAGAAATTGAATTTTTTCATACGATGGAATGAGATATTTAAATAAGCAATTTCAAAAAATACGTAACTCAGTAAAAATCCATTTTCAGCAATTGCCGCCCATATTTAAAGTCTTTCATGTAGCCCTGTATATGATCTACATAATTTGTAAACAACACGTAGCACACTAAAAATTACATAAAATTGCATATCACTGCGGAAAGAGCATTTCTAGAAATTACCTATCATAGTCAGGCCTGTGCGTCGAAACATCCGTACAAGAGAATCTAAAATCGTAGGATTTATTGTCTGTGCATAAACGATAAATCTTACGTACTCCATAATCTATAGAAAATAATTTGTATTGAACCTTAGTGATTCTTTTAAATTTCATTATGTTTCAAGTATCATAACATGTCCAAACTGCCCCGCAAACGATTTTTCCTTTTAGATCATAATGTACATGAATAATTTTGTACGTACCTGTAATTGAACTACAAGTGCTACTAATTGTATACTACGGTTAAAGGATGATGTAGTCTACCTCAGTGCTACCTATCAATATCATTATGTTTGAAATATCGTAATATCAATAAAATGCGGTGCAAATGATGTTTCCCCATAGACCATAATGTAATGGAAATTCTTTGGAATGTAATGGATGTTAATGTAATGGAATTATGTGTGTCCCTGTAAATGAACTATTAATGCTACACACTTCATTTTCAATACCGAATATTCTTTAGTAAAACTGAATAATGTATAAAATTTCCATGGCAATCCGAGTACATTTACGAGAGTTAGAGCACGGACAGACGGACAGGCAAACCGAATTCATAAACACTTTTCAACTATGTTGGAAAGTGTTAAAAATGACTTACTGAAGGTCAGTTCTTAATTTTTTTTCCCCACGCAACAACGCGTTTGTTGCGCGCAATCTTTCGTTTAGGCACATTCACGAAGTCATTTTTATACTTAAATGCATGATATTTGCACACATACTAATGAACTGCTAAAGAATCGAATACAGTTGTCCATTTTCTTATTAATGCATTCTTGAATTACGATCGATTGCTCCCCTATGTCGACGAAATACTGCCATGTCCCGAAAATCGTCTTGAAATGCGAACTAACCATGCTGTAAAAAATTCTTTGCATTTATTTAAAAAAAAAAAAAAAAAAAAAAAAAAAAAACGAGAAACGCTATTCGAATTCTTGGTACATGAATAAAAATACTTGCAAATTCTATGCCTTTAGGAATGAAAATGACTTCGTGTATGTCTTAAAAAGTAACTAGTTTATATCTCAGGACAGCCTTAAGTTTACCTGACTGCCTGTCTGCATTTTTTCTTTCCTGACAAATATTTAATATTTATCGGTCTTCATTTTGTTTTTTTCTCGGTAGCAAATAAGGCCGGATAGAAATTAATAGCAAGTTAATGTTGGCTGTATCTGGGCCAACCACTGGGCCAATATTCCATTTATTAGCATGAAATATTTCTCCAAAATAAGAGTCTGACATTTTGCCAGTATTGACAAAAAATATTTAGCCAATGTAAAGCCAATAAGAATAAAATCTTGGGCAATATTGGCGTTTCATTGGAGATATTTCCAATGTAAAGTCAATATTTGTGCAATATTGGCGTTTTAACTGAAAATATTTCCAATGCAGCACAATCATTATACAAATATGTATTGGTTCTAATGGTCTTACATTGGCTAAATATTTCTTGCTAATATTGGCGAAATTTTGGAAAAATATCACCATCCCAATATTGGGCCATTACACAGCCCATATTGGTATGCTGCTTGGGATGTCATTGCGATGTGCTATAAAATTCTTTAGAGAAAATAGTTGTTGTTATAAGAATAACATTTATCTCCTTCTACAATGAAAGACTGATATTACATCATTCCTTGTAACTTGGTTTTCTTTTTAATCTCGGTAAAATTCTAATATCATTTTCTAGGAAGATAGGAAGATTTCACATTGGTTATTATTTTTACCTCTAACTTAATTATTTAAGAGATCAACTTTTTCAATTGGTTTAAATTAATGTTACATAATTTGAATCATTTAGTTACGAATTATCTACATGAGAATCTTGCAGTTGCTCTTGCAATTGCTTTGAAAATATTTCCAAGAGATTGACAACTTGAAATTTGTATATTACAAATTGATTTTTGGTATATTTTTAAATAATTCTAAATACCGTATTTTTTCGTGTTTCTTGTGTATACCATGCGTAGCCTGACATTTAATACTTCATTTTGAAGGAAAAATATATAAGAAAAATATATATAGATTTCAAACAGATTTTATTCTATGAAAACCTGTCGATTATAATTGATACAGTGTGTCCCAAAAATAACGAATGGATTTTGAAAATCGATAAAAAAAAAAAAAAAAAAAAAATGCGGCCTTATGTTTGGGAAACCAGGGAATTTTATCAAACCAATTTGCAAATTTAGTTAACATTTTCGCCAAAAGATGGCGCTGGAACAATTGTGTTTCAGGCGGTGATACTGCAAAACAAGAAATATCCACTGCACCAACGAATAAACCATTTTGAATAGTGTATACTCTTTCAAAAGCACTCACTAACAGTTTGCGTAACAAAATACCGAATGGAGATGTGACGGATCAAATTTTTCTGCAGCTCTAGCATACCTGCAGCGCCATATTTTGGCGAAAATGTTAACTAAATTTGCAAATTGGTGGGATAAAATTCCCTCGTTTCCCAAACATAAGGCCGCAAACGATACACTTGTGTCGCGTTCCCTTTTCTTTCTTTTTTTTCTTTTGAATAGACTTTCAAATTCCATCTGCTATTTTTGGGACACACTGTAGATAGATGCATAAATGTACCTTACGAGACGACCATGACCAATTGGCTCGAGACAAATATGTGTCTTGTGGATCCGGACATATCCATGTTCTATGCTTATTCAAAGTAATATTCAGGTTACATGATACATATATAGAGTTTACATAATATATGTACACATTGCAAAATATACCGGGCACATGGCTAAAAAAACTAATGGCAAACTAAAACATTATATATAATTATGTACACAAACCCCACGTGTGTTTTGAAGGATGACCATGTCCCTAGTTGGCAGCAGTATAATTATATTTATATAGTACTGCTTCACAATTTTGCATATTGCAATAAAAAATAGTCGTCCAAGGATCATATATACAAAGGTCAGCGATGACGTAACTTAATGCAAAAATCCAGAGGTAAACTGAAGTTCAACGATACCAATTATTAGAAAAATTCAAAGAAATATACAAATAACATTATTATCCACTACTGATGACATTATTAGTAATTATAATATTCATATAATTAGTTTATACAATATAATTAGTAATAATAATGTAGTTATCCGCTAGTATATACTATATCCTTACTTCTCGAATGCAGCGGCTGAATTCAAATCTCAAACCCTTATCGCGGTCATCCCTGATTTTTTAAATAATAGTCGCGCGGCATACACGATTAAATACGGTACTTTAAAAAAGAAAAAAATATATATTAAAAAAATTAAATACTTTAAATGCTCTGCATTTTTTTTTAAACACTTACTATGTTTATAAAAAATAGTTTTTCTTCTTGCTATCATCTTTAAGGGGAAAAGAAAAAAAAACTCAAGTTCCTGTTATGCTAAAAAAAGAATCAATGTAACAAAAATGAGATAATGGGGCTTACATAAATCAATCTGAAGACAACTACGTTTTATCTTAATGCCAGGTCAAAACATGTGAAGTATGATGGAAGAAGAAGTTTTAAAAATAATTTTTTCAGCGCATTATTTTTGCGAAAAAGAATAAAAAGCTTCAAATAGAAATAATAAAATCACGCAAAAATTTTTAAAGTTTTATTTAGAGCTCAAATACTGCTTGTTTAAAAGCTAGGAATTTTTTTTTTAATAACTAATAATCCCTTGTTAGATTTAGTATTTAACATTTACTTTTAGAATCAAAACATTAATTATGATTAAGTGTATATTAAGCAATTTTTTATCGTATGGAGAAAGGTTAATATCGTCAATTCGGTGTGATAAAAAATTCTACCAAAATGATGATGGTTGGTCACGGTACACTTTTGACTTCAAGTATCATCAAAGTTAAAAATCACAAGGTGTCAGAAAATTTGGGTGGTCATGCGTATGGAAAAGATCGACTGACAATACGATTCTCCCGTAACGTAGCATTCGTTGCCAATGTTCAGCAATGTGCGGCGGTTCTTCATCTTGGCATAAAAGTGACTGTATGAAGTGCTTGTGTCGCATACAATTCTGCAAATATGATAGACCTTAGCAGTTCTATATAGCGTTGACATATACCAGTGACATAAACGAATTTTTATAATACAAGCTCCGGTGACTTTCTCGAAGAAAACAGATAGAATACGAATTTAGCGGCTCAGCCATATCAAATTGTAACTTTTGGTTGATCTAGGGGTTCTTCAACAAATGCATGAATGTTTTCTAAACTCCACTTATGGCAGTTGTGTGTGATAATATTACCAGAAAGTTTGAAATGCACTTTATCCGTCCAAAGCACAACAAAAAGCCCAATGGACTGATTCTTCTGCTCTATTCCGTAGCTTCCATTACAAAAATTAAGAAGTTACCAATTGCATCCGGGGAAAAGCAATTTTAGAAACTTATGGTATAATTTCAACGATCATGACCCCCAGACCCTAAATCCCCCACCGTTCAAATGTTAATTTATATATACATATATTTATTTTTCATATACATGAATTTCTGTAAACACTGTAGCACTCGTATTTATGAACCGATTTGGATGTGACTGAGAATATGTACAAGGTCTCTACCGAGTTCGTTTTCCATCTTCATGCGCCATCTTGTTTCAAAATGGCGGTCACTTAAAAATTTCAAATTAAAAAATATATACAAAATAATTATAAATCCAAAAAACTATCCCTAGTATTCGGCCTCGATTGCAAGGATTACGGAGCATTTTTTGTTTCGCCTCTATCTTAAAAATTCGATGAGATATAACAATTTGAAATTCTGGGGTGGCTGACATTTTGAAACAAGACAACATAATAAAACCTAGGGTTCTTCCATAAACGGGTTTAATTTCTGAATTTTAGTGAACGTGGTTTCTCACAAATATTGTTTCATTGCTGTAACCATAGTTCCAACTCTTATGCGCTTAAAACTATATATTTATTTTATTCTAGCCAGCTAGACGACACTTGGTGAGCCATCGCCAAATTTGGCAACCCAAAAGAAATCGCCATTAATTAAGTCAACTTGTCTGTAGCTAACTGGGCAAAATTCTCATTAAAATTCGTATTGACGAAAACTGGGAATGAATCATCTATAATCGACATCCTCGCATTTCACCTTCGTGCTTTCAAGTACAATTAGCTAAAATCTTAAAACCAACAAAAGGGGAAGTTACTTTTTCCTTCCAGTACAGGCCGGGAGGACTTTTTTATGTTAATATGGATTCAGTTACGAAATCTTAGCGAATGAGGCAGTCGTCTGGTTTCACTTCTTGCGTATGTTGAAAATTGTAGGAATATACAGTTTGAGGATATTTAGTATTGATTTCCTTACGTTGTCGTACGAAATGCCTGTCCGTCGTTACATGTTTCCAGCACTCTATTTCTCATGTGGAATACAGTGCCTTTTTATAAAAGAGACAACGGGCAATTAAATTAGACTGGTTGAGACGATTTTGGACAAAAGCCTGGTAAGCCTGCACTGCTGTCTTAGATTTCACAAGGTTACCATCATCACCAAGCTAATGTTTGTTCATTTTTCTCACTTGTTTAATCGAACTCATCCAGGTGAGTATTGACAAGTTCTAGAATTTGGGTTGCCATAGTTTGGACAAAACTTTTAATCTGAACAAGCGCATTGTGCATATATCGCCACTCTGCTGTGTATAAAAGCATATTGCATTTTAGAAAAATATCCGGCAGTGTGCAATCTATTCGACTCTGTGAGACACAGCTGTGGATGTTGAAAACCGGACGTGTAGCCAAAAAACCTGTGGCTTCAATTCTTTTTATAATTTTTGTTACTGCAAAACATGCAATACGCCGTTTATCATATCGCAAACCATTAATGACCTGACATGCCCGCAATGCCGCTTTCTGGCACTTTTCTCACTATAATAATATAGTTTAACCAATAATGCATTATCGATTAATGGCAACATTCCTATGCATGCAGGTTCGCATATATGAGATTTAATGGCTAACACTTCAACAATACTATGTTATCAACCAGGTCTGCTCAATATATTCCATCTCAAAAGCTTCTTAACCCTTTTAGTGCGGGAGTCGACTAATGTCGACATCTAGGAGTTGGGTGCTGTAGAATATATTAAGCGTCGACAAAAATCGCCTAGGCGTACACGGCGTGTATTGTGATCACTGTAGTGCGTCATGGGCTTAGCAGTGATGACGTATTGCGCCTGCGTAGTTGCTATAACTAAAACCAGTAGCATTCTTTTCGTATAACCATAAGATATGATTTTTAGTTTTGTATTGCATCGTTCGAAAAGTCGTGTCCCTTTGGGAAAATCAATTCGTATCGGAAAATTCTGCCCGGTAATCAGATAATTAAAATCGCTTTTTTGGTCAAAATATTCCGCACAGGGCATTAACCCCCCCCCCCCCCCAAAAAAAAAAAAAAAAAAAAAAAAACCGCACTGAAATGGTTAATATGATAGCTATAATCCAACGATGCCATCTGTTCGTAAAGAACCATCTTAGCATTATTGTTTGATTTCTTGAAAATAAATACCGCTTCATTTCTATCTTTTCAAGGCAAATAACAATATTCTTTTTTTATTAGTTTACGAATAGCTGAAAAATAAAATAGATTTTTTTTTTATCATCAGGTACATTAGAATAAAAATTGTGCACGTATTATTACATCTTAGAACGGATGTATCGAATCCGTGTGTGACTATATGTGTCCCATTTTGTTTTCATTTCTTTTTGCGCATAATTTATCATGCACACTTTCATTAAATCGGAGTAATAAAATGTGAAATACGAGGGCTGTTCAATAAGTTCCCGAACTTTTGTAATAGAGCGCCAGCGCGACTGCACAGCGATCTCCGTACATGGTATTGCATGTCCGTGACCATGACAAGATTCTTCTCGTTTGTCGCCTATTTAAATTGCTATTAGTCGTCGTATACAGATGCATTGATTAAGTGCTGCTTGTTGTGTCGATTGTGAGACTTTGAAAATGGATCAATTTCATGAACATACATATTGACGTAAAATTTTGAGTTAAACTTGGAGAGAAATTTGCAGAGACCCATAAAATGTTGAAACAAATTTATGGTGATCATTGTTTAAGTCGTGCGTGGGGTTATGAATGGTTTAAACGATTCAAAGATGGCCAAGAATCAACTGATGATGATTTCTATTCAAGGCTGCCATCGACGTCAACTAACGAATATATGTGGTTAAAAATCATGACATCGTACGTTCAAGTCGTCTCCTGGCTGTACGAGAAAACGCTGGCAATTGCAACATTACGATTCGATCATGTCATCACATTTTAACTGAATGCATCGCATTGCTGCAAAATTCGTACCGCGTATGCTGACTCGATCGATAATCAATTAAAATTTGCCAAATACTTTTGGATCGTGCAAATGGCAACAAAGGCTTTATGAAGATAATAACTGATAAAGACACATGGGTTTATGGCTTCGATATAGAAAGAAAAGCCCAATCTTCATAATTCGCTGAAAAAGCCTTCCCCAAAGAAAAATGGAAAGTCAAAGAGATGTTCACTTTTTTTTAACATCCACCACAAATTTTTGCCGGAACCGCAGATAGTGTGTCGTTGGTTTTATCACGAAATATTGAGACGACTAAGAGAAAAAACATTCGAAGAAAAATTCCAGAGCTCTGACAAACAAATCTTGGTTCCCCGATCACGATCACGAACCTGCACATGCATCTATTCTAATCGATGCTTTTTGCGTCAAAACAACGACAACTGTGCTTATGCAGCCACCCTACTTTCCCGACCGTGCTCCCGCAAACATTTTCCTGTTCCCAAAATTCATTTTGAAAGGACGAAGGTTCGACAGAATCGACGAGATAAAAGTAAAATCACAAAGTGAACTATGCAGTATCCCAAAAGAGGCTTACCAAGACTATTTCACGAATAGAAAACTGCGTTACCATCAAACAAGGAGGACGGTACTTTGAAAGTGATAAGGTTGAATAACCAGTAAGTCCATACAAAAATTTATATAAAAATTAAGTTCAAAACTTTTTGAACATCCCTCGTATATTCTCAAAAAATAAGTATGTGTGTTTTGCAAAATCGGAATTTAAATACTCGAAGCTATTCTAAGCTGAGAATATATTCGAAAGTGAATACATTTTGCTTATTTTTGAGCACCCATTTATCACAGTGTTGTTGTTATGTTATGAGATATAACATTAAACGATTACTCTATGATGGCAAGGCGAACAACAGGTTCTATTCTTCTCTTTAAAGAGGTCATGGTACAATAAAAGTTTTTAGATCACTAAATTACTGGCAAAGGTGAAAAACAAATGTGTTTTAATTTCATCAAACTTTAATTAACTTCTACAATACGGAGGAGGCCCGGCTTCAAGTTTTTTGACGCGGTATGTTGTTGTCTCAAAGGTAAATAAAAGGTATTTTAGTCTCGTTGGGAGCCACTATAAGAGCGGAGCATTTACACAAAGTCGCAACTGGATAAATGAATTGAACCATCACAATCGGCCGAATCCAGACACACTCGAAAGTTGATAGATTCGCAAGACAGACTAATTATAACGTAACTATATTTGCTAAAGCAATTTAAAACAAAAATTATTGCATTCACAACTCGAAAGTTATTAGGCAACTTTATAAAATGAAACCACACTTCATATCATAAAATAAATATTTAGAAAACTCTTATTATATTTGACCTGTCTCTTATTTATGGTCGAAGTCAACTTTCTGCAATACTTTTTCTTTTCGGTTATACGTTACTTAGACATAGTTTCAGAAAAACAATACAAATAATGGATGTATGAAAAATTCTACGAGTACATTAGTTTAAGGATCACAACTATCGTTAAGGTTAAAAAAATTTAAACCTGCCCGTCTTGTGTTGAATAAAAAGCCCATTACGCTCAGACTTAGGATCTATTGCAGATGGCTAATCGATTACGATATTATTTTAAATTTTCAGAAAAATATTACTATTTTATTAAATAACAAACAAAACAACATATTGGTGAAGTACCCGGTATTAGCTGTATAGTTTTTAGTTACATTTGGTTCATTCGTTCGAAAAATATAGAACATTTTTTTTTTTAGGTCATAATGCTTTCCTATGGGAATGCAGACAATTTTCAAATTTCATTTTTAACTGAAATGAAAATCACATATTTCAATAATGGATTTCAACGTAAAATTACGGATACTAAATTTTTGATATGCAGGTTTTAAATATATCCAATAACTTTGAAAATTTGCCGATACGTTTATTAGAATTTAGAAATTAATTGTTTAAATTATTAGAACAATTTTTGCATCTGTTCGGGAAATATAAAACCTTTAACTGCCATATTTTTAAATTTTTCTTCTCTTCGGGAAATATAAAGCTTTTTTTTTCATATTTTTTACAAATTTTAAAATGCATTTATTTTTACTTTTCTCTTTAATTTATCAGTTGCTTAGCAACCCTATTTCAAAGAATATCAAAATAATAAAATTCAAGTAATTCGCACTATTTTGCTGCAATACTTTATTAGAAAATTACATTATTTTCAGGTGATTTTCGTATCCTATTGACATAAAAGAGAATTTATTTTGATACAGGTTGTTAACTATTATAGAATGATTACCAAAATATTTTTTTCAATCGAATATTACAAAAAAAAATGAACGTGTAATATGGATTCAAGTCTCGTAGTATGAGTTTAAATTTATGTATGTATATTTCTTCATGATATATTATTCATTTTCTGGAACAGATGTGGATGTTTCGTCATTGAAAAGTTAATATAATTTTCAAAATAGGATAAAATCACTGGTACAACAATGTGGTTAATCTAAAGAAATTAGAGTAGTAAAACAATCCTGAAATATTACAATTACTGGAAATTGAGAACATAAAAGCCATCACACAAAATACTTTATAGCGCCAAATCACGTTTGCTATTTAGTGAATTGGCAGTGGGGCACGATTATGAATGAACCCAATAGGTTTAAAAGTTTCCAAATATGCCTATTTTGGAGAGATTTTAGTATGCTATTGCGATCGAGTTAAATCAGGATGTACTTAAATAAAATAAATATTATGGAATGACCATCAAAACTGTTTTTTCGAAACAAAAATTGAACAAACAAAACTAGACAACAAAAACAAAAAAAACTGAAAAACTGAAAAACAAAACTAGATTTCTGAAATAGATATAAGTGAAAATAGTAGATTCAGTTTACATTTTGTAAGTTTCTTTTTTACATGAGATATTATTCAACTCATCCATCAGATGCAGATGTTTATGTGGTTGTCAGGTAAGTAAATATTGTTATTTGAGTATTAGGATAACATGAAATTATTTTCGAAATTGTTGCTTATTAGTCCAGGGGAAATGTACCAAAAAAAGGCATTACCTTACAAAAGGTCGGGTAGAAGATTTTATTTTTTTGACTTGTATATAATAAGGCCAGCATGGAAAAACCGAATTATCCAACAAAATTTCTTAAGGGAGAACTTTCTGTGGCCAAAAAACACCAAAATTTTGGGACTTTTATTGTTGTTTTTTAAATATCTAGAGACCCGTTGTCGTAGCGTATTATTTGTTAATTACAATGTTAAAGAGGACAAAATTCTCTACAACTTTCATATTTACAACTTTTTTATACTCTCAATAGCAAGCGCAGTACGATATTTCAAAAATAAGACAATTTTTTTCAATGTCCTTAAAAACCGTGAAAAACGTAGTTTTGTCCCGACGCGCGACGATTCAAATGTTCCCCACAGATGATGTATGTCAACGTCTACAGATTGACAGCAGAAAATTATCTATTATTTGCACACCCTCTTCTTCATTTTTATCACAACAGACATATTTTAAATTCAATAAATCTATATAATTTAGTAAGTAGGGGAGAGTGTAGATGACTAAGACAATTTTCATATTTAGACAATAACTTTAAGTATATACAATTGTTAATTTTAAAGTATTGTTTAAAATAATATTTCAATATTTAGTAACTTATTGGCACGACAGTTTCAATAAAAAAAAAATCTTGTTTAATTTTAATAATTATTTTTATAATGCATGCATATGTTCATTTTATTCCATAAACATTTTATTCTATCGTACAATGGTATATTTTATTTACCGATTATTGATGACTAATGTTTTACTGTTTTAAGTATATCAAACATTGGATTGTAGTTCTATATAAAAGGAAAACGTAGTTTTGTCCCAATGATTCAAATTTTCTCCAAGAATTTAATCATGGATGTCATCTTCTACATATTGATAGCAGTAAATTATCTGTTATTTTCACCCCCCCCCCTATTCTTAAGTGCAGTACGGCTTTTTAAAAATGAGGCTATTTTTCTTACTACTAACTTACATACCCGCTCTGTTATACAGAGTGGGTATGAGGAAGAAGGGACGGGGGACAAATAACTGCCAGGAAAAAAAGAAATGATACATCTAGAGCAGGGATTGGTAAAAACTATGGTACGCGTACCAGTACTGGTACAGGAAGCTCTGGCTACTGGTACGCAGAAATCCGATACTGATACGTGGAATAAAATACAGAAATCAGCATATCATATGATACACCCTGGCACTGTATCTCACGATAGAGGAAAGAAGTGAACTTATTCAGTTCTCCTGTGATGGATTACTGGAGTCCACATTCAAAAGTATGAACGTCACAGATTTTTTATTGGCGAGAATATGAGAGTACCGTTTGTGTGTGATATCGTCAAAGTCTGCTTGTGTTTAGCACAACATATATCTGTGAATGTGCTCCCCCCCCCCCCCCTTCGTTACATCAAAAACAAACACACGAATAAAGTAAACTTCGAATATGACTTATGACTAAAACTAACTAATATTGAGCCAGATATGAGGAAGCTGTGCTTGATAAAACAAGTCCGCCCTTTTCATTAGCGATAGAAGCAAATTAGCCTACTGTAACAGTACATGAATCAGTGTGCGCCAATATGTCATTAAGTATTGTGCCTTTTTTCCTATACCAAAACTTTTTTTTTTTTTATTATTGTATGCATTGTTAAAATTTAATGGTGATACTACTTTTTACTTGAATGTTATTACAAAGCGGTCAATCTTAGTACCAATTTAGTTATGTAATTATTCATTTTTAAATACAATAAAACCTGCTATGACGGAAACAGGAAAGACCGAAGATATATTTCGTTTTAGGCAGGTTCCTTTTTATAGGTTTTTCTATATTAGCTTTACGTTTTTTATCTGGTGGTACGCGGAAGTATGAACTTCGATTTAGTGGTACGTCGGTCTAAAACTTTGGGAACCCCTGCTCTAGAAGAACCATGATCCTTGATATATCTTCTATCCAGGAAACTGAACGTTAATAATCCTACAACAGTCCCATCAAAGAGACAAAAATATTGTTAAATATCCCGTAGAAATTATTATTATTAAAATACATTTTTTCATTTAGCTTATGCAGTCATATTGCGTACCTTACTTTATTGTGTAGGGAAAGTGGACTTGAATGAGATAGGGGATGAATGTATAACAACAAAAATGTTTATATGGTCTACAATCATAAATAACTCGGTATTTCATTTGATAGATGGTACCACTGAGATAATTCAACAGATATAGTTTCAAAACAGTACATATTACAGAATATTAGAATATTCCACAAAGTGTATTTTTCAACAACAAGTTCTTCTGTTTGAGCTTTAAAGCATTTAATAGATAAAATCTTAAAATTTTATATATTTTTGCACGCTAAAATGTTATAATTTCTTGTCATAATATATAATAAAACTGGGAAAATATTGACAATATTTATTAAAACTAATATTTTGAAATTTTTTATGCAAATAGTTATCTCAAATATTTTATTGATAGAATTTTTAAATTTTACAAGAGATATAAATGCATAATATTAGTTAATGAAATAATATGTTGTCATTTTTATTGTAGATATTTTATAAGGTAAAAATATTTGTTACATAAGATATATTTATTTTTTGAGTCCCTCTTTTTATATAGAACTACAATCCAATGTTTGATATACTTAAAACAGTAAAACATTAAAACATATGTCATCAATAATCGGTAAATAAAATGTACCATTGTACTATAGAATAAAATGTTTATGGAATAAAATGAACATATGCATGCATTATAAAATTAATTATTAAAATTAAACAAGATTTTTTTTTAATTGAAACTGTCGTGCCAATAAGTTACTAAATACTGAAATATTATTTTAAACAATACTTTAAAATTAACAATTGTATATACTTAAAGTTATTGTCTAAATATGAAAATTGTCTTAGTCATCTACACTCTCCCCTACTTACTAAATTATATAGATTTATTGAATTTAAAATATGTCTGTTGTGATAAAAATGAAGAAGAGGGTGTGCAAATAATAGATAATTTTCTGCTGTCAATCTGTAGAAGTTGACATACATCATTACATCTGTGGGGAACATTTGAATCCTCGCGCGTCGGGACAAAACTACGTTTTTCACGGTTTTTAAGGACATTGAAAAAATTGTCTTATTTTTGAAATATCGTACTGCGCTTGCTATTGAGCGTATAAAAAAGTTGTAAATATGAAAGTTGTAGAAAATTTTGTCTTCTTTAACATTGTAATTAACAAATAATATGCTACGACAACGGGTCTCTAGATATTTAAAAAACAACAATAAAAGTCCCAAAATTTTGGTGTTTTTTGGCCACAGAAAATTCTCCCTTAAGAAATTTTGTTGGATAATTCGTTTTTTCCATGCTAGCCTTATTATATACAAGTCAAAAAAATAAAATCTTCTACCCGACCTTTTGCAAGGTAACATGTACATTTCCCCTGGACTATATCCTAATAAAACCACTGTGTAGAACGAAACCCAAGATATACTAAAATCATTCACACAATCAATAGCAAATCGCGGATATAAATTTAGGGGGGGGGGGGGTCAGGGGGGAAGAGCCCTTCTGAAGAAATGAATTTTTTTTATCTAAAAAATTATAAAAATAAGAAGTTCATAAGAATTTAAAAATACCATTGCAGAACCATGTTTAATTTAACGCTTCTAATTTCTGAAACCAACGAAGTATTTTATATGCCTATAAATATGTATGCAATATAAAAAAAAATTTAAAGTGCGGATTGTAAGATTCTAAATAATATGAAAAGTGAGATTAAAAAACAATGACTTTCAGAGCTGACGTTAAGGCTCCTGATCTGTAGATTTACTAAGTTAATTTACAGTTTTGTTAACGAAGCATTTTATACTTATATTATCTGACACCAATTTCTTGTCGCGTTTTTATTCTAATAGAAAAAATGCTTCATCCTATTTAAAAACCGGGGCATAAGAAATGGAGGGACTTGTAGTGTTCAAGCTCTCCCCATTAACAAAGAAGACGATTTTTTAACGTAAAATTCATATGAGCTTTATCAAAAGAATTACTTTCTGCGTTTACTCACTAAATTATTCACTTATTTCCTCTTAAATTTATTAAAATCAAACGAAACTACCTAGGTAGCATAACGTAAAAAACATAATGATCATCAAAATATTTTATGAAAAAAATATTTAGTTATGGGTTGAAGAAGTAGCTCCCGCCAAACTCGGTCTATTCATTGCCAATTGTAATAATGCTGCCACTATCTCATTAGTTTTGTATATTTATGTATATTATAACAAATAGGACTTTACATTATTGTAACAACCAAATGCTTATTATGTAGATAGATTTTAAAATGTTCGTGCTTGAAAGTTATTTTTAAAATCCCCCCCAAAATATCGGCAAAATGTTGCAGTTTACAAATAAATTTCATTCAAAAGTACATTTTTTTTTCTATTCAGTAATGTAGAAGTTGAAAGTATGTAATATGTAGAATAGAAAAAAAATGTGCGATAAAAGCGGAACCATAGCATAGGTGCTACCACCAACTTTATGACATTAGCGTTAGTGAGGCACGTATTTTCTTTATAATATAGCTATACATTTTACATTAACGATATTAATGATTAATTTGAAAGATGAATTATTCTTTTAAAAATATTTAATCATTTTTAATATTCCTAACCAGTCAATTGTTTTGATTTGGGGCTATTTGAACTCCTCTCATATATTTTTTTAACTCCTAATCCTCTGTTGAAAATATTCAGTCTTAAAAATCTACTTCTTTCAAATTGAACTGTTCTGATTTTCTGTACTTTGTTTCTTACCATTCTTATTCTAATTTCGTAAACAGTGCTTTTTTTAGTGCCACGAAGGTCATTTTATGGAAATTGTTGAAAGACGATTATATTTTTAAGAGTGGCAGTTTAAAAACTTTCTAGACAACAAAAACTCATTCTCTTGAAACGAGAGACCATCTTCAATTCAATAACCTTGCTCGTGAAAGAATAAGTGAATTATTATTTTGCAATCTCCGCGCGGCAGCCTTTTTTGAAGTGATTTTCTTTTATTCATCATCGCGTATTCTTAAAGAAACATTATTTAGGCGCATACGACAACTTTGTTGAAATTTTTAGTGGTGTTAATGACGGTCTGATTTATTTCTTCAAACCTTCACCTAAATGTGCGTTTTTTTCTCTCTTTTTTACTTTTGCTTGTCTTTCTTTCTGTTTTTTGTTTTTTTGTTTAAGAAGGTTTTAAGAATTCTTAGGCTGCAATTTTTTTTCTTCATTTTCTTAATGTTTGAAATTTTATGAAGACTATCGCGAAGCCATTTTTAAATATTGAAATACATACGAAAATAGCAATTATTTTCGTTCAGTACAAGAACGAGCGGTACTTGTTCCAAAACTTTAAACGCGGTTCTCTCAAAACAATATTTTTTAATTCAGTACTTAAATATAACGGCTACGGCTGAATCAATTTGCTTTTTGAATGTCTTTTTTTTTAAATTTTTTAAAACTTATATTATGAAATATATTTTTCTCTATTCCTTGAACGACGTTTTTTTTTTTAAATTTTAATCATTCTTTTTTATACCTACCCTTTTTATAGCTACCTTTTTTTTATACTTTCCACTTCCTCACCTCCATTTTTGTTGAAAAATGATACATTAAGTTTGATAATCCACCATATTATTTAAAAAAAAAGCAAAATTTTAAAATATCGTCCAATAAGGATGAGACAATTATACAGAGTTAATGTGACCTAATCTTCCAAACGAAAGGGGGTGATAGAAGAGGCCATGTAGAGTGTAAAACACCATAGCAACCCTGAACTATCTCTAACCGTTTCCGAGCTACGGCGGGTAGAAGAAAAATGCACCAAGTTTGCGTCAAATCTGAAAATAACCAAATTTGTGAGGTTACTGAAAACCCTATAAGATAAATAAGGACATATTTGGAAAGAGAAGAAAAATTCCTATAAGATGGCATCGTTTCCATTAGGATATCTGGACTTCACGGCAAGCTACAAGGGTTGAAACATTGGCAAATTACAAATTCGAAGTGTCCCCAAAATCTTTAACGGGCAATATCGCAAACACGCTTTTAGCTACAGTCGGTCAAATTTACCAATAAAAAAGAAAACTGCCCAGTTAAACTGACGGCATTGAGCTCAAAGGCTATTCACACTAACTGTAAATTATATTCTTATTTCAAAGAATTTGAAATAAGCCCTCGAAAAATGAAGAAATCGACAATATATTAAGAGGGGGGAACCATCCCCCGTTTCTCCTTCTTATAATTAACCAATGAACCCATAAAACTAATCAGAGAAGCGCCTTACCACAATGAACCTATATACAAAATTTGAAAAAAGCGGATAATTCTGCATGAAAAATCCATTTTTTCTAAATTAAAGGGGGGGTTAGCCCCCCGTCCCCTCTTTATACTTAACCAAAGAACCCCCAAAACTAATCAGAGAAGCGCCTTATCACAATGAACATATATATAAAATTTGAAGAAAATCGGATAATTCTGTTTAAAAAACCCATTTATCTATATCAAGGGGGGTTAGTCCCCCCCGTTCCCACCTTTATACTTTACCAGTGAACCCCCAAAACTAATCAGGGAAGTGCCTTACCACAATGAGCCTATATACAAAATTTGGAGTAAATTGGATAATTCTGCATGAAAAACCCATTTATCAAAATTAAGGGGGAGGGGGGGTAGCCCCCGTTTCCCTCCTTTACACTTCACCAATGAACCCCCAAAACTAATCAGGGAAGCCCCTTACCACAATGAGCCCATATAGAAAGTTTGAAGAAAATCGCATAACTCTGCATGAAAAAAATCATTTATCTAAAATAAGGAAGGAGGATTAACCCCCCCGTTACCCCCTTTATACTTAACCTATGAACCCCCAAAACTAATCAGGAAAGAACCTTATCACAATGAACCTATATACAAAATTTGAAGAAAATCGGATAACTCTGCATGAAAAAAATAATTTATCTAAAATAAGGGGGGAGGATTAACCCCCCCGTTTCCCCCTTTATACTTAACCTATGAACCCCCAAAACTAATTAGGAAAGAACCTTATCACAATGAACCTATATACAAAATTTGAAGAAAATTGGACAATTCTGCATGAAAAAAACATTTATCTTAGTTAAGGGGGTTAGCCCCCCCGTTCCCCCCTTTATACTTTACCAGTGAACCCCCAAAACTAATCAGGGAAGTGCCTTACCACAATGAGCCTATATACAAAATTTGGAGTAAATTGGATAATTCTGCATGAAAAACCCATTTATCAAAATTAAGGGCGGGGGGGTAGCCCCCGTTTCCCTCCTTTACACTTCACCAATGAACCCCCAAAACTAATCAGGGAAGCCTCTTACCACAATGAGCCCATATAGAAAGTTTGAAGAAAATCGGATAACTCTGCATGAAAAAAATCATTTATCTAAAATAAGGGGGGAGGATTAACCCCCCCGTTACCCCCTTTATACTTAACCTATGAACCCCCAAAACTAATCAGGAAAGAACCTTATCACAATGAACCTATATACAAAATTTGAAGAAAATCGGATAACTCTGCATGAAAAAAATAATTTATCTAAAATAAGGGGTGAGGATTAACCCCCCCCCCGTTTCCCCCTTTATACTTAACCTATGAACCCCCAAAACTAATCAGGAAAGAACCTTATCACAATGAACCTATATACAAAATTTGAAGAAAATTGGATAATTCTGCATGAAAAAACCATTTATCCAAATTAAGGGGGGTTAGCCCCCCGTTCTCCCCCCTTTATAGTTAACCAATCAATCCCCAAAACTAATCAGGGAAGCGCCTTATCACAAGGAACCTATAAACAAAAGTGGAAGAAAATCGGATAACTCTGCATGAAAAATTCATTTATCTAAATTAAGGGGGAGGATTCCCCCCCCCGTTAGCCCCTTTATACTTAACCTATGAACCCCCAAAACTAATCAGGAAAGAACCTTATCACAATGAACCTATATACAAAATGTGAAGAAAATTGGACAATTCTGCATGAAAAAAACATTTATCTTAGTTAAGGGGGGTTAGCCCCCCCCGTTCCCCCCTTTATAGTTAAACAATCAATTCCCAAAACTAATCAGGGAAGCGGCTTATCACAAGGAACCTATAAACAAAATTGGAAGCAAAACGGTTATTTCTGTCAAGAGTTATCGCGTTACGTACGTACATACGTACATACATACATACAGAACGGGCGGGCACATAAGCTCTCAGGCTTTGATAGCCTGTGAGCTAAAATCTTGTCCATCATACCAGCTTTTGAATGAGCCTTCAATAAACAATAGCGGTATTCTGGTTCAGGATACACTTATAGCCTTTCGTTTGCAACACAACACTGAACTCACTTGGAATGGCATGTTAAATTTTCATTATTGGCAATCATTAGGAAAAATAAAATCCATTTATAACGCAAAACTCCTCGTTGAAGACGCGATTGAGAATAAATGTTTTTCTTAAAGTGGTTGGCGATCACTTGATCGGTCCACGTGTGTTCCAATAGATCTGGCGATACAGGTGGACAAGGATTTAGCCACGTACTACGAATCCAAGCTCAGTCAGGAAGTCCCAAACGGCATTTGAAAAATGTGCAAGGACTCCATGGTGTTAGAAAATGATTTCCGCTTTTTGGGTTGCAGGAATAACATCAGATAATCCTGGCAGATGATATTCCAGAAACTTCAAATATGTATTGCTTCTCAGATGACCCAGGAATACATATTTACCTAACATGTGAACCTATTAAACGATTGCCAACCGCTCCAAGCCAAACATTTAAGTTGAAGCGCATCTGGAAAGAGTTTCGCCTTACAAGTGGATTTTGTTGAGCGTAATGATACCAACTTTAATATGCCATTCTAAGTAATTTCAGTGATGTGTTGCAAACAAAAGGCCAAATTTCTCCTGAACTAGATCACTGATATGGTCTGGGTCATTCAAGATCTGGTTATACAGGGCAAGAATTTTGTAAATTTGACAGCTTGTTGCTAGAAGGGTTTTTGCAACATTGCCGGTTAAAGATTTTGGCAACAATACGATTTTACATTTTGTCAAAGTTTCAGTGATTGTAGCCCACTTTCAAATCCAGATATCCTGATGGAAATGGGATCTTTTGAGATATTTTCTGTTCTTTCCAAATATGTGATTATTTTGCGTGTAGGTTTTTCTGAAACTTCACAAATTCGAGAGTTTTCAGACTTAATTAAGAAATAAATGTTCTGAGAATAAAATTTGTAAAGTTTTTATCTAAACGTTATGGCATTTTAGTTTTTTATTTACAAATAAATGTATCTAGCGGCAACCTTAGGAAATTTTAAAAAGACAATATTCCAAATAAAAGGCACTTTTATTTGAAAAATAATGTTATGGATAGCTCAAAAATGATGATTTTTTACATTTGTCTTTTCTCGAAAACCGATGATATGTAAGAATGGAAATAATGTAATAAGTATGGAAGTATTCAGCAGAAAAGTAATTTTAAAATAAAAAGGTAGTTATTAATCTTAACTATTCTGGTGTGAAATAAAATGTGTCCGTTTTTTATACTTTTTTATTTATTCCTTTCTGTACGTCACACTCTGCGTATGGCCTTATTCTCTTATATCAGTAAAGTAATGTTTGATAACTTCAAGCAATGAGTGTACATCTAATGCACGATGTTGTGCATTTGAAAATCTGAAATAGTTTATTGGGTACAACTTACAGATATTTCTCAAGTATATCTCATTTAGTCCAATTTAAATCTGATTTCTAAAAAGATTCATCACAATGTGTGGATTAATATCTCTTATTATTCAAATTACCAGTCCGGCAATCTAAAAGGATCGATCAATAAACGACAAGCTTTTCTCTCCAGGTACAATTGTTAATAACGCCTATACTATGTCTAAATTAGCGTACTATTATTTCTATAGTTTAATATTTCTTCAAAGGCAAATCTAAAAATTTGACATAAAAAATTTCTATTTAAACGATAATAATAAAAAAAAAGTTATTTTACAGTTACATAAAACTGTACAGACTTCTTTTTTTTTTAAATAAACAAGAACTTCTTTTACGGTTAAAAAATTTTTCTTCCATAAAATAAGCTTTTTTAATGCTGTTCTAGCAGACAGTTTTTTACCGCCGAATATACACTTTTATAGCAAATTTAACAAACATCATAAAAAAATAAATGTTCTTAACCCATCAGTTACCACATAGAATCTACTGAAGCAATTTTCCTTTCTAACATTTCTCAACATAGTTGGAAAGCATTTATGAATTCCATTTGTCTGACCATGCTCTAACTCGCTTAAATACACTCGGATTACCATGTAATTGATATGTGTTATTCAGATTTACCATGGCATCTTCGGTATTGAAAATGAAGTATGTAGCATTTATAGTTCGTTTACAGAAGTACTGAAAAGAATTCTCTTACGTTATGGTTTTATGGTTAATCGTGTTACACTATTTCTAACATATTCAAGTTGATGTATATCACGGAGGTGCATAACGGAGGTGCACTCACAGTAAAATATGGCGTGCATAGCATTTATCATTCATTTACAGGTACACACAAAATAATTTGGTTATAGTACGGTTTATGCGCAATAATTACTAGATGTGTGTTTTCAATTGTGGTATGCGTTTTAAAATTTAACAAACTTTTTGAATATTACTTGGTGTGTATAAATTCTATAGATCCTATGTATTGCTGCACAAGAAAATTTGGATACATTTCTGCTTATTGACAGAAATTGCTGAAGGGGAATTTTCAACTGTGTTATACGTTTTCTAACTGATTCTTTTTTAAAGAAATTTTTGTAAAGGAACCATAATATGAATTACTATAGAACAGTCGTAACAACTTCAAAATTTTGTTACACGAAGGTTTATTTATTAAAACATTATAAACATGTACATAACATGAAAAGGAGATTTAGAAATTGATTCCTTATTTAAATTAATGATGCTAAAGGACAAAGTTATATAACATCGTATATTCTTAAATGCTTGAAATGAAGCATTTTTGAAAAATATTTGCAAAATTAGATTTTTTTACTCTTTAAATCGACTCAATTCTGCTAAGTTAGAAATTTCAATATGTAGACAGATGAATTCATTTCATAAATTCCTACTTCCAATACTTCTTCTTTTGTATTAATAACCGCAGAAAAAAATCAATGGAATGACAGATTTTCTCGTCAAAAGACTAGGGTCGATAAGATTATGAAAATAGTTCTTTTAATGGTGAACATACAATTTTCTACAAACATTTTTTTCCTTGTAGTTTTTTAATTGGTTTATTGTATATATTCAGTACTATATAATGTTTAGAGTCTCTGCATTTGTTAAACAGATCTTTTCTTGGCGGCCAAACTTGGCTGCTTTGAACTTTTTTCTTTTTTACATTTTATCTATTTATTCAATACAGGGTGAACGAAGGTACTATTTTGATTTTTATAGCTTTATGTTAGAGATATAAAGATTTATAAAACATTGAATTTGGTACCTGAATTTGCTCATTCTTGAAAAAAAAAATTCGTTTGCAAAAAAAATACAATTTATTATATATATATATACAATTAGATTTCTGTAATATTAAAAGAAGCAAATTATGTATTTCTGTAGTGTTCATAAACGAAATATTTTACTACTTTATCGTTTTTAATTCCCATTAAATATTCTACTAAGCGTTTTTAAAATAATTTTTAATTGAGTATTGTTCGTTAATAGTGGTTCTGTGATTTACTTCAAAATTAACATGAATGTTGCAGGGCCCACATTCATGGCCTTGCGAATTCTAATCCTTTCTAGATTTTTTTTCTTCGTAGGAGTGTTCATTTATAGCACAATTAACAAACGTCACACGAGGAATTACGACATTTTCTAACCAGATTTTCCTTATTTCCCTTCACACACACACATAGTCCTTGAGGCAGCGTCACATGTTTCTAAACAAATTTAGCGTCTATGATTTTGATATATATATATAGGGAAACTGCTAATCAGCTGGCGCACCAGCGGTGGGTGTTACCATAGCAACATCGCACAGCCCGATGAATGAATAGTAACCCGATTACTGATGTTATTCCGACTCAATGGCATCATCAGTAACCGAGTTGTCATTCATTTCACTTTGAGGAAGTTTGTGCAATCTTCCCATTGCCACACCTCCCGTTGGTGTGCCAGCTGACTGGTAGTTTAGTTATCTGTATCATCAAATCTTCCATATATACCAAAAGTATCGACGTTAAAATTCGTTGCAAAATGTGACGTTGTCTTCCTGACTAACACCCCCTGAAGGGGATGCAAGTGAATCGGCTTTGCGAAAGGACAAGAAGGAAGGACAGATAACGAAACATTGAAACATATTTTTTAAATCAAATTCACAAACTTCTAGATTTCTTCAATTCATTTATTAATTTTAAATCACATTTGCCTCTGGCTGTTAAATTAAAAAAAATGAAATTATATAAATGATTATATAAGTAGAGTAAATGTACAAAATCCAACCTGTCGCCTAAATTTATTTCCCTTGTAAATTTTTGTGTATATTATTGCTACCTATTGGCAAGCTTGCCCCACCTTCTTGTCTAGTTGTTAGAAAGCTAACTACTCGACAAGAGGGGCTGCATTCAAATCCCAAGACAATCATATTGATTGGTTGATCATCTTATGCACTCACATCTTATGCACATACTTACTCTCATCTTATGCACACGAGGACTAAACAGACCGGGAACGACCTTTAAAGTAGAATCCGACTCACTAGAAATATCCATGATTGATTTGGGATTTGAATCCAGCCCCTCTTGAGTAGTAGACAGTGCCCTAATCACTAGCCAAGAAGGTGGGACAAGCTTATGAAACACGTCTGTACTTCTAAATTTACGTTGACAGTGAGACAGAAAGGAAATGTTGTCTTTTAGCGCATTATTTTTTAATAATAAGAAGAAGAGAAGCTCGTTAAAGGGTTTTTTCTTTTTCAACTTCACAGCATTGTTCAGAGGCCTCAAGGTACTTCTTTTTAGCATTGCATGATTGCTATTTGTAGATCGGAGCATCTTTGTCACGTTCAAATTCTCCATGGCCTCTAAAGTTCATTGTTTGGCCAGTAGCGACCTATATGTTTTAATACTTTTACTCCTAAATTCGCCCACCTCAACATTCCTAACTTCGTCCATCTGAAGACCCACAATCAAATGGTCAACCAAAAAGGACTAATCTAAAAACAATCCAGCCTTCTATCTCTGATAGAGTTGACACTTTTCTTTTTGGCAAGATTTTCTACAAAAAATCCTTAAAACCCAACAAGAGGTGAATCCGCAACTTTTTAAAAGCAACGACAACAGCAAAAAAAAAAAAAAAAAAAAAAATCAAATTTAAACTTCGAAGAAAATGAATTTCCTAATGTTAGTTACCTACCTTTTTTCCAAATGTCCCTCACTTCAATGTATGACTAGTAAACTAGGACTTCCCTCAAAGGGATTAGTCTGAGTGATATTGCTGAGAACATGGGGTTAACAATTACTATATAAAGAAGATACACTATATGAAAAAGAGCAAATTAAATGATAGAATTACAAAATATCATATATAAATTCATATATACTGTTATGTTTTCATATATATATATTTATAACATTTGGCAAAGCATCTCATTTTCTTAAGCGGGAATTGCTCAAAACTTAAAAAAAAAAAAAAAAAAAAAAAAAAAAAAAAAAAAAAACAGATTTTTTAAAACACCAAGCTTTTTAAAGTCTGGTAATCGGATTTTCAGCAAAGAGCATATTTTAGCAAGCGTAGTTCAACGCAAATTTAATTTCATTGATGCAACATTTTCTTTGTAGCAAATATTTACATTTGAATTAAAAAATATTCCTCATTGTTTATTTGAATAACTATTTATAGAAACTCGTACACTTCAAACCACATTGATAACATGCTTTGCTACAAACCTGATTACCAAATTGTAGCCTAAATTCCTACTAAAGTACATAAAAAATCTTTCGATGACTTCTGTAAAGATAAATTTTACATTAAATCTCCATATCGCGAAATTGAAAAAAAAAAATATTTCAAAGATAATACTTCTTGATTATTTTCTAGGAGGCTCTCCCCCCTGCGCCTTTACTACTTCAAACGCCAGACTTTTCTTCTGCCTGCCTGTCTGTCTCTCTCTACAATCTGTTTGTTTCCCTATCCGTTCTTCTACCCATCTCTCTACCCGATTGACTCTCTCTCTACATGTCTGTATATTTTTTTACTGGTCTCGCTACCCACCTATCTGTTTCTCTAACCGTCTGTCTACCTGTCTAACTACCCGCATGTCTAGCAGTGTCTCTATACCGTGTCTCTCTCCGTACCCATCTGTCTACTGTCTCTCTACTCGTCTGCATACCCATCTCACTATCATTCTGTTTTTCCACCCTACTCTTTAACCGTATTGCTACCCATCTGTCTATCCGTTTCTCTAACTGTCTCGCTTCCCGTTTCACTACCCGTCTCTCGACACGTCTGTCTGTCTATATACCCCTCTCTCTACCCGTCTGTCAACTCGTATCTGTACTCATCTCTATACTCGTCTCTCTATCCACCACGCTACCCGTCTCGCAACCTTTCCCTCTACAACACAGATAAAAGGGTAAAAATCCCGGCACAGATGTCATATACTCACCACGTTGGAGCGATTTTTTTCCTTGCCAATTTGGCGAAAACTGTTTGTTATGTTTATTTACTTTTATTTTTTATTTTAATTCTATAGATTATTTTTATATGTATATCAATTTTTATTTATATCAAACTATTATTTATTTATTTTTATTTTATTTTTTAAAATAATAGAAGCTATTTCAGTTATTACGTTATTTTATTTTTATATATAAATAAAAATTCACGTGCTATTATTGCACGCTAATTTGTAACTAATATTCAAAAATAAAGTTTTCGCCAAATTGGCGGGGGAAAAAATCGCGCCAAAGTGGTGTTTTAACATCTGTGCCCTGTTTCCATTTCACATATGTATTGGTACTTTCATGTTAACTTGGCGCAGTTGATAAATCGCCAAATATTGTTTTCATAACATATTAATATTTCATTAATTTCATTTAACTATAAACCTTACACTCATTTCACTTGAAATACATACATTAAAAATGCATGTATTTTACTCATTTAATTAAAATACATGCCTTTCACTAATTCCATTTAAAATACTAAAAAGGAAAATAAAATAAGAAGAAATAATGCCACGAATCAAAACTTTTTATTTAAACATCAAAGAAATGTTTCTGATTTACACACGCGAAATAAAAAAGCTAGGCTAATGGTGAGATTTGCGCCAAATCTCTAATAATAAGTTATTGCGGGTTTTTTTCTTTCAAACAGAAAAATTCCAGATTAATTTTCCATTTTTATTAAATGGAAATATGCTTTATTATCATTGTACTGATATTGTATTTCACTGTGCGTGCCTATTTTTTGCTCCATCTTACTCCATGAACTTTGGAAGTCTTATTATTTACGAAAATCTCCGCCGGTGAAAATGACGTATGCACTAAATTTTCGTGACGTATGATCTTTAATTGTGCTTTTTTATTTATTTTTTAATATAACTTCCAAACGGTTTGACACTTATTCTTGGTAATAAATAGACGACGTTGTCACCTTTATAGGTACCTGCTGTAAAAATTTGAACGAAATCCGTTAAATATTTTTTGAGTTATGCTTGACGAAAGGTTTTAATATCCATCGTAGCTATATATGGGGCAAAGTAATACTGCGCTGTGTATGAGTCTTCGTGTTCACTCAGACAATTAAAGAAGGGGGGCGAAATTAGGAACCCTTCTTCAAAATTCGAAAAAAATACTAGGCTACTTCCGTTTTCTCCTACACAGAGGTAATAGAAATTAATTGAGGCGTCGGAGGAGCAAAGTGGACCAACCTCGCCAGCTGTGATTTCGTAAAAAAATTCTTTCCAAAATTTGTAAAAAAAAAAAAATTTAAACATTTTTAGACCAGTTTTGAAAGTGACTTCTTTAAGTTCGGGAATAGACAGATTTTAAATATATAACCCTTAAACCAAGCCACTTGATACTAATTTTGCACTGACAACTTGATATTCAAGTTACGTTGGACCATCTGTTAAACTGGCTCTGTCACTTGAATAGTTTCGAAATTAATAAAATTCATTACACAACCAATAGATGGGATGGATTCGATACTTCAAACTCATTTTTCACAAAAATGTGGTTCCACTGTGGTTCTCAACGCCTCAATTCTGCCGAGTTACTATACTAGCTTCTGTTCTAAAGGTGTAGAGCTCTTTAAGATGAATTTTGGAGCATTTTTAATTCAATCTCAATTTTTATAATTATGAATTTTCTTTAAGAGAGACGGTATTTGGTCATTTTCCCTTATATTTGCAAGAAATTAAAAAGGTGAACATACTAATATAATATCTTTAAAATTACACAATCACTTTTGACCTATTTAATATAATTATATAATCATTAATATAAATATGAATCTGCTAATCTTAAATTGAAAATAAACTTTTCTAGAGAATATAACAATTTCCTCTTATCAATTAAATTTAATAGATGTAAAACATCTTTAAAATTCCAGCAAATAAAAATAAAAATGTAATTTCTCAAATAATATTTAATAACATAAAATAGATTTTTCTTTTTAATAAAAGAAGATTTTTAAAGCAATCATGTTCTCAGTATTTATTTATTTGAATATATATATATGTATATATATATATATATGAGAGAAAAAGAGAAAATTGCAAAACTGGATTTATTTTAATGATGTAAAAGACGACAGTTATATAAAGCCCTGAAAGTTAAAATCCCTTTAAAAGAGGCATTTTTCCGAAATCATTTTTGATAAATTCTTTGTTGTTATTTTTTTATTTAACTCAATTTCTACTTAGTTAAATATTTCAACACACAAAAAAGATGATTTCATTTGAATATTGTCCTTACATAACTTCCTATTACCAGTAACTTTTTCTTTTGTGGTAATAAGCGTCGAAATTTCGAAATGTTGTCAGACACATTCTTAAGTATTATTCATTTCATTTAAATTTAATAACATTCTGCGGATTTTTCGCTTCATTACTTTTTTTTTTAAAATAGCTTTTCAAAATTAATTTATTCAGAAAATTTGTATTAAGAGCGCAAATTATTGTTTATGTTAAGAGTATATTAATAATTAATTATGTACCAGACAATTGCAACAAGAACAGTGATTTCCTTTCTTTCTTTTATTTTACTTTCCTGCTCTTTTTTCTTTTATTTTTTTCTTCCAGCATTTGCTTATTATATATATATATATAGATAGATAGATAGATAGATATAGATATAATTATAATAATTATTATTATTTTATCTAATTTATAAATCTTTCAAATTTAATCAGTGAAAATTTTAAATATTTAGAATTGCTTAAATTAAGCTGGTTTTGTGATGATGTAGATGTCTAGCGACGTTGATATGGATCAATGTCAGTGCGCAAAGCGGTAGTTTTTCTTAGCGATGCTCTTTTTGTGTGTATATTTTTTAGATAGATTTCGTAAGAAATACTACCTATTACATTCCCCCCCTAAGTTGGAATTTCTGGAAAATTTTTGCAGATCTACACCGATCATGACTCCAAAACCTAAAACCACCACCAGTTCAAAACGTTCAAGTCGTTAATGGGCAAAATTGAACAAAAAAAATGGGGGGGGGGGGTGGGAGGGCTTTTTGTGAAAACAGAAAAAAAAGCATAACTTCTTAATTTTGATGCGTATCGAAACCGTTTAAAGTTATTATTACTTCTAGCAAAAGGGCCGAAAATTTATGTATGACAGATTTTTGATATCATTAAAAATGGCCCCAAGACGGGGAAAAATAAGGGGGGGGGGGAGGGTTTAGAAGAAAAAAATCCCTGACGTGCTCGGCCTACAGGCACAGGAGACGCAAGCATACATACATGGCTTAAACTTTTGAAACAGTTTTTAATCTTTTAAATTTGGCACAGTTGATGGAGCTTTAGGGGCTCCGAAACAGCTGTTTGCCATTTTATATATTTTAATTTGTGCTATTTTACGTTGATCATTTATTTTAATATAATGGCACAAAGTTCAATCCACCTATTTTAAATGTTATATATGTTGTTTAATCCTAATTATTCACTTATTAAAATGTTAAATTCTTCATACAGAAGGTCGTTTCTCTTTTTATTTTTAGTTTCGCTTTGAGAAAAATGAATTATTATAAAGAAAAAAAAGTTGTGTTATTGTCGCACCTCATACTTTTTTTTTCTTTTTTTTTTACATTCGAAGACATGGTAAAAAAGCTGCGCAAAATAACGCGAATAAATACGATATTATCCTAATACTGAAGCAACATTATTTTATGGGGATTAATATTTTAAACGTTCACAACGAATGAATCTTTTTTTTTGTTGTTGTTGTTTACTTTCATGGATAGAGAATTTGAACAGCGAACCTAATTGAAACTGAAGTTATTGCAGAATGTATACATAATTGAACGTAAGTCATCTCTCAAATATTAATTTATTTTGAATGATCTTTCTAAAAATGTAACTTTTATGCAGTTTTATTAGAAAAAATAATTTTGAATAAAAATGGCTGCCTGGCATATGAAACAGTGAAGCGGCATCCCGGAACTGTTGAGGACAGTCACATGACATACGGTTTTATTATAGGGATGGGGAATCTTTCTCTTTTTATCTGCGTTTATTTCTGTTTTGATTTTTTATTTGATTGTGAGAAAATTAATTATTATTACTGATAGAAGCAATACAGTACTTTATTATAGGTATAACTGCTGATAGTTTTTTCAGTAAAATGAACTTTTTTTTCATCCTTATTTTACGGATATGCCTTAGCCATATGCGACATTTGTTTTGGGGTGATGCCCACTTATACTAATTTTAAAGACACAAAATTTTTAATAAATGTTATCAATAATAGTATCCTTTGAGAATATTCTATGAAACTTTCAAACAAGGCGATTGGATAAGAATTAAGTAAGCAATGATATTTTTTATGAACTAGAATCTTTCGAAAATAAAGGTTACGCTAGAATTTTAACATGTTTTTTTTTTTTACATCTAGGAGGCTCTGCCCCGTTCTGACACCGCAAACTTTAAAAACACTCTGATTTGATAAAGTCTAAAACGATTACGGAAGATTGAATTATAATTAAACGACCAGTATGGCGATCTGTTGTAATCGGGTTTCCGTTCATTTTCCTTTGACTGGGGGATTTTAAGGCCGAAGCAACTGCTGTCGAAAAAACTAACAGCTGTTTTCGTGATTGATTAAATAAGATCAGTTAAACATTTGAAAATTAACTTGTGTAAAATGGTTAAGTAAACAATGTCGCTGCATCGGGGAATTTTATAAAGATTGTATAGAAAATTGGGTAATTTTCCATTATCCCGTCAACTATTTTCTATAAAAGAAAAAAACTGTCGCCAAAATATAGGATTTAACGCCAAAAGTGCAAGACCCTGGTATTGCTTTTAATTGCCATCAGATGTGTTACACGTGTTAGTTATGTCATCGAGTGATTTTTAATTCAACGTTTATCTGCATTTTTAATGATATTTTAACAATTTATTCGTTAATTTAAACGTAATTATAAAACGTAAAAATGTAGTTTTTAATTGAAGGGAATTATTTTTATTTACGCTGTTTTAAAATTTGTAACAATAGGTAAAAAATTTTGTCGAAATAAATTAATCGCTCGTGTAAATATATCTTTAAATTGAAACTGTTTGGAAATATTGTTGTTCCTTTTAAATATGACGCAAGTTTCCCGATTTAATGCTTACCACAGAGTTGCTTTGAACGCGTAATAATTTAATTATTTCTCTTTTTAATATTCACGCGCAAGTATATTTTTTATTACGTAATCTTATACATTTACTGCTTTTAACACGTGATCATTTAATTATTATTTTAAAGTTTTATTTCTGTTTTTAATAGTCACGTGTAAATACATTTTTTAATTGAAGGGGAATATTACTATTATGTGCGCTATTTTATAAATTGACAACAATTCAAATAATGGACTTTTCGAAATATGATATAAATCTCCATCAAATTAATCGAAATTTGAATAAAAAAATTAAATAAAACCTCAAAAAATTAGTCAAATTAAAAAAATAATTCCACTCTGCACACCGCAAGCTTGTCAACTATGTCTTTTTAAATTATGGTTAAATTCCTATGCATAGTTTTCATTCCTATAAAAAAAATTTAAGAGAACTATTTTGATCGAATTTAATATTAAATATCTCTTTAAATATTTCTTCGATTTAAAAACTGTCTGCATCAGCGTGTTTATCGAACATTTCTCTATAAAACTAACAATTTTCATATTTTTATATGCAATAGTTTTCTAAATATTAGCCCAGAAAGACCTCAAGGTACAAAAAATGCATTGACAGCGGCTGCGGTGGTTACTTTTTTTAATATAGAAATATACGTTTTTCATATCAGTTTCTAATATACTTCCATTACTATATGGTTTTATTTACTTATTTTTGTGTGAGATGTGCACAAAAGAAAAAAAAATAGATTTCAAACGAAGCTTTTTTTTTTTTTTTTTTTTTTTTTTTTTAGATGCTTACTTTTACTTTATATAGCAAAAATGAATGGTTTTCACGAAAATATTTTAACTTACACTTTAATTTTTAATAATATTTTTCCAAAAGCCCATTTTTCAAATAGGTGTCTAAAATACTCTAAATATTACTTTATCCATTAAGTTAATTTTTGTGTGTAATAAGAAATGTCGGTGCTTCCCCGACTTTTATAACGTCTAGAAGAAAAATTTTCTTTTAGGCGCTATAAGAAAATCGTTTTAAATATGATGTTTTAAATATATATATCGTTTTAAATATGACGTAGTGTTCACCATTAAATGATTTTCTAAGGTAATAATTTTAAAGTTTTCTTTATTTTTTAGTAGGTACATAGCTATATTTTTCGAAAGAAGGTGAAAAGTGTTTGGGCATATTATTATTTGGGCTTTTTAAAATTCGGTAACATTAGATAAAACGGGTCTATGAATTAAATCTCTATTCAAATAATGCAATTTTGAATAAAATGTTAAATAAAATGACAAATAACAAAATGATTTAACACTGCACACCACAATCTAGTCAAGTATACGCCTGCAAAAGACAATTAAATTGCTGCACACACTTTTTGGTCCTGTAAAACCTATGTAACTGAACTATCTTCACAGAGTTCAACATTAAAAAGTACTTAAAATAAATCTTCATTCCAAAAAAAAAAAAAAAAAAAAAAAAAAATGTCGGCTTCACCGTGTTTATCTACATTTCTCTATAAAATGATAGTTTTCAAGTGTTTTCATGCAATAGTTTTTACAGGATAAACTATGAAATTGAAAATGTCACAATAAATTCAATTACGACAGCAACAGCTTTAGTTACTTTTTCTTCTTTTAGAATAGAGAGATATATATAAAAAAAATAGTCCTTGAAACAAGGGAACTTTATTCCAATGTTTATTTTTATTTTATCAAATAGAAAGAGCAATGTTTTTAATGGCGGACATTCAACTTTTTACGTTGAATGTCCGTCAATGTGTCATAAACCGTTATTATTATTTTTTTTAATTCTTCATTCGAAGATAAGTAATTTTATATTCAACATGAGTCAGTTTTCCTTTCGTTTTTCATTCTTTGGAAATCAGAGCAATGATAAACACGGCGAAACAACTTTTTTTTTTTTTTTTTTTTTTTTTTTAAGCATTCTAGAACATACAGTGGTGATTTTAGATTTTTTTTTCTTGGTATCAATTCTTCTGGAGACAATCTAATATCTAATTTTCTGTTCTTTTCTTCTCTCTCTTGATAAATTGCTTATATTTCCAAAGAAACAACTCCTAAATATCATGCTTTATCTCTCTTTCTCTTTATAAGCTTTCTTTGTACACTCTCAGAAAAAACTGTAAATTTATGAGCGTTTGCCCTTCAATTTTCACGGGCAACAGCCTTATTTGGATGAAAAACGGTCTGATCCACTAAATAAGCGGCCTTATCCTTTAGATACTTAGAAAATTAAGAGCAATCCATATATTCTTACAGTTTTAGCTCATATGCTAGCAAAAATACGGTACGGCCCCATACATTGTCCTCCGCTAGGGTGTAACCCTTCATTTTACTCGTGTTTCGAAAATTGTAACCCGCCAAAACAGCGATTCTGTGATGATTATCTAACGTGCTACGTGCTACGGAACAGTAAGCAAAGTGTTATTGTGTTTTAAAGTGCATTATATCCTGTGCATTATAATGCTATATTACTTGGCCCCGTAAAATTAGGGGCTGCACAAAATGATGGGCATGGATTGTTTTTTTTTTTTTTTTTTTTTTTTTTACGGGGTATGACTGGAATCTCTACTGCCGGCCTCTGCCCGTAATTGTACTGCATTTTTTTTTTACAGTGTATTTGTTATTGTTGTCTTATGATTGTTTATCAGTCTCTGCATCTGCAAAGCCAATATTGGCTATATCTTGGCCCAATATAGGGGAAATATTGCATTCATTGGCATGAGATATTACCCAATATTAGGTAAATGACATTTTGCTACTATTGGCAAGAAATATTACGCCGATGCAAAGCCAATGCAAACAATATTTTTACAACCAGAAGGACCCGTGCGTAGGACCACTGCAATCTTTCAGATTATTTTCTGGTACGTTATAGCACTTATTTTTAATTAACTGATTTTTTAAAATCAAACAACGCGTTTTAACGAAATGTGGGTGTACTATCTCAGAAACTTATTCAAACACTTTTCGAATGATACCTCATTCATCGTTGTATGTTTTGTATGTGCATAGAAAAAAGGATGTTGACAACAGAAATAATATATATGATGATTGCTTGTGTATAAGAAAATGGGAATAGATTGCCAGAAATTTTTCTGCCAAATTTTCTTCTCTCGCCAAGGTCATTTCTCTAGGTTGTCAAGACTCCTATACTGAAAAAAAAACTAATTATAAAAAAAAAATAAACACTGAATTAGAAGTTTAGGGAATTCATATGAAAGCATTTCCTCATATTTTGCAAAACTGTTTCAGAAATGTCTTAAATACATAAATGAACATTTGGTACACCACTTTTTTGCAAGCCTATGCGAACTTAAACATGGGATGTTCAAACTTTGTGGTCCAGCAGCCATTTAAGTGACGTCAGAAATATTAACAGATTAATGAAATATTAAAAAATAAATACTTACAATTTTTGTGACTCCTAATGAACTGTATATCTAAATTAGTGCTCGCGAATATACGTATAATACGTATAAAACGTATTGTAACCGGTAACGATTTTGGATAGGAATAATATGGAAAAAAGGCTTAACTACGTATACGTTTAAACGTATATATACGTATAATCGCGAGCACTAATGTAAATGGAAGATAATCCTCAAATTACGTAACCTACTAATGCACCGATACAGTACGCATGTACACAGCCATGATTAAACAAAGTAAACAAATAAACAATAGGTGACGCACGCGTAAAAATTAAATAAAAACCGATTAAAAGCTCCATATTTTTGCAAAAAGTACGCGCAAGAAATAAATTAGCAATCGTATTTTAATTGCATTATAGTATGACGTCATCTGATAATACAGTACTTTATTTTTGTGGCAACACTGATTTGAGGAAAATCTTTCATTTCATTTATGAAAACAATACCGATTTAATTTTTAATTAACTGCAGTTTTTAATCAAAGAACATGTTTTAACGAAATGTTAAGTGTGCTATGTCAGAAGCCTGTTCAAAATCCTTTCATATGGTATCTCATTTGTCGTTCTGCGTTTCGTATTTTCTTAGAAAAAGGGATGTTGATAGGAGAAATAATATATATGATAGTGACGTTTCATTGGAAATATTTCCAATGTAAAGCCAATTTTTCTGCAATATTGGCGTTTCATAGCCAATCACACCCTTTTCCCAAGTAATATAGTGTACAGCTGTTTCTACACTCGAATTTAGCTCTACAGTATGATTTCACTTAAGCTTTAAAAGTATATCTTCTTAAATAATTTTAAAAAAATCATTTAATCCTTTTAAAATGAATTTTTTTTTGACATTTTACAAAAAACCTCGTAAAATCATACCAGATATTAAAATTTTTACCGACACAATTGTAAAGTTCTCCAACTGTATTTTCAATGGGGCATTAATTATCTTTATTTAAATATTTTTGTCTGTCCGAAACCTCCAGTAAAATCTCGAGGCTCCCATGGAACAGCGGTATAGAAAAGTTACTGTACTGATGATGAAATCAATCTTCTTTTACCTCCATATAATGCTAACAGGACACGACTATAGTTTCGGGAACAATTATCTGCTGTCATCATCAGATGAGATTAGCAGGCAGTAGTTACCCGGGATAAAAACTGTCCTGCAGGATAAAAACTGTAGGCTAGGATAAAAACTGAAGGATAAAAACTGCTCTGCAAAGAAGTATTGGACTCACTGATGTAACCTCGCAATCGAAAGGTGAGAGGGGTGGACGCATATAAGCAACCTTTACATGGATAGAGGCATGGGAAAGCATCCTTACGCTGTGATTGGCTGATCCATTCTTTAGTTTTGTTGATACTTGTCATAGATTTTTTTGAAGTATAATACCTGAATACACAAGATTTGCAGATACAAAGTGATTTATTATTAATGCATGAATGAAAAAGGGTAATAATGATTTCAAATAAGTTTTGCGATACAAATAGCTGTTCAAAATTTAAAGTAGCCATAAAATAATCATAAATACTTAATAATACAAATCTAAATGCTCATTCATCAACACTTGTTAGTTTTAATTTTCTGAAAAATTCATGTAATTGTTTATTTCGATGCTTTAGAATTTTTTTTTTGAGGGGTGGGGGTGGGGAGGGGGTAAATTTTACCTTGCTGGCAAAGCAAAACTGTAATTTCCGATACAGAAATAAAAGACTGTATAGAATAATATTTTTTTCTGGCTACCAGGTTGTATCAAATTTGTAAAGCCCTGTTTCTGACAAACACTGCTGTTGTCTGTAGATTCATTCTGCCCATTTTCATGTATTTTGTTTTTCTCTGTTAAAAACCTGTCAAAACCTCTGTCAAAGACTAGTTTTTAACACTTTCCAACCTAGTTGAAAAGTGTTTATGACTTCGGTTTGTCTGCCCGTATGACCGTCTGCCGTCTGTCCGTGCTCTAACTCCCGTAAATATGCTCGGATTGCCTTGCAATTTTTATATGTTATTGTCATTATCTATAGCATGTTCCCTATTTCAACTGAAGTGTGTAGCACTTATAGTTTTTTTACAGAGACACTCAAAAGAATTTCGTTACATTACGGTCTATGGGGAAAAATCATTTGCGGTTTGTTTCAATGATGTTACACAATTTCAAAAACATTGTAATTGATATATATCACTAAGGTGCATTACAAGAAGCTTAATATGGAATATGCTGTGCATAGCACTTATAGTTACTTTACAGGGACAGTCAAAAGAAATCCGTTACATTACGTCTATGGAGAAAAATCGTTTGCGGTTTAATTAAATAATGTTTCACTATTTTAAACGCCTCGAAATTTATATATATTACTAAGGTGCTTACTACAGAATAGTGTGTGTATAGCAGTCATCGTTCATTTACAGGGACACACAAAAGAATTCTTTACTATCTGTTAACAATAATTCCTGGAAGTGCGTTTTAAGTAGCAGAACGCGATTTTAAATTTAACTCACTTTTTCTCTATTACTTGGTATGTATAAATTCTGTAGATCATATACAGGGCAGCACAAAATTTCGCGATAACATTTCCGTTTATGGACAGAAACTCCAGAAGGAGAATTTTAAACTGTGCTACGCGTTTCCTAACTAAGCTAAAATTTAGCATCCTATGTAGTATATATACAAATCTATAGATCCTATACAGGGCTGAATAAAAGTATTCGGATATTTTTTCGAATATTGTAAATGTTGAAAATATATGTTGGAAATTCCTGAAATTACGTTTTTAAATATATTATGCGTTTTCCAAATTGTTTACTTAGATGTTATCTTTCAGCTTATTAAACGGTAATGATTTGTAAAATTATTTTGGAAGCGTTGGAAAGTGTTACATAATCTATGCTTGACGCATGATTTTTCGTTCTTGTTTAATCCTGATCTCACTGTAAATTATCTTGAATGTCTTCCCCGTACTTTAACATTTGTATTTTCTAGTGTCCATAACATTTGTATTTTCTAGTGTCAATTTAACAAGTTTAGCCATTTTATCAGTTATTTAAAATTCCGTTAATATTTCAAACAACTTGTTTCTGCATATACTGTCATAGACCTATTTAAAAACAACAAATAACTGGTGTATGAACCATAAACAGTGTTGGATAATACGAGGTGTCGGTCAATCGAGGTTTCAAATTATACGATAGAAAAGTAAACTTTAATTTTTAACCCTTTTTCTGTTCGCCTAAACTATAGAGCGTGCCATAATTGCCCAGTTATACTTGAATCCAATTCTAGGGGGGAAACAAAACTCGTGTAGAGTTGAGTGATTTTTATCAGAACTATTATAAACTATCTTCTCTCCAGCATATCATCACGGCCGCGCGTAAGTTACTCGCAAAAATAAAAATCTCCTTGATAAAAAGAAAATAGATAGCTGTGTTCTTGTTCTTAAAAATATCCAATGTTATTTGAACCTCTGATGTGACATTTGTATGCAAATGAATGAATAGATTCCTCTGCTACGCTACTAATAAATTCAGTCACTGCATAATGAAAGCTAATAAACTTTTTCTTTTAATTTGCGTATTATTCAGTTAAGTAGTGAATCGAATATTTTAAGGGTTTTTTTTAAAGGACTAATTTGCAAAGAAGGCTTTAAAAAAAAAGAAAGAAAGTAAAAGAGAAAATAAAACATTCAAGGTGACCGATAAATGTATTCAAGTAAAACGTTTCACTGTGTAAGGACAAAGACCAACGTTACGGATTTTTTATTTTATTTTTTATTCTTGAGTGAATTTTAAAATGCTTTTGAACTACAGTATCGATTCTAAATTGTCTTTATTTGGAAATAAGAAACTAAAATAGTGAGTAATGCATTATTTCTGCAACATTTTCTTTTACTGTTTTGAACAGTAAAATTAAGAAATAAGTTAATACACTACCCCTCGTTATATCTACATTCTTACATCACTCCTTTGGGTATATCGTTCTTTTTCCGTGTCACCCGAAAAAAAGAAATAAGTTCTATCATAAATGCCCTTTTAAAGAACTTTTTCCATACATTAGTATAAGAAAACGGTTTGTCTCTGTGCAATGGCTAGGAAAACCTACCGCACGTAGAGGCCTGAAAATTTTGATGAGGATAATCCAAGGCCGAACCTAATGCTTAATTATTATTAATTTTTTGTTAATTAACAGAGAAAATAATTGAAAATCATAAAATGAACATCACAAAATGGCCTGAAAAATCGCCATTCTGAAAATTCTTTTGTGAAACTCTCTCTTCTCTTTGTCTCAGCGGCGTTGAAGATAGTTTTTCTTTCTTCTTGAAAACATTTTCTGTCCTGCGCATGCGCAGTGGAGACCCCAGCATTAGGTTCGTTCGGAAAAGAGATATATATGGCAGTTTACAGAAAACAAGGAAAATGGATTAAAACAACCGCACTGTAGTCGGATGTATTTATTAAGTTCTGAAGATGCTATTATCGAAATACTCGAATATGCTCTCAACTGCATGGAATTAGGCGTATTAAATTAATGGAATTGCTGAATATTATTATGCTATTATTATTACATCAGCATTTATGCTACTATTATTACATTACACTAACTTAAGTATTATGTTTGTAAATTGTGTAAAATAATCATAAAAAAATAGAAAAAGTAATCTTATTATGTTTTTCAAAAAGTCACAACGTCCCAATTTTGGGACGCTAGACATAAATGGGTTAAAGTCTATTTTAGTAGTGGACCAGAATTAAAAATGCTTTATTGCTTATGAAAACTTTATTTAAAAAAGTCGCAACGTCCCAATTTTGGGACGCAAGGCATAAATGAGTTCAAGTCTATTTTAGTAATAAAACAGAAATTTAAAAAATGCGATATTGTTTGGGAAAATTCGAAAACAACTGAGCTGTTCTTTAACATTTTGAGACCTGAAGTTAAAATAACACTGCAAATATACATTCTTTGCTTTTGCACAAACTAAATGACACCATAAATGACAGAAAGAGCCCTTTTTCTGAAACTGACACTTTAGGGGACTGGCAATTTAGGTTCACACAAATATGGATCTAAAATTACTAGCCCTCTTAAAATATCAATTTAACTATCAACAACCTAAATTCCCGCATTAACAAATTTAAGAGCTTTAAACACGTGAATGATCTACAAAACCTCAATTTTTATTATTGTAAAGTGTTTATAATTATAAAAATTTCTTACTTTCTTGGCCATTCTGTCTTGAAGGCATTTTGCAAATCAGATCAAAATAACATATATTTTATGAGGAAATGAGCATAAGTGCTGCCATTTGTTGGTTTTGTTCCAAAGAAAACACCATTCAGCTATATAGGAGTTAAATAAAGTTGTAAAAAAAATCACACAGTTTAGTTTTCATGAGAAAAATTATTATTTTCCTCATAAAAACTAAACTGTGTGATTTTTTTTATTGAGGTTCACATTTTTGTACTTCAGATCTGAAGAGGATATATCGAACGATAACAAAATATGGGTTAAAAATTACTTGCCAGCTTTCATTTATCCGAGCCTCCTTATATTCAAGATAAATGAATAGAAAAGTACTTCGCTCAGAGTAGGATCGCAAAGCTCATTTCGATCCTACAAGGTCGACAATTCAAGGCATCCATTTCGTTGGTCTCTGATAGGAGTAATTTTTTACTTCGATAGATCTGGACTGGAGACACGGCAGTACCTCCGCCAAGTCGAGAGAGCACAGCCGTAAGAGCATCCTTTTCGGGAAGCAACTCAGGACACTTTTGACCACACCATATCTTTGCGCTGGAGTTTCCGAAAAACCTGAAACTTCGTTTATCTAGAATACATTGCAAAAGGGACCAAATTTTCAAATTTCACGTTTTTATTTTTTCTAGTTCAGACAATATATGAACTCAAAAGTTTCCATTTTTGGCACTCACTCACTCAGGGATCATCAAAAAGATAAGATACATCCCGTAGGCCTAGAAACTTGAAATTTGGAATAAAGGTAGTACAAAATAAGAAAAATTTAATTAAAAAATCCGAAAAATTGGAAAAAAAAAATCGAAAAATTGAAAATAATTTGATTTTCTAGGCTTAGAAACAAAGTCAAATTATTTTTAATTTTTCGATTTTTTTTTTCAAATTTTTCGAATTTTCTAGTCTTAGAAACTTAAAATTTAGTGTAAATGTAGTGTTTAGAATTTAAAAAAATAAAAATAAAAAAATTCGAAAATAAAATCGAAAAATTGAAAAATTTGTGATTAGTCGAATGTGATATTGTAGTCCCAGAAACTTGAAATTTGGCATAAAGGGATACAAAAAAAGAAAAAAATAAACAATCCGGAAATTTCGAAAAAAAAAAATCAAAATATCTGAAAAAAAAATCGAAAAATCAAAAATAGTTCGATTTGTTGGAATTTTCCGGATTTTTTTTTCCGTCTTTCTTTGTATCCTAAACAGTACTTTTATGCCAAATACTACATATCTAGGGAAAATGTGTTGGGCTACCTTAGATCTATAGCACCTTTCCTAGAAGCAATTGATAGTACTTTTGACTCCTCCCCCCCCCCCATAACTTAGTGCTTGCCTAGGAACCTGAAACTTCGTTTTATCTAAAGGACTTTGCAAACGGAACTAAAGCTCCAAATGTTTGGTACCTTCAAATAATAGGGACAGTGTGTGGCCTTAGCGAAACCAGCGGATGGTGACCAAAAACAGACCAAAGTCAAGAAAAGGAGGATTACTTACAAAAAGAAGTGAAATCCCATCAAAAACATCACATGTAAAAAATGTCGCCAAGTCTCGTGACTCTTTTAACGTAAAAAGTTCTGAGATCATGTTGAGCCAAGTTTAGCTATCTTATTAACTCTAAAATTTTCATTCGCAAATCACTCCTAGCCTCTACATCTTTAGTTAATCATATTATTTTGTGACTTGGCAATTACGCAGCACAGGGAAGTTATTACACCTTACTATGTTATGGGATGGGATGTGATTATTTGATTAAGGCTAATTATATACAGCTATCACATTCTCGTGCATCATAATTGCCGAGTCGAAAAACAATCATTAACTAAAGATGTAGAGACTAGGAGTGATTTGTGAATGAAACTTTCAGAGTTAATAAGATAGCTAAACTTGGCTCTACATGATCTCAGAACTTTTTACGGTAAAAAAGTCAGAAGACTTGGCTACATTTTTTACATGTGATGTTTTTTATGGGATTTCAATTTTTACCGATACGATCAAATGAACAGTCGAGCAGAGCAGGCACAATTATCTTCATAAGAGGAGTTTTGCACAAAGACAAATTACCGTTTTGCCATTTATTAGTTCTCATAAGAAATGGGGACCATGAATATTGCCCTAGTAGTAAATCATTATTGTGGTTATTGGTTACACTGTGAGTTAAAATTGCTTCAATATTGCGCTCATAGATATACTTCTAATACTAATATTTATTAAATAGTGGCTTTATATTAAAAATATTTGTAATGAAACATCTCTATTGCAGCAATATTGGCTTTATATTGAAAATAGAAGCAATGTAATGGCGAAATATTATTGCCAATATTAGTGCAGTATTGGCAAAATGTAAACCCAGTGTTGGGGCAATATTTCATACTAATATTGCCAACATTGGTCTAATACAAACAGTGTATTCTTAATATTGTTTTGCTACTAAGATATCGTTACAGATAGTATGGTACTATTTTATTCTATGCAAAATATTGTTTTCTGTGTTTTAAGTAATGTTTTAAGAACGTATGACTAATTGTTCCTCATTGTTTATTTTTAGGTAAGCTATTTCTCCGCTTGACTGTACAATTTGTATGATGGTTAACTTTATCATGAAGTTTTAAAAGATACATTAGTTTGTCTTGGACGAGGTAATTATATTTGAAGTAGTTATTCTTGTTAGAACATGAAATTTAGACTAAATTATCCATGAAAAAATTACAATAGATTTTCAAAAAAACATCAGTATTGTATAAGTATTGGTATTACATTGAAAAAATTTCAAATGAAACATGCCTTAAACTTCGTTTTATTGGCTGTATATTGGCACTGGCTAAATATTGTTTTTATATTGCTTAAAAATTTCTAAGTTAACAGACCAATAGTGGCATAATGCCAGAATCCAATATTAGGAATTTCATGCCAACGAATGATATAGCCAATATTGGCTTGATGCTTGTTACTATCCAATATTGTTGCTACTAAATAAACTTTTAAAATAAAGTTCTTTTTAATTTCTGCATCATAATTTAAAATAAATTCATTAAGGGAATTCAATAACCTTTGAACTATTTTTGTTTGTATTTGAGTATTTTATTATATATTTTTGGCATATTATTAAATGATTTTATGAAGGAAAACGGTACACCATGTGTGTACTACGAAAACTTGTTTTCAGAAAAGTACACCTAAAATACATTATGTTATTTTCATTAGTTAACTTTAAAAAGTATGAAAACACACTTTTTGTCAATCATACCTCAATATATTGACATTCACTACAATTTAACACAAAACAAAAATTAATATTTCTCGTCGTTTTTTCATCATTTTAAAGTCCACCGTCTTTTAAATAATATTCCGTTTCTCTTGGAATATATTTCTGATAGGCATTCTGCATATGTCATTTAGTTGAATTCTTATTTCATTTCAATATGCATGATTGTTATGTAACTGTAGCTGAGAACAATGAACTTTCATTTCAAGGTTATCGTATCTGAATGCGAATGTTCTATAAATGAAGCTGAATGTCAATAATATTTTCTATCTCATACGATTTACAAATATATTTACTTACTCATAAAAAGAATTGTTCCCATTAAAATTTCTAGTAACACAGATATATTCAAATATTATGATTTATAAAATCTAGTAAAGGAGAAAGGAAGATATGCTTGAAAATTTGATTATATATCACAACAAAAGAGGGGAGGGTAATATGGCCCTTCCGGGTCAATTATATACGTATATATATATTACTTTTCGATATTAACATATTGACATATAAAAAACAACGATAGTGTCATGAGCGCTTTATATCGGTGAAAATAATCAAATCTATATTATAAAACAGAAACATGTCCGTGAATAATACTGACATCATACTGACAGTGACCTGACTAATAAATTTCGTACTTACTGCAATTTATTTATTTTTACTTCTAAACATCCCACAATTTCAATTTTTGCATTGTTCAATAGGAAAGAAAGCGTTCTTTGAAATGCAATTTGTTTAAAAACTGTATCTCGATGTACAGATTTTGTATAGTCTTTAAAATAATTTTCAAGCATGAATTTTTTAAAAATATAATTCTATCGTGTACAGCCCGATTACGAAAAATTAACCCGTTTGCACTTAAAACAATATAAATAGTTCAGCATTTGTTTCCGACTAATATTCAATAACGAAATTAAAACGTCATGAAAAAATAAATAAAAAAAAATATTAATAAAACATGAACTTAACAGACATATAATCGAACAATGCGCTTAAACCACTGAAATTATCAGAATAAAAAATGCTGATGTAAATAGCGGAATCTTCGGTGATTTCTTTGACTATTAACCTCTGGCATGCGGCTAATACGAAAGTATAACCTTTAGTAAATTTCAAGATTTTATTTGAATACCTAATTGTTATTTTTCATGAAAAAATGCATTTTGGTGTCGTAGTGGTCAATATAAAAAATTATATTAAATGAAAAAAATCTGTTAAGAGTTTTAAATTTAAAAAAAAAAAATGGTTTTCACCTATATTCCGTAACCCGGGTAGTCCGGGTTGTATCCCCTAGCTAGTTAATATAATTGAAATAAATTAAAATTTGAAAAATAAATCAATGTTTCTGACCTTGTACAACACATTTAAACAATCTTCAAACAAAAATCAGTTAAAGAGGCCGCAAATTCAAATCCTAAGTTATATTAAAACTTGCAGGCTTCGACCGCTTTGCTGGTCGATTTTTCAAAACAAACCTCCAATGATTAAAACATTTTTTAGTTCCACCTTCCACTGCCAGGGGGCTCATTCTGTATTAAAAAAACCTCTGTCCAAACGAAACTACCTACGGGACCGTATAGCAGGCCTTTATATCGACCTTCCACCGCCAGGGGGCGCTAAATCTATATACCTTTAGCATTAATGCGATATCAAAATTACGATCAATCCCCCCCCCCCCGCCAAAAAAATAATAAAATAACATTACTAGTAAATTTTTAATATAAAAAAATATCTTTAACTCTTGAAAACAGAAACAAAATAGCGCGGTTTTTAGGGTTTCGTTCATCTCACGAAACCCTAATCGTCCCGTTACATTGTCTGTCCGTCACAGAGCCGGTTCTCAGAAACTATATAACTTACAGTCAGGAGATTTTGTGTACTTATAACTGAATACTTACTATGAAGCTCAAAATCATAAAATTTGAAAAAATCGTATTATTTTAATATAGAGAGATGAAAAACCAAAAATCTAACAGCCTTTCCTTATTAAATTGAAACATTTTTCATTATAGCAGTTGCCAACAATTAAAAATCCACAGTAAAATTCTTTCTACAATAATTCATTTTCTATTGAAATATTTCCACGTGAAAAATGAAAATGAAATAAAAAGTTTCACCAATTGAAAAAAAAAAGATTAATATGACGTCATATTGGTAATAAAACGGAAATTTTCAAACATTTCTCAATAATACAAGGAGTATGTGTATGTACAGCAGGATTCCCAACAAAACATGTCTGGTAATTTCCATGATTTTTCCAGACCAAATCCAAAAAAATTCCATGATCAAACGGGCATACACAACATCTGCTTTAAATAACACAAAATAACAAGCAACATAAAAAATCAGAAATTTTTATCGTAATAACAGGGTTTATACTCTTTTCCCAGGAGAAAAATGAAGCACCTTTCAAGAAAACTGCGAAATGAAACTCTATAAAATACTATAATGCATAAAAACTTCACCTTTGCCAGTTTTCAAATGAATGCCATGCAACAAAGTCTAGAATGTGAAATGTCATGCAAAAGTTTGAAAAATGTAGAAAACTTTTCTTCATATTACACTGCAAAAAATAATTGTTGATTTTACAGTATAAAACTGGCACCCCAGCTCAGTTTTATACTGTAAAATCAACAATTATTTTTTGCAGTGTATGGTTTTTCTGCATTGCATTTGAAGGAATTTCTCGATCTTGAAACCGACAAGAGTCTAGAGATTTTTCAGAGAAATATAGTAACAATTTTCTGAAAAAGAAATGATTTCAAATTCAAATCCCCCCCCCCCCCAGATCTTTCCATGACTTTTTAGGAAATATTTTTTAATTTCCTGACTTTTCCTATATATTTTTGAATTTCCATGACTTTCCCTGACTACTTTGAAATTCCCTGACTTTCCCGATTTTCCATGACTGTCCATGCCGCTGGGAACCCTGTACAGAAAGCAGCTTAATATGACGTCATTAGAGAATTAAAAAGAAAATTAATCTGACGTCATATTGGAAGTTTAACAGACTTTTTCTTATGTTTGAGAATATATTGGCATAGTTTAACATTTTGAAGGTCTCTATACATCATGTTTAATTTTGAAATTGATTTTTTTTTTAATATCACATTTAGTCCACATGACAGATATTATTACGATGGAGTATCATAGCGGGCCGTTTCAGATATTCGAAAAAATGAGAAAAATAGACCGGTAAATTTTTACTTTATAAAAAACATGACTTTTTTTTTTCTTTTTTTTTTCTTTTTTTTTTTTTGAAAATGAAATTTATTTGGATTTATTAAAGAAAGGATAAAGTGTTTTGAAAGGAATATTAAACGAAACCCTTTGTGCGATCTTCAATCACACTTACCCACTTCTTTTTTTGGCGGGGGGGGGGGGGGGAGGGGGGTTGATTTTGTATTTTACTTTCTTTCTCATTCGGAAAGTAGCTTAGAGAGAATTGGACCTGGAAATAGAATTTAATGAAAGACGAAGCCGACCTTTCTCTGTGTCAGTTTTTCCCAAAAAATAAGAAATATTACCGGCCGATTTTTACAAAAATGAGATTTTCGGATGTAGAAAATTTTTTCTACATATGTGTGGTGAGTTTTAAATCGATATATCAAATACTTTCTTAATATTCGCAAATTAGTTAAAATTATCAAATTCCATCATCTACGATTTGATATCATGAGCATATGTTTTATTTTTTTCTCTCCATTTTGAGATAAAAACATCGCCTTTTCGGGAGATTTTTAATAAGTTTTAATTAATATCTCCGGTAATTAAGGAACGATTTTTATGAAATTTGCAACAATGGATAGAGGACAAAATTTACTACATTGGGATGAAAAATTGAAGCCGTATTAATTTTTTTAATGTAGAAAAATCGCCTCTTAATGTTAAAAAAATGCTAAAATCGCATAAAAAATCGCATAAAAAAATCTAATCAAAAAGTTCAAAATCGGGCTTTGAGGTGCAAAACTACATACATATAGAGGTTACCTTCCTACCAAATTTTGTAGCTCTGCTTGCAACGGTCTCTTCAGAACACAGGCGACAGACATACAAACTTCTATCTTTATTATATTGATAGATTATAGATAGATAGAAGATATACATAGATAGATAGATAGCCAAGATGTCAAGAACTTGTTAGAGAAAGCCAAACAAATATTGACCCTATCGGGGAGCCAAGATTGAGAGTTGTCTACACATCACCTTTTAAACTTTTTTTTTTTTTTTTTTTTTTTTGTACTTCAAATAATTTTTGGCGTTTTTAAATAAATCTGATGGGATGAATTGAAATATGTAATCAGGATTCTTTTTATCACGTATCCTTTTAACGGACTGATATACTCGGTTTTAAAACGTTATTGCATTATTTAATGACAAACATGTAAAACGAGGTTTTAAAATTAGCCCCCTCCGGTATTCATGAAAAGGTTTACATTTTCATACCTTGGCTAAAGAACATAATTCGTTCCGGCTTAGGTTCGTTAGCTATGATATTCGTTAACGGAAACTGATTTCTCATCCAATTAAAATGTAATGCTTCTGCGTCATATTAGTCCATGTATCCAAATAAAAATAAGATGTTCGTAAATCGATCCCTGTCAGAAAAACAGCGAAAATAATGATCGTTAGCTAAAAAATTCATTAGCGAAGATGGTCGTTAATAGAGGTATCATTGTTATTATAGAACGATTGTTATTTAACAATACCCAATTAAAATTATTAAACAAAAACGTTAAGTTTATAATATACAATAAATATTAAAAAGTATTTAATGGAAATTGATACTGCGATTAAATAATTTATTTAGGGACACGACAGATATAGAATTTATTTATGTATGTTACAGAAACATAATTTTATAATATAAAAATTTATATAATAAATGTATGAAAGTATTGTGTAATAAACTTTATTTATCTTGTAAACGAAAACGTTTTTACAAGTATGTGCTAACTGGAGTAATAATTTTATTTTAATATTTTATAAATCGTTATACCCTAACACAATGTACTAAAATGAAAATGGTACCTTCGATTGCTTTGGTGGAATAAATAGATAAAATGTAAAAAAAAAGTACTAAAAATGTACAAAATAACTAAGTTCGGACGACAAAAGCGTTCTGTTTAATAATAGCACTAAAACTAAATATTGGTTGGTTGGTTTGTTGTACCCAGTACAAATATCCATGCCTGAGTCAGGTTTTGAACCCGGCATCCTTTGTCCAGTATTCAGCTCCCTAACCACTAGACAAGGAGTTTTACGAATTATAATAAATCATTCATTTATACATGAAAATGTATACAAAATAGCACGCAATACAATAATAATCAACACAGCACACACATTTGAATTTTAAAGGCAGAGATAGAGTAAAAGATATTCAATAAATATAATAAATGGTATAAAAAATATAATAAAATTTTTTTAGAAGAAAGTTTTATATTCACCATTGAAAATTCCACTTTAATAGTCTTGTCAACCCTGGTTCTTTTTTCAGAAACTAGAAGATAATGCAAGTATTGTTTATAGTAAAAAAAAAAGAAAATCCCCTTAAATAGTGCTGTGTTATAGTATGCATTCGGAATTTGTACGGTTTATGGGTACGAACACACTTTTTTCCCAATCTCTATATATCTTCCTCCGTATGATTTGTTACCGGTATCTTAATCCACCATTTTCTCCAGAATTTATTTCCCATTCTGTTGCGTTTTAAGTCGCTACTTGTACTATGATGTCTATATTTGTACTTTTGACCGCTATTGTGTTTGAATGGGAATGTTTTAAAATGAAGTGCAATTTCAGCAATATTTTCTAGAACGTAAGGTTTAGTTCTGTAGCAAATTCAATCAGCTCTTAAAATAATCGTTTTCTTCCAAGTTTTTAATAGTGGAATATACCGTAATGTTATGATTTATAAAATTTGGTAAAAAAAAAAAAAAAAAAATAAAACTATGCTTGTATTGATTATGGTCCAATTTCAGAATATGCACAATTATAGTGGGATAACAATCTATAAACATCTTGAATGGCATGAGGATTAATTTGCACATTAACCCCTTCGGCCCTGATTTTTTTTTTTTTCAATTTTGAGAAAAAATTACTGTTATGCTAACAAAATTAAAAATAGCTATCGGTATCACAGAAGTTAAGGTTTAATGAAAGTTAACGAATGCGTTCTTTACCAACTCACAAATGCAGTTATTTTGCGTGTTTTTCATATAACAATAGTCTAAGGAATAATTTTTGAAGACGTTTGGAAAATGTCGTATTACAACTAAATTAAACAAGCATAAAAATTTAGTAATATTTTTTATCTTTTATCACAAATTACCAATTCGGAAAAGGATTCCCAAATTTTTATTTAAAGAGTGAAACGTATGTTTTAATTGAAAGAAATGCCAACGGCTTGCTAATAATTATGAAAATTATTATTATTATTATTATTATTACTAAATGCTAAACATAAGTGAAGTCATAATAGGAAATGTATAGATTCATACTATCACTATTAGGTGCTGGGATTAATAAAAATAATGTTTAAGACAAAATAATACTCAATAAAAGATATGTTCTATTAGTAGGACGTCAGGGCCGAAGGGGTTAAGGGCGAGTGTTTATTATTATTATTATTATTATTGTTACTTTAGTATATTTCTATGAACTAAGATTAACTCCAATAATATATTATAAAAGACTTATAAAGACTATATTGACTAATAAAAATTAACCTTTTATCAGTTACACCATGAACTACTTGTCAGATTCATTTGAATTTTTTATGTTGGTGTTTTAAATTATCACTAAGGTTGTGTGCAAAATTTTGGGCTGTTATATAAAATATAAGTGGAGATAGTGGTATGTTCCACTTGTGGAAAAGAACATCTATCTCACCACATATATCGCCTGCATCTCTGGTATCCAATTTATTTTCATAATTTTTTTCAATGCCAGATGCTTTTAATCTATCGTGTAGGGGTGAAATATCAATTTCAGGTTTACCGTATGCCCCTGAATCAGAAAAAAATCAAATTTAAGGTATATTTAACTATGGGACACATTTTAACAGGCATTTTTCAGTAATAATTGGATACAAACATCATAAAAATGATCAAAATCCTAAAAAATATATATGTTCCTACTGTTAACTGCCAACGTTCCACATGTGGAACACTGGCACTAAAAAAAGCATAAAATAAAAACAACATAAGATAAATCATTCATTTATACATGAAAATGTATAAAAAATAGCACGCAATACAATAATAATCAACACAGCACGCACATTTGAATTCTAAAGGCAGAGATAGAGTAAAAGACATAGCCTACTATATGTACGATTTTTATTACGTTTCAACAAGCACCAAGTTTGGAACCACAAACAAACAATTATTAAACAAAACATTACAACATGTTAGAACAAATATCTTCAAAAAGATACATTTAAAATTTAAAACAGATTGAACAAATGCTTAAACAGTTACAGTTACACAAATCTGATGTTCCATTTGTGGAACTTTGGCGGGTAAACGGTTAACTCGAGATATATTTATGTGCAGCTTTCTATATGTACACTGTCATTTAGTTGAATTATTTCATTTTTATATGCATAAGTATTATGAAAATGTAGCTGAGAACAATGACTGGAATTTCAAGACTAATTTGTCTGAATGTAAATGTTCTAAAAATGAAATATAATTTTTAATATATTTTCAAGTTCGAAAAGTTTAATCTGGTAACTCATTTATTAACTCTTACAATTTTCAGTTTAAACCACAAAAACTTTATAGAGAATGAAATGTTGACTATATTTTTTTTTCCATTCCTACGTTAATAGTCCGAAGTGAAGATCTGGCACATTTATAGCATTTTATTACAACAGATTTCTATCTAGGCAGGCTCTGTTTCAAAAGTTCTATTGTTAATGAAACTTGTTAATAGTAAATTATTTTCTTTAAAACTAATAAACCAGTGTTTGTAGCGTTCCTAAAATTTTCACACTTTGCTACCACTATTTTAAAACGATAATCTTTATTGTAGACTTCTAATGCAGATGTTAAAGGAATCTGCGACAAAGATTTTTGATTTGATATAGTGGTAGGAAATATAGAAAAATTTAGGAACGCTGACATCTCTGAGTAAACTTTGTTTTGTGAATCAATCACGAGTGTGGCTCGTGGTGAGTGAAATATACCTTGTTAATCAATCACGGGCGTGTCTCGTGTAAAGTAAATCAGGGTTTACAGCATTCCTAAAATTTTCTCCTTTTGTTACCAGTATTTTAAAACGATGATTTTTATTGTAGACTTCTATTGCAGAATTTAAAGGAATCTACCGGGAAGATTTTTGATTTGATATAGTGGTAGGAAATGTAGTAAAATTTAGGAACGCTGACATCTCTGAGTAAACTTCGTCTTGTGAATAAATCACGAGCGTGACTCGTGGGAAGTAAAATATATCTTGTTAATCAATCACGTGACTCGTGTGAAGTAAACCAGGGTTTCTAGCATTCCTATAATTTTCTCACTTTGTTACCAATGTTTTAAAACGATAACCTTTATTGTAGACTTCTATTGCAGATGTCGCTGACTGCTTGAAACTCGAGATATCCGTCTTTCTACCTATACAGTATTCGATCAAAACGGACTAAAAGCTGAATAATTATGATTTTTTATTTTTTTTAATCGGATGATTCTTTTTGAAACACCCTATATAACTAATTTAAATAAATAAGACCACTAGAGGTTAACACATTACAAATTTATAAAAATTGTAAGAAAACCTTACAAAATATTTTCGTTACTAGATTTATAATCGTAATTTTATGATTATATACTGGATATTTTTTAATGCTTTATCAAAATGTTTTATTATGTCAAATTATTGACTAATAATAAGACAGTTAATAATACACTGGTGTGCAAAACTTAAGCAATAAACACAAAATGCTAATTTCTGAACACGTGAGTACTCAAAAGGAAATTCAATAAAAAGCAAGTGTAGAAAAGAGGTACTATTCTAACAGCACGGCCAGTCGATGTGAAGTCAGTCCCCTTGATGTCACACATGGTTAGAGGTGTCACAATCGCTACGGTGAATCAAAATATGGGATATTTCACTGTCTCATTATTACTCTCAAATGATTGTTAACACTGAAAAGTCACTGTGACTGTCGGTTTGTTATGGGTTACCAGATGACATTACAATGAAGTCATCTTGTGATTCTCAAGTCACTGCCAGTTGAAGACTTAACTTTGGAGTCATTGTGAGCATGGCATTGTGATGAGTCGCCAAATAATGTCACAATGAAGTCGGATCGTGACTTTCCGGTGATCGACACTCTATTGTGAAGTCATCGTTGCACTCCTTTGTGAAAAGTCACCAGATGATTTTATTTTCTGTCACTTGGGAACTCGTCACAGAGCAGCTATCATGATGACTTTACAATGGAGCGTCAAAATGACAGTCACATGAGAGTCACAAGATGACTTCATTGCAAAGTCACCTGGTGACTCGTCAAAAAGCAGGAGTCATAGTGACTGTTCAGTGGAGTGACCAAATGAGAGTAAAAATGAGACGAATGGAAGATATCACATTTCTGTTCATTGTAGTGACTTTGACAATTGTGACCATTTGTGATGTCAAGGGGACTTCACATCGACTGTCTGTGCTGTTTAGGGTAGTACCTATTTTCTACACTTGCTGTTCATAGAATTTTCTTTTGAGTACTCACGTGTTCAGAATGTAGCATTTTGTGTTTGTTGCTTAAGTTTTGCACACTTGTGTAGAAACATTTCGACTTTCATAAGATTTATTTCCACTAAGCTTATTTTACCTCAATTTAATAAAAATAAAGAAAATTTTGCAGATTAAAAGAAAAAAAAATCAATACATTTAGACAAAGAATTAAATCTTTTGCGTGTTGTAGTTTAACAATTTCAACATTTTAATAAAATTTTAGCGAAATGTTCATTATTAAGCAATACTCCATTTCCCTTGAACTAGAAATAAATTTCTGGGAAACTTTCTGTATATATACGTTGTCATTTGGATGAATTGTCATTTCATTTTAATATGCATGAATGTTATGAAACAGTAGCTGGGAACAATGACTCTCATTTCAAGGCTATTGTGTCTTAATGTGAATGATCTGAAAATGAAGTAGAATTTGAATAGTATTTTCTAGCTCGTAAAGTTTAATCTTTTAACATATTTACTTAACTCTTTAAAAGAATCGTTTCCTTTTGAAATTCTAACAGCAATCAAATGTTATGGTTTATAAAGTATTGTAAAGATAGAAAGAAAACTATAACTTTAAGAATTGGAGATTTTACTTCCGAATTTGCACAATTACATTTTATCATATCTGTAAAAATCTTTTGAAATATACGAATTACTATTGTAAATTGTGATGAAGTAGTTTTTTCCCCTTGTTTTAGGTTATTTTAATTTTTTTTTAATTACATATATGCTCTTCAGTGAGCCGTTCGAATTCTAGACTGACTGAAGCTGGTCTGTTTGGATCATCTGAGTTTTTCAGTGAGCAGTTTTAAATTAATGTAAATCGATCGTATTTATTATATATGAATTCTGAAATTCATGAAGGATAGCAGTCGATACATTGGCTATTTATTAATCTTTGCTGATGAGTATCTAAAATGCATTGATTCCTGGTGGGGCACCTAGTCTAAGGTTTGACATATTTTTCTAAATCGTACAGTCACATTTGTGACTGTCTATGATGTCAAAAGAAAAGCCACAGTTATTGTTCTTATAGCATTGGTGAATTGCGGTGAAATCACTAATTACATCATTGCCGCATTGCTTGGTGCATTGTAAACCAGATCATCTGATATATATTTTTTTTTCTATAAATATTCTTACTTTTGATAATAAATGATATTTTAAACCGCCCTCTAACAAAAGAGCTGATACATTTCGTCAGAATTTTTTTTAATGTATGTCCATCTTTAACTTTTGAACGGATGTTCTGATTTTCAAAATTATTTGTTGTTGTTATTGTTGTTGGATTTGGCTGTTCTTGTTGGTGGTCCCGTATGACTTTCATTCGGATCCCAAAATGGTATATCCGTTTTTTTGCGTATTTTCTTACCTTTTTCCACTTTAAAGGATCTCTTTCGTAAAAATTAGCCAATCTTAAAAAAATTTGAATATGTTGTTAAAGTGCACAGAACTACTTTGTTTTTTGTATAATGATCAAATCAAGTATAGTTTTGCTTTTGTTTTGTTTTTTATTAAAGAGACACGTCAAACATTTTTATATACGGCTCTGCGCTAAAGCGGGCGAAATTCACAACGATGGGATTTAAAGTAGAATGTGGATAACAATAATAGTCCGGCAGGCAGCGTCACATTTTCAAAACCAATTTTAGCGTCGATAATTTTAATATATATGATAGGTTAGACAGTATGACAGAACGAAACTATCTGTCAGCTGACGCGCCCGCGAGGGTGTATGTGTCATAGCAACATTTCATAGTTCGATGTTATGTGAAATGAATGGTAACCCGACTGCTGATGTTACCCTAACTTGGGTGCAGTCATCAATAATATGGTTGCCATTCAGTTCACTTTGCAGCAAGCTGTGTGACGTTACTATGCCGACATCCCACACGCTAGTGCGTCAGTTAGATGAAAGTTTTGTTATCTGTACCACCTTATCTATCACAGATACGAAAATCATCGACGCTAAAATCGGTCGCAAATATTTAACGCTGTCTCCCATATTATAAATAGTTGCCATAAGAACAATCTGTTGTTTAAAACTACTCTCATTAAAGTGCACTAATTGACAATAAATAAGTATCAGTGCAATAAGCCAAAAAGCAATCCCTTGAAGTGGATTTTATTTTATTTTTACCAGAACATTACTTGTTTTCGTTCAAAGTTGCTTTTCATATGAGATAAATTTTCTGCGAACAATTTAAAAAATAAACAGCATTATATATTTTCTGCAATTTCTGTAACAAATCAAGGGAGCTAATCACCCAAGACGCATATTAAGAACAACATCCAGATAATTTAAAATGACTGCATTATATCAAATATCTCCCTTCAAGTTTAAACATTTTAAAAAAGAAAAAAATATTTTACACGAGTAAAAGCATAATTTGATGCATCTGTTATTTAACGATTGTTTTAAGTTGATGATTTTCCACCCCTTGATTTTCATACGCGTATCAAATAAATGCATTCATAACATAAGTTTTATCAGAAATGCATTTCCAAAAGTAATCGAAATAAAGGACTGCATTAAGTATTAAGTGGTGCATGCAAACTAAACAGGAAATTTTCGGGACCGCAAATGGATCATTATTACGATTCTGATCATTAACTTTCGTTCAGATTTTCTGTACGCATGATTAGAGCTTTTTCATCTCTAAATTTAACATTTTGATTTATGAAGGGAACAGAGATTGTTAGAAAAGGGGATAAATCCCATATCCCTGCCGGAAAATTGCGCGAGGTTTTTTTGGAGATAAATATTTCAATATGGTTGTTGCAATCTTTTGGCGTTTGATAATATGATTTGGTGAATTTATAAATAAAATAAAATAAAATAAAATATAAATAAATATAAATAATAACAAATATGTAAATAATAATATATAATACATATAATGTAACTTTATAATATATGATATATTAATGTATTATTAAAAAATATGTATATATATATATATATATATATATATATATACATATATTATATTATATTATATTATATTATATATATAATAATATATAAAGGTACTTCTCTATTATCCCGTCGACCACTTTTCATAACAAAAAACTATCGCCCAAATGTAAGATTAAACGTCAAAAATGTAGTCCCATTTACTGGATGTCAGAAGCATTATACGTGTTTGTTATGTCATCAATTAGTTTTTAATTCGACATTTGCGTGTGTTTTTCATTATGTTTTACTGATTTATTAGTTATTTCATTAATTAAAATAACAATTGTGTCCTTAAATTCTTATATTTTATTTATTTATTTATTTTGATATTCCAATGTTCTCCCATTTATTTGGCGTTACAGTTTGGCGATAATTTTTTGTTATGAAAAGTGGTCGACGGGATAATAGAGAAGTACCTATATAAATATTATAAATATAACTTAAATAAAAAAAAATATATATAATTAAAATAAAAACTTGTTAAAATGCTAAAATGGCCTTTTGTCGCTATTTTTTATTTTTTCGCCAACCACGCCAAACAGCTCAAGATACTGAACTCTTCCCTGGAAAAGCATTGATCCCCCCCCCCCCCCGCGCTCCATCCCTACAGGATAAAAGAAATATTTTTTTTTTTTTTTTTTTGTAAGATGGTTTGATATTTTTAATATAATTTTATATATACATTTACTGCTTAATTTTTGATTGAATTTTGTTTGAAGATTGCTGTATTGTTTTATACAAGATCAGAAACATGGGTTTATTTAGCAAATTTTAACGTACCGTAACTCCCGGCCTATAATCCGCGGAACAAACAATATTGTTTCGACCCAGAAAATTTATTTAATAATTGAAATCAAATTTTTACAGCGATCTAGTAAGTTACATTTTATAAAATAAAATTTCTGCGTCGAAACACAATTGTTTGATCCGCGGATTATAGGCGGCGGAAATTACGGTACTATTTCAATTATATCAATTCGATTTTCCTTTCCACTATGTAGCGCCCATAATAACCATCGTAGTTTCTACATGTGTTTTTAACTTACTAACGAGTATAAAGAATGCCATGGTGTTATGAGCGGTTCATATCGAAAAAAAAATCAAATTGATATAATTGCATTGATAATTGAAATATATTAAAATTTGCTAAATAAACCCCTATTTCTAATTTGTTATCAAAAAGTATCCTAAATGTTTCATTTAAAATACATCTGTAGTAAATATCGTCTGCAAACTTTTATCAAATGTTTATACGACTTCTATAAAGGCATCTGGCAATAGTCAGAAATTTTATTTCATTTTATCGTCTGAAAATAAATTTGTTTTTAATGAGATAAGAATTTTCACTCTGTCGATTTTAGGAAATGGCAAATGTTATTACAGCAAAGAACATGCATTAAATTTTGTTTTCGAAATGAAATTTCTGCTACAGAAGTATTTGAAAGGTTGCAAAATGCTGTTAAAGACGACTGTTTATCAAAAACAACAGTATTTGATTGCTATAAAAAGTAAGATGGTAGTCAAAGTCGCTCAAAAATCAAGGTAATGTTGACTGTTTTCTTTGATTGTTGTGCATTATGAACTCCTACCAACTGGCCAGACAGTCAATAAAAATTATTATTTGAGTGTTCTGCGCCATTTGCGTGAAGCAATTAGTTGAAAACTGCCTGAAATGTGACCAGAAAACTCATGGGTTTTGCACCACGATAATGCGCCTTCTCACAGTGCAATTATTATTCGTGAGTTTTTAACCAAACGTTCAACAAATACGGCTCCACAAGCTCCGTATTCAGCTGATATGGCACCGTTTGACTTTTATTATTTTCACGGTTGAAAATGCCTCTTCATGAGCACCCTTTTGAGTCCATTAATTCGATTTTAAAAAAATCATCTACGAACTCTGAAGGAGTTTCACAAAAACGACTCTATCCCCTTCAGGGGAAAAGTACTCTTGTAGCTAAAATATTGAAATGATTGATTGACACCAGGATTCACGACGAATTTATTGTAAAATAAGTAAAAAGCTTTTCCTCATGTACCTTATAAATTGATTATAAAATTCTGGTGTCAATGTGGCATTTTGGGATTAACATTAAGTGGTATATATAATATACCGGTGCCCTTCAAGGGGTTAAGGCATGCTTTGATGATTGGAAAACACGTTGGCAGAAGTGCATTTCAGTCGAAGGAAGGAGATGCAATACATTTTGAGCAATAAATTGATACATTTTGTTTTATGCCGCCATTCCAGGTACTTTTTGATCACAGTAACACATTTCATCTTCAAACAAATATCAATTAGGAATACAATTAATGTAGATACAAAATTATATTAAATAATGGTCGGAAGTAGCGCTCTACAAGTAGCGAATATAAAGTAATAGCTACTTTTCCTAGTAGTTTCTAGTGTAGCGCGCTACAAAAGATTAGTATTTGAAGCGAACAGTGACGCTATTTTTAATGCTACTTCAGGAAGGGGGTGGGGATGCCATTCTTCAAGTCGCATGATAGAATCCTGCTCCTTTTGAGCAAAATTTGTCCTGTCCTGCGCAATAATTTGCAAATGTCAGCAATTCAGCTGCAGCGTTTAGTAATGCATAATATGACGTCATGGATTTCTACAATGACACTTGCTGGTAAATCCAAGTGCCGAAATCCAAATCAAAGAAATTGATTTTCTTGCTGGAAAAACTTGTCTACTTACTCATTACGTTTTAATGCCACGTTTCTTATTTTGGAATTGCTTCATATACAGATTTTTTTTTTTACATTATGACAGAATATTAATATTTAATTGCTCTGGTCGGCATATAACGATTAATATGTGCTTAAGGGTCGCGAAAAGACCCGCTTGCTAATGTTAATCCTATGGGGCATTATTTTTCTAATATCTCGTTTTTAAAAATATTGAAATGCAAACGAGATATTAGAAAAATAATGTCCCATAGGATTAACATTAGCGAGCGGGTCTTTTTGCGTGAGGAGAGGAACCTCAAAGTAATATTTTAGAGAATAACACAGAGCATTTTCTTGTATGTTATCTTTCTTAATTTCTTAATGTCAACGGTTTTATCGTATTTATTTGATTGTATCCCGACAAATGCGATATAATAAAGCACTATTGTATTATACTTAATCCGTGTCTGCAATTTGAAGTGTAAATCGAATCCTTTCAAAAAATCTGAAAGTAGCGAAGTAGCGACTACTTTTGAAAATTAGCTTGTAGTCGCTATTTTTTAAAATAAGTAGTTATGTAGGATTTTATTTTATAATCTTACAGTTACTTAAGTGTTTAGTTTGACTTATAACTATCCATGACTACAGCTCTTCAATTAAACTTAAAACAGTCTTTATTACATACTCAACTAAAAGAAAAAAAAATTGTTAATTTTACAGTAATATTACTGGCATCCCAGCTGCCAGTATTATACCGTAATGTTAACAGTAATAAACATGCTTATTTTACCGTTTATTACTGTTAATTTTACGGTATAATACTAGCAGCTGGAATGCCAGTATTATACTGTAAAATCAACACTTTTTTTTTCAGTGAGCGATGATGAGATTGTTCAATACTATAATATCTTTGTGCACACAAACAGGAATTCACCTAGAATTACACTTTATTTTATAAATATCGGATTATCAACCTTCATACTTGGATACTATGGAACAACTATTTATAAATATTAGAGCATAAGCACTACGTCTAATTACTTTATTTTACAATATAAGAACACACATTTTATCAGACAAATAAATACACTAAAACAACATGAGTGAAAAATTGACCTGGGCCAGGACACGAACCTGGGACCATCAGCGTACCGTGCTGATGTTCTGCCACTAAGCCGATATCTTAGCCGAGATCGATATCTTAGCCCGGCAATTTCCCACATTTATCCTTGTTGGAAACAGTCATCGGCCAGCAGTTTTGCAGCTTCAGGTGACAATGATACGATGAATAACTATTCATCGGTCCTTAATTAATTATAAATATTAAATCATAAGCACTACGTCTGATTACTTTATTTTACAATATAAGAACATACATTTTATCAGACAAATACACTAAACCAACATTCTTATATTGTAGAACAACTATTTGCTCTGGTTTCCTGTTTTTAACTTGTCCTTTTCACGAGCATCATAAAAAAATCTTCCGATATCACGTAGCTATTAATTAAATCCTTGAGTTTGTATTATTGTGGCTATTGATGCATGGATTGATATATTTACTATTTCAATCTCACTGTTATTGTCGTAATTAACTACATTTTCGATAAAATAGTTGTAGTTGTAGCTCGCTACAAAAATAAAGTAGTTTTTCCGATCACTGAAGACAGTTAAAATATCTTAGATTTTTTTTTTTAAATGACTCTATTGGGAATTCAAAAAAATCAATGCTACTGATCTGTCTACTTTTCAACTTTTCATGTATGTTCTCCCCCCCCCCCCCCCCTATAAAAGTCAAGGAATTCAAAAGCAACACTTAAAATAGTTACAAATTCAGAGAGGAAGTAAAGTGAAAAACGATAGAGACAACGTCATTCGTGATGCGTTGATGTTGATACGTTTAAGGCTTTCGTGTTAAAAAGTCCCACAGTTGGATTCTAAATATGTCGGAACTATAGATAAATTTGAATTACCAATAAATGAAATTAAAATTAAATAAAAAATATTTAGACCGTTACTTCTTCACTGGAAATTCGTCAATGTTTATTTCACAAGGGATCTAACTGGTGTACGGCAACTCCGTCAAAGAACAGAATGCGAAACAATCTTAACATAACCAGCTGTCATCTCGAAAAAATATTTTACCTTGTTCAACAATGCGAAGCCTTCTGCTTCTGACACATTCAGAGATTCATTTTTAAACATAAAAATATACAACGCGCAGGCATGACTATTGAAGTGATTTGGAATCAAATAGCATTTTATATTTTGAGTTATAACTGGTTGATATTTCTTTGTTGATATTCTTCTGACTGTCGCGTCAGGAAAGTTGCTTCAAAGCAACAATTTCGCAGTATATTCTGAAAAATACTGTGCTTTTATCAAAAAATGGAAAGCTTTATTCCAATTCATAGAAATGTTTTAAATAAGAACACCCGATACTTTCTTACATTTATGAATAAAAGTGACTTTGTGAAAACGTCAGAAAGTAGCCATTTGAGATTTGAGTATAAGCGATAACGTTTGATATCTAGAATTTTTAACTTAACATTTTGCACTCCACTGACTCCTATACGGTGATATACTAAGTTTAATCTCCAAATGTCACAATGGCACCAGAATTTTCGATCAAATTTATTTGAAAATAAGTCACTGCATTTGTTCGCGTACATAATAAGATAAATATTTTGTCTAAAAATCCCGGTGTCATTGTGACATTTGGGATTAAACTTAGTATGTCCTCGTATAGGTGTCAGGGGATTGCAAAAGGTTAAATAAAAGGTTATAAAAGTAAAATAGGCTGGGGTTTTTCTTTTTATTTACAAATATAACAATTTTTTATAGAATAATTTAACAAACGATTACTGTCAAATCTTTTCTCCAAATCCTATTAAAAGAAAGTTAACAAATAAATAAAAAGAAATTGATAAATAAATGAAAGCTGACAAACTACAAAAATAAATGCAATCAGTCATTCAAAATGAACAGTCCTAGAAAAAGGAAACACACACTAAATCTGCTGCAAATTGTCGTATAAAAATGTGACTACAACCAATCGATTAGTAATAATGTCTATTAATTAATACTATACTTAAATTATGCTTAGTGGATCGTCTACATACAGAAATTCCAATCAATTTCAATTTTTCAATGTTAACACCTAATTTTGACACAATCTTTGAATTCTGCGGTACATTTTACTTTAGGATACTAAACGAGACGTCATTTGGTCAAGTAGTTCAGGATTTATGTCGTGTATAAATTTTAAACCTTCGAAATGTACAAACTTCTCGCATGAATAACATCCCATTTGGTATCCGAACGTAACATTTACCGACGAATCGAAATATGATGTCGAAATTGGGTGTTCGTACTGAAAATTTCAAACTTTGTTACAATTTCTGTATGTAGATGACCCCCCTAAGCAAAACTTTAGTTTAGCTTTAATTAGCAGACGTTATTACTGATCTATTGATACCAGTCACATTTTTTACGAGGATTTGTAGCAAATTTAATAGGGGTTAGTGCGGCTGTTTTATGTTTTTTTTTTCAGAATTGTACATTAAAAATAACGTACAGACAATTTAAAATTTAAAATTATTTGATCACTTTAAATAACGTAATGATTCATATTTAAAATTCGAAAATGTTTTACATTTGTTAAGGGAAATTTGATGCATCCGTTCTTTAATGGCTACTAAGTATATATTTTTCCGTTACTTAATTTTCATCACAAATAATGCATTCATAACCAGCAGAAATGCGTTCGGGAAAATGCCGGCATCAAATAATGAACGCTAATTAAACAGGAAGTTTTCGGGATCAAAAATGAATCGCTATAATGATACAGATCATTAACGTTCGCTTCGACTTTCTGTATTTAAAGTCGTTTATTTATTCAGCGAAACGATACCAATAAATCGTGCATGATTATCTTGAGTCAACATTGACGCACGCAAATTACATTCATGTACACTACGCACATTGTCAGCTATCCGAACTGATTGGTGAAAATGCCCGTAGTGTATTGTGAATGCATTTTGTGATCACCAATATCGGCTCATGGATATCGTGCGCGATTTATCTGTGTCGTGTGTCGTGTCGGTGAATGAAAAAGCGTCCTAAAAATTGTTCCCCTCTAAATTTATCGTTCGGGTTTCATGAAGTAAAATTTATTTGATAACGGTAGTGAATATATATATATATATATATATATATATATTGTCATGAAAATCAAACAGTAGCACAGTAATTAGTCAAACTCTAACGGTATACGGAAGATGAGCAACTTCAATTACAGTCCTGAAATGTAGCGTGATTTTTAAGATAAAAGTTAGATGCTTATAAAAGAGTGCTTTTAAAAAACTACTTTTACTTTTATTTATTAATCGTTATTGTCTTTTCTCGTATTTTTAAGGATGTAAATGTTTTATGGCAAAATGCTATCTAGAATTTATAAACTTAATAACACCATTTTTATGTTAAAAGAGGTATCTACATTAGTTCCAATACACAAAACTGCAACTAGTAACAGCTGATGTAACTAATAAGCGAAACCTGCTACTGACAAGATAATATTTAAATTTGCAGTCGATATAAAAGACACAGTCCATTATCCAATCGAATTTTTGAATAATTTCTATCCTCCAGAAATCTCACTTCTAGAATTTTGCTACAAAGTGCCAGCCTCAGCGTTGTTGGTATGAAGTTTAAATCCTCTCAAACCAATGATACCACAAATGCAAATAAAGTCTCACCGTTTGGAGAAATTGTATTTGCAGTTGCAGTTTTAAAGAGCGCTTTTCTGTAGACTTCTCTAATCACGCCAGACTACCATTCTGTATTTCAGAACTGCACTTTTCAAAACAAAAGTTTGTTTGGTTAGGATAATTTCAGGGCAGAACCTGAAAATGATTGGTGAGTATTTCAGAGGTAACATGACTTGATGTCTTCTCAATTTTTAAATTATTGATGATTTTATTAACAGTTTTTTAAGAAAGCTCGTTGTATTTAAGATTATAGATATTTTAGAGTAAGTGCAAAGGTTACTTTTTCTAACCCGATTAGATATCAGTGGCAAAGCATAGTACCGGGTGGATATAATATAAGTATCTCTATTTGGATCTGTCTGTAGCTCGAAGGAATAACCGGAATGAAACCAAAATCGGTACACTCACTATTCTAGAAGGGGGAAGAAGAATGGAACAATAAAGAATTGCAATAATCGCCGACAGATGGCGCTTTTGAATGGGAAATGTAGTGTGTAATATTGTGTGCCGTGGATGTGTCGCAAACCACAATGCCTTTACCGCATATCACAACATGTGCGAAACATCACACCTGATGCGTTACATTTCGCAGTTGAGCACGTCGTGCACCGCCTGGATTGTGTCCTCCAGCACAAATGGCCATGTGGAACCTGAACATGATCGGCACCGCCATGCGAAAGCGTATAGCCGCATTCACTATGACATTTTCCAATAAATTAGGTGTGCCATCCTGTTTGACGCCTTACTTCTTTGTTCTTGTATTACACATTACATTTCACACTCAGTAGCGCCATCTGTCGGTGTTTATTGTAATTATTTTTTTATTGTTCCATTCTTCTTCTCCCTTCTCGAATAGTAAGTGCACCGATTTTGGTTTCATTTGTATTATTCCTTCGAACTACAGACACCTCCAAATAGAGATACATATATTATAAGCACCCTCTATATTGCAAATGTAGCTTCTTGTAACAATAGGTAGTGTAAAGTAGAAAACGGACAGGGACATCCGAACCGTAGGCCCAAGCATTAAACCTGTTGGGGCGTATTTCCAACAGGCAGTTAACACCCATCTGTTAACTGTGGTACCACGGACAAAAACCGGATCCCGAAAAACCAACTTGTAGGAAGTACATCTTTTGGTTGGAAGCTTTAAATTTTACAATGTTTGTGCTAATTTAGCAGTTACGGCGTTCACAATAGTATTAGACTTTTGATTGCATTAATTTCCATTCGTTTTCTTAAAAAAGGCGATATTTTGCAATGATGATATCTTATGTAGTTCTAGGTTTTTCTAATGGTCATTGTTTCTATTATTGCAATGTACAGCATATTTACTGGTACCAAACGACTGGAAAGAAAGTCTACTTTTAAATGATGTATATAATATTTTCTTGAGGGCCATCTACATATCAAACCAAACCTAAACTTTGTTTTTTTCAATGACAAGACCCAATTTTGACACGATATTTTAAATCTTAAGTTCAAACTGTGCCTAGATACCAAATTTTATGAAATTCTACGATTAGTTTAAGAGAAATTAATTATTTTAAAATGAGCATATTTTAGGGGCTATTATAGTTTGGTACTCGATTGTTGAAATGCTACTGAATGACTATGTCACTTCTATCAGTGTATTATTTCTTGCCAATACAACCATTTTAGTCACTTAATATGTTTCGGCTGTTGTTATATTCAGTAAAGTCCTTTTCAATATCCATTTTATAATGTGTATACAACAGCTGAATTATCCGATTTAAAACAAAATAAGGTTATCTGTGATTAAATTAAATTTCGAATATGTAAATATGATTGGAATTTTACAGGTGTTTTTATAATGCTTTTTCTCAGATTTTGTATTTATTTTACTCGCTCTTTTCTAAATTTATATTTGAAAAATATCGGCAAATAAAAAGTTTTAAACATAAAAAAAAAAATAATAATAATAAATAATATGACGCAGTATAAGGAAATGCCAATAATTGTAAAAAATAAAAACTGTTTTCAATGTAGTTTTGAAGACGAAATTCATATATCTTATAACTGAAAATTTCCAGTATTAAAATTTTGATAGAAATAAACAAAGAATGTTTTGCAATTTAATAATTATGGATTTGGCGCCTCTTGCTATCTGGGGGCCTGGACATGGACATAGTCCCGGTTTGTCTATGCGATAATATGGGCCTGATACAAAAGTCAAAACATATGAGTTTAAAAACGTTTTTGTTCAAGAATCAGTTGACCTGAATCTGCCTGCCTGCCTACAATGATGTCACATGCACATTATCGGCATGTTGACAGCTTTGATATATCATGTTACGATATTCATTTGGTTTACCAAAACATTGTATATTTGAGGTTTGATTATGTTTGATATTATTTATATTATATATTTGAGATTGATTTACCAAAACATTGTATATTTGAGTGTGAATAAATATACTATGTCCACTTTACGTCATAAAACATAAAATGTATATATGTGAGGTTCCAGCCTTTTCCTATCTTTGCGGTTTCGAAATTTCATGCTAGCTATAATTTTTTTTTTCTCATTTTCATTTTACTTGCCATTTTGTCTTCGACATTGCTGGTTCTTTAAAGTTCTTCACTACTTAAATCAAGTATGCATGAGATAGCTTATGACTATTCTTAAAATTTGTATATCACTTTTCTAATAGTTTTATGGAGTTTCTGGCCTCTGCACAACAATATTGTAACAAACACATGTGATTTTTGCAAGTATATCGCCGCATCTTTCGGAACTGCATGTTCGCAGTCTCACTACTTTGTTCAAGAATACCTTTCATTGGCTGACAGTCACTTTGGACTTAGCATTATATCGTTATTTATTGTCTACCGAAAGTTCCAACTATCCGAGGAATTATACTGTACTTGTTTGTAGAGTCTTCAATCGGGTTAGGTAACTTGACGCCGACTTGATTAATGGGACAGGATAGGGTCAGGTTGGCTCTAATTTTTTCTGCAGATCAGGTTTGGTTCAGTTCACTCTATTAATTTATTTTTTTTTTCTCATTTCGGGTCGGTTCACTCTATTATTTTTCTGATTTCGGTTCGGTTCACTCTACTATTTTTCTGATTTCGGGTCGGTTCACTCTGTTATTTTTTTGTTTCAGTTCGGTTCACTCTACTATTTTTTTGATTTCGGGTCAGTTCACTCTACTATTTTTTTCTGATTTCGGATCGGTTCACTCTATTATTGCTTTATTTCAGTTCGGTTCACTCTACTATTTTTCAGATTTCGGTTCGGTTCACTCTACTATTTTTCTGATTTCGGTTCGGTTCACTCTACTATTTTTCTGATTTCGGATCGGTTCACTCTACTATTTTTCTGATTTCGGGTCGGTTCACTCTACTATTTTTCTGATTTCGGGTTGGTTCACTCTACTATTTTTCTGATTTCGGGTCAATTCACTCGATTATTTTTTTGTTGTTGTTTCAGTTCGGTTTTGATTTGTGTTCGAAGTTCGAATCGGTTGACTTCAAATGAAGTTTTGTGATTGGGGTCGAGTATTATTCGACGTGTATAAGACTTCTACTTGCTAGCATGTATCTATGGAAAGGTTTTTAGAAACTGGGAAACAAAACTCACTCTGAATAGGGTTTTTGAATTATAAATAAGCGTTTGAGAATAATGTTAAAATTTATTAAACAAGCCTTCGTCTATTTAATTTAAACACTAGATCACTGAATGAGATAGTTGGCATATCTTAACATGAATATTATAATCGATCGCATTCATTTTGAATGGTTGTTAATAAGATTTGATCACTCAATTCGATTATCATGCATAAATCTAAGAAATGCTTTCATAACATCGCTCCATTAGAAATGCATATTGAGAGATAATCTAAATAAATGATGGTATTAAGTGATGCATACAATTACGCGGAAAATTTTCTATGCCCACCTAATAATTATTCTCATAATAATTCCTTAAATTTCTCTGAATACATCAAGAAATAAGAGATGGTTTACAGTTTAAACATATTAAGTTGTTTATGACTTTAAAATAAAGGTGATTTTAAGCGATATAGAATTTATTATTTTTTTTTTATGATATTCTGTACCAAAATTGTAATAAAGCAGAATCCATTACATTTGAGTTCCATTACAACGAAATTCGGCAGAACGAACAACCTATTAATAAGACAATCTAATATTAAGAACAGGGCATTTCTAAGAAAAAAAGTACTGGTGCACTAATATTCTGCAGTACTGACATCCGTAGCACCCCCCCCCCCCTCCCTCCGCCGTCACTCTAATCTGCATATTTATATTTCATACATCATTTTTTTAATTTAAAGCATTGTTTTTTTTTTTTTTTTTTTTTTAGAAAAATAAAAATTTTAAATACATCTATCTGCGTATACTTAGCTATCCACTATTCCACTCTTTAGTTATTACTACAATAGAAACCTTTGCCTAATCTTAATGTTAATTAATCGCAGAATTCTGTGATTAAATAAGCTCAGGATTATGATTCAGAAATAGTGTTAATACAAAAAAATAATGAACAGCTCGCAGCTACGCAGAATAGAAAAAGATTATCTTTCTTTACTCTTTATTCTTATCAAAATAGCATTAAAATGATTTGAAATGGAAATAAATAAAATTTTGAATTTAAGACAGATTGAACTCGAACCTGCCCAAACCCGAAGACTGATATAAAAATAGAGACTGTTTCATCGCCATCTCTTACGTGAGCGAAACATTACGTCATTTATAAGTGTTTTGATACTAAAGAAGGCAAAAGATTGGATAAGAGAGGGAAAGGAAAGAGCAATTTAGGATTCGTTTTCCGGAAGCGGTATTGTACTGGGCTCCGGAGCGCAGTGTTTATGAGCTCCGGTGAATTCTGACCAATACTTAAATTTTTACTAAAAACAGAGAAGTGGTACAAATTAATCCCTGATTAAGAACCATGTTACATTCCATCACAAAACCTACAAGGGCTATTTTTATCAATAATACCACTAAAGGGAACGATAAGTTGCAGGAGCTAGAATTACACTCAGCATGATTGCGTTCTTTCGTAGCCTTTACATTTACAACTGTAATGGGTTGCATCACTTATATTTGAGTTAAGAGTGTGTTAACATGGCTTACATTTTCCTTTCTCTGGCGAAGTATTAATTTTGAAGAGACAACAATCAACGCAAATGTGTACTCTCAGACAATTTAAAGACCACGAAGAGCGACGCAAAAGAAAGAAGAGGCATTCTATCTTCTACAGTTTTTTTTTTTTTTTTTGCTTTTTAGCACTTTCCAACCTAGTTGAAAAGTGCTTATGACTTCGGTTTGTCTGGCCGTATGGCCGTCTGCCGTCTGCCGTCTGGCCGTCTGCCGTCTGTCCGTCTGTCCGTGCTGTAACTCCCGTAAATATGCTCGGATTGCTCTGCAATTTTTATATGTTATTGTCGCCATCTATAGCATGTTCCCTATTTCAACGGAAGTGTGTAGCACTCATAGTTATTTTACAGGGACACTCAAAAGAATTCCGTTATATTGCGTTCTATGGGGAAAAATCATTTGCCCTTTATTTAAATAATGTTTCACTAATTTAAACGCATTGAAATTTATATATATCACTAAGGTGCATTAGAAGAAGCTTAATATGGAATAGGATGTGCATAGCACTTTTAGTTACTTTACAGGGACAGTCAAAAGAATTCCGTTACATTACGTCTATGGAGAAAAATCGTCTGCGGTTTATTTAAGTAATGTTTCACTATTTTAAACGCACTGAAATTTATACATATCACTAATGTGCATTACAAGAGGCTTACTAGAGAATATTGTGTACATAGCAGTCATCGTTCATTTACAGGGACACACAAAAGAATTCTCTACTGCCTGTTAACAATAATTCCTGGAAGTGCATTTTAAGTTACTGAACGCGATTTTAAATTTAACTCACTTTTTGTTTATTACGTGGTGTGTATAAATTCTGTAGATCCTATACAGGGAAGCACAAAAGTTCGCGAACACATTTCCGTTTATTGACAAACTCCAGATGGAGAATTTTAAACTGTGCTACGCGTTTCCTAACTGAACTAAAATTTAGCATTCTATGTAGTATATATACAAACCTATAGATCCTATACAGGGCTGAATAAAAGTATTCGGATATTTTTCCGAATATTGTATATGTTGGAAATTCCTGAAATTATAATTTTAAATATGTTATGCGTTTTCCAAATTGTTTACTTAGATGTTATCTTTTAGCTTATTAAACGGTATGATTTGTAAAATTATTTTGGAAGCGTTGGAAAGTGCTACATAATCTATGCTTGACGCATGATTTTTCGTTCTTGTTGATAATTCGTAACTGGTACCGCTTCCTTAACAAACTTTAAATGATAAGTGTTTGATCACCTTGCTTATTGTTCGAGTGAATTTAATTTTTTCCGAGAGATGCAACTGGGTGGAATGCATTTGTGTACAAATGTGCGAATTTGATTCGTATGAAAATCTACATATACCGACATGACAAATATGTTAATCGTTATCAGAGATGATGTTGAAAAAAGATTTATGTTGTACTTAACTTCTATAATTAAAACCATTTTGACTCACGCGCTTGTTTTGGTTTTATGCGCCCTCGTAATCTGAAATATAGATAGTCCTCGTACATTTAAGAAACCTTTACATTTAAGGCAGAAAAAAAAACTATTAAATAAGAATGACGTACAATTAACAAAAGAAATGAAATTAATTGCACTGCAGAGTAAATATTTATTTTATATTTTACGTCGACGATTATTTAACGAATTCCATTGTATACTGCGCATTTAATTACATCACACAAAATTTTAAAATAATAGCATACATTTCGAAATTTCACTATACAAAATATTATTAACAGTTATTGTTGTTCCCATGGAGTTTTTCTTAATGGAACAAGAATGTAGAATGAAAAATCTATTATAATGAAGTCTTTAGCAAGCTCGAGAAAATCTCTATACAAAAAAATGCACTAGAGATACCTCTACTGCACATTTGCGGTCTAAACGTCATTAAATATATACAAGTAATAACATTAGAAAATTAAAAATTATTTCATATGTTAAGTTAAAAACGCTTTATTTTTAATCAATTTACAAAAACTTTAAAAAGTGGTACAAAATTAACAATTCCATTGTAACGAAATGTTATTATACTGTAGAGACTCCTCTGGGCCATTAGCACACAATTTCAACACACAACACACACGCAATTTATAATATAATCTTTATTCAAAATATTATTCTGAATTATCTTACCACTCGGTAAAACTAGTCATTGGAGGCCGCCGTAATACTTACTCATCAGGGATATGCATAATATAAAATATGAAAATAAAACATGTGTAAACTATTTATAAAATGCATTGCAATTCGAATAAAATCGTGGCTTGATGACGTCCTAAACATTAAATGCTCTGTTACTGAATTGAATAAAAGAAACATCCTTATAACTCCAAAATTAATAATAATATTAACTAACGGTTTACTGCGTCGGATTAAGCGTCTCATTTCCAATTAAAATATATCTTTGAATTGAAATTTGGATGAAATACAGGGTCATGAAAAATCGAAGAGTGTGGAAAATAGGATTGCAAATATCTCGGCAACTCATTATGCGATCGACTTCATTCTTTATGCAAAATTTATGTTTTTTATTGTCTTTTATATTCACTCCTTAAAATAAGCAATTTCGAAAAATTTTATATACCTTTTATCAGAATGAATATTTCGAGAGTCCGAAAAAAATAGTTCCGGATAATCCAGGTTACTGAAATTCAATAAACTTCTTCCCATTATTACATACTAACTACATACCAAATTTCAAGTCTCTATCTCAATTTGTTCGGGAGATAGAGCGTTTACAGACGGACGGCAAAAATTTTTTTTTCTAAAAATATGTTTTTCGGAATCTCCAGTGTCTAAAACGTATAAATCCGTCAAAAAGAAATCTTTTCGATTTTCAAAACGATTACAACACTTACCCTATACTACGTATAATGGGTAAGTAATAAACTTGGAGACATTCAGAAATAGCCATCAGAGGACAGGAACTCCCAAAAAGCACACGTTACGCTCATATACAAGTGCTTTTAAACTGAAGTTATAGTGAGTTCTTGATTGGTTGTTGGTTCTTGTTCTTCATACACATACAACAGACTTATATGCTTGACTCGAAATTCGCTTTTAAGTCTTCGTCTAGATGAGGACAAGATAGGCACAATCAAAATTGCCAATACAGAAGAATCGAAAGATTAAAGCCTGGACACATATAATCAGATAACTACATAGCAAAACCGTGGCACTGTATTCTGGAACCTGCATTTGTCGAAATGTAAGATCATGTAAATCAAAGATCCAGTTTCGTTTACAACATCCATCGGCTTTACTTCTGTCGAGTTTTTAAGACCAACGCAACCTTACCAGAAACTTTGTTTAAAATTTTGTTCTAAGCTGTTTTGGAATGAGTACGTAGTACGTTAGGGGTATGCCGTTTATCTCTAGACCTAAGTTCGGATCCATACAGCGGACATTTTTATTTCTCATTATTTAATTAAGCTATAAAAAATAATTTAAATGAATAATGCAAGGTTTCTATTTTTCAGTATTTAATTAAGTTATAAAAAATAATTTGAAACATCATTAAGAATTTACATAATGTGAATGATTTTTAATATTCGTTATAGTGATTGTGGTTTTAACGAACTTTCTTTTATTAGAGATTCCATTACAACAATTTAGAATGGATGCATTATTATTATTATTATTATTATTATTATTATTATTATTTTGCTTTCATGGGCGCCAAGTGCTCATACACGAGTTATAGTGATAGCCGCTATAAAGAATTTCATATTTTTAGAGATTCATATTTTGCATATTGACGGGAGAGAATGATACAATATTGATAAAAATTGCATAATTAACCAATCGATTTTTAAAAATGAAACTATTTAATGTTAAAATTAACTTAGTTTTTCTATCTTAACGATGCTTGAACGAAATTAGATTAGTATTTGAGAGTGATAAAAATATCATCGCGAAATTGCCAAGCAGACAATTATGCGCAAAAACGTAAACTCTCTAGGCATCAGCTTTCGACGAATAAGAATTCAGAATACGATCCTACTAAAATATACTTTGTGGCATCCGATTATATGCAGCCTGTACCAGCGGTTGGAATCGAACCCACTTCTTCTACGCTCACAAGCGATTAGTGGGATGATTGACATAATAACTCAACCAAGAAGAGCGCATCAAGCTGGAAGAACGACTAACAAACATTTGCATGAGTACAGACAGTTAAAAGTCTATTTTTCGGTGAACATCCATGCTGGAAAATTAGAAGAAGTTTAGAGACGAAAAGCTATTAACTAAAAACGTGTTAACTAAACTAAAATTTAATACAGCGCATTACACCACAAAAACTGCCATTTCCACCAAAATATAAGTATTTACCAAAAATTTGCAAATCCATTCCAGATTCATCTTGACTAAGCATTTTTCGAATAAAACTCACTAACGACATTGAAACTCACTATCGCTAACTCATAGTTTGTCATTTCGTAGATAAAACCTCCGGAACTCTCCTGAGTACCTTCATGTGTCAGAGTAGCCTTCAAAAACTTTACTATTACTTAAAAGCGATGTTGAAGCTATAATTTTTGGTAAATCCTCCAACTCACAGCATACATGTATTCCTATACTGAAAAAAATATTGGAGATCCCATGGAATTCGTTCTACGGAGATTTAACTGTAGAGCAAAATATCTATTATAACGAAATTTGCAACTGTGCCAAAAGTTTAATTGAAGAAATGTGTAAATCAAACATTATTTCATTTCAACTATTCTCATTCAATTAATTTGCATCAAAGAAAATTTTTATTGTACAAGAGTGGACTGAACTACATCATTAATTCCTTTTATATTTCAAAAAACAATCAATTTCCATTCAACTGTTTCCTAAAACTTTTAAAATTAAATGCAAAATTAAAAAGTTTGTTATTTTTACTATAAAGTACAGATTTTTTTTTTTTCGTTTTTGATAAATTTCTTTGTAATTGAACTCGCCTGGATTACAATGTACGCTGATCTGTTCATTAAAAGATATTTTTTACATTTAAAAAATAAATAAAACTCAGCTATACATTTTTTAAATTTTAAAATGTATTTAATATTTGCACGCATTTTTGCACGATGCATGAAACCTTATATACTATTACATGGTCAGATAAGAGTAAAAATTAAGGAAGGTTTTATATAAGTATTTTTATAATCTCCTATCTGTAAAACAATGTTTATGTTTTTATAAATCATGTAGCAATAAATCTTAAATCCGTCGAATTTCTGTTCTAAATAAAATAAAAACAAATTTCAACATTCATTTTTTAATTTTAATTAAAAGTTTACTCAAAATGAAAATGAAGTCAATATTTGATTCAAAGTTGTTATTTTACATTTTACCTTAAAAAAATTACTTGCATTATCCAAATGAAAATAGTTCTAAAATTGTTTGGTGAATTATCCCCTAAACTAAAATTCGAGTAATTCTGGTTCTAAATTATATTGCAAAAAAAAGGTTTTTAACAAAAGATTTTTGAAACGATTAAAATTTGTATTCAAAGAAAAAGAAGGGAAAATTAACATTTTAACCAAGATAACGTTTTTAAAGATAAGTAGTTTGATGTCTATTATAATATCAAATATACAGATTGGTACAAAAAAGTTCTTCAACACAACTTAAAATGTGTCTTGCAGCGTGCAATCATCTTTTCAAAATTAACTTCAATTCCGTTTAATAATGTCTCATTCTAAAACCAATTTTATAAAAAAATTTAATTTTATCTTTTTAAAATAGCAATATTGTAAAGTTGAGAAGAAATAACAACTAAAAAAACCCAACTAACTTATAAAATTTTGAACTGATCATTCAGGAAAGTTCCTAAATTAATATAAAATGCTTGGTATTTTGTAATTTTAGCACACCTCCTTGTTACATCGCGATTGCCTACAGACAATAAAAAGCACAATAAATGTTTAAAGGAGATGTTTGGTTTCCAAGAGCGACAGAACCTTGCGCTTACTGAATACTATTAATTTTTATAGAAGTTTTCGCTTTATTTAATCACGTAAATTCTGCGATTAAATAAATCGAAATTTTCTATAAAAAAATAGTGTATTCCATGGGAGCTATATTGGACATCCCTGTTTTAAGCTATTAATAATTAAAAAATATGATAATTTACAAGTACAAGTTATTAATTTATCTCTAAAATTAGTTTACCTGCTTGTTACAACTTTCTTAACAGTAAGAAGTTAACAGTAGACTTAACAGTACGTAAAAGTATTGGGCAGCCCTGCTTTAAGCTATAAATAACTAAGAAATGTGATAACTTGCTGGTAAAAGTTTTAAATTTATCTCTAAAACCAGATTATCTGCTTATTACAACTTTCTTAACAATAAGTACTAGCACTAAACTTAACGGTACTTAACTGTACTTAACAGTATTGGACAGCCCTGCTTAAAGCTGTTAATAATTAAGAAATAATGATATCTTACAAGTAAAAGTTTTTAACTAGCATTTAAAACTAGTTTATCCGCTTCTTACAACTTTCTTAACAGTACGTACTTTACAGTAGGAAACTACATTTAGTGTAATTGGCACATACATAAAATTATTTAAAAGTGTCATTCCTACACTAGTAACGCGAAGACATTCGCAAGCTAATGTTAAAACAATGGCAGCATTCTTTTCAAATTACTTGTTTGCATTTCAGTATTTTTAAATTATTTGTTTTTGCATCATCTGAAGTCAGCATCTAACTGGATATTATCTTCGTACTTTTTCCATTTTATTTGCAATGTTTTTTTTTTCTGAGGACGCTTTCAATTTCGGAACCGATTCGGAAACTAAAAGTTTTCTAAAAAAAAAAAAAAAAGAATTAACAGAATCGAAAATACGAAGATACCCGGTTAGACATCGACCTGAAATATCCTATGTAAATAAACAAAGAAACAAAGAAATACAAATTAAAAAAAATCATTTAAAAATATGGAAATGCAAACAAGAAATTTGAAAAGAATGCTGCCATTATGGTTTAGATTGCGAGTGTCTTCGCATTAACAACCTAGGCATTTAAGGTTAGAAATTATTTTTTTCTGAGAAAGAGACACAAAAAATTAACAATATAACGAGGCACGTTTTGTAAGAAGGTTACTATATTTTGCAATATTTTTCTTTGAAAGTTGAAAATTATTTGTAATTTACAAGAAATTAAAAAAAAAGTGGTTCTATTAACTTTAGAGTTCTTTTCTGCTTTCTCATCCACAAATTTACGAGAATGTTGTTATTTTAAAACTTAAAAACCACTATTTGAATACTGTATAAAATTATCTTCACATTGATGCATTACGTAATGAACTTTAGCATTATTATATATTTTTAATGTGGTTATATGCAGAAAATACATGCTTACATGAAGTATTCCAGAATTTTTGGACAGAACTGTAATTTATGCTGAAACTGTTTTCTGAATTCGTCACATAAAGCACGAATTTTCATTGAAAGTTAAGCGTATTTGTCTAAAATTTGCTATTAAAATTGGCTGTTTAAAATTCAATTTTAGTCAGACATCTCGGCCTTTAGGGATGATTCACTTTCACCAATTAGTTGATCGCAACTGTAGTTTAACGTAGGCTGTTGTAAATTGTTCCAAACTGGAATTTCAATCTTTATACAAACTTTAGTTCATTAAAATGAATTTCTTGTGTATACTCACTGATCTCGGATTAAAGTAAATAAATGTTACCAGAAGTAAAATAAACTTTCGCCGTCTTTTGCAACTGTACAAATTGATATATTCAAAATAAACTAATTTCTAAAGTTTATCTAAAACTATAAGTAATTACTTTTTTGGTTTTCTTTACTGTGATGTAATTAACACCGTCAACTTATAAATTAGTTTCGTACAAATTTAGCTCAAGTAATCTAATCATTTAAATTATCTTGCGGTTCGTTGCCTTCACATTTGGATTTTGATATATCATTGAATGTCTACACTTTTTAAAAATGTTTACGGTATTCAAAACTATCGGTATAAGTCATGCGGCAATTTATATCATGAAATAATTAGAGCTACTTCATATTCTAGTTAAATTATGCCAACTTATCGAGCAATGTGAAGCTAATGTGCATCATTAGCTTCAATCAATCAGCATTAATCCAATGTGTATCATTAGATTGAGATCAATTAGTAGAAATTACAACTTTCTAATTAGTTATTAATTATTAAATTATTGTATGTAATTATTAAAATAATTTTTATAGGGAATTATTTTTCATTGATTCTATATATTATAATAAGATAGAATAATCATGCGTCAAGCACAGATTATGAAATACTTTCCAGCACATTCACTATACTGTAACCGAATTTCACCGTATAATAAGGTGAAAGATTATGTCTAAGTAAACAAGGTCATGGTCAAACAGGGCGGGGAGTCCTACCTTTCGGCTTAAGCTCAACTATCCCCGGCCAGCAGGTTTGTTTACCTAATTATACTGAGCATTACTAAATTGTACCTTGTGATACTGAGCAATAATTATACTATGTAATACTGAAATAAAAATTCTGAAAATGCAAAATTCCAAAAATACAAAATTTACCAATCCTACTAAGCAGTACTAGATACTACTATGTGATACTGAGCAATAATACTATCTGTCTAAGTAAAGAAGTTGGAAAACGTATAATACATTTGAAAACCTAATTTCAGGAATTACCATCTATAGTCAAAAAATATCCGAATTATTGTGAGGAGCCATGTATATTACCTAATTTATAGATTTGTATATATACTATATAGTGGGCAAAAAATTAGTTCAGTTAGGAAGTAAATAACACAGTTGAAAATTTTCCCTTCAGCATTTTTCGTCAATAAGCGAAAATGTACTCAAATTCTTTTGTGCTGCCCTGAATATGACCTATAGAATTTATGCACACTAAGTCATATGCAAAAAATTAGTTACATTTAAAAACGCATACCACAATCGAAAACGTATTTCCAGCAATAATCGCTCATAGACAGTGCCGTAATCGAATTATTTTCTTCATCCCTGTAGATGAACGATAAATGTTATGCATACCCTATTCTATAGTTTGCCTCTTGTAGTTCACTTCAGTGATGTATATCAATTTCACTATGTTTTAAATACTGTAACATCATTAAAATACACTGCAAACGATTTTTCTCCATAGACCATAAGGTAAAGGAATTCTTTTGAGTGCCCATATAGACGAACTCTAAATGCCAAACCCCAATAATATCTATCAATTGTATGTCAGTACGGCTCAGACAGAGCGCGCCAGAAAAATCGAATTTATAAAAACTTTCCAACTGCACTGGAAAGTGTTAAAAACCATATTCTTCACAACTAACTGAAAAAAATAAGTATACCAGGAAACAAATGATCTGGTATTCCTGAATCAAATTTTACGGCATTAGGTTATCAAGAGATTTTTAGAACTGTAAGTCACTAGTGCAGAGAGTAGATGGACAAGTAGGGAAAAATCCCTGAGGGTCCCTGCTATTATCAATTTTATACAATTTCATTGGAAGTAAATTTTTTGCAAACTTTCAAAGTTCTTATTTTTGCGAAAAATAGGAAAGAAACATACACGGCTCAAAACTACATACATATATATTCTGATTGAAAACCAGTCTATTTCAACGTTCATGCTTAATATCTCTCAAGGAAACATTCCCTATAAAAGTATTTGTATGAGTTATATGCATTACCGCTGTCTATACATTGGTTGGGAAAAATTACTTATAGCATAAAAAAATACTTACAGGTGTTTGTTATTATCTAAGCATATTTTTCATAAAAACCACTAGTAGTACATAATTATTAATTAAGCAATAATTTGATTTAAAACTAAAATGTATTAAAAATATTAATGGAATTTTTTTAATTGTTAAAAAAAAATTGTTTCAAAGTAAATTGCCATAAATATATAAATTATATATAATTAAAAATATTATTCAATTTAAAACTAATGAATGTAATAAGCATTATTAATACCTTCTTAATCACCCCCACCCGTTTTACGTGAATGCATATAAAGAGGCCTGTAAGACGCCCGACGGCCAAGTTGACATTCTGCGACTCTGATTACAGTAATTTAAAATTTATCACATTCCAGCTTTGTACTTTTTCCTCTTCACCCTCTTCTATTATTAAATGATATCCTAAACTTTAAAAATATATTCAAAACTGAAAAATCTTTAAACTTTCAAATCTTGAATTAAATTTTAACACTAAACATTACAGAAATTCGTAATTTATAGTATTTGATATTCATAAATACTTGTCAACGACTGCTTAATGTATCTCCCGGCGTATAATTCAGCAACCACACTCGAAAATACTGCTGTATAATCTCTCCCATTACGGATGAGGCTTATAGAAATTTACTAAATAAATCCCCTTCCGAAACTGATGCATATTTTCTGAGCAGTCCTTTGTCAAGCTGTTAGAATTTATTACTGCAAATGGAATGACTACTTAGGCCCATTTTATTCTCTAATAATAAAGACTCTTTAAATACATTGTTGAAACTTTTCCTTATAATTTATAAAAGAAATAAAAATCATTTCGTACATTATGTACAATGAAGTGTTTTCATCTTTTATCACATTATTCACGCGTTTAGTTTAACTACACATACAGGGAGCACAGGAAAGTGTATTTGTACTAAATAACTTACTAGCGGAAACAGCTACTGATATGTACGTGAGATTGTGGTACAAGACTACGCCTAGAGTGTTGCATCGGGCCGGGTTATCAGATTTTACCCGAACTCGACCCAATCTGCAATTTTCTTATAATTTATAAAAGAAATACAAATCATTTTGTACATTATGTGCTACGAAGTTTTTTTAATCTTTTATCACATTATTCACGCGTTAAAATACACATACAAGTAGCATATGAAAGTGCCTTTATACTGAATTACTTACAAGTGGAAAGAGCAACCTTGTATATAAGTGAGATTGTGGTACAAGACTACGCCTAGAGTGTTGTATCAGGCCGGGTAACCCTATTTTACCCGAACTCAACCCAACCCGCAGTTCGGATTGGGTCGGATTGAAGGTAAATTTTTTTAATTGCGGGTCTTTTCTGCTGCGGGTTGCATTTAGGTTAATCCGATTTTTAAAAAAAAGCCACTATCCGAAACTTTTTGTTTATCTAAATAAATAACTTTTAGTCTATTATTTGTATATACGTGGAGAACTTTGGCATGTATGCGCACGGTACTACTGCAAGACTGTTTCCAAAATTACCAATATCAGTTATATTAGTTATATTCATCACATTGGGAACCAATTCTGTGCTAATATTGCATTCATCGGAAATATTTAAACAGCAATATTGGTTAAATATTCGTTTTATATCGTAAATATTTGCAATGAAATGGTGAAATATTTCTTAACAGTATTGATGCAACATTGGCAAAACATAAACATTTCAGTGTTGAAGCAATATTCTATACTGTTATTACCCAGACAGTGTATTTTTTCAAAAAAAAAATGTTCAGGGGTATTTTCAGTTTAACCCCTTCAGGGGCAAAGTATTGTTGTAGCTAAAATATTAAAATGATTGTTTTACACCAGGATTCACGAACGAATTTATTTTAAAATAAGTAAAAGCTTTTCCTCATATACCTTATAAATTCAAAATTTGATTATAAAATTCTGGTGTCATTGTGTCGTTTTGGGATTAAAATTAAGTGGTATATATAATATACCGGTGCCCTTCAAGGGGTTAACTCAAGGAAATCACCAAAACTGAAACAGCAATCATCATAATGATTTTAATTACATATAGATATTTGTTGTCAACAAACTATAGATAAAGCTTAATAAACCGCATAAATATCCATAAAAACAGACTGAAGCAGCTAGTTTAGCCAGAATTTCTAAATTATTTTTTTTATTATTATTTGCTACCGTTAAATTGACAAAATGTTTTGAGATACATGTTCCCCTACTCCCCCCCCCTCCCCAGAAAAAAAGTCCTATCCCAAGCTAAACCAATATCGATGAAACAATACAAGCAAAATTGTTTTACTACCAGGAAAAGTTTATTTTTTTATATATCATTCAACAGTTTTTTCCCATAGTTCTCGTTTTGCTGTTTTTAAAAGACATGTGAAAACTTTAAAAAATATGCATCTGTGTTTCGAAAAGTGTGTGAGTTTCTGAATTAAAGTTTAACACCAAACATTATAGAAATGGAGGATTTATTATGTTCGGTATTCATTAACTTGTCAATTACTATGCGTAATTTATCTTTCAGCTTATAATTCTGCAGTCAACTTCGCAAATTCTGCAATAATCTCCCTTGTTGCAAACGAGGATTATTATTAAGTAAATCGTGTTTTCAAAAACATACAATGTGTGTTATGCAGTCTTTTGTCGAGTTGTATAGAATTGATAATGAAAGGAGGAATGATTTATTAATACTTAATTTCAATCTCCAAAAATAGAGACTTTGTAATACACTGTTAAAATCATTCTTTACATTTTTAATAAACAAATAAATAAGTTAGTCTGAATGCTTTCGTATAGATTAGAAAACTATATATTTTTTCATGAAAATTCTTTTTCTTTTTTTTTCGTCTATATTTAACACAAAACTATGTCCGTGAGTCACGCTGAGGTCATATTGATGGTGGCAACGACCTGACCTTATAAATTTTGCTTTTGCTGCAAATTTTTTTTTCTTTCAACCGTCGCACAATTCCAAAGTTTTACACCGTAGGATAGAATAAAAATATCTACTTTTAATTTCAATTTGTTTGACCTGTATGTCCATTTATTGATTTTTTAAATAACTTTTGTATTAAAAATCGTTAAAAATTCAAAAATGGCAGAGGGCAAAATTTACTATATAAGGCTAAAAGTTTGAAACAAAATTATCTTTCGAATGTCAAAAAAATCGCCGCGAGGCGTAAACAAATGCTAAAATTCGCATTGAAAATTGCATTAAAAATTGCTAAAAATTCAAAAATCACGGAGGACAAAATTGACTACATCAGGCTTAAAGTTTAAAACCAAATTCTTTTTACGAATGTCAAATATCGTTGCGAAACTGGGCAAAACGCTAAAAATCGCATTGAAAATCTCATTAAAAATCGCTAAAAATTCAAAAATCGCGGAGGACAAAAATTATTATATTTGGTTAAAAGTTTGTAACAGAATTCCTTTTACGAGTGTCAAAAAAATCACCGCAGAATGCGAAAAAAACCGCTAAAAATCGCATTAAATATAGCGGAGAAAAAATTTACTATTGTTAGGCTAAGAGTTTGAAACATAATTCCTGCCATGAATGTAACAAAAAAAAAAAAAAAAAAAAAAAAAAAAAAAAAAAAAAAAAAAAAAAAAAAACGCCGCGAAACATGGAAAAACGTTAAAATTAGCATCGCATTCAAAATCGCTAACAATTCAAAAATCGCAGGTGACAAAATTACTATAGTGGGCTAAAACAGTGTAACTGGAATTATGTCATGAATGTCAAAAAATTGCTTCAAAACGTAAAAAAAAACGCTAAAATCGCATAAAAAATAAAGTTTTAAAGTTTTAATGGAAAAAATTTAAAATTGGGCTTCGAGGTGCATTACTTCAAATATAGAGATACCTTCCTTACACATCTTCTAGTTGTGCACGCAGAAGCACGCTCTTTAGAACACGCAGCACACACACAGACATAAACTTTTTTCGTTATGGAATATTAGCCGGAAACAAATGCTGGACTATCAATATTTTTTTAAGCGCAAACGATTAATCTTTCCTAATCAGTCTGCACGCAATAAATATAGATTTTTAAAAAAATCATGATTTTTTTTTTTTTTAAACCATAGAAAATCGTTAAATTAAGATTGTTTTCAAACGAACTGCATTTGAAAGAACATTTTTTTCCCCAATTCGGCGGTGCAAAAATTTAAATTGTGCAATGTTTAGAAGTTAAAAAATTGCAATAAAAGCGAAATGTATTGATCAGGTGTTACCACCATCAATATGACGTCAGCGTTACTCACGGACATGTTTTTGTTTTATAATATAGATTAGGTATTAAAACTACTGATTAGTCACAAAAAATTCCAAAAATTGTGATTCAATCAACATTTTTTTTTTCTCGATGATCTTTTATTTTGTTAACCTATTGCGTAAACTTTAAAATATGTATCTAGAATTTTTTTTAATCGTGCTTCTAAACATAAGTTAAAATTTTACTCCAAACATTACAGAAATTTATAAATTACTCTGTTGAGTTTTTATTAACTTATCAACTACGGCTTGTCGTACTTTACCTTTTAGCCTATAAATCAGCACTCACTCTAGCAAATTCTGCCATAAAGTCCCTCATTATATAAGAGGCTTATAGAAATATTGTTAATTAAATCCCCTTTTCAAAAGTTTTCAAGTTTACTATGCTATCCTTGTCAAGTTTTTTAGATATGTTAGAGAAGGTTCCGGATTCGCAACTTTTGTAATGATGAAATGTATCGTTTATATGACAGAAGAAATTCATAATTTCAATTATACTATACGTTTTTCCACGCTTTTATAAATCACATATTTATAAATATTATTGAAAAATTGACTTATAAATTTATAAGTAATTCTTTTTTTAAATGTTGTCTCGTGAATTCCATCCTGTAAATAGATACATTAAGAAATGTATAATTTCCCTACTTATAAATAGATGGATTTTTTTAACACCTTTAAATATATATTTTTTTATCGTGTAAGTTTATATACTGTTTCAAAATATTTCGTATCTGTGAATATTTTTTTTATTTTCATGGATTGTATACTTATAAATAGATACATTTTCGCAGGTTATCTCGGCACTTCTCAAGTTATACAAATAAAATAAATACTTTGGAATATATTTAGAAGCGTGACAATTGTAAAACGCTATATTAAAACATATTTGTAAATAGACAAAACATTTTCAAAAATATATCTAAGTATTCAATTCATGAAAATAAAATAATTATCACAGATATGAAATATTTTGAAATAGTATATCTACTTACAAGATAAGAAAAATAATTATTTAAATGTATAAACAGAACCCATCTAATTATAAGTATGGAAATTAAACATTTTCATAATGTATGTTTAGAGGATAGAACTCACGAGGCCGCATTAGAAATATATGATTCATACAACAATGATGAGAAAACGTATAGTATTTAATTATTCTGTCGTATAAACGAAACATTCCATCGTTATAAAAGTTATGAATCGGAACCTATGCTTAAAACGAAAAGATAATAAAAACGCATAAACGGTGCTATCTCAATTTTACTAATATTAGTACTACATTATTATTCATTGATCAAATATCTACTATCTATCATAGATTCATGGAAGAAGAATACAAATTATCGAGCGAGTTATTTAAATATGTATGTGTATCAAAACATTAACAGTAACTCTAATATTAGTATACAATAAAATTCAATAGAACAATATTAATTCTTCTAAAAATGTGTATCGTCTTCTTAAATAAAAATATTATAAAACAGAATTACTAACTGCCGTCAAAATACGTTACATATGTTTGTCCTTCCCTCTCCAGAATAATACAAATCAAGTTATGGTGACGCTTGTAGAACGTGACGGACATATGCAGAAGTCCGAGATGATGAGCATACGCAAATCGTACTTCATTTCATATTCCATTCTCCGCTTTAAATACTTTACACGGAAACGAGTACGTTCATTTCCGAATTAACCAGAAAGTGTGAAAGACACAAAGTTTACACTAAATTTTCGGAAACCTTTCTGCTTTGGAATGAAACCTTTCTGATTTTTTGACACTGTTCCTCGCTTTGAATAGTTTTAACGAAAATATGTGTTACTTTTCCGAACTAACGAGGAACTGCAAAGAACTCACGGTTTACGCTAAATTTTTGGAAACCTTTCTGCTATAGAATGGAACATTTCAGATTTTTTTTGCAGTACAGTCTCTGTTAAAAACTGGGCTACTTTTTATTTCTTTGCAACTGCCCTCAAAGAGTAACAAACGTTCTAAAATTTCTTTAACTAAGTTGAGGCTGGTGAAATAAAATTTGATATAGTGGTTACCTTTAAGGTGTAAATGCTCGCTAAGAATGATTCTAAAAAGAATCGAAATTTAAAAAATGTTAAATGAAACGACAATGATCTAAATTACGATTTCTTTTCAACTGCTAGAGATAGAAACGTGAAATTTGACACAGTAGTTACTTTTAGGACGTACATGCTCACTCAGAACAGCTTCTAAAAATTGAGCGGAAAACATTCTAAAATCACGATTACTTTGGAACTACTGAACTGATTTGAAATCTTCTCTCAGGATAATAATGATGACAACCTCTACTTAAAAATAAATAGCTATATTTTACATCTGTACAAACTAACTTCAAAGGTGCGAAGGGCGAAAATTTTTCTAAGATTCCGATTTCTTTGAATCTGTAAAGCGAAAAACGTGACATTTGATATGTGATTACTTTTAGGACATCATATGATCGCTAAGAATGTTTGTTAAAATATTTAAGATTTAAAAGGATAAAAGATTGATTTAACGCTCTATAATCATGATTACTCTGACGCTATCAGGGCTAGAAATTTAAATTTTGGCATGCAGGTTTCTATTAAAACGTGATGCTAAAAAGGTTTTTTCTTTTTTTTTTTCGAATTTCAAATGGATGAATTTGAAGGAAAGCGTTCTACAGTTACATTTTTACTATAATTTTTCTGAAACTCTAAGACTAGAAACTTTATATTTAGCCTATAGATAACCAAGACGTAGATGCGCACGAACAATATATATATTTTTTTTTATTTAAATTTTTAAAAAATGAAAATTGAAGAAAAATTAATTATTTGTTATACCAGTGTTAGATATAACAATTCTGAGAAATGGGGTAAAACGCAAGTACCAAAAAGTGCTACGATTAATTAAAATGATAGTAATGGAGAAACATGATTGCCAACTGTGTCAGGAAGCACTTTATATTTAGTCTTTCGCCATAATAAATTATAGTTAAACATACTAAACCAGTGTTTCCAACCAGTGTTCCTTATTTTCTAACGGTATTTTGGACTTTTATGGTTAATTAGGGTATATTATTAATGTAAAAAAGAAAGATTTGTTTGTCTGTAAAAATCTTTGACGGCTCGGCCTACAGGCACAGGTAGATTTTGAAGACGACAAGTAGATTTTTTTTTTTTTTGCTGTAAGGATTGGTCTTATAAAAAACTTGTCAATATAAAAGTTATGGATAATATTAAGAGGATTTATAATAAATTTAAGCGGATTTGATATCTTGTGAATTGACGAGGTTATGAATTTTTTTCTTCTTAAACCCCTATTTTTTTCACCCCCTTGAGGCCATTTTTAATGATATCAAAAATCTGTCCTATATAAATTTTAGGCCCTTTCCCTAGAAGTAATAATAACATTAAACGGATTCGATACGTATCATAATTAAGAAGTTATGGCTTTTTTTCTGTTTTCACAAAAAGCCCCCCAATCCCCCTTAGTTCGATTTTTCCCATTAACGAACTTGACCAAGATTTTATGCCCTTTGATTTTATGTATCAGTTTGGAATAGATTTGTGCAGAATTATTGAAGTTATCGTTTCCATAAAAAAGTGATATAGATAGATTGATAAAGTTTTGAACTGGAGGTGGTTTTGGGTTCTGGGAGTCATGATCGGCGTAGATCTGCAATTTTTTTTTTTTCAGAAATTCCAACATAGGGGAGAATGTAATAGGTGGTATTTCTTACGAAATCTACCTAAAAACTAGTCGTTGGGGCCACCGTAATACTTACCCATCATGTATATGTATAATGTAAAATATTAAAATAAAAATGTGTAAACTACTTATAAAATGCATTGATATTCAAACAAAATCGTAGCTTGATGACGTCATAAAAAGGCTCGATTACTGAATTGCTTGAAAGAGGTTTTTCCTTATAACTCCAAAAATAATAATCCTATTAACTAGCGGTTTATTGCATCTGATTAAGCGTCAAATTTCCAATTAAAATATATCTTTGAATTGAAATTTGGATGAAATACAGGGTCATGAAAAATCGAAGAGTGTGGAAAATAGGATTCCAAATATCTCGGCAACTCATTATCCGATCGACTTCATGCTTTATGCAAAATTCATGTTTTTTTATTGTCTTTTATATTCACTCCTTAAAATAAACAATTTCGAAAATTTTTATATAGCTTTTATCAGAAAGAATATTTCAAGAGTCCGAAAAAAAATAGTTCCGGATAATCGAGGTTACTGAAATTCAATAATCTTCTTCCCATTATTACATACTAAGTACATACCAAATTTCAAGTCTCTATCTCAATTTGTTCGTGAGGTAGAGCGTTTACAGACACACAGACACAAAGACGGACGGCAAATTTATTTTTCTAAAAATATGTTTTTCGGAATCTCCAGTGTCTGACACGTGTAAATCCGTCAATTTTTTTTTCGATTTTCAAAACGATTACAAGACTTACCCTATACTATGTATGATGGGTAAGTAATAGGCTCCGAAACTAGTCTTTCACTGTACGATAGATGATAAACAGACTTTTCACGTGGACTACATTATATCTTTTTTTTTCGAAGGATGAGGCTGCAACTTGGTTGGAGTGAAGGTTTTCTCACTAATTCAATTCTCACTTCACCTCACGCAATATGATTGGTCAAAAATTGATTTATTAGTAATATTTAAATTATCCGTAGTAATATAATTTCTCCCTAATGTTAGTTGTCACACAAATACCACTTGGCATATTTCAACAACCACGCGTGCAAAACCGCGGGTTTTGCTAGAAATTTATATTATTTGAAATTCACCAACTTGTCAGCACTTGTGTAAATTTATCTTTCGGTGAATAATTCAACAGTCACTCTCGTAATTTCTATCATACTCTCCCCATTATATAAGAGGCTTTCATAAGCATTATTTCGCAACTCCGGTTTTCAAAAGCATCCATGTTTTCTATGCGGTCCTTTGTCAAGCTGTATGTATTTGCTAGCGAAAGGGGAGAAATTTATTAAGATACATATTAAATCTCTAAAATAAACTGAAGTGCCATAAAATATGTTTTATGCGATACATGTTAAAACTTTGCTTTGAAGTTTATAAAACAAATAAAAGATTTTGGGTTTTATGCATTGTAATCTATTTGTTTATATATTTCAGAGGTTTGTGAAATGACAGTATGTTTCAGTATATTTTTATGAATAGATTATAAGGATTTTTCGTATAGAATAAAAAGAAATGACTAAAATATTTTCGCTTAGAGATTTAAAATTTCGAAAAATAGTGATTTATTTTAATGTATATTTCTAAGCCAGTATAGTTAATAATAATATCACATATTCAGTGACAAAAGTGATACACAGTCTTAATAACAAGAAAGAAAATCATGCATCAATCATAGATTATGAACCGCTTTCCAACACATTTCAGAATACTATAATAAAACTTGACAATATAATATGGTGAAAGACTTTGCCTGTGTAAACAATTTGAAAAACTCGCAATACATTTGAAAACCCAATGCTAGTAGTTACCATTTGTAGTCGGAAAAGTATCCGAATGCTTTTGTGCATCCCTGTAGAGGACCTATAGATTTGTATATATACTACATAGTATTCTAAAATTTACTTCAGTTAGGAAACGCATAGCACAGTTGAAAATTCCCCTTACAGCAAATCCCATCAACTAAGCGGAAATATACTCGAGATCTTTTATACAGCCCTTTATAGGATCTATAGAATTTATATACAGGGTGAATATAATTAAATTCCCACTTTCAAAATGCTGTAAAAAAGAACCACTGGTCAGAATGACTTCAAATTTGAACTGAATATACTGGAAAAGGGGGGAAACGTATGGTATAAGAAAAAAAGTTCCAAAGTGTATTAATAGATGGCGCTGTAGGCGGTGTACTATGCAAATTAAAAGACACTCATGCGCACGAGACATTGAATGTGGTATAAAAACACGGGGTATGCGGCGTTCCCCTCATATTGCATCTGATCAGCTTGTCATGACCATGAGTCTCTCAATGAAGGATCGCGCTCTGCTGGTGAAGTTCTTTTACAAGAACGGCGACTATGCTCTTGCAGGTTTTAAAGAAATTCCGGTCATTAAAGGATATGAAAAAAGGCTGTGGTCCGATGTCTGTCAAGGGTCTGAAGAATATGATTCAGAAATTCGAAGAGACGGATAGTTTTGAAGTGAAATCCGAAAGATGCCGCTTATAGCGCCCTCTATTGATACACTTTGGAACTTTTTCTTTCTTATGCCATACCGTTTCCCCCTTTTTCCAGTATATTCACTTCAAATTTGAAGTCATTCTGACCTGTGGTTCTCTTTTTTGCAGCATTTTGAAAGTGGGACTTAAATTATATTCACCCTGTAATATCTGATTTCTATAGATCCTATACAGGGCTGCATAGGTGGGGCTTTAATTATAATAACCCTGTAAGTCAAGTAATATGCAAAAAATCAGTTAAATTATTAACACGCGTACAACTTTACTGAAAACGCACTTCCAGCAATTGTTATTCATTTATTATTAATAGACAGGACTGTAACCTAATTCTTTTGCGCGTCCCTGTAAATGAACGATGGATGTTATGTACACCTTATTCTATAGTAAGTCTCAGTGATATATATCAATTTCAATATGTTGAAAATAGTGTAATATTGTTAAAATACGCCGCAAACGATGTTCCCCACAGACCGTAATGTTTTTGAGCGTCGCTGTAAATGGACTATAAATGTTACATACTTCATTTTCAATACCGAACAAGCCATAGTAAACCTCAGTACCATATATCAATTCCATGGAAATCCGAGTATATTTACGTGAGTTAGAGTACGGATAAACGGCAGACAGGCAGACGGCAGACATACGGCAAAATTAAAAACAGAATTCATAAACACTTTTCAACTATGTTGGAAAGTGTTAAAAATTGAAAATTTTAAAAAACATAAAACAATATAATAAAGAAAAATAACACAAGCAATTAATAAGATGGCATTGTGATCTAAAATCTTCAGGGGAGTAAATCATGTAATATAGGTTGCTATGTCATTTCATCGAAATTGTCAGCATAAGCTAAATGATAAATCTCATTTTCCCAACAGCATTAGACAGTCGCCCCCCTCCCCATAAAAATAAATGAAATTATAGACAACTAAAAGCAATGAAATCCATTAATTAGAATGAAATAATAAAGAAAATCCATAATATTCAAAAGGTTATGCAGCTTAACAAATGTAAGTAAGAACACATAATACACTGCAAAAAAAAAAAGTGTTGATTTTACAGTATAATACTGGCACCCCAGCTGCCTACTGTTTATTACTGTTAATTTTACGGTATAATACTGGCAGCTGGGGTGCTAGTATTATACTGTAAAATCAACACTTCTTTTTTTTGCAGTGTATGAAGGTGTACACTGGAAAAAAAAGAAAAGAAACATAATAGCGTTGTAAGCAGCGTACTATGCCAATTAAAAGACACTCGTGTGCACCACACATTGCATGTGATATAAAAATCAGGCGTTCCCCTCATATTGCATCTGAGCAGCTTGTCACGAGTCTCTCAATGAAGGATCGCGCTCTGCTGGTAATAAACATTGTTGATTTTACGTTCAATACATTTTTCAATCAGTAATACACTGAAGTAATACACAAGCAGTATTTTACTGTATATTACTGTTAATTTTACGGTATAATAGTAGCAGATGGGATGCCAGTATTATAGAGTAAAATCAACTTTTTTTTTTTCAGTGTAGCGAAAGACAAGACAGTAGATGTGACTGAGATCTGCAAACTGAGAGTCGTTCCTACAAAGGGATTAAATAAATATGTGAAATATAAAAACTTTTAAAATTTTTCAAACAGATTAATTGATATATATATATATACACTGTAAAAAAAATTGCAGTAAAATTACGGAGCGAGGCCGGCAGCAGAGATTACAGTCATACCCCGTAAAAAAAAAAATCCAAGCCCATCATTTTGTGTAGCCCGTAATTTTACGGGGTAAAGTAATATAGCATTATAATGCACAGGATATAATGCACTTTAAAACACAATAACACTTTGCTTACTGTTCCGTAGCACGTAGCACGTTAGATAATCATCACACAATCGCTGTTTTGGCCGGTTAAAATTTTCGAAAAACGAGTAAAATGAAGGGTTACACCCTAGCGGAGGACAATGTATGGGGTCGTACCGTATTTTTGCTAACATACGGGCTAGAACTGTAAGAATACGTGGATTGCTCTTAATTTTCTAAGTATCTAAGGGATAGGGCCGCTTATTTAGTGGATCAGACCGTTTTTCATCAAATAAGGCTGTTGCCCGTGAAAATTGAAGGGCCAACGCTCATAAATTTACAGTTTTTTCTGAGAGTGTATATATGTGTGTGTGTGTGAGTAAAATAAATAGTGTATAAGAATGATAATATATATATATATGTATATATATATATATATATATATATATATATATATATATATATATATATATATATATATAACAGTTTACATACGATATAGTTATTTTTATTTATAAAATTTCAATCTCATATAGTAAACCTATTGAATATTTTAATCAATGGAAAATACAAGTTATTGAAAAATTAAGTTCGTCTTTAAAACATAATTTATCGCATATGGTTAAAATTAACACAAAACATTTGTTCCTGCAAATTACTAAATTACAAAAAAACTATGTAGTAACATACAGTGGTGGCCAAAAGTTTGGACATTTTTTGAAAGTTTCATGTTTTTTTTTACAACTTTGTGTGCTTGTAGAATATATTAATTTTTACTTAAATACAAACGTTTATATATCAAATTGAAGGTAATTTAATCTAGAATTTAATAATAAAAACAGTATTACAATATCTGTATAGCAAAAAAAGTTATGCTCATTTTAGTAGAACAAACAAACACAAATCGTTTTGAATAAGGACGTGTTTTGTAATAAAAGCGTACTAGCCAATCACAAAAACTGTTCTGAGGACTGTTCTGAGGACCAATCAAATGTCTGTAACTATAGTTTAGGTTATTTGGATGGTAAAAGAGTTATTGTTGTGGAAATATTTTGCGGAATGATGCATACTAGTACAATTAAATAGAGTATTGCTGTTTTTGAATATTTAAAGTCCTTTTTTTAATTAAACTATTTTTAAACAATGTCATCAACAAAAAGAACTAATTGGACATTTACAAAAAAAAGCCGAATTGTCATATTGAGAGAAAATGGTCTCTCTTATGCTGAAATTGCAAGACAAGTTGGTGGTTCAGTGACTTGTTCTGGTGTACGAAAGTTCCGTTTACGTTATGAAAATACGAAATCAGTGGAAAATAAGGCCGAATCAGGCCTAAAAAATGCACAAGTGCTACTGCCGATAGAAAAATTAAACGGCTATGCCTTCAAAATAGAAAAATTTCATCAGATTCCATTAGATGTGAAATGAATGCAGCGGGTATTGTAGTAAATTCAAGAACAATAAGAACAAGGTTATCAGGATTTGGACTACAAGCTAGAATTCCAAGGAAAAAACCATATTTAAATCAAAAGCAACGCGAAAAACGAGTTAAGTGGGCAAGAGAACACATTAAATGGTCAGAAAATCAATAGAAGCAAGTAATCTGGAGCGATGAGAGTAAAATATCGCTCTTTGGTAGTGATGGTAGAAAATACGTGAGACGTAGAGTAGGAGAAGCACTTCATCCTGATTGCATTGAAGCAACTACAAAAAACCCAACAAATGTCATGATTTGGGCATGTATGTCTGCAGATGGTGTGGACCGAATTCAAGTGATTGATGGCATCCTGAATGCCAAAAAATACATCGAAACTGTCCTGGAACCAAAATTGATACCTTCCATCAGGGATCTCTTCCCCAACAACGCACCATTTATTTTTCAGCAGGATTCAGCTCCATGCCACACAGCAAAAGTATGCAAAGCATGGTTTCAAAATAAAGGCATAGATATATTACCATGGCCAGGAAACAGCCCTGATCTCAATCCAATTGAAAATTTGTGGCGACGTTTGAAAATTCTTGTACGAAAAAAACGTCCATCCAATAAAAGACAACTTATTGAAGCTATAATTTATTCTTGGCACCATATGATTACGAAAAATGAACTCCAAACACTCGTTCACTCGATGAAAAGACGCTGTGCAGCTGTCTTAAAAAATAAGGGTTATCCTAGATTAATTTTAACACAATTATTTCAAATTGGTAAATAAATCATACGAGTAGTAATTTTCCAACTGGACGAAAAATGTCCGGGCCAGGATTCGAACCTGGGATCGCTTGGCTGAAGCCGCCACGCTCTACCACTGAGCTATCCCGGTCGAATCTGGAGGGCATAATTCATCCAGTTGCAACCACTATATCCTACTTATCCTACTAAGTTATCCTACTTAGTATCCTAAAGGTTATCCTACTAAGTATTCATTGTGTATGTATCACTTTAAAAAAATGCAAATCTAAGATAGATCTTACTATTAGTTGCATAACTTTTTTTGTAATACAGATATTGTAATACTGTTTTTATTATTAAATTTTACATTAAATTACCTTCAATTTGATATATAAACGTTTGTATTTAAGTAAAAATTAATATATTCTACAAGCACACAAAGTTGAAAAACATGAAACTTTAAAAAAATGTCCACACTTTTGGCCACCACTGTATATTGACAAATCTCCTAATAATTATGCAATCATATGTAAAGCTTATTATCACCAACTACTTACATCCTGTATTTCTACTAACAATTCTTTAAAAAAAACTAATGAAAATGTAATTTTAAACAATCGTAAAATCCACAGTTATTATAAATTATTAAATATTTCTTCTACTAACTTTAATTATCCTTATTCAGTTCTTATACCCAAATTTCATAAAAATCCAATCAAATTTAGGACTGTAACTATAGGATGCAATACATATAATAATATAGCCAATAAACATCTATTAAAAATTCTCAATCAAATTTATACACTGACAACATCCACTGATAATACACATTGTATAAAAAAATAGCTATCAACTCGTCAATATTTTGAAAAATCTTAAATGTGTTAACAATATAATGACATATGATTTCAAAGATCTATTTAATAATATAGATTTATTAGATCTACATAATATTATAAATGCATTATTTAATAAGTATCATCATTCACTTAATTTACCAATTCATATAGATAGAGCTTATTTTAAAACTTTAACAAATTTCATTATATATAATAATTATATAATGCATGATAACAAGTTATATTTACAGAAAGTCGATATACCACAAGGGGGATGTACATCTAGTATACTTTCAGACTTATACTTGTATCATTATGAACGTACTTTTATTAACAGTAATATACATTTGTATCATTATATTGATGACATAATTTTAATTGCCACTGATCACACTAATATTTCTATATTTCCAGTTGATTATCCTACTAATTTAGAATTAACGGAAAACCTCCTGTATAACAATACTATTAACTCTTTAGATCTTAAAATTACACTTAAAGAAAACAAAACAATAATTGATCTATTTGATAAACGTAAAGAATTTAAATTTAAAGTTAATTCATTTACTAATTTTAAATCATGTCTTCAAAATTCTGTATATCGTAATATACTCCTTAATCATATTTATAAAATAAAAAGTTTATGTTCTTCTCAACTAATTAACAACAATATTAAAAAACTTATCTATGATGCATTACAACATGGTGTTCCAAAAAAATTCATATATTCTTTAATATATAGTTAGTTCTTAAATGATCTTTGCAACCAAATTAACACATGCGTTAAAAAATGTATAACAAAAATCATATAATCTTAGAAAATAGTAATTAAAAAAAAATTATAATAGGACGGTTGGGTGGGTGGATGTTGGATTGAGTAGGTGTGTGGCGGAGTTGTATGGAAAAAACGCATGGTTAATTTATATTTTTTTTAAAATGGGGCATTTTGATTTACACAAACGTTTGATATTACACATTTTATAATGGACTGTGATGTGATATTTTTATATGTATATTAATTTAGTTATATTTACATCTTCATTATTTAATTAATTTAAATGAATTTATATTCATTAATATTAAGAATGTTTTTGATCTAATGCATTTGAATTAATGCCTACGGTGGACAATATCATATTAACTTCTAATATAATGTATACTTTTCTAAAGTGTTAATATGATATATGTTTTAATTTTTATTAAACGTTTTACCCTTACCACTTATACTAAGTGTATATAATTTTTTAACTTTGTATGAAGAAACATTATATGTTACTAATTAATTTCAATATTTAATTAATATTAATTTTAAATCCTTTGTATCTTAATTCAAATATTTAGTATTTTATTTTAATTTAATTTATGTGATGTTGCGTTTTTGGCACAGCTATTTAATAGTTGCTATGTCATTTCATGGTACATATATTTTTATGTTGCTTTAATTATTAATTTTTCCATCTTACATCTTATTTTTAACATAGAATTATTCATTAATACATCCATTACTTTAATGTAATTGGATATTCAATTCATTAATTAATTTCATTTATTTATTATTTAACTAATTGCTATCATCTTTAGATAGTATATGGTTTAATTTTTAAATATTAATTTTCATCCAATACTATTTTTATTCAGCGTATATTCACTTTTTACCATTATAGATGGCAGCACCAATGTTCCTGTTGCTTTACAATAATATTCATATTATTCTAAAATCTTTTCCGGCAACATAGTAAATAATTTTCTAAATCTAAATTTGGCAACATGTAATGATTTTTTGCAATTCATTCCCTCGTTTTGGTTGTGTTCATGTGTGTTTCATGTGGTGCACAGGTATCTATTTTAATCCAAATGGATTATAGACTTTCTGACTCTATTTCATGTTTTATCTGTATATTATAGGTATGGCTTCTTTCCTTTTTAATATTGTATTTATTTTTGATTTTTTCACAGGTTTGATTCAATGTTTATGAGTTGGTAGTCACAAAATCATATTCTTTAGCAATGTTATGGCTAATATGATGATGAAACCACTCATTTTTTTGTGGTATTTAGGCAATTGGGACTTGAAAATTCTTTCTAAATTCCACAAATTTCATTTCATTCATTCAATTTCATTTATTCAATTTTTAATTTAATTTCTTATTCTTTTAAATAAGTTTTTGGTATCCATATTCAGTGTGTTGGGGAATACTTTCATTGACAACTAATTATTACATACTTAATCATTATTTCATAGTTTAAGTTGGTGTTATGGTAATGTTTCATTTATGGTTATATATATATATATATTAGGGTTGGCACGTTTTTGCCAAAGGGGGTAAAAACCATGGAAAAAACCGGTAAAAACCGTCCTGGCAAAAATACATTTTTGCCACTTTTTGCCAAAGTGGCAAAAATAGATATGTTTTATTTACAGCGATGTAATTATTATATTTTAGTTTTTAATAATTTCAACTCCAATAATATGTTTTTTTATTTTTTTTATTTACCTTAGAATATTCAATGCATCATTAAAACAGTAATGTAAGTAGTTTGTAGTTTTTAGTAAATAACTTATTGGCTTTGGTTTAAACTGTCATAATTATTAAACAATCAATCCTTATCCTTCAGTTAATTTTGTAGCAAAGTCTGAGAGAGAAATAGCACTTACCAATTTTGCTATGCTATGAGAACAACAGTAATTTGAAGTTAAAGTTAAAACGATAGAAACAAAACATTTTGAAAGATTCTCATTGAGATGAGAAAGATTCTCATTGAGATTTGAACATTCTCATTTCCTAAGATCAAATCAAGATTCAAGTCTGTAGCTTGTATAATGACAATGGGGAAAATTGTAAGAAAAATTACCTAAAAGATTAATTTGCCTATATTTGCAACATTAAATAATCAATTAAAATTATTCTACCCTTTCCTCTCTTATACATATTAATGTCATCAAATCCATGTGTTTTTTTATAACTCTCACCCCCCCCCCCCAAAAAAAAAAAAAAAAAAAAAAAAAAAAAAAAGTTGAAGGAATTTAAAAGTTTACTTAGTACTACTTGATTATCCCATCGACCAAAAAACTATCGCCAAACTATAAGATTAAATGCCAATTATGGGTCATTGTAAATGTCATTTTCACTTGACATTAAACATGTTATGCATGTTTGTTACATCATCATGTGAATTTTATTTTATTTTATTTGTATTTTAATTAAGGTTATACTAATTTGTTTTTCCTTTTGTTATTTAAAGTGAAAATTATGTCAATAAATGATTATCTCATGATATTAAAAAAGAAAAAATATAACAGATTAGTTTCAACTGCCGTCACAAATTTTTGTCCACAAAATATTTTTATTTTTCTATATTTGCTTCAAGCCTATATCTAATGTTTACATACATTTTATAGGTTTTTTTCTATGTTTTTTGACTAAATAAAGAAGATTGAATTCTTTACAATCTTCCGTTATCATGATATTTATTATGTTCCTTAATAAATTCGATTATTGCAGTTAAAATACTTACATTTAATTCACAAATCCAATATCTGAAAAATATCTGTTTGCTTATGGTTTAATTTAATAATTCTGCATTTAAACACATAAACTGTTCTTAGTATTATTTTGTCCGAAATAATCTGCATAAATCAAATTTTATATTTGCTATGTCGTTGCGTCATGAGTGAACTTTATCATTAAAGTAACCCTATTATTTAGGGATTTTTTTTTCTTTAATTAAAATTCATTCATTTTCCTAACTTAAAAGTGTAGAATGGCAATATTTTTTCATTTGTATAATTTGGTGAATAGTTTGGCGATTTGTTTAATTTGGCGAAACTGGTCGACGGGATAATCAAGTAGTACCTTCTATAATAATACATTCTATACAAGTAGTTTACTTCTATAAAGTATATGTAAAAGTTATACCTAAAGGCTCAAATAAAGATAAAATGAAGATTGATTTGGCAATGTTTATGCATTAATATTGTTTTTTGTTATAGATTTTTTAAATGTAGAAACTGTTGATTTAATTTTTTTTTTTAATATATATTTATTTTAAAGGCAACATTACTACATTAATTTGAGAAAAGTAAAAAGTTTTTACCTGTCACCATCACATAAATTTATCTACAAAATTGATTATGATTGATTATTGATATTTTTTGATTCATATTACCAATGAAAATTATTTTAATTAATCAAATTAATATTAATGAAACATCTAATTAATATTCTGATTTAAGTCTCAATTATAATATATACAAAATTATGTTATTTTAATATATTTATTAAATCCAGCCTTTTTGCCAGTTTTTGCCAATTTTGCCGGTTTTTACCAGGTTTTTTCCAGTTTTTGCCACTGTCCTGGCAAAAATACCATTTTGCCGGCAAATTGCCCAACCCTAATATATATATATATATATATATATATATATAAAACTTTAAGTAATATATATATATATATATATATATATATATATATATATATATATATATATATATATATATATATATAGATTTGGGGGTCTATTAGCGTATAAGATTTTTGTTTTGTAAATTAATACGTAAGAGAGTAAAAATGTGCAGAATTGAGATTATAAAAATAAGTAGGGTAAATGTATCAATAGTCGGCCACCCCCCAATAGTCGGCCACAATGAGATAAAATGCCTCACGCATAGCTTATTTTTGGTTCTAAATGAAATATTACAATTTGGTTATATGCAACCATCTTTCATAAGTCATAAACCATCACCAAAGAATTATGGGTACTTTTATTGAATTTGTAATCAGCCATTTTTTTCAAGATTGAGGTCAAATCGCCATTTTCCCTAATTTTTTTGTTAACAGATGGCAATTATTTTAAAAGGCAAGTATTAATTAATTTTTTATTTTTTTCTAAAATTATAAGGCCAGAATATTAGCAGGGTAAATAAAGTAATGTTTTTGATTATAAAAAGTAAATAAATTTGATGCTTTTAATTAATTTTCATGTGGCCGACCATTGGGTATTAATTTTACTTACATGTCCAAAAGTCGGCCACCAGGAGCTGAATAATGAATACATAACTTATTGTACTTTTTTGAGTTTATTGAAGTGAAAACTTCTTTAGGCGCGTTGGGCATTTTTTGAGATGGGAAAAAACCATTGAACTCGCGACACTGTTACTGTAACCGACACCTCTGTATATAAGTATGTGCATGTATTGTGTATAGTTAGGTATGATCTAGGGCGGGACGGGCGCGGCGCAAGCTTGCTTGTGCGCTATTGCACCGCGGTATAGTAAGCGTTATAGTAAGCGCAGAAAAATGTAAGTGGTATAGTAAGCACAGAAAAATGTAAGCGGTATAGAAGCGGTATGTTAAACGCAGAAAAATGTAAGCGGTATAGTAACACAGAAAAAATGTAAGCGGTATAGTAAGCGCAAAAAAATGCAAGTGGTATAGGAAGCGGTATAGTAAACGCAGAAAAATGTAAGCGGTATAGTAAGCGCAGAAAAATGTAAGCGGCATAGTAAGCGGTAGTGTAAGCGCAGTAAAATGTAAGCGGTATAGTACACGGCATAGTAAGCAGTATAGTAACGCAGAAAAATGTAAGCGGTATAGTAAGGTATAGGAAGCGCAGAAAAATGTCAGCAGTATAGTAAGCTGTATAGTAAGCGCAGAAAATTGTAAGCGGTATAGTACGCGGTATAGTAACGCAGAAAAATGTAAGCGGTATAGTAAGCTGCATAGTAAATGGTGTAGAAGCGGTATAGTAAGCGCAGAAAAATGTAAGCGGTATAGTAACACAGAAAAAATGTAAGCGGTATAGTAAAACAGAAAAAATGTAAGCGGCATAGTAAGCGGTATAGTAAGCTGTATAGTAAGCGGTATAGTAACACGGAAAAAATGTAAGCGGTATAGTAAACGCAGAAAAATGTAAGTGGTATAGTAAGCGGTATAGTAAATGTAGAAAAATGTAAGAGGTATAGTAAGGTATAGGAAGCGCAAAAAATGTAAGCAGTATAGTAAGCTGTATAGTAAGCGCAGAAAATTGTAAGCGGTATAGTAAGCTGCATAGTACATGGTGTAGAAGCGGTATAGTAAGCGCAGAAAAATGTAAGCGGTACAGTAAAACAGAAAAAATGTAAGCGGTATAGTAAACGCAGAAAAATGTAAGTGGTATAGTAAGCGGTATAGTAAGCGCGGAAAAATGTAAGCGGTATAGTAACGCAGAAAAATGTAAGCGGCATAGTAAGCGGTATAGTAAGCTGTATAGTAAGCGGTATAATAACACAGAAAAAATGGAAGCGGTATAGTAAACGCAGAAAAATGTAAGTGGTATAGTAAGCGGTATAGTAAACGTAGAAAAATGTAAGAGGTATAGTAAGGTATAGGAAGCGCAAAAAAATGTAAGCAGTATACTAAGCGCAGAAAAATGTAAGCGGTATAGTAAGCGTTATAGTAGGCAGTATAGTAAGCTGTATAGTAAGTGGTATAGAAGCGGTATAGTAAGCGGTATAGTAACAAAGAAAAAATGTAAGCGGTATAGTAAACGCAGAAAAATGTAAGCGGTATAGTAAGAGCAGAAAAATGTAAGCGGTATAGTAAACGGTATAGTAACGCAGAAAAATGTAAGCGGCATAGTAAGCAGTATAGTAAGCTGTATAGTAAGCGGTATAGTAACACAGAAAAAATGTAAGTGGTATAGTAAGCGGTATAGTAAACGCAGAAAAATGTAAGTGGTATAGTAAGCGGTATAGTAAACGTAGAAAAATGTAAGAGGTATAGTAAGGTATAGGAAGCGCAGAAAAATGTAAGCTGTATAGTAAGCGCAGAAAAATGTAAGCGGTATAGTAAGCGTTATCATAAGCGGTATAGTAAGCTGTTTAGTAAGTGGTATAGAAGCGGTACAGTAACACAGAAAAATGTCAGCGGTATAGTAACACAGAAAAAATGTAAGCGGTATAGTAAACGCAGAAAAATGTAAGCGGTGTAGTAAGAGCAGAAAAATGTAAGCGGTATAGTAAGCGGCATAGTAAGCGGTATAGTAACACAGAAAAAATGTAAGTGGTATAGTAAGCGGTATAGTAAACGCAGAAAAATGTAAGTGGTATGGTAAACGCAGAAAAATGTAAGCGGTAGAATAAGCGCAGAAAAATGTAAGCGGTATAGTACGCTGTATAGTAAGCGGTATAGTAACGGAGAAAAAATGTAAACGGTATAGTAAGCGGTATAGTAACGCAGAAAAATGTAAGCGGTATAGTAAGCGTTATAGTAAGCGGTATAGTAAGCTGTATAGTAAATGGTGTAGAAGCGGTATAGTAAGCGTTATAGTAAGCGGTATAGTAAGCTGTATAATAAGTGGTATAGAAGCGGTATAGTAAGCGGTATAGTAACACAGAAAAATGTCAGCGGTATAGTAACACAGAAAAAATGTAAGCGATATAGTAAACGCAGAAAAATGTAAGCGGTATAGTAAGAGCAGAAAAATGTAAGCGGTATAGTAACGCAGAAAAATGTGAGCGGCATAGTAACCGGTATAGTAAGCGGTATATTAAGCGGTATAGTAACACAGAAAAAATGTAAGTGGTATAGTAAGCGGTATAGTAACGCAGAAAAATGTACGCGGTATAGTAACGCAGAAAATTTAAGCGGTATAGTAAGCGGTATAATAACGCAGAAAAATGTGAGCGGTATAGTGCGACTGAAGTCTGGTTCCCGAAATTTTTGTATGTAAAATAATATGCATGATTTTGCATGTACGATAGCGCATTAAATGAAAATTGTAATATAATTTTTGTAGTAGTAGTTTATAATAATGAATAAAAAAACACTTGATTTAAAAGTATTTCCTGCACAATAAAACATTTCCTGACGAATAAAAAAATACACACGTAATTGTTCAAGTTTGCACTTCTGTCGGCACTCCCGGAGTGCCACTTTTTTTTTATTGTTTGGTAGATATAACTTTATCTCTACATCTAAAATAATATTATATAAAAAAAATCTTTTTTTACGTGCTTGTTTGTTTGTTTGTACGGGAATCTACTAGAACTACCGAAATAATTTCAAAAGTAAAGGTGGCAGTCTCTGCTCCGACATAGACTATATTTTACGTCAGAGCCACTTTTCGCAAGTAGATGGATGAGCACAAAACATTCCAAACGTGCCCTTTTTGCCCTCTTGAAATTTGGCATGGTTTTTGTTTTCTAAAAAATTCGAAATTTAAAAGTGTGAAATGAGTGGAAAAAGTTCTAAATTACAATTCATGCAGAATCGTTATGAATATAAACTTGAAATTTAACGTGTCTTCTACTTTTAAGAGGTAAATTCTGGATCAAGGCAATTAAAAAAAGGGGGAATTTTAGAAAATGAAAAAAACAGTCAATATTCTAAAAACATTCTAATTTACGATTTATATGGAATTACTAGGGAGAGAAATTTAAAATTTCCTAATTCTGTCCTTTTTAATATGTAAACGCTGGTACAAAATAGTTTCTTAAAAAAACGGAATTTCAAAGGGTACAGAACCAAATAAACGTTCTAAAGTTTCAAAATCTGTGATAGTTTTGTTGCTGGAAACTTAAAATTTGGCATGGTGGTCAATTTTAAAACATAAACAACCGGCTCAGAAAGGCTTCTAAAAATTTGGAAATTTAGAATGCTGAAATGAGAGGAAAATGTTCTGAATTAGGTTTTTTTAATAAAGTTTAGAGTAGAAACTTGAAATTAGACATGGATAACCTTTTCCATACGTAAGTGGTCTGACTGTAGCCGAACAGTTTCTAAAAAAATTGAAATTTAAAAGAAACTAAAAATTTTTTTTAATTTCAATTTCTGTGGCTTTGAAACTTCAAATTTTGCATGGGGGTTTCTTTTAAGATGTAAGCTCTCGCAAAGAATGATTTCTATAAAATTCGAAATTTAAAAAATTGAAATTATCAGTAATTGTTGTTTATCATTCTAAATTATGATTTATTTAGAATTAATAGGGATAGAAAACTGATATTCGATATCGGGGTTACTTTAAAGTCGCAAATGCTCGTACACAGTAGCTTTTTTTTAAACTAGATTAGATGCGGCAGTTGGTACCCTCATTATTTGCTTTTCAAGTCTGTTGAAAAGTATTAAAACAACTAGATTGGAATGCGGCAGTTGGGACCGCCCCTCCCTACGCTTTTCCACTGTTCAAAATGAACTCGTATACTAATAACTACATACTAAATATATTTCATGTTCAAAATGCATAAAAGTGTTAAAACAACTAGATCAGAATGACGTGATGCGGCAGTTGGGACCGCCCCTTCGCTGATGCACGAATGTATGCATATTTGCTTTTCAACTATGTTGAAAAGTGTTAAAAGCAACTCGATTAGATGCGGCAGTTGGTACCCCCATTATTTGCTTTTCAATTCTGTTGAAAAGTGTTAAAACAACTAGATTGGAATGCGGCAGTTGGGACCGCCCCTCCCTACGCTTTTCCACTGCGGTGTTCAAAATGAACCCGTATACTAATAAACTACATACTAAATATATTTCATGCTCAAAATGCTTAAAAGTGTTAAAACAACTAGATCGGAATGCCGTGATGCGGCAATTGGGATCGCCCCTTCGGTGATGCACGAATGTATGCATATTTGCTTTTCAACTATGTTGAAAAATGTTAAAAGCAACTCGATTAGATGCGGCAGTTGGTACCCCCATTATTTGCTTTTCAATTCTGTTGAAAAGTGTTAAAACAACTAGATTGGATTACGGCAGTTGGGACTGCCCCTCCCTTCGCTTTTCCACTGCGAGATTCAAAATGCATAATTCGATTCAAAACCCACTTTAATCTAACTTCAATTTGAGCGCGACCAGAAGGGGTACCAGCGTTTATTTATTTTTATTTATTTATTTATTTATTTTTGCAGTCGACTGTAGCATTCAAAATTTAGTCAAAATCGCTTAAACCGTTTTTAAATGCAATTTGTTTGACCCATAGTGACCGCCAAATGACCCACTAATCGAATTTTCTCGAACATGTGACCCAGCCAAATGGTTTTCTTGTATCCCAAAAAGTTAGGACACAAAACGTAGTCAAAATTGTTAAAGACATTTATTAGATAAGATAAAATTACCTTGACCCTTAACTTGTGACCCAGCCCATTAGTCTTTTCGTACACCAAATCGGTAGGATACAAAATTTAGTCAAAATCGTTTGTCGTTTTTAGATAAAATTAGGTTGACCCGTAGTGACCCTAAAATGACCCACTAATCGAATTTTCTCAAACATGTGACCCAGCCCAATGGTCTTTTCGTACCCCAAAACGGTAGGATACAAAATTTAGTCAAAATCGTTAGAACCGTTTTTTAGATAAAATTTATTTAACATTTTTTAATTATATGACCCACTAATGAAATTTTCTCGAACATGCGACCCAGTCCAATGGTCTTATTGTATCCCAAAAATGTATGATACAAAACTTAGTCAAAATCGCTAAAGACATTTAGCAGAGAAAATAAAATTAGCTTTACCCGCAGTGACCCTAAATAACACACTAATTTAATTTTCTCGAACATGTGAGATAGCTCAATCATCTTCTTATAACCGAAAAGAAAATGGTAGAATGCAAAATTCAGTCAAATTTGTTAGCGTCGTTTTCCAGGTAAAACTAGTTAGATGTGTCAATCCCAAAACTTTCTTCTATCTCACACAGGTTTCGCATACACTAAAATGAATCAGCACCAATTTATATCAAGGTCTAACTGAAGCTCAAGTTTTATTCAATTCTGTGCATTGTTTCTTGATATATGACTATCGCTAAAATCGTGTAAATCCGGCAAAATGCTCCATAGCAGCGCCACCTGCTGGGCGATTTGTACCAAAAACTAATCAGAACCAATTTACAACAGAGACTAACTGAATATAAGGTTTTACTAAATTCCGAGTATTAGTTCGTGAGATAGAGCTATTGCGGAAATCGCGCAAAATGCTCCATAGCAGCGCCACCTGCTGGGCGATTTGTACCAAAAACTAATCAGCACCAACTTATATCACAGACTAACTGAATATAAAGTTTTATTAAATTCCGAGAATTAGATCTTGAGATAGAGCTATTGCGGAAATCGCGAAAAATGCTGCATAACAGCGCCACCTGCCGGGCGATTTTTACCAAAAACTAATCAGCATCAATTTATATCAGGGACTAACTGAATCTAAAGTTTTATTAAATTCCGAGCATTAGTTCTTGAGATAGAGCTATTGCGGAAATCGCGAAAAATGCCGCATAGCAGCGCCACCTGCCGGGCGATATTTACCAAAAACTAATCAGCACCCATTTATATCAGGGACTCACTGAATATAAAGTTTAATTAAATTCCGAGAATTAGATCTTGAGATAGAGCTATTGCGGAAATCGCGAAAAATGCTGCATAGCAGCGCCACCTGCCGGGCGATTTTTACCAAAAACTAATCAGCACCAATTTATACCAGGAACTAACTGAATCTAAAGTTTTATTAAATTCCGAGTATTAGTTCTTGAGATAGAGCGCCCACAAAATTGTTGTCACATACAGACAGACAGACAGACAGAGTCACAGACGGACATTTTCTAAAAACAGTCAAATCGTGTTCAGGACCTTCTAAAACGTATAAATCCGTCGAAAACCAGAAGTCGAAAATTTTCATGAATCCAATACTTTCTTCTTGTAAAGATAGAAGAAGAAAGTGACAAAATTCTGAAGTGGCCGACTATTGGTGCAGTGATGGCCGAACATTAGCTTTAAAGTGGCCGACTATTGGAGAACTTGCCCTTTTTGAACTTAACTTTGTCTAAAAAAAAACTATTACCGTGTTTTTTAAAAATAATTGCTGAAACATAATAAGAAACGTATGTTTTAACATATATCACTGTTAAAAATGTTGTGTTGTTTTTTAAAAATTCTACGTTATGGTTTATATACAAAAAAACAGTTAAGTGGCCGACTATTGGTACATTTACCCTATATATAATATTCATTTAAGGGGCCAGGTACCCTTTAAACTGTCAGAAAATCGAATTCTTTTAATAGCTTTTAATTAAGTATGATTCTTTGGGAACATTTGAAAGAAAAAAAATACATGCAAAAATTCAATTTAGAAGAGAAGTTTTATATGATCAAGGAGTAATTTGATTTTTAAAGTCAATTTTCTCAAAGCAGCGGTTTTGGTCATTGAGCGAACGATTTCTGAAAAATGGTTGGCTAGAATTTCATTAAATTTTGAGTGAATGCATAAACCGTATAGATGCACAAAATAACCTATTATTATGTTTCACAAGTGAGAAGTTTAGAATTCACAACTACATTTATATACCTATATATAAAACCTTGATATTTCGAGTTTCTGTAGCAAAAAAAAAAAAAAAAGAAAAATAATTCGTATTGATCTACGCATTTTTTTTTTTAATTGTAGGTCATTTTGAGAACACATTATATCTGTACTCATTAAAAAAATTTGGCTGGTGTTAGCAATTCAATGGAAAAAATTATGCGCGAAATACATACAAGAATGATTCTTTCGTAAAAAATGTATTATATTTTAAAATATAATAAAAAACTTTATATGTGTGTATACTTCTTTTGAGAACTTTAACTGATAAAATAAACTTTTCTTAATATGTGTTTTTAATTTTATAATTAAAAGTCAATTAGTTATGGAGTGAGCGCGATTCTTACAGAGGTAAGTTATTCATGTATTTTGTTATTTCAAAGGGTACCGACCCCTTAAATATATACGTAAATATTCCACATTTAGACAGGATTGTTGCTGCTCGCAAATCATATGCAATCCATAATATCTCTTATTAAAAATCTCATGCTATGTATAATATCGCTTATTTGTATAAATATAATGCTTTAAAAAATAGGTGTGTAAATTATTATTGTATAAGTGTATGATACAACTTATAAAAGATTTTTAATTTACAAATTATGGATAGATGATGTTTATTTTGTACGTGACAGTTCTTAGAGTATATTACAGTAAAACATAACTTTTTATTTATCATTTTAGATATGCATGTCTAAAGCTTTTAAAATGAAAAATATTAAACGCATTAATTTGAAAGTTTAAAATTTTATAACTTACCAAAGGAGAGGAAAATTTTAACGTTTTCGTATAACATTAATCTTCTCCTAATGATAAAAGAATCTTTTCAAGATTTAAAAAAAAAAGTAAAGTAAAATTTAATTTCTGGTAACTGCGCCAATTTTCAAAAATGCTCACTTCCAACAAAAATTTATTTTTGGAAAAAAGATCAATCTAATAGCAGGGCAGTTTGCGATTAAACACGAAAACATTTTACGGACATTATCCTCTTATGAAAACTAAATGGCGTAATGATTTGGAAATATTTTTCTGGAATCTGCAATTAAAGTAATAACATAAATTTAAGAAAGAAATATGTATCAATAAACTCGTTAACGAAATACGTTTTTTACCCCTCTCTTTCTCTCTCTGGCTGAATTAAATGGATTAAATTTTCTATAAAATTTTACTTCATTTTAAAAATCCGCTTATAAATTAAATACCAGGAAAGAGGGGGGGGGGAGAGAACGATTTTAGTCCACATTTTGTGAGATATAAGGTGGTTCTGTTCGGTTTAGAAGCGTACTATTAGTTTGGCAACCTTGTATCACTCAAAAATCAAAATAATCCTTTGAAAAACATAGTTGAAGATACGTATAAAGGGAATAGAACGATGAAAGCATTTTGAAAAACACAGCTAAATATTTTTTTTAAGGTGGGGGGGGGGGGGGAGGGTGAAAAGCCACTCACGTAAAGGAAAATTCGATGAATAACTATCATCTAGCAGTTTGTCACTATTGTTTATAAAGCTCACGAAGTTAAAGCTTTTTCAAAAATTAAATTCAAAATACATGAATTTTCGAAAAAAATATGAAATGTAATCTCTAAATTTTTAACTAAAATCGATTTCTAGAAGCTTCAAATATGCGAATCCAAAATTGCAGCCCTACTCTATGTAGCTTTAGAGTTATGCATAACATACTACCAAATATTAAGCCTGCATAATTTCTAAACTACTTTACAGAATGAGTTCCCGCTTGGTATCCAAAGATAAAATTTACCGAAGAATCTGAATATGGTGTCAAAATGAGGTGTTAGCAAGACTTGACAAATGAGGTCGCTAGGTTGCCATCGGCGACCAAGTTTTTATATCTAGCGACCAAGTTATCTAATACAGCTTTTTTATATTTCTTTTACAAAAATTGGCATAGGAAGGGCACAAACGGCATTTTTTCTCTCATTATTCATAAGACGTCTCAATATAAATGTTGGAAAGTTACGAAATAAACTTAGAAATTATATTCAAACAAAAAAATATTTTTTAACATTCATTTTTAATTAGGAAAAAACAAGTTTATCAAATGCAAATTTTAAAATAATCAGAATTATTTGATTGACTTTGACAGGAAAATAGGCAAAAAATTGTTTTCCTTCTTCACTATTTCATCGAATACAGATACACCCCCTCATCGAATACAGATTTTGTAGCATTCAACTATCCAAATATTTTCAACATTCAGCAATCAGCATTTCCCAAACACGCCAGTCAATCCAGCCTTTATAGTATTTTTTTTTTTCAGAGATATATAATTTTGATAAGTTGCATGAGGAAACTTAGTTTTTATTATCTTTTTTAATTTTTTAGTATTCTAAGCTACGAAACTTATAACTCTAAAGTATGCTTGTTATTAATGTTCTCAATTTATTCATAGAAAAATCTTTGTGCTTTTTGAAAATCCATGACGAAGGAGGAGGAGGAGGTGGGAAAAGGGGGGGGGGGGGTATGAAATATTTTTTTTCTGGCGACAAGAATTTTCTGCTGGCTACCAGATTTTATCAAATATGTAAAGCCCTGGGTGAAAGTTGACCATTTTTTCATGATATGAAAATGGATATCATCAATGAATACCACTGAAAATTTGAATGTTTGTTACAATTTCTACATGCAGAACCCCTAAGCAATATTTAAATACAGCATTGCCTAGTATACGTTATTACTAATTTATTGGTACCAGTGACATTTATATAAGAGGATTTCCAGTTTATTTAGTAGAAAGTGATCACTTTGTTTTCCAAGACTACACCTTAAAAAAAAAAAAAAATTGTAAGAAATCAACGTATTTTTCCAATTGAACCAAAAAACTTGTTGCTTTCCTCTCTATATATAAGAATAGAGTATTGGAATCGTGAACATTTTCGACTCCCCTTTTTTGATGGATTTATACTTTGTGGGATGTCCTGCACACGATATGACTATTTTTCAGAAATGTCTGTTTGTCAGTGTGTGACACAAATTTTGTGACCACTTTTTCTAAAAAATTAATGCGCGAAATTTAATTAAATTTCAGATTTAGTTAAATATTGACATAAATTGTGACTGATTAGGTTTGGATACATAATCGCTCAACAAATGCTGCATTTTCCACGATTTACGTGATATCTATATCTCAAGAACTAATGCACGGAAATTTATCAAACTTCATATTCTATTAGACCTTGATATAAATATATACTGATTAGGTTTGTATCTATACCGTCCAACAAGTGGCGTGGCGGTGATATGCTGCATTTTTCATGATTAACGTGGTAGCTTATATTTTACGAATGCACGGAATTTCATCAAATTGCATATTCTGTTAGACATTGACATAAATAGATGCTGATTCATGTTTTATTTCTATTATTCAACATGGGGCGTTACTATGCAATGCTTGAAGTTTTATATTCGGCTTCAAAATCAATTGATGCAATTCATCAAGTGTGGTTTAAAGTGTTATTAACTACATTATTCTAATTCTCATACACTTTTAACCACATTGTTGCGGGAATCGCTCATTTTTCACCTTCAGATTACGGAATATTAGCGCTATGCTTTTTGCTATGAACATTATGCACAAAGAAAATTTAGAAACTATAAGAAAATTTACCAGAACCTTATTTTTTATTGTGTAAAATTGAACGAAATTTTATTTTTGAGTTTAATGATTAAAAATGTATTCGTTGATCTAATTTTAAATTTTAATACCCAAAAGGGATCGCTTTTGTTCCTGCTCTTCTTTTAATTCACTGATTACTGTAACTCCAGGTTAAATTCAAAGAAATGCGCTATGTTTTATATTCATAATCCTTAATGTCTTATAATTTAATATATTAGATTGGTATAGAAGAAGGTTTTGTGGCGTTCATAGCATACTAATTTTTAGTTCTTCTTGAAGCAAAGCGCTCATATAAAAGTAATATGAACTATACAATAATTGCAGCTTTTGCGAATTTCATATTTTTCCAGATTTCTGCACAGCGAATAATTTAGTAGTATTTCGATTCGAACTAAGGCAATATAATACATTTAATGTTTTAAAGGAATGTCTGAGTTGTAGAACACAAGGCTTTATTAGTACTATTCCCAGCTATACGCTTAAAATAAATATGACAAAGGGATGAAAGTGGGAGAATTTCACTACTGAATGAAAATGGAAAGAACTTGGAAAGGATTAATCTGTACCTTAATAAACATTTTGGAGAAGAACCCCAGAAAACAGTAAGTTTCCAAATATTTGTGAAAAAGTTTTTGAAACACATGGCCACATTTACTTAATTATTAAAAATCAGCGCAGTCACTGAAGGTTTAATACACAAATCGCAAAAATCACCTATATTCCGGAGGAAGAAAGATGATCTTCAAAAATAAGAAAATTTTTAATTTTTAAAATTCACTCTTTATCAGTTCTCAAGCATTTATAACTAGCGTTCCTCTTGAATAATTACATGTACCTGGCATTCCCTTCCCCTTTTTATTTTCTTGTAAGAATCCTGAATAGAAAAATGAAAACAATGAATGTATATGCATTCAAAGAAAATTAACTTTTCTTTTTCGTTTATGCAAGCTTTACAAGTAGCATTTTAAAAAACATGTGATGGTTGTTTACTCTTACACACACACACGCACACACAAGATTATATACACTCAAGTGCCAGAAAAACTGGTACACTTGCCTAATATCGTGTACGGTGCCCACGAGCACGCAGACGTGCCGCAACATGACGTGGAATGAACTCAACTAATGTCTAAAGGTATCCTGAATGCAATTCACACCAGGAATCCTGTAGGGTAGTCCACAAATCCATAGGTGTGCGAAGTGGTGGAGATGTGTTCTGAACAGCACTTTGCAAGGCATCCAAGACATACTCAATTGTGTTCATGTGTGTGGATTTAGGTGGCTAAAGGAAGTGTCTAAAGTCAAAAGAGTGTTCCTGGAACCACTCGGTAGCAACCCTCGATGTGTGGGGTATCGCATTGTCCTGCTGGAATTGTCAAAGTGCCGAACCTTCGAAAGTCACAATAGACTTGAATGAGTGTAGGTGATCGGATAGAATGCTTACGTATCCGTCACCTGTCAGAGGCGTCTTTAGACGTATCAGGGGTCCCATATCACGCCAACTGCACATGCCCCATACCATCACAGAGGCTCCACCAGCTTGAACAGTCCCCTGTTGACATGAAGGGTCCATGGATTAATGAGGTTGTCTACCTAACGGTACACGTCCATCCACCCAATAGAGTTGGAAACGAGACTTGACAGACCAGGCAACGTGTTTCTAGTCATTAACAGTTCAATGGAGGTGTTGGTGGTCCCAGGCGAGTCGTAAAGCTTTGTGCAGGCAGTCAACAGCGGTACAACAGTGGGCCAGCAGCTCCTAAAGTCCATATAAATGACGGCCCGTTGAGCAGTTCACTCTCTGACACTTGTTGATGTCGCAGCACTGAAATCTGCAGCAATTTGAGGAAGTGTAGCACGCCTACCTCGTTTAAGGATTCTCGTCAGTCGTCGATAGTCCTGTTCTCGCAGTTTTTTCCGGTTGCAAAGTTCTCGGATATTTGATGTTTTACCGGATACCTAATATGCACGGTACACTCGTGAAATGGTCGTGCTTGAAAATCCAAATTGCATCGTTACCTAGGAGATGCTATGTTTCATCTCTCGTGCGTCGACTCTAACACCACGTTCAAAGTCACTTAAATCGTGATAGCCTGTCATTGTATCAGCAGGAACCGATCTAAAAGCTTCGCCAGACACCCGTTGTCTTATATAGGCCCTGACGACTGCATCGTGTTACGTTGATTGGCTGCATACCACCGTTATTTCCATTCGCACGCTTGTACCAGTTTTTCTGGCTCTTCAGTGTATAACTAAAATAAAATCGCATGTGTAACATCAAAGAGGAAAATATTACAGAAATTAAACACAGTAAATTTAAAATACAAATATGAGAAAATATTATGGATTTATGAGAGGAGCTTCATAAGAATAATCCATAGTAAAGATATGTTATTTCGTCAAATATCGTCAGTATTAAGCCTAAAAATGACAATATTATGCCCCTTATAACATATCGAAAAACCAGTGATTGAAAGAAATTAAGATAACCAAGAAATAAATGAAAATTCCAGAAAACAAGATAATAAATTTAAATATATATTGAACAACTCAACAAGTAAAAAAGAATGGTCAAAGATGCAACCGGATTCAGTTTGACTCCATATGCCATGGACTTAAGCAAATTAGCATGTGCCATGTTGGTAAAAATGAATAAAATGATATGAATAAAGAAAATATGTCGTCATCTAGAAATGGCATGAAACATACATGGTATATGGCTTACATTACCTAAATGTAAGCTAAAAGGACTAAAGGTTAAAAATCGACAAATAAAATTACATTATTAAAAATCTATGTAAAAGTAAAAAGAGGATAAATGAAGCATAAGGTAAAAAGAAAAATAATAATAACAATAATAAAAGAAAAATCCCTTATTATTATTAAATAGATGTTAATTAGTAATAAATAAATATTAAAAAATATTAACATAAATGTTAATTAGAAATAAAAATTATCAAAAATTGTATTAAAAAGGAGTAGTAAAAATAAATATGTAGATGTTAAAATAATATTAAATAAATACTGGTAAGTGTATTTAAGAGGGATACAAGTATAGCCAAGAATAAGTTTTGATATGTAATATAATGTATGATAAATAAATGTATAATAAATTATTAACCCACTTTTTGTATATATTTATAAAATGTTTTAAATTTTTTAAGTCCCGACCTTAACCCTCCTTAATGGTATTCCAATGTTATAAGTTTATTTGGACATATTTGTATATGTTTTGTTTGTGTGCGTGTATGTGTGTTTTTTGATATGTTTTTATGATCTTTTTCAGTAATCCGCGTTCACCCTTCATAGTATTTTTTTCTTCTAATTTTCTAATTCGTATATAATCGCTGCCCCCACTACAATGCCTAAGCGCGGAAATTCGTGACGTCAAAGGTGAAGGCGTTTTCCCTGACAACGATCACCCTCCCTTTCAAACTTTGTCGTGAGCGTAGGATCGTGATACACGGAATTTAGATCGGTAAAATTTCGCGCCATTTGTTTTGTTACGGCGCGGCAGAAGGAAATATATTTTAAAAAGAAAAACTTAAATTTATAAAATAATCTGTTAATAATGACAGCCAGTATTTTTTCTTTGTGTGTGTTTATTTACATAAAAAAAAAGAAAGTAAAAATTTAGAAATTATATAGGATTTTCTTATTTTTGTAGAGGGGGTAGTGATGTAATACATTCCCAAACTGGTAACAGAAAATGAATGTTTAATGCTTTACCCATGATAAAATGAAAGAGAGGGGATAATTATATACACTACTGGCCATCCAAAATGCTACACCATGAAGGAATGCAAATGACAGAATGATATTTATTGGACAGGTGATTACATTTTCAGAAAATTAGGATATATACATCCTGAGAAAACACTACCCAAAGCACCCACCTCTGGCCGCAATAACAGCATCTATCTGCCTAGCCATGGGGTCGAACATAGATTGGATGTCATGTACGGGTACATCAGTCCATGCAGCTTCAACACTATGCCACAGTTCATCAACCGTAGTGACGGGCGATTGGTGACGGGCCAGTCGCCCAGAAGCCATTGACAGGACCTATTCAATTGGTGAGAAATCAAGAGAACGTGCCGGCAAGGGCAACAGTCGAACATGTTCTGTATCAAGGAAGGTCAGGATAGTACGACCAACATGCGGTCGTGCATTGTCTTGCTAAACCGTAGAGTTGCGGAGGCATCGAAGATAAGGCAGAACCATGGGCCCGTAACACATCAGAAATGTAACGACTGCTGTTGAAATTGCCGGCAATGCGAACAAGAGGTTACCGAGACGTGTGACACTTCATAGCGTCACTCCAAGTGATATGACAATATGACGATTCGAATGAAAGCTGGCAATGTGCGTTTTCCACGATGCCGCCATACGTGGATACTGGTATCATGATTCTGCATACAGAGCCTGGATTCATCAAAGACGACGTGAGACGCCATTCCTGCGTCATATACAGCATCATGATGCCAACATTCATGTTTGGCGGAAAATTTTTTATTGACTAAAAATTGACCTAAGAAATGAGCATAGACGGCATTTTTCTCTACCCGCAATAGTAAGAAATAAACTTAGAAACTATATTCAAACAAAAAAATGTTTTTAACTTTTATTTTTAATTTGGCAAAAATATGTTCATGAAATGCAAATTTTAAAATAATAAAATGAGAATGATTTGATTGACATCGACAGGAAAACAGGCAAAAAACTGTTTTCTTTCTTCACTATTTCATCGATACCCCCCCCCCCCCCTCATCAGATAGACTTTGCAGCACTCAATTATCCGGACATTTGAAGCATTCGGCAATCAGAATTTTCCGATCATGTCTACTATATATCTTTTTTCCTTTTTTATTTATTTATTTATTTATTTATTTTTTTTATTTTTTTTTTTTTTTGTAAAATTTTTATAATTTTTATTATAAAATTTAGTTCATATTATATTTTTAAATCATGTAACTAGTAATTCTAAACTATGCTTATTACTTTTCTCAATTATTACATAAAAAAAAAGAAACTTTTGTGCGTGTTAATGACGGAGGGGGGGGGGGGAGTAAATATTCTTCACTGGCAACTAAAATATTTTGCTGCCTACCATATTTTATGAAATTTGCAAAGCCTTGAAAATGAGTGTTGTCTTTTTGAATAGTTAAATCCTAAATTTGTGTGAGAATATTTTTAAAAAAGCGTATTAGCACGTGTATTGTGAATATTACATCCCCCCAGTGACTGTGCGGAATTTTAAAGGAGTTTTATGAGACTTGGAAATCATAACAATGTACGGCTAATTATTATTTTTTATTTTTTAAGTCAAGTAATGAATGATAACTTAAAGTATGTCTACTGCGTTTTCTTCTAATAAAACATTATGGAGTGGGGAAATGAAAATGTATATAAATATTGAATAGTTGGTGTTAGCTTGCTGAGGTAGAGTCGTGAATCCTTTTCAACACCTAGTGTTTTTTTTTTTTTTTTTTTTTTTTTTGTTTCGTTTTTAAACAGTCAATGATGAAAGACATTTTTCACAAACGTATCATATATATATATTTTTTTAACAAATTTGTCGTGTATTCACTAGAACGTCTTCACGTGCACTCAAAAGGTACGCGTACCCCAACTTGTGAAGCACTGTAGTAAGAAATATCATTCTTGCTCAAATTATATTTGTGCTTTCCTTAAAGAAAAAAATAAGAAAGGCACTTTCTGGAAAATATTAACATCGTGTGACGAAAGATAATTTTCACCATATTCTTCCTTCATCTTATTATTCCGTATCCATCCTATCCTTTAATAGAACAAGTTGGAAATTGTGACAAATCAAACGTGACAAACGAGGTGCGTTCTTACTATAGCTAGTTATATAAATATTCAGATCTTGATGATTTTTTATTCTGCGAAATGAATTATATCGTCTGCAGATTAATTTCTGTCATAAAATAAGTATCTCGGTCGCTTGACGATTCAACCTCGGAAGCTTCTATAACAAGAAAGCACCGATTTTTTTTTTTTTTAATTCAGATTTCTTAATAAATGTTTTTATTAATATCTCCTAAAGTTTTGATTCGATTTTTATAAAATTTGAAATGTCTCGACAAAATTCTGCAAAGATAATATATCTTAAATTTTAAATCATTCGGTTGGGTAGTTTTTGCGTTGTTATATGCGGACGGACAGACAGACAGACGGACGGACGGACCAAGCTACGACAATAGGTGCTACGTATTTACATAATTACGAACGCACCTAAAAAGCGCTATTTTCATAAAAACGCTTGTTCTTTTTTTTGTTTTGTTTTGTTTTTCTGTATGATAATAATTGAAGAAAATAAATCTGCATTATAAAGCTTTCATAATTTGTTTATTCCAGCTAATTTAATCTTAATTAAATAATAAATCTTAATTCTATACTCAAAAAGGTACTTAACATCATTAAAATATGTAGAATTTATTCTATTCGGCTTTTCTGTCTGCGTAAGTACGACGAAGTTAATTTTCAGTTATATATTTTTCCGGTTATATATATTTTTAGAAGCACTCCTTGAGAAACATATAAAGAGCACTTCATTACAGTTACATTAAAAAAATCGCCATTCATAAATTAAATAGCCCTTTTTTTAGCATTACATGAAATTTTCATTAAATGAATCTCAATGAATCTCCTTTACACAAATCTTTCTGACTTAAAAAAAAAAAAAAAAAAAAAAAAAAAAAAACTTATGAATGGCAGTTGATGAATTAAAACATAGTTAAAGTACGTTAGAAGATTTTCTGCATTGTATCCGGCTTTCCAGTGTGCATAAGTACGTCGAAGTTAATTTTCAATAATGCATTTTTTCCAAATTATACGTATTTTTAGAAACAGTCTCTTCAATCATACAGTGCTTTACTATTACAATTACATAGTTAAACAAAAACGAAAAATCATGCGTCAAACATAGATTATGAAACACTTTCCAACACAGCCAGAAAACTGTAACGAAACTTCACCGTTAAATAAGGTGAAAAAGGATATGTAAGTAAACAGTTTAGAAAACCTATACCACATTGAAAAATATAATTTTCGAAATTACCTTCCAGTTTCAAAAAAGTAGTCGAATTATTTTGTGTAGCCCTGTATATGATCAATAGATGTGGATATATAACATGATAAAATTTAGTTCTATTAGAATATTCACATTTAGCAATTTTCGCCAATCGATGGAAATGCACTCGAAATCTTTTGTACAGCCCTGTATATTATCTGAAGGTTTTTGTACACACCACATAATAAGCTAAAAGGCAACTTAAAACTCACTCGCAGCAATTACCAACCGTAAACGACAATGTATCTTTTTCTTCGCGTAGCCCTGTATATGAATTTATTTATATTCCACAAACTTGTTTACTAAATATAGTTCAGCAGAAAAATGCGTAACACAATTAAAAACTACCCTTAAGCAATTCACTCCCATAGTCTGTAATACTTACGGATTTCCTTGCGTAAACCTGTATATGAACAACCGAGTTTATAAACACACACGAACTGTGAAAATAATTTAGTTAAACTTAAAAACGCAAACCAAAGTTGAAAACGCACTTATCACACAAACTGTAAATATCGCACCTGTACTGTAACCGATATCTTTTGTGTGTCCCTGTAAATAAACACAATGCATACCACATTTTAAAGAGATCAATTTATAGTGCACCTCAGTAATGTATATAATTTCCATTATGTTTGAAATAGTGAAATATCACTAAATTACACTGCAAACGATTTTTCCCCATAGAACAACATGTAACAGAATTCTTTTGTTTGACTCTGTAAATGAATAATTAATGTTTTGCACCCCATATTCTACAAAAAGCATGTTTTAATGCGCTTCATAATTATTTATCAATTCCATCATGTTTCAAATGACGTAACATCATCAAAATGCACTTGAAACGATTATTTCCGATTGACTGTAATGTAACGGGATACATTTGACTGCCCCTGTAAAAAAACTATAAGTGCTACACACTTCAGTTGAAATAGGGGATATGCTATAGTACACGTCAATAACATACAAAAATTTCATGTCGATCGGAGCATATTTACGCGAGTTAGAGCACGGACAGACGGCCAGACAAACCGAAATCATAAACACTTTTCAACTAGGTTGGAAAGTGTTAAAAATACATTATGCATTAATTGAAACGCAATTTTTAGCATTTTGAACAAATTGCAATAAATTAATTTCAGTTACACGGTATTTGTGCACGATTTTGTTTTAGTAGAAATATATGAATGAGAGTTGGTACATTAATAATGATAACAATAATAATAGTAACTGTTTGTCATGGGCCGCACGGATGAAGTGAAATTTACCCAAGAAATTTTTGCAATTTTGTGCACGTGCATAAACGCATACGTATCATACAAAATTTTTAGAAAATTCTAATTTCACACCCAGAAAAAGGAATTGATTAAAACTACAAAACATGTTTTGTTGAGTACATTTTGGTTGTTTTAGCAAAATTCAAGTAAAATTGAACCATTTTACTCCAATTAACAAAACATTTTTTGCTGACGATACAATTTTTTTTTTTTTTTTTTTTTTTTTTTGGAATTGCAAAAAAAAATTTTTTTGTTGAATCAAGCAAAATTTCCATTGACCTATAGTTAAACAAAAAGTTTTGTTTAAATATAGGTCAATGGAAATTTTGTTTGAATCAACAAAAAATTTTTTTTTTTGCAATTCCAAAAAAAAAAAAATTGTATCGTCAGCAAAAAATGTTTTGTTAATTGGAGTAAAATGGTTCAATTTTACTTGAATTTTGCTAAAACAACCAAAATGTACTCAACAAAACATGTTTTGTAGTTTTAATCAATTCTTTTTTCTGAGTGCATACAGATGCCAATAAACATTTAAGCAAGTGGTGTTTTTTATATACTGCGCGCGAAATCGTTTAAAAAGAATACACATTTGCTGAAATTAATGGCAGAACTAAAAAATAATAATAATAACTAGGAAAGGATGTAACAAATTGCTAAGAGTTTCAAATCAATACATATTCTTTAGTTTTTTCGTACCTTTATGTTAGCCGGGAGCAAATCTCGCCACTAGCCTTTTTTTTTTCCCGCCAATAGCAACTTTTATTTTTCGCTTCCATCCTTTGAAATGAAATAAAATGATTTGGTTTATGATTCCTTCTTTTTTTTAATTTATTTATTTATTTATTTATTTATTTCATAAAATGAGTGAAAGGCATGAATATTAAATGTATGTAAGATATTTAATTGTGTTATGCATTTTAACTTAGATGAGTCAAAGGTTAATATTTTAAATGAAATGAACACAGTACGGGTGATAGCAATGGAAACAATATTTATCATCTGCGCGTGGCTAACATAAAAGTATATTTTTAGGTGCATCCGTAATTATATAAATACGTAGCACCTATAGTCGTCGTCTATTCCGTCTGTTTGTCTATCTGCATGTAACAGTGTAAAAACTACCCAACCGAATGGTTTAACATTTAATACATATAATCGTTGCAGAATTTTGCCGGGTCATTTCAACATTTATGAAAATCGAATCAAAACTTCAAAAGATATTAATAAAAGTTTTCTTTATTCTATTAAATCCTATCATACGTAATCTATATGATAAAAGCGCAAGTCATGTGACTGAGGAAAACAAATACGGGCTAACCACATCTTTTTCCATATACCAAGCGGCCATTTTTATTCAAAATTAATTTTTCGAATAAAATTGCGTAAAAGTTACATTTTTAAAAATATACTTGAAAAAAAATTGTTTGCTTGAGAGATGAGTTACATTAAAAAATGTATAGATTCTGAGATAACATCAGTGAAAATTAGGTTAACAGCTGAATATCTCAATCCATTAAAGTAAATAAACAAATGATTCATTCATCGTGAGTCATAGAAATATTAACCATGGAGGTAATCATTCGCAAAGCAAGATCTCCCTGGTAAATTTACAGTTCTGTCTGGTGTCAAAAAAAAAAATCGCAACTATAAACGTGCATACGTAATTAAAAAAAAAAAAAAAAAAAAAAAAAAAAAGCATCCTCATTTCGTTCATAGCAGACGATATAATTCATTTCACTGAAATAATAACAATGATTTTTTACATTGTAAAACTAGTTATAGCACGAAATGAACGCACCTAATTTGTCATGTTTAACGTACAATTTCCAACTTTTTTTTTCTTTTTTTTTTTTTTATCCTTAACTGAAATTTAAATATTTTATTTAAAACTCAAAAATCCAAAGGTGGCTGTGGTTGTGGTGAATAAAAATTGTACATACATTATTTGTTTAAAATCCCGTCTTTTTAACTAATAACTCTGTGATTACAAACAAGCGCTATGCTAGAGTTAGATTATTACAAGGTAAAGGATAGAAGGGGAAAATCTACACTAATAATTCGAACTTTAAATCATAAAAAGGGGTTAATTATCTGGGTGTCATTTCCGCTTCCACAAACCAGTTTGCTCGCCAGTTTCCACCCCAACATGAGAAGTTTCACTTCAAAAATAAATTATACAATACTTTTCAAATGTTCCATGTAAATCATAAATTAATTACAACAAGTTTGTAAAAACCAATTTCAGTACACCACAAAAAGTATAAAAAAAGAAAACGCGTTTCGAAAAGCTGAATTCTTCTTCAAAGAAACGGAATCGCTACAAAAATGGAAAAAAAGGGCTTACCTTTTACAGCTTTTTTAACGTTTGGATGTGCTTTACATTGTGAAGGAGGGGGGGGGGGATATTTTAAAATATTAATTTGTGTGTGATGGTTCATAATGTCAAAGTCAATAATAAATCAAAATAATAATCGTTTTGAAATTTGAGCGCAGGAAAATGTAAAAGACCTATCCCAGGTTTATTTCCGTTGAAATTTGTCATTTAAACCCTCTATTCTTGATTTGTTTTCCTTTATTTATTTTTTACACTTTCTAACATAGTTGAAGAGTGTTTATAAATTCGGTTGTCTGTCTGTCTGTCTGCCTGCCTGTCCATGCTCTAACTCGCTTAATTACACACGGATTGCCATGCAAATGATAAATAGGTTACTGAGGTTTGCTATGGCATGTTCGGTATGGAAAATGAAGTGTGTTGCACTGATAGTTTTTTTTATTGGGACACTGAAAAGAATTCCGTTACATTACGGTCTATGGGGGAAAACCATTTGCGGTTTATTTTTATTATGTGCTACACTATTTCAAACTTATTGAAAATTATATATATCAGTGCACTACAAGCGGCTTACTATAGAATGCCTGTTCTAATATCGTCGCTGGAGTGGTATGAAAACATCGATATAATACTACGGTCGTGGGTGTCAATGTCATAGCTTCCCTGGCGACAAAGATTATCCTGGCAAATAATTTATTTACTATCTTCACAATATCGTCTCCAGCTAATATCCGCAGTTCGTTATCGCGCGATTAACCCATGACACGATATACATTTCTTTATCTATACATACATTATATTATATAGTTAAATATAATTACTTCTGCAATTTCTTTTAATATGTGCAAACTATTATAATACTAACTAAAGGCAGTTACAGTATGTAGAAATAATAAAAAGAGTTACTGCGATTAGTGTTATCGGAGCATTATTCTGGCACAGATAATGCGTAAGTACCCAGGAGGATAATGTGTGAAGTCAAGAATTGCCTTATTATGCTTCCTTCTTTTAATTTCAAATATATCCGATAGATGGCACTGCATTGTCCCAAACTGTAATACTGATCAAAATAATCTTGCAATTTAAAAGCTGGGTGACCTTTGATTCATTTTTATACATTATTTTGAATATTGTAACAGTTGAGACAACGTAGATATTTAAAATGTAGATATTTAAAACTGGACCAAAGAAGCGTAGTAAGTACTTCTCTACTTCACACATTCATCTTCTGCAAGAATAACTTCACTAGCTGCCACTACTTACTTGTTATTAACCCCATCGCGACGAGCGTCCTTTACAGAATTTTTAATCTTTTACCACCGGTTTTTCAAAACAGAAATTTGCGCCTAATTGAATCGCAGAAATGCTATGATTAAATAAGGCAAAGATTACAATAAAAATTAACTGGTGAGAATAATGAAGGATTCTGAACATCTTATGCGTCACGTATGCGTGTCGCTCGTCCCCAACGGGTTAATTTTTTAAAAAATGTTCAGTTCATTTAAGGACACCCTGTATATTATACCCAATATAACATAGCACTTGGCCACGTCAAAGTCTTATTTATTTTATTTTTAGTATGTTTACAACTCGACATAAAGGATGCTTTAGTTTTCAGTTTTTTATGCTCATAAAAGTAAATGCATTTATCTGAAAAAAATTAAAAACTAGAACGAAAAATCATGCGTCAAGCATAGATTACGAAAAGTCTCCTTCAGCAATTTCCGTCAATAAACACAAATACGCTGCAGATATTTTGTGCTGCCCTGTATAGGATCTATAGAATTTATACATACCAAGTAATATGCAAAAAATTAGGTAAGTTTAAAAACGCGTACCAAAACTGAAAACGCACTTCCAGCAGTTATTATTAACAGACAGTACTTTAATTGAATACTTTTGTGCGTCCCTGTAAATGAACTATGAATGCTATACACCACAATATTATATAGTAAGCATCTTGTAATGCACCGCAGTGAGATATACCAATTTAAATATGTTTGAGATAGTGAAACATTATCAAGATAAACTGAAAACATTTTCCCCCATAGACCGTAACGTAACGGAATTCTTTTGAGTGTCACTGTAAAGGATCTATAGTGCTACACACTTCATTCTCAATTAGGAACATGTCTTAGTAAACCTCAATAACATATACACTAAAAAAACCAACGTTTTACACACAATATCAAACTATAGTACAATGGACAGACGTACGTTTCGTGAGTAACTTGTACTCACATCCTCAGTGTCAGTACAATAAAAATTAAACATTATTGTACCCCCCCCCCCCCCAAGGACATGAAATTGAGTCTAGAAACCCAAATGAAAACAACAACAAACCGAAAACTCATCACGCACGAGCAAATAATGAGATTAAGCCGGAAGTGATTCCCTATGACACAATGAATCAACCCAGAAAGGTGAGATGTAAGGTACGCTTGAAAAATCATTGACCAGGGAGTTACCAAATTTATTAATATAAATTGCTTCAAAGAAGTCTAAATCTAATGGGGTGTTACATTCTCATTACTCAATAACATATATCAATAGTATGGCAATCCTTATATCTACGCGAGTTAGATCACGGGCAGACAGATAGGTAAACCGAATTATTAAACACCTTTTTAACTATGTTGGAAAGTGTTAAAAAAAGGGGGTGGGGGGGACAATAAACTTATCTTATTTAAATATTCTATGTATAGGCAGTTTGGTTTTAACATCAGATGGCAACTGTAAAATCAGTAAGAAAATAAATGCCACCCAGTTACCCTCCAACTCAATTTCCCCCGCTCTGTTAAAATAGTTTAACTGAAAAATGTTAAGTATATCGATATTTTTAAAAATATAATCCGAACTGAAGATAAGGAAAAGTTTTAAATTTTTCCTATGTCATTAGTATGCTGCTAATGATAACAGTAACTTTTTTTTAGATAAAAAATAATGTAAAGTAACATTTAATTTAACATTCGTTTCCGAGCCAGTTTTCGAAAATTCTCTTGTTTTTTGTTAATACATTAAAATATTAGCTATCGAAAATTCTTTATTTTTTAAAGCGATTTAATAGCATCGAAATTTTTGATTAAACACGAAAACATTTTTTTACGGATATTAAACTCTTTAAAAAAAGGCATATTAGACTCTTAATAAACTTGCGAAATGGTTTGGAAATATTTTACTTTAAACTTAATTAAACTAATAAGGAGATTAAAAGGAAATATGTATGAAAGAAATCATTAATGAAATGTAAATCTAATGTAAATAAAGTAAAATTTCTATAACATTTTAACTAGTTTAAAAATTTTATATAATTATTATTACTGAAATTTTGTACAATGGGACGCTATTAATGTGTTTTTTAGTTTAAATTGTAGTTCATTATGGTTACTACGAGGGCCAGTACTTAAGTTTTTAGAATCTGGCAACGAAAAAACAGCTGCTTTCAGCGCAGACGATTTTTATCAAAATTTGAACAGTTACGTGAATGTCTGCGTTTACAGAACATCAAAAGCTGTGAAATTCTATAAAGAAGGATTAATTGAAAACGGAACAGTGGTTAGAATTCCATTTGTTTTTATATGAGTGTGGTGAAACCTCGTATAAATGTAGAGCGGGAGATAAGGAAGGCAACCCCTACTGCGGAAATGGGCATGCCTTAGGTAGTCACCCAGAAGCACGTGATATGCGACGGCGGTCTGCTAGCAGTATCGTCCGGCAGGTAATCAGTTGTTGTTGTTATTCATCTGTGTCTGCGGAATGGTTGCGAGTAAAACAGAGCCTCTCAGCGTTATTCGTTATTAGTGACTGAAGAAGTTGGATTTCGCGAAGTACATCAGCGAACGAAGGCAGTGTAGAGAGAACATGCACTGTCATTGACTCCTGTACAGGACGAGCACAAACACTTCCTCGACGGAATCTGGTGAAGTTTCGGTGGACAGGGTTAGAATATCCACCGTATAGACCGGATCTTTTGCCATATGACTTTCCCATATTTGATCCGCTGAAAACGACATTGAAGGGTCTCCATTTTGACTCGGGCAGCGAAGTCATGGATAATGTTCGAAACTGGTTCCTATTTCAGAAAAAGGACTTCTATGATCGAGGTATTCGAAACCGTAGGACAAGTGCTTGTGCAGGTTTGGAGGTTATGTTTCAAATAAACTATGTCATTTCATTATGTGGCTCCTGTTCCGTTTTCATTTGGTCCACTCTAATACGATCACAAGTGATAATCACTTGTTCCCCAAGATAAAGGAACATTTGGGTGTCCAACGCGTCGCTCCGGAAGCGTTGGACACCCAAATGTCCCTTTATCTTGGGATTATCACAAGTGATAATCACTTGTTCCCGAAGATAAAGGAACATTTGGGTGTCCAACGCTTCCGGAGCGACGATGACGTCGAAGAAGAGGTGAAACGCTTCCTCAGCGGGTTGGCGGCGGAGTTCTACGACATTGGATACAGAAATTGGACCACCGTCTACAAAAATGCGTAGAAAAATATGGCGATTATGTAGAAAAATAGAGAAAACTTTCTTCTTCCCAACGATGTAAATTTCTATGAGAATAAACAATGTAGTCTATTTGTAAATTGGATGGGAACCTTATTTCTGTATGGACCCTCGTATTTACTGTGATTTTTCGAAAATCAGAAATAATTATGAACTCATGTCGAAGGACTTTCGAGCCATGATTTTTTATGAATTTCGACCAGGTTTGGAACAGAAACAGTGCAATGATAGAAATCGTCGTTTGGTAACGAAGTACCATCAAAGTCAACGATTTTACAACGGGTTTAAAGAATTCTCCCGCGGTTGTAAGAATCTCAGTAACGATGTTCGGGAGTGTTGACCAAGAAACACTTTTATTCTCAAAAACTTTGATGCTGTGAGAAAACTAATCCTTTCTGATCGTCATGTGACATATGATGAAATAGAAGCATCTTTGAACATTTCAAGGACCCAAGTACATTCAATTTTACATGATCATTTAAAAGGAAAAAAGGTGAAAAAGGTGTGTTCCTGATGGACCCCCCCCCACACACACACACACAATGTATCTCAAGCTGAAAAGGACGGTAGTGTAAAATGATAGCAGGGGGGAAAAAATTCAACTCCGAGTCCTCAAAACATGTGTACGACATCATAATGTGTGACGAAAACTGGTTCCTTTTGAACCCGAAACAAAACAATAATCGACTGTTTGAGTGTTTCTAGATGTCCCTAGACTGACAAAAGTTGTTCGTGCAAGAAGTGCTTGAAGCTTACAAATGCCATGTTTTTGCCATGCCACTTTCAGAATGGCATAAATGTTTGGATGACTGGTTTATTCGAATGCAAAAATGTATCCATGCTGCAAGAGAGTATTTTGAAAATGAATAAAACATATATTTTTGCCAAGAAATTATTTCTTGTATTACTTTCTAAAAACTTAAGTACTACCCCTCGTATTAGATTTTCTGATGATAAAATAAATCCCTTACACTACAGAAATAAACTTTTAATTTTATTTGTGCGCTTTTTCATCTGTAAATTTCAAGTTCGAAAGATATTTTAAAGTCAGATTTTTATTTTTATTTATTTATTTATTTATTTATTACAGAAGAGAAAAATTTACACATTTTTAGCTTAAATATTAATTTACTACTAGATGTTCTGGTGAAACAGTATATTAAAAGGTAGAAAATCAACATTAAAAATGCACAAATAAAATACAAAAAACCCCTCTCTCTACACGCATCGGGCCACCGCCTCTCTGCCGTTTTGCCCAGTCTTTCTTTTTCTAGCACACTGTACTTTGCTCTTTGTAGCACTGAAGAAGAACCTCGCTTGTGGATTCGAAACAGCTGTTTGCTACTTTTTTGTGTTTTATTTGTGCATTTTTAACGTTGGTTTTCTGCTTTTTAATATTCTTGTACAAAAGTTTTATTTGCTATTTTATGACACAAAAAATTGTTTGTGTTACGGAAAAAGAATGTATGAATTTCATTTATATGTTTCTCTCCCACAAACTTTATGTTCGAAATTTATTCTAAAATAAGAAATCGGGGGTTTTTTTCTGTACAAATTCTTTTTGAACTTCCGTTTTCCTTCTTTGTTTCTTTTCTTTTCTTTCCTTTTGTGTGTGAATAAATTTGACGCTGTAAAATAAATAAAAAAGAAACAAGTGGCAGATTTTACAAAGGAAAATTCCCGCTAGGATACCAATAAAAAATTAGTTTATTTTACTAGATTCTACTAATTATTTTACTGGGTACTAATTCACTTTTGAAATGGAGGATTGGTATTTTATATTAAGAGTTTTTTATATTTAGTGTCAAATGGGACTTTCAGGATACAGGCTTTGCCAAATTAGGAGTTTGTTGTTTTACCATTGGATGGTAAAGACGACCAGGTATAGCTTCCTCTGTGTTTCTCGTTTAATTCACGTTTAATACACTAGTTGGCTCTGCCCCGTGCTCGCTACGCTCACCAACCCCCGTTCTGATTTCACATCCTCTTAAAACCTGGTAATGTATCCTTTTTTAAAAAGATGATGATGATCATGATATCACGAACGGCAACTTTCTTCTGTAATCAGGTTATAATGCTTTTTCATTTAACTGGTTATAATGCTTTTTCATTTAATTCATCTTTTTTATTTTTAATATTCATGTGTAAACGCAATTTTTATGACGTAATTTTCTTTATTTCCTGCTTTCAGAACGTGATCATTTAATTATTATTTTAAACTTTAATTATTGCTTTTAATAGTCTCGCGCAAATACATTTTTTATTTGCGATAAAACATAATCCTTTGCGCTTATTTAGAAATTGGCAACAATATAAAAAATGACTTTTTCAATAAAAGATTTTTTACTCGAATTTTAAGGATTTTTTGAGTTTTTATTGTCCGACCGTGATAATTTTTTTTATTTCTGAAAGCTTGTTATATTTCGCGTCTGGTGGTATACTTTTCGAATCCGTAGGATAGCTAGAAAAAAAAAAGTAATAGCTCCTCAAAAAAGTCCCTAGTAAAAAAGCGATGAGAATAACCCGGAATATCTACGCAGAATTTGATTGGTCCATTTCGCTTTTGGCTCAGTTCCAGATTACTTTTTTTAATATAGAAGGATAACTGGACTTTGGCGTTTCGCGTTTAACACCAAATAAGATTTTGGTGTTTTACATTTAATTCCAAACACGATTTTGATGTTTCACATTTAATGAAATACAGAATTTTGATGTTTCACACGCTTAATGCAAAATAAGACATTTCATTATTTATACCAACTACGACTTTATTGTTTCATGTTTAATACTAAATAGGACTTTGAGGTTTCGCATTGAATGTCAAATAGAATTTTGATATGTATTACGAATAGAATTTTAATGTTTTGACTAATTAGAAACGTTTGACAAATTTAATTCATATCTATTGTGACAAGCTCTCTTATAAATCATTTTCCAATGTTGGCAAGAAATATTTGGCTGGTGTGAAGTCAATATATCTAATATTGGAATTTCATTGAAAATATTGCCAATGCAAAGCCAATATTTGTACAACATTGATGTTTCATTAGAAATATTGCCCCAATATTGGTTTTATCGGCTTCCCATTAGCAAAATATTTCTTGTCAATATTAGCAAAATGTCAACACCAAATTCTAAGGTAATATTTCATGCCAATGAATATAATATTGGACCTATATTGGGGCAAGATATAGCCAACATTGGCTTGCAACTAAAGAAGTTAGGAACAAAAATCTAGGTTCCGTTTAGAGTGAGACACGCTGTATTAATTAAGTTGACTGCAACCCTAAATTCTGTGCAAATTACTTTTGGATTTGTTGTTTATTATCACCGCATTTTTCGTTGCATTTCGTTTAACATTTGTGCTAAATTATATGGGAAAATTAGCAAAGTTTTAGTCTAATCATAGCGAAAGAAACTCTACAGAATTTAATCCTACCAGCTAAATCAAAGTATTGAAAATAAATCTTTGAAAATTTGATTTTAAAGTTTCGCAAACTTTTCTTGGACATTAAATTAGTGAAGTCTAAGTAGAGTGATAATGTCTGAATATTAGCATAAATCGTTTCTCCGCGTTCGTATACCATTTGTCTAAAGGAACTTTTACAGATATTCTTAACTAATGAGTATAATATAAAGGCATTTTGAGACTCGACTTCCGTGGCGAATTTCGCAACTTTCTGAGGATTTCGTGGCTTTGGTGACAGAATTTTAACTCCATGCACTTATTGGGAATCTGTTCTTGATATCCGCCAATAATCAATCTGTTTTTGAAATATAAATTAATTATACACTATAAAAAAGCGCCCTAAAGCCCTATTTCTTTTCAAAATCTCGACTGTATAATTGATTTTTAAACATTCGTACATAATTAAAATAAATTTGAAGTGGAATTTTAAATTAAACTTTTAATTCCTTCACTGTGGTGATATTCCGTCATTCAATCCTTATCTATCCTATAAATTTCTACGAAAGAATTTTTGAAAAATCTGTAAATTTCATAGAAAAAAAATTGTCAATCGAGAGGACGGTGAATGAAAATTTTTATTTTATGAAATAAATTCTTTCTGTTTTTTAGCAGCGAAATGCCGTTTTTGATGTAAAAAATCAGATTCATAGAATAAAAGAATTTTATCGTCATTTCACTAACAGTTTTTCTTATTTGATTTAAGATTTTTTTCTCTTTTTTTTTCAATTTTTTCATTTAGATATTGTTTTACCTTAAATGCAGGGCTGCGAAGTCGGTGGGAAAAATGTCCGACTCCGACTCTGACTCCTGAAATTTTAAAGGAACCGACTCCGACTCCGGGATAGCTAAAGTACTAGTATTGCCTGTTGATTCCTATTATTCAGATTGCCTAATTGCTGCCATTCGTTTTGAAATAGTAATAGTTGCTTTATTATATTTGTCATTAAATAAAGGAAATATTACTATTTTTTTTAAAAATCAAGCAATCAGAATAATAAAAAAAAAACTCTGGCAACACTGCAACCTGCTGTTACATTCCTGTTTGACCTTGAAATATATGTTTATACCAACCCAGGGGTCGATGCAGGTTTTTTTTCTTGGGGCCCATTTTGTGAAAAATAAAGGTCATTTTTGTGAAATTTATTATATTTTTGTGAAAAATATCATCTTGTAACGAACTATATACTAAATATGAACTAGAGATTTCAATTAAAAACAGTTTTCATATATGCTGTACACTGGACAGTATATTGGGACTGTTTAACCTGGGTTTCCTTGTATATATAGTCCAAATATAAAAATAATAATTCATTTTATAAATTTAAAATTACATTTAATTGGTTTAATTTCACTTCAAACTGTCTAAAAAATAAGCTGGAGTCGAGGTCGGAGTCGGCCTGTTTTTTAGTGACTCCGACTCCGACTCTTTTGCTAAAAAAATATAGGCATGACTTCGACTCCGACTCCACAGCCCTGCTTAAATGTTTGTTGTTTTACCTTATATTTACGCAGCAGAAAGTAAAACAGCTACTTAGGTGGAGTTTAAATATTTTCTTATGAATGCTAAATACTTTAGTTTTCATTTGTGCTTCGCCAGCATTCAATATTCATAAAATCAATACATTGTAAATGTAATATGAATGCTTACATTAAAAGAAAAAGCACCCGTATCTGACAGGGACAAAATTGTAAGCAGGTATATGGCAGTAAAAATTCTTTTTTTGCAATAAAAATGTTTATAAAAATAGTAAAAATGTTTGTGGAATGTTTATAAACCGTTTTTAAGCGTTAAGAGATAAAACGTTCTTGTCAAATTTACAGATATTTTGGAATATATTTTTTTTTTTCAAATTATTACTTAATTGTCAATGTCTTAGTTAACATTCGTAAACCTTTAAATCACTGGAATTAGTCCTACATTTCTTTAAGCGAAGGAAACACGAAATCTGTTACTTAATATACATGTTTATAAAGTTGTTAAATATTCCACAATTACGTTTCGCGTTAGATAATTGTTTATTGGTTTAATTCATCTTTTAATAGATTAAACTCGGCTATTACTATCATTAATTAGTTTCTAAATTTCATTGTTTTTCTGAAAATGAAAACGGAAACATCAACATCTGTTACAATTTTTTTAATTTACTGGGGGGGTTCTTCCCTCCCCCCCCCCCCAATAAATTAAAACCCAGTTTATACTTTTAAGAATTACTTTATTCTAAATGCGTAAAATTTTAAAAAAATTCCAGAGATTAGTGCAATTTGTTACATATTTATAAGTAATCAAAATCAGTATCAAGATGAAAGCTCTTTTAATACAAATGAAAAACATTATTACATTTAATTAATATGAATTCATCATTAAATTTCTGTTTGCGGATGAATCCGAATCGAATAAATAATAATTTTCAGCATAATTAACTTTAAATAAATGTAAACTACACTTTTGGCTTCAAGGCATTTGTACATATTTAATTAGCATTTCTTTTTAATTTTGATCATTATTTCAAAATTTAGAACACTATTTGGATAATTCTTGAAATCAATAGTTTTTATAAATCCCAACAGAAAATAGTTCTAGCGAGAAATGAAAATAGGTATATGCCAGACATTCTATTTAAAAAGGATCATAGCTTAATTGCACAAAGGAATTAATTTAAAATTCTACTGGAGAAATGAGACAATGCTTGTTTTTATTTTAATTATATATATATATTTTAATTCTACGGTTTATTAATAAGGCATTCGTTAGTTTAATATTTTTTTTTTTACCTGATTGAGACATTCAAGATGGCTTATGTGTTTAATAATCTATGTAGGAAATACAATAGAAAGTCATTTTAAAAAGAGACACTCACTGACCAAAGTTAATAAATTTTCAAACAAATGCTTGTGAAATGTACTGTTAAACAAAAAAATCATATTAGTTCATGGTGAATTTTTTCTCAAATAGTAATAGTAAGAAACAAATATATGTATGTATATCGTGCGGGAAGCATGGTGGCAAGGACCGCATTGCAAGTCGCAAAAGACAACTGTTGTGACTTTGCGCGATTTTCTTAGTTTAAAAATTCATATTTTTTCTGTTTAATCTTGGTGCAAATTTTTATTAATATGAAGGTTACATTTCATTTAATTAGCAACAAACGAATGTTACCCGGTGTATCACTGTGTGTTACCGGGTTCTGTATATGAATCCGGGTGTATCAAGAAGTTTCTGCACTGTAAAAAATAACGGCGAAAATTACGGCTTAAAACGCTGTAATTATTTTACGAAAAGGAAAAAAGACAGTTTACAGCTTTTTTTACTGTGATTTCTAAGCGCCACCTACTGACGAAATCGCGAAAGATTCAAAGCTAAAATTTTGAATCAAAGAGTCGAATTCGCTACAATTTAATCTGTCTTTGTGTCTACACTGTAAAAATGGAAAGAAAACGAGAAAAATCGCTACAGAAAACAGAAAACATTGTAAATATTTCACTAGTATTAAAAAAACATGGATTACACCAAATGTGTTAATTTTAAGAGCTTCTAACGCCAGCTAACGCGGAAGACCGGTTTTTGACAACATTCCGAGTGAGATGAGATACAGAGTATTTCGTGCCCGCCATTGCATGCGTCAGCATTTTCATGACGTTTACTTTTGTAATTTGCTATTTCTTTTCAATATGGATACACGGATTTCACAAACATTTAAAGACCGAGGGTAAGTTTTTATCTTTATATTTACTTATATTATTGTTTTAATAACGTTACATAATTTCTGTTGCATATTTGTAAGATACAAACCACTTTTTGCGGCGTGTATCATCGACAATAACTTTCGAGTCAATTGCCTAGATTAAGTGCTCAGTTTTAAATTGTAACAAGGGTGAATTTGCTTATTTTGGCTTTTATCTAGTTTACATTATCTCTCAGTGTTTTCCCACAGGGCTTTGTTATTATTTATTAAAAAAAAGTTTGCTAAGTGAAAGGAAACTTTATGCATTCTAATAAAAGAAAAAAACGACCCTGATCTTTATTTCGTTATCATTATCATTGTTGTTTTCAAAATTTCAACTTATTCATTTGTACTTAGTAAGCTAACTCATGTATATATTTTTAATTCTGTAATAATTTTAATTTCACTTTCTGAGCCTGTTTGAATAGTTTTATTTATACATTATATAATTGAAGTTCACTAAATTTTCATTGCAGTCAGAGCCGAGTTCTAGTCAATAATTTTCAGATTTTATACATGCATGGTCTTATAAGTAATTTTGAAGTAATTAAATCTGCGTAATTTAGATACATTATTTTATTAAATAATAATAAAAAAAAATCCCACTGGTTTGTTTATTCTGATCGTTTATTGATCGTATGTTTATTATCTTTTAATTTTGTCATTATCTAATATTTAAGCTTTTTTACTGTAACTCGCGTTTGTAGATAGAAATGAGATTATTTTGATTATTTGATCTCAATATATATTCTACAATTTATTATATAAATTTATAATATTAAATTAGAAACAAAGCCCTGTGAAAAAATACTGGGTGATAGGAAAACTATTTGAAAACTAAGTAACAGGCAAAATATTCCTTTGTATTAATGTAAAGAAAAATGCTTTATCTCTAGACAAATTACTCGAAAAAAATTGTTCCGGTGATATACGTTAGAAAAAAAAAAACATGAAGTTTGCATCTTACGTATGTATAAAATAATTGATTATATCATAATGTTATTAAAACAATAAGCAATGGGTATGAGTAAATATAAAGATAATATTTAGTGCACTTGGTCTTTAAAATATGTCCAAATATCAAATAAGAAAATTTTTAAACAAGTAAACAATATAGGTGTTGGGGTAGAAATACAAAATATATATTGGGCCATTTTCAAAATTCGATTACATATGCTGTCCCAGAGGAAAAAGAAGGAAATTCAAACATGTATTAATATTTAAAGTTTAATTTGAGGTATGCATTATATAAAGAAGACTATATTAAATATTTCTAGCATTAAAAATTAAAAAAAATAAATAAAACTTGTTGAGCTATAAATAGTATAAATGAATTAGTGTCAAATCCGTTACCAAATGTCAAGTCAATTACCGCACATTTTTTAAATGTATTTTAATATTAATATCATTTTTTTCACCATTCTATTGTTATTTTTCTTTCAACTAAGAAATAGAGATATGATTTTCTTAAAATTCAACAATTTCCATAAATATATATTGTTATTATTAGAAAAAGGTTTGTATAAATATCTATGTGGTCAAAATTTGTGGTTATAAATGTTTCTCATTTCAATTTAATTTAAGAATCATATCCTGAAATTTAGGGACTTAAGTCACCTCAAAGTAAGTTGATTTTTGAAACTTTAAAAAAATTTAAAAGGTGACTATTTTTAGTAATTTTGTAAGGTAACGGACTTGACATGTACCGGATTTGACAATCCATTTATACTGATTTATATCTCAACAATTTTTATTGATTTTTTAAATTTTTAATGGTAGATATATTTAATATAGTCTTCTTTATATAATGCACATCTCAAATTAAACATTAAATATTAATATATGTTTGAATTTTCTTCTTTTTCCTCTGGGACAGCATATGTAATCAATTTTTGAAAATGGCCCATTTTCAAAAAAAAAAAAAAAAAAAAATTACATGTTTGACTACCACTATTTCCGCATGGAATTTTTATCTTATTTAATTGCAGATCATTGGCGACTCGTGACTGGCTTTATTTGGGGCACTAAATGCATGGCTGCTAAATTTATTCTTTTCTTACAACTATTATTAAAAAAGTAATATTTTATATCATTTACTGTCAGAAAGTTCTGTCATTAAACAAAGTCAAAGCGGGCGGGGGAAACTAAGAACCTACGACTGCCATTAAATAAGGAAAAGATATCTTGTAAAAAATGGTATGAAAATAATGTGTTTCAGGCAGGCATTTAGAGCTCCAAAAAACGAACCGCCACTGAAAGCAATACAATTTACAGCAAAATTCCGCAGCTTTACTCTAAAATGTACAAATGTGCTGTAAAAAAAAAAAAAATAATAATAATAATAATAATAAGCAAAAAATAATGAAAATCTACAAAGGTTCTGTAAAACCTAAAACACAAAATTGTTAAATTAACAGCAAAAAATTCTGAAAATTACAAAAGTTCTGTAAAACTTTAAAAAAAAAAAAAAGAAATTGCTGTTAAATTAACAGCAAAAAATAGTGAAAATCTACAAAAATTTTGTAAAATCTAAACAACCAAACAGCTGTTAAATTAACAGCAGAAAATGCTGAAAATCTACAAAAGTTTTGTAAAATCTAAAAACAAAATTACTGTTAAATGAACAGCAAAAAATGCTGAAATTCTACAAAAGTGCTGTGAAATCGAAAAAACAAAAGTGCTGTAAAATTAACAGCAAAAAACGCTGAAAATCTACAAAAGTGCTGTTAAATCTAAAAAAACAAAATTGCTGTAATTTTACAGCAAAATCTGCTGGCACCCATATTGCCAGCATTTTTTGCTGTAAAATTACTGTGGTTTTTTTTACAGTGTGGATTCGTTTTGCAGCGCAAATGACGTTCCAAGATCGCGTTTGAAACTAGAGTGGTCCTATAACCTTGATTGAGCAGTATGCCAAAGAACACATTACTGTGTTAACATGGACAGTTGTTTTGATTGTGTTTTTCCAAACACTGTATGTGGTAGTCTGCTATTATGTCATGAGGAAAAAGAGGAAGCAACGAACCAATATGAAATTTTGGGTTACATTTTAATGGAGTTTGAGTAACTTTCAATATACTTCTGCAAACTTATGACAGTAAGTTGTTCACAATGTTTCGTGTGCCACAAACGCTTTTAAAGTGGATGAACATCGAGCAATCTAATTCCTTGTAGTTGTTTCTATATCGTTCATTATCTTCAAGGTTGTTATTCCGCATTCTAATCTCCTGTGTCACTCGAAATATTGCGTTCAGTAATTCCACTTCCCATCTTCTTCAAAGGATATTTTCCCAAGCGTCTATGCCATTGATTACGACTCATTGCTTCAAGCTTACTTAAAATATTCTCTATGGCTTACTTACTCCGTTTAACGCGAAATTTCACATTAATTTGTTGTTTCACTCTGTTCTTGATATAATTTCAGACTAAAGCACGCACATGCTCAAAAAACACAGTTAGAACAACTTTCGATGTCAATACAGTGATGTCTTTTATCACACTGAAATATCAAGATTAAAAAGGTAACTATTGTTGCGAGAGCAACCTTATGCTGCCTTTTCTTGGCAATATCAATCTGGAAAAAAGGAATCTAAAAACGAGTCTATGAAACGATTCTGGATTATTAGGGTTTCGTTCATCTCACGAAATCCTATTACCCCCGCTCCGTTGTCTGTCCGTCACAGAGCCCTTCTCAAAAAGTATGTAACTTACAGAGTTGAAACTTAGTGTATAAATCTGAAGAGCTCAAAATATTAAAATTTGAAAAATTCGTATTATTTTAATAAATAGAGATAAAAAACCAGCCTTTTCCTATTAAATTGAAACATTTTTCATTATAGCAGATGCCAAAGATTTAAAATCCACGATGAAATTCTTTCTACAATAATTAATTTTCTATCAGACGATTTTCACGTGAAAAATGAAAATGAAATAAAAAGTTTCACCAATTGAAAAAAATATAAATATGAAATAAAATTGATTGACGTCATAGTCGTAATAAAATGGAAAATGACTAAGATTTCTCAATAATACAAGGAGTATGAGTATGTGTAAGTGGACAAAGCAGATTAATATCACGTCATTAGAGAATTAAAAAGAAAATCTGACGTCATATAGGAAGTTTAACTAATTTTTCAAATGTTTGAGAATAATACAAAGCGAGTATCAATATAAATAATAGAGAATAGTAAATATATGAGTTTGAGAAACATATTGAATCGTGATAAAAATCCGATTATGGAAATATTCGCATATTTTAACATTTTGAAGGTGTACAATTTGTTTAATTTTGAAATTATTTTTTTAAATATTGCATTTAGTTCGTATGACGGATATTATTATGACAGAATATAATAGCGGGCTTGGACCGCTATCCGGCTGGTTTAGATATTCGAAAAAAGGAAAAAATAGACCGGTAAATTTTTACTTTATAAAAAACATGACTTTTTTTTTTTTGTTGTTGTTGCTAAATGAAATTTGTTTGAATTTATTAAAGAAAGGATAAAGTGTTTTGAAAGGAATATTAAACGAAACCCTTTGAGCGATCTTCGATCACACTTACCCACTTGTTTTTCATATTCTGATTAGTATAGTTCATTGAAATCGTTTCTAACTGAAGCTCTTTCCTCAACCCGTATGAGATGTCTACAGGCAAACGGTGTATTTTTGAGTAACGTCACAAATAAGATTAAAAACGAAAAGATAAACATCGCAAACTCATTACGTGATGCCATTGCGCATTACAGAGTCATAGTGTGACAGCTTCGTGATGTGTCAGCGACATCGCAAAACTCTGTGGATATGTACGTATGCGTCTCCGAATGTTTACACAATACAGTTTCTGAAGTTTAAACCTATTTGACGCTAAAGTAATGAATTCGCTTTTTTCTTATGTTAGTTTTTAAAAGTTTACGGAATTGTTTTTGATAGAGTATTCGTAATACTATGTATTATTTATCCAAATCATACCGATTGATGAAGGAATCATGTCGTTTGTATGTCCCACATTGGATATCTTCAGTTTATAAAAATCCGTAGTCGTCACAGTTTCACGTGCCAAATTGACTTTAAAAAAGTAACTAATTTAATACAGCATTATTTAATTGGATACTTGTTCCAACTTTCAAATGTAAAGCTTTCTGATTTTGATTCCCATCCGGCGTCTCTTGATGATTCGTCTCAAAGAAACGGCGACAGCGACGTTACATCGTAATGTCAAAATGAATTCACTTAAGTGTGTATTCAAATCCAAACTGCTTATTTTGAGACACATTTTTATATTCATTTTTGCATTCATTTTTGCATTCATTTTTGCTGTAAAATGCATCCAATTGGCAGTTTCTATTATTCAGAAACTTTATAATGTCCGTATTGTCTCGATTTTTTGATAAATGCAGAATATATTTCAAAAAATGCTGTCAAAGGGGACATTTTGAACCAAATTTCCCGAAGCGATTGCACTGGAAGCAAAAGAAAATTACCGTACTGTGAAGATAATTGATTGTAAATCAATTTCTAATTAATTGAACGAAAAATAAAAACATGGGTCCCTTATAAATCTCTTCATAAATCACGCCGCCAAGTTTCATGTTTTTATTTTTAAAAATGAGTCTCAGAATGTGTCTCAAAATTTTGAGTTGTTGAGCGTGGAAAACTATTTTTTTTAATACAGCCTTAAAAAGCATAATACAGTAGAGCGCCGCTAATCCGCAAACCTGTAATCCGCAAAGGCCTTAATCCGCAATCAATTTATGAATGTAAACGAAGAAATTTAATTCTTGAAAAATGCTTCTATGGTGACAAAATTTTGAATTTTGAAATTTTTTTTCACCAATTTTAACATTTTTCTTATCTTTATATATAGTATTATATATCATATAACATTCTTCTTTATAGTTTAAAATGAAAGCACATTTAATTAGTATATTATTTTATATATTCATTTCTTCATACAATACTTGTAAAATACAATTTGAGCTTTTGTGATTTTTTTTTTAATGATAAAAAATCCTTACTTAGACAATATATTTTATAATTCATTTATTTTTTCATTAAATCGTAATTATAAAATTGAAAAACACATAAAAAAATACATATATATTGCTTTTGAACTCTTACTTAAAGATAAAATTCAACACTATAAACCAAATGTCTTAAAACAGACAACAATTGATGCCATATTTAAGAAATTAAAAAAAATAATAAATTATTTTTTACATAGTTTTTACTTTATCTATATATTAAAATGTGTAATTTATTTACTTTTTAGTATTAGCAATCTAAATTAGTCCAAAATATGAATTTAAAAAATGTAAACAAAGATTAAATAGACATGGCCTGTAATCCGCAAAAAGCCTCCAATCCGCACAACACTTGGAACCTAGCTTTGCGGATTAGTGGCTTTCTACTGTATTACCAACTTAAGAAGTTATATTTTTGTCACATTATTGAGACTGCCATATTGTCAACATTTGTGATATCACTGTGACATCACATCGACAGATTCTGGTGTTAGAGTACATGGTGCGTATAAACATACATACATAAGCAGATAAATTCAAAACTTTAGAGGTGTGCCTATTGAGTAAAATATAAATTAAAATGCGTTATTTTACGAATTGAACATTTTTACAAATGAGTATAAAAATGTCCAGACCAGAAGTCGAATACACTACCTCTTGCTTTACGTGCCAACGCTCTACCAACTAATCTATCATAAACGACTGTGGCCAACACAATTCACCCAGACAACCTTTTACTCTATTTCATCTTCCCATTTTCATTTGGTTGAAAATTTCTCAATTTCTTCATCAATCGGTATGATTTGGATAAATAATATAGTATAACGAATACTTTATCAACAAAATATCAGTAAAATTTTAAAAATTCATACAGTTGCGATCTGGTAAAAGCATCCAGTTAAATAATGCTGTGCTAAATTTATTACTTTTTAAAAGACAATTTGGCACGTAACACTGGACGTCTATGGATTTTTATAAACGGAAGATATCACCAGCGTGACATACAAACATCGATGTGAATTTTGTGGCATTGTAACTTCTGCCACTGTTACTATTCGACTCATTTTCGATGTCATTTGACGACAAAAGAATTCGCAAATTATGACACATTTAAGACTCGGAGTTGTAAGATTATGTATTTAGAAACACGGATTTACAGCTATATTACAGCGGGATTACAGCACTGGATCCAGTGCTGTAATGAATGTGACCCGGCAGAGAATCTGAAATTTTCCTGAAAATATTGCAATTTTAATGCAACCTTTTAAATGTTACATTAATAGTTCCTACGGGTTTGGAATCTTCCAAAAATCAATTCTCTATTCCATAAAGTTGAAAATGTATTACGATTGCTTGAAAAAAAAATTGCAATGAGTTTCATTAATGTTACTTTTAATTCACTGGATAATGAAGCAGCACTTGAGAATTCAAGCTGGGTGACCATGCTTATATATTTATTGTAGTCTACATTAGACCATTTATTTTACATTCCATTCCTAGAAGAACTGCAAATGTTTTGAATATCTAAGTTTGATCAACACAATGATCTGTGATTAGTCGTAATATTCTGACCTATGTACTCAATACATTTAATAGCATTTCAAAAAAACGAATGTCAAACATTACTTTCTTCGTCATTTTTCATTTTTATTGCGCTGGATACTATACATTGCTTGAGATTTTACTTAACAACTACAGTGCGCAGCAAAAATTTAGACAATAGTCGATTACGCTTCTGTAATGAGAAGTGTGTGACGAATTGTTGTAAGTCAACTGTCATATATTCCTTGTGACTTATCTTTTATTCACAAACAATAAATTTTAAATTATACACTTTACATAATATATAATGACAAAACAAAAACAAAAAATAACATTGTTGCAAAAATATAGACAATATGTATATTTACATTAAAAGAAAACATAAATTAAAATAAAATCGAATTGCACCTCCATTGCTTGCAATTAGTGCAAAAATGCGGCTTTCCATCAAATAAATTAAGTCCTGCATCACTTGGGGGTCTATTTCGTACCAAGCACGTTCAACAGCAGCTCGACGTTCATTAACAGAGAAGTATTGTCGAAAATTTGCATAAATCTTACGAGACATGATACCCCAAAGGTTTTCGATTGGGTTCAAGTCAGAGTTACAAGCAGGCCAATCGTGAACAGTAATATTTTGAGAAACCAAGTTTTTGTTTTGTGTGCAACATGAATGGATGCATTATCTTACTGAAATACCTTCTTTGGACCAGCTAAAAGTTCCCCAAATGGCTGTAAATTTTTCTCCAATGTATGTATATAGTCAAGCGTCGTTTGGCGACCCCTGAGAAACTCTAGAGCTACTTGAACATTAAAGCAAAATGAGGCCCAAATCATTAAAGAGCCACCACCTTTTTGTCGAGTAAAGAAAATCCTAGGCTCTTTACGCAAGTCGTGCCAATAATATGCCCACCCATCTTGGCCATCCAAATTGCACTTTTTTCGTCACTGAATATCACAGTACACCACTGGGATCCATATGACCTATGTTTACGAGCCCACTGCATTCTCGTAAATTTGTGATGAGATTTCAAAGCTGGCTGTTTTTTCATTTTCCCATAAACTAATTTACCTCTTTCCTTAATTCGCCTACGAATCGTATCTGTTGATACAGAAAGTCCTGAGTCACTTTTAATCTGACTAGCACTCAACATTTGTGTAGATGCCAGTTTCTGGATCCTTCTATCATCTCGTTTTCTGGTCGCACGAGGCTTTCCAGATCTACGTTTTGCTTTGTAGGAGTCACCCTTAGACAATACTCGACAGACAGACTTCTTTGAACGATTCAAAGTAGCTGAAATTTCTGCAACAGTTTTCCCTTTCGATTTCAACTTTCATATTTCAATTACGTCATCTGACTGAATCTCTCTAGCTCGCGGCATTTTCAGTAACCGATGCTAATGCAAGGTGAACTTAAATACTTCATGCATATGACGTCATAAGTTTAACATTTGCACTTTTCCGTGAACAGTTGCCAAAAGCAAGAAAGTTTCTAAACTTTTGCAATATGCAAATTTCAATTTTTTCAGTTACATTAAATATTATCCTACATTAAAATCAATATTTCCGTCCTAAAATGTTTAAAATATATTTAAAAATAAGCATAGCGATTTGTGTAATCCAAGAGTTCGTATATTTTATTTAAAGGTTAAATATCATCAGTGTCTAAACTTTTGCTGAGGACTGTATCATTAGTACTAGCACAGAGTATTTGTGATCCTTTCTCCTCAAATGCGGACAGGGCAGCAAAAGTTTGGACACTCCTGCTCTATAGTCTCAGCAAACTAAATCGTTTCTTTTCGGGTTTAAATACATGTCGACAGAATACATAGCCTCTCAAAAATATGAAATATCATATTTCACAACAACGGCAAGAACCTAGTGGATTTTCAGTAAAAATATTTTCCAAATTCTAAATTTCTTATCGCTGTGTCTATTCTCTCTCTCTCTCTCTATATATATACAGGGTGATTCATAAAAGATGGGCAGAACTTTAAGGGGTTATAGTACACTTAAAGACAAATAATATTAAATAGGAGACTAAGGGTCCCAGACGTATTCCCAAGGAGATAGGGGGCATTAAAGTTTAGGGTCCGAAATTTCAAATGATTATAAAACATGGAAAAATTGGTCGATTCGTTTGCGGTTTTTGCAAAAAATTTTCTTTATGCCAGTATTTTCTTGAAATAAAATTTTAAAGTTCAATTTCAAAAAATGCCGATAGGGGGCGCTTTAGACTTTGGAGTAACAAACAACTATTTTTTAACGTTATTTTTTGTATTTCTTTAAATGATTTCGAAAGCTTAGACTTAAACTTAAATTTTGATCTAAAAATCTGAGTCCTAACGAGTAGTTAAGTAGCGTAAACTGAAATTTGAAATTTGAAACCCTTCTCCCCCCAGAACAAAAATCAGTTATTCCCGATCTTTGTGTCGTAGATTAGGCTCTAACTACTGCCGCGTTTTGCTAAAATTATTCTTTATGTCAGTATTTTCTTGAAAATAAATTTTAAAGAAAATTTTCAAAAAATTCCGATAGAGGGCGCTTTAGACTTTGGAGTAACGAACAACTATTTTATACCGTTATTTTTTGTGTCTCATTAAATGCTTTCTAAAGCTTAGACTTAAACTTAAATTTTCAGCTCAAAATCTGAATCGCTGAGCGTGGTTCAGTAGCGAGGGGAGGGGGTTCAAATTTCAACTTCTGAACATAGTTCAGTTTGCACTACTTAACCATGCCCAACGATTCTGTGCTGTGATACGAGGCAAAAATACAACTTTCGTCAAGGACTGCATAGTCGGAATTCACTCATAAAGGCACTGGCACAGTTGGAAACGTCGCTCATGCAAACGTTAAAGCTCCATTCCTGACGCTAGTCACCGGGTGAAGAAGGAAACAGAAAGTATGCAAATGTCAAATGGGGAAGAAGAAGAACACGTATGCAAAATTTCGACACGATTCAGGCATAAAAACCACTGAACGGTGAGTCAAGTGTAAGTCGCTGTAGTAATGAATCGGAAGATGGTGCCCTTCACGAATAAGGAAAAGGCTGAGATGCATTTAATTTACGGAGCGGCAGATGGAAATGGTGCAGAGGCACAACGAATGTACGGAGAGCGATTTCCTAACAGGCGGTTGCCTAACCGCAAAACTTTCGAGCGCTTGCACAGACAGTTGTGTGAGACGGGATCATTTCTCGCTTCCCGGTCGAATGCAGGTCGTGCAAAAAAGGACGAATCAGTAGTTGTTGCAGAAGCCATTCTGGATGTAGTAGCGGCGCAGCCAAGTACAAGTACACGAACAGTGGCTAGCCAGGTGGATACCTCACAGGCCACGACTTGGAGGGTACTGAAGGATGAACATTTGCTCCCGTTTCATGTGCAACGAGTCCAGAAACTGTCTCCAGGGGATTATCCAAATCGTATTGAATTCGCCCGCTGGTTTCTGCAGCAGAACGCGCTAAATCCACATTTTGGACGAACTGTGCTTTTCACCGATGAATGTACCTTCACACGTGAAGGTACATTTAACACACACAATGCACATGTATGGGCGGATGTCAATCCACATGCTACGTATCCACATGCCCATCAGAGACGCTTTTCCATCAATGTTTGGGCAGGAATCCTCGGAGACCACCTAATCGGACCGTACCTTCTTCCTGAACGCCTCAACGGTAAAACATACCTCACATTTCTGCAACATGTGCTGCCAGACCTGTTAAACGTTGTTCCTCCACGCATCCGGCGGGCATGTGGTTCCAGCACGATGGAGCGCCAGCCCATTACGTACGAGACGTCCGCAACTATCTGGACATCACATTTCCGAACAGATGGATTGGTCGAGGTGGTCATGTTGCTTGGCCTGCTCGCTCGCCAGATCTTTCACCCCTCGATTTCTTTTTTTGGGGACGATTGAAGGCTCTTATGTATGAGACACCCATTGAATCCCCCGAGGAACTGGTCGCCAGACTTTCCGCCGCTGTAGGGGAAGTGCTCGAAAAGCCTGATGTTTTCGCGAATGTTCGCCGTTCCATTCGTCGCCGTTGTTCTGCGTGCATAACCTCTGGTGGTCACAATTTTGAACATTTATTGTGATTACATGTTAATAAATATGCTTTGGTAACATAATCCTAATTTGTGTCTTTTTACCTCGTATCACAGCACACAATGTGTGGACATGGTAAACTGAACTGTGCTCAGGAGTAGAAATTTCAAACCCCTCTCCCCAGAAACTTAACCACGTCTAACGATTCAGATTTTGGGCTGAAAATTTAAGTCTAAGCTTTAGAAAGCATTTAATGAGACACAAAAAATAACGGTATAAAATAGTTGTTCGTTACTCCAAAGTCTAAAGCGCCCTCAATCGGAATTTTTTGAAAATTTTCTTTAAAATTTATTTTCAAGAAAATACTGACATAAAGAATAATTTTAGCAAAACGCGGCAGTAGTTAGAGCCTAATCTACGACACAAAGATCGGGAATAACTGATTTTTGTTCTGGGGGGAGAAGGGTTTCAAATTTCAAATTTCAGTTTACGCTACTTAACTACTCGTTAGGACTCAGATTTTTAGATCAAAATTTAAGTTTAAGTCTAAGCTTTCGAAATCATTTAAAGAAATACAAAAAATAACGTTAAAAAATAGTTGTTTGTTACTCCAAAGTCTAAAGCGCCCCCTATCGGCATTTTTTGAAATTGAACTTTAAAATTTTATTTCAAGAAAATACTGGCATAAAGAAAATTTTTTGCAAAAACCGCAAACGAATCGACCAATTTTTCCCTGTTTTATAATCATTTGAAATTTCGGACCCTAAACTTTAATGCCCCCTATCTCCTTGGGAATACGTCTGGGACCCTTAGTCTCCTATTTAATATTATTTGTCTTTAAGTGTACTATAACCCCTTAAAGTTCTGCCCATCTTTTATGAATCACCCTGTATATATATATATATATATATATATATATATATTCATATCCGGTAATCATTGAACCTGTTCCTGTATTTTAATTTGGTTTCAACGTACTGAAAATCCTGTCTCGCATAATATGTTGTTAGAAAAGGAAGTCAGACACTACAGGTAATTCAGAAGAATCTTCGGCGAAACTTGTGTCGAAATCACTTAATGGTAGTTCCTTGTAGTTTTATTTTAAATGAGAATCTCTTATTAACTATATTTCTATCACCTGCACTGAAGCCTTATTGCCATCATTTCCAGACACGGAAGTGTCTTCATCAGACTTTGGAAAATATTGCGTGTACTGCTTTGTAATTCATGCAAATGTTCTAAAATAACGTCTGAAATTTTATCACCTGGTTTAGAATTTTGTTAGTTCAATAAAAACTCTTGCAAGATCGGAAAATAATCAAAATTATTTTAGACAGCTGTAGGTATTCAGAATTCGCACATCTCATCAAAACACGGAGTTGAGATCTTTTATGTTACAAGTTATCGTACTTGTATTTTGAAATAATAAATTCATTTAATTACACATAGTAAATACATGCTCAACAAAAATGTTTTCACAAAAGTAAAGCAGTAAAGATTTTAACGTTCAATTACACGAATAATTGGCGTCTCAAACATATTAAACCGGTAGATTGTCTGTTTGAGCTTTCACTGTTGAACGCCAATATTTACAATCTGCATAATTTAAATCTGTGAACTTTCAATCCCTGTCTTTGAGTGTCAGATTGTGAAGAGAGAACTTTTTTTAGACAGTAATAAATAAGAACAAAAAATCATGCATCAAGCATAGATTATGAAACAATGTCCAATAATAACAGTATATTATTAAGAAATTTCATTTTTTCCTAGAATGAAATATCTAAATAAACAGCTTAAAAAAACACATAACTCAGTAAAAATTCATTTTGAGCAATTGCTATCCATATCCGGTAACGTGTGTTAATTCTTTCGTGTAGAAATGCCTGCGATCTGTGGTATTTATACAGAGCATCTAACACACTTAAAATTACATCAATTTAAAAATGCATGCCACAAAAATGCACTTTCAGCAATTGTCGATTTTAGTCAGTCCTTTAACCGAATTATTTTATGTGTATTTGTAAACGAACAATAAGTGCTATGCACTCTGTAATCTATAGAAAAGATGCAGTGCGCTTCAGTGATATTATTATATTTGAAATCTCATAACATCATTAAAATGCACGGCAAACGATTTTCCTCATACATAATAAAGTAATGGAATTCTTATGTGCATCCCAGTAAGCGAACTAAAAATGCTACTTTCTCTATACCCCTGATAAAGCATGATGTAGTCCATCTCAATGATGTATATCAATCTCTTTATGTTTGAAATATCGTAACATCAATAAAATGCACCGCAAACGATTTTTCCCTATAGATCATAATGTAATAGAATCTTTTTGTGCATCCCAGTAAAAAAACTAAAAATGCTACTTTCTCTATACCCCTGAGAAAGCATGATGTAGTCCATCTCAATGATGTATATCAATCTCATTATGTTTGAAATATAGTAACATCAATAAAATGCACCGCAAACGATTTTTCTCTATATAGACTATATTCTAATAGAATCTCTTTGTGCATCCCAGTAAGCGAACTAAAAATGCTACTTTCTGTATACCCCTGAGAAAGCATGGTGTAGTCCATCTCAATGATGTATATCAATCTCATTGTGTTTGAAATATCGTAACATCAATAAAATGCACCGCAAACGATTTTTCCCTATAAACGAAGTTATTTACAAAGAGTTACTCTTTGAGCGTTTGGCCCGTGTTTTCCGTGACTAGAAGTCACGTTAAAATGGCTGTAGACAAAAATATTTTGAACACAATTCTTTTTCTAACCCTATATAGAATGAAGGGATATAAAAGATATTATAGCATCAAACTGTGATTAAATATATATATATATATATCCTGGGATTTACAAGCATACATATGAAAATACAGGAAAACCCTCAAACGCTCAAAGGGTTTTAAGGAACACATTATTCATTTGTTCAAGCACATGGCATCTCAACTCAACGACCTGTTCAGAAAAAGCAAAATGTCCTGATATAAGATTATTGGGTTTTTTCTACAATGTATATACATATGATAAACAACATAAAGCATATTAAATGCATTTAAATAATATAAAAAATTGACATAGATATAATTTTATTTTACTATTTGCTTTTTCTTCTAAAATTTAAGGAACACATTATTCATTTGTTCAAAGACATGACATCTCAACTCAACGTACAGTTCAGAAAACGAATAATTTGCCGATTTCATATTATTGGTTCTTTACTATAATACATATGACAAACAACATAAAGCCATATTAAATGCAAGCAAAGAAAATGTAAAAGATTGACATAGATGTCATTTTATTTTCTCACTTTCTTACCCTCCTAAAAATTAAAGAACAAATTATTCATTTGTTCAGTCCTATAACGTCTCAACTCATCGAACAACTCTGGATACGAAAGATTTTTCTAAGCAAGTCTTTTGTCTTGAACTTTACGACAAATATTGTTCCGCGAAATTTTCAATAAGCTAACACATCTGCAAGTCCCTTTTGTCTCCTTCTGTAACTCGACAAGGTCGGCAAGTAGAATTCGTCTAGATAAAAGTTCTTCCTAAAGTAATGATTAAAGTGCTTTGTTTGTCAGCCTAATCAACTTCAGATTTCAAGATAGTAGGGAGGAACAGATTCTGCTCAATTTTCAGCAGAAAAGCACCAAGTGATCTTGTGATGAGAGGATTTGGAACACTTCCAGCTGCGACCATCTGGAATGAGAAGGATCGGTGATACTCCTACACCATTCTCCAAGTGTCGTTTTGAAAGGAATGATTCTTGAAAAATGTTCTGGAAAGAATGATTCTCTCCAAGGAAAAAAAAAAAGAATGGAAGTGATAAAAGAACTCGTGTTTTTTATTGTTTATTCGCTGTTGAATTTTTTTTTCCATAAATCTCACCTTCTTAAGGGAAGTCCACAGTTTTAAGGTATTCATTTTTTTCAAGATTTTCATGTATCGCAGTTCTTTTTTCTATTTATTCGATTAAATAAACTAGCCAGAATAATTTCTTTACAAGCTGATTAATACATTCAATTATATTTGAGGGTTTAAAAGTGATGACTCTCCTTCAGAAATTTTTTTTCTAACCGCAACTTAATTTCTAGTTAAAGAAAAGAAGCACGGAAAATATTAGTGACAATCTATAAAATCGATACTATAAAATATTGAAATAAATTGAATTTGCTCCAAAATTTTTCTGTGATAAAAAAAAAAAAGGTGAATGCTTCTGATTGCACTTTGATGCGTAAGTCGTGAATTATTGTGCATGTTATTGTTAACAATTTGCATGCTATGATATTTTTAAATCATAAGTTGTATTTTAAATTAAAAATATGTTAATGCGAACTTAAATTAATTGGTGAATTGTCAAGATGTTCAATAAAGTCAGTTTACTAATTTTTTTTTTTTTTTCAAAATACTACAATAGTATACGATGTCACTTCTTTATCCTTTGATTTTTATTCTTTGAAGTTTACGAATCACATAGTTGTATTATAATGTAAAACTATATTAATGCGAACTTACAGTAAGTGGATTGTTAAAATGTTCAGTAAAGTCAAATTTCTGAATTCTTTCAGAATATGATGGTATGTAATTGTTTTTTAAGCTTTGAATGTTATTCCTTTTTGTATTACAAAACTTGCATTATATGTCAATGTGAACTTACCATTAATTGAGTCGCTGAAATATCCAATAAAATAAAATTGTTCAACTCTTTCAAAATATAAAAATATACAGCTTTAGTTCTTTCTTTGATTTTTAATTTTTGACAGTTTCGAATATGAATTCGGTTTGTCTGTTTGTCTGTCCGTACTCTAACTGTCGTAAATATACTCGGATTGCCGTGAAATATTTACATGTTATTGGGATTTACAATAGAATGTTTGGTATTGAAAACGAAGTGTGTAGCATTTGTAGGGCGTTTACAGAGACACGGAAAAGTTCGTTACATTATGGTGTTCCGTTCATTATGGTGGATGGAGAAAAATCGTTTTCCGTGCATTTTATTGATGTTACGATATTTCATACATAATGAGATTGATTTATATCTCTGGGATGGACTCTAGTGATCTACATGCTTTCTCAGGAGTCTAAAAGAAGTAGCATTTATAGTTCGTATACAAAGACGCACAAAAGATTCCACTACATTATGATCTATGGGGAGGAAATCGTTTGCGGTGCATTTTAATGATATTATGATACTTCAAACATAATGAAATCACTGAAGTACACTACAATAGGTTTTATATAGATTAAATATAAATAGATTATTATAGATTATTATAGAAAAAAAAATAATAATAATAATAAAATAAAAAAAGCGTTGATTTTACAGTATAAAACTGGCATCTCAGCTGTCAGTATTATACCGTAAAATTAACAGTAATAAACAATAAAAAAGGCAGTATTACGCTGCCGCGCGCGGCAGCTTATTACCATGTGACGTTTTAAAAGTCGTGAACCGGCCGTGTATAACGTAGGTCGAGATCCAACCCGCGTGTCGTTCGGTACAATCATAACGTAGATGAAAATCGTAACTCTGATGGATATTTTGCATTTAATATAATTCTTAGATTGTCCACCAACTATACCAAAAACAATTTGTATATTAAAACCATCAATTATGTAGTGAAATGATATGGTTTTGAAATTTATTAAAGACTATGTGTTTACATGAAATAACAGCTTGTATTCTAACCTCATTCATAATCTTACATACAAAGTTTCAAGGAACTGGCTCAGTCATTTTTTCATCTAACGGAAGAAAATACCATTTTCTTAGTTACTTGAGGAAGATGAAGACGGAGCTCTCGTTAATCTTTTGCAACCAGTTACCAATTGTGGTAACGCTGCCACTTTCTGCATAGTTTTTCATATTTACTTATATTACTGCAAATATATTATTTTACATTATTGTAGCAAACACATGTTTATTGATGAGATAGATTTTTTAAAAAATCACGCTTGAAAATTATTTAAAAAATTACAATTGGAAGTATTATAAAAAAAAAAATTAGTAAATGGAATTACAGTTTTTAAACAAATTTTATTTAAAGTTTTTCAATTTTGTAAAAATTGAAATTATGCGTTATTCAGAAGCAAATGTGTGTTCTATAAAAGCGATGTTTCCAACGCAAGTTTTTGCTACCTATTATATATAGATAGTTAAAATGTACTGAATTCTTCCAAATTATTGACAATATATAATGTTACTTTACCCTTAACTTTTATTCTTTTACACTTAATTCTTTGCTGTTCTTTGAAATATTGTACCATTTTGACTTTCAAAAGTACTATTTTATCAGATTTACATTAACTTTTAAAGCCTTCTCCAAAGAGTTCAGCAAATAGACACATACTAGCTATTTAGCAATTTTTCTCTGTTTCTGAACAGCAAATTTGCATTTACGGCCGTCCCATGCCATATTTCTGGCCGCCTTCAAACTCACAAACACGCGCGCAGAGAAATCAGGGCAGCTGCACCTTCGTATTTAACGCCGAATTGAAATTTATGATTTTTAAGATCAAAGATCACAAGCACGAGATGAAGAAATAGTGGCTTTCAAAACTTAAGAAGCTCGCCTTAAACCATGAAAGCCATTCATTTTGGTTTATTCCAAAATAGTGTCTCTTCTTTCAAAGCTGTTTTTGATTTTGTATAATGCCGAACATGCAATAAAGGAACTGTAGTTTATGAACGCTTGTATTCGCTTTTTTATGTATGTATTTGTTTTATTTTGTAAAAAAAATCGAAATTTTAAACGTAGTTTTTAAAAAAATTATAAACAGTTTGCTTTGATAACCAAATGGAAAAAAAAAAAAAGATATTGTTGTTGTATGTTACCCCTAATTTTTTATAATAACAATAAATAAACTAGTTGTTGGGGGCCACCGTAATACTTACCCATCATGGATATGCATAATGTAAAATATTAAAATAAAAATGTGTAAACTACTTATAAAATGCATTGCAATTCAAATAAAATCGTGGCTTGATGACGTCACAAACTTTAAAGGCTCGATTACTGAACTGCTTGAAAGAAACCTCCTTATAACTCCAAAAATAATAATCCTATTAACTAGCGGTTTATTGCATCTGATTAAGCGTCAAATTTCCAATTAAAATATATCTTTGAAGTGAAATTTGGATGAAATACATGGTCATGAAAAATCGAAGAGTGTGGAAAATAGGATTCCAAATATCTCGGCAACTCATTATCCGATCGACTTCATGCTGTATGCAAAATTTATATTTTTTTTATTGTCTTTTATATTCACTCCTTAAAATAAACAATTTCGAAAATTTTTATATACCTTTTATCAGAACGAATATTTCGAGAGTCCGAAAAAAATAGTTCCGGTTAATCGAGGTTATTGAAATGGAATAGGCTTCTTCCCATTATTACATACTAAGTACATACCAAATTGCAAGTCTCTATCTCAATTTTTTCGGGAGATAGAGCGTTTACAGACACACACACAGACGGACGGCAATTTTTTTTTTTTTTTTTCTAAAAATATGTTTTTCGGAATCTCCAGTGTCTGAAACGTGTAAATCCGTCAAAAAAAATTTCGATTTTCAAAACGATTACAAGATTTACCCTATACTACGTATGATGGGTAAGTAATAAATGAATAAAGATAAATGGTCATGTGTTACAATAATCTCCATAATTTTATGTGAAGCTCAGTCAGGCCAGTCCACTACTTTTTTTAGTTAGCTTCCATTACAAAAAGTAAGAACCTATTGCAGTAACTACCTATTGCAGCAGTTCGGAGGGAAGCAATTCCGGAAAATTTCTGTATATTTTCATTGGTCATGGCACCCAGACCCCAAAACCAGTTTTGATTTATATATATATAATATGATTTTTGTCATGCGACAGCACTCATATTTATAAACCAATTTGAATGTAACGAAGCATGTTTATTGGGCTTACTGATATCTCGACCGAGTTCCTTCGCCAGCTTGGTCCGCCATCTTGTTTCAAAATGACGGCCAATTATTAAAAATTCCAGACTCAAAAAATATAGACAAAAAATTAGAAATCCAATTTTTTTTCCTTTAAGTGTTAGGCTTTGATAGAAGGATTCCGGAGCATTTTTTGTTTTGCCTTTAACTTAAAAAAATGGCTGAGATATAGCAGTTCGAAATTCTAGAAAGGCTGACATTTTGAAACAAGACAACAGATTAAAGAAATCAGGGATTCATTAATTTATGAATTTTACTGAATGTGATTTCTCGCAAATTGTCCTTCATTGTTGTAACCATTTTTCCAATCATACGCATAAAACTATTTATTCATATCCGCTAGCACCAAATTCTCGCCAAAGTTGGCGAAACTTAACAAAATATCGCCAAATTTTGTGATAAAAAAGAAATCACTGTAAATGAAGCCCACTTGGCTATAACTGACAAATTTGGCGAATTCAAATTCCGTATTGAAGAAAACTAGGACTGAATCTTCTCTAATCAGGTTCGTCGCATTTTAGCTTCATGTTTTCGAGTAAAATTAACTAAAATCTTAAAATCAAGAAATTGGGAAGCTACCTTTTCCTTCCGGTACAGGCCTGAAAGACTTTTTAAAACTCAGATTGCTTGATCGCTATATTTTTTTTTAATAGTATAATTTACCTTATTTTCTCCTTTTTTAATCTGCCATCAAATAAGATGAATATTACTGCTTAAAAAACTGGTGGCAATCAAGCAAACTGAATTTTTAAAAAGTAGCGAACAGGCAAAACGGATTTGAAGCTACATATGCATCACTGATTAATTTTTAACGGTATGCTTTCTATGCTCCTTTAGTTTAGAATAAATTTAGAAGTAAGCTGAGTGGTTCTGCAAAATATTAGAAAGCGTATTGACAGATAAACAAAATCTATCAGGTACTATTAAAAGTTCTGTGATTATATCCTAATATTCTGTAGGATAAGACAAATAAAGCAATTACCCTTCAACTGATTTATGACCAATACTACTCTAAGTAAAAAAGTAGAATTGAATATATATAAAATAAAAATCATGCATCAAAGCATAATTCTATGCTTTGTGCATGGTATACTCCAAAACAATATCTAAATATAAATTTACGCATTTTTCTCTACCTTAATAACATACAAAAGTTACGTTGTAATCCAAACATATTTATGAAAATTAGAGCGCGAACAGACTGACAGGCAGATGATCCATTAATACACAAATATTCTTCAAGTAAGTCCGACGCATGAATTTTGTCACTCTTAAAAACATTTACAAAGGCTATGCTCACGATTTTCACCAGATATTTCGTAGTAGGAAACTCTAGTAAAATATAAAAATTCCGAAGTTTTTAAAAGAGTGTAATAAAGATCTTGGAATAGTATATTGAAATGTACTTCAAACAATTACCACACATAGACCATAATGCATCCGAATTCTTTTTAAGTAAAAAGATTATTTTAAAAAAAAGGCTATACACACCATTTCTAACAGAAAAATTGCTGTAATAAACTTTAATAACATACATAAATTTCGTCGCAATCCAATCATATTTATGAAATTTAGAGTTTCGATAGATACAGAGGCAGACGAATAAAATTGATAAACTCATTTCAAATAAGTGTTAATGAAAATTGTTACAACTTGGACTGTGCAGTTTTTAAAAAAAATTTTAAACATCTAATATATTTCAGCTTAGAAACTCAAAAAATTTAAATGGATAAAATGCGATACAATGGTGAGAAAAGAAAGATTACATATTTAAATGATCAACATTTACATCCAAATATTGATATTACTTCATATTTTTACCATTGCCAAACTTTCCATATCTAAAGAAATTCGATTATATTCATGGTACTTCATGCAACGGTTTTGTCATTCTGTTGCATCAAAATTTATTTCGAAATTCAATTTTATGAATTTAATATATTTCTCCTTATGTGAGTTGCGAAAGATGCAAGTTAGATTCATCTTAACTTATTTCACTTTTCTAGTTGAGTACGGATTTTTCATTTTTGAAAGATAACATGATCAAATAGCATATATTTGTTCTTCCTCTGTGTACGCAAAATATAAAGATGTTTTGATAAATTATTACTTTCCGTCGTAAAATTGCATCAATAGAAACTGTATTTCTTCAAATTAAGATGATGGAAATCAAAACATGATATTTTTCCGTTGAGAATTTGAATGCAATACTGCGAATCTCGTTAATTTTATTTAAAATGTTAAAAAGTAATTCTTTGATTTTATTTATTTTTAATCAACAAAGGTGTTGTTTTTTAAATCGCCTGAAAAATGTCGTGTTTTTCATGATTTCAAATCTGAAAATGTATCTTTGTCTGGAATTATACTTTCATTAGAACTTAAAAGGAGTAGAATTTTGTAAGCGCACGAGTTTCTTATTGCTTTCAATCGCCAGAAAAACATCGTGTCGTTTATGATAAAAGCATCCTGATCATAGAAAGAAAGCACTGTTGTACCATTATTATTATACTGTGGAGAAGTACCTATTATTGATTCCTTTTTTGCAGGTATTCATCTAAATGAATTAAATGCTACCAACTTTTGCATAAACTTAATAGTATGGAAGATACTCTATTAGTCATTGCAGCACTTTCTTTCTTGAAACATTATTTTTTTTATGTTCACTGGTGTACAAAATTAAGAGAATTTGCATATTTTGTTGAATTTCAGGAAAAGAACTGTACGTAAGTATAAACGTGTGTGTGGGAGGAGATAATAGAGGTAGAGTCTTTATAAGCGTACGTGGCAAAATCCGCATTTCATTCGCTCGCACACCTCGTCGAATTTCTGAGTGTTTTTTGCATCAATTGGTGGAATTCAAACTGTCAATATGAGTAACCACCAACGTTTAGATGATGGAATGAGGTGGCGAATCGTGAGGAAGTTAGAAGCAGGCCAGTCTCAAGTCCAGATTTCTAGAGAGTTTGATGTAACGCCCAGTGTCGTGTTCAACTTATGGAAACCGTTTCAGGATACCGGATCCGTCGAGAGAAAGCCTGACCAAGGTGGTCCAAGAGCCACGACGGCCAATGAAGATCGTTATTTGTCAATTACAGCTAGACGTAACACGCATACTACAGCTTCTCAGCTCTCGCGTGACCTCTATGCGGCCACAGGAAGAAGGTTTAAAGAGGTATTGTTTCCAGAAGGCTTCATGAGATAGGCATGTTTGGAAGAAGACCTGTTGTTTGTGTCCTACTCACTTCTGCAAAATATGAGTCCGTTTAGCATGGTGCAAAGATCATAGAGATTGGCGCAGGGAACAATGGGCTACCGTCCTTTTCACTGATGAAGTCCAGGTTCAGCCTAACAACTGATTCTCGCCGTACTTTCATATGGAGAGAACTAGAGACCCGCTATCTTCCCTCCAATGTCCGATAAATTGACCATTACGGCAATGGGGGTTTCATGGTCTTGGCAGGCATTATGTTAAACGGTCGCACAGACCGCCAAGTCTTTGAAAGAGGCACTGTGACTGCTGTGAGGTATAGAGATGAGATCTTGGAGCCCTTTGTTCGCCTTTTCGAAAGTACAGTTGGCCCTGATTTCATTTTAATGGACGATAACGCCCGGTCACATAGAGCTCATCAGGTCGACAATTTTCTGAAAACTGAAGATATTCGCTGGATGGATTAGCCTGCCATATCTTTAGACCTCAACCCTATAGAGCATAGATCTTTTAAATGCTAAAAGGTGTAAATTAACAACATAATACAAATTAAAATAACTTTTATTAGGTTTTTTCGACTCACTCCGAGTCATTTTCCAACACAAATGAGAATATTCCATAATTGCACGAGCTTGAAGGTATTATTTTCATGTACTTTTTTTATAAATTACACACGTTATCTTTTATTTTTACAAGGTTGTTTATTTTCATATCTATGACCATGGAGTAACTCGAGCCACAGTTTCGGTAAATTAAAAGATGCCGCATCGTTACATATTGTATTTTTGCGTGTTAGTATCTCTATGGTTTCTCTTATTATGGATGGATAATATAGACTGGAGGGAAAAATTATTTTACTTTCATTGAAATTTATTTGGATGGTTTCTTCTTTATATAATCTTGCCAGGGCTGTAGTTTTTCTACATTTATATTTAATATCAGCTATATGCTCTTTTTTTCTGTAATTAAATTTCCTGCTGGTCATGCCTATGTAGTAATTCTTGGATCCGTCTTCTACTATATATATAAAACACAAACGGAAATTTCGTTCCGTTCCTTTATAACTCGAATTCTGCTGAATGTAATTTGATGCAACTTGCACTGTTGGATAGATAATTTTTCAGGGAAGGTTTTAGTATATAATATATAGTTCTACGTAGATTAGTTACAGAATTATGATGGAAAGTTCTGTTATTTTGGACGATAAGGTTACAATAGGTCATTTTTTGGCGACCATTATCGATGCGAAAGAATTGAAACGGCTATATCAGAAAATAATGCAAACACATAGAAAAATTCTGTTATTAATTTTATTTAAAATCCCCCCCCCCCCCGCAAAAAATAAAAATAAAGAAAAAAACTGTTTTAATGAGGGATTATATTATAAAGCGAAAATATTTAATTTAAATCCCAAAAGAATGTTTGTAATGCTTAAAAATATTTGCAATGCACGAGATTGCAACTAAGCAAATTATTTGGCGATTTATCGTTTGCGTCAGGTAACAAAAAATGCATCTGATAATTTAATTAGATAAAATATGAGTGACTTTTTTTTTCTTTTTGTTACTTTTTTTATGAAACTCCTCTATCATGTGACTTACAGGAGGAATTAGCACATGTAATTGTAAAAGTGACTCCATTAATGAGTTACATGTTATTTGCTCATTTACGATATTGATTTTACTTTTGTCGCACAATAATGCGATTTTAAGCCAAAAATGCATAAGCGTGACACATCAGCTTGAGCTATAATAGCAATAATAGGATTTTTTCGTGTAAGAACCTTTTTAGAGTACATTTTTATATACAAATGCAAATTATATAAATAGCAGTTATTGTTATAAATATGGGATCAAATATTTAATTTTTAGTGATTGTCGGCCACTCAAACACATATTGTAAAATAATTAAATTTTAGTCATTTAAAAATTTACTACGGAAACATGCCGGTTTGTTTTCACCAAACATATGATTTTTATAGCCTTTAACTCAGATCAGCGAATATTGTCTGTTCTTTTATTTATTTATTTTTTAATATATCGCCAATTTCACTTATAGAAATATTCACTGCGTGAAAAGTTAGGAACTAAAGAATATTCTTAAGGAGATGTGTGCAATTATGCGTTATTACTATCACAAAAGGCGACATTTTGCCATAAAAATTGCTTGCTGAAATAAATTTTCGATGCTCTTTTTGATTCGTCATTTCTTTTTAGTTTTATGTGCATATCTTCCCTTCTTTCAGGAAAGATTTTTAAAGATATTGGACTGAGCGTCCGTATTCTGGTCACCTGCCAGTTAGCATTTTTACTATATTGTTAGATCTTTCGTTTATGTTTGAAGGTTTCTCAGGACGACGATTCAGATTACAGAATATTAGACGACTTTTGAAATTAGCGATTGATAAATTTATAGGGGTTTTCAATATGAAGCAATTTTTTACCAAAAAATCAATGCTGCCAATGTACGGAAAAACTTTGTAATGTCAATGGCGGCGAACGGAATAAATAAAATTTGGCGATTTATCATTTCTCTCAGCCTGGATAAGAAAAACCAGTACCTGAAATTCTAATTAGATAATTTTTCGATCATTATAAAGCATTTTCGACTTACACACAGCCCTAGCAGCTAAACATAGTGACAAATGAATTTACTTCTGCGTGTTATTGTGCTCTTTAGAAAAATGCAAAGAAAATCTTCGGTTTAAGTATTCGCCAAAAATATTATTATTAAACATTTTGCATAACTAACTTTATCATTGTCAGTTTTATTTAAGGTATGGAATTTTTTAAGAGAAAGATCTATAATTGAATTAACAGTAATTTTACATTATTTAATGGAATATAGTTTGTCGTGTAAATAACTTCGTTTTATAACTAACTCTGGTACATTAGTAATCATATCGTTTCAAGCACTTCTAATGTTTGAGGTCAAACTTGGATATCGACAAGATTATGGAAGATTAGGAAGATTTTATTGGATGCAAACTAGAGGTTTATTCTTCTACCAGAGTTAATCATCGGGGGTTTTTTCAGGTTAACGGTCACACGAATGCAACTGGTCTAAAAAATGGAAAGACAGTGAAAATGGCGTCATTTTAATTTTATTCAAACTATCCAGCTTTAAAAATGCACTTTTTAATGTTTCACCATTTTTTTTTTAAATATGAAAGTTAAACACTGGTCTTTATGTGCAAACAATTTATTACATTTTCGACTGTATTTACTCTGCTGGAATCGAAAGATGAAAAACCGTAGTAGACTTGCCAAAAGAGGACGTATATTACGAAATATAACGTAACATAGAATGAGATTGTACTTACGTTACCATAACCTCACATACAGACAAGAAAGAGGGACAGATTTCAAGAACTTACAGACGAAAATGAATCACCTGAACATTATTTAAGTTCAATGGTCAATCTATGCAATCATTGTAATGCTCTCTTTTTTAGCAGTATGTTGACTAGAGAACATTTTAGTTCCTGTTGCCATAATCTTATAATGGCCTCATTCCCCTACCAAACTCTACTATAAATGATCAACTATATGAGTTGCTTCTTATTAGCCCAAATTTTGTCCAATGTATGATATAATATAACGCAATGTCGTTCGCATCGTTTACAGCAATATTGAAAGAAAAACCAGGTGAACGTCCCTATTGCTTTAAAATGCATCGTCAAATCCATAGATATAATTCGTTTGATTCAAGGTTTGTTTGAAAATTTTGACTAGGGTAGCATACGTAGGTGAAGATCCATATTCCTTTAAAATACAAAGCTATTTTGTTTGATTTAAGGTACATTTAGCAAAATGGCCCAGCGCAGCGGGCGTAGCATGCTAGTCTTTAATAAAAGGTATTTCGTATACTCCTGAATAATTCTCAAAAACATTTCACCCACCTAATAAAAGTTATTTTAATTTGTATTATGTTGTTAATTTACACCTTTTAGCATTTAAAAGAACTATATTATTACAAGGTATTATAATTTATTATATTGTCCTATAGAGCATGTTTGGGACTCTCTGGGGGAAGGCAATTGCAACTCACAATCCCCCTCCGAGAACAATACAGGCCCTGAAAACAGCGTTGCTGAAAGAGTGGGAACAATTGCCACAGGAACTCATAAACTGCCTTATTTCCAGTATGAAATCTCATTGTGAGGCTTGTTTATCTATAAGAGGGGAACATACCCCCTAGTAACCCATTTTTTTGTTCGATTCTTTAACCACTGTTTCACACCTTCTGTTTCCGATGAGTGTTACGCACAATCATGCATGTGTATTATAACTGTTGAATGGTTATTTTATTTGCATTATATCAACCTATGTTCATAGTAAATTTCATTAAAATCTGTCCAGTAGTTCTGGAGATAATTGACCAAATCTGAAAATTCTTTTAATTTTGTACACCAGTGTATATTCCCTGTATTGAAAGTTGGATGGCTGCATACAAGATGGATATAATTATGTAAATGTATATATATGTGTGTGTGTGTGTGTAAGTATGCTTTAGTAAAAAAAAATAGCTGTATATATGCTTTAGTAAAAAAAATAGCTGTATATATGCTTTAGTAAAAAAAAATAAAAAAAAATTCAAATGGTACCGATTCTCCTTAATAAATTCATTAAGTGATTGTTAAATCTGAAACATGGAAGATACTCCATTAGTCACTATAGCAATTTCTTTCTTGAAAAAAAAGATTTTTTTTTAATCTATGTTCTCCGTATTAAAACTTGGATGCATGCATACAAGATGGATATAATTCTGTAAATGTACATATGATAAATAAGGTAAGAATGTATTTAAGTATTGAGACAATGTATTAAGACTGTTTTCTAATCTAAGGCGGCAACTTTCTGACACACTCTTTAGCCATGTTGATCCTTAAGACGCACGGAATGGGCAGCTACTGTTAATCAAAAACTAATAACGTTTCCAATTTGTTTAAAAAAGGCAAAATATCGTTTAGGAAATGCTGTCAAAGATGATGTTTTGAGCAGATTTTAGATACACAACAGTCAAAGAAGGGTTATTAGAAGACAGAAATCGTTTATAAGTCAAGATGCAATACATTTTTCGAAGAATAAAAATTCGTAAAAATTTCATGCCTTTACATTTAAAAGTCACTCCATGAGAAAGTTTCCTGTTATTCAGCGGGGAAGTTTCTTTTCTGTTTTCACACTTTCCAACATAATTGGAAAGAGTTTATGAATTTGGTTTGTTTGGCCGTCTGTCTGCACTTTAACTCACGTAAATATACTCTGATTTCCATTTAATTCATATATGTTATTGAGGTTTACCATGGCATGTTTGGTATTGAAAATCAAGTGTATATCCTTTACAGTTCTTTTACAGGAGTACTCAAAAAAATTTCGTTACATTATGCTCTATGAGGAAAAATCGTTTACAGTGTATTTTAATGATTTTCACTGTGTTTCAAACATATTGAAATTGATATGCATCACTGAGGTACACTATAAGAAGCTTACTGTAGAATATCTATTTATGTATTATGTATTATGTTCTCTATTATGTAGATTATTTATTTTTGAGAACATTTTTATGTATGGAGTTGTCAATATGAGAGTAAATAAATAGATAAAGCATTGATCTTTACGATTTCAGAACGTAAATAAAATCTGTCAAAAGCACGTTTATTTTTTTCTCTCTTTCTTTTTCATTTATACCTTACCTTTCCGTAGTTTTATATTACAAATTCATCTAAATTATAAATTTCAAGTTTTAAAAACAACCATTTGCGCAATTTTAATATCATCTTTAAGTTGAAAAAACTTGTCAGCGCAAAAGATAAATACAGTACAGTAAAGGAAAATTTTCAAAAGAAGAAAAATATTTCTGAATTTCGGAATGAAAGAGTTTATTTAAATTACTTTTCTTATTTTCAAATTTTCCGGAGTACCTGAATTATTCAGTGCCTCCTGAATAGATGGAATTAGAAAACGTAGCAAAATATGGCGAAAAAATGATATAAGTAATTTCTTGGCGAAATTTCGAAATATTGTAACTTCAAATGAAATTCAGAGAATTGTAATTTTGCAACATCTGTGAGAAAGAATTGGATTTTGAATGTAAATTTAGAATTTTCTTCAGTTGGTATTAAGGTTCGTTGTAAATATTTGTAAGATTTCTCTTTTTATTAAATTTTTAGAGATTTATTTTTTTATAATATTAGAAAACATGGGATAAAACATGATTTTCTTCTTCTTTTTTTTTTCTTTTAAGGATTTCTGATATGTTTTTAGTTATTCTTTTACCCCTTTTTTCGTTAGTCACTGTTCTGTAAAAATTGCGTGTAAACTATTTATTTTTTATATTAAATCTATCATTTAGAATAAGCTACTACTCTTAATCATATTCATAAATATTTCAGTTTCACTGTGGAAGTAAAAAAAAAAAAGCAGAAAGTAACTTTTTTTTAAATGGAGGTAGCCATTTATTTTCTTATTCGATTATAGTTTTATTCCTCTGGAATATATCATACCAAAAGATTTGTATTCATTATTATAAATAACATCTTTATATATAGAAAATAGTAAAATATTCTTTATGTTAAATTTAATTGATATAATGACTCGACGTTTTTCCAGTATTAGCTATTGGAATTTTCTAAAACATAATGATCGAGACTTTTCCCTCTTAGCAGGTTTAAATTATATTATAATTTTATTGCTTTCTTTTCTCCAGCATTATGAATATTTTTTCGCTTAAGAAGGGATTCGGTTATAGACAGGTTCAATTTTCACAGGTTTTGATGTATAAATATTATAATTTTGTAAAAGAATATCCATAAACATCAACACGAAATTCCAACAGAAAAAAAAGAAGAACAGGAATATTTTCTATACGTCCATTTCGGATATTCAACTAAGTTTTGAACGAATAAAACTAGAGTTGTAGAATGAGTGTTTATTTATAGTAAAATATCTATGTGCTTTAAATCATATTTATAGCGCCTTTTGAGCCGAAATGTGGAAGTTTTCTGTTTGGAAATATTTTCAATGAAATGCCAATATTTAACCACACTGTAAAAAAAAATTCCGTCAATTTACGAAGAAAGGACTGGCAGCAGATTTGCCGGAATGTTTCTGTTATTTTAGGAAAGTTCCGTCTTTGTAGTCCGTAAATTCCGTAAATGGTGTGATACAAATGCGAAGGAGTTGAAGCGCATGCGTGGTGATAAAACATACTGCAATCCCATTGGATGATAGATTTTTACAGTAATAATTCCGTATTTGAATCTCTGTAATCTTAAAATGGCAACAGATATACGGGAGAGATTCCATTTTTCTAACAAAACTGAAAATTTCTGATCAAAATTCACGGAAGACAACCTGTCAATAAACGAAAATTTTTAAGAGTGCAATATTGTTACGCATTTGGAAATATTTGCAATGAAACACCAATAATGCAGATATATTGGCTTTGCATTGTAAATGTTTATTGTGAAATAGGAAAAAAAAATTCTCGATAATGGAAAACCAATATTTTAGCAGTATTTGCGCTTCATGTGGCAAATGTTAGCGAAATCTATGTTTCCACTACGGCGAAATATTTATTACCAGTAGTGGCGCATTATTGGCAAAACGTAAACAATTAAAAATAAATGAACAACGTGAAATAGCACAAATAAAAATATATAAATTGGCAAACAGCTGTTTCGGAGCCCCTAAAGCTCCATTATCAGTGCCAATTCAAAAGATTAAAACCTATTTAAAAATTTAAACCATTCCCCCCTCTTTTTTTTCCTACTCTGTACTTAAACTCGCCCGGTCTGGCAGGGCGCTCCTATTGGTCTCTGCGTCACATGTGTTTCCAGACACCGCTGTTGCTTTTGAAAAGGTCGCCGCCATTCAATCTTGGCGCGTGTGAAAGACGTAAGCATATTTTACATGACTTAAATTTTTAAATCGGTTTTAATCTTTTGAATTGGCACTGATGATGGAGCTTTAGGTGCTCCGAAACAGCTGTTTGCAATTTATATACTTTTATTTGTGCTATTTCACGTTATTCATTTATTTTTAATATAACGGCACAAAGTTAAATCCACCTTTTTAGAAAACATAAACACTTTAATGTTTGGGTAATATTTCATGATAATATTGTTCGCATTGACGAAAACCTAGCCCAGAAAAATTGGCCCATTATTATTTTACTACTATAGGATATCAGACAAAGTATCATATAGTACAGTGAAACCTCCTTGTGCAACCACCTCCATTGAGCGAACGTCTCCCTAAACGATATTTTTTTCATGGAACGAAATTTAATCCGATAGGCTCAATGTTAATTTTACCTCCATTCAGAGACCATTTTAACGTCGAACTCCCTCCATGAGCGACCAATTTGTTTGAAGAAACAGAAATAAATTTCGTTCTTTCCTGGTCGTTTTACTTTTATTTTAATTTTATCGTTTTTAGATTTTCTTTTAATTCAAGTAACCGTTAAGTATTTAAACCCCTTTTGTGCCTTTCCAAGTAATGAATCGAATTCTGATGACGAATCGAGAGTGCCGGACAGTAAACTGCCTGCCTTAGCCTCTCAGGAAACTCTCAAAGAAGTAGATAGATTAATGGAATCTTCATTATCTGTTCAACAGGGAAAAAAATTTGCATTTATTCATTGAACTTCGAATGCGTTTAGAAATAAAAGTTGTAAAAGAACAAGAACGAAAAATCTTGCATCAAGCAAAAGTTATGAAACACTTTCCAACACAGCCAGAAAACTGTAACGAAACGTCACCGTTAAATAAGCTGAGAGAAGATATGTAAGTAAACAGTTTAGAAAATATATAACACATTGAAAAATACAGTTTTCGAAATTACTTTCCGGTGTCAAAAAAGTAGTCGAATTATTTTGTGCAGCCCGGTGTATGATCAATAGATGTGGATATATAGTATGATAAAAATTTAGTTCAGTTAGAGTATTTACATTTAGCAATTTTCGCCAATCGATAGAAATGCACTCGAAATCTTTTGTACAGCTCTGTATATTATCTGAAGACTTTTGTACGCACCACCTATTAAGCTAAAAGGCAACTTAAAACTCACTCGCAGCAATTAGCAAACGTAAACGACAATGTATCTTTTTTTGCGTAGCCCTGTATATGAATTTATTTATATTCCACAAACTTCTATTAGTCTATTAAATATAGTTCAACAGGAAAATACGTAAGTGAAATTAAAAACTACCCTTAAGTAATTCACCCCCATAGTCTGTAATACTTACGAATTACCTTGTGTAGCCCTGTATATGATCAACCGAGTTTATAAAAACACACGTACTATGAAAAAAAAATATTTAAACTTAAAAACGCAAACCAATGTTGAAAACGCACTTATCACACAAAGACTGTAACCAATATATTTTGTGTGTCCCTGTAAATAAACGCAATTCACACAAGAGAGCAATTTATAGTGCACCTCAGTAATGCATATAATTTTCATTATGTTTGGAATAGTGAAATATCAATAAAAGATAAAATTATAAAGTAAAAGATAAAATGGTAAAACCAATGCAAACATCAATTTATACATTTTTAAACCCTTGTAGTAATTAAGATATGAATTTAAATTAAAGTTTTCTTTTGGTATTTAATTTCTTTTATTTATTTCCTATTGAAACATAATTTTTCATAACACTACTTTTTACGTTATTTTCAACAGTCAACAACTATATTTAAACGTGACCTCTATTAAGAGACCACCTCTTGGAGCGTCTAATTTTTAATGGAACGGAACGTAGCCGCTTTAGGGAGGTTTTACTGTATTTGAATTGAAATTTTGCAGAATGTAAATGCACTTATTTATAATTATACTTTCAGAGTATTCATGTTAAATAACTATAAAACATAAATCTTTCAAGGAGGAAGATATTGTTGCGTTTTTTAAAATTTAATAGAATAGCTTACATTTAATACGGCTATTCTTATTTTATACTATATTTTAAAGACCTGTTGCGCTACAGTCCTTTCAGGTTCCTGGCATACAATGCCCAGCCCTGATTTCTACACCATGGGCTCTTATAAGAGACTGTAAAAAAATTGTTGATTTTACTGTATAATACTGGAACCCCAGCTGCCAGTTTTATACCGTAAAATTAACAGTAATAAACAGTAAAATAAGCAGTAATACGCTCACATACGTGGTAACGTATACTGCTTATTTAACGTAGATATAGTTAGTAGCACATAGATAACGTATACAGCTATACTGCTTATTTTACTGTTTATACCTCAATATACCATAATCATATAAGTATAAAATACGTATAATACGTATCATACGTATAATACGTATAATATACGTATCATACGTATAATACGTATAATATACGTATTATACCGAAAATCAAGAATGTTTTTTTTCTTTTTCAGTGTAGGAGTTAGCATATCTCTTGGCAAGGTGGGCAGTCTAACGCGGAACCCCCAGTGTTTAGTTCCCAAGCAAACTTGGTACTCGTTTTATCGACCCCGAAATAATGAAAGATTGAATGAATCTTGCCCAGTCCACAGTCGAACAGTGGACCTGTAGCGTGGTAGCACGGCGTGCTGATCAATAAGCTAATGGGCTTCCATATATATATATATATATATATAATTATAATATCTATGAATTTCAAAAAACATATCAAGTTCTATTATCATTCTACTTAAATCTCCAAAGAGATAATTAATGATATTGTGTATACAGAATACCACATAGCTAATAATTAACATGTGCAAACATAATATTACCATAGCTTGTGCTTCAATGGTAATTGGCCAAATTTTACTCATACCTAAAGAATATTGAAAAAAGAAAAAAGAAATAGAGAGAAAGGGAAAAAAATTATAAATTGGAGTTGCAATTAAGTAAATACAAATGGATTAATAAATTAAATATGAACCATATACAATGGAGAATTGGATCACATGAGAATTAAATATGAATTGGATATGAAAAAACACATGCACATGTACTCATCAGCCTGGATGCACCCACATGTGTTTTAAATAATAATTCAGTGTTTCATAATTCTACTGGCATAATGCTAAGATCAGTAGAATCATCCAGGTACACTGAATTATTACCAGACAACAATTGGAAATATTAAAATTTGGAAATATTTAAATAGGAAATTATATATATATATATATATATATATATATATATATATATATATATATATATATATATATATATATATATATTATATATATATATATATATATATAATATATATATATCTATATATATACGCGAGCTATATATATATAATATATATATAGCTCGCGTATTACTGCTTATTTTACTGTTTATTACTGTTAATTCTAAGGTATAATACTGGCAGCCGGAACATTAACAGTATTATACCGTAAAATCAACAATTTTTTTTTTTTTTTTTTTTTGCAGTTTACATTATGCAGTAATCCCTTAATATTCATGAGGGTTACGTTCGAGGAAAACCTCGCGAATGTCAAATCCACGAATGTTGAGTCTATCTCTCTGCAGTAAAAAAGGAGTTACGTTCTATAAAATTTTAGTTAGAGTGGCACAGCATTTCAAAGAGCAAAAGGATACATGTATTAACAATACGTTATGCATAACATATATGTAAAAGGTGAATGTATACACATATTCGTAAATATGAAATTTATTTATTGAAAATAATTCAAATTAACTGACTGGAGAAATAACAGCTAAAAAAAGCATAGGTTTTTGCAGAAAGCAATTTCGACTCTCTCTGTTCTCAAAGAGATGATGACGCATTAGTGGGTCAGTATGGGATATAATATTAAAATACGATATTTAAATATAGTTAAATGCTTCAGAAATGATTTTATTTTTTAAGTGCAGCTTCAGCTCCATCTCTAGGAGAACCTGTACATTTTAAATTAATAGATTGAAGATGTCGTTCGTTACCTTACACTACTAATATCCCCACAGCAATGAGTATTCTGCTGTTGTTACTATTTTGCTTTCCTAGAACACTCACCCGTTTTTCAGTTGACAATTGTTAAATTGATTTATAAATAGATACTAAGAAAATAAAGCGGAAATAATCGTTAACCACTATAAAATCTGAAAAATAAAGATACTTTTTTTTTATTTATTGCGAATAATCAAGTCTGATTCTCGCAAATATTAAGTTTTTCTGCATTTTCATATTCTCGAATAATCAAAACTCGCGAATCTTGTGGAATTACTGTACTATATTCACATTATACTATATTTACATTATGCTACATACGCGACGCGGTAGCGTATTACTGCTTATTTTACTGTTTATTACTGTTAATTCTAAGGTATAATACTGGCAGCCGGAACATTAACAGTATTATACCGTAAAATCAACAACTTTTTTTTTTTTTGCAGTGTATATTTATATTATACTATATTTACATTATACTACATGATGTAATTTTTGCCATCAACTGTCTGTTGCATTTACTTACCATACCATAATATTTTCCGCTTTTCCATCTCTTTCCAGGTCATTGTTAGTTGTGCAATGTTCGTCTGATTTCTGTTTTTCCATCATTGACGAGATGACTCGGATATTTATTTTCGCTGCCAACGTCTTGAAACTTGGCTACCTGACTTAGCTGCTAATGAGTGCGCCATCGATTATTCTGCGATAATGGGAATAAACATTAACTTCTGGAGTCTGTAAGTCAGTTTCTGTATTCTGTGCATGTTGTTTTTATGCACCGTTTATTTCTTATTCTTCCGAAAATAGTCATTTATTTTCGGTCTTTGGGATTAATTTCGTAATTCAATTATTTACGAAATAGAAATCGCAAAAACCGCAACTTATTCCTTTATGCTTCGACGATAACCATTATAAAATACTTGTCATAAAAGTCACTTAGCACATCAATACAGTTTAGGATGAGTTGTACATACGTCACTTTATCATGTTACGAGGCTAACGAAAAAGACAGGCTACCGCGGTGCATTCCACTTATCTTTTTTTACAGACCGCTAGAGTGACGTGTTATTCTTTTCGTACACCTGCATTGGTGGATTCGAGCATCGCGTGACTCCCACGGTCTGTAAAAAAAGATACGCGTAAAGCACCGCGCGGTAGCCTTTCTTTTTCGTTAGCCTCGAGACCGCTAGAGCGACGTGATGCTCTTTTCGTACACCTTCATTGGTGCATTCGTGCATCACGTGACGCCGGCGGTCTGTAAAAAAAGATAGGCGTAAAGCACCGCGGTAGCCTTTCTTTTTCGTTAGCCTCGATCATGTTAGTTCTACACTGAAAAAAAAATGTTGATTTTACGGAACATAAAATTAATAGTAATAAACAGTAAGTATATAATAAGTAAGATTTAATAAGTAAATATTTATAAGAGTAAGTAAATATTTGTAAGTGTATAATATGTTTTTAATTTCTGTTTTCCCAAAATTGACGAAAATAATTAGTTCCTTTACCTTAGAGTCTAGAAACTTTGTAATGAACTCGTGATAATTCATGTTTATAAGTATAACTCAACGCCCAACTACATAAAGTTTAAGAAAATTTGTTTTGAGAAAGTGCATTTGCAATGCGTTATGATATGTTATTTTCATTGCTTACCTTTAAGGGTCTACACTAGTCACGTGAAGATATTAAACCAATGTTCTTTTCAAATAACTTGGTTTACATTTAAATATTTTTACACGATTTTTTATGCACAGGTTAGCTAAGAGCGATCTCTAACCGGGTACTTTCACTTTTTCGATTTTGGTCTTCGATTATTATTTTTTTTATTTTTTTTATGAGGTCACTTTCTATTTCAGAACCGGTTTCGAAACTGAAAATACCCTCCTAAATAAAATTTCAACCAATGAAAAAATAAAAAAAAATACCCGGTTACAAATCAACCTCAGATATCCTGTGCAATTTTTTTATATAGTTTTTAAATATGTTTTTAAATTTTAAATTTTAACATGTTAATGACATAAAAACAAACATTCATATTTTTGGTTGATTTTTTAAGTCTATGCGGGGCAGTGTATTACTGCTTATTTTACTGTTTATTACTATTAATTTTAAGGTAGAATACTGGAAGCTGGGATGTGAATATTATACCGTAAAAGCAACAATTTTTTTTTTGTAGTGTACAGTGCCCTCAAATATTTGCTTCAACTCGGTGTCTATTAATAGAAAAATCCTTTTCGCATATCCTTTGTCTTCAGTCCTTGAGACACTAACGTGATTCTTACAACTTAAATATGTATACTGAAAAAAAAAAAAAAAAAAAAAAAAAAACTGTTGGTTTTTCGGTATACACTGCAAAAAAAAAAAAAAAAAAAAAAAAAAAAATGCTGAATTTACAGTATAATACTGGCACCCCAGCTGCCAGTATTATACCGTAAAATTAACAGTAATAAACAGTAAAATATACTGTTAATTTTACGGTATAATACTAGCAGCTGGGATGCCAGTATTATACTCTAAAATCATTTTTTTTTTCAGCGTAATTTATAATAGGACTTTATGGAAAACCCATCTGATGCTGATTCAAGGAATATTGAAATGTAATAATCGTCAGTTTTCTTATTCTTAATTTCCATCTTTTTCCACTATATTGATTTTCTTATTCTTCGACTGCCTTTTTGAAAAGTTCCATCTTGAAGAACTCATGTGAACCTTCTTGTGATAAAGGAAGCATTTAATTAAATCAAACCAGTATTTTCATCGAGTTCATTTATATTGTGGGTCTTTGTGATATTTATAAAAACTAATAGTTTTTTTTTTCACGTTCCATTGTTATCACATTGTTATGATTGTTTATCCTAAAAAATATATATATAATTTTAAAATAAAATAAAAAGTAAAAAGCAAAGTCTGAAATAGTATTCCATTGTTCTATTTAGCTGTAAGTCTTTGTAAAATAAATTATACTGCATTACAAATAAAAGCATCATAATTAATTTCCTTTAAATATTTAGGTAAATCACTTGAATACAGATAGTTTTTTTTTTTCAATAAAAAAAAAAAAAATCATAACCGGCTAATATTGTTTGTATTGACATTGGCACACACATATCAAATAAGTCTATTACTGCTTACGACTATTTTTACACCCATTCAGATGCAAAATATTAAATGTCTAGGAATAACATAAAATAATGTTAATAATGGTAATAATTTAGTCAATATTAACAATTTTCTAATGAAATATTGTCTCAATATTTTGGTGTTTATATTTTGCTAATTTTGGTGCAATATTTGCAATAAATATTTCGCCATTTAATAGCCAATATTTACCTATATTAGCTACGAAACGGCGAAACTGGCATTTCATTACAAATATTCCCAATGTAAATCCAATATTTCTACAATAGTGGTGTTTTATTGCACTGCCAATTTTAACCAATATTGGTACTTTATTGAAAATGTTTCTGATGAATGCAGCATAGTCACAATATAGGGCCCCAATATAATCAATATTGGTTAGCTACTTGCTACTTGAATGGTTTAAAGTTGTTTTTTGTTAATACCTGTAATTATAGATGCAGATGCAAGATAATGCTATTTGCACTTTAATTTTATTTTTCTCCATTCTTTATGAAAATAAACTTTTTAAAAGAGTGTCTCGTGCTCATAATTAGATGTGCTCTCAATGTCTGTGCATGATTGAATTAACTCTTTGTGAACGTTTTATGAACGACAAAGTGAAAATTTTAATCACAATGACCAATACCACAAGGTGACATTGCTTATCCCTTGCTGATCGATTAGAAAATAGTTATTTTCTTACACATTTAAACTCGATGACTAACATTAATAGAAAAATTAAGTGTTTCCAGATTGTGGAAATTTGTTATTCAAAATATATATCAGTTAGTAAACTTCGCTCTATTAATGACAGACATCCCGTGATTAAATAAAACAAAAAATTACTAGTCTGAAAAAGTGGCAGATATGAATATAACAAAGGATGGGAAATTTCACTTGCTACGTAGCTTACAAACAACAGAGTGCAAAATGTGCAGACCGGGAATCGAACACGAATCCTTGGTATAACGCTCCAATGCTCTACCATTTGAACTACCAGGACGACATCCAGTCTGGCACTTCTCACTGAGACAGGTTGGAAAGGCTGCTACATTGCAGCACAGGATGAAAAGTTATTCCTAAGTACGCATCTTTTGTGGCGTACGTGAGACGAACAAAATCCCAGCATAGGAGAATATATATATATATATATATATATATACATCTACTAATATTCAAATGTTAATTGCTTAATAGGCGTATAGCCAACATAGTGAAAAAGTACCCAAGCCGGGACTCGAACCCGTTTCATCAGATTAGCGCACTGACGTTCTACCAACTGAACCACTTGGGAACGATACTCAGCCTGGAACTTTTTCACCATAACTTGTTGGCAAGGCTACAAACGCAGCACAAGATGGAATATTTTTCGTGAGCCGCCAACCCTGGGGCAAACACGAAATCAACTTAAATCCAGCATCGACAATTGAATAAATTCATATTTAATACTTGGAAATTTTTTCCACAGAAGATTTCTCACGCCTTGCATTCATAATATATGTATCGTTCCCAAGTGGTTCAGTTGGTAGAACGTCAGTGCGCTAATCTGATGACCCGGGTTCGAGTCCCGGCTTGGGTACTTTTTCAATATGTTGGCTATACGCCTATTAAGCAATTAACATTTGAATATTATGAATGCAAGGCGTGAGAAATCTTCTCTGGAAAAAAATTCCAAGTATTAAATACATCTACTAGTTCGTCTCATGTATGTCACTAAAGATGTGTACTCAGGAATGACTTTCCATCCTGTGCTGCAGTGTTGCAGCCTTGCCAACTTGTACAATTGAGAAATTCAGGCTGGATGTCGTCCTAGTAGCTCAAATGATAGAGCACTGGTGCGTTATACCAAGGATCCGGGTTCGATTCCCGGTCTAGGCATTTTTCACTCTGTTGGCTGTACGCTGCGTAGCTAGTGAAATTTTACACCCTTTGTTACATTCATTTATGACCAGCGTAATTTCAGCTCAGCTCAACTAAAAATATAATTAGATGGGAGATGTTTTGAACGACAAATTTTCTCAGTCTGGCAGCACTTGAAAAATTGTTTCCATAAATCCTCTATCTTCCGGTGCTTGAAGCACTGATGTGATCTTTACAATTTAAATATGTAATCTATTAATGGACCGTATGAAAAACTCATCGATGCGAATTCAAGGATATTAAAATGTGATAATCGACAGCTTTTCTACAATTTCCACATTGCTTCCTGTTCCTAATTACCTTCTTTTCTTTCATATTAATTTTCTTATTCTCCATATTCTTTTTTGAAAACTTCCGTTTTTAAGAACTGCTTGAGGGGAGGGGGGGGGGGTATTTAATTAAAGAAAAGCAGATTTTTTTTCTTTGCATTCATTTATATTCTGCGATTTTTTTTTTTCGACATTTACCGAGCAGTGGTCGAAAGTAGCGAAACTTCAGTAGTCGCTACTTTTTTCCGTATTTTGCAGTGTAGCGCTCTACATTTGGAAAAATGTAATGTAACGAGTAGCGCGATTAAAAAAAGAAAAAAAAATCAGTAGTTGTAGCGAACCGAGACGCTACTTTTAACGCTACTTCAGGAAAAAAGTGCACTTTTCTAGTCACGTGATATAAACTTGCTTCTTTCGTGCAAATTGTGTTATGCGCAACAATTTTCGAATATCAGCTACTCAGCTCCTGTTTTTAGCAATGTATTGTATAACATCACGGATTTCTCCATTGACAATTGCTGGTAAATTCAAGAGCCAAAATCCAAATCAAAGAAATTAATTTTCTTGCTGGCAATACATTTACTCATTATTAGATCTTCATGTTTCAAAGCCGCGTTCCTTCTTTTGAAGTTGCTTTATTCAGAGATTTATTATTTTTTGACATTAGGAGAAAGAAAATTGATACAGAATTGCTATGGTCGGCGTATAACAAGCAATATGTACTTAAAGTAACATTTTAGAGAATAACGCAAAACATTTTCTTCCACGTTATCTGCCTTGATTTTTTATTGCCCGCATTTATTTGATTCTATCCCAGCAAACGCGATATAACGAGGGGCCATTGTATTATACAGTCGCACCCGGTTAAAACGTACACGAACCGTGAAAGTTACGCGGTTCTTTCTGGTCATTTGGACACCGCCCATAAAACTAATGTCGAAATATCACGTTTATTTCGCGATGAAGTTTCGGTCATCGAAGCAAAAAAATATCGCTTAGTACGCGAAATGCATAGACCAAGATGGGAATTTCTTCTCGCTTTTCCCTGTATTACCAATTTAGTGAGATTCTTTAAATTCAGATATCTACCACTATTGTCGAATAGTAATATTCACCTTTATTAATGACAGATAATTAAGGCGAATATTACTAATCAGATATAGTGGTAGATATTTGAATAAAAAATCCCGCTAAATTAGCAACACTGCAACTCTTCATTGATCCCCCATCCTGATGTTATTTCTATCGCTTTGTGTATATTTTTACTGAAGTAGAGAATGATTGACGAATTTTATTATTACTTTTCTGTGCGCAATGTATGTTATCGGTTCTTGTTCTTCATTCTCGTACACTTTAATAAATAAAGCCTCCCTAATACTGTATGCTTTTAAACACATTCACAGAGAAATGAAAACTTTCTTTCATATTCAATTATACATTTCTTTACCTAAAGAATTCCGTTACATTACGGTTTATGGAGAAAAATCGTTTGCGGTTATTGCGTAGTATAGGGTAAATCTTGTAATCGTTTTGAAAATCGAATTTTTTTTTTTTTTTTTTTTTTTTTTTTTTTTTGACGGATTTACACGTTTCAGACACTGGAGATTCCGAAAAACATAGTTTTAGAAGAAAAAATTTGCCGTCCGTCTTTGTGTCTGTAAACGCTCTATCTCACGAAAAAATTGAGATAGAGACTTGCAATTTGGTATGTACTTAGTATGTAATAATGGGAAGAAGCCTATTGAATTTCAATAACCTCGATTAAACGGAACTATTTTTTTCGGACTCTCGAAATATTCGTTCTGATAAAAGGTATATAGAAATTTTCGAAATTGTTTATTTTAAGAAATAAATATAAAAGACAATAAAGAAACAAATTTTGCATAAAGCATGAAGTCGATCGGATAATGAGTTGCCGAGATATTTGGAATCCTATTTTCAACACTCTTCGATTTTTCATGACCCTGTATTTCATCCAAATTTCACTTCAAAGATATATTTTAATTGAAAATTTGACGCTTAATCAGATGCAATAAACTGCTAGTTTATAGGATTATTATTTTTGGAGTTATAAGAAGGTTTCTTTCAAGCAATTCAGTAATCGAGCCTTTAAAGTTTATGACGTCATCAAGCCACGATTTTATTTGAATTGCAATGCATTTTATAAGTAGTTTACACATTTTTATTTTAATACTAGATGAAACCCGTCAAAACTTGACGGAAAAAACCTATAACAATATCAGTAAAATAAGCTACTTTAATATTTTATTTTATAACTTTTTCCCCCAGTGAAATGCAGTACTATTTCCGATGCAAACTCTGAACAAACAATCCGTAAACAACTGTGTAATGCAAATCAGTTTGATATTACCACCATATTCCCCACGGCAAGAAAGAAAATTTCATGGACCTATGAAGTATCATACAAATAGTATATTCCGTTCATCTCATATTCAGTAAACAAAAGATCATAGTAAAAAAAGCACACATCGCCCCCACCCCCCACTGTGATAATGCAACCGAATGAGCTCCAATGCCCAAAAGTACCGTCGAAATTCGATGTTAAAAAAAAGTTTTAAAATGTTTAAATTAAAAGTTTTAAAATGTCCTCTTTAATCATTGTTTCTTTCAAAGTATTGATCTTCTAAAACGCATCCATTGTTTTAAGCTAATCAATTTTTAGTAAAGATGAAGACTTATTGTTACAACAATAAATCAATCTGCAGATGAGGGAGATTTTTAATGTTTTCAAGTGTAATTCATTTGTATGGTTTCTTTACATAATCAGGATGATTATCCATCACAGTCGGGGATATTTTCCCTCTTATACAGTTAAATACCCAATGGATCTTTAAACAAAATACAATTCCTAGCATATTATGATGCAACATATACATCAACGAATTCAACCTATCAATTTTATGTTAAACATAAACTGAAAATAGTTTTTTTCTGATCTTATGATTTATTAGGTTTTCTTTATTATTTTTTTTTCACTTTTCATGATGATTATAGATAAATCTATTTTCAATTGTGGCAACTTTCGTAGGGCCTATTTTACATTATTAAAGCAAACTGATGGTCATTGTTCAAATCGAATCATCATATATATTATTTCTCCTGTCAAAATTCCTTTTTTTTAAGAAAATACGAAACGCAGAACGACGAATGAGATAGCATATGGAAGGATTTTGAACAGGCTTCTGACATAGCAGACTTATCATTTCGTTAAAACATGTTTTTGATTAAAATTTGCTGAAAAATAAAAATTAAATCGGCATTGTTTTCATAAAAGAAATGAAAGGTTTTCGTCAATTTATTGATGCTACAAAAATAAAATACCACATTATATGATGCTCAGCATTCAGCAATGATAATACAAAACACCGCACGTTTTTGTTTTATATATTTATGATTAAAAAGCGAAATTGAAATTGAAATGTTTAGATTTATATTTCTATGTCCATGTTTTTCCCGAAGCGGATGACGTCATCCTCTAATACAGTCAAAATACGATTGTTAATTTTTTTCCCCTCTAGCGTGCCTTTTGCAATCTTGGATCAGCTTTTACTCTAACTTTGATGGAATAAATTAGATAATATTCTGGCTTGATTAAAAACTAAATGTTCTTTGCAGATATTTTTATCCTTACTTTTTCTTTAGAAGTTTAAACCTGCATCTAATAAATATTGCATATTGATAAAAAATTGTACTTCTCTATTATCCCGTCAACCACTTTTCATAACAAAAAACTATCGCCAAATAAACGGGAGAACGTTGCCACTGGAATATCAAAATAAATAAATAAATAAAATATAAGAATTTAAGGACACAGTTGTTATTTTAATTAAAAAAATAACTAATAAATTCAGAAAACATAATGAAAAATATACGCAAATGTCGAATTAAAAACCACTTGATGACGTAACAAACACGTATAATGCTTCTGACATCAAGTAAATGGGACTGCATTTTTGGCGTTTAATCTCACAGTTTGGCGATATTTTTTTGTTATGAAAAGTGGTCGACGGGATAATAGAGAAGTACCTAAAAAATATTAGATTTCAGTGCGAAATCCTCGCACAGGCCCTCTAGTTGAAAAATATTTCATGCTTGAAAATTATTTAAAAAGTCGTTAAATTAAGCGGCAGTTTTCAAATAAATTTCAATCGAAAGCTAATTTTTTTCTCTAATTGATGAGGTAAGAATTAAAATTGTAAAATGTAGTAAAATGTAGTTAAAAATGAAATTTGTAGTATTTAGAAGTGATATGTAAGCGCGGTGAAAGCTAAAGCGATAGCGCCGTTTGTTATCACAACCATTATACATTTCTAAAAATTGCCACTGTGTTTTGGCTGGCGTCCAAAAGTAGACTACCATTTTTTGACATCAAATGAGAAATTCACAGTGAAATAAATAGGACTTTGCCGCAAATAAGGAACTGTTAAATGAACTTATAACAAACCTACCAAAATAATTACTATAAAATATTAGTCTTACATTATTTATTCTAGCTAATAAAACAATCATTATTTCGAGTTTTTTTTTTAAACCATAACACTATTTTTAATAATTTTAATTTTCCCGAAATCCTTTACTTCTGTGAATTTTTTTGTTAAAAAATGAAATCTTCTAACCTATAATTTCAAAAAAGTAATTGGTAGCATGTGATCAAGGTATGCAATCAAGATGAAGTACATAATAAAAGCTCCAGTTCTAATCTTTAAAATTCAAAAATCAAAAATCAGTTAAACGTCATGTTGACACAGTTATATATTTTTTTCTTTTTAGTTTTATCAATGTTAAAATGTATTTCAAGCTAAGCATAACGTCATTTCCACATTCGCAAACTTTTCACACATGCTTTGTATATGTTACTTTTATGCCTAAACACCATGTATACAAATAAAAATATATTTTGTATTTAATTATAATGAAAAAATGGCATCAACAAAGTTATAATGCATAATTACAAAATAAACCCAATGGACAATATTCCCGTGACTCACAATAAATATGAATTTTTATTCCCTTAAAAAACACGTGGATAAATATTTTTACACAAATTTAACTTGTAAATTAAAAAATTGGCCTAAAAGCCACGTGCTTTTAATATTTATTATCTCTCTTTTATCCTCGCAACCGAAGAGTTCAGAGTATAAACTATGTGCTTGGTAACAGTGGACGTATTCCGACTGCCGACTTTATGACGTCATAAGCAGATGTAAAAGTTTAACTTAAAATTACGATTTATTAATAAAATTTTCGAACAAACGAATGTACGATAACAAATCTGCGTCCAAATATCTTTCATTTAAAAAAAGAATGATGTAATTTGATGCAGTAGTTTGTTCTCACGAATTGTCGAAAGAAAACGCTTAGCGTTTTAAATATATAGATTTTACATTATGTATATCCATGATGGGTAAGTATTACGGTGGCCCCCAACGACTAGTTTTAATAATGTTTCACTATTTCAAACTTATTGAAATTGATATATATAACTGAGATGCATTACAAGAAGCTGTATTGTAATTGTATTGCATGTATAGCATTCATCGTTCATTTACAGGGACACACAAAAGAATTCTGTTAAAGTACTGTCTGTCAACAATAATTAGTGAAAGTGCATTTTCCGTTGCGGTACGCGTTTTAAATTTAACTAATTTTTTGCCTGTTACTTGGTGTGTATAAATTCTATAGATCTCGGGTAACAGATCGACAAATGATCTCGGGTACATGTCAGTTTATTGACAGAAATTCCAGAAGGGGGATTTTCAACTGTGCTATGCGTTTTCTAACTGTACTAAATTTTAGCATTCTGTGTAGTATATATACAAATCCATAGATCATATACAGGGCTGCACAAAATAATTCGGATATTTTTCCGAATAATTTTGGTAATTCCCGAAATTGAGTTTTAAATGTGGTATGCGTTTTTCAAATTGTTTACATACACATCATCTTTCAGCTTATTAAACAGTAAAGATTTGTGAAATATTTTGGACGTGTTGGAAAGTGTTACATAATCTATGCTTGACGCATGAGTTTTCATTCTTTTTTAAATTGTTCTTATAATTATGGTAATTAATATTTTAAACACAAAATGTTTTTCTTTGTTATCATACAATATAAATTTTATTCGATCTTTATAGATGCAAAAACATGATCGTCATGCTCTAAAAATATGGTGTAGTGCTTCCCATGATGGTGCAATATTTACTCTTTTTTACCTCACAGGCTATCAAAGCTTGAGAGCTAATGTACCCGTCGGTTCTGTATGTACGTATGTACGTAACGCGATAACTCTTGATAGAAATAACCGTTTTGCTTCAAATTTTGTTTATAGGTTCATTGTGATAAGGCGCTTCACTGATTAGTTTTAGGGGGTTCATTAGTTAAGTATAAAGGGGGAAAGGGGGGCTAATCCCCCCCCCCTAATTTAGATAAATGGGTTTTTCATGCAGAATTGTCCGACTTTCTTCAAATTTTGTATATAAGTTCATCGCGATAAGGCACTTGCTTCCCTGATTAGTTTTGGGGGTTCGTTGATTAAGTATTAAGGGGTATATGGGGGGGTTAATTCCTACTTAATTTAGATAAATGGGTTTTTCATGCAGAATAATCCGATTTGCTATCAAATTTTGTATATATGTTCATTGTAATAAGGCGCTTCCTTTATTAGTTTTGGCGGTTCATTGGTTAATTATAAGGGGAGGGAAGGGAAATGATCCCTTCTTAATATTTTGTTGATTTATTTATTTTTCGAGGGGCTTATTTCAAACTCTTTGAAATAAGAGTATAATATACAATTAGAGTGAATAGCCTGTGAGCTCAATACCCTCAGTTTAAGTGGGCAGTTTTATCTTTTTATTTCAATATTTTATGTGTTTGAAAATTTGAAAACGCATTCACAATGATGCTAAGTGATGCATTTTTCTTATTTATCATATAAAAAAAGAAAATCTTTTTCTCACATAGTATTCGCAGTTAACGGTTTCAAATACCCGTTTGAATTCTGGGATTATAAATAGACAAATCCTTTCCATAAATCTTTTATCTTCAAGCACTTCAACTGCTGATGTAATCCTTAGAATTTAAATAGGTAATCTATTATTGTTCCTTGTGGAAAATTCAAAGATGCTGATACAAAGGATATTAAAATGTAATGATCGACAGTTTTTCCCTGTTCCTATTTACCTTCTTTTCCTTCATATTGATTTTCCTATTTTCTCATTCCTTTATTAAAAACTTCCATCTTGAAGAACCTTTTGTTCTCAAAGAAATAGGGGTATTTAATTAAACCGAAATAGAAAAGCTTTTTTCTTCCCGTTCATTTATATTTTGTGGTACTTTCAATATGTCGTTTCACTATGTTATTATGATTCAAAATGCTATGTGACGTGATTATAGATTTGTCATTAATTAAAAATATTATAATTTAAAGTATTATTTTAAAAAGTGAAGAGTAATTACTTTAAAAAATAGTTAAGTTCTCATAGAGTTTTACGCTGCTGCTTTTACATTTCTTCGTGGCTATAAGATTACTTTAATCATATTTTTGAAACAAATTCCAATTTTATGTAAATCATTGGTACAGAATATGTATTACTTTTCTTCACTTTAAAAAAAAATAATAATTTTAATAAAGGCATTAAAAAGGTATAAGAATTTGTCCGATAAGAATTTATCCGATCTTTATAGACGCAAAATCATGCCTCATGCTCAAAAAATATGTTGTACTTACCATGATGGCGCACCATTTGCTTCTTTTTACTTACGCACCATACATAGTATAGAGTAAGTCTTGCAATCGTTTTGAAAATCGAAAAAAAAATTTTACGGATTTACACGTGTCAGACACTGGAGATTCCGAAAAACATATTTTTAGAAAAAAAAAATTGCCGTCCGTCTGTCTGTGAGTGTCTGTGTGTCTGTCAACGCTCTATCTCCCGAACAAATGGAGATAGAGACTTGAAATTTGGTATGTACTTAGTATGTAATAATGGGAAGAAGATTATTGAATTTCAGTAACCTCGATTATCCGGAACTATTTTTTTTCGGACTCTTGAAATAGTCGTTCTGATAAAAGTTATATAAAAATTTTCGAAATTGTTTATTTTACGGAGTGAATATAAAAGACAATAAAAAAACATGAATTTTGCATAAAGCATGAAGTCGATCGGATAATGAGTTGCCGAGATATTTGTAATCCAATTTTCCACACTCTTCGATTTTTCATGACCCTGTATTTCATCCAAATTTCAATTCAAAGATATATTTTAATTGGAAATTTGACGCTTAATCAGATGCAATAAACCGCTAGTTAATAGGATTATTATTTTTGGAGTTATAAGGAAAAACCTCTTTCAAGCAATTCAGTAATCAAGCCTTTAAAGTTTATGACGTCATCAAGCCACGATTTTATTTGAATTGCAATGCATTTTATAAGTAGTTTACATATTTTTATTTTAATATTTTACATTATGCATATCCATGATGGGTAAGTATTACGGTTGCCTCCAATGAGTAGTTTACTATTTTACGTGCTTGAAAAATTGAAAATGCATTCACAATGATGATAAGTGATGCATTTTTCTTACTTATAATATAGAAAAAGAAAATTATTTTTTCACATAGTATTCGTAGTCAACGGTTTCAAATACCCGTTTAAATTAATAGATAAATCCTTTCCATAAATTCCTTATCTTCAAGCACGTCAAGTGCTGATGTAATCCTTAGAATTTAAATAGGAAATCAGTTCAATAATTGCAGAGTTATCCTGATTTTAAAACGTTTTTCTCTCATTTTATCCTTTTAAATTTCGAATATTACAACTTAGAAATAAAATTATTGTTATCTTAAGAAATTAAGTTCTCGCGGTTATTTTCCAGAGCGCATTTTAAACTTTATAATATATTTAATCATATTTTTAAAAAATCTAACTATTTTATTTAAATCATTGATCTGGAACTCTAAATTTCTTTTATTTCATATTTTAGAATTTATCTGCCTTTTATCAGGTTGTTACTTTTAAAATTACTTTAATTAAGTATTTAGGAGTCAAAATTTGGAGGGTATAAAAATTGAAATGTTAGAAGTTTAAAAAAAAAAAATTGGTAGTAAAAGGGAAATTTATTAGTATGTTACCGCTGTCAATACAACATCAGCGTTACTCACGAATATGTTTTTGCTTTATTTTATAGATACTAACGAATCAAAAGAGAAAATCTTCATTCCAACCCATTTGCATCCTCCCCCTTGCGAAGAACAGAAAAAATGTTCATGTGTGAATTTCGTCCACTACCTATCCTACAGTGAAATCGGTTCAATAATTTCAGAATAATCCTGATTTTAGAACGTTTTTCTCTCATTTAACCATTTTAAATTTCGAGTTTTTAAAACTATTCTTAGCGAGCATTTATGTCTTAAACGTAACCATTTTTTTTTTCAAATTTCTAGCCCTAGCAGTTTCGAAGGAATCGTAATTTTAGAACATTTTTCGTTCTTGTACCTGCTTGGGTAAATGAAAGCCGAGATAAGAAAAAAAAATAGCTTTGGTTTAAATAGCATTATAAAGCTGAAATAATTTTTGAAATCAGTTTTGTAGTTTCAGAATAATCGTGATTTTAGAATTTTATTTTGTTTATTATTATTTTTTTTAAACCGTTTTACGTCACCATTTATTAAATAAAAAACCAACATGTCAAATTTCAAGTTTCTAGCACTAACAATTTTTAAGAACTCCTAATTTTGAATATTTCCCTTCTTTTGTATTCCATTAGCATATGTTGGATCAGAGACTGTCACCATCCATTTGCAACGATTATTTTTTAAGTCGATTTGATAGTTCCAGAGATGGCCTCCTACAAACAAACTAACGTTTCTTCGTTATAATATTAGTATAGATTTCTTATATTTTTTCCCGTTCATTATATACACGAAAACATCTCTCATACTCAAACTATGCTATATTTCTCATGATTGTGCAAGATTTACTATAATAACAAAATGTGTTTGACAATGTGTTTGTTCATGATGTGTTTGACAATTTCAAAATTATGTCAAACCTCGTTAACTCGAACACGCTTAACGCGAAATACTTTTAGCACGAACTATTTCCGTCTGCCCCGTCCAGTTGTATGTAATGTATTTAAGTTCGAATAACACGAACTACTTTTAACACGAACAGAAAAAGTTTCCCCTTGAGTGTTCGCGTTAACGAGGTTCGACTTATTTACATCGAAGCAAAGCGATGATTGTTTGCTCCTGCTTATCCCATTAATATATATATATATATATATATATATATATATATATATATATATATATATATATATATATATATATATGGTGTCTATAATTAAACGATCCTACTTTAAAGTTGTCTACAGACGAAATTATCAGTCAGAAAGTTGTGGAATTTTGTGAAGGACATAATGAAGGAATGGGAATTTGTTTAAGCGAAAAAAAAATTACTTCAAAATTTAACCGCCAGAGGGCGTTTTTTAATGAATTACACATTTAGCATACATTTACGATAGGTTACAAATATTTTTACAACAAAACATGTAAAACAAAACTTTTTCGCCACCTGTTGTTAGCATTTCCCAGAACACACTGCGGTCCACTGTGGAACTGCTATCTTACGATTCCAGATGATAGCTGAAAATGATGGCCGTCATGTGGAACATATTTTGTTGCAATAAAATATGTAAACTATCGTAAATGTAATCTAAATGTGTAATTCATTAAAAACGCCATCTGGTGGCGAAATTTTGAACTATTTTTCCGCTTAAACAAATTCCCATTCCTTCATTAAGCCCTTCACAAAATTTCACAATTTTCTGACCAATAGTTTCGTCTGTAGACAACTTTAAAGTAAGGTCGTTTAATTATGGACACCCTGTATATATATATATATATATATATATATATATAACCATCAAATAAACATTACCTACCACCAACAAAAACTGTAAAATTATGAATAAAATTAAAATAACTAATTGACAACAATACAGTTCCCCCCAACACACTTAACATAGATTCCAAAAACATAGTAAAAAATAGCAGAAATTGAATAATAGAAATTTGTAGAACTTAGACAGACTCGTCAGGTCCCAAATGCCTAAAGTTCCACAAATAAAATTTGTGGTTTCATCTTCATATTAGCCATAAAATAGCAAAAGAATATAAATTTGGGACAACCACACCCATAAAATAGAGAAATAAACTATTAAACACACAATAATTAAGTTCAAAATAAAACAAGATTGAAAAGGATATAGAAGAAAAAACAACAACAAATTACCAAATTGAAAGCATGATCTAAGCATGAGGCACCACATAATACAAGCATTAAAGATCACTAGTATACATGTTGCAGAAGAAAGTTTTTAAATGATGATGGACCATGGACCAAGGATCAACAATGTACAGCATAGCCAAACACACTTCCCAATATATATAACCAGCGCCCTCTATAGAAAATTTTGAATTGAACTCCAGCATGTATTCAAATGAATCAGTGAGATATATATATATATGTGTGTGTGTGTGTGTGTGTGTGTGTGTGTGTGTATGTATCACAAAATATTCGAAGTCCACGGTTCCAAACACTCGTTTGAATTCTACGATTATATTAATAGACAAAACGCTTCTGAAAGTTCTTTATCTTCAAGATCTTTAAGTGCTGGTGCGATCCTTGTGACAATTTAAATAAGCAATCTATTATTGCGGGCTTTGTGGAAAATTCAAGAATGCTTATTCAGGTTATATTAACAGGTAATGATCGACAGTTTTATCCAATTCCTAATTATTTCCTTTTTCTTAAATTGATTTTCTTTTCCTCCAACTTCTTTAATGAAAACTTTCATCTTGAAAAACCCATTATTATCCCAGAGATGGAGGTATTACCAAAGTAGGAATTTTTCTTTTTATACTATTCATTTATAGTGTGTGGTATTTTCTGTATACCGCACCACATTCCACTGTTATTATGCTCCTAACTGGTATGTCACGAGCATTAATAAAGTGTAAGCTATATCTAATACCTATAGCTGTGAAATAATTTAGATTATTATAATAAAAACACTTGTAAAAAACTAATTATAATTACTTTTTAAAAAAATAGTTAAGTTATCCAAGAGTTTTCATCACTTCTTTTAACTTATTTCATAAATTTCTAAGAGTATTTTAATTTTATTAAATAAATTAATTATTTTTTTAATTTTATATAAATTATTAGTTTACGATAAAAAAGGTGTAAAACGCCAAAGAAGGAACATTTCTCAAGAATGTTCTAAAATGTATTGTGTTGCAAGTTGAAAAATAAAATGAAATATCGTCAAATACCTTTTTTTTTGTCAGGCCGAGAACTTTTCAAATCACCCTCGTACAGGAATGCATTAAAGAATTCTCACACAAGAGGGTGTCTTAAATGTATTGAGTTGCAAGGGAACTACATGGAAAAATAATATGAAATTATGCCAAAAATCTTGTACTTTCACTGTCAGGCCGAGAACTTACCAAACCACTCTCGTATATTTTCCTAAATTAAGAAACATTTGTCTTTTTTACAGTATATTCTGCGATTTTATTAATAATTTCATAAATTCTTCACCTTCGAGCACTTAAACGGCTGATGTGATTCTAACAATTTTAACAAGTAATCTATTATTGGACCTGGTGGAAAATTCAACAATGCTGATTCAATTGATATTAAAATGTAATGATCGACAGTTTTTCCTGTACCTAATTACTTTATTTTCCTTCATATTGATTTTCTTCTTTTTCCACTCCTTTATTGAAAACTTCCATCTTGAAGAACCTTTTGTTCTCCTAGAAATGGAGGTATTTAATTAAACCGAAGGAGGATTTTTTTCCCTCCTCCCATTCCTTTATATTTTGTGGTCTTTTCAATATGTCGTTCCGAATTTCATTGTTATTATTCTAAAAAGCATTATGCCAGAACCATTAAAAGTGTGTAATGGATAGCTATATGGATAGCTTCGAAATTAATTAAAAATAATGCAATAAAAATATTATTATGAAAATTAAAAAATAAGTATAATTAGCATAAAATAGTAATGAAAATTCTCATACAGTTTTCCGCTGCTGCTTTTACTTACCCATCATACGTAGTATAGGGTAAGTCTTGTAATCGTTTTGAAAATAGAAATTTTTTTTTGACGGATTTACACGTTTCAGACACTGGAGATTCCGAAAACATATTTTTAGAAAAAAAAAAATTGCAGTCCGTCTGTGTGTCTGTGTGTGTGTCTGTGTCTGTGTGTCTGTGTGTCTGTAAACTATCTCCCGAAAAATTTGAGATATAGAGACTTGCAATTTGGTATGTACTCAGTATGTAATAATGAGAAGAAGCCTATTTCATTTCAATAACCTCGATTAACCGGAACTATTTTTTTCGGAATCTCGAAATATTCGTTTTGATAAAAGGTATATAAAAATTTTCGAAATTGGTTATTTTAAGAAATGAATATAAAAGACAATAAAAAAACATAAATTTTGCATAAAGCATGAAGTCGATCGGATAAAGAGTTGCTGAGATATTTGGAATCCTATTTACCACACTCTTCGATTTTTCATGACCCTGTATTTCATCCAAATTTCACTTCAAAGATATATTTTAATTGGAAATTTGACGCTTAATCAGATGCAATAAACCGCTAGTTAATAGGATTATTATTTTTGGAGTTATAAGGATGTTTCTTTCAAGCAGTTCAGTAATCGAGCCTTTAAAGTTTGTGACGTCATCAAGCCTCGATTTTATTTGAATTGCAATGCATTTTATAAGTAGTTTACACATTTTTTATTTTAATATTTTACATTATGCATATCCATGATGGGTAAGTATTACGGTGGCCCCCAACGACTAGTTACATTTTTCATAATTTTATAATATACATATTTCATAGTATTAATTTTTTCTTTTTTTTTCTTTTTAACCATTGGGAAAATGGTTGTTGTTTTCGGTCGAGATTGGACCTCTTGATGCTCGCAATTTATTATTTTAACCTTTTTTAACGAAATTCTATAACTTTAGAAGAATTTTTTAAGCGTTTTTAACGAAATTCTGTAACTTTAGAAGAATTTTTGTTTGAATAAGCAGTAGAACTGCATAAAATCGCTATAAAAATTTTAAAGTTACAAAAAGGATAGATGATTTTCCGATATGAAAAAAAGCCGAATTCAAAAATTGACGTCGGATGAGAAATCGTCTTATAAAGCAAAAAACGTGGTCTTCAACTTTAATTGCCTCACAATACCTTTAGCTCAGACATCCATCTAAAACAAGAGTTAAAGCAATACTTAAATTTTGCTTAGGGGATGGTCTGCAAATAGAAATTGCCAAACTTTAAAAATTTCAATGCTAAAACCTAAAGTTGGCATCATATTTGGATATTTCGGTTTATTCTACCTTCGGATACCAAACGGGAAGTCAGTAAATAGGGAATGGGACTTCTGCGTTAGCTGCAAGCAGTGGCGGCGGTGCAGTAGTAACAAAGAACTCTAGCGTTAAAAGGTATTTGGTAGTAATACCGCCTGCTGCCGAGATCATACTATACTCTCAGAAAAAAAACTGTAAATTTATGAGCGTTTGCCCTTCAATTTTGACGGGCAACAGCCTTATTTGATGAAAAACGGTCTGATCCACTAAATAAGGGGCCTTATCCCTTAGATACTTAGAAAATTAAGAGCAATCCTCATATTCTTACATTTCTAGCCCATATATTAGCAAAAATACGGTACGACTCCATACATTGTTTTCCGCTAGGGTGTAACCCTTCATTTTACTCGTGTTTCGAAAATTTTAACCCGCCAAAACAGCGATTCTGTGATGATTATCTAACGTGCTATGTGCTACGGAACAGTAAGCAAAGTGTTATTGCGTTTTAAAGTGCATTATATCCTGTGCATTATAATGCTATATTACTTTGCCCCGTAAAATTACGGGTTGCACAAAATGATGGGCATGGATTTTTTTTTTTTTTTTTTTTTTTTTTTTTACGGGGTATGACAGGAATCTCTGCTGACGGCCTCTGCCCGTAATTTTACTGCAATTTTTTTTACAGAGTATAGTAGGTGGGTGGATTAGCTTACATAGGGAAGCTATGTTATAGTAGGGTGGGGCGAATAGGTCTGCTATAAGAGGGGGGTATTTTAGGGGGGGGACTTAAAATAATATATATATGTATATATATATATATATGTATATATATATATATATATATAGTGTTGGGGAACACTATCGTTGTCAATTAATTATTACATACTAAATCATAATTTCATAGTTTATGTTGGTGTTACGGTAATGTTTCATTAATGGTTATATATATATATATATATATATATATATAAGCTTTCGGAACATTTTTCCAGTGGTTGTTGTAATTTGTTAAATTATAATTTTTTTTCCCCGTCTGGTATAATTTATTGTTTTAGAATCTAGAATATATGTTACATGTTCAAAGTTATCTACTTTTTACTCTATTGTTATTAAAATTGCTCTATTAAAAACTTTAGACATTTTTTTTAAAATGTCTCCGCTTGTTTTTTACATTGTTCTTCTATAATTTTCCTCTGTTTCCTTTTTATGGAAACAAAAACTTTAAATCATACAACATGTTCAGATTTTAAGTTAATGCAGAATTTATGAATATATTGCAGGCTCTAAATAAAATAAAATAAAATGACAAGGCAGAAAAATCATGCGTCACACATAGATTATAAAACACTTTCCAAAACTCCCAGATTACAATAACGAAACCTTACTATTTAATAAGCTAAAGGAAATATCTAAATAAAAATCACAACAGAAATACATATCAATTTCATTATGTTTGAAATACTGTAAATCATTAAAATACCCTACAAAGGATTTTTCTTCATGCGACGTAATATAACGGAATTATCTGTTGATAAATGCTATATATTTTATATTCCACAGAAAGAATGTTGTATTGCACTTTAATAATGCAAATCAATTTCATTATTTTTGAAACAATGTAACTTTACTAAGATTCACTGTAATCAATTTTTCCCCATAGACTATAATGTAACGGACTTATTTTGTGCTTCCCTACAAACACACTACAAATGCTTACACACTCCACTTTCAATGGTAAATAACATATATCAAACTCATGGTAATTCAAGTATATTTACGTGAGTTAGAGCACAGACAGACAGACAGCTATTCAAACCGAATTCATAAACACTTTTCAACTATATCAGAAAGTGTTAAAAACACTGAAGGTAACGAAAAGAAAAAAAAAATAATCAAAATTCTTTACCGTTGCTCAGAGATTTTGTTGCCATTAAATATTTCATTTTCTGTACGAAAAGTTTTTAAACTTTCGTGCATAAAATGCCAGCATACTTGCGTTTAAAATTGACTTTTTTTTTTTTTTTTTTTTTAACGATCTTTGATCGAGCAAAAAAAAAAGTCCAAAGTAAAAACTCATTAATTTATTCAAGCGTTGACTGACAACGAGAAAATTTGATTAATATTAATGTAATTCCATCTGTCAAACTAGACACGTAGCGTTCGCTGTCTTTCTTCATCTAGAATTTAAAAAAAAGATGAAAAAAAAAATTTTTTTAACTGTCGTAAATGAGTTTCTATTTTTTGAAATGGAAAATGCGAATGTGCCTCATAATTACCGTGAGCAGAATGATCATTTTCTGAAAAATAACTGCCGTAGAGAAAAAAAAATTGGCATACTGAAATACCAAAAAATCTAAAAATTATTAAATATAGGGTCATTCGGAAAGTTCTGCGGTTTTTCAAAGCGAAGCGCGGTTTCGTCTAGTTATTTTGCTACTGCTAATAAAGAGTGACCTTGAATGGTTCAGATATGTACTTTCGGTCTTTTTTGCTTGCACTGTATAACTTTCACTTGTGTTGTGGCATAATTTTTGTTTCAATTCAGTGCTAAGAATGGAGAACCAAGAAGTTCATTTTCGTCCTGTAATGCTGTTTTAATTCAAGAAAGGTAAAAATGCTAGTCAAGCTGCTCGTAAAATTCATGCTGTTAATAGACAAAGTGTTGTTTCAGATGACACAGTTCGAAGATGACTTGAGAGGTTTAAGCGCGTAAATTTCAGGCTCGAAGATGATGCCTGCTCTGGACGACCATCATATGTAAAAAAGAACCTCTTAAAAGAAACTATTGCTGAAAATCCACGTTACATAGTTCAAAAGTTATCACATAGATTAAATATTTGAAAAACTACAGTGCATGACCATTTGATAGCTTCTTTTATCCGAGGGCCTCCTTTACAGATGATGGTCGTCCAGAACCGGCATCGTTTTAGACACTGAAATTTTCGCACTTAAACTTCTCAAACCACCTTCGGACTGTGTCATCTGAAACAGCACTTTGTCCATATACAGCACTAATTTTACGAACAGTCTGACTAGCATTTTTATATTTCTTGAAATAAAAGAGCATAATATGACGAAAATGAACTTTCTGGTTCTCCATCTTAGCAATGCACTGAAACAAAAATTATGCCACAACACAAGCGGGAATTATGCAGTGCAAGCAGAAAAGTCTGAATGTACATATCTGGATCATTGAAGGTCACTCCTTATCAGCAGTAGAAAAAACACTAAACGAAACTGCGTTTCGCTTTTTGAAAAACCTCAGAACTTTTCAGATGACACAATTTGAAACTGTGGAATCATCAGTTTGAATATATTTAAATCCCAGTTTTGTATGTGAAAATATAAAACAATCTTTTACCGCAGAGTTAGCGACAGAATAGCTATTAATTTCGTTTGTGAAGAAAACATTGTTATAAAATAATTGCAAGACACTCCGATTATGTCACATTTCTCATGGTCTCTATAATTTTAACTGTTTCACTACCAACATATTAAAAATGAAATAAAAAGCATGAAGTTTTAACACATTGTTAATAGTGCTCCCAATAAGCTAACAACCATCTAATAAATATTCTTGACTGTATATTTATTTTATTTTATTTTATTTATTTTATTTATTTATTTTTGTCAGGCTATGGATAAACGTCATAAACACGCATTAAAAAATAATTCTATAGCAAAATTATAATTACAACTATCGCGATAAGTTTAAATAAAGGTTTCTAGTTTTCTTAATAAAAAAACAAATAACAAGCTAGTTCTGATATTAAATTACATCAAAATTATATTATTTTAAAAAGGCTTACTTCAACGTTTTCATCCATGATTCAAAAATTTCCCTAAAAAAATTATCCGATCTATTATTGGTTTGATTTCGAAATATTTGTGCTTTTGGTGGGGAAATGAGTAAAAAGTCAGACAAAATTCGTAAAATTCTCTTAAATTAAATTAAACATTTTTAAAATATTATAAAATTACGTCATTGATCAAGGACGGCACTAGCAAAAGGATTGATTTTTTGAAGAAAAGAAATGTTGTGTGTATTGGAAGTATGTTGTATATAATTATAATGTATGCTGTATGTAATTATAATACATGTTGTATGTATTGGAAGTATGTTGTATATAGTTATAATGTATGCTGTATGTAATTATATTACATGCTGTAAGCTGTAAGTATTTGTAGGATATATGTCGTAATATATATGTAAGTATGTAAAATGCATGCATGTTACTTGTATGTATGGAATTAAGGATATGTAAGTATAAAGATAAACAGTATTAAAGTATGAAAGCAATTTAAAGATTTAAATTCCTTGTTTATTTTTATTATTCTGATTCATAAATAAAATCTACTAATAGGGGAGTTTTTTGTGTTTATTTATTTATCTTTTTACTTGAAAGGTTTTAATTCAAACGGGAAAATCTGATAACTACACTGCAAAACAAAATTGTTGATTTTACAGTATCATACTGGCATCCAGCTGCCAGTATTATACCGTAAAATTAACAGTAATAAACAGTAAAATAAGCAGTAATGCACTGCCGCGCATGCGCATAATACTGGCAGCCGGTATGCTATAGTATTATACTGTAAAATCAACAATTTCTTTTTTTTTTTTTTGCATAATCATTATATATAGCTTAAATGGTAATATAGTTTAAATGGTGAATCATTCTTAAAGTGCAAATTGCTCGTATCAACTGTACTCGTATTAAACGAGTTCGACTGTATAATAAAAATATACGCTAAAAATAATTTTTGAAATATTAAGAGTTTTTTTTTTTTCATGTTGAACAACTACAAAGAAAGCATGAAAAATTCTGTTCGATCCATGACTTATAAGTGTTATAGGCGCAAGTCTTTGATTTAGATATATATGTGCACAATTTACATATTTCTCATTTATAATATACTTTTACATTTATGCTTCGCTTAATTGGGGCTCACTGAATGTAAATAAAAGAAGTACTAATACCCAATATTGAAACCAGTTTTAATAAAGCAATTTAATTAAAATGTGCTTAACTTAAGAAAATATATCATAATCTATGGGCTAGTCGCTATTTCTTTTTCGCGTTATGTAAATTAATTCAATTATTCTGTACTGCTGTTTGTTCTCTGTAATTAATTCTGTTTTTCTATTTTTTATGTTTTGAATTTAATTTTTAAAAACAAATTAACTGTAATTTTTTATTCTCTTCATGAACAATTATTAAAATGTAAAATAAATTAATTTAAAAATTTGAAGCTTTATTCGTTTCCATTATTTTTTTATCATTTCTAAAAAAACAATATGTAAAAACTGAGAATATTATCTCTAAAAACAATTTTTTTAATTATATTTTCCTTTAATTATTTTCTTGATTCTGATAAAACTTTTTCCAGTTATCATAATTCTATCCCTGGGCGAAAAAAGAACTTATACGTTTCTATAAGTATTTCGTATTGCTTTTTTTAATGCAATTACTGTTATAATCATACTGTTTAAAGATTTCGATTTTTTATTTATTTTTTAATATCCATGTTTAATTACGAAAGAAAATTTATTGAAGTAGAACTACATTTTAATTTACTTCGCTGGTTTCTTGAAATATGCATTGTTTTCCCCGAATACAATGACAGAAACGTTAAATATGGTTCCCATTGATAGGCACTGCGGTTCCCAACTTTTGCATCAGAAAAGCACATTCCAACTTACATATAAGCTAGAAACGCACGGTTATCCCCTCTTATCGTTGTCCAACAGCTAATTTCTATAAGCCGTTAGTTTTAGAGGTATAAATCCCGTTGCAAAAAAAAAGTTTAATAAGTTGTTACTTATTATATTAACCCTCTAGTACCAGGTTTTAAATTTTGAAGAGCGTTCTTAGTTTTGCATGATTTGAACCAGAAATGTAATTCTAAATGTAGCTCCCTTCTGCAAAATATCTACATTATTTTATTTATTAAATTTAAATTATAATTTTTTTTCTGGTTTGAAACTTAAAAAACTTCAAAACAAAACATAATAATGTCAAATAAGACCCCAATGGTACTAAGGAAGATTAAAGTGGTTTTCAAATGACCTACTCAACAACGTGAAACTTTCTGACACATTTTCTGACTCATTCTTAAACATAAAATTGGCAAGCTTGACTGTTGAAACGATTTGAAGTCGAAATGGGTTGATAAATAAATTACTTATCGAGTTATAAACGATTCGTGTCACGTGACAACACGTTTTTCTTCTTTCTCGTGCTGAAGCATCAGGAATTCGCTTCCAAACGCCGACTTTGACAGTGTTTCCTGAAATACCTTCTGCTTTTACCAAAAAAACATGTTTTGATTACATAGTTTCTGAATAACCACAACTGATCATTACATTACCTTTCCGAACAAAAATGATTTTTTTTTTATATGTCAGAAAGTAGCCCCTTTTGAATTTCAGAACAGCCATAAGAGCCTACACTAGTCGCGAGAAGAAACACTCAAGCTAATGTTAAGTCTATGGGAAGGTTCTTGACAGATTTCTCGCTCGCATTTTAATATTTTTAAATGACTTTTTTGGCATAGGATAGCTGAGGTCGATCTATAATGTTTAAGGTGTTTATTAATCATTAAATAATAATTAATTAATTTAATGTACGGAATCCTTTTAGCACAAATTATACTCGTATTTGACCGATTTATTGAGATTAAATATCCAGCAAAATTCGGCAATCATATATCCCACTGACCCTGGTACAATAAATACAAAGATGTATTTGTTCCCATTATGTAAAAGAACAGTTTTTTCATTTAGTGTGCTAAAGTTTAAAAAAAAAAAGTATTCATTCCTCGTGCTTATATTTAACTCCAAACTTGCGCAATAATCTATTACTATCTTTCCAATAGACTCTGACATAATCCTGTAAAAAGTTAGAGATAAATGCCTGTTCTCTGGTTATACACACACACAGTAGTAGATGTTTTAAGCGTTTAAAAGTTTTCTCTTTTAATTCAAAATTTATAGCAGACCTCTTAAACAAGCCCAAATCTCTGATTAAACCAGAATGTTAAGATTGATTGAATAGTTAAGGGGCATCATTGTATTACACTGAAAATCATCATCATCATTATCTGAATCAGAATTTATCAGAGGCATTAATCAGAGTAATTAATCAGAGTCAGTTGAGTCTTCAAATGTGTCTTGTAAAAGGAGGTCGAAAATTTGTAAGCAAGTGCGGAACAAGTGGTATACAGCTGAAGAAGATTTGGATAGATAAAGACTTTCTTGCTTTTAAACTAATAACCACTAACATCACATGAGCAAAAAAGACAAACATCAGCGTTGTATTTACCCCCCCCCCCCCCCACACACACACACACACCAATGAAATACCAAATCTGGATGCTTATACTGACTTTTGAACATCATTATAAAATCCTATAGTGGAGCTCATGATCTACCCTGACCTGATCCCAAATTTTCCTCTAAAATCGGCGATTTTTTTTTTTTCTAATGGAAGTTCTAACACTGCACACAATTAATTTTGGGGAATAACAACATATTTTGTTTTAAAAAAATGTTCTTACATTTATTTTGAATTAGGCCCTATAATTGCAATAAGCAGAATGTAACGTCGATTACATATAATAAAAAGTCAAGTTTGTGCAAAAATAGTGCGTGATATTACAATTTTATTGTGATTTTTCAAATTCAGAGTCAAATATTACATTATGAATGGCTAAAATTATCATTTCTTTTGTTTCATTCAAAACCTGTGTAATTAATTTGAACGATTAATTATTCTCATAAATATTTCATTAATTATTCATAATCGCAATTATTCAATTTATATAACAACTAGCGGCCCGGCCCGGCTTTGCATGGGTAGACAATGCAATTTTTTTTATTACATTCGTTTTCCTGAATTTCGCGCTCCACCCTAAAACTGTTTCTGAGATATGGCGAAATGACCTAAAACTTTCGAATCCCCCTTTAACCACCTTCGAGGGGGGGGGGGGGATTTCTAAAGTCACTGAAATACGCGTTTAATCATTTGTTCAGTAGATTTGTTTTCCTGAATTTCGTGCACCTACATAAAACAACTGCTGAGATATGGCGAAATGTCCTAAAATTTTCGAAACCACCCCCTCTAAATCCCTTCGGGGGGAATTTCTAAAATCACTGAAATGCGCGTTTATCCATTTTTTAGTAGATGTGTTTTCCTGAATTTCACGCTCCTACCTAAATCCGCTGCTGAGATATGGCGAAATGACCCGAAACTTTTGAATACCCCTTTAGCCACCTTCTGGCGGGGAGTTTCCAAAATCGCCGAAATACGTGTTTAACCAATTTTTTAGTAGATTTGTTTTAAATAATTTCGCCCTCCTACATAAAAGCTGAGATATGGCGAAATGACCTAAAAAATTCAACCCCCTCCCCATTTAACCACCTTCTGGGGGGAATTTCCAAAATTGCTGAAATATGTGGTTTTATTCATTTTTTAGTAGATTTGTTTTCCTGATTCTCGCGCTCCTATCTAAAACTGCTGCAAAGATATGACGAAATGATCTAAAACATTCGACCCCCCCCCCCTTTTAACCCCCTTTAGGAGGAAATTTCTAAATTCGTTGAAATACGTGTTTAACCCTTTTTTTAGTAGATTTGTTTTCCTTAATTGCGTGCTCCTACATAAAACTGCTGCTGAGATATGGCGAAATGACCTAAAACATTTGACACCCCCTTTAACCACCTTCAGGGGGGAATTTCTAAAATCGTTGAAATACGTGTTTAATCATTTTTTTAGTAGATTTAATTTCCTAACTTTCGCGCTCCTACCTATAACTGTTGCTGAGATATGGCGAAATGACGTAAAACATTCGACTTTAACCCCCTGCGGGAGGAGAAATACTAAAATCCCCGAAATACATGTTTAATCATGTTTTTAGTAGATTTGTTTTCCTGATTTTTGTGTTCTTAACTAAAATTGCTGTTGAGATACGGCAAAATGACCTAAAACATTCGACCCCCATTTAACCCCCTCCGGGTGGGGAATTTCTAACATTGCTGAAATACATGTTTAATCGTTTTTAGTAGATCTGTTTTCCTGATTTTCGAGCTCCTACCTATAACTGCTGCTGAGATATGACGAAATGACCTAAAACATTCGACCACCCCCCTTTAACCCCCTTCTGGGGGAAGATTTCTAAAATCGCTGAAATAGGTGTTTAATCATTTTTTTAGTAGATTTGTTTTCTGGAATTTCAAGCTTCTGCCTATAACTGCTGCTGAGATATGGCGAAACGACCTAAAATATTCGACCACCTCCATTTAACCCCCTTCTGGGGGGGGGGTGGAATTTCTAAAATTGCTCAAATAGGTGCTTAATCATTTTTTTAGTAGATTTGTTTACTGGAATTTCAAGCTCCTACCTATAACTGCTGCTGAGATATGGCAAAATGACCTAAAACATTCGGCCACCCCCCTTTAACCCCCTTCTGGGGGGAATTTCTAAAATCGCTGAAATAGGTATTTAATCATTTTTTTAGTAGATTTGTTTTCCTGATTTTTGCGTTCCTACCTATAACTGCTGCTGAGATATGGCGAAATAACCTAAAACATTCGACCACCCCCCTTTAACACCCTTCTGGGGGGGGAATTTCTAAAATCGCTGAAATAGGTGTTTAATCATTTTTTTAGTAGATTTGGTTTCTGGAATTTCAAGCTCCTACCTATAACTGCTGCTGAGATATGGCAAAATGACCTAAAACATTTGAATCTTTAACCCCCTTTGGCGGAGAATTTTCAAAAATCCCTTCTTATTGCTTGCCTAGGTCATAACAGCAATCTACAGTCCAAATTGCGTGACCCTGACTTTAGTAGTTTCGACTGGGCGTTGATGAGTCACCCAGTCAGTCAGTCAGTCAGTCACCGTTTCCTCTTTATATAATAGTATAGATAACTACCTCAGCCCTTCCCATAATTTTTCAATTGCTACGCCACTGTTTCAAACAGAATAAAATTGATGCATGTTGCTAACGTTAGCTACAACATGTTTCCTATGAAAAATGCTACATAATCGATATATATTTCTATTACATATCGAAATATATAATTAGGATGCATTATCTTCTATGAGCGTTAATTGCTGTAAGTTCGTCTTCATTTTCAAGTTAAAATAAATGCAGCGTAAATAAAACATGCTTTTTTTTTTTTTTTTTTTTTTTTTTTTTTTTTTTTTTTTTTTTTACAAAGGCACACGAAAGTAATCGAATACATAACGATTTATGAATTTCTATTTCTGTTGCAATTTGTTATATGAAATATGTTTTGCTACATTTGTTCGAAATTAAATACTTTTAATTTCATCTATTGTTTGGTATCATGAACACAGGATTCTAAATAATATTGCAATTTCCTGGTAGGTTTTATTTATTAAGATGTTTCTATTTATATATTTTGTTACTATAACAATTAATGTAAAATATTATTAAATGCCATCTTTGAATTAGATATATACAACCTCTGACAAAAAAGTTCGGTGAATGAATTCAGAACGGCCGATCTGACAACACTGGCGAAACAAAACGCTACACCTGTGTAGTGGCAGATGTTGACCATCTGCCCACACCGTTGTTCGATTCAGCATCGTTTGTGTTCCGTGTAAGACTTGTTTTACAAAATGCTTGTTTAGTGTGTTGGTTCTTAATTGAGAACAGGAAAATGAACGAACAGAAGATCAATTTAAAGTTTTGTTTTAAGCTTGGAAAGACACCGAAATAAGCTTATGCGATGATGGTACGTGTTTATGAAGATCAAGCACTGTCTATGAAGTGTTTGTATCAGTGGTTTGCCCATTTTCGAGAAGGCCGGCAAAGTGTTTCTGACAACCCTCATAGCTGAAGACCGGCGACATCCGTCAGTGACGAAAAAATTGAGAAAGTGACGAAATTACTCTCGAAAGATCGTCGATTAACTGGCGCATATGACAGCTGATGAACTGCAGATCAACCGTGAATCCGTGTGACAAATCGTTACCAAGAATTTAGGGATGAGAAAAACGTTTTGCCGTCTTGTGCCACATCACTTGACTGACGATCAAAAGCAGGCATGTTTAGAAGCTTCATGGTTTTTTGTTCACGAAAATGCTTACCCTCACACAGCCAATATCGTCAAACAGTTCCTGGCAAAAAAGGGGGTGGTGCAAATTGAAAATCCACCATAATCTCCAGATATCAATCCTCCAGACTTTTCCTATTCTCAAGACTCAAACTCACTTTGAAAGGAATGAGATTTGACGATATTCCTGATATCCAACGAAACGTGACGAAGCTTTTGAACTCCATCCTAAAAGAAGACTTCTTGCAAAGTTTCCAGGACATGTATAGCAGATCTGAGCAGTGCATACTTATGGGAGGTGACTATTTTGAAGGACAGTAAGGTAACTTTCGATAATATTTCATCTACGTTACTGTTACAGGACTATTCACCGAACTTTATTGTCAGAGGTTATATATATATATATATATATATATATATATATATATATATATATATATATATATATAATTTTAAAATAGTGTAAAAAAAAGCAAAATATGTGAACAAGGTGCAAAGCAGCTCTCATAAGCACACAAACTATACAAATATACGATGATAGATTATGAAATTTAATGAAATGTATGTGCAATAACAAGATAAAAAACTTTGAATATAAAAAATATGAACGATAAACCACAATTCAAAAAGTCAACAGATCGTAGCTCTTCGGAAGGTGGGAGGATTTTTGAAGCATATCAAATATTTTTGATATTTTTACTCCTCCCACCTTCCGAAGAGCTAGGAGCTGTTGACTTTTTGAATTGTGGTTTATCGTTCATGTTTTTTTTTTTTTATATTCAGAGTTTTTAATCCTGTTACTGCACCTACATTTCATTAAATTTCATAATCTATCATCTTGTATTAAAGTATATATATATATATATATATATATACAGGGTGTCCATAATTAAACGACCCTACTTTAAAGTTGTCTACAGTCGAAACTATTAGTGAGGAAGTTGTGAAATTTTGTGAAGGACATAATGAAGTAATGGGAATTTGTTTAAGCGAAAAAAAATTAGTTCATAATTTCGCCGCCAGATTGCGTTTTTTAATTAATTACACATTTAGCATACATTTACTGTAGGTCACAATATCGATTACAACACAGCATGTTGAACAAAACTTTTTTCTCGACATGTTTTTAGCATTTCCCAGAAAACACTGTGGTCAACTGTGAAACTTGCTATCTTAAGATTCCAGATGGTAGCTGAAAATGATGGTCGTCATGTGGAACATGTTTTGTTGTAATAAAATGCGTAAACTATCGTAAATGTATGCTAAATGTGTGATTCATTTAAAACGCCATCTGACGACGAAATTTTGAACTAATTTTTTTTTAGCTTAAGCAAATTACCATTCTTTCATTAAGTCCTTCACAAAATTTCACAACTTTCTGACCAATAGTTTTGTCTGTAGACAACTTTAAAGTACGGTCGTTTAATTATGGACACCCTGTATTCTTTATTCTTGAACATGTCTTCCTTTAACAAAATGCTGCGCCAATTTTTTTTATTAATTTTTTGTTTCCGCATCAAATTACGTAAGGTAATTCAGCTACATGAATTTTTTAATTCAACAAATAACTCAAATCACGTAGGGATTACATATAAAAAAATAAGTTTTATATGAATTAATAAACTTTTTCTCGTTAGCGTAAAAACTGTATATTTAGAAGGAAATATATATATATATATATATATCTAAAAGATATTTGTTAACATTAAAGTATAGAAATATTTCTTTTCTTAATTAATACAAAAAAATTAAATTATTCACTGCAATAGCAACTTATATTCTACATAAAGAAAACTATATCTCTTTTTATTGGTACTATAAATGGAAATAGCGCATAGGTATTGGAATAATTTTTTGTTACTATTAATTTCAGAATTTTATAAGTTCCATATTAATATTATTCTTCCTTTACTGTATTTTATATTTAATAAGACATTTAAGAAAATATTAAAAATAGTTTTCTATCTTTATGCATAACATGTACAAAGAATATATTTTTTATTGGAAATCTGGGATCATTATTTCTTTAAGTGTTTGTCGATGAAATAAGTAGAAGATTTTGTGAATGACTAATAAAGATTTTATTTTTTAATAATTATTCTTTTCGCTTTAGGAATTCACAGTTAATATTTAATATGCTTCGATTAATGTATTATAATTCTTTCCAAGTAAATAAATATTCTTATTTTAATTGAATATGAATATTTTATAATATATTTATCATTGCATGAATTATGTATTTATTTCCTTATGTTTTTTGCGGGTGGGAGGATGTTAAATATTATAAAATACTGGCTTTTATTATGTCAGTTTACTTTAGCAATTTTATTTATATGCCATATAGTATTATCATACACTATATAGCCAAAAGTCACTGGACACTTTCGACGTTAGACGTTCTTTTTTCGAATTTTTAGAGAAATAATAAGGGAATTGTTCTTCAACTTCGGCAACGTAGAGAACATACTTGATTTTCAGTGAATTCGGTGAAATTTCAATGAAATTTACTGAATTCACACAATTTGAGGGAATTTTCAGCCCTTAATCCATTTAAGGAAGCAACCACAAATTAAAAAATAAAATTGTGATCACCTTGTGTTATAAAAAAAACTGGAAATGATCTATTACTTTTTTAAATGATTTTATCATCGGTGTGTAATGTTTGTGTGAATTTTCGTAATAATAAAGAAGTTATAAGCATATTAAAGACGATATAAGCATTTCATTTATAAATTCTAAATTCTTTCACACGCATTTGATTTATAGCATGCAGAGTTTTTGACCGCATTTCACAAAACTTACAGAAAACTTGACAATACGCAGGAGAAATATTGTACTGAAATTTAAAAGAAACACATTGAATATTCTATAAGATATGCGCATCTATATAAAATCTGCGAATTCATGAAATTTATTTAACTGCGAATGCACGAAAGATAGCACATTCTTCTTTCATAATTTGAAAGCCAACTAACTCTACAGGGCATACTTATACAAAACTTCCAGTTGAATATCGGGAAAATGCAGAATGATAACCGCGATATTTCAGCAACATTTCAGCTGTTTTCTAAAAGTAGCTGGGTGGTGTTTTTATTATTATTATTATTATTATTATTATTACATTTTATTTTATTAGTTATATTAGTTTATATAGGTGTTTATAGGGTTATATTAGTATTATATGGGTGTTATATTAGTTTATAGGGTGATTATAAAAAAACTATCCCATGAGTCCCGTTCACAGAAACTGACTGAAATTTTGGTTTTAAGTATTTTGAGGTATCCGCTCAAGAATCGTATGAAAAACAACAGTTAAACTCTAACAGTTACGGTTACAGTGACAAAATTTTGACAATTTCAAATGGCAACACCTATTTTTTTTATTGGAATGTGGTCTTCATAGTGAAAAACCATAAAAAGCGTTGGAACGGTACCTGTAGCAAGAAAATTGCCGGCGCTAGACAGACTAAGAAGAAAAGTGAAAACAACGAATAAGGACAGAGAATCAACAGAAAACAAAACATTTTATTGTGTTTCACAAATTTTTCACGTCACACACGAAGACACGTTGCATGCGGCAGAAGATGGTGGATAGCACTGAATAATAAAATGTTTTACTTTCTGTTGCTTCTCTGTCCTTTATTGGTTGTTTTCACTTTTCTTCTTAGTCTCTCTATTGCCGGCAATTTTCATGTTACAGGTACCGTTTCAACGCTTTTTATGGTTTTTCACTATGAAGATCACATTCCAATAAAACAAAATAGGTGTTGTCATTTGAAATTTTCAAAATTTCGTCATTGTAACCGTAACTGTTAGAGTTTAACTGTTGTTTTTCATACGATTCTTGAGCGCATACCTCAAAAATACTTAAAACCAAAATTTCAGTCAGTTTCTGTGAACGGTGTGATAGTTAAGGACTCATATATCTGGATAGTTTTTTTATAATCACCCTGTATATTAGTTTATATTTTATTCAGTGGTCGGAAGCGAAACTACAGTAGTCGTTACTTTCTCTAACAATTTGTAGCGTAGCTTTCTTGCTACATTTAGAACAATGTAGTAGCGAGTAAGCACGATACAAAAAAAAAAAAATCAGTAGTTTATAGCGAGCACTGACGCTACTGTAAAGCTACTTCTTGGGGGAATTGCCATTCTATAATTCATGTGATCGTAACTTGCTTCGTTTGGTGCAAAATGTGTTCTGCTCAACAATTTACGAATTTCAACTCCAAAGTTTAGCAACGTATTGCATGAAGTCATAGACTTTTCGGCGCTTGCTGGTAAAACCGAGTGCTCACATACTAATGCAATTTTTTTTTTTTTTTTTCGACAATTGTCTATTTACTCATTATTAGGTTTTCATGTTTTAATACCGGGATTCTTCATTTGGAATTCTTTTATTTACAAATTTATTTATTGTTTGCATTTAGAGTTGTTTTTCTGTAATTTTATAGATTATAAAATTAGACAACTTTTTTCTTAATAAAACTCGATACAATTAACACATTAAGAGTGTGTTGAAGAGTTAAGTAAACAAATCTATTGGTAAATACCTGAAGCAACGGTATATTTATGTCCCAATGCAATAATTACTGCGCGGTAGCGTATTACTGCTTATTTTACTGTTTATTACTGTTAATTTTACGGTATAATATTGACAGCTGGGGTGCCAGTATTGTACTGTAAATTCAACTTTTTTTTTCAGTGTAGATTAAAAAAAAATTCTTTTGTGTGTACACAATTTTCCTTCACATTTTAACCAGGCTTAGGACTGACAGCTGTTATAGTGCTGTCATGTTTAAAAATTGTGTTTTATTTTGTCATTTTGTTATCGTTAAAAAAAAATTGCCGCTGTTTGTTTTTCTTTTTTATCATTTTCTAAACTGCAAAATTTGAAATTTAAGCAAAATAACTTTGGATTGCCTTTTGCTTTAAAGAAGACATCCTTTTCAATATTGTCGTACTACGAATTTTTCTTAAACTAGGGGGCTGTGCCCCCTACGAGCTACGCTCGCCAACCCCCGTTCTGACACCACAAACTGTAAATACACTCTGATTTGATCAACCTTAAAACGATTGCGGAAGATTGAATTATAATTAAACGACCTGCTGTAATCGGCTGCTCGCTGTAATATCTGCTATAATCGGGTTTCCATTCATTTTCCTTTGACCAAGGGATTTTAAAGCCGAATCAACTGCTGTCGAGACAGCTAACAACTGTTGATAAAATAAGGTTAATTAAACATTTGAAAATCAACTTGTGAAAAATGGTTAAGTAAGCAATGTCATTGCATCGGGAAATTTTATAACGATGCTATAGAAAATTGGGTATTACTCCATTATCCCGACTACTACTTTCTACAAAAGAAAAGAACTGTCGCCAAAATATAGGATTTAAAGCCAAAAGTGCATATCTGTGGCGTCGCATTCAATTGATACCAGACGCGTTACGCGTGGTAGTTTTGCCATCGAGTGATCTTTAATTCAACGTTTATCTGTATTGTTAATTATATTTTACCAATTTATTAGTTATTTCGTTGATTTAAACGTAATTATTAAACGCAAAAAATATACCTTTTAATTGAAGGGAAATATTATTAATTACGCTGTTTTAAAATTTGCAATAATAGATAAAACATTTTGTCGAAATAAATTGATCTTACTCTACTTAATGCTTTGAAAACGCGGAATAATTTAATTATTTATCTTTTTAATATTCACGTGCAAGTATATTTTTTATTCCGTCATTTTCTACATTTATTGCTTTTAACACGTGATCATTTAATTATTATTTTAAAGTTTTATTTCTGTTTTTAATAGTCACGTGTAAAACATTTCTTAATTGAAAGGGAATATTATTACGTGCGCTATTTTACAAATTGGCAACAATTCAAATAATAGAATTTATGAAATATGAAATAAATCTCCGTTAAAAAAATGAAAATTTTGAATAAAAAATTGAAATATAACCTCAAAAAATGAGTCATATTGAAAAAATAATTGCAGTCTGCACACCCCAACCTTGTCAACTATATCCTTACAAATTATGGTTAAATTCCTGTGCATAGTTTTCGTTTCTATAAAACTTTTATAAGAAAATTATTTTGACCAACTTTAATATTAAATATCTCTTAAAATAATTCTTCGATTTAAAAACTGTCTACTTCAGCGTGTTTATCGAACATTTTTTTATAAAACCACCAATTTTAAAATTTTTATTTGCAATAGTTTTCTGGATATTAGTCCAGAAAGACTTCAAGGCACAAAACCTTCATTGACAGTGGCTGCGGCGGCGGCTGCGGCGGTTACTTTTTTTTAATATAGAGACTAGAGAGATACACAAGTTGAATGGGATCAGCATTCTCCTGTCGTTCCAACCATTTCATAGCTGTGTTCAAACATTCAAAGTCTTCATTATGGGATGGACCTCGACCATTTTCATAACATTCGTTTTAATTTTTCTCGATTCACTGATCTGAAAAAAGCTTTCGATTTCAAGGGCCGTCTTGAAAAAAAATTCAGACAAAAAAAAAAAAAAAAAAAAAAAAATGGTGTTCGGATAATTGGACAATTTGGTTAACTGGAGTTCGGATAATCGGCGCTCTACTATAATAGCATTATTTGTAAACCGAGTTATCGCGCAATTTCATTAATGAGTGAATTCAAAAAATGAGTCTTATAAATATGTTTCCTCTTTGATAGACGAGTTAATATTCATCTTCCACTGCTGCAATTTTTTTAAATGCCATGGGTGACTCAATAAATATTTCGTTATTATTATTATTATTATTATTATTATTATTATTATTTTAGAATAAACTTCCGATGGCTAATGATGTTGTTATTTTAAAAATCAAAATATCTGGAAGAGACAATTTAATTACATCATAAAACAAGCTGTTTCAGTTAAAAATCTTTATTTATTCGAGGTTCGATTTTGTTAATAAAGTTCGTTTAATAAAAATATAACAAAAAGCATTTACTTTTCTGAACAATAAATATAAATCCAGTATAAATGTTCAGAAATCCGTTTGAAAATTTGTCAAGCGATTTTAATTGCTGTACTTCAACATCAGCATTTTCTAAAGATGATGTTAAAACCAATTGAATAAATAACGCTGTAATTCAAATAAATTTTGTTTTCACAGCGTCGTTCACGCAGGAGATTTAAAATAATTTTTACAGATTTTCCTGCGCATTCGAAAGGTTTTTTAACATTTTTTAATTTAAAATTTCTATCTTTACTGAAGTGAAACAATTTTCTATAATAGCATTTATTCAAGAAGACATTAAAACCAAATAGAATCAACGACACTGTAAAATCTAATGATATTTTTTTAGAGTACTGTCGACGCATGAAGATTAAAAATAATTCTTTTCAATTTTTTTCCGTATTACAATGGATTGTAACATATCTTAATTTATCTGCTCTTTCATTATTGAAGTGAAATACACTACTTTTGTAACAGCATTTATTCAAGAAGATATAAAAGTAAAACAGAATCAACGACAGTGTAAAATAAAATTAATTTTTTGTACTAGGCTATTGATACATGAAAATTTTAAATATATTTTTTAATTACGATTTGTATTAAAATAGATTTTTTCTTACATTTTTTTTAACTTGTCAGTTTAATTATTCAACAACGTGAAATATTCTAACGCAACTTCGAAACATTTTTTATCACTACATACATAAAAATTTTTCAATCATGCTCTATTATTACACTACAAAAAAAAAGTATTATAGGGGATGAATGGGACATTCTCACAAAAATATTTATTTTAAATATTCTATTTACGTTATCATTAATATTATGTATCGCATTTCATACATTAGGTGTTTGTCTACATCTTATGCACAATATTTATTCAAGATTATTATTCTACAGAAATATATTATGAAATTTTAAAAAAAGTTCCTCTCTGTCCCAATCATTCCCACAGCAGGGATGGATGGAACACAAATATTTTCTCCTCTGTATTCAATGATACCAAATTAAAATTTATAATTATAAACTTATATGTAATTATATTTGTAATATGAGATCTTATATGGCTGTTATACATCAGTGTTAGTAATCTAAGAAGTGAAAACACAGTTAATTATGCATTAAAAAACTGTAATTTATATTATATATTTTAACTGAAATTTTAATGAATTACAAAGTTAAAGTTGCACGGATGTGCAAATATCAGTAACACGATAAATGTGGTCTGTCTAAAATATTCTAAATGTGGTCTGTCAGTCGCATAAGCTGGTATAAAATCAGTTTCAGTGCATGTATTGCTGTTAAAAAGGAAAATGGCAGTTTTCCTAAAACCACTGGTTATGTTTATGTTGCTAGTACTGAAAACTGATAAAAATGCCTCCTTGGCAAAAGCTGAGAGGTTATAAATTGTAATATGCTGTCCAAGATTATTTGTCAGCCAACCATCTTGGACTGATCTCAGCTTTGCCTTTAAAGGCCCATAAACAGAAACAACCAATGGCTGAAGACGACGGTGGCTACAATGAGGAGGAAATGTTAAAAGAATAATTAACAAAAATTATTAATTTATCAACTTATATAACATTATTTAGCTAATAAAAAAAATGTCAGTATCCTCTAGGGATGAATGAAGCAGTCCCATTGATCCCCGTTTGAAATGTCCCAATCATTCCCATGATGCATACATTCACTTATCAGCCATTTTGTCTCAGAAATTATTTTGTCACAATGTATTAACATTCATTCATTTTAATTACCAATATTGAGCCTTGAAATAAATAACTGTAACATATCTTAATTGTTTATAATGCATAAAATATGTAAACAACTTTAAATATTAAAAAAAAAAAAAAGTTTTAAGAAAAGTTTTCAGGAAATGCAACTTTGAAGGAAATCGAAAACAGCCATGTGGTCTTGCTTTTGGTTCTGAAGCACACTATGATAGTGTCATCTATGAGGATAGGAAGCAACTAAAAAAAAATGTTTATTGCCTGAAATATTGAGAATGTCCCATCCATCCCTTGTCCCATTCATCCCCCAGTTCCCCTACTGTAAAATCAACACTTTTTTTGAAGTGTACCAAATAGTTAATAAGCGTTTTTTAAAGAGATTTTCTGCAAATGTCATGCACATACTTACCAACTCTCTCGTTTTTAACGGGAGACTCTCGCTCAAATGAACATATTTTCTATGCGCAACAGCATTTTCAACGACAAATGATACAGTACTTATCAGAAATCTGAGCACACCAGTATATTTTAAGTAGTGTATGGTTTAATTGTACTGTACAATAACGAAATAAAACCTGTTTTATTGGCTTTGTTTACAATATAAACAACTGTTTTCCCAATAGACAAATAAAAAAGTGCTTGTTTTGACTTTCAGGCAAGTTTATTTAGGTAATTTTATACACTGAGAAAGATGACACTTTCAAATCTGAGTAAATCGATGTTTTCAATTTGTTATGGAACTTCTTGTTTCAAATAGGACGACCCAATGATTTCAATTCTGAAATACCAGAAATACTCAGAATATTGAAACATGGACATACTCAAAACTGAGCACATAGAGGTCAGTTCATACTCATTTTTAAAACATGTACATACTCAAAAATGATTAGAATCAGTTCAAACTGATTTTTGAAACATGGAAATACTCAAAAATGAACACATAGAAGTCAGTTCATACTCATTTTTGAAACATGGACATACTCAAATATGAGTACATTATGTTTTATTCTTGAATGTGTGCGTGTTTTCAGAAATATGTATATACTTGTTTCAAACTTGAGTAATGTTGATTCGGAGCCATTTTGACTATGCGACATACTCAGATTTGAGTCTTTTTTGCTCAATTTTGAAAATGTCGTTTTTAGAGTATGTAGTCTGCTTTTATCGAAGTGATTTTACACTGACTATACGACACGTTACAGGTTTAAACAACTGTTCTTGATAGTAAACAAACAACTAATGCAAAACTATAGATGAAATGCTCGCTATATGGCTATGTAGAGATGCTGCAACTCCAGGAAAAGAACGCGAAGTACAATGCTGAATTTATGTCTCCATTATTATTTTTTTTTTTTTACACATTTCAATCGCTGACCTTGGTTGAATCAGTGCGGAAACAATATATTTTGTTATTTTAATCGTACTCCATTCATACATGAGAGGCAAAATGTACGATAACGAGCTTCTTTTCTAGGTGGTGGGGGGAGGGGGGATTCTCAGAGTTTGGACAGGTACTGTACATATTGAAAAACGACAATGATGCATACAACGACAAATGATTCAAATAAAGATATTTCAATAAGAAATTTCATTTAATGAGTGAATTCAAGTAGACTTCAAATGGTTACAAGACACATATAATTAAATAAACTTTCTAGTTCAAAGTATTTTTTATTATTATTAATGTTTAAAAAATCGGAAGTTTGGCGAGTATTCATCCAACTTTGTTTATGGTATATCGCTTTCAAAGTGAATTTTAACGAAATTTGCATGTCTTTAAACTAGGTTTCAAACACCAACTTTGACAGTTTTTTTTTATCGACACACTTTTCTTTGTTTTTTTCAGTCAATAGTCATTTTTTTTACTAAAAATATATGGAATTGTGTTTATTTTATGTTTGCGATTGCTTAGAGAGATTTTGAATTGAGATTCTCTTCAAAATGTCAATTGAAAATGTTAAAAATCTTTTTTATTGATATTGATGCAACGAAGTGTAAATAGTTTTTTTTTTTTTTATTAAAATTTAAATGTGTTATTTGCATGTAATAATGTGTTATATACATGAAAAATAATTCATCATAGCCAATGTGACTCGTAAATGAAGGGTTTTTTTTTTTTTCCCTTCTTTAAAAGGTGCCATATAGTTCAGAAAAATATTTTTAATAGTTCTTCAGTTTTTTTTTTTTCGGATTTGAATAAGAATGTGTGAAAATGTTAATAAAATTTACGGATGAAAATTATTTCATGAATGTTTGAACAAAAAGAAAATGTAGACAATCATATTATAGGACATCAAATGTAACAGAAGTATAAGATGACATAAATTGGATGCAGATATATTTATTCTAATATTTTTCGAACCGGTGTAATACAATAAAACTTTCATGGAGTATTTAACAAGTTTAATATTATTATCTTCTCTATTATGTTCTTTATTTAATCAGGCATGATAAAAAAGGGGAATTTACTTTCATTTCGAATTTTCTCTTTTATACCTCACTTCACATAAGGGAAATTAATTTCGCAAATTAAAACTTCGCAAATAACACTTTATTTCTTCCGCCGTCTGTAAATAAAATAATTATATTATGAAATTTCGTACTATTTTTATTATTATCTTTTCGCTCTGGTGACTGAAATAATATTTATCTTCGATTATTGTAATTTCCTCCAAACAAATGAACGTTTTGATAATTACTTTATCTTTTTCAATCCTTTTGTGATTAGTTTTCGATATTAAATCATGTTGTTATTTAAATGTAAAGGCTGCTGGCAGGGACTATTTAATACGCCATAAAGAAAGTATTTTAGTTGAAATCCTTATTTGTTTGAGACAGCGAATAAAACGTATCAAAGGGTTCTGATAAAGAATATGTTAAAATGAATTAAAAGTTGATTTCATAATATTACATATGCTGAAAAGATATTTTTTTTTCTGTTGAGTTTCATTCGGATTTCGATTGAAATATATATACTTGTTTTTAAAATGGCATTGTTATATCTTGGCTGATTTATAATTATTTTTATTTATTCTACAGGATTTTTAACAGTTTTCATCCCAGGAATCTGTTTCAGCTAAAATTTCATTTCTTGTAAAATTGTAATAACTAATTAAAAAATATATTGCATGCATAATATTCTTCTTTTTAAGTTTGTCCTATTATAACTATCATATTATTACATATGTGGATGTTTTAAATGAATAAAAGTGTATTTATTTAGAGAGGATTGTTTTTTTTGTTTTTTTCAAATATATTTCTTTTTAAATTAATAAAATGTAAAGGCAGTTTAAACAAAATGATAATTACGTTGCGATTTTTTTTCTTTTTTTTTTTTTTTTTTTTTACATCGTTTTCATTTTGACCACAGATAATGTCATAACATATTGCTGTACTTATCAATGTTACACTTCATTTTACTTTCACATTACTACTTTCAATTTGTTTTTTCTCTGAGAGTTTCACTAATTTTTATTTCCCTAACATATTTAAATGCGTGGTTTTTAATTATGGTAAATGGTTTTTAAACATACTGAATTTAAATCATTTTTTAATTAATTTTTTTATAATTAAATGTTGTACTATTTCATAGAAATTAAATTCCATAAAATGCCTTACCCTTTACCAAATTTAAAAGAAAGAGAGGGAGTAAGGGAACAAAAGAAAGAGAAAAATTCATGACAATGTTATTTTTTTCTTTAAGGCGAAGAAGAAAATTTGTGTGTGTATATGAGCATGTAATCTCATTATACGTGTTTCGGATTTTATAAAGAAAAAAAAAGGAGAAAACGAAGGTTAAAAACTTGATTATTTCATTGAAACAAAATTCCCTGAAAAGCTTATACCAATTAATAGATTAAAGAAAGGCTGAAAATAAAAATAGAGAGAAATATAACAATATTATTTTTTTGTTTGTTTGTTTTATATAAAAAAAAAATAAAGGAAAAAAGAAATACATTTGAAAGTATATATGTATATAAACTAATAACACTATTCAATGCTTGATACCAGAAGAAATTAAAAAAAACTAAAATAAAAAAAATCGACTATTTTATTTAAATGAAATTTCGCAAACAAAACTAACCGATCGCTATGAAATAATAATGAAAAAAAAAATAACCCAATGTTATCTCATGAATATTTAATAGAATTCTCTTTACACATCTTTTTGCCATGTGTCGTTCGAAGAGCAGACGATCGAAATCTGTGCCCTACGCCGCCGCCACTCCGTTCTTTTCTCCTTTTCTCTCGGCTCACCCTTCCAGCACTAAGTCCCGGGGTTTTTGGATATTGTTAGAACAGTTCAAGGCCAAGGCTAAGGCTTCTTGCATCCCCGTTCTCAATTTTGCTTCAAAACTTTAAATTTTTGCAAGCCCGAAAGGAAGGATTTCGAATTATGTGTCTATTACTCTAAAAAATAGAAAAGAAAGAAAGAAAAGAAAAAGAAAATCTTCAGTTGTTATGGGTAAGCTTATATTTATTTGCAAGTTAAATAATTATTTATTCTCATGAGAAAAAAAAAATTGTAAATGCTAAATATAATACATTTTAATGTTTTATTTTCATGATTTTTTTTTCTCCTTCCATTAAACTATTTTTACTCTCTTTTCTTTAACTTAACTAAAGATTAAACTAGTAAAGATGGAATTTTGTAATCGAGTTTTCACCCATTTCCCGGTGTGCTAGAATTATAAAAAAAATATGTGCACGGGTGTGTATCCTATGACAATGCAATATTTTAATATTTTCAGAACTTATTTATAAATTAATAAATTAATTTTGAGGCACTTTTCCGTTAGCCGGCCACAGGAGAAAAATCGCCAACTAATCTTTATGATTACAACTGTTTACGAGTTACAAAAATAATAGAGTTAATGATGTGCCAAACTTCTCTCACCAAAATAGGCCAACTGGCTGTGAAAGTGCCACAACGAAATATTTTAAACACTAAAATTAGACAATATAAATAAGAAATAAAGAGTGTTATTTTTTAAAAATAGTTTTGTATCATTCAATAGTTTAATATTAAATAAATTATGAATATACGATGAAAAAATCAATTTAAAAATCCTGAATACATAGTTTAAATCATGTTTTTTTTTTCTTTCTTGTTGCCATTTTTAATAAAAGAAACAGAGCAAAAATTATAAATTTTTCAGGTTCGTGCTTTCTGCCAAGCGTAAATCAAAACGGTGAATTTTCCATAAACAGGGTCAACGCCAAATTAACGCATTCTGATGGCAATGTATTAGATCTAGTACGTAATTTGCAGTCATGAAATTAGGCGTGATTTTTAAGAAAAACATTTAAAGCATATAAAAGAGTTTCAAGAAAAAAAGAAGCAAATTTTTACTATGTTTTGGGGGTCCTGATCGATGAAAATATGCCAAATTTTTCCGGAATTGTGAGAAATCGCCACATTTAGCGACAAAAATAGGTCACCGCAAATGTAGTCAACTTGGCGATACCTGACTAATTTTTTGAAATTCCCATACAAATTCAATATTGACGAAAACTGCGAATCTTCTATAATCGGGTTCTATGCATTTTATCTTGGTGTGTTTCAGTAAAATTAGCTGAATAAAAACAAGGAATAGGGAAGCTAACCTTTTCCTCCTGGCACGCGCCGGAAGGACTTTTTTATAATATAACGCTTTAATAGTATCCGTATTCACATTAAACCATATTGTTGCTAGTCATTTTCATGTTTGGCGCCAGTTTTGCTTGTAGACCTCATTACGGAATATTTAAAAAATATTTTTGTTCTTACTTAAGCTTTCTAGTTAATCTTTCTTATTCGGGCTGCACACTTATTGATGTATTTTAGAGAATACGGTTTACTGAAATAGAGAACTTTTGGAAGCCATTTATTGATATGCCTCAGTCCTTTTAAAGCACATTTTCTGTCAGTATGTCCGAATTTTGAACATTATCTTCCCTTGGTGTGGGTAATTCAGCAATTTTCTCGTATACACCCATCTCTAACCAATTGTTTTAATTTTTTTCTTTTCTTCATACTCTTCCAATGTTTTCACAACACCTAAAGCTCTCTTTCTAGATTTCCTAAAAGTTAACTGACGATTTGTTTTGAAATTTGATTCATTAAATATTATTGCATGAGTTGAATTTATTTACACTTAACTCACATCAAGAAAAGATCGTGAATGAAGTTGACTTATATAACACTTCATCTAACAGAATTATGCTAAACTGTGATTGGCTTACAGGCGTGAATTATTTTCCGACACCAGATAGCGCTGCAAAATTCATTGCTGGAGAATTTGCTTTGCGAATGATTACCTCCATAAATTAATATGTTTTTCTCTCACTGAAGAATTAATATCTTGTGTTTACTTCGATGGAAAGAGATATTGGGCTGTCAGCTGAATTACAACTGGAGTTATCTTATAATATATTACATATATGTAAATTATCTCTCAAATGTTGTTATTTTTTAACGATTTTTCTAAAAATGTAACTTTTATGCAGGTTTATTCGAAAAAATAATTTTGAGTAAAAATGGCCGCCTGGTATATGAAACACGGAATCTGTTTATGACAGTCACATGACTTGCGTTATTAGATAGATAATATAGATAAACTTTTTTACAAATATTGTTATTTTGTTTTTTTAGTTTGTAGAACGTTCAATTTAGTAGTGCGTTCGAATTTTCGATATTACGAAATTTAAATTCTAAATCAATTAGATTGATTACAAAATTTAAATTCTAAATGAAATTGATTACGAAATTTAAATTCTAAATGAAATAGATTGATTACGAAATTTAAATTCTAAATCAAATAGATTGATTTTAAAATTTTGTATCATTTGTTCTTTTTCATAATATTTTCGTTTAGAAATATAAAACTTAAAAAAAAATGTCGAAACACAATCAATCGTATGTTGGATAAACAGGTGAAGCTCGACTAAATATTATATATATATGAAACGAAGCGGGACTCCTTCGATGGTTGGGGTCCTCGATAGTGGCTTCGCTGGGCGCCGGGCCGGTGGCTGCGCGGACTGATGGCGGCTCCGTACTTACGTCAAAGCGCTCACTCGAAGTTACGAGCATATTCCTCTGTAGTCATGGGCCGTGAGTGTTTGTTATTCGGGATTCAATCACAGTCCGAGTGAATAGTCATACTGATGTTAAATGAAGACACAGTTTATTACGGAACCTGGTTTATTTCTTTTTATTACATGAGTCCTTTTAAACCAGGCCCATATTGGCGTGAGAGCTGCTTTTTAAGTCTGTCTGGACATCGAAGGTTCGTACATCGCGAGGCAATTCCGAGAGAGCAGATTGGCGTGGATTGGTTAGATGAGGGAAATCTTAAAAAGTTCCTCCTGATAGCCGTGCAATGGTATAACTATGAGGTTTTTGCATTATTTCTGCTAGAGGTCGTCGAAGTCAAAAGAGGCGTATTTTTAATTTTAATTGGCCGCGAGCTGAGTGATTGATTGTGCGGAATAAAGGCGTTGGCTCAATCGGCTCACGGGATGCAGCAAGACTTTAAAGTTGCGCTTATATCAGCAAAAATATTCTTATGAAGAGTCAGAAAATATCTTTGAAAGTTATAAGATGCGATGCAGGAAAACTAATTATTTAACAGAGGCAACGGGAGTTTCAATCAATTGAAACACAATTATTAAAGCATTTAAAAAGTTTTGATTTAAATTTCTATTTTTTAAAACGGTAATTTACAATTTTAAAAGGGGCAAAAAGGGATTTTACATTTTAAAAAGGGGCTTAGCTTTTATCCTTTCATATCCCCCCCCCCCCCACTAAAACAAGAGCCACAGGGCTCGCCTGCAAGACCTGTGGGTCTTATCTCGTGAATTTAACCCATGTTTTTTTAGATTCTTATTTTCTCCAACTCTCCAGTAATTTCTCCAGCTCTTCAGTATTTACTTCTGATAAATGTAAAGTATGGTGAGATGCATTTGTTGGAATATGGTCCATGAGAGGTACTTCCTTATTATCTTGAGTTATTTGCATTTTAACACAGTCAATATTTAATCTAAATAGTTTACAATGGGGTAGCCCAATCAAAGCATAAGGTAACTGATTGTTAATTATAAAAAGTTCAATTCTCTTAGAGATACGTCCTAATTGCAAACTAACAAGGCATTTTTCTTTCAAAGCAAGAACACCTTATGTTTGGGTGACTGGTATACTCTGCTGAACTTTACATATTTTTAGGTTAAGTTTATGGGCTAAATGACAAGGGATAACACTAATTGAACTCCCAGTATCGATCAAACAAGGTAGTGAGTCTTCATTTTTTACATAAGTAACTTTATGACAATCTGTATTTGATTTTTTATAGCTAGCTTTTTCTTTTTGTATATGTCCGGACATAAGAAATCGTCATTGATTACTAGATGTATTTCGGGATGACTCATTAGCGCTATGATCTTGGTTGGGGTTCGGCAAAGTCATATTGTGACTAGGGGTTGGTACTGCTAACACTTGTTGTCGAAAAGGGCAGTTTCCCACCCAATGATACGCATTTGGTATTCCGATATTAAGACAAACTTTGCATGGAGAGGGCGGCAAAGTGGTCTGGTGGTGTAAATTAGGTCGTGGTGGAACATTTGTAGTCGGTCTAAACGTATTTTGGGGATTTCTTGCTTGATTTGATGGAAAAGGTCGAATGGGGTGTGTTTGATAGGGAACTCTGTAGTTCCACTGCCTGTTAAAATTCTGTCCATTCTCATATGGAGGTCGGCTTGGTCGCCATTGTCGATACTGATTGGGGTTTTGGGGGCTTGCTTCAAATTTGTTCTCATTTCCCTTTCTGTCCAGTTGCAGTTTTCTAATTCTGAAAACTAATTCACGCCATGAATGTGTAGTTGAGGGGTTGCCTGCAATAACTAACTTCTGCATTTCTAATGGCAAGCCCTCCGTTAACCCTTCCAGGATAAGTTTCTGCTCTAAACCTAAGGTTCGGCCTACTTTAGTCTTTTTTTGATAATATTCGTTCAAGTCCTCTCCAACTCTATATCTAATACGTGAAAAATCAGTGAGAGCAGATTGGCGTGGATTGGTTAGATGAGGTAAATCGTAAAAAGTTCCTCCTGATAGCCGTGCAATGGTATAACTATGAGGTTTTTGCATTATTTCTACTAGAGGTCGTCGAAGTCAAAAGAGGCGTATTTTTAATTTAAATTGGCCGCGAGCTGAGTGATTGATTGTGCAGAATAAAGGCGTTGGCTCAATCGGCTCACGGGATGCAGCAAGACTTTAAAGTTGCGCTTATATCAGCAAAAATATTCTTATGAAGAGTCAGAAAACGATCTTTGAAAGTTATAAGATGCGATGCAGGAAAACTAATTTAACAGGGGCAACGGGAATTTCAATCAATTGAAACACAATTATTAAAGCATTTAAAAAGTTTTGATTTAAATTTCTATTTTTTAAAACGGTAATTTAAAATTTTAAAAGGGGCAAAAAGGGATTTTACATTTTAAAAAGGGGCTTAGCTTTTATCCTTTCATGTATATATATATATATATATATATATATATATATATATATATTATATTGTAGAATGATATTTAACGAAAATTTTATTCTATCTGCAATAATTAATTATAATAACAAGTACTTAACTGATAATATCACGTTTTAATTCTATTTGGTGTTTTGGCAAATTCTGTTAGGATAATTTTAATTCTTCTAGTCGATTTTCATAACAAAAAATTTTAGCTACGACTAAAGTTTTTTTTTAAACTTGTAAAAAACGAATTTTCAATCTACTCTATTAACATTTAAAAGTATCTGTAGATGCATTCAAAATGTAGATATGAAATTGTATTTAAATAGTTAAGTACACGCTTCAAAACTCTGTAATGAAAATGCGCGTCCTTTTCATACAAAAAAAAAAGCTATTCATTAATTAGATTTGTTTGATTCAAGAATTTGTTGATAAAGCTTTTGGTTTAAATACATTTTGTGTTGTCAAAAAAAAAAAAAAGTTTTTCATAATGCAGAATTTTACTTGTATTTTTTGTTGTGAGAAAGTTTTTCAAGGCGAAAATGGTTTTGTGTGTATATTGTGGAAAAAAAATTAAAAGAATATAGTTTTATTTGTATTTTGTGGTGTGAAAAAAATAGTGTTTTAATGTTTGTTTTGACCGTGTAAAAAACAATTTTCAAACTGTAACTGTGTAACATTTCATTTATGTTATATGTTGAATAATGTTTCTCAGTTATAGTTACTTGCAGTTTGTGTTGATAAAGAAAATTCTCAAAACGTTTGTCGTTTAATTCACATTTTGTTCTTTGTGTGTGCAACAAAAAATTCTCAAAATGTGTAATGCTATATTTGTAATTTATGTTGTGGAAAGATATCTCTCTGAGGATATACTGTTTCAGTTGTGTTTTGTGTTCTGGAAAAAAAAATCTCCGGTAGTATGTCGTTTCATTTTAATTTTCTGTTGCGAGAAAAAAATTTCCTTAAAACTTATATATTTTTATTTATGTTTGATATTGTAAAAAACATATATACAGGTGTCCCAAAAGTTCTTGACACATTTTAAAATTCAATAAAAGATCAAGCAATTGGCATACCAGAGTGTGGTTTGGACGAAAAGGATTCTTATGATCTGAAATTGTTTAAGTAAATAAAAAAATTAGTTCAAAAAATTTCTCATAGATGGCGCTGCTTCTGGAAAGTTATCAAATAGGTAGAATGCATTTATACATAACAATGGCGAAAGAAGCACAATGCGCATGCACAGTTTTTGTCTAAACTATGGCAACCCACATTCCAGAACTTTACAATACTCGACCTCCTGAGTTTGATTAGACGGGTGAGGATAGATAGACGAGTATTGTTAACTTTTGAAATGTGGGTTGCCATAGTTTGAACAAAAACTGTGCATATGCATTGTGCGTCTTTCGTCATTGTTATATATAAAGGCATTCTACCTATTCGATATCTTTCCAGAAGCAGCGCCATCTATGAGAAATTTTTGGAACTAATTTTTTTTTAATTTGCTAAAACAAAATGTCAGATCATAAGAAGCATTTTCGTCCAAATCACACTCTCGTACGCCAATTGCTTGATCTTTTATTGAATTTTAAAATGTGTCATGGACTTTTGGGACAACCTGTATACCTTTTGAATCTACCTAGATATTTTTTACTTGTGTTGTGTAAATTATGACCGTATATCTTTTATTAGCATTTACGATTTCTGAAAGACATTCCTCAGAGCATATATATATATATATATATATTTTTTACTTGTGTTTCGTGTTGTGAAATATAGTTTATATTATTATATTATTATTGTTATTTGCATTTCTTGTAAAAAAAAGAAATTAATATATACACCGTTTTATTTATGTTTTACGTTGAGAAGAAACCGCATTTCTCAGAATATCTCTAGGTTTATTTGAAAGTTATTTTTATATTGCGGGAAAAGGGTTCTCAGAATGCATGGCGTTATTATTATTATTATTATTCTGGGGAGAAAAAGGGTATCTTAGAAAAAATATTTCATGTTCTATTATGAAAAAGATGCTGATGACAAAATAATACATTAGGGATCGTCAACCCGTGCTCTCGGGCGTATTTGCGCCAACAAACGACCTTTCTTGCACCCTCTAAGCCTCTATAATTTTGCACATTTAATTAATATTTGATACTTACTAAATATTTGATTTTGATTTACAGAAAGATCTATCATGAAAAATCTATACAAAGCGTTCTTAAAATATCTGTTGTGACTAAAATATAAAACGACGCATTTACACTAAAAAAAGAAAGAAAGAAAGAAAAAAAGAAAGAAAGAAAAAGAAAACCCCCAAGAAATTTCCCGGCATTGTTTTACCCTTGTTACTTGTAAAAGAAGTTTACACTTGAAGCTTTTTATGCACATAAAAAACATTTCATATATAATATTGTGTATGTTTACTCACTGTGCATCTAACATATATACATATAAATAAATATGAGATTTGAGGTTTGCCCATAAAGATATCTATAAATTCAAATGCGACCATGGCAATAGTTTACTACCCCGTAGCCCATTTCTTTACTGTATCGTGTGTCATAATTAAAAATAAAAAGGCAAATAATACTTGTAGATTCATTAACATTTAAAGCTTCATAAAATGTAACGAAAATACGTTTGTCAGAATCTGTAATGTTTTATTTATACTTCACTTTAGGATAAGAAACTTTATCGAAATATGCGTCTTTTAGGGTATATTACTAATCCATTTACGGACTAAAATCATGCGTCTCGGTGCATTTCCAAATATTACGTAACAAATTATTTTAAGTAAAATTTCTTGCACTTGTTTCTCTTTAAATGTGTTCAGCAGTAACCCATAAATTCCATTACGATATATTTCCATTATTGTGTACAGACTGCCTTATATTAAACTTGTACATAATTTCGATTGAAGGGTATACTTCAACGATGCTTTAAAGTCATTGTGAGCAAAAATGAAAAACAATTTATCGAAGATTGTGAAAATCTTTTCAACATGATGCACCTTAAATTAAAATAGTCATTTTTATTCTTCTGCATCATTTGGATCAATACTTATTATTTTTTTTTAAGGATAAACACTATGAATTATTTTAAAAAGCCAACGGGTGATCTTGCACTGCAGATGGTTCGATACAGGCTCAATTGCTATTGTAAAACCTGTTAAAACACAAACTATAATTTGGGGCAAAACGTCCTTGCTATATTTTAAAATGAAATAAAAATCAAATATTAACATGCAAGAGTGGTTTGAACGAAAATGTTTCCCCTGATCGGAAGTTTTAAGCAAATAAAAAAAATTAGTTCCGAAAATTGTCCCGTTGCGGACATTCTAAATTCAAAATTTGAATTTTTTTTTTCGCTCTGGCTTTCTGTTTTTTAATACATTTAATTACTTTGATGTCATCCTGTCCAAGCGTTTGGCATTCGGGTATGGTTCACATTCTCATAATTATTTTTTTCTGTACAATTATTTTTATATAAGTCATAGCTCAATTAACTGTATCTAATTTAAATATAAAAAAATCCCTGACGGCTCGGCCTACAGGCACAGGTAGATTTCGAAGACGCAGACCGTGGGGCGCCTGTTTGTCGGGAATTGCGGAAGAAATGACCTTTTTGCGATGATGCTGCAGTTGGAACCGCCTACTTCGAAACCAAACTTGTTTGCAGGCGGAGCCAGCAAGGATTTTTTTTTCTGCTATAAGAGTTGGTCCTATAAAAAACATGTCAATATAAAAGTTTTAGATAATATTAAGAGGATTTATAATAAATTTAAGCGAATTTGAAATCTTAGGAATTGACGAAGTTATGAATTTTTTTCTTCTAAAACCCCCCTCCCCCCCCTTAAGGCAATTTTTAATTATATCAAAAATCTGTCATACATACATTTTCGGCCCTTCTCCTAGAAGTAATAATAACTTCAAACAGATTCGATACATATCATAATTAAGAAATTATGGGTTTTTTTCTGTTTTCACAAAAAGTCCCCCCCCCCCCTTGGTTCGATTTTGCCCATTAACGAACTTGACCGAGATTTTATGCCCCTTGATTTTATGTATCAGTTTCGAAAAGATGCGGGAGTTGGAACCGCCTACTTCGAAAAATAACTTGTTTGCAGACGGAGCCGTCAGGGATTTTTTTTTTTTTTTAATTTTTTTTTTTTTTTTTTTTGCTATAACGGTTGGTCCTATAAAAAACTTGTCAATATAAAAATTTTAGATAATACTAAGAGGATTAATAATAAATTTACGCGGATTTGATATCTTGTGAATTGACGAAGCTATGATTTTTTTTCTTCTAAAACCCCCCTTTCCCCCCCCCCTTGGGGCCATTTTTAATTATATCAAAAATCTGTCATACATAAATTTTCGGCCTTTTTCCTAGAAGTAATAATAACTTTAAACGGATTCGATACGTATAATAATAAAGAAATTATGAGGGTGTTTCTGTTTTCACAAAAAGCCCCCCCCCCCCTGGTTCGATTTTGCCCATTAACGAACTTGACCGAGATTTTATGACCCTTGATTTTATGTATCAGTTTGGAAGAGATTTATGCAGAATTTTTCCAGTTATCGTGGTCACAAAAAAGTGACATAGATAGATAGATAGATAGATAGATAGATAGATAGATAAACTTTTTAACTGGGGGTGGTTTTGGGTTCTGGGAGTCATTATCGGCGTAGATCTGCAAAAAATTTTCAAAATTTCCAACTTAGGTGAGAATGTAATAGGTAGTATTTCTTACGAAATCTACCTAAAAATTGTATGGCCCTGGGCCTTTTCCCCTTTTCCTTAGTGTTTGCTTGCTCCCCTTAGACCAATTCCAGTGCTCCGGGGGCTCCAATTTTTTTTCATATCTTTGAAGTGTCTGTTAAATAGGTTTTATCAGAGACCTGGGGAAAATAATCATGTCTAGCAACAGGGTTGTATACATCATCCGGTCTTTACAAATTTGATAAAATCTGGTAGCCAGCAAAAAATTGTGATCGCCAGTAAAGAATATTTACACCCCTCACCCCCCCCCCCCCCCCGTCATTGATTTTTAAAAAGCACATTATTCTTTACTCATGTATTAATTAAGGGAAAATAATAACAAGCATAGTTTAGAATTATTAGTTACATAGTTTAGAATAGTGCATAGTAATTTAGAAAGATAATATAAACTAAGTTTTCTAATGAAGCTTATCAAAAATATATAACTCTGAAAATATATATATATATAGAGAGAGAGTAAAGGTTGAATTAATCGGCATGATCGTAAAATGCAGATTGTTTAAGTATGATTCTCTCAACGTATGATTCTTCATAACAATATCTGCTGTTAACCTGGACAAATTTTCGTTTCATTAAAAGTTATTTTAATTTATGGTGTTCTAAATATATTAAAGAACTAATATTTTAAGGTTAGCCAAATCTCATTTCTAAGGTACGTGCCATTTTCTTCTACAGAATCCTGAAAAGAAAAATCCATCTAAACAACTGCCACTTTGTTACATCTTCTTTGCAAATATGGATTGTTGTGTTGATTCAATTACAAGCTTCTTTTCCAGTATATCCATAATAGTGATAATAAAAGAAACTAGTCGGATGTGCCAATCCCAAAACTTTCTTCTATCTCACAAAGATTTCGCATACACTAAACAGAATCAGCACCAATTTATATCAAGGTCTAACTGAATCTAAAGTTTTATTAAATTCCGTGCAATAGTTCTTGAGAAAGGACTATTGCTAAAATCGTGTAAATCCTGCAAAATGCAGTATAGCAGCGCCACCTGTTGGGAGATTTAGACCAAAACCTAATCAACAACAACTTAAGTCAACGTCTAACTGAATCTGAAGTTTGGTGAAAATCTGTGCATTAGTTCTTGAGATATAGTTTCGTGATAATATTGAAAAAAGTAGCATAGCAGCGCCACCTGTTGGGAAATTTATATAAAAACGTAAGCAGCATCTATTTATGTCAAGGTCTAACAGAATCTGATGTTTGATGAAATCCCGTGCATTAGTTCTTGAGATATAGCTATCGTAAAAATCGACAAAAAAGTGGTATAGCAGCGCCACCTGTTGGGATATCTCCACCAAAACGTAATCAGCGTCTATTTATGTCAAGGTCTAACTGAACCTGCAGTTTTATGAAATTTCGTGCATTCGTTCTTGAGATATAGCTATCGTAAAAATCGATAAAAAAAAGGGTATAGCAGCGCCACCTGTGGGGATATCTACACCAAAACGCAATCAGCGTCTATATATGTTAAGGTCTAACTGAACCTGAGGTTTGATGAAAATAAGTTCATTAGTTCTTGAGATAGAGCTATTGCGGAAATCACCAAAAATGCAGCATAGCAGCGCCACCTGTCGGGCGATTTTCACCAAAAACTAATCAGCACTAATTTATATCAGGGACTAACTGAATCTAAAGTTTTACTAAATTCCGTGCATTAGTTCTTGAGATAGAGCGCCCACAACATTTTTGTCACATACAGACAGACTCACAGACAGACATTTTCTAAAAATGGTCAAATCGTGTTCAGGACCTTCTAAAACATATAAATCCGTGTCGAAAACCGGAAGTCTAAAATTTTCATGAATCCAATACTTTCTTCTTGTAAAGATAGAAGAAAGTAAAAAGAAATATGCACATTTAGAATTCTCATTTACATGCCTGACACTGATTTTAAATTCCAGTTTTATAAGCATTCTTTAATTTTTTACTCAAATTGAAATCCAATATGCATTTCATGTAATACATTTTCAGATGAAGATTAATCATTAGCCAAATTTTTACGTTTCCAGGTAATGAGAGCTCTCTAAGTTGATTAAAGTAGCTCACTTTGTTTTCTTCTACTCAACGAAACTAAGTCTTTGGGTAATGGAAATATTTAAAGGTACGCGCATAGTGAAGCGCATTATATAAAACATGCTATTCAATCAGAGTAAAAAAAAAAAAAAATGATCGAGTCATCCATTTTTAATTAGCAGGATGTTTAGCAAAGCAATTTTATGTTTTGACTTTCATTCATTTTCTTTTAAGATGACTGTGTTTCTTTTTCACTAAAGAGAATTATTATTTTATTAGATGATTAACAAATAATCTAGTAATTCCATTTAAAAAAATCTTTAAATGTTCTAACAGTAATTTAAAAAAAACTTGTAGATATATATGTTTGATTGGATAAATAACCTACATACCAAAGGATTCTGTACTACAGAATGCAGTATTTAATTATATTTAATTTGAGAAAATATTCTTAAGAATTTGGAACAAAGTTTTCAAATATCAACTAACTTTCAAGAAATTTGTTTCTGTTTCTGTTTTTGAAAAATGTTTAAGAATTTTTTTTTTTTCAATGTAAGATTTTGTTTTAAATAGGACCCAACGCAAAGAAAAGGTAGTGTGCAAGGGGAAGAAGTGAGATATCAGTTAGAGCTATAAAAAACTCCATAAGATATTTTTCGTGTGCTATATTTAGCAGTTGTACTAATTATATCTAGATGGGAAGGGAAATGTAATAACAACTAGATTTTAAAAAACTTTATTTTGCGTAATACCTTAAAGTGTTTTGTCATAAATCTTTTTAAAATATGATTCTCCTCAGATCCTACTGCAACAATATGTGTTATCAATCTGGAGAAATTTTACTTTCATTAAAAGTCATTTTACTTTAATGTGTTATAACTACATTGAAGAACTAATATTTTAAGATTATCCAAACCTATGTCTATGATATTGGTCATTTGCTCCTGTAGACTCTTGTAAAAAAGCATAAGTATGGCTATGCTCATATATTGTTAGGCTATTTTATTTAAAATTAATATGTTCCCAAATTTAAATTATTTTGTGTTAAAATATTTTCTAAATTAATACTTCCTTTTTTCAATTAAATTCTTTATTCAAAATCTATTTATTTTAACTTAAATCTAATTTTTATCCTCGCTAAAACTTTATTTGATATATGTGTTACACAGTATTCCTTTATGAAGTTGTAATATGCTCTTTGTGGTTTTCTTACATCTAGAAATAGATTCTACATATGCCTTTTATGCCTTGTTCAAGCTATAACAAAAGGCACATTTATCTAATTTTTCATCTGTTTTTTCCTGACTTAATCATTAGTATATACAATAAGAGGATACGGAAACTGCTTGTAAGCTTCGTTGGCAGCTGCACCCAAGTTCGATTACATATTTCTTTAGGTCTAACATTTTCATGTCACTAATCTTATTAAATGGCCAATTCTAGAATCTGTTGGCGTCTCTGGTTTTCAAAATTTAATATAGTCCTCATCCTAACTGTAACTTTGACTGCGGCGCGATTGGCTCGAACTGTATTTCTGTTTGGCGGTCTAACTTAGATCGAAATGCGGTCACTTCATCGCTAACTTTTTTCCTTGCAACATTTTAAAAGCTTGGCATAATGGGGGCCACCTACCTAATATCTCAGTCTACGTAAAATAAATTTTAAAAATTTTCATGTATTCATGTTTTTATGCGTTAGCATTTTTTCGGGACACAAAATCTGAGGTTCCTTGCCGTTCAAGACGCAATGCACAGAAACCAGACATTGAATGTATTCTAATCTTTTCAGCAATAATCCTACACAACAGAATTAACTTCATAATAAGCAAGTGTACTTTATTATATTATGTCTGTAAAAGTAATTGTTATGTTAATTCAATTAAAATATTTGTATCCAATATGCCCATAATGCTAATGAAAAATAATAAATATTTCCGCTAATTATAATTCTCATTCACTTGCCAGACATTGATTTTAATTCCAGTTTTATACGTATGCTTTAAACTTTTCGCAAATCGAAATCCAATATACATTTAATATAACACATTTTCAAATGGAGATTAACCATTAGCCAAATTTTTATGCTGCAAGTTAATAAAAGCCCTCGAAGTTAATTAAAACAAATCACATTGTTTTCTGCTACTTAACAGAACTAAGCCTTTGGTTAATGGAAATATTTGAAACTACATACATAATGATGTACACTATATATTCTTTTTTCTCTTTACATGAAATGAAAAATGCTGTTTATTCAAAGTAAAAAATATCATTTCTTCCTTAATTAGTTAGCCGGATGTTTAGTGAATCAATTTCATGTTCTGGCTTTTATTCTCTTTTTAGTTTTTACTGAGTTTATTTTTAATTGAAGATAATTGTTACTTTATTAGATAATTAACAAGAAATCTAATAGTTCAATTTAAAATTTCTTTAAACCATCTTATGGTAATTTAAACTAGCCGTTGTTGGCCACCATAACACTTACCCATCATGGATATGCATAATATAAAATATGAAAATAAAACATGTGTAAACTATTTATAAAATGCATTGCAATTCCAATAAAATCGTGACTTAATGACGTCAAAGACTTTAAATGCTCTATTACTACAAAATTGATAATCATATTAACTAACGGTTTACTGCGTCGGATTAAGCGTCTAATTTCCCACTGAAAGATATCTTTGAATTGAAATTTGAATGAAATACAGGGTCAGGAAAAATCGAAGAGTGTGGAAAATAGGATTACAAATATCTCGGCAACTCATTATCCGATCAACTTCATTCTTTATGCAAAATTTGTTTTTTTATTGTCTTTTATATTCACTCCTTAAAATAAACAATTTCGAAAATTTGTATATACGTTTTATCAAAACAAATATTTCGAGTGTCCGAAAAAAATAGTTCCGGATAATAGAGGTTACTGAAAGTCAATAAGCTTCTTTCCATTATTAATTAGTAAGTAGACACCAAATTTCAAGTCTCTATCTCGATTTGTTCGTGTTGGTAATATATCAAAAGATTAATATCCGGAATTAATTTCTATGACAGTTTATTTACATCATTTAAAAACTCATCCCGATAAAAAGTAATTATCTAGAATTTCAAACAGGAAATGAAAGTGCCTGATGCAAGATGAAGAGGTTTTTACAGCACGTGCTCTGAACAAGGAAGTGAAAGACTAAAATACGTATTAGTGACGTAAATTGACTTTACGTCATTACCATCCAATGAAAGAACTTAAAAATGATGTCACTATATAAGGACTAAGACTGTTGCATCTCTGCTTTATAGAACTTTAGGAGATTCTTTTTAATTCGCGATGGAAACGGACATTATGTCGTTTTCCCTTAAACTTAAATTGAAATAATGTTTAAAACTAAATTTTATGTAACTATTAAATGTAAGCTATGTAAATTAAATAATTTAACAGTATTATGAATATGTTTTATTAATTAATAATATTTTAACATTACTTAATCAGTTACATGGATATCCTACATACCAAGGATTTATATAGTGAGTGTGTACAAAGCATAATGGATTAATACAAATTCTGGCGATTATGGCCTAGCGGTACAGAGAGGACGATTGCTGGAAAATAGAGGTAAGCAAATATCTTACCTATCTTTTGTTCCGAAAGATGAATTTATTATTTATATTGCTTTAGAAAGCGCAAAATTACTGACTACCGAGAAAATAACACTAACAAAGATTATGAGACTGAAAAATTCTAAAGTATATAAAAAATAAAAATAAAAATAGTGTCCTAGAATCCTCGAATACTTAAAAGAAATTAATTAATTTTAGATATATTCTAAATTAGAAAAATGGCAACCTTCAAAGAAGGAAGTATAATTGAAAAATTAAATTCCAGTAACTATGCAAACTGGAAATTCAAGGTGGAGATGCTCTTGATAAGAGAAGAGCTCTTTGAAGTTGTCACAGACGACCCACCTACTCCAATAACCCCGGAATGGTCGAAGAAAGATAGAAAGGCAAGGGCCTTGATTAATTTAAGTATTGAGGATAATCAAATCATCCATATTAAGCATTTACAGAATGCACGGGACACATGGAACACGCTTAAAAACATCCATGAGAGATCAAATCTCTCTAGCAAACTCTTTCTCCTCAGGAGACTTTACGGAACGAAATTATCAGAAGGAGGCAACATGATAACTCATATAACAAAGATATTAGAAATTATTGATAAGTTATCAGCCATAGGCGAAGAAATTAAAGCAAATCATATTTCAGCATTATTGCTCTGCTCTTTACCTCTTTCATACGACACCCTCATAACCGCATTAGAAGCCAGACAGGAAGACGAATTAACTCCAAAATTTATAAAGAGTAAATTAACAGACGAATTTAATAAAATAAACGAGCATTCTAATAACAGTGATAATTCGAACAAAGCCTTTAGAGCTGAAAGAAAATTTAAAACCACAGGTTTTAAAAAAGAAGAAAAATACTGCACGATTTGTAGACTAAAAAATCACAACACAGTTAATTGCTGGCATAACAAACATAAAACAAATAATTTTAAGCAAAACAACAAAAAACATTTCTCTTCTTCGCTAGTCTTTCAAAAAGACGAAAATAATTTAAGAAGCGCGGACTCAAATAAACCGAAAGAAAAAAGCACAGCTTATTTCGGAACCGAAGAAAAGAAAAATTGCGCATTTTTAACGAACAAATCGAAAAATAACGCATGGATTATCGATTCTGGCTCATCCTCCTATATTTCAAATAATGAAAATTTATTTTATGAATTTACAAATAAAGAACATACCAACGTCGTAATTGCCAACGGCAATAAATTAAAATCCTATGGTTCAGGTAATGTAAATATTACCACAATAACATCCGACGGTAGAACACATGAAATAACATTAAAAGATGTTCTACTAGTACCGGAAATTGAAACAAATTTATTTTCGGTAGCTAAAGCTACGAAAAACGGATGCAAAATTACATTTGAAAATAATCAATGTTTTCTAGAATATGAAGGATCAATACGCTTAGAAGGGATAAGAAAAAATAATCTGTATGAAATTCAGCAAACAAACATAAACACAGATGAAAATTTTGTAAACATGATAACTAATTGCAAAAATAAAAATTGCATAGAACTGTGGCATAGAAGATTAGGACATAAAAATGTCGCGTCGATTAAAGAATTAATGACGAAGGAATTAGCATGCGGAATAAACATAAATAATTGTTCCCATAGCACCGAATGTGAGCCTTGCATTAAAGCAAAATTAACTGACGCACCTTACCCAAAGAAAACGGAATTGAGAGCAAATAAAATTCTGCAATTAGTACATTCAGACGTGTGTGGTCCTATTCAAACTCCAACAATAGGGGGAAAAAATTACTTTTTAACCTTCATAGACGATTACTCTAGATTTACTATAATTTATCTACTACAAAATAAAAGTGAGGTATTTGAAAAATTAAAGGAATATGTTGCACTGGTCAACAATAAGTTTGGCAAAAAGCCTACAGAACTCAGAACTGATAATGGCAAAGAATTTAAAAATTCTAATATTGATAATTTTCTAAAAGAAAATGGAATTAAGCGACAGCTAACAGTACCATATTCTCCCAGCCAGAATGGTATTGCTGAACGAAAGAATAGATCATTAATTGAAATGACAAGAACATTGTTAAGTGACTCTAATTTACCATTACATTTCTGGGGAGAGGCGATATGCACCGCAAATCACCTACAAAATCGACTGCCGACTAAAGCCAACGAAAAAACTCCATATGAATTATGGACAAACAGAAGACCAAATCTAAAATATTTAAGAGTCTTTGGCTGCAAAGCTTATGCATATATTAACAAGCAAAAAAGACAGAAATTAGATAATAAAGCAGTAGAAGGGATCTTCGTGGGATACGATAATTATTCCAAAGGATATCGTATCTATACGAGCGGCAAAGATATCACTATAGCCAGAACGGTGAAGTTCTTAGAAAACTATCCGATAAATTCAAATAAAGAAAAACGGCTAGAACTAAATTTAGATGAAAACACTAATGCCGAAAACGAAAAATCGGAAAACCCAAATCTGATAAAAATCGAAATTTCAAATGAAAATGATAATCAGAATGAATCTGAACTAAACCAAACCGAACCAAGAAGATCAGATAGAGTAAATAAAGGGGTTCCCCCAGATAGACTAATTTATTTGGTTAAAGATGAAAATATTAACGAACCGAAAAATTGGCAGGAAATAATAAACATGGAAAACCCAGTAGAAAAAGAAAACTGGATCAAAGCGACACAGGAGGAGATAGAATCTCACAACCAAAATAAAACTTGGACATTAGTTGACCCCCCGCCAAATACAAAAATAATAGGTTCGAAATGGCTCTTCAAAACAAAATTAGACGATAAAGGAAAAATACAAAAATATAAAGCGCGTTTAGTGGCGAAAGGCTATTCGCAAAATTTTGGTATTGATTACTATGAAACCTTTGCTCCAGTGGTTTCACATACTACAATTAGAACTTTTTTGGCAGCCGCCGCTTATCATAAACTACAAGTAAATCATGTCGATGTAAAAACAGCATTTTTGTATGGAAATTTAGATGAGGATATATACATCACTCAGCCGGAAGGCTATGTCAAACCTAATCATGAAAACAAAGTGTGCAAATTAAATAAGGCTATATACGGCTTAAAACAGGCAGCTAGAGCCTGGCACATAAAAATTTCAGAATCATTAGAAAAGTTAAATTTCAAACCATCAACATCAGACACGTGTTTATTCATACGTAATACTAAAAACAGTAAAGCATATATTATCGTCTATGTAGACGATTTATTAATATCAGCAAAAGAAAATGAAATTAAAGAAATTATACAAAAACTTAAGATTGAATATGAACTAAAGGATTTAGGTCAATTAAACTACTACCTAGGGATTAAAATTGAAAAAACAAACGAAGGATATAAACTTAATCAAAAAAGTAAAATTGAAGAATTAGTTAGAAAATTTAAATTAGAAGATGCTAAACCATACAAAACGCCCATGGAAACAGGCTATTTAAATTTTGATAACGAAGAAATACCATTGCCAAACAACATCGATTATAGAAAGGCAATTGGCGCACTTTTATATATCTCAACTGTCACAAGACCAGATATTTCAGCTGCGATTAACATCCTAAGTAGAAAAAACGAAAACCCTTCAAAGAAGGATTGGAAAGCAACTAAAAGAGTGATTTCCTATTTAAATCACACTAAAAACTTTAAATTAGAAATAAATACAACAAAGCAACCAATACTTGAAGTGTACTGTGACTCAGACTGGGCTGGAGACGTACAAACTAGAAAGTCCACCAGCGGAAACCTATTTTTATTAGGGAAAAACCCAATTTTATGGATCAGCAAAAAGCAATCATGCATAGCCATGTCAAGTGCTGAAGCCGAGTATATTTCAGCAGCAAATGCATCACAAGAAATTTTATGGTTAATTAGACTCTTACAAGAATTTAACTTAGAACAGACATTACCCATAACTATGCATGAGGACAACCAGTCCTGCATAAAAATGATCGAATCAGAAAAATACACCCGTCGCACGAAACACATTGATATAAGGTATCATTCCATTAAACACCTAAAGGACAATGGTACAATTAATCTAAATTACTGTGAATCAAAGAACATGATAGCGGACATCCTAACCAAGCCCACTCCCAAACCTATCTTTGAAATTCACAGAAATAACTTAAACTTAAGAAATCAAATTCCAGAGATTAAGGAGGAGATTGTTGGTAATATATCAAAAGATTAATATCCGGAATTAATTTCTATGACAGTTTATTTACATCATTTAAAAACTCATCCCGATAAAAAGTAATTATCTAGAATTTCAAACAGGAAATGAAAGTGCCTGATGCAAGATGAAGAGGTTTTTACAGCACGTGCTCTGAACAAGGAAGTGAAAGACTAAAATACGTATTAGTGACGTAAATTGACTTTACGTCATTACCATCCAATGAAAGAACTTAAAAATGATGTCACTATATAAGGACTAAGACTGTTGCATCTCTGCTTTATAGAACTTTAGGAGATTCTTTTTAATTCGCGATGGAAACGGACATTATGTCGTTTTCCCTTAAACTTAAATTGAAATAATGTTTAAAACTAAATTTTATGTAACTATTAAATGTAAGCTATGTAAATTAAATAATTTAACAGTATTATGAATATGTTTTATTAATTAATAATATTTTAACATTACTTAATCAGTTACATGGATATCCTACATACCAAGGATTTATATAGTGAGTGTGTGCAAAGCATAATGGATTAATACAAATTCTGGCGATTATGGCCTAGCGGTACAGAGAGGACGATTGCTGGAAAATAGAGGTAAGCAAATATCTTACCTATCTTTTGTTCCGAAAGATGAATTTATTATTTATATTGCTTTAGAAAGCGCAAAATTACTGACTACCGAGAAAATAACACTAACAGTTCGGGAGATAGAACGTTTACAGACACACAGACGGACGGCAAAAAAAAAAAAAAAAAAAAAAAATCCAAAAATATGTTTTTTGGGAATCTCCAGTGTCTGAAACGTGTAAATCCGGGAAACATTTTTTTTTTCGATTTTCAAAATGATTACAAGATTTACCCTATACTACGTATGATGGGTAAGTAAAAAAGCTTATGAACATTGCTTGGATGTCTTACCTACATACTAAATGATTCTGATAATACAGAATGCAATATTTCATTTTATTTGAGAAAATGTTCTTAACAATTTGGAACAGAGTTCAAGTTACTTCTTTCTGTTATTTAAAAAAAAAAAGGTCTACGAATTCTGTTGTCCATGATTGTTTTTAAATATGATCGACGGAAAGCACTATAGAAATAAAGAATAATAGTGTACAAGAAAAATGGGGTAGCAGTTACATCTAAAATTTCATTAGATATTTTTTGTGTATACAATGTTTAGCAGATGGGACGTTAAATGTAATAACAACTAAATTTTAACGAACTTTATTTTTCATAAGGTGTTTTGCCATAAACCTTTATAAAATATGATTCTCACAGATCCTGCTGCAACAATATATGTTGTCAATCTGGAGAAATTTTCGTTTTATTTAAAGTCATTATACTTAAATGTGTTTTAACTATATTGAAATACTAATATTTTAAGATTACCCAAATCTGATTTCTATGATATCGCTCGTTTCCTTCTATAGACCTGAAGAAGAAAACCTTAAAGGGTTTCATATCTTTTGAAATTTTTCCACCACCAGTAAAAAGTGATGTCGTTTCAAGTTCTCATAAATTTTTAAATACTTATTGAAATTACTTAAACCTCTGTAATATATTTAAGCCATATTTCAGGCTTTATAAAATGTAAAAATAAATACTTATAATATAATATAATAAAAAATAAAGTTTAATTAGTATTGCAAAATGTTTTCACATGGTATGTCACAATCCGCACGATAACTTAACTTATAATGAATATATTAACATAAAACTTGTGTTAAAATAACCTTTAAGCTATATTTTATAGAATGAATTAATGATATATAAATTCATTGACAGAAACTATTTAAAAAGTTGAATTAAGTTAAAAAAATAGAAAAAAAATAGAAAAAATAACGAATTAGTCATTAAAAAATAATTGAAGATATTTAACTCTATCAATAATATTAATCCATTCTATAAAACAGTGTTCAGCGGTCATTTTAGCGCAAGTTTTATGTTCATCTATCAATTCTAATTTAAGTTATCGTGCGGATTATGACATATCATGTAAACAATTTTGCAATATTAACTGATTTTTTTTTTAATTATTATATTATATTATAAGTGTTTATTTTTACATTTTATAAAGCCTGAAATATAGCTTAAATATATTACACAAGTTTGTGTAATTACAATAAGTATTTAAAAATTTATGAGAACTTGAAACAACATCTCTTTTCACTGGCAGCAGAAAGATTTCAAAAGGTATGAGACTCCTTAAGCAACAGCACTTTACATAAAAAATGTTAAGTACAGTTGCTAATGTGTTTGATATCTTGTCTGCAAAATTGATTATTATTATCATAACTTCGTCAATTTACAAGATATCAAATCCGCTTAAATTTATTATAAATCCTCTTACTATTATCTAAAACTTTTATATTGACGAGTTTTTTATAGGACCAACCCTTATAGCAAAAAAAAATTTAAAACAAAAAAATCCCTGCCGGCTCCGCCTGCGAACAAGTTAGATTTCGAAGAGGGCGGTCCCTTGTGGAACCCAACTGCGGCATCATGGCAAAAAGGTAATTTCTTCAGCAATTCCCAACAAACAGGCGCCAAACGGTCTGTGTCTTCGAAATCTACCTGTGCCTGTAGACCGAGCCGTCAGGGATTTTTAAAGTATGATTCTCACAGATCCTACCGCAGCAATATGTGTTGTCAATCTGGAGAAATTTTCGTTTCATTAAAAGTCATTATACTTAAATATATTATAACTATATTGAAATACTAATATTTTAAGATTACCCAAATCTAATTTCTATGATATTGCTCATTTCCTTCTAATAGATCTGAAGAAGCAAAGCTTAAGCAACTGCACTTTACATAAAAATATTAAGTGCAGTAATGTGTGTAATATCTTGTCTGCAAAATTGATTATTATATTAATTCAATTAAAAAAATTTTATCCAATATATCCATAATGTTAATAAAAAAAATAATAATAATAATTCAATATCCGCTAATAAGAATTCTTATTCACTTGTCAGACACTGATTTTAATTCCAGTTTTACACATATTCTTTATTTTTTTTTTTTACAAATCGAAATCCAATATATATTTAAGACAGCACCTTTTTAAATAAAGATTAACCATTAGCCAAATTTTTATGTTCCAAGTTAATAAAAGCTAAGTTAATTAAAACAGATCACATTGTTTTCTACTTACTTAACGAAACTAAATCTTTTGGTAATGAAAATATTTGAAGATACGTACATAATAATGTACGCTATATTTTCTCTTTTCTCTTTAAATGAAATGAGAAATGCTGTTTACTCAGAGTAAAAAAAAAAAAATCATCTTGTCCTTAATTAGTTAGCTGGATGTTTAGCGAATCAATTTTATGTTCTGACTTTTATTATCTTTTTATTTTTTTTATTGAGTTTCTTTTTAAATAAGACAATGATTACTTTATTATATAATTAACAAGTAATCTAATAATTCAATTTAAAAATTCTTTAAACGATCTTACTGTAATTTTAAAAAAAACTTATGAATATGTTTGCTTGGATCTGTAACCTACATACCAAAGGATGCTGTCCTACAGAATGCAATATTTAATTACATTTTATTTGAGAAAATATTCTTAACAATTTGGAACAAAGTTTCAAATATCAACTAACTTTAAAGTTATTTCTTTTGCTTTATGTTATTTAGAGAAATGTTTACGAAATAGTTCATCAATGTAGAATTTTTTTTAATGCGATCCAACGAAAAGAAATATAATCTACAAGTGGAAGAAGGGATAGTAATTAGACCTAAAACTTTATGACATTTTTCGTGTGTAATATTTAGCAGCTGTACTAATTATGGCTACACTGGAAAAAAAAATTGCTCATTTTACAGTATAATACTAGCACCCCAGCTGCCAGTGTTATACAGTAAAATTATCAGTAATTAAGAGTAATAAACTACCGCGCATGAGCGGCAATGTATTACTGCTTATTTTACTGTTTATCACTGTTAATGTTACGATATAGTACTGGCAGCTGGGGTGACAGTAGGGGAGATGGGGGATGAATGGGACATTTTCACAAAAATATTTATTTTAAATATTTATATAAGTTATTATCAATATTATATATCACATGTCAAACTTCAAGTGTTTGACTACATCTTATGCACAATATTTGTTCAAGATTATTATTATACAGATATATAAATTAAATTTAAAAAAACGTTCTTCTATGTCCCAATCATCCCCACAGCAGGAATGAATGGGACACAAACATTTTCCTCCCCGTATTCAATGTTAAGGACTAAAAGCTGAACAAAAATGTCGCCTTGGCAAAAGCTGAGAGATTATAAATTGTAATATGATCTCCAGGATTATTTGTTAGTCAATAATCTTGGACTCATCTCAGCTTTTCCTTAAAAGGCCCATAAACGGTGGACTGAAGACGATGGCTACAAAGAGGATGAAATGTTAAAAGAATAATTACCATAAAGTATTAATTTATCAACTTATATAATATTATTTAGTTAATAAAAAAATTTCAGTATCATCTAGGGACGAATGAAGCAGTCCCATTCATCCCCATTTGAAATGTCCCAATCATCCCCATGACGCATATATTCAATTGTCAGCTATTTTGTCTCAGAAATTATTTTGTCACAAAGGTTAATATGCATTCATTTTAATTACCAATATTGAGCCTTTAAATAAAAAACTACAACATATCTTAATTGTTTATATTGCATAAGATATTTAAGTAACTTCAAATGTAAAAAAATTTACTTTTAAGCAGAGTTTTCAGGAAATGCAAATTTAAAGAAAACTGAAAACAGCCATGTGCTCTTGCTTTTGGTTCTGAAGCACACTATGGTAGTGAAATCTATGAGGATAGGAAGCAACTAAAAAAAATGTTTATTGCCTGAAATATTGAGAGCGTCCCATCCATCCCTTGTCCCATTCATCCCCCATCTCCCCTATTATACCTTAAAATCAACATTTTTTTTCAGTGATATGAGGCGTGAAATGTAATAACAATTAAACTTTAGCTTTTTTTTTTTTTTTTTTTTTTTTTTTTTTTTAATATTGTAAGGAATTTTGTCACAAATCGTTTTAAAATAGGATTGTCGCAGACCCTACTGCAACAATATTTGTTGCCAAGCTAGACAAATTTTCGTGTCATTAATAAAAGCTCTCTAAGTTAATTAAAACAGATGAAATCACGTTGTTTTCTGGTACTTAACGAAATTAAATTAATTTTACGTTCTAACTTTTATTGTCTCTTTAGTTTTTACTGATTATTTTCTTTTTTAAATAAGAGAATGATTACTTTATTAGATAACTAACAAGAAATCCAATAATTCAATTTCAAAATTCTTTAAGTGATCGTACGGTAATTTAAAAAACTTATGAATATATTACTTGAATGTGTTATAAATATGTTAAAGTACTAATACTTTAATATTGCCCAAACAAATGAGCAGTATCATATAAATGATCATTTATATGATACTGCTCATTTGTTTCTATATACTCCAGGAAAAAAAAACTCCATTTTAACAATTTTTTGTTATTATATGTTGTCCGTAAAAAAAATTATTATTATGTTAATTCATTTAAAAGATTTGTATCCAATATATCCATAATGGTAATAAATGAAATAATAAATATTAATTCAATATCCGTTAATTAGAATTCTCATTCAGTTTCCCGACACTGACTTTAATTCCATTTTATACATATTCTTTAAATTTTTCCCAAATATAAATCCAATACACATTAATTATAACACATTTTCAAACAAGGATTACCTCTTAGCCATTTTTTTTTTATGTTGCAAGTTAATGAAAGCTTTCTAAGTTAATTAAAATAGCTCACTTTGTTTTCAGCTACTCGACGGAACTAAGTCTTTGGATAATGAAAATATTTGAAGGTACGCACATAATGAAGTACATTATATTTTCTCTTGCCTCGTTAAATGAAATGAAAAATTCTGTTCACTCAGAGTTTTTAAAAATGATCATCTATTCCTTAATTAGTTAGCATGATGTTTAGCGAAACAATTTTTATGTTTTGACTTTTGCTCTTTTTTTATTAAGATGACTGTTTTTCTTTTTGATTAAAGAGAATTACTTCTTTATTAAATAATTAACAAGTAATTTGATAATTCGATTGGAAAAAAAAATCTTAAAGCGTTTTTATAGTAATTAAAAAAAGAAATGTGAAGGCGGTATACTTCTATAAAAATGTAATCTGCAAAGCAAATGAAAAACCCATGAAATGCAGTATTTAATTACAATGTATTTAAGAAAAAAAAATAATACTTTCGAACAGATTTTTCCAAGATCAACTATCTTTCAAGTTTTTCTTTCAATTTTTGTTATGTTAAAAAAAAAAAGTATTTTTATAAGAACAAACCAAAGGTAAATTTAATGAGAAATGAGAGGTGGGAGGGGGAGAGGGGTAGTATATAAATCTACAATTATGTGTTTCTTGAGATATATATTTTACGTGTCATAGTTACCAGTTTCACTGATTATACCGGCATGAAATGAAATAAGAATTAAATATTACTTGAAATTATTAGAATATCCTGAGGCTTAACTTTTAAGGAGCTTTGTCATAAACTTTTTTAAAGTATAATTTTCACAAATCCCATTGCAATAATATTTCTTGTTAATTTGGACAAATTTTCGTACATTAAAAGTAATTACTTGATTGTGTTATATGAATATACTAGCTTCCGAGTGGGGCCCAGATACATTCTGCAGCGTACTGCCTTGACTTCGCTAGGGGCCCAGAAAATGCATTTTACATGCAAACAGAAAAATGTAACTAAAATACTTTATTTTAAACTATACGAAAATAACAAATAAAAATATCAAAAAACACGTAAATAAATATTTCGCAACATTAGTAATATATATTTTTTTAATGAGCCCCTTGACAAAGTACTGCTGGACCCTGCCCGTGATTATCTAGAGTGGGCAGAGAGATTTCAGATAAAATAAATAAAAAGGGATTGCCTAAGATACATGGCGATCATTGTGGCACAGTGGTTTCACGCCCATAAATTCTTAATGCGGTGATCAAAATAACGGGGCCGTGTGTATTTCTCAGCCATATATCGTTAATGCAGCGAAAACTGTAACGTGGTTCTGTTATTTTGCGTGCATAAATCGTTAAAATGAAATCATTTCACACCCGATTGTGCATACTCGAGCCCATAAATATGGCAATAAGTATTTAAATGGCAAATCTTTAATTCCAAAAAATATATTTTGAAAAGAGGGGGAATTGTATTATATTTTGTATAAAAATTTAAATACGATCTCTAAAAAACGAAAAGCGCAAAAACAATTTATAAAATATGAAAAAGAGAAAAGGGAAAAAACTTTTCCTTGGAAAAGTGTCACGCAAAATATATAAAAATAAATCCGCAATAGTTATCTTATTCGTCTAATCTTCCATAATTGAGGTTATAAGCCGATGTTTCCCACTAACTCACTAGCTCTAAAATCGCTGAAATACATGTTTAACTATTTTTTTAGTAGATTTATAATGCTGAATTTCACGCTCCTAGTTAAAACTGCTGCTAAGATATAGCAAAATGACATAAAAATTTCAACCCCCCATGTAACCCTCGTGGTGGATTAATATCTAAAATCGCTGAAATACCTATTTAACTATTTTTTAGTACATTTGTTAACCTGAATTCCATGCTCCTACCTATAACTTCTACTGCGATATGGAAAAATGACATAAAATATTCGACCCCTATTTAACCCTCCTTAGTGGCTGAATTTCTAAAATCGCTGAAATACATGTTTAACTATTTTTTTTATTTGTTATTCTGAATTTCACATTTCTACCTATAACTTCTACTGAGATATGGCAAAATGGCCTAAAATATTCGACCCCCTATTCAACCCCTCTTAGTGGCAGAATTTCTAAAATTGCTGAAATACATGTTTAACTATTTTTTAGTAGATTTGTTATCCTGAATTTCACGCTCCTACCTAAAAATGCTGCTGAGATATGGCGAAAAGGCCAAATGACCAAAAACTTTCTACCCCCCCCCCCCCTCCTGTTGTTGAATTTTTAAAATCTGTGAAATACGTGTTTAACTATATTTTAGTAGATTTGTTATCCTGAATTTCACGCTTTAAACTGAAACTGCTGTTGCGATATGGCGAAAAGGCGAAATCACTGAAAACTTTTGACTTCCCATTTAACCCCCTTAGTGGTTAATTTCTAAAATCGCTGAAATATGTGTTCAACTATTTTTTTTAGTAGATTTGTTATCCCAAATTTCACGCTCTTACTTAAAACTGCGGATGAGATATGGCGAAAAGGTGAAATCACCGAAAACTTTTGACTTCCCATTTAACCCCCTTAGTGGTTGAATTTCTAAAATCGCCTGAAATACATGTTTAACTATTCTTTAGTAGATTTGTTATCCCGAATTTCATGCTCCTACCTACAACTGCTGCTGAGGTATGGCGAAAAGACGAAACGACCTAAAACTTTCGACCTCCCATTTGACCCCCTTATTGTGTGAATTTTCAAAAATCCTTTCTTAGTTAATTGTGTAAATAACATGTCTGCCAAATTTCATTGCTCTAGGACCAACGGTTGAGGATCGGCGCTGATTATGAGTCAGTCGGGACATACTCTTTTATAAGTATAGATTTAAGTACTAATATTTTCAGATTAGGCAAATTTTATAAGTATGATACTGATTATTTGCTTCCTCCTGAAATATATATATATATATATATATATATATATATATATATATATATATATATATATATATATATATATATATATAAATGCAGCCCATTTAAGCAACTTGTCTCATATCTTGTCTATAAAAAAAAATGATTGTTATGTCAGTTCAATTAAAAACTTCTTATCCAATAAATCCATAATGCTATTGAAGAAATAAATTAAAATAAAATTAATTTAATTCAAAGCCAGCTAATTATAATTCTCATTCACTTACCATATATTGATTTTAATTCCATTCCATACATATTCTTTAAAATTTTCTTCAATCGAAATCCCATACACGTTAACACATTTATAAATAAAGATTACCCTTTAGGGAAATTTTTATTTGACAAGTTAATGAAAGGTCTCTAAATTAATTAAAACAGATCCCTTTGCTTTCTGCTACTCAACGAAACTAAGTCTTTGGGTAAATAAAATATTTGAAGGTAAGCTACCGTATATTCCAGCGTATAACGTGCACTTCTGAAACAAGAAAATTAATGAAATTTTACAGGTGCGCGTCACACATACACCAGGTATAAAAAATGAAAGCTTGAATAAGAATTGAGATTTTTACATTAATGAAGAAGAGAAGACGGCGTGATTATTTGAATGAACGAGTGTACGATTCCGAAAAGTTCTTTATTTTTAGAAACCAATATATTTTCGACATTTAAAGAAGAATTTACGTATAAAAACAAAGTTTTTTTTTGGCTGTGACTGATTTTTGGAAAATTTTCCAGGTAGTTTTTATAGTGCCAGGGAAATAGTCTATAAAAAAGTCTATACAGGAAAAATTTGGGGCCTTTTTAGGGCCACTTCCCAAAAATTCATTTAGTAAAACAGGCCCTTCACAAAATTCATTTTAATGAAGCAGATCCCTTCACAAAATTCCTCTTAATAAAATAAGACCCTTCACAAAATTCCGTTCCATAAAAACATATACTCTTCATTCATTATTTTTATTTTGTTAGGTTTTAAAGTGTGTAATTTGCAAACAAAACAAGTTCACTGAAAAGGAAAACTTTAGCAGAAGGACTTAAAGAAAACATTATTATTAAATGCTTCATTTGAATTTGAGTAGCTAAATTTCGTATTTCATTACAAAATGTTATTTTTTACAAAAAATATCATAAAATTTACAAAAATATGATAAATTTCACAAAAATAACTTATTTTTCACAAAATGGGCTCCGAGAAAAAAAAACTATCGACACAGTGTATTAATCAGTTTTCTCATCATTTTCAAGTTCAACAAACATTTCTCACAGACAAACATGATAAATTAAGAGCATTAACGTTAACGTTAAAATTTAATTATTACTTCATTACTCTTGGATGTATAAATCCAATTACGCAGCTAAAAATGTTTATTTGAGAATGGATTGAATCTTAAAAATTGATATTCCTCTTTGAGAAAAATGTTTAATACACTATAAAAACTACGCGGAAACGTTTTCAAAAATCAATGGCAGCAAATAAAACATTGTTTTTATAAATGCTTCTTTAAATCTCGAAACTATATTGGTTTCTGAGGTTCCTAAATGTAAAGAATGCTTTTGGGATCATAGGTAACTCGGAAGAGATTATTGTATATTTTCGTTCGTGGTTATATTATGATTTCCTACATTAAGAATCGTTTGTCTTTTTTAACAGTGTAGAGATATTGGCGAGATCATCTTTTAAACCACTGATGATAGAAATAGGCTTCCAATTGAAAATAGTAACCAATCTAGTACTTATTTTAGATATGGTATTTATTTTACAAAGGGCTATATGATAGAAAAATACGAAATTTAAATTTTTACTTTTTTCTTGTAACTTATATTTAGAAAAAATTACGTGCCCTGCGTCTAAGAGAGACATTAAAGAAAAGTTTCTTTCTTTTACGACCAAAACTAACCGAGTTATGTTACTTTGAATTTTATCAATTTTCAGTGCTTTCCGGCACTGAAAACATGTTCCTGTTTTGATCCCTAAATCTCTGCAAAATTCATAGAATTCAGAGTGCCATTCATAATATCCAAAGTACCATTTTCTTGTTCAACAAACATGTTTTTCAGACAAACGTGATAAATTAACAACATTAAAATTAAAATTAAAATTAATATTATTTTCTTACTCTGGCGAGTACACTGCAAAAAACAAAAAACAAAAAAAAATGTTCATTTTACAGTATAATACTAACACCCAAGCTGCCATACTGGCAGCTAGAATGCCAGTATTACACCGTAAAATCAACATTTTTTTTTTTTTTTTTTTTTGCAGTGTAGCTCGGAAGATGTTATTGTATATTTCCGATCGTGGTTATATTATATTTTCGTAGATTAAGAAACATATGTATTTTTTTTTTTTTTACAACGTACTCAATGAAATAATGTCTTTCGATAATGGAAATAGTTGAAGACGTGCATATAATGAAGTGCAACAAATTTCTCTTTTCCAAGTTAAATGAAATTAAAAATGCTGTTAACCCAGTGTAACAAAAAAAAAATGATCGTTTCTTTCTTAATTAGTTAGCAAGATGTTTAGCAAAGCAATTTTATGCTTTGACATTTATTCTTTATATTTTATTTTTATTTTTAAGATGATTGAGATTCTTGTTAACTAAAGAGAATGATTAAATTAATAGATAATTTAGAAGTAATCTGATAATTCGATTAAAAATATAATATTTAAGCATTCTTGCAACACTTAAAAAAAAAAAAGGAATACAGTTGTGTATGGTTGTGTGAATGCGTAACTTACATACCAAATGACGAAATCTACGAAGTGCAGCATTTAATTAGATCCTATCTAAGTTACAGAACATTTTTTTTTTCAAAGTTGAATTAACTTTCATGTTGAATATTACTGTTTGGATTGTGTTTTAAAAATGCTTAAGTAACCGGGTAAAGTAAAGAGCTTGTAAAAGGTATGTGTGGGTGTATAAATGTGCACACTGCGTAAAAAATATAGATATATACGAAAATATACAATAACCTGATTCCGAAAAGCGTTCTTTATCTTTAGAAACATCAGAAACCAATATAGTTTCGAGAGTTCAAGAAGCATTTATAAGAACGAAATTTTTTTTTTTACTGTCACTGATTGTCAGAAACGTTTCCGAGTAGTTTATAGTATAATTATCAGTTTTCTCATCCCGGAATGTAGATTTTGGGATGCTGTCAATTCTCAATCAAAGATTTTCAGCTGCGTAACTGAATTTATACATACAAGAGTAACAAAATAATATTAATTTTAATGTTAATGTAAATGCTGGTATTTTATCGTGTTTGGATGTAAAATGTGATTATTGAACATGAAAATGTTTATTTGAGCTTCCAAAAAAACGATATTCCGGATTAAGAAAACTGATTAATACACTTTAAAAACGCGCTCGCAAACGTTTCCAAAAATCAGTGTCTGCAAAAGAAACTGTTTTTATATTTTTGTTTCCTTAAATGCTGGAAATATATTGGTTTCTACAATTTCTAAATTTAAAGATTGCTTTCCAGAATCGTGGGTAACTCAGAAGTGGGTATTGTATATTTAATTCTGGGTTATATTACATTTTTCTGGTTTAAGAAACGTTTGACATTTTTACAATGTATACACTGTAAAAAATGACCTACGTTTCTTATTTTATGAAAATATGCTATAACCACGAACGAAAATATAATATAATATTCTGAGTTATCCGAAATTTCAAATAGCATGTTACATTGTCTTTTGAATCCCCAGAAAGGAATACATCTTTAAAATTTAAAGAATAATTTATAAAAACAAATTATTTTTAGCTGCCCGAATTTTTCAGAAACGTTTCCGAAGGGTTGTTATAGTGTATTAATTAGTGTCCTTAGCCCGGAATACCTGTTTTTCGAATGCTATCAATTCTGAGGTAAACATTTTCATGCTCAAAAAAAAATGTTTAACAGACAAACATGCAAAATTAACAGAGTTAACAATAACATTAAAATTAAGATTATTTATTTACTCTTTCATGTATAAATTAACTTATGCGGCTGAAAACGTGTACTTGAGAATGGATAACATTCGAAAAACAGGTATTCCAGCCTGAGGACACTAATTAATACACTATAAAAACCCTTCGGAAACGTTTCTGAAAAATTCGGGCAGCTAAAAATAATTTGTTTTTATAAATTAATCTTTAAATTTTGAAAATGTATTCGTTTCTGGGAATTCAAAAGACAATGTAACATGCTATTTGAAATTTCGGATAACTCAGAAGATTATATTATATTTTCGTTCGTGGTTATAGCATATTTTCATAAAATAAGAAACATTGGTCATTTTTTACAGTGTAGTGCGTAAGAAATCTTTATATATATATATGTTTCTGCTATACTTTTTAAAATGTCTAAGCATTCTTATATCAATAAAATGATAATCATATGGATCTTTGTAGATACGTGATGATGTAGCATGCACAGAACTTAATAATTTTGCTCTACCAAATAAATTTAGAATATATTCTTAATAATTAAAAAAGCACAAAAGTTTCTTGAAGCAAAATTAAAATTTTTCTATATTATGTTTAAAAAAAAAAAGAGTCTTCAGCAGTAAAAACTAATACTCTTTCTTTCCTCTACAAAACTGTATTTCGGCTTCTGTGGATAATAATGATAAAGAATACACAAACAATGTAAATAAAAAAAATAAGCAGTTGACATCAACACAAACGCATTTAATATTTCATTTAAAAACAGTTGTGAAGTATGTGAAGTATATTTATTTTTGTTTTAACTAAATATACATCCATTTAAATTTCGTTTTTTTTTTTTTTTTTTTTTTTTGTAAACTAAATATCCATTTAAATTTCATTTTTTTTTTTTTTTTTTTTTTTTTTTTAAATTTTCAATGTTAGAAAAACTCTCACGGCAGCGTATTACTGCTTATTTTACTGTTTATTACTGTTAATTTTACGGCATAATACTGACAGCTGGGGTGAGAATCAACAGGTTTTTTTTTTTTTTAGTGTAGATTTGTAAATTGCGATCGAAAGATAATTCTAATCTAAAAATAAATATATAAAATCCAATATTATATTATCCAATATGTAAAAAAGGAAAGAAAAAAAATACTAGCAAAATAAAGAAGTCTTAACATTAATATACTTTATTTTTTATTTAAAAACATTTTGGAAGAATTTAAATATAATTAGAACTGCCTGAGCATTGAACCACTAATATTTTTTTTTATTATTAAGTATCTATTTTCTCTGTAAACAAACGAACTTTTATTTTTAAAATTTATTACATTTTTCAACTTTAGAGATATTATCAAGTTCATAAATGACGATCGGGAAAGAAATATAACATAATAAAATATAAAAACCAGCACGATTTCTTTTATATATAGAACTGCGCTGTGGTTCCTATTAAAAATGAAGACAAAGAATTTATAAAAAAAAAAAAAAAAAAGGTAAAGAATAGACTTTGTACAGATGAATTGAATAATTTAGTGAAATCATTAGTGAAGAATTGATGCTGGGTTTTTAATTTTTTGTTCAACGTCTTTTTTTCTTCAGAAACCGTACAAATTTCACCTGTAAAATTTAATACATTTCGCAGTGTAAGAAAAACTGTCAGGTTGGTAAATCATGATCGAACAAAAATCCTGGTGCTAAGAAAGAAAAAAAAATTCTACGAAATAAAATATAAAAATGAAATTCATAAATAAATAAAATCTAATACATCTTTTTCCATGTGTAAAAACACCAACACCACCAACGGTGTGTAAAACTGCATTGCGGATGCTGTTTAAAAAAGAAGAAAAGAAAAAGAGGGTTATTAACAAGAAAAATATGTAAAGAGTGTTTTAAGAAAAATTGCAGAGTTATTCTAGAGAAAAGTTCTTTCGCCGTTAGATGAGTTAAAAGATTAAGAAAAGAGTTGATAGATACGCTTTCATTTTCGCAAAATGCAGTTTTTTGTTCACTTCATTATTCTTTCAAGTTGATCGCGTTGTTAAAGTTTCATTCCGCTCTGTGTACATGGTATTTTTTAGCAGCATTCTCTTTGCTTTGATGTTCTTTTAGAAATATATTTGTTTATTTAGTTATGTATTACGAGACAAAAATCTCTGTAAGAAATGTTATAATATTTTAGAGGATGGGTAAATATTTATTTAACTTCTCATACTAATCTATAATCTGAAAATGAAAAATTTAAAAATGCCAAAAAAAACTGTATTTGAAATATTATCAGATTCTTAAATCACTACCGAAAAAGAAATTTGATATAATAAATATGTAAAAAATCAACGCAATTTAATTTCTGCATAGAACTGCATTTTGATACCTAAACTGCAAAAAAAAAAAAAAAAAAAAAAAAAAAATGTTGATTTTACAGTATAATACTGGCATTCCAGCTGCCAGTATTATACCGTAAAATTAACAGTAAAATAAGCAGTAATACGCTACCGTGCATGTGCGGCAGCGTATTACTGCTTATTTTACTGTTTATTACTGTTAATTTTACGGTATAATACTGGCAGCTGGGATGCCAGTATTATTTAAACATATGAATTGAATATTTTATTGATATCACTAGCTACCCGCCCGGCGTTGTCCGGGCCCGAGATAATAACAATCTCAGAGCAAGGCGTTAACCCCCCCCCCTCCCCATACCGCAAATATAACGAATAATTTGTTCAAGAAAACCACCTTCATCTACATTAACGCGATCCTTAAAAAAATAATTACATTTTTCTGATAATTAACGCAGGCGCTACGCTAAAATAGCCGACAAATGACACTTCCCATCCTCAATTTCAAATCTATATCTTAATTAGTTACCTTAATTTTTGTTCATTAGTAAAAATTGGAAATTATTTCCTTTCATTTTCGCAAACTAAATGGGGGGATCGGCCAGAGAAACAGATCTCTTTGTAGTTCAGTTTTTAATGAAAGCACATCCCTGTCTGAAACTTTCTCGGATTTTTTTCACTGGCGCCGGCAGATTTTTGGCAGTTTTTTGCATAAATTAAGAAAAATTATTGGCCGAATTTTAAAATAGCCGGATGCAGAACATTTTTTAACATATGCTCAGAAATTTTCAAATTGATATTTTAATTAGTTTTTTTAAAATTCGCTAATTACTAAAATAATTTAGAATTCGTTCATTTCCATTTGCAAATCCACAACAGCAGTTCTTTTCTTTAGCCATTTTGATATAAAAGATGGCATTTTCGATGCGATGTTTAATGATATTCTAATTAATATCTTGAGTAATTTTTAAAATATTAAAATTCTGAGACTCAGGTGCACATGGTCAGACCTTGGACTATCCACACCTAAATTTTCAGACTTCTAGGTGGGCTAGATTTTCTTAGCCATCGCCAACACACACACACACAGACACACATAGCGAAACTTTATTTTATTAGTATAGATTAGTGAAAATTTTATGCTAGTGTTATTAATTTTTTATTAAATATTCTTTTATTTTTCAGAAACAGTCTAAATTTTCGTTTAAAAAAAAAAAAATTACAAAAAGAAAACGAAACTATAATACAAAAATAAACAAAAAGCAATGCATATTTTTCCATGTGTAAAACTGCGCTGCGACCTCTATGAAAATTTAAGACAAAGAATTCAAAAGCAGTGGATGAAAAAAGTGAAAAAGCTATTTAAGACACGCTGAATGAATAATTTTTCGAAATCATTAATGAAGAAATGATGCTAGTTTTTAAATTTTTTTATTCACCATCCTTTTTTTTTTTTTTTTAGAAAGAGTGTATATTTCACTTTTAAAACTTAACGCATTTCACAGTGTTAGAGAGACAGTTGTAGAGTGTTGTCAATCTGACAACATAAATCAGGATCGAAAAAAAAAAATCGAATGCTGAAAAGTTTTTCTTCGGAAGAAATATGCGAAAAAAGAAATGAAACTGAAACTATAACACATAAATAAATAAACACCAATACATATTTTTCCGTTTGTAAAACTGCATTGCGACTTCTATAAGGGAAAAAGGAGGAAAATTAACAGAAAAAGAGGCAAGTAAAGAAAAACATTTCACAGTGTTAGAGAAACTGTCAATTTGAAAAATCACGATCGAAAAAAAAAAAATCCAACTGAAACGTTTTTCCTCGGAAGAAATATGCAAAAAGAGAAATTAAACTGAAACTATAAAATATAAATAAATAAGCACCAATGCATCTTTTTTCGTATGTAAAACTACATTGCGGCTTTTATGGGGGGAAAAAGAGGAAGAGAAAAAAAAAGAGTATTTAAAAAAAAGAGAGAGAGAAAATGAGGACTTATTCTAGAGAAAAATTGTTTTGCCGTTAGATAAGTTAAAAGATTACAACAGTTAGAGTAGACACGTTTTCATTTTCGCAAAATCCTGTTTTTTGTTCGCTTCATTAGTTTTTCAAGTTGATCGAGTTGTTAAAGTTTTATTTCATTCTCCGCAGAAGCTATTTTTTAGCAGCACTTTCTTTGCTCTGATCTTCGTTTATTTATTTATTAGGAGAAAAAAAAATGTTTTCATACGTGTTTATTTCTGTTTATAAGAAATTTTGGAGGCTTAGTATAAATATTTTTTATTACTAATAAAAGTTATTACTACCAACCTTTCTTTTTCTTTTTTTTTTTTTTTTTTTTTGTTTCCCGGTCAAATAAACACATTTTGACCCAGAAAATTTTCTGGTTCAATATATGCTTATTTGATGTGAAAAAAAAAACGGAAAGATGCTTGTTCTACAATCTATTGTATAATAAGTATTTTATTTTTTATATAATCAAAAATACCAAGCACTCTGATGCAATGGCAAATTTTATTTACATGTCAGTGTGTGTAAAATTAGTAAATTTTCATTTTCTCTAAAAACAAAGTATATTTAATTTTTAAAACATATTACATTTATCAAAGTTAGAGAGATTATCAGTTTCGTAAATCTCGAAAAAAAGAAATCTAATATAATAAACGTGTATATAACAGTGCAACGTCCTTCATGTAAATAAATGCATTGTAATTTCTATCAAAAATTAAAACAAAGAATTCACAAAAAAATAGAAGAAAAAAAGTCAAAAATACTCTTTGACACTATATATTTTATTGAAATTATTAATGAAAAATTGAAGCTAGTGTTTGTATTTCTAAGTGCGTTGGTAATTGGTCCATCTGTCAGCATATAACAGCGCAAAAACTACCCAACCGAATGGTTTGAAATTTAATACAATACAATCGTTGCAGAATTTTGTCGAACATTTCAAATTTTATGAAAATCGAATCAAAACTTAAAAAGATATTAATAAAAGTTTCCTTTATTCTATTAAATACTATCATACTTAATCTATATAATATAAAAACGCAAGTCATGTGACTGAGGAAAACCAATACGGGCTGACTATTTCTTTTTCTTATGCCAAGCGGCCATTTTTATACAAAATTATTTTTTTCGAGTAAAATTACATAAAAGTTACATTTTTAGAAAGATCATTCAAAAAAACTGTTTGCCGAATATCTCAATCCATTAAAGCAAATAAACACAAGAGATTCGTTCAATGTGAGTCATAGAAATATTAAACAACGGAGGTACACTGCAAAAAATAACTGTTGATTTTACAGTATAAAACTGGCGCCCCAGCTGCCAGTATTATACCGTAAAATTAACAGTATTAAATAGTAAAATAAGCAGTAATACGCTGCCGCGCAAGCAGTAATACGCTACCGCACATGCGCGGTAGCGTATTACTGCTTGCGCGGCAGCGTATTACTGCTTATTTTACTATTTAATACTGTTAATTTTACGGTATAATACTGGCAGCTGGGGCGCCAGTTTTATACTGTAAAATCAACAGTTATTTTTTGCAGTGTAATCATTCACGCTCATTTCGCTCATAACAGATGGTATAAATCATTTCAGTGAAATAATGAGGATGATTTTTTTTTTTACATTGTAAAACTAGTTATAGTACGAACTTACATCATTTGTCTCGTTTAACGTACAATTTCCAACGTGTTTTATTTGGCGTCCTTATTTCTTCAGAAATAGTATAGAGTTCACTTTTAAAACTTAATGCATTTCACAGTGTTATAGCGATACTATCAAAAATTCTTAAACCCAACGCCCCCCCCCCCCCTTTTTACCACCACTACTAAAAGACAAAAAAACCTTAATGCTAAAAAATATTTACCAATAGAAAAGAGTGAAAAAGAACCTGTGTAAAACAAAAACTATAATACATAAATAAATAATAACCAATGCAGCTATTTCCATGTGTAAAATTGCACTGCCGGTAAAAAAAGAAGGAAAATTAACAAAAAAATGGAAGGAAGAGAAAAAACTAAAAAAAGAATGCTTTAAAATAAACAAAAAAGAGAAAATACGGAGTTATTCCATTAAACATTTTTTTCCCCCGTTAGATGACCCTTTTTGCAAAATACTGTTTTTTGTTCATTTTATTATACTTCCAAGTTGATCGAGTTCTTAAAAGTTTTATTCCATTACCCCCATTTTTTTTTCCGTTAGATGACCCTTTTTGCAAAATACTGTTTTTTGTTCATTTTATTATACTTCCAAGTTGATCGAGTTCTTAAAAGTTTTATTCCATTACCCCCATTTTTTTTTCCGTTAGATGACCCTTTTTGCAAAATACTGTTTTTTGTTCATTTTATTATACTTTCAAGTTGATCGAGTTCTTAAAAGTTTTATTCCATTACCCCCATTTTTTTTTTCCGTTAGATGACCATTTTTGCAAAATACTGTTTTTTGTTCATTTTATTATACTTTCAAGTTGATCGAGTTCTTAAAAGTTTTATTCCATTACCCCCATTTTTTTTTCAACAAAACTCTCTTTGCTTTTATATTCATATATTCATTTCTTCCTTTACTTATTTATTAGGAGAGAAAAATTTTGTTTTCATACGTGCTTATTTCTGTTTAAAAAAAAAAAAATGTATAAAATATTTACCACTCCTATACTAATCTAGTATAAGGAAATAAATACCAAAAGCGTAGCGTTTGAGAGATTATCAAACTCGTAAATTACGATCAAAAAAAGAAATCTAGTGTAATAATATATAGTAGATTTCGTGGGGTAGATTTCTATGGAACAAGATGTTAAGAACACAATCGAAAAATATCAATGCCAACTTCTGGTAATCGGGGAAGCCGCTTAATCGGGACAAATTGCGCTAAAACTCATGTGTCCCAAAATCTACTGTATATAAAAAATAAATAAATAAATCGCGGTAACTAAGAAAAATTAAGACAAAGAATTCAGATAAAAAAACTATTAAGGAAAATGTAAAAAACTATATTTTACACAAATGTATTTAACATTTTATTGAAATCATTAGTGAAGAATTGATGCTACAGTGCAAAAAAAAAAAAAAAAAAATGTTGATTTTACGGTATAATACTAGCAGCTGGGGTGCCAGTATTATACCGTAAAATCAACAATTTATTCTTGCAATGTAGTGTTTTTAAAAGTTTTAACAAACGCCCTTTTTTCTTCAGAAACAGGTTAAATTTCACTTTTAAAACTTAATGCATTTCACAGTGTTAGAGACACTGTCCGATCCATAAATCACAATCGGGGAGGAAAAAATCTAATGTTTAAAAATGTCTACCGAAAAAAATCTGGGAAAAGTAAAAAAAAAAAAAAAAAAAAAGAATTTATAATACATAAATAAATAAAATCCAATACATCTTTTTTCATGTATAAAACTGCATTACGGCTTCTATGGGATAAAGAAAAAGAGGAAAACTAACAAAAATGTAAGGAAGATGAAAAAAAAAAAATATATATATATATAAAGGAATGCTTTAAAAAAAAAAAAGAAAAGAAAAATGCGGTGTTATTCTGGAGAGAAATTGTTTTGCCGTTAGATGAGTTAAAAGATTAGAGTTGATAGATACGCTTTCATTTTCGTAAAATGCAGTATTTTGTTCACTTCATTATTCTTTTAAGTTGATCGAGTTGTTAAAGTTTTATTCCGCTTCTGTACAAGGTGTCTTTTAGCAGGACTTTTTTTGATTCCATGTTTGTTTCTTTATTTGTTTATTAAGTGAGGAAAATTAGCTTTTCACAAATGTTCATTTGTGTAGGGAATATTATGAAATTTTAGAAACTGGGTAAATATGTGTTTTACTACGCATACCAATCTGCTATACTAAAAAAAAAATTTTTTTAATCAACAACACTAATGATTAAGCAAATTTTTATTTACCTGTCAGACTGTTACGACAGGATTAATAAAGACATTTTACTTATTTATTTTAAAAGGCATATTTTCCCCACTGCTGCGTAAATAAATTGTGGTTATTTTAAATGCTTTAAATGATCTCTTTATATTTTTCTTGGTTCACCTTTTGGTCTTGTAGAGCGGAATATAAAACGCATATTTTAAAGAAAAAAATAATAGATATATATATATATATATATGTATGTAAGTGTAATAAAATAAAAACTTATTAAAATTCAAAATTTAAATTCGAATTCCCAGAACCTTTTTCCAACTTTAAATTCTAATGCTCAAAACTAAATTTGTCCCTGATAAGTTTGTTTATCAACCCTTCATTTATTACTTCCAAACTTCAAATTCTGATTAATAACTTTAAAATGAAAATTAATTAAGCTAACACAACTCTCCTTTCTCTGTGGTTAGATATGCAAGGACTATTCCGGGAAACGTCTGAACGGTCTGGCCCAGATAGCAATAAAAAAAATCTTAATCCAATCATTAATAAGATAACGCATTGTCAACACCCTAGACCCCCTATTAAGAAGAATTAAAAGTACGTCATAAAAACGGAGTGCAAGAGTGAAAAGACGCTTTTTTTCCGTGAAAATGAAGGGTTGATAATAATCACGACTCTCATGACTTTGGGCCTCACTTAACATGACTAATACGAAACCAGGGGCGCGACTCAGTGTTCCATGTGTGCGACGCACACAGGCACCAGAGTAGTAAAGGCGCCAAAGATTTAAGGAAAGGAAGAAATACTTGAAAAAATCTTTTTAATTTAATTATATTAAAATTAATTACAATTTCTTAAAAAAATAATTATGTTTTATAAATTTACCTCAAACAAATTACTTTTTGACTACGTCGAAACCCATATAGCAGGATTCGTTCAGTTTATACATTCAGTTTATAGGGAGCGTTATGGAGTACCAGGGGAGGGGGGTTAATTTGTACTTTTAAACTATCACCAAACGCAAATCATCCAAGAAGAATTATCTCTTCCTGCTGGTCTTCCCCTCACTGAATTATTGCATGTCTGTATTTACACTTGATTAATTTTAACACAATTATTCTAATTGTAATTTTCCAACTGAGTAAAAAAGTGTCGAGGACAGGATTCGAACCAGGGACTTTTTGGCTTAAGCTGTGAATGTTCTGTCAACTGAGTTATCCTGGACGAATCTGGCGGACAGAATTCACCCAGCTAATTTTATTGATAATGACATCTGATCTGTTATCTGAAACAGTTCAACAGAATAAATCGCAGTTAATGAAACCCCAGTGAACGCTGGATGCGTGTGTACACTTGATTAATTTTAACACAATTATTCTAATTGGTAAATAAATGTTTTATTCTGTTGAGCTGTAACAGACCATATGCCGTTATCAATAAGATTAGCTGGGTGACTTGTGCCCTCCAGATTCGTCCAGGGATTTTGGCTGTGCATTGGCAGCTTAAGCCAAAAGGTCCTTGGTTCGAATCCGAAAATTTTTCACTCAGCTGGAAAACTGCCACTCGTATCGCATAATATAGAAACATATAACGTCCGTTCTTTGAAGTCGGATATAAAGAATAATGCTGTAAATTATCGAACATTAGGCTGTTTTGAAAAATGAGAGTGAAGGCTTGACTGCATATGATAAAAAACATCACACTGTAATTAAAAAAAAAAAAAAATGTTGATTTTACAGTATAATACTGCCACCCCAATCTAATCAACTAACTTTTGAACTGAATCAATTATACAAACATGTTTTTTCTATATCTTCCAGTTCATATTATATGTAATCAATCTTTCATTTGCGTTTGTTTGTGAAAGCTTCACGCGGAACTGGAGACGAGATAAAAACACGTAACAAACATTCTTTTTTGTTGACATAATAAGACGAAAACAAAACGGTGAAGAAAACATAATACAGTTTTGGCAAGTGACAAGGTATTTTGATCTATGCATGCACGCGATGACGTACATGTACAAGGCACATAGAAATACGATCTGCCAAAGGATTTAAAGTAAGAGGACTGGGTATTTGAAAGTGTATTTTATAGTAAAATGCTGTTTATGCATCTCACAAGAGCCATTAAAAAACAACTTTATATTTTAAAAGACTTAGAAACAAAATTTTAGCTTTAAGGGATAATATAGTTTGACGGTAAAAATTTAACACGCCTAACGCCCAAATTGAATAATAACAATATACATATATATATATATATATTTTTTTTTTTTTTCTTGATATACGATATATAAAAATTTAAGTATATTACATATTTTTTAAATAAGAAATATTTTAATGAGAAACACAAAAGTTTATTTTCTTCCAATACCAAAACTAACTTACTTGAAACGTTAAAAAGCTCCCAACCAATTATTTAAACACCGTTTTCTTGTAAAACATGTATTACAATTCCGGAAACATAAATACCAGTCTCTAAAAGATAAATGTCCAAAATTTTAGATGAACTCACACTCAAGTATTATGATGAGCACATCATAGGCAATGCATAAATATCTTCCATTTTCAAAATTTTTTATATCGTAGTCTGTAGATGCTATACATACCGTCTTTTTGTGTAAAGAAAAAAACCGATGTGGAATGTGGTTATATAAAATATTCCATGTATTTTTATCGTATGGTGTAAATCTTTCAAGTTGTATCTGAAACGTGTGATTAAGTATTTCTTCTTGGCTAAAGTTTGTGAAAAAATTTTGCATAATGAATGTTAAAGGATTAGTTAGATTAGGAAGATTTCGATTTGATATAGAATCCTGCACAGAGATCGAATCGGGTCGGGTTGATGGTAATTTTTTTCGGTGCTGGTCGGATTCGGGTTGGGTTGACTTTAAACATTTCATGTTGGGATTTGTTTCCGTTTGAGTTCTGATTCTTTCGGGTTGTGATCGGGCTGATTTGACATTTCAAAAGAAAGTCCTGAACATTTTTTAACGAAAAAAACTATATTGTATTTGAATATTAATAAGTGTATATGAGTTCATTTTTATACAAAAAAGGTAAAAATGACATTAGATATATAATTGTAGACTACTTTTCCATAATTTTGTTAAAACATGGATTAATTTTCTTTCTCGTGCTGGAGTCGGGTTCGGATTTGAATATCTTGGGGTAGGGTTTGAATATTTATCAGGTTGCAATATTTCGGGTTTGGGTTGACTATTTTTTGTCGGGTTTCGGATTAACTTTAAGCAGAGTTTTTGGATCGGGTCGGGTTGGGTTCGGGTAATCCGACACGACCCAATTTAGGACTCTAATTTGATATAAATTTTGTTATGAAAATTTAGCTGTAAATAATATGCGTCCAATCTAGTAAGCCAATATTGGGAAGTGTTGTTTGTATATCTTGGTATCATCTTAGTTCTATTTTGGACTTATTTCGAAAAATATTGAACAACATTGGGGTGTTTCGGCAATATACGGCAATATATTCCTTTCTTATCGTAATCCAATAATCAATTCAAAAACCGTTAGTTTTAGATGTATGGTTTGTAATTGCAAAAATGTTTCAAATGTTGTTGTCCATTATACCAAAGGCCATTTACTTAAAAATAGTTACTTTTAAAAATCGTTACGAAATATAAATTTTCAATTGGTTCCTGGGTCCTATAAGTATATATTTAGAAAACTTTTCTCCATGCATGATCTTTTTGTGATGAATCGTGCCATTAAAAAACATTTTTTTTGTCATACTATGTGTAATGAATGAAATCCAAGTCACGATAGGATTGGATAAATACTTACCGATAAGTAACGCGGCAAAAATGTCATTCTGGTACGACCAAAACTTACCGAATTATGGTACTTTAAATGTAATATATTAATTTTCATGAGGCTAAAATAGATAAAATTCAAAGTATCGTAAACCGATGTTTTGTTACAGTTTACTAAAGTTTACCCGCATTCATAAAATACTGACTGGGATGTTATTAGCGCAGTCAGTCTGTGGGAATGGGAATTCACAGTAACGTCAGAAATGGGCAAGATTTTTACAATCACAATGACTAAAGTTATACCTCTTTAGTCAATCACAAAGTGACTCTCAAGTTATCATCATTTGATGACTCTAATGTGACTGTGTATTGGTGAAGAATCCTCATATGTCGTTACATGGGACATGTGAGCCTCAAATTGGGCGCTTTACACTTGAAAAGTGGTAAAAAGAACTCGAATTCGTTACTGTTGTGTAGAATTTTTTACGTTTTTTATGTCTCGATTCGTTACAAAATGGACCGTAGCAGCTTCACAGAGACTTCAATTTGCAATATGGCAAAAAAAAAAAAAAAAAAAAAAAAAAAAATTATCTCATTTGCAATTTGTCACGAAATGGATCATGTCGGCACCACAGTGACTTGGATTTCATTCATTCCACATAGCATGGCAAAAGGAAAAAAAATATATTTTTTAATGCCATGATTCATCACAAAAAGGACCATGTCGGCCTCTAAGTGATTTGGATTTGACTCACTCTACGTAACATGGCCGAAAATTGTTACTTTTTATGTCGCGATTCATCACAAAATGGACCATGTCGGTTTCACAGTGACTTGGATTTGACATCTCATGCAGCTTATTAAAAAATAATTACTCTCTTATGTAATTTGTGATTCGTTACAAAATGGACCGTATCGGAATCTATGTGACTTTGATTTGGTGCAATAATGGGTCAACATCGCAATGTTAAGAGAAAACAAACTAGATCTCATTTGTGAAAATCAGTTTGATAATTTGTAAAGATCACAAATAAATTAGAAGAAAAAAAGTAACTATCTCAACTTCAGTAGTCAAAGCATTTCTTTCCAGAGAAAATATCGCACGCTTCATTCTAGGTGGTGGCGGAAAACAGTGGCACTTAAACTTCGAAATTCCAGCTTCGATGGGAGTTAAAATCTATGGAGGAAATTGGTTGATTGGCAATTTAAATAAGAGGCTGCAAATGTAAAGATCACACATGATTCAGAAGAAAATAAAATTTGCAGCACATGGCTCTGGTTGCTCCGTGGGTAGATTATTGTTTCAACAAAGATTTAACCACTTATTCTATTTCAAGTCAATGCAATAAAACAACGGCATAAAGAATTGTCCTGGAACACACCAGATGTATCTACAAACGTATAGACAATGTACAATCGAAAAAAAATGAGAAAACAACCCCATACATTTTAATCACTAAATTTTTCCAGGAAAAAAAATTCAGATAGCCATTTGACTGGAAATTAAGTCGCCTTTCAATTTATGTTTTTTTTTTTTTTAAATAGCTTAGGGATAGTCATCATAATGAAATAGTAGCAGCTCTGAAATTTTCAAAACAAACACCTAATTTTGGCATCTTATTTGGTTTTTTCGCTAAATTTTACCTTAGTATACCAAACGGTAAGTCATTCGGTCAAATAGTTTAGGAATTATGAAGATTTAAAGTTTGGAACTCCTAATGTTAAATTCATTTGTAATTTAACACAATCTGTTTGAAAAACAGATTGCAATGCGGATAGTTTTTTGAAAATAGCTCAAAAACTATTTGGCTGAATGAGCTGTAATTTTGCATTCGCATATTTAAAACTTGTTATATAACGGTTTCTGTTTGAAAAAACTCATAGGTATATCCCATTCATATTTATTTCGAAAACTAATTTTAAAAAAAATTATTGAAAAAAATTATGAATTGTAACATATAAATATTTTAACAGAAATCGATTTATAGGATCTTCAAATATGTGAACCCAAAATTACAGTTCATTCCGCCAAGTAGTTCTTGAGTTATGCTTAAAAAAACCTAACTCTCTTTTCAATCTGTTTTGCAACGATTACAAATGACTTTAACATTAGAAGTTCCAAACTTTATGCCTTTATAATTCCTAAACTACTTGACCGAATGACTTCCCTTTTGGTATACTAATGTAAAATTTATCAAAAAATTCAAGTCTGATATGGTATTGAAAATTTCACATTTTACTTCAGTATGAAAACGACCCCCTAAGCTTATATTTTTAATACAAACTGAAAGAAGACACAGTTCCCAGTTGAAGATTATTTCTGTACTTTATTCTTCACATTACCAATTTTACAGTCAGACGCCACTCAAAAGATGGTAAAAGTTCTATAAAAAACAGTCCATCATCATTGAAAATGTTAAAAAGTTTCTAAAAAACTGTCACCATTACAAAAACGTTTTTGCCTCAGCCGGAGCATCATCGTTTGTAATTTCAGGCAGGAAATTACAACTGATGATGAATAAATTACATGAATAAAGTATTGAAATACAGATATTAGTAATTGAGATATAGGATATATCTTTTTAATGACAATTATTTCTGTTTTTACTTACCCATTATACGTAGTATAGGGTAAGTCTTGCAATCGTTTTGAAAATCGAAAAATTTTTTTTGACGGATTTACACGTTTCAGACACTGGAGATTCCGAAAAACATATTTTTAGAAAAAAAATTTTGCCGTCCGTCTGTGTGTCTGTGTGTGTGTGTGTCTGTAAACGCTCTATCTCCCGAAAAAATTGAGATAGAGACTTGCAATTTGGTATGTACTTAGTATGTAATAATGGGAAGAAGCCTATTTCATTTCAATAACCTCGATTAACCGGAACAATTTTTTTCGGACTCTCGAAATATTCGTTCTGATGAAAGGTATATAAAATTTTTCAAAATTGTTTATTTTAAGAAATGAACATAAAAGACAATAAAAAAACATAAATTTTGAATAAAGCATGAAGTCGATCGGATAATGAGTTGCCGAGATATTTGGAATCCTATTTTCCACACTTTTCGATTTTTCATGACCCTGTATTTCATCCAAATTTCACTTCAAAGATATATTTTAATTGGAAATTTGACGCTTAATCAGATGCAATAAACCGCTAGTTAATAGGATTATTATTTTTGGAGTTATAAGGATGTTTCTTTCAAGCAATTCAGTCATCGAGCCTTTAAAGTTTGTGACGTCATCAAGCCACGATTTTATTTGAATTGCAATGCATTTTATAAGTAGTTTACACATTTTTATTTTAATATTTTACATTATGCATATCCATGATGGGTAAGTATTACGGTGGCCCCCAACGACTAGTTTTTTTCTTTCTGGGATAATTGGATGATTAAAATGTATGGTGTGTTCTCTCTTTATTTATTTATTTATTTTTGGCCGGCTGTACATAGTAATAATTTTAATAACTCTTCCTTTCGATTTTCCGTAGTCAGGTTAAAAAGAAATGTACTTTTGAATGCTTTTAACGTTTACTATTTTTTGTCATCAGAATATGCTTTATTCGATAAGATAAAAAGCTTCTAACCAATTCTTTTAGAGATTTTATCCTCCTGTCGTCGCTTTTATAAAATATCCATTCCGTCTCAGAAAAAAAATCCCAGTCTTCAGAAGATAAATGTTGAAGATTTTAGATGCACTCATACTCCAGTATTATGATGAGCGCACCATATGCATAAACATCATCCATTTTCAAATTTCCATTTATATCTCGTTGTCTAGACGCTGTAAATACCTTATTTTTTGCGGAAAGAAAACAAGCGATGCGGTTGAATATCTCTGATTTTCAGATAAAATATTCCATGTTCTTCCGCATGGGGCATAAATCTTTCGAATTATACCCCCAAACGTGTGACTGAGAATTCTTCTCCTCACTAAAGTTTCTGAAAAATATTTGCATAATGAATGTTCAACGATTATTCATCTTAACTGATTTCATCTTCTGTAACGTTAGTTGGGAAATTCTGAAACCCTGTTGCAAGCCTTATATCAGTGTGATATCGGTTAAATTTAGCTCCATATTAGGCCGGTTTCATAAAATATTCATCAGGATTTGAAATATATAGGTAATATGGTTTATCAATATTTACTAATACTGGTGAAATATTTGTTAGATTTTTATGCCCTGTGAAGCAAAATTCTCAAAAATGTTGCGTCAATTTCGAAATGTTTGTATGTTTGAAATATATAGCGCATACTCTGTTTTCCAAACACTTACTAATATTTTTCCTTTATAAACATGTTTTTATTTTGGAAATGCTTATATTGCTTATTGCAATATTTGTTTTATATTTTGCAATATGTTTTATATTGCAATATTGCTTATACCAATGGTTATTAATAGTCCTAAAATATTGATTAACTCTTTGGGCTGCCTTAAGTTGATTAGAACCGTTTATGTTAAAAAATATTTCAATTTTTGAAATATATAGCGCATACTGTTTTCCAAACACTTACTAATATTTCTGCTTTATAAACATGTTTTTATTTTTGAAATGCTTATATTGCTTATTTCAATATTTTACAATATTTTTTTTGTATTTTGCAATACATTTTATATTGCAATATTGCTTACCAATGGTTCAATATTCCTAAAATATTGATTAACTCTTTGTGCCGCCTTAAGCTGATTTGAACCGTTTATGTTAAAAAATATTTTAATTTCTGGGTTAACATTCTTGTGAAAGAACTGAAAAAATAAATAGTGTGTATGTGTGAGAACTATCTTAACAATTTCAACATTCAATAAAACTTTTTTTTTTTAATGAGATAGCTGCTTTATAGAAGCATATGAAATCTTATGTGAACACTTTATATATATATATATATATTTCATACAATTCAATTGGATAAAAAAAAAAAACTTGTTCAAGTCACAGTAAACAGAAGTCCCAAATTTATAAATTACATGTCATAGTTCTGTACTTTTGAAAGCTAGATTATCAGACGTTCTGTGGTGTATTTTTTTTCCTTTTAAAAATGTGTTAAAGGATGCGTGAACCGTAACACCAATGGTTTTTATCAATAATTTGAAATGTATAAAAAATAACTGAAGTTGCAAACAGTCTCCTAGATAGCTTAGTTGGAAAAGCGTTGACAAATTAGTTCAGAGGCCCTAGGTTCGATTCTTGACCTGAACATCTTTCACTCAGTGGAAATAAAAAAAAATTTGACTCATCAGGTTTTTTTAATAAACGCGACTAAGATAAAACTAATTTTGTAATTTTGTACTAATTATCATAGATATTCTGAATCATACTTGAAAGGAGTTGGATATTTTGTGCAGTATTAACGACATGAATTTTGGTATGTATTTGTTATTCGTAATGTTATTCGTACCTATCTTTCTTATTCGTAAATAAAGTTTAATTTAAATGCATCTTTAAATTTCAATTAATCTTTCACTGGAGAATAAAACTGCAAAAATAAATATTTTGCGTATAAATAAAATTTAATATGTTGGCTTTTCACAAGCAAAATAAATTTGTTACTTTACTTTTTCAAGTTTTTTTTATTATCTTTATCTGTACAACAATGTACAAAATGCTTGGTATGCTGCCATATACCAATATGCTTGTTTGCCTGCATACCAATCATAAAAGGAAAGCAAATCTTCCTGTACGAATAAAATCAATAACTATCTACCTGTATTTGTAAAAAATCGTGGTTTAGAAAACATGGAACTCATAAAATATGCAAATAGAAAATTCCCTTGCATCGGCATATTATACATTATTCATTTTTCTAAAATACGGACATTTAAAAATCTCCATATATTATCATTAACATTCCACGCATAAATCATTAATAAATCACTCGACAATAACCGGAAACTATTAAAACAACGTCTTTATAATCCCCTCGAATAAAAATAATCCCCAGAAGTTACGCTTTTGTTATCTAATTGCCTCATAATTGAATAGCAATTTTAAATAAGCTTTAGAATTTCTGTAGAATGCTTGGCGTTTCTCCCGTTAACGCAAACTTTTCTTTGCATTCTTTTGAGTTTACTCTTGCCTAGGGGACGAGAATTTCTCTTTTCCCCATTAAAGTAGGGGAAATTTTGCGTCACTGGAGAGAGGGAACATTCGATCCCGTTTCAGAAGACAAACTTCTCAACCGAAGCAACTGTAAGCTATCAGCTAAAATCGCTGTATTGATCTTTCCAGCCTTGCCTCTGTTTCTGATATGGAAACTTAATGCGTGTTCTTGTGTTATAAAGGAAAGATTGTTTGTAAAGCCGTGTCGGGTGTTGTTGAAGGAATGTTTGTGACGATTTGCATGACGTAAACGTTAATCATATCATATTCCGTGCAAGATATAGTTTCTAAATTTTTTTTCTTCTTAGGATCAGTAATCACAGTTTTTAGAGAATTAGAAATAGAATTCGAAATTTCAAATTTTATTTTAACAAGAAAGAAAAAAGTATGTGTCAAACATAGATTATGAAACACTTTCCAACACATTCAGGATAACGTAAAAAAAAACTTCGCCGTTTAATAAGATGAAAGCTGGTATTTAAATAAACCATTTGGAAAACGCATTTCAAAACCCAATTTCAGAAATTACCATCGATAGTCTAAACGTATCCGAATTATTCTGTGCAGCCCTGTATATGAACTATAGATTTGTATATGTACGTAATATTATGTAACTGTATAGTTCAATTTAGAAAACGCATAACACAGTTGATAATCCAGCAGTGACTTTCAGCAGTTTCCGTCAATAAGGGGCTGCCCACAAATGATGTCACGCTTGGAGGGAGGGGAGGGGGCTCATGAAATTGTGACAATTTGTGACAAGGAAGTGGGAGGGGGTAAAAAGAAGTGTGACATCACACATTTTTGTTAAAATAAAATCATTTAAAACCAGCAGATTAAATTTTGAAGTTATTTTGAAATTACCAGACTTTGAGAGTGTTTTTTAATCGGGGCTAAAACAACTTTCATGCGATTTGTTTTCACTTATATTCCTTTCTTTTCAAAAAAATATATTAATATTTTATTACTAATTGTATTACTTTATTGTATGTTAATTATGTTTTTTTGTCGTAAACCTTAATCTTATTTCATACAAAATAAGTACACGAATCATTTTTATTGTTATGCTCACAAATGTCATTAAAACACATAGCTAAAGTTTAAAAATAAAATTTGAAATACGATCTGTAACGTAGTGCTTTGTTTCTGAACTGCAAATATAAGTTTATGTAATATAGCGTGACATGTGACAAGGGGAGGGGGAGGGGGTATGGTGAAGTGTGACACTTTGTGACAAAGGGGAGGAGGGGGGTAAAAATATTGGAAAAAAGCGTAACATCATTTATGGACAGCGCCTAAGCGGGTATGTACTCAAATTCTTTCGTGCCGTCCTGTATATGAACTGCAGAATTTATATACACCAAGTAATATGCAAAAAATTAGTTACATTTTAAAAGCATAGCACAACTATATACGGACTTTCAGCAATTGTTACTCATATACAGTACTGTAACCATATTTTTGTATGTGTCCCTGTAAATAAACGATAAAGACTGTGCTCACCATATTCTACAGTAAGCGTTTTATAGTGCATCTCGCTGATGTATATCAATTTCAATATGTTTGAAATAATGTAACATCATTAAAATACATTGTAAACGATTTTTCCTCAGAGATGATAATTTAACGGAGTTTTATTGAGTGCCCCTGTAAATGAACTGTAAATGCTTACACAATTCATTTTAAATAGGGAACATGCCATAGTAAAACACAATACCGTCTATCAATTACGTAGCAATCCGAGTATATTTACGAGAGTTGGAAGCACGGAGAGACAGACAAGTTGAATTCATAACCGCTTTTCAACACTGTGGGAAAAGGTTAAGAATTGCACAAATACTACCCTAATAACAAACAAATATTGGGCCAATATATTTGTTTGTATAACTATATTTTGGTAAATATTGACAATATCGCATGAAATATTGCTCCAGCCGGCTCTCAATAAGGCTTTTAATTGAAAAACAGCAACATTTGAAAATTTTAAAACTATTTATTAGCATTACTATTTCTTACTAACAATAGAGAGTCATTTGCTGACCGCCCCCCCCCCCCAAAAAAAAAAAAAAAAAAAGTTCAGATAATCATTATTTTTCAAAAACAACCAAAAACCAAGGTAATCGAGCTAAAATATTCCTGAAAATAACGGGCAAATCTGTTGACTGTGATAATTAATCGCTTAATCACTTTTCACAGTATGTTGTTGGAGTAAATTAGAACGTAAAAAAATAAATTTATTTAAAAAAAAAAAACACGCTTTCATTACAATTCGCGAATAGGTCAACTTATATTATAAAGCACAAATGTGTGCGTCGCTCATTGCTGACGTCATAATGATGTGGTCAACAATGTGCTTAAAATGGATGAATGTTGCAACAATGGAGATATTTTTTTTTTTCGATATTAATATGAAACAATCGCAACGTTGTTTCTATGAAGAAAATGAAAGTTTTGGGCCGACGTTGTCCCCCCCCCCCCCCAGGGATCGAATTTTTGAAAAATCAATGTCCAATCATGTATTGCCCTCAGGAATACATATATAATCCAAATTTCAAAACTCTTATATCAACAGGAGATATGTGAAAAATATGTAACATGATTTGACTGCCACATACATTACAAACGGAATTGTATAAATTAAAAGAAAGCATGTGAAAAATAGAAATAAATCTCGTCTCAGAAATATTATATTGAGAAAGGAATATGTCAGAAACAATTTTTAGTTAAGTTAGCTGTTTAGTTAAGTCTGTTTACTAAGCTTTTAAGCTTGTTTGTTAAGTTTTTTTTAAGTTATGTAATTATAAAGCAATTATTAAGTAATTAGTAATTATTAATAATTAATAGTAATAATTAATAATAATAGTTAATAATTATAGTAATAATTTTTAGTAGTAATTAATAGTAATTAGTAATAATTAGTAATTATTTATTTTGTAATTATTAAGTAATATATTTAATAAGTAAGTTTAAGTATGTTTTAAGTTAGTAATTTTTTTAAGTTTGTTAAAGTTTGTTAAGTTTAAGTTTTTGAAGTTTGTTAAGATGCTTAGTTAAGTTAGCTGACTTATAGCTCTTGTGTCGAAATGTGTCCAAGAACGGTATTACCTTTTCAATAATTTTTACAATTTTTCGCATTTTGATAAGCCTACAACTATATTTTAATACAGAATGGAAGAGCTTAGTGGAAGTGGATGTTATACATTTTCTTAAAAATTGTTCTATTTTAGTGATGAAGTAGTCATGCGACATTCTATTATATAGTAGAGCTAAAAGACTAAGAATCTAATTCTAAGTCTTGAAGAACGGTGACATTATTAATTAATGTTTAATATTTAATAATTCTAATAATTTTTAATGCTAAAATTAAATGTTAGTAAGTTTTTCCGAGAGAGTTTAGTACCGCCTGTTAACATATTAAGCATATGCTACAAAAATAAATAAATAAATAAAATGTACATCACAAAGCTTCCACTTTTTTTTTTTTTTTTTTAAGAAAAATCAGTTTTTTTAATTTTTGGAATGTATTTTTTTTTCTTTTCTTTTTCATAACATCTTCCACTAAACTCAAATAAATATGTTTTGAAAGAAAGAAGTTTATCATAATATATGCTCATATAATATCCACCATTTTCGTATGTGTATATATATATATATATTATAAGAATTCAACCTAAATTCTTAGGATTCCAACCTGTGGCCTTGGCTATATGCATTGGTAGAGCATTGGTGCGTGTAACCAAAGTCCCAGGTTCGAATCCTGGTCTGGAAACTTTTTATTCTGTTGGAAAAAGTCTTCGACTTTCACCTCCACCTAAAAATCTTTTTTTTTTTTTTAAATAAAAATCAGTCTTTTTTCATTTCTAATTATATTTTTGATATTTATGGTTTTCCTAGAAATTCTGTGAATACGTTTACTGATATATGTTGCACAAAACTGTGCATGCATTTTAGAATAGTCGGGATATTATATTTGATGGAAACTTTCAAGTGTTTTACACGGCTTATAAAACATCAAAATATTAAATATTCTTATTTTCATGTTCTTCTAAAACAGCAACTGGATATGTTTGAACGAATTCCGTGCATAGTTTCATCAAGAATGTATTATAGAGCGCATACATAAATATAAAACCTCAATCGTATTTACGAAAAAAAAGCCTTAGCATTTTTTGTGGATAAAAGTGTTGGATGAAATCGTAAAGAAGATTCGATGCATAAAAGTATTCAAAGTAAACAAACGGAGCTGCTTAACTCTTGGCTGCATAATGTTTTCTATTTAGAAAAAAAAAAAAAAAAACCTTGAAATTTTTTTAGTGGAAAAAAAAATTGTTTTTCAAATATTATTTTAGTTTTTGTTTCGAAATTTTGAATTTTACCATTTATGACATAAGTGGCACAAAATACAGTTTACCTTTTCAAAATCCATTGACAGATGTGACACAAACTGTAATTAATAAGGACCCTATATTTACCAAATAATTTATTTTTAAATTATATTTTTGATTATTTGTAAATAAGAACAGAAAAGAATTCTTGCATCTAATGCTCGATTCCCGCTAATTACTATTTAGTGAAACAAAGGGATTAATTTTAAAAATTATCACTTCTCTTCATTTTCGATCACAAACAACGGGAAAGAAAATAGTAATTCGTTAGTCTTAGCCTCCGTGGTCGCGTGCACTTAGACACTCGTCTGCCATTATGGAGGTATAGTTCGACGCCCAATGGCTTTACTGTGGAATTTCCTGCTCGTGCTGTCCTGTACTATCTGTTCTGCGAATCAAGTATATAACAAGAATTGTGTACTGTATGAAATTAAATCAATAATATATGTAAGATCATTCGAGACAACAGCCTTGGTAGCTATATAGGTCTCAAACAGTGATCGGAAGTAATACGCTGCATGTGGCGCAACCACAGTAGTCGCTACTTTTTAAAGTAGCGCGCTACATTTTGAAAAATGTAATGTAGCGAGTAGCGGGATACAAAAAATCAGTAGTTTGTAGGGAACACTGACACAAATTTTTACACTACTTCAGGAGAGAAAACGTGCTATTCTACAGATCAAGTTATCGTAACCTGCTTCCTTTGTGCAATACGTGTTCTGCTCCACAATTGGCTAATCTGAACTGCAGTGTTTAGCACCACATCGTATGAAGTCATAGATTTTTTTCGTTGACACTAATTTTAAATGACACAAAGACATTAATTTGACACTTGTCTACTTATTCGTTATTGGGTCTTCATGTTTTAATGCCAGGTTTCTTCATTTGGAATTGCTTTATTTACAGATTTATTCTTTGTTTACATTAATAGCTGTTTTTCTGTAATTTTTCAAATTACAAAATTAGACAACTCCATATTATTAACTCTCAATACAATTAACACATTAGAGTGTAAACAAATCTAGTGATAAATATATGTATCGTCGGTAATTTTTTATCCCAATAAGAATGGTAAACAAAATGTATGCAGTGTATGGTTGTGTATAAATACGTTATGTACAATAGTAGCCCCTCGTTATATTGCTGGTTCAGATACATAGCTCGGTTTTCGTGACTTTTATTAAATTAAGCTGTAGTTTAATCGCATTTGTATGTATGTAACTATATTTAAATGTTGCTTGTATTACGTATGTCGCTTTTAATTTCGATAAGAAAATTATAATATGTGCATAAATTAATATTTTGAAGACAAACACAAAGCACGTTTTCTTATATGTTATCTTTTTTTCTTTTTTTTTTTTTTTTTTTTTTTTTTTTTGTAATGTCCTCGGTTATATCGCACTTATATTAGTATTGTATACCGACAATATAATAAGGGGTTACTTTATTATTATATCCGTGTCCTCAACTTCGAGTGTTGATACTTTAACAAAATCTGAAAGTAGCGTGACTACTTTCGAAAAGTAGTTTGTAGTCGCTACTTTTTAAAACAAGTAGTTGTAGTTAACTACATTTTCGATAAAATAGTTGTAGTTGTACTTCGTAACAATAAAAAAGTAGATTTCCCTACCAATACTCTCAAAGCAACTACCTCAATCAATTTATCAATCACCAAGCCTACTTTCAAAAGGTCAATATGGGCGCTTAAAATACCTGTCATTGTACAGTAAAAAGCCTAATAATGTGTAAATTACTGAAAATATTGCCTTGTAATTTTATCTACTTACGTCTGAACGGACCATCTACAATTTAAGTCCACAAATTTTCGATATTTTGAAATATCTTTAGGTAACAACTTAATACGTCTTTTTCTCGTATTATAAACAAAAGCTTGTTTGTAAATCAACAAGCCGTGTCGGGTGTTATTGAAAGAATGTTATGCGTGACGATTTGCATAAACACTTTTCGTATCGCATTCCGAGCAGATATAGTTTCTAAAATGGTTATTTTTCTCGGAACCAATCATAATCATAAATACAGTATATCAGATGGTTTTAGAAAAAATAAATGAAATAAACATTAGAAATTTCTTCTTGTATTTCAAAAATTACTTAAAGCAAATAACAATTTTTTTATTATTATCTTTTTTTTTATTATTAGCCTTTTAAAAACTGTTTTTTTTTTAATTTTTTTTAGCACTTTCTAAGATAGTTGACAAGTTTTTATGTATCTGGTTTGTCTGTCTGTCCGTACTCTAACTTTCGTAAATATACTCGGATTGCGATGAAATTTTAATATGCCATTGATGTTTACTATAGAATGTTTGGTATTAAAAATGAAGGGTCTAGTATTTATAATTCGTTTACAGAGACACACAAAAGTATTATTTTACATTATGGTTTATGGGGGAAATTTTAATCATGGTGTATTTTAATGATGTTACAATACTTCAAACATAATGAAAATGATGTGCATCACTCAGATAAACTAAAACATGCTTTCTCAGGAATATGGAATAAATAGCATTTTCAGTTCGTTTACAGGAACTCATAAAAGAATTCCATTACATGATAATCTATATGGGGAAAAATCGTTTGCGGTGCATTTTAATGATGTTTTGATACTTCAAACATAATTAAATTAAAAAGAACCAGTAGACCCGTGCGAAGATTTCGTACTGCCTTTTAATATTTTTTAGATGCAGGTTTAAATTTATATTAAAACTAGTCGTTGGGGGCCACCGTAATACTTACGCATCATGGATATGCATAGTATAAAATATGAAAATAAAACATGTGTAAACTATTTATAAAATGCATTGCAATTCGAATAAAATCGTGCCTTGATGACGTCCTAAACTTTAAATGCTCTATTTACTGAATTGCGTAAGAGAAACATCCTTATAACTCCAAAATTGATAATCATATTAACTAACGGTTTACTGCGTCGGTTTAATCGTCTCATTTCCAATTAAAATATATCTTTGAATTGAAATTTGAATGAAATACAGGGTCATCAAAATCATCGAATAGTGTGGAAAATGTGATTACAAATATCTCGGCAACTCATTATCCGATCGACTTCATTCTTTATGCAAAATTTATGTTTTTTTATTGTCTTTTATATTCACTCCTTAAAAAAAACAATTTCGAAAATTTTTATGTACCTTTCATCAGAACGAATATTTCAAGAGTCCGAAAAAATAGTTCCGGATAATCGAGGTTACTGAAATTCAATAAGTTTTTTCCCATTATTACATACCAAATTTCACATCTCTATCTCAATTTGGTCGGGAGATAGAGCGTTTACAGACATACAGACGGACGGCAATTTTTTTTTACTAAAAATATGTTTTTCGGAATCTCCAGTGTCTGAAACGTGTAAATCCGTCAAAAAATATATTTGGATTTTCAAAACGATTACAAGACTTACCCTATACTACGTATGATGGGTAAGTAAAAGAATAAGGACTAAAAATATCTGCAAAAAAAATTAGTCAAGCCACAATATCATCTCATTTATTGTGTTAAAGTTACAGTAAAAACTGATCGCAAATAGCGAAGGCGAAAAAAAATATATACCAATCGTATTTTAACAGCATTAGAGGATGACATCATCTGCTTCGGGAAGAAAAAAAAAACATGGTACTAAGAAAAATAAATTGAGCATTTGAATTTAAATTTTGCTTTTTAATCATAAATATAAAATAAACCCGTGCAGCAATCTTTATTTCACAATTTTTTTATAATTATTGTTAAGCACGATATAATGCGGTATTTTGTTTTTGTGGCAAAACTAATTTGAGGAAAACTTTTCATTTATGAAAACAATGCTGATTTATTTTTTAATTAACTGCAATTTTTAATTAAAAATAAACATGTTTTAGCGAAATGTGACTGTACTATGTTAGAAGCTAGTTCAAAAACCTTTCGAATGATACCTCATTCGTTGTTGTGCGTTTCGTAAATGCATAGAAAAAGGGATGTTGACAACATAAATAATATATTTGATGATTTGTATTTAAAACCATTCATTCCTTTTAAAATTACATTTCTGTTTTATCGCTGTTAGTCGGTTATCTCTCGGCTTTGTAAATTTTATTTTAAGAAAATAAACAATTTGCTTTGATTGAATTTTCCATTTCTGCAAAATTTACACTTCTTTTTTTCATTTAAATTTAATTTAAGATATCAATAATCCATTTCAAAACATTTTAATGGAATTTCTTTTCCTAAAAAAAGACATCCTTTTTTAACATTTCCTGAGAAATGCAATTTCCAATTTTCGGAGAAATTAGATTAAACGAGAGTTTGAAGCAAAATTGGTTTCTTACTGTCTTATAAAATAACAATAATTTTAATTTATTTTAAAACTCAACATAAATTGGAGTACATGCACTGCAAAAAAAAAAAAAAATTGTTGATTTTACAGTGATTACCCGTGATAAGCCCGGATGTACTTGTAATTAAAAATCCAGAATAGATTTTTTTAAAAAAAAAAGGTCCGGCTGCTTGATTAATCAATCATCGCAAATATTTTCTTTATACAAAACAGTTCTCATTACAGAGTTACGGAACGAATAATATTTATATTTAATATTATTCATTCTTTCTAAAGTTAAATTTTATTCTCGCTGTTATTTGAACCAAATATTTCTCGATTTGTAAATGTTGTACTTTTAAAAAAAAAAATAACGAAAATAACTCTGATTGAAATTCGATTCTCCAAAATTGAAATTTCTTTTCAAATCCTATTAAAATCATAATAATTCATTTCAAAACATTTTAATAGAATTACCTTTTGCCACTGGCTGGATTTCTTTTCAATAACTTTAACTGTCAAATAAAATTTTCAAATTTTGGAAAAATGAGAAAAAATGGAAGTTTGGTTGAATGATGTTATTCTTAGCTTTCTTAAACTGTCAGTATTTTGATTTCTGTTAAAGTGACAGCTTAACAGAAATTCTATTTTACGTACTGCATCTTAAAAGAACTTGGCAGCTGGAGTGCCAGTATTATGCTGTAAAATCAACATTTTTATTTTTCTCCAGTGTATTCCGGAAGAGGTTATTGCATATTTCCGTTCGTGTTATATTATATTTTCCTGGATTAAGAAACGCTTGTCTTTTCTTAGGTGCGTTCGTAATTACATAAATACGTTGCGCCTATTGTCGTCGTCTGGTCCATCCGTCTGTCTGTCTGCCTGTCCGTCCGTCTGTCTGTCTTTCTGTCCGTCCATCCGTCCGCATATAACAACGCAAAAACTACCCAACCGAATGGTTTGAAATTTAAGATGTGTTATCTTTGCAGAATTTTGTCGAGACATTTCAAATTTTATGAAAATCAAATCAAAACTTTAGAAGATATTATTAAAAACATTTATTAAGAAATTAGAATTTTTTTTTTTTTAAATCGGTGCTTTCTTGTTATAGGAGCTTACGAGATTTAATCGTCAAGCGACCGAGATACTTATTTTGTTACAGAAATTAATCTGCAGACGATAGAATTCATTTCACAGAATTAAAAATCGTCAAGATCTGAATATTTATATAACTAAGCGATAGTACGAACGCACCTCATTTGCCATACCTCATTTGACGTACAATTTCCAACTTGTTTTATACAGTTTAAAGATTACATTAAATAATTCTTATAATAATGCTTTAATATATTTTTAAATATAATTTAAATAAAATCATGCGTGTCCACATTGTAATGAAATTTTCCATAACGAAGTTAAAACATAAAGTATACTTCTCAGTCGTGTCAGTTTTGTAAACTTGTCTAAAAACAGAATGTTTCTTGAAAATTTTAAAAATGGAGAATTGAGTAGTGAAGATGAAGAATTTGAATTGGGAAGATTAAATACATGATTTTTTTTAATAATGTTACTTTGGTAAACTTTTGTAAAACAAAACAAAACTAATCGTTGGGGGCCACCGTAATACTTACCCATCATGGATATGCATAATACAAAATATGAAAATAAAACATGTGTAAATTATTTATAAAATGCATTGCAATTCGAATAAAATCCCGGCTTGATGACGCCATAAACTTTAAGTGCTCCATTACTGAATTGCCTAAAAAAAACATCCTTACAACTCCAAAAATGATAATTATATTAACTAACAGTTTACTGCGTCGGATTAAGCGTCTCATTTCCAATTAAAATATATCTTTGAATGGAAATTTGAATGAAATACACGGTCATGAAAAATCGAAGAGTGTGGAAAATAGGATTGCAAATATCTCGGCGACTCATTACCCGATCGACTTCATTCTTTATGTAAAATTTATGTTTTGTTTTACTGTCTTTTATATTCACTCCTTAAAATAAGCAATTTCGAAAATTTTTATATACCTTTTATCAGAACGAATATTTCGAGAGTCCGAAAAAAATAGTTCCGGATAATCGAGGTTATTGAAATTCAATAAGCTTCTTGTCATTATTACATACAATGTACATACCAAATTTCAAGTCTCTATCTCAATTTGTTCGGGAGATAGAGCGTTTACAGATACACAGACAGACGGACGGCAATTTTTTTTTCTCTAAAAATATGTTTTTTGGAATCTCCAGTGTCTGAAACGTGTAAATCCGTCAAAAAAATCGATTTTCAGTAAGTAAAAGGAATTTTGATTTGAAAATCTGTAGGAAGATATGTACTGTCACTGGATATTAACAAACTTTACAAAAAAAAGAAAAAAAAAGAAAAAAAAAAGGTGTGTGGTGGGGGAGGGGTGGGGGAAAGCTAAATTCAGCTTATTAAACATGCCAAAGGTACACTGTAAAAATAAAATACATTGATTTTACCGAAAAAAACTGTCCAACAGGAAGTCAACACTTAAAATATGATTGAATCTTAAACATTCTGAAAAATATTTGAGCGGTATCTTTAATTTTTTGACTTCTAGATTTATTTTGTAAAACATTATTACAACTTTTCTCCATTAGATTAAAGGATGTACATAAATGGTCTGTTTCTGAGTACGTAATGCAAAAATCTGTTGATTTTACAGAGAAAGGCTGACAGCCAGTACGCCAGTAGAAAACTGTTTCTTTTATTTTATTTATTTATTTAAATATGTATTTGTTAAGAACTTTCTGTTACTTTAACAGATTTTGCCCGTAAAATAAACAGATTTCCTTCGAAATAAAATCTGTATTTATTACGAACTTTCTGTTATTTTAACAGATTTTGCAGCAAAAAAAAAAAAAAAAGTTTGCCGATTTTTTATTTTTAAAATAAAACAGTTTTTACTAGCGTCCTGGCTGACCATTTTTTTTTACTGTAAAATCCACAGGTTTTTTTTTTTTTTGTTTTGTTTTTTTTTTTTTTACAGTGTATTTATGATCATTTATTTTTTAAACATTGTGTTTTAACTGTTTTGTATTTTTTTTTTTTTTAATTCCTACTATTAGCTCACATTCTCTCTATATATATCTTGTTGGAATTTTCAATCGTTAATAAAATATTTTCTATTCATCCCTTCAAGTTCAAATAAAATTTTTAAAACTTGTACTGGATGACAATTGATGTTAATACAGTTTTTCAAATATTAATTCATTAATTAAATTTAATTAATTAATTTTAATTTTTATATGGGAGAAAAAAATTTCTCCCATTGTTTTCATAAATGAAATAAAAGATTTATCTCAAATGAGTGATGCCAACAAAAAATAAAATACCGCAACAATGATTATAAAATAATGTTCAATAAATATAACGTGGGACATTAATGTTGTACGGGTTTATTTTGTATATTTATGATTAAAAAGTAGGAATTGACTATAAAAAAAAAATTTATATTACTTGTTTTTTATTATTATTATTCAAATAAAAATAACACAAATAGAAAATTAAACTTTTAAATCAATTTTTATAAATTTCCATATTAATAATTGAAAGACTTTATAGATTATTTGATTATGTAGTAATTATTTAAAATGTTCTTCAGATTTACGCACGCTTATAGTTAAGCTCTTAATGTGAATAACAGCGTTTCCAACAGAAAATATTTATTGTTTGAGAGCAAGCATCCTTTGTCCAACACATCCGCATTATCTCCCTGCAGCTTTCCCCGCCCTTATCACTCTGTCTGTATATCAGCTTATACGGTTAGTTTACCGTAAGTGCCGGAAAACAAACACTAACAGGCTGTCGATATGTGTAGGTTGTTTCCGTCGTGTTTATCTGCTAAAAGATAGGAGAAAGTGATTTTCGTCTTTCGTTGGAAATTCTGCTTCTACCTGTGAATGCAATATAAAGCAGTTTTGATATAAGTTTTATTATATGTGTTTTTTAAATGCATAAATATTTATTTTTTATATAACACAATTTATTCGGTTATTAATCGTTTCTACAAAAAAGGGAATTCGCATCTAGGCAGGTATGTATGCGGTTTTGAAATTGAATCGAATATGAAGTTTTTATGTATATAATGTAATATCAAGTAAGTAATGTAATTGTAATGTGTATCTATAATGTAATAATATTTTGCAGTTAATTACTAATGTAAGAGAAATATTGGTTATTAAAGAAAATTGGAAGTTTTCAAAACGTGTACAGTGTGCGTAAACGTATTTTATATGTTTGACATTCTATAATATTCTACTGCCTTGCGGGAATGTGTAAGGAATGTATTGTTTAGTTTATATTGTTTAGTTATGTATTGTTTATACGTTACCATAGATGCGGGGCAGTGTATTCCTGCTTATTTTACTGTTTATTATTGTGAATTTTACGGTATAATACTGGCAGCTGGTGTGCCAATATGATATCGTAAAATAAACTTTTTTTTCTTTTTTGTACCCTTAAAGAACGACGCTAGAGAAAACTCGACATATTTATTTAAGAGAAACAAAAGAATTTTTTGGCTTAAAAGCGTTTGCGATACATGAGCCCCCTAGGCCAACAATTTTTTACTGCGCTGGAACCAAATATCGAAATGACAGAAACACGTTTTTCCACCAAGTAAATTTATCACCAATATTATACATTCAAAAGCTACAGCACCAAGTTAACATGAAATTTAACATCCTGTTAGAAACGTTCTAAATATTTAATCAAAGCCGTTATGAAAACGACAGCATTTCTCTAGGATAATTTTCGAAATGTTCAAACTGCTTGATTTGCTGTTTCATAGATCCGACATAAGTGCATTTGTATGCGATTTCAACTGAGGAGAGGGACTCATTAAAATTTATTTGAGGAGGAATTATTCATTTTAATTGCAAACTTTGTTTTAATGATAAACTTACACTTGTTTTGTCATTAATACAAGAGATCTAAGAATACGTGAGAATGTATTGAATTAATTTTAAATGATAACGAGGAAACGTAAATACTTTAATAACTATATTATTTTTCTTTGTTGCGTTTATTTTCATCACAATAAGAAACACAGATGATAATTTTTATTTACTACTTCCTTAACACTCTCTTATGTTCTATCATTATTTTATGAACAAAGATTAAATAAATAGGAGCCTACTACCTTTTAATCGACCAAAAAAAAAATTGTTTTTCGCATATGTAAAAACCTTGTTAATTTGTTACATTTCAAACAAAACAGCATTCGAAATTTCGCTTTAGAACAAAAGTTATTGCAAAAAAGAACTTCATCTATCGCAACATACAGCATAGGAAATGTTTATTTTTTACGTCATTTTATTCAAAACTGTTATTTTGCAGTTTTAAAGTTATTCGAAGACATACATTAAATATATATTCATTTTTTCTTTCTCTTGACAATTAATTGTCTGGTTGCAGATATATTGTGTTTTACGTTGGTGTTGGAATTATTATGTATATGTGTTAGAGATGAAACCAGCTCAATCCGAGACCGGGCCCGAAACGGGTTCAGGCTCGATTTTTATACTAGTCTTTGGGCTCGGGCTCGATTTTTATATTAGTCATTGGACTCGGGCTCAAATGAAAAAAATTATTTATTCACAAATTAAATAATAATAATAACAATAAAGTTTTAAAAAAAAACTTGATGTTTAAGAAACAAGGATGTAGTCTAAGTTTTTGAAAGTGTTTTACAATTCTTAAAAAAAAATCAGTTTGAAAGGGAGGGAATTTAATTGTTATTGATGGGATATGAGAAGAAATATTCTATCTGATTTTGAAAACTTTGCATGGTAAACGTTAAGGTGGTTCTCAAATAACCTGTTGAACAACGCGAAACTTTCTGACACATTTTCTGACTCATTTTTAAACGCAAAGGCATAAAATTGGCAGGCCTTACTATGGAAGTGATTTGGAATCGAAATGAGATTTCCATTTTTGATCAATAAATTACTTATAGAGTTAGAAGCGATTCGTGTATTTCTGGACAGTAATGCATTGTTCTACACTGAAAAAAAATGTTGATTTTACGGTATAATACTGGCGTCCCACAGCTCTCAGTATTATACCGTAAAATTAACAGTAATAAACAGTAAAATAGGCAGTCTGCTTATTTTACTGTTTATTACTGTTAATTTTATAGTATAATACTGGCAGCTGGGATGCCAGTATTATATCGTAAAATCATCATTTTTTTTTCAGTGTATTCTTGTTCTTTTTCCGCAACAAATGCCTCCTTTTTTTTCTTATGAATAAAATAGCTAAAAATATGGATAAAATGTTTAAAAAAATTATAATTATGCACTTTATTATATGATATTTAGTGTTTATTAATTGAAAATTTTTCTTTATGTAGTTTAAAATATCTGTACATCTGGATCTCTATTTAAAGAATTTTCCATATAACGAACTTTTTTGCTAGATTTAGCGACTTCGTTAAACAGAGGTTTGACTCTAATATAATTTACAAATAATAGATAAATAAAATAATTTCGAGTTTTATAAAGTGAACTTGTGAAAGATTGATTTTTTTTTTCAGTTACATGTAAAATTTCAGTTCAAAATCTCCATCTAAGTTACAAGACACTGACGCTTGGCAATGGTAAAATGCAATGTTGCCTTGAAAAAAATAATAAAAAAAATAGGAACTTTTGAATTTTAGAAGTGGAGTAATAAGAATTTTTCTGATTTTCCATTTTTTCCTTCGGTTATATAAACAAGTAATATAATTTTTTTTAAATCAATTCCTACTTAGGTCAAATAGAAAAAAAATTTTTTGTAGCGATCTACACGCTTCGCCACTGACGGTATTTATTCCTAAATTTATATCCTGCTAAATATCTTACATAAGAGAAATTTTTGAAATGTATTAAAAATTAAATAAAAAATAAATAGCTAAAATACCAAAAATTAATAGCTCGAAAAGTATTTCTCGCAAAATTGTTAGACAAACTGCGTTAGAAAGTTAAAAAAATTGTATTTTTCTTGATATAAATTTAAAATTTAATGATTATGCCGTTTTTCAAATATTGAATTTCAAAAATTACCAAACTTCACAATAAACTGCCATAGCGATGTTACAGTTAGCGATAATACAGTTTTTTCAAATATTAATTAATTAATTAAATTTTATTATTTAATTTTAGTTTTATACTTCTTTTTTTTTCTGTTCAAAAGTAAAGACTCACTCCACATTTATAGTCTTCGTCCGTGAACAGCCCCATTATCTTTTTTACGTGTGAAGGTGAGACTATAAATATGGAGTGAGTCTATACTTTTGAACAGAAATGAAATATAAAATTAAAATTAATTAATGAATTAATATTTGAAAAAACTGTATTAACATCAATTGTCATCCAGTACAAGTTTTAAAAAATGTATTTGAACTTGAATGGATGAATAGAAAATATTTTATTAACGATTGAAAATTTTTTAACAATATATATAGGGAGAGAGTGTGAGCTAATAGTAGGAATTTAAAAAATTATCTTTGTGTACTGCATTTCAATTTTCTATGTACCCTCGACCGGAAGTAGTCTGTTAATTTCGATCACTTAGTTTATGATCAGGCAGCGAATGTGTTACAAAACAGCAATTTTTGAAATGCTATATCTCTGAATCTGTACAAAAAACTGTGAGAAATGAAAAGTGAGTACAGATTTGGAGTACAAAAATGTTATCTGGTCCTCTAACTGGATATTTGCCCCAGAGCCTAATATGATGTTAGTCGGGTCCTGTAAATAATCACAACCTATGTTATAAATAAAATAAAGCTGTTTGCTTAGCGTGGGATGAATTGTAAAATATGAACAGAAATGTAAATAGATGTTGATTTAAGTCCAAATATAATTAGTATAATAAGATATTTACGACAACGATATGTACTTTTACAATACAAAAGTAAATTGTTTACATACACGGTGTTCTAAAATGTACAGACTGATTTTAAAATTCAATAACTTCCAAACGATGACAGATGTTTAAAAAATTCTTGCAGGAGAGTCATGTATGATGTCAGGAGTTTATTACTGCGATTCCTGATTTTAGTTCGAATTATCAGCAATAGATGGCATTTCGAGCAATAGACATCCAATCGAGACAGAAATCACCCAGCATTGATGTGAAGGAAGGAGGTCCAATACCTGGAGTGGGTCTCATTCACTAATAAAATTTATTCAGTATCGATTTCTAAGAAAAAATTGTATTAGCGAATGAGATTCACTCCATGTACTGAACCTCCTTCTTTTGCATCCATGCTGGGTGGTTTTAGTTTTGGCCTGGATTGCACTCCTATCGCTCGCAGCGCCCTCCATTGTTGGTAATTCGAACTAAAATCAGGAATCGCAGTAAAAAAAACTTCTGACATCTCGCACAATTCTCCTGTTTAAATATCTGTCACCGTTTAGAAGTTATTGAATTTTAAAATCAGTCAGTCCATTTTAGGAGACCCGGTATATTACTGGGTAAAAATTTTGTAGATGCATTATAATCGCCTTCCATTAACAAAAAATCCAAAAGTAAAAAAATTGTAAAATTTGATCCGGATTTATACATTAGTGTGAAAATTCTTACAGATTAAAACACCGCAGTGATTAGAATTATTTAAAATAACGCATACAAAATTTAATTGCTGCCTCATAAGCATGTTACTTTTATCACCTTTATTAAAGTTAATGAACTATTGAATTTTAGCGTTCAGTCAGACAACCGTTTTAAGACGTTGCACAGTGGGGCGTTTTGATGATCTAGGTGGACAAAATTCCTTTTTCCGATTATCTCAGAATTTAACAAGACCGCGTAAACTGGTAGCCGAACGTCTCTTCTGTCGAGATCCGTACAAGTTTTGTCGAAAAAATCCGATGTGTGGATTAACTACGACCGTAAAGAAGGCAGTTGGTTTGAGAGAGTTTCAACAGTTGCACTATTTTTCTGTAAGTTCGAAAGCAAATCGTGACTTTTCTGTTTTATTTGAAAGCAGGAGTTTACTGGACATACGTCACATGTTTGTCACAAGATTTAACCTATTGTTGTTTGGAAATAAGCGCCATCTTGTTTTCAAACTTCATCTTGACTTTTAATACAGTATTAAGCATTATTAAGAAATAAGCATTTTTAAAAATCAAAGTGCCATTCCTAGTAGAAAACTTAAGAAAGCTCCTGCGAAAGTTTGCGAATCATTAAGTTATATTAACTTGAAATGTGTGTTTAGGTGTTTAATTCAAATCTTGCAAGTCAATTTTAAACCACTTTTAATTATCCGATTGAGCTGAAGCTTTGAATACATGTGTAGTTTGATGGGCAATACAATATTATACTATAATATAAATAATAATAATATAAATAATAATAATAATATAAATAATAATAATAATATAAATAATAATAATAATATAAATAATAATAATAATAATAATATAAATAATAATATAAATAACAATAATAATAATATAAATAATTATATGAGCCAAATATTTTTCAATGCTTGATTATTTTATTACTGATACATTTGAAAACCCAGTAAAACCTAATTAAACTTCAACGCAATAATTTTGCCCACCTAGATTCTCAAAACGCCCCACTGTGCGTTGTATTGTTCTTGATACTTTTCCTCCTCTGCGAAAAATTAATGCAATTTTTTCTCATGTTAATATTATTTATTTATTTACATCCATTTTATTTGACTGGTTTTTACCTAGTAATAAATAAAAGCTTTAAATAACAAATTTAATCTGATACTTACTAAGTCTCTTCGAAAAATCTTCGTCTGAAATATATATATATATCAAGAAAAAAAAAAAAAAAACTGCCCAGATATTTATCTTCTTTTAAGTCAAGCCCTGTTATTTTGATATCGATCTTCCTATCAATCTAAAAAAAAAAAAAAAAACACTTCTTAGCGTATAAACGGAACGAAACATTTTTTTTTTTTTTTTTTTACTTTTCTATTTCTTCTGTTCCTTTAACCTTTTTATTTGCTATGGGAGAAAAATTGTCTGATAGGAAAGCTGACATACATTCCTCATGTAACTCAATGATTTTGGCGGAAGTGGAAAAGAAATACATACATTTAAACTACTCAGTGTCTGGAATGTTTCATTTTGTTTTTTACTCCAAAGAGATTATTGGAGATAGAGTAAATATTTCCACTCCGAAAACATAAGTTATGTGATGGAAAGCTAGGTTGTTTTACTGATTTATTCTATTATTCTATCATTTTTCATTGATGGAGAATTTTAAATACCAGTAGACAAAAAAGTTATCATATTGGCAGATTTTATGGTACTTTTCCGGTATAGGGAATCTTGGCGAGATAGAGAAAATGGCCTTGGTAAAAGAAGGAAATTTGGCAATATATTTTCGGCAACCTTATCACATACACGAGCAATTGATTCATTAGTTTCAATATTTATACAAGTTATTTAATATAAAGAAGCCATTTATCTATTTTTATATACAAACAAAAGTAAGCTGTATATAAAAACAATTTATAATATATACATAAATAAAATGTTTATATAATCGTATATATATATTCCTATATACACAAGCATGAAAGTACATTAAGTTTGTTTTCATAGTTGTTTATATCATTTGGAAACAAATATCATATTCTGAATCCCGAATTGCGCCAAGATTTTCAAAAAACGCCAACGTTCCTATTGTAGGAAAGTACCGATTTCATTTGCATGACAGAGGGCATAAGATTAATAAATACATTTCAGTTTTTAAATTGCCGTCATGCTGAATACTTAATACATTATTTCAACACTTGCATAAATACATACTGTCCTTATTTATATGCTTACATGCATCTTATAACATACATGCGGCAATTTTCAACACAAATTATATATAACAACTATTTTTTTAACAAATGAAAGAAATAGTCATAGCTGCCAACTTTTACGCTTTTTCATTATCACTAAAATTTAATAGAAATTTTTTGCCTTATTTAATCGCAAATTTTGCTTATTAAATGATAAAAAATACTATTAAATTTTAGTAGTAATAAAAAAGCGTAAAAGTTAGCAGCTATAAATAACGACTAATAAAAAATCTTTCATAGCCTTCATCCACAATACAATATTTTCCCTCCATAATTGGTGTGTTTTTATCGTGAATGACACGACAGTTTTCCAGCATTTGAATGTAATAAACACACCTGTCGTTTACAAAATATTATCAGGGCCTGACTAATGCAGGGACATGCGGGGCAGCTGTCCCGGGTTCCCCCACTTGAGGGGGGGAGCATAAGTGAGATTTTCGTTAAGAGCCTACGCTAGTCACGCGAAGAAACGCTCCAGCTAATGTTAAGTCTATGGGAAGGTTATCGCGCGATTTCTCGCTCGCATTTTAATATTTTTAAATGATTTTTTTTTTTTTTTTTTTTTTTTTTTTTTTTTTTTTTTTTGCATAGGATAGCCGAGGTCGATCTCTAACGTTGTTAGTTTTTACTTTTTCGATTTTGGTTACGGTTTTTTTATAAGCCGACATTTTCAATTTTGGAACCGGTTGGAACCGGTTCTGAAAGTGAAATTACCCTTATATAAAAAAACTGGAACCAAAATCGAAAAAGTAAAGACTAACAACGTTAAAGATCGACCTCAGCTATCCTATGCAAAAAAAATCATTTAAAAATATTAAAATGCGAGCGAGAAATCGCGCGATAACCTTCCCATAGACTTAACATTAGCTGGAGCGTATTTTCGCGTGACTAGCGTAGGCTCTTAAAAGAGAGACAAATGTTTAAAAATGACCAAAAGTGACCAAAATCTTACTTTTGTAAAGATTTATGCGGGTTGGTCTTCTTGCTCAGCGTATGTATCCTTATGCCCCCTCCGCCCCCAAAAATAATCAGCTACATCATCAGAAAGCTGGTGATTAAAATTTTATTGTAACAACTGTTACTGTGATCCACAACAAACTGTGATCCACTGTTTTCAAGTTATTTACATTATCCTCGTAACAAGACAAATTAAAAGTTTTAATGATGACCAATTAGGGGAATTTTTCTTTTGGACATCTTATGACATACATACGGTATTATAACAAATAGCCAAGAATGACAGAAAAACCTGCATTTACATTTTAACGGCTCGCATAAGCCCTTTTATTCCTACACAAAAAAAAAAAAAAAAAAAAAAAAAAAATATATATATATATATTCTCTCATCTCTTAATATCTTTCTGATGATACCCTGAATACAAATATGAACAGTACCTAGTTCAAAATTTATGTGTGCAGTTTAGTCACTTCAGCGTAATTCAAGAAAATTTCTTATGGATAGATACCTGAATATTACTGCCCACAGCGCACCCAAATCCCAGTCGATTTAGGTAATATTCGATTATACGATCCGATACGAATTTTATCTTTGAAACATGCTAGTCTAAGGTTTCTTTTTTTATTTAATTATTAATTTCTTGTAATATTTTCAACATATGAGTACACGATGTAATATTTTCAATATATGAGCATACTATACTTTCTCTTCTTCATATAAATGTAACGGATATAGTAATACAGATGGGTCCATAAATGATTGTCCCAGTTTCCTGAACTCATAACTTTTGATTTAAGAATATGACGAAAAATATTATTATATATTCCTAAATTACAACTCAGAAAGTTTGTTTAATAACACAAACAAAGTTACATATGGATAAAGTTGCAACTGAAATTGTTATTAAGCAAATAACGATTATAATCAAATAATAATTAATATTAAATTTTTATCAAATTTATCAAAAAGCTGTTAAGGAATTATGAGTACAAAGTTAGATAGATAGATATTACATAATTCATTAATAATTTTTTGATAAAAATTTAATATTAATTATTATTTGATTATAATCGTCACTTGCTTAAAAAATTTTTCAGTTGCAACATTATCCATATGTAACTTGAATTATGTTATTAAAAAAACTATTTCAGTTTTAATTTACGAATATATAATAATATGTTTCGTCGTATTCTTAAATCAAAAATTTTGAGATAAGGAAACCGGGACAGTCATTTATAGACATCTTTTATAATATATTTTCATTTAAGATAAAGTAATATAATATATCTTTCATGTAATTAAGTTATATGATATATATACATATATATCACACATAATATATATATATATATATATATATATATGAAAGGATAAAAGTATAATGATTTTATGGGTGATCGAACTCTTTTATTGGACGTTCTCTTGTATACATTTGTAATCGGGAGTTCGACCAGAGGCCCCGCGAGCCATCTTCTGTCATATTTGAAATCTACATGGCCGAGGGCTTGGCTGACCGCTCAAATCTGCCAAAAATCTTAACCTTTAACATCTATACTCTCTCAAACTCCTGGGTCTGACTTGGTACTGGGTCTTGACTATATTACTTACCCATCATACGTAGTATAGGGTAAGTCTTGTAATCGTTTTGAAAATCGAAAAAAAATTTTTGACGGATTTACACGTTTCAGACACTGGAGATTCCGAAAAACATATTTTTAGAAAAAAAAATTTGCCGTCCGTCTGTGTGTCTGTGTGTCTGTGTGTGTGTGTGTCTGTAAACGCTCTATCTCCCGAAAAAATTGAGATAGAGACTTGCAATTTGGTATGTACCTAGTATGTAATAATGGGAAGAAGCCTATTTCATTTCAATAACCTCGATTAACCGGAACAATTTTTTTCGGACTCTCGAAATATTCGTTCTGATGAAAGGTATATAAAAATTTTCGAAATTGTTTATTTTAAGAAATGAATATAAAATACAATAAAAAAACATAAATTTTGAATAAAGCATGAAGTCGATCGGATAATGAGTTGCCGAGATATTTGTAATCCTATTTCCCACACTCTTCGATTTTTCATGACCCTGTATTTCATCCAAATTTCACTTCAAAGATATATTTTAATTGGAAATTTGACGCTTAATCAGATGCAATAAACCGCTAGTTAATAGGATTATTATTTTTGGAGTTATAAGGAAAAACCTCTTTCAAGCAATTCAGTAATCGAGCCTTTAAAGTTTGTGACGTCATCAAGCCACGATTTTATTCGAATTGCAATGCATTTTATAAGTAGTTTACACATTTTTATTTTAATATTTTACATTATGCATATCCATGATGGGTAAGTATTACGGTGGCCCCCAACGACTAGTATATATATTGGAATGGTTTTTACATATTCTTTTCAATATTCTTTTCAACAATTAGCTAGTTAAAATATTGATTTTTATATGATACCATAATTTAGCCTAATTGGCTCACAAATCACTTTGATTAACTTCTGTTTGAAATACATAGTTATTATAGCTGCATTGCGCTTTTAATGGTGTATTTAATAATAATTTAATAATAATAATATTTTAGTATTACTATTATTTCCTGGTATCATTTGTTTATCTATTGATTTTTCAAAGGCATCTTTATAAAATCTTATTCAGGTTCTATTGATTTTTTTTTTTTTTTTTTTTTTTTTTACCAACATTAATTTTGTACTGACTTATGACTGCTAGGGGTTTTTAAAATTTGGCCAATTACCATTGAAGCATAAGCTATGGTAATATTATGTTTGCACATGTTAATTATTAGCTATGTGGTATTCTGTATACACAATATCATTAATTATCTCTTTGGAGATTTAAGCAGAATAGAATTTGATATGTTTTTTGAAATTCATAGATATTATAATTATATATATATATATATATATATATATATATATATATATATATATATATATATATATATATATATATATATATATTATTTATTATTTAACTAATGGCTATCATTAAGATAGTAATTTGGTTTAATTATTAAAAACTAATTTCCATCCATACTTTATATTTACTTTTACCACTAGAGGGCAGCACTATTTTAAGTTGTTTTTTATTATTAATTTTTACATCTTAATACTGATTTATAACATAGTATTATACATTAATACATACTTTAATGTAATTCGATTTTCTATTTATTAATTAATCTCATTTATTTATTATTTAACTAATTGGTATCCATTAAGTTAGTAATTTGGTTGATTTATGAAACATTTATTTCCATCCTATTCCTTCGATTCAGATTATATCCACTTTTTTTTTCTACTAATAGATGGCAGCACTAATGTTCCTGTTTATTTTATTATCTATTATATTTTAACATTATTTCTGGCATCATTGCAAAGCAATTTATATTTCTAAGCAATTTACATTTCTAAAATTGGCAACATGAAATGATTTTTTATGCAATTCATTCCCCAGTCATGTTGGAGTTTTCATGATGGTTCATGAACTGCAAGGTATCTTATTTATATCTTTATTCATCTTTATTCATTTTTTTTTATAAGTATGGTTTCTTTCCTTTTTTATATTGTATTTTATTTTTATTTTATCACTGATTTGAATCATTGTATTTGAGATGTTGTCCCAATATCATATTTTTTAGCAATGTTTGACTAATATGAAGATGAAACATCTCATTTTATTTGTGGTATTTAGGCAATTGGGACTTGATAATTCTGTCTAAATTCCACAAATTTCATTTCATTTAATTCATTTAATTCCATTGATTCAAGTTTTATTTAATTTCTTATTCTTTCAATGTTTTTTGATTCCATATTAAGTGTGTTGGGGAATCTTTCATTGTCAACTAATTATTTCATACTTAATTATTTCATGGTTTAAGTTGGTGTTATGATAATGTTTCATTTATGGATATATATATATATAATTATAATATCTATGAATTTCAAAAAACATATCAAGTTCTATTATCATTCTACTTAAATCTCCAAAGAGATAATTAATGATATTGTGTATACAGAATACCACATAGCTAATAATTAACATGTGCAAACATAATATTACCATAGCTTGTGCTTCAATGGTAATTGGCCAAATTTTACTCATACCTAAAGAATATTGAAAAAAGAAAAAAGAAATAGAGAGAAAGGGGAAAAAAAAAGATATATATATAAATTGGAGTTGCAATTAAGTAAATACAAATGGATTAATAAATTAAATATGAACCATATACAATGGAAAATTGGACCACATGAGAATTAAATATGAATTGGATATGAAAAAACACATGCACATGTACTCATCAGCCTGGATGCACCCACATGTGTTTTAAATAATAATTCAGTGTTTCATAATTCTACTGGCATAATGCTAAGATCAGTAGAATCATCCAGGTACACTGAATTATTACCAGACAACAATTGGAAATATTAAAATTTGGAAATATTTAAATAGGAAATAAAAAACCATTAAGAATATACAATATATTTCACACACATCGATTATCCCAAAAACTGTATTTAACACCTCACGAAATTACCACGAGATAACAGTTATATATATATGGCACAATTACTTGAAATGAAAATTAAAGAAGGTCAGGATAAGAATTGTTAAAGAATATGTGCAAGAAATTGGGTATGTAATATATATTTTAAGACGTCAGACTGTATCTATGTCTGTTTTTAAAGAAAATAACTAAATAGGTTTTTAATGATTACTGATACTATATGTATTTTACGGACAATATAAAAGAATTTTTAAGAGGATGTAATGTATTTTTTAAGGATAAAAGTAATATCAAAAGATTCATCTATACCAGTATTGCTCTCTAATATATATATATATATATATATATATATATATCTTTTCATCCATCATAATTAACAGGTTTTCATTTGGAAATAAATAATGGCTATAAATAATAGATTTAATATGACTAAATCAATTGAAAAAAAAATCACTTGAAAGAAAGGAAAAGATTCCGCAGATATTTATCTTTTTTTAAGTCGAGCACTGTTATTTTGATATCCATCTTTTTATCAGTTCAAAAATACTCCTTAATATATCAACGGAACACAAATTTTTTTATTTTTCTATTTCTTTTACTCATTTAAACTTTTATTATGTATATACAATGGGAGAAAAATTGTCTGATAGGGAAGCTGAAATACATTCTCCCCCCACGTAAATGAATGATTTTGGTGGAAATGGTGAAAAAATGTATACATTCAAAATATTGAATGTTTCGAATATTTCATTTTGTTTTTTATACAAACCAGGAGACCAAATCGGGCTTCCCGAGTTACAGAACATAGAGAGTGAAAGAAAATTTGAATTGAAAACTCTAATAGATCTTTTACGTTTAGCTTTTTTTTTTTTTTTTTTAAATAGATTGTCTGTTATTGACACAAAAAAAGCAATTTTAAATGAAAAATACAATTATGCATTCAAATAAAGTTTCGAAATTTACTAAAAACGGATCTTTCATATTAGCCTCAAGCAAGTGGGTTAATCGCCAAAGAATTCGCAAAAGTTTAAATATTTACAACAATTTTTTTCAATGTTCTGATTATTGCAGTGTTTAAGAGCATTAGTTCGATTAGTAGTATTTGGTTTGTAGTCTGTTAAACTGCAATTTACTTATTATTTCTTTTTGTTCAAGTTTTAATTTCGGTAAGGCATATTAGCCTGAAGGAAGTGCTGAATGTTGTTTTAAGTGCAAACGGGTTAATCTTCCTTAATCGGGCTGTACGTCATAGAAATAAAATTAAGAACGATTAATGTTTGAAAATTATTTAAAAAACCAAAAATAAATCAGTAAATTGAGATACAGTTTTCAAACAAATTGCATTTGAAAGTACTTTTTCCTTATTCGACAGTGTAAAAATTAAAATTGTGCTTTTATCTGAAATGGCATGACGTTTTTCGAGCGAATGCAATAAAGAACTATGCAACTATAAAACAATTTTAGAACTGCCCCCCGACTCCGATCTCCAGGCCAAGTCAATTTATAGGATATATTCAGATATAAACTTCACCGAAAAAAAAAAAAAAAAAAAAAAAAAAATTGTTGATTTTACAGTGTAATACTGGCATCCCAGCTGCCAGTATTATACCGTAAAATTAACAGTAATAAACAGTAAAATAAGCAGTAATACGCTGCCGCACATTATACTGTAAAATCAACATTTTTTTTTTTTTTAGGTGCGTTCGTAATTATATAAATACGTTGCACCTATTGTCGTCGTCTGGTCCGTCCGTCCGTCTGTCTGTCTGTCCGTCCGTCCGCATATAACAACGCAAAAACTACCCAACCGATTTTTTTGAAATTTCAGATATATTATCTTTGCAGAATTTTGTCGAGACATTTGAAATTTTATCAAAATCGAATCAAAACTTTAGAAAATATTAATAAAAATATTTATCAAGAAATTTGAAATTAAAAAAAAAAAAAAATCGGTGCTTTTTAGTTATAGGAGGTTCCGAGGTTTAATCGTCAAGCGACCGAGAAACTTATTTTATGACAGAAATTAATCTGCAGACGATATAATTCATTTCACAGAATTAAAAATCATCAAGATCTGAATATTTATATAACTAGCTATAGTACGAACGCACCTCGTTTGTTACGTTTGACGTACAATTTCCAACTTGTTTTTTTTTTTTTTTGTTCCGAGGTTTAATCGTCAAGCGACCGAGAAACTTATTTTATGAAAGAAATTAATCTGCAGACGATATAATTCATTTCACAGAATTAAAAATCATCAAGATCTGAATATTTATATAACTAGCTATAGTACGAACGCACCTCGTTTGTTACGTTTGACGTACAATTTCCAACTTGTTTTTTTTTTTTTTTTTTTTTTTTGCAGTGCTGATGCAAGATACTAATGAGATTTATTGAAAAATTATCGAAATAAACTTTTTTTCGATATTTGAAACATTAAAAATAACACACACAACTTCTATATATATATATATATATTCAATATAATCCAAATATATCAATATCCCAATATATCAATCTGATCCAAAAGTCAGAGATGAAATAAAAATTCAATAATTTGAAACGTATAGACAGCAGAAAGTTGTGGTGTACATAAAAGCGTGCAGAAATATTTATTTAATAACAAAAAATTTATTGACAGAATAATTACAAGCGGCGTATGTCAGCAGTTTATACAGCGGAGCAGCACAGTTTGCATAGCAACTAGGGTTATAAATGTTTAGTTTGATGAATGTCATTAGTGACAATAGTCGTCAGGTGTTGAATGATACTCAGCGCAGCATCGAAAAGGGTTTCTGCTGTAATTGCTGTCACATGATGGTTTCAATAGCGACAGGCAGCAGCTTTGATACCACTACAGTACTAATTGTTGTTGGCAAATGCACCTCTTCTGGGAATATATGCATACATTTATTTTTCTTATCGAAACAATTTCATGTCTACCTTTGTATTTACATGAAAACTGCATAGTGCTACTCGATATACTTTTCGACTTATCAATATATTTAAAACGAAAAGCACATTATGTCAAAACCACGTAAAAATCGTCTCTTTGCGCATGCGTTAACTTTTTTTTTTTTTTTTTTTTTTTTTTTTTTTTTTTTTTTTTTTTTGAAGGCTTCTACCCTCAGAATCGGGAAACCTGATTGATTAACCTAACCCTCACCTGTTTAGCCTAGGGGGATTGAAAAGGGTTGATTGAAAACGGATGAAGCCGTACCATTGCACTGAAAGCTTAGACCTTCTAATCTATTTTTGCTCTGAGGTTGAAAGTTAAAGCTTTTTTTTTTAAACAACTCGTGTTTTCACTACTAAATATGCATATTTTTTCGCAAAATTTTAAAGGAAGCTTGGATACAGTTATATTTATAACGGATTGAAATGTAAGAGTTTGGAAGATGAGAACTATTTTCTTTTATTGCTATGTTAATGGAGCCGACGCGAAAACAAACAAACAAACAAAAATGCGAGAAGAAAACATTTTGTTTACAACTAGATAACAATATTTTTTCACGAAATTTTTACACGGGATGTAAAACCGTTTTATTTATCACCAATGAAGATTTCAAAGAGTTCGGACAAAAAGAACTTTTTATTTTAAAACTATGAAACGACCTGGTTAAACAAACAAGAAAATGAGTGCTTTTATCACTAAATATCAATATTTTTTCGCGATTTTTTCATCTTAAAATATAATTTCATACAAAATCGGGTTAAAGATATAAAATAATAAAAACTTGATTTTTTTATTTATTTATTATCACGGGCCCGGGCAACGCCAGACCGGAGTCAGCCAGTTGAATTTTTATTTCTTCTGTGGCTTTTCAGTCACCCTGTATGAATACGATATTTTCGCTGCTTTCAGTAAATATAATGGAAAAAATTTCTCATATAACTAAGCCAGAAAAAAAAAATTTCATCATCATATTTGACTGGATTTCACCTATTAATAAATAAATGCTTTAAATAATAATTTCAATCTGAGATTAAATCTCTTCAAAAATATCTTTGCTTGAACTATATATGAAGTAAAAAGAAAAGAAAACTACTGCGCGGATATTTATCTTCTTTTAAGCCAAGCCTTGTTATTTTGATATCGATCTTTCTGTCAGTCCAAAAATACTCCTTAACGTATAAATGGAACGAAACATTTTTTTTTTTTTTTACTTTTCTATTTATTTTCTTCATTTAACCTTTTTTTATTTGCAATAGGAAAGCTAACATAGATTTTTCCATGTAATTCAATGATTCTGGCGGAAGTGGAAAAAAAACTATATATATAAAGTTCTGAATACCTGGATGTTTCATTTTGTTTTTTTATACAAAGAAAGCATTGGAAATAGAATAAATATTTCCACTCCGAAAACTTAAAATATTAAATGTTATGCTTTATTCTGTTATTGTATCTTGTCTCCTTGATGCAGAATTTTAACTACAAGTAGAAGAAAAGATAATGATTTTATTTATAAACAGGGTATTTAAGATTATTAGATACTTTTTAATTTTTAATTTACCTTCATGCTGAATACTTTATACTTAATACATTATTTCCACACTTACATATATAAATACATACTATCCTTACACTATCTTTACTCATATACTTACATACATACATCTTACATACATACGTTGTACATATTTACATGCATAACAACGATTTTCAACACAAACAATAGATGAATGAATTTAACAAATGTAAGGAATAGTAACTAATAAGAAATCTTCCTTAATTCTGATTCACAATACACTATTTTTCCCATGTGTACTTTTATTAAAAATGGCTTTTTTCCAGCAACTGAATGCGATAAACAACCCTGTCGCTTAAAAAATAGTACCTGGTAGTACAAGCCTCGCTCGGTAGTTTTTTTCAACATTCATATTATATTTGAATAAAGACAAAATTTTATTATTAACTAGCTTACCCGCCCGGCGTTGCCCGTGCCAACAACCTTAAATGTACCTGAAATCAGTGTTGAACATTTTTTCATTTTTAAACAAATCTAATGTTGGGGGCCCCTCTACCTTAGACAGCAAACACTGGGCGTGCCATACACACTCCCATATATTACCGTAAGTCGAGTCGAAAGAGCCATACCCCTTCATAATCCAGCCCATAGAACCAGAGATAGAAAGCACCCCTGGTGGTGAATATCGAAAAGCTCTATCTATGTAGAGTCGAATGAGCCATACCCTGTCGTGATCCAGCCTATAGAACCAGATATAGGAAAGCACCCCTTGTGGTGAAAATCCGAACTAAAATCAGTCAGCTCTATCGATGTCAAGTGGAAAGAGCCATACCCCCCTTGGTGGTGAAATTCAGAACTAAAATAGGTAAGCTCTATTGATGTTGTGTCGAATGAGCCAAACCGTGTCGTGATGTGACCCATAGAACCCGAGTTAGCTGCAAAATTCTTTAGTTACACCTTCCACCGCCAGAGGGCACAATATGTTCTATACGAACATAACTGAATTCATTAAGGTTATCGATATCGAGTCGAATGAGGCATACCCCGTCATGATCCAGCCCATAGAACCAAAGATACGAAAGCGCCCCCTGTGGTGAAAATCCGAACTAAAATCAGTAAGCTCTATTGATGTCGGGTGGAAAGAGCCATACTGTAATGACTTAACGAACTCCAGTGATCCAAGGTGATGATTAACATCCAGCACTTTTTATTAGGCATCGTTGATACATAAGTTAAAATAAGATGAACAATTAAAAAACATTACACTCTGCCATCAAAACCCCAGCGTACACAACCATCATATACTGTTCACGCGCACACATCATTTTCCGCTCACCATCGTCTGTTCAACTCTCTCTGCATCTCTCTTAGCTTAGCTCGGTTCACTTCTTTTTGACCTGCCAACTAACATCTCTTGCAGTCTCTTTGCATATCGAAAACTGTCCTTTCGATTCGATTACACGGCAGTCAACCTCCGAAGCTAGGCGACAAAACCATGGACAAAAACTGGACAACTCTAGGCCAGCAAAGTCAGGCTAGGGCATAGATTTCTTCGGTCGTTACACTGCTCTCATTGGCTGGCTGCTTCGTTGCCACGGATGGCGTTGCCGAGGCTATTTCATGGGAGGAGCTTGAAATAGCCTTGAACCCAAAATTCCATATACACGTTTTATTTTTTTTTAAAATCTAAATTAAAATTTAAAAATCTGGCCACGAGGTATACTGTCTGGTGACAACATCTACACATGACAAAAATTTCTGAGTCCTAGGTGTTATAATTACGGTGAAAACCGCGGGCAGGCAGACAGACACCTACTGTTTTATAGAGATAGAGATTTCTACATAAAAATATAATTTGTAGATTCTAAAAGTTATAATAACAAATGCTGTCAATTCATTTTTTGCTTTTTTGTTGTTGTTGTTGTTGTTTTGTATATATATTATGCAGTATCCAATTTCGCAATGTTATAGAGATAGTAATTGTGATTTTTTGTTATATATTTCAGCAATTGAGGGGGTCGGGGCAAGAGAGTGTCAAGCCACATTTTTAAACTTCTGAGATATTTCAATTTGAAAATTTGATCCAATACTCAAATCAAGATATATAACCTAAAGTTTTTTCGCCAATGTCTTAGTAACATTTGAGATATTCTGAGTTATAATATGGCATTACTTTAATGATATTACTATTACGTTTTTTGCAAATTAGCTATCTTCATTGGGGCATAAACATCTAGGACAAAAACAAAACCTGTCACATATGCTGACACCAAGTGACATTAGAAACAAATTATATGTTGGACATTAAAATTTACAATGGCACTTTCTTGCCCCGACCCTCTCAATTGTAAAATACCAAATTGGTTTATTGTTGAGATATTCAACACTTTTTTCCCTACAACATTGTAGGTGTACGAGGATTTTTTATAGGCAGAAATGTTTCACCTTTAAACCCTGAAATCGGCGACGTAGGACATCCCATATATAAAAAATCCCTGACGGCTCGGCCTACAGGCACAGGTAGATTTCGAAGACGCAGACCGTGGGTACCTGTTAGTCGGGAATTGCGGAAGAAATGACCTTTTTGCGATGATGCTGCAGTTGGAACAGCATACTTCGAAACCAAACTTGTTTGCAGGCAGAGCCAGCAAGGATTTTTTTTTTGCTCTAAGAGTTGGTCCTATAAAAAACATGTCAATATAAAAGTTTTAGATAATATTAAGAGGATTTATAATAAATTTAAGCGGATTTGAAATCTTGGGAATTGACGAAGTTATGAATTTTTTTCTTCTAAAACCCCCTATCCCCCCCCTTAAGACAATTTTTAATTATATCAAAAATCTGTCATACATAAATTTTCGGCCCTTCTCCTAGAAGTAATAATAACTTCAAACGGATTCGATATGTATCATAATTAAGAAATTATGGTTTTTTTGTTTTCACAAAAAGCCCCCCCCCCCCCCCTGGTTTGATTTTGCCCATTAACGAACTTGACCGGGATTTTATGCCCCTTGATTTTATGTATCAGTTTCGAAAAGATGCGGGAGTTGGAACCGTCTACTTCGAAAAATAACTTGTTTGCAGGCGGAGCCGGCAGGGATTTTTTTATTTATTTATTTATTTATTTATTTATTTATTTATTTATTTTTGCTATAACGGTTGGTCCTATAAAAAACTTGTCAATATAAAAGTTTTAGATAATACTAAGAGGATTAATAATAAATTTACGCGGATTTGATATCTTGTGATTTGACGAAGCTATGATTTTTTTTTTCTAAACCCCCCCCCCCCTTTTTCCCCCCTTGGGTCCATTTTTAATTATATCAAAAATCTGTCATACATAAATTTTCGGCCCTTTTCCTAGAAGTAATAATAACTTTAAACGGATTCGATACGTATAATAATAAAGAAATTATGAGGGTTTTTCTGTTTTCACAAAAAGCCCCCCCCCCCCCATTCCCCCCCCTTGGTTCGATTTTGCCCATTAACGAACTTGACCGAGATTTTATGACCCTTGATTTTATGTATCAGTTTGGAAGAGTTTTATGCAGAATTTTTCCAGTTATCGTGGTCAGAAAAAAGTGACATAGATAGATAGATAGATAGATAGATAGATAGGTAGATAGATAGATAGATAGATAGATAGATAGATAGATAGATAGATAGATAGATAAAGTTTTGAACTGGGGGTGGTTTTGGGTTCTGGGAGTCATGATCGGCGTAGATCTGCAAAAATTTTTCAAAATTTCCAACTTAGGTGAGAATGTAATAGGTAGTATTTCTTACGAAATCTACCTAAAAGAGATATATGGCAGTTTAAACAAAACAACAATGATGGATTCAAACAGCCGTACCATAGTCAGATTTGTTTTTTAAATTCTGAAGATGCTTTTATCGAAAGACTCGAATATGCTCTCAACCATGGAATTAGCCGTACTTTAATGAAATATGAAATTGCTAGAGCATATTACAGGGTCGTAAAATAATTTCACACAATTACTTATGATGATGCGAGAAATTAAAGAAGTGAAACGATGTGCATATGCCGAAGGAATAAAGCATTGTCAAACTGATCTATGCAACGCGCAAGAAAATTCTGATTACAGAAAAGTGATTGCTTCTATGACTCCACGAAGTATTCTCTGTTGTTACTCCCCTCAACTCTAATTCAAAGCATCCTAGCTACTGAATGTTGGTGAATCAACGTCGCTATTCGCTAAGAAAAAAACATCGTCAATTTGTGTAATATTGATAAACGTGTAGAACATTTCGCATACCCACTGGTTTACCAAAAAGTTTTTTTTTTTTTTTTTTTTTTTAAAAAAGAATGAAGGAAAAAACACTCATACATTTTCATCACCAAATTTTTTCGTGAAAAACGGAAAATTCGACTGGAAATTATGTCTTCGTTCAATTTATGTTTTAAAAAACAAGCTTAAAGGTTTGGCAGAAAATCTTTCTTGATTAAAAAGCAGCTAAGTAATTTTGTGCCAAGATATATATGCTACATTACACCAATAGTCGAGGACCCCAATTTCGAAAGAGTAACAATAATTATTTTCTTTTATTGTATAAAAGACAGGGTTTTCTCATTTAACTTCTGCATTTAAAGGACAATTTATTATTGGCATTGTAAAAAAACGGTTTTTTAGAATCTTTTTTTTTTTTCTTTCTGGCGTTAAACAGAATATTATTCCATGACATTTTCTACCTTTTGAGACAAATTCTATATGAATTCTTAGTTTAAGCAAAAAAGAAAAAAGATTGTCTTGCAATATTTTCATTATAAATGCACTATAGTTTCTCCTCTTTCAGTAAACATAATTCAAAAGATTTCTCATGTAACTGACTTGTATAATTTTTTTTTCCATACGTCATACTTGATTCGCAATAAATAAAGGCTTTAAATAATAAATTTAATCCCAGATCAAATCTCTTTTCTTCAAAAAAATCTTTCCCTAAAATATATATGAACAAAAAAGGAAAGAGAAAAAAAAATACGAGGATATTTATCTTCTTTTAAGCCGGGCCTTCTTATTTTGATATTGATCTTTCTATCAAAACCAAAAATAACCCTTAACGTAAAACCGGAACGCAACAATTTTTAATATTCTATTTATTTTATTCGGTTAACTTTTTTTTATTTGCCATGGGGGAAAAAATTGTCTGGTAGGGAAAACTAACATACATTCACCAAGTAATTCGATGATTCTGGCGGAAATAGGGAAAAAGCGTATATATTCAAAATATCGAATTTGTGGAATGTTTTATTTTCTTTTTATACAAAGACAGTACTAGAAATAGATAGGATAAATATTTTCGCTCTGAAAACTTTAGCTATGAAATGTTATGCTTATACTGCTTTATTCTGTTATTGTATATTTTTTCTTGATGCAGAATTTTAAATACAGATATAAGTAAAAAAGGTATATTATTTCTATTTTATATTTGTGCACTATTAAGATTATTAAATACTTTTTAATTTTTAATTTACATTTATATTGAATACTGTATACTTAATATATTATATCCACACACACATGCATACATTCATTACTTATATGCTTCATCTTATAAGGAAAGAGCAGCTGACGTCACTGTTGGTTAAATTACTGTTGGTTAGGGAGAAAACCCTGTTTCTTCTTTATGACTCCTACTGTACACATGAAATGGGGAAATTCGATTGGTCTACGTTAAACTGGTCTGTGATATGATTAGCTTACATTGCCATGATGATTCCTTCAGTGATAGTTATGTCAAAAATGTAGTGGTAGATTGGTTGATGGAAATGTTTGTTTGTAAACATGCCCTTTTCTTATAGATTCAGTCATCCGAAAAGTTCTGCGGTTTTTCAAAAAGCGAAGCGCGGTTTTTTCCAGTTATTTTGTTACTGCTGATAAGGAATGATCTAGAATGACCCTGATATGTACATTCGACCTTTTCTGCTTGCGTTCCATGATTCTTGCTTGTGCTGTGGCATAATTTATGTTTCAATTCAGTGCTGAGAATAGAGTGCCAAAAACTTAATTTTCGTCACATTATGCTCTTTTATTTCAAGAAATGTAAAAATGCTAGTCAGACTACTCGTAAAATTTGTGCTGTATATGGACAAAGTACTGTTTCAGATGACACAGTTCGAAGGTGATTTGAGAAGTTTAAGCACGGAGATTCCAGTCTACAAAATGGAGCCCGCTCTGGACGACTGTAAAGGAGGACCTCTTAAAAGAAGCTATCAAATGATCATGCACTGTACTTTTTGGAATATTTAGTCTGTGTGATAGCTTCTGAACTATGTAACGTGGATTTTCAGCGATAGCTTCTTTTAAGAGGTCCTCCTAAAGAGATGGTCGTCAAGAGCGGGACATCATCTTCGAGGCTGAAATTTCTGCGCTTAAACTTCTCAAACCGCCTTTGAACCATGTCATTAGAAACAGTATTCAGTCCATATACAGCACACATTTTAAGAGCAATCTGACTAGCATTTTCACCTTTTTTGAAATAAAAGAGCATAATGTGACGAAAATGAACTTTTTGGTTCTCCATTCTTAGCAATGCACTCAAACAAAAATTACGCCACAACACAAACGAGGATTCTGCAGCGCAAGCAGAAAAGACGGAATGTACATATATTGGCCATTCAAAGTCACTCCTTATCAGCAGTAGCGAAATAACTAGACGAAACCGCGCTTCGATTTTTGAAAAACCGCAGAACTTTCCGGAAGATGCAATACTTACATACATGTGTCACATTTACATATATCTTATAACATACATACATACATACAACAATTTTCAATGCATACAAAAGATTTTACAAAGCATTTTTTAACAATTAAATTAAATAGTGACTAATAAGGATTTTTTCATAATCCTAATCCACAATACAATGGTTTATTTCCGTAAGGGGTCTGATTTTATAATAAATGAGACGATGCTTTTCCAGCGATTGAAAGCAATCAAAACCTTTGTGGCTTAAATATGAAATAAGAACTAACCAGACTCCGATCCCCGCAGGCCAAATTGATTTAGAACAAATTCGAATGACCCGAACGACTTTAGTGAGAATTATAGGAAAACTACCATCATGTTCTTCTATCATATGTTTCTGTCATAATTTTCTTCATCAATAAACACATTTTGTATGAATTCTAAGTAAAAATAATAATAATAAATAAATAAATAACAATTAAACGTAATAAAAAGATTTTTTTAAATATTTTCTAGATAACGGGTAATTTAAAAATCACGGAAAAAATGAAATTTCAAAAATTCCAAAGTCATGGACAGTAGAAAGATGTGTAACTCTATTCTAAAAAAAAAAAAAAAAAAAAAAAAAGTCACTAATGTTGCTGCTGTCGCTGCCATAAATTATTTTTTTGTCAGCGGGGGTCTTTCTTGGCTAATATTAAGAAAACTATTAGATATAAAAATATGAAGTTTTAAAGAGATTTTTATTTGGTAGTTTTATAGAGAAATGTTCGATAAATATGCTGAAGCAGACAGTTTTTAAATCGAAGAATTATTTTAAACGCTATTTAATGTTGACAGTGGAAGGATGTGTATTTCATACAAATGTTAGAGAAATACATATAATCTTAAATCCGAACTTATTTTGGACACTTTTGAAATTTACATTGCCTACGTATCTCCAACAGGTAAAAAATTAAAGTGAGTTCCAATCTTTTTGGGACACCCTGTATATGAAAGAAAAAAAAATATTGTTCTTCTTCGATTTAGCAAAGCTCTGAAATTTTCATATCGATCTAGCTATCAATCTGGAAATGCTCCTTAAAGTATAAACGGGGTAATGCAACATTTTTTTTCTTTTATTCATTTAGCCATTTATATTTGCAAAGGGAGAAAAGTTGCCTCATATAGATAAGCTAAACATACATACCTTATGTAACTCGATGATTTTGGCGCAAATGGAAAAAATGTATAACATTCAAAATATTGAAAATCTGGAATGTTTCTTTAAATACCAAAAAAGGTATAGGAAAAGTTAGAATAAATGTTTCCGCGCCGAAGCTTTAATGTATGAATAATTATGTTTGATTGCTGTACGGCTTTATGTAGTAATTGCAACGCTTTTTCTGAAGAATGGAATTTTTAATAAACAAAAAACAGTAATCTATCTTATTGGTAGATTGTATTGACTAATAAGGTATCTTCCATAATTTTAATCCAGAATACAAATTTTTTCTATAATTCGTTGTTCTTGTATCGTAAATGACATGACGTTTTACCAACGACTGAATGCAGTAATCAAGCCTGTTGCTTAAAAAAACATTACAGCCGACCCAACATAAACTCGCAAGCTGGATCAGTTAAGGATAAAATGGATTACACAATCCGATGCAACACTACAAAAATTGTTAAAAATTATTGAAATGAACTTATTTTTCTATGTTTGAAACACGTACTGTACGAATTCTAAGTTGTTAGATTTTTTATGTTGTTATTTACACAAATTTATTTCAATATTTTTAATTATACGTACACAATATTTTCTCTTCTTTCAGTAAAATCAACGGAAAAGATTTCTCATGCAATAAATTTATAAACATTTTTTTATCCCTCATACTTGACTGGTTTTCATCTAATAATAAATAACAACTTTGAATAAATTTATTTATTTTTGCGACTAAATCTCTTCGAAAAATCTTTGCTTCAAATATATCTATCTATATTAAAAAACAAAAAAGCATGTCCGTGAGAAACGCTGACATCATATCGGCTGTGTCCATTAACAATGTACTCAATCCATTTCACTTTTTTCACAAATTTTATTATTTCTAGACATCGCATAATTTTAATTTTTACATCTTGGAATAATAGGAAAGGGAATGTAACTTTCAAATGCAATTTGTTTGAAAATTGTATCTACATTTATTGATATTTTTATAGTTTTTAAAATAATTTTCACACTGCAAAAAATAACTGTTGATTTTACAGTATAAAACTGGCGCCCCAGCTGCTAGTATTATACCGTAAAATTAACAGTATTGTAACGATTTCATTAAATCTCTCACAGTCTGCTAATTAGGCAGAGTAATCAAAGATAGAAGTTCCCAAGAGTTGGAAAACTTTTCTCACGCTTCGCTGTGGTGTGACAAGAATGTCGTTTACTACAATAGGAAAAGATGAGCTTCGATCAATCTTGTGAAACTGAAATTGCTAGACAGCAAATATTTCTCTGATCTGACCGTCTATATGTGGGGTCTCGGATCGTGGGAAAATTTCCTGCGAGAACATTTAAAAGTTCAGTAAGACATCCCTAAAGAAAGCTTTAGCCAATGACGTAAACTAAAACTTTTTTGATTGGTGATCGGAGAATCTTTTGTTCGAGCAAGCGGACCGGAGAAGAGAATCGGGGGAGGACAGAGATTTTTGGAGAGGAGAACGAGTGTTGGTGGAAAACACTCATCTCAGGACGGATTCCCATCTTAGTAGGGAAGGAAAGGCTTTGCTGACAGATTTTTGAATGAGAGATTGCGATCTCTCTGAAGTCAACGCAAAGGCCTTGGATATGAACTTTCGGGGAGAGTGAAAAGTAGCACTAGTTAAGACTTTAAGATTCTAAAACTACTGTAAAAGACTGGACTATTTGGTGATTTGCTATAAATTACAAGTCGAGCGAACTCAGCTAAACAAAGTGTTGTAAATAATTTTTACCTCTAGAAATTTCAAGAACGCTTTTTAAATAAAATTTGTTCTGAAATATTTAATGAAGGTGATCCATTGTGAAACGGTTCCACGCTACCCCATTTCAAAAACACACAACATCGTGGATTCTTTACAGTATTAAATAGTAAAATAAGCAGTAATACGCTGCCGCGCAAGCAGTAATACGCTACCGCGCATGCGCGGTCGCGTATTACTGCTTGTGCTAATATTCCACAATGAAACTGACATTTCATCAATCAATAAATAAATATAAAATACATTAAAGTATTGAACAAACTGGTGTACTACCATAAAAGCATAAAAACTTCTTAATAACACCATGCAATAAGGAATGCGCAAGGCATTTCGAAAGAACTCTGTCTTTCTTCGTCATGCGCAAAGAAGCCGTGCAACCACTTTGAAGGCAGGAACAAGAGAAAGCTTGCAACATTCCTTATTGTATGGTGTTATTAAAAAGTTTTTATGCTTTTATAAATAAAAAATAGTATAAATAGAACACAAATTTAACAGACATGTAACCGAACTACGCGCTTTAACCACTGAGATTATCATAATCAAAAAGGCTGCTGTAAGTAGTAAAATCTTTGGCGATTTCTTCGGCTATCAAACCTCCGGCATGCAGCTAATACGAAAGTATCGTTTTTAATAAATTTCAAAACTTTATTTGAACACATAATTGATATTTTCATGTAAACATTTTTTTTTTTTTTGGCGTTGTTAGTGAACCATCTGAAATAGATATTACATGTAACAAATCTGTTAGAGTTTTCAATTAAAAAAAATATATAATTTTTTTAGTAACACCGGGAAGTATATTCTGTAACCCAGGAAGCCCGGGTTGGATCCCCTGGTATTTTTTTAAGTCAGGATCATTAGTTACACGTCGCATATGTTCTCATGTGAAATTACCAAATTTGTCTGGCACTTCAATGTAAACAAAATACCATCTTTGCAATTGTAAAATTTATTACTTCTATCAGGCAAAGCTAAATTTTGCTTGCATAAAAACTGTAGTACAAATATTATTATTATTATTATTATTATTATTATTATTATTATTATTATTATTACTATTATTTTGTAACTTCATACAAACGATTAACAACCCCCTCTTTTGTCAATAATTGCTGCAAGTTGAAAAGTGTGTATGACTTCGATTTGTCTGTCCGTCTGGCCGTCTGTCTGTCTGTTCGTTTGTCTTTTCGTGCTCTAATTCACATAAATATACTAGGATTACTATGAGTTTGGTATATGTTATTGAGGTTTACCATGGGACATTCCCTTTTGAAATGGAGTGTTTAGTATTTATATCGTTTACAGAGATACCCAAAAGCATTCTGTTACATTATGATCTATAAGAAAAATCATTTTCAATGAAAAAAGATGCACTAAATATAGTACAAACTCAAACACCCAGAGATAATATACTTCACCAATTTCTAAAAGGTGTTAAATAAAAACTATAAAAACAATAAAAATGTTTTTATATATAAACTGTCTATATGTTTCTGTGATTTAGATGACTTCTTCTTGAGATAAAGTTGTAGGTACTATGGTTTTTCTATTATATTTTATATCAATTATACCTATGTGTTCCTTTTAGGAGGAAATTTAGTTATGGAAAAAAGGAATACATAGCTGATATAAAGTGTAATAGAAAAACTACAGCACTTACAAGATTATATCAAAAAGAAGCCATCCAAATAAATTTCAATTAAAGCAAAATAATTTCTCTTTCCAATTTATATTTTCCATCCATAAGATAAATAAGAGAAATTTCCATAAGAGAAACCATTCAAATTATAAAACGCAAAAATTTGGTGTGTATAACGATACAGGATATAGCATCATGTAACTTACCAAAATCACGGATTGAGTTACTCCAGGGTTACGAAAAGGTAATACATATCAAGTAATAAAACCAAAATAAATACATATCAAGTAATGTCCGATAGGGAAGCTAACATGTACATTCCCCATGTAACTCAATGATTCTGGAGGAAATGGGGAAAAAATATATACATTCAAAATATTGAATGTCTGGAATGTTTCATTTTGTTTTTTATACAAAGAAAATGTTGGAAATAGTTAGAATAAATATTTTCTCTCCTAAAACATAAGCTATGAAACGTTGTGCTTGGTTATTGTACTGCTTTATTTTGATACTGTATCTTTTTTTTTCTTGATGAAGATTTGTAAATACAAGTAGAAGAAAATGCTATCTTATTGGCAGGTTTTATTTACGCACCAGAGTGACTAAAAATATTAAATACTTTTTTAATTTTTAATTACTTTCATACTGAATACTTTATATTTATTACTTTATCTGGATACTTACCAGAGATAGATTTAGGAAAAATTTAGGTTCTTTAAAAGATCCTTCACAATTTTTTACATCTTGAAACGGGACTCTTCACAAAAAATTTCATTATAAAACAGGAATCTTCACAAAATTTTTCACCTTAAAACAGGACCCTTCACAAAATACTTTGTCTTCAAAACAGACCTTTCACAAAATTTTTCCATCTCCAAACTAAAGCTTTCATAAATTTAATCATTTTCAAATAAAATCTGACCTATTACAAAACAGCTGAAGTTGATAAAGAACCTGTTGCCTAGATTTCTTATAGATAAAGGATCTTGTTAAAAACAGCTAAATAGTAAGCTGAATATAATAATAATTTTAACTTCACAAAATTATAACTAATTTTTTCAAAAATATAAAAAATGTTCAAAATTTCACAAAAACAAGACGGACAACAATCTCCTGCTTACATACATATACTTTTCTTATATGTTTAACACATACATCTTATACAATTACATGCAACTTATAACATACATTCAATAGCTGTCAATGACATTACATTTTTCAAGAAATTAGAGAAATTGTGATTTATAAGAAATCTTCCATACATAATCCAATACATTCCAATCCATAATCTTTTCATGATTGGTGTGTTTTTATCATATGACACGATGTTTTCCAACGATTGAATGCAATAAGCAACTCCGTCGATTAAAAAATAAATAAGAATTGACCCGACTCCTATTTCTAAGCTATATCGATTTAAGTTAAATTTGGATTACATAATCCAAATATATCTTTTGAGATAAAAATTAAAAAATACATTATGATGCAACTGGGATAATGGTATATGATGCAATTTAAATACAATCATACATTTTATTTCAATGCTCATAAGATTAGTTTGCATAAAAATAAAAAGGAAAAAGAAAAAAAAACGATTCAACAAAAACTTTATAAATATATATTTAAAAGGGAATCTTCCATAATCGTTGTGTTCTATAATATTTTGTAACAATGCTTTTTCAATGAAGGAAGATAACAGTTAAAATTGTTCCTATAAAAATAAATTATAGTTATAATTAAATAAAAAAAATATACATGAACGAAAAGTGTTAATTTAGCACAAATTCAATTGCAAAGATATTTACAGAAAAATGACTCCATTTTTATTTTTCTCCCATTAAAATTCTCCGATTTACACTAATGACACGATAAAACAAATTTGATCATCGGAGTAACTCTGATCGCCCGATTAAAATTGACAGTTTCATCGTTAACAAATTTTGATAAATCATTCCGGAATTAAAATCACCCGCAAACGATATTTTCGTCAGATCACGAAAATGACAAACGAGGCAATTTGAGTATTGCGACACTTTATGTGAAAAGTATGTTGTTATAGATGTATGTAAAACATAGTCTCATTTTTATTTTTTATTTTTATTTATTTATTTATTTATTTGTCTGTTTTACAAAAATTGAAATGTTTGGATTTAGATGTTATAAAAATAAAAAATAAAAATAAAAACGAGCATCTTTTTTCTGTAATTAATTAATACTTTTTAATACTTTTTTCGTACTATATACACCCCCCCTCCCCACGATGGTGTGTGAATAAAATGTGCAGATGAGGCATATTTTTAAAGTTTTCAATTAAAAATATCTTTGCAGTTTCAATTGGTTACCTATGCCTAATCGTATGTCTGTCTGTTTCTCTGTGATTGGGGTTATATCTGTTCTGTACAGTACAGCATACTATTTTTTTTAAATAAAAATAAAAATAAATAATTACGATGCATTTATAATAAAAGATACAGATTAAATAAAATTCCGAATTTTATTCAAACTTTTATTTCATTTCTAGTTCATAAATTTACATTTTAAAGAATCCCAATTCAGCATTAACCTTATAAATAAACATTTAAATTGTGGAATCTTTATATAATCCGAGTGTACTACAATTTATTTAGCAATCATTTTGCATTAAATTAATATACATAGTTAATCTGTTGCTAAAAAATAAATTAAAATTAAAATTAAATAAAAAATGTATCCAGGTAACAAAATAAATATAGTATAAATTTAATTGCCAAGTTAATTACAGATATCGCATTGATAATCAAATGAATTAATTTTTATTTTTCTCCTATTAAATTTCTCCGATTTGCATTAGTGACCCGGTTTAACAAATTTGGTCATGAGAGCAGCTCTAATCGTTTGATTAATACTGACAGTTTCATCGATAACAAACTTTGATAAATCACTCCGGAATTGAAATCAGCCGCAAACGCCATTTATGTCAACATTTAAAACCAGTCTTATATTTTATATACCTGCTTGGAGCAGATTTTCGTTAATTGTTTGAAAAATTCAAAATATATTAAATAGCTTGATTTTTTAGGGTTTCGTTCATCTCACGAAACCCTGTTACTCCCGCTTCGTGGTCTGTCCGTCACAAAGACGGTTCTCAGAAACTATGTAACTTACAGTCATGAAATTTTGTGTACGTATAGCTAAATGCCTATTATGAAGCTCAAAATCATAAAATTTGAAAAAATTGTATTGTTTTAATATAGAAAGATAAAAAACCAAAAATATAACAGCCTTTTCCTATTAAATTTAAACATTTTTCGTTATAGCATTTGCCAACAATTAAAAATCCACAATAAAATTCTTTCTACAATAATTACTTTTCTATTGAAAGATTTCCACGTGAAAAATTAAAATGAAATAAGAAGTTTCACCAATTGAAAAAAAAGATTATCGATAATCGATTTTTTTTTTTTTCTGGAAGGCAGCTAAATTCCAATGAAGAAAAAATTCCATTGTTGGCTTTCCTAATGTAACCAACGGTAAGGTAATTTTAGGCATATTTAAAGTTATTATCCCAAGTCCGTTCATCGCCAGGCGCTCTGCTAGTTTAGTATAATTTAATTAACAAGGTATTTAAAACAATCTCATTAGTAATCGAATGAATCAATTTTTATTTTTCTCTAATTTGCATTAAAGTCCCGTTAAAACAAATTTAGTCTTCAAAGCAGCTCTGATAGTCCGATTTAAATAGACAGTTTCATCGTTAACAAACTTTGATAAATCACCCCGGAACTGAAATCTCCCACAAACGCCATTTCTGTCAGGTCCTAAAAATAGCAAAGGAAACTTTTTGGATATTCTGAAAATTATGCTTCCATTTTTCGTAATAGCGTTTATTAAATATTCAAAAAGATTTTTTTTTACTAAAGTTACATGCTTAAGAATCACGTAGTTAAAATTTATTTATAAATGAGTTTCATCTAGAATTTAGTCATTAATTTTCTGCGATGATTATGCTAATTCTGCCGTTTTCATTCAACGAAAATAGAGAAAAGGATAAGAAGGGAAAAGAAAAGAGAAATTAGGAAAACTAGAGAAGTAATTACCTTATTGGTAAATTTCAGTTGGGGTGGTTGAGATAAGTAAATACGTTTTAATTCTTAATTATACTTTCATGTTTGATATTCTATACATGACATATTATCGGCGTACTCTTACACATATCATAAATTCTTTAATTATAAGCTTACTTACATATCTTACCTACTTACAACCATCTCATGTACCTAGTTCGGGCTCTTTTTTCGGAGCCCAAGCCCGCCCGATACCGAAAGTGAACAGAAGCTTGTTACATGCATTATGAGCACATCATCGTAGGGAAAGTTTACTTCGGTCTAAAGAGCATATTCGTTGGAGTCAGAAACAGTGGTCCAGAATCATTTTCTCTAATAAATCCCGCTGCACCATAGATAGTGATTCTGGGCACCAGCTTGTATGGAAAGAGAGGGGAATTTATTCCCATCACCTGAATGTCTAGGAAACTAATAATTCTAGCCAAGGAATGATTGTGTGAGCGGGTATCAGGCATAATGGCAGAATTCTGTTTCACATATATGAAAAGGTACAGCGACATCGCAGTGGTATTGACACAGGCTGTTCCTTTTTGGGTAGAACAAGCATTTTTCATAAGTTGAAAAATTAATTCTGTAAGAAGCAAATTTTGCTCTTTTGCAATGTTGCTTTGCCGTATGATAATATCTGTATCGTTTTACATAATAAAGATGCATTAGGACCTTTATTAAATATATACTAAGTCATTTCTTTAATACTCAATTCTTTAAAATAATGTGTAAATTTAGTTATGACGGAAAAGGAGCAATTGCCAAGCAGTGTAATAAAATAAGACGAACATTGCAAAAAAAAATTGTTGATTTTACGGTATAATACTAGCATCCCAGCTGCCAGTATTATACTGTAAAATCAACAATTTTTTTTTCTTTTGTCAAGATTAGCATGATAGATTAACAAAACTCTATAAATTGAAAACCCGTGATGGCTAAATAAAAGATGAAAATAAAATGAGTATCTGAGTGGAAAATCTTACCCATGGAGATTTTTCTCAGAATAGCCGGGGTTTGAAAAGTGAATAATGTACAATTTTTGTTTCAATCGTAATCAAATTTTCAAATTTATGAATATAAATTCCTTTTTTTTTTTCGTTAGCAGGCGTCATTTTCCTATTAGGAAAGATTTTCTTATGTATATTATGGCATACATACATACAATAATCATAACAACCCTTTTTACAACAATAATAGTCAATATATTTCAGCCTTTTACCTCCTTGGAACGATTTCCGTATCTACTAAGATTAGGGCGTACATACAGTACATACATACAATACGTCACGGAACTAGGAAGGATTAAGAACTAAGTTCGTAGTTCCATGCAATAGGTATGGTTTAACAATCCTTTTTACAACAATAATAGTAGCCATTTTCGTCCTTGTAAAGACTTCCGTATGCACTAAGATTAGGACGTACATACATACAATAGGTATAACAACCCTTTTTACAACAATAATAGTGACTAATGAGGAATTTTCCATAATTCTTATTCAACTAAAACACATAAAATAGATCAGGTTGATACAATAGTTGGTAATGTTTAATTTTTATTTGCAATTAATAGCATACACAACAGAGTCAGTAGCAATTTTTTTCTTCAGAAAGCTTTCTTTCCATGATCGTAGTGCTTTTATCATAAATATCACAACGTTTATTCAGACTTTAAAACCAATAATGAGCAATTCAATCGCTTAAAAGAAAAGAGAACAAAGAAAAAAAGACAAAATACACGAATGAAAAGCAGAGAAAATTTTTAATGCAATTTTTATTCCTAAAACAATTATCAGGAGTTCATTAGTAATCAAAAGAGCAAAATTTATTCTTCTCCTATATATGCAATGATGACTCTTTTAACAAATTAAATCATCAAAGCAGCTCCGATTAAAATTGAAAACTCCGTCGATAATAAACTTTGATAAATCTCTCCGCAATAGAGACCACCCGAAAATGTCATTTCTGTCAGATCCTAGAAATAGAAAATGAAATTACTATTTGAATGTTCAAAAACTGTCCTGGGAAAAATAATGCTGCCATTTTCGTAACGGTTCATATTAAATATTCAACAAGGTTTATCTTTTTTTAGAGGATAATTACGTTAGAATTGCGCGTTTGAAATGTATTTTTAATGAGCACGTCTGGAATTTAGACTTTAAATTTTAATATAAGATAATTTTATCTTACGCATTGAAAGAAAAAAAAATTAGTCTTGCAATTTTAATGGTATATTCTTTTTTTTTTTTTTTTTCAAAATTTCTAATAGTTGATTTTGATGCCGAAAAATAAAGGGAGAAGAATTATTTTCAGTCTACCGAATAGTATAAAAAGCAAAATATAACGCAATAAAGAATCACAAATATTTCTTTTTAAGTAACAGAATTGCTTTTTTCAATTCCTACTATTAGTTCACTCTCTCCCTATATATATTTACATATCTTGTTCAAATTTTCAATCGTTAATAAAATACTTTTTATTTATCCACTCAAATTAAAATACATTTTTTTAAACTTGTAGTGGATGACACTTGATGTTAATACAGTTTTTTCAAATATTAATTCATTAATTAAATTTAATTAATTAATTTTAGTTTTATATGGGAGAAAAAATATCAACACGCAGCCGACATATTTCAGACATTAGTTTCATTTAAAAGCACACACTCACAAGTCTTGATAGCGCAGTCAGTTAACCTCTGATCTCGTAAACACAAGATTCCAGGATCGAACATCGGCTGGGACGGAAGGAAATTCTCCCGTATTTGAAAAAAAATTTCTCTTATGTAAGATATTTAGCAGAATATAAATTTAGGAATAAATACCGTCAGTGGCGAAACGTGTAGATCACTGGAAACAAAATTTTCTTTTTGACCTAAGTAGGAATTGACTTAAAAATATATACAGTGGAACTTCCATTTAACGAAGTCTCATCGTTACACTTAAAAACTTCGTTATGAAGAAAATTCGTTAAATAGAAATTGACTTAAATTCATGAAATTTTTTTCTTGAGATATGACAAACAGGTATTGGATTCAGAAGCATTTGATTCAGTTTTAATTATGAAGCCGTCTTTTACAAAACAGTTGTGTACGGTCGATGAAATCACGTCAAATTCCCAAGCTTTCATCAGCTCTGATACACAGAATCTCAAACTAATGTTTTCACTACATCGGCTTTTTTCTGTCTTTTTCGATAATGTACTTCAAGATTTTTTATTATTCCTTAGACTAATGATTGAAGTTTAGCTGTATTGGCATGAACAAAAATAACTTTGATGTTCTTCGATTTGTATTTTGAAGCACGCGCTTTTGGATGTACAAAGCAATTGTCTATCAGCAATGGAAGGTCAGAATGGTTCCTGTCTGACTCTAATAGATATTTTTTGTTTCAATGCATCTGACGCCATTGCGACACATCTTCTATATCATTGAAGGTAAAAAGGGGATTTTGACTTCCCCCAACTGTCAGCGCTGGAGTCTCGGAGTGGGAGAATAGTGATAACAAGTGTTTTTCTTAGTGTGAAAAAAAATTGTTTTATTTAGCACCAAGCAGAATGGAAATTATTTAAATGTGTTCATTTTCATACAATCGAATCCGCTGAAATAAATTTGCATATCATTCGAACAGCAATCGCTTAATTTGAATTCTGTACACGTACAAAAGTGGAATAAACTTCGTTATATAGAATATATTTTTCGTAATGTGGAGATTAATTTACATGCTAATGGTGTTCAAAGTTCTGCAGAAAATTTCGTTAAGTAGAAAACTTCGTTAAAGTGAAGTTCCACTGTATATACATATATATATATTACTTGTTTCTTTGAGTCTCCGTGGAAAAACGTCGCGGCATTTCTAACAAAAGAACCCTTTTCACGGAAGGAAATCATGTTGTAATACTGCTGTATTGTAAAAGAAAATCTATTTCTAATTCATTTCATTCCGGTATGCACTCCATTAAAACATTAAACTCTGCTAACTTTGAATCGGGATCATGGAATACTTCCCAATAGCCAAAATTACATTTGTTGCTTAAAGGGCTGTTATATCTGTTGTACGTATTGGAAATTATTGTTTGCATCTATGAATGTACCGGATGTTCCAAAATGTAAGGACCCTTTTTCTAAATTAAATATAATTTGAAAACTGTTTACGATAGAAATGCCCCGTTTGTTGCCTCTTTATTAGAAAAGCAGTAATTTTTTAACTAAAGCAGTAACTTTTACAAAAATAGTTTAATTTTCCGCCACTAGGTGGCACTGTAAAGCTATTTCTTGTAAGCCCCCTTACTCGCCGTATTTGATTCCTTACGATTTCTTCCCGTGGGTACACTTAAAAGACAAAGTTTACCTACAAAACCCACGAAGTTTAGCGGAACTAAAACATTACATCTGTAAGACATGTGAGGATATTCCTGATGAGACATATTCACGGGTATCGGTTAGTCTTGTTATGAGACTGCGCCATGTAATTGCTGCAAATGGTGGATATTTCGAAAATACTGTCATTTAGTTTTTTTCATGTTACAGTGTCACCTATTGGTGAAATTTTAAACTAATTTTGAAATCGTATGGTTAGAAATTCATTGCTTTTCTAATAAAAATGCAATAAACGGGGAATTTCTATCGTGAACCGTTTTCAAATTATTTAATTTTTTTAAAAAGTCCCTCCTTTTTGGGACATCCGATATGTAAATATATATAAAATAGATGTAAATATGTAACATGAATGTATGTATGCACATAAGTAAAGAAAGAATGTATTAAGGGGTCCGCAGCGCATCATAAGGGGTTCGAGAAGGTCTCATGCTCAAATATCACAATTTTCACTTAATATAGAATTAGAGATAAATCTTACAAATACAAAAAAATATATATAACTAGGGGTATTTACTGTTTAAATGTACAGTATATTTATTTTATGCATTATTATAGCATTCCATACATTATATAAGTTTATATATCCTCTATTTGATGGTCATAGTGCGTATAGTTTTTACTTTTGAGCACCCCTATTTCCAGCTAGAATTTTGGTCCCATTCAATCGCTGGAAATTGTTACAAATTATGTGATGAAGTAAGGTGAAGATTACAAAAGAGTGGTGTTTAAAAGTAAGGTCCATACGCATCCTGCATATACGAAAGAACATTAGTAATTTCAGTTATATAACGATAGTAGTCGTGTTTTTTATTAAACCGCTATTGGTCGCGTTTGGTCTTTTTGACACCGGTGTTATTACCACTATGCAGGCGGAAAATGGAAAATATGAAATGATTTTCATTTAATATCTGAATATTACTTTTCAATGAATTTGTAAAGTTGCAGTTTAATGAAATTATACAGATTTCTGACGAGCTTTGTTATATTGCGAAAGGTTAAAAATGAAGTAACTCTGGTAATCGTGTCGCAGTCTTTAACAACTTTGCATTTTTAATACATAGCTGAAAAAAAAAGCAAGAATCTCTTGAGGAGAACCATTTAAGGTCAGGTATTTCTTTATTGTATTTTTAATGGGGAATAGATTAGGGGAAAATAACTGATATGGGTGGCAAAAAGACAAACATGCGCCTACTGCCGTTACCACCTACAGTAGGTGACTACTCTAGATGGCAGTGCTCCAGTGCGGTGCCTCATTGCCACCTACTCTAGGTGTCTATGCTACTACCAGTTTAAATCGTAGGGGTCCGTGAAGGCATGGGAAATACGAAAAAGGGTCCGTGGTAAACCAAGAGTTTAAGAACTGCTGGTATAGAGCATTCAGCATGAAGGTAATTTAAAAATTAATAAATACTTATTAATTTGAACCACACATGTGCATAAATAAAATCAACCAATACCATTGTTTTTTTATTATTATTGTTCTTGCTGTTACTTTATTTATTACGTATATAAACAGTTCAAAAACAGTAATTCAAATTTCGATATTGGGAAAAGACTTTTTGCCAAAAAATGCGAGACAAGAAATGACACGTTTGGAGGGTCCGATAACAGATGGCACTCTTTAAGTCAATCAGAAACACCATTTTTGTCAAGTACGTCGTCATTCCTTACTCTGATTTTCAAGGCATGCTTCGTCACACGCATTCGGTGCATTGTCACGGAATTAGATCCAGAAAACCCACTTTCACCTTGGAACAAAAGTAATTAGATGGCATCGTTTCTGTCAGATCTTCAGTTCTTATCTGAAATGCACATCTCTGTAAAAATTTAGAGCTTATTATTACTACAAACATGCATGATGTTCAAAATCTGACGGAACAATGCTAATTTATGACACAAAAATATGATTCATTAACCTACTAATCTTCTTTCTTAACAATCGATTTCTGGGAAAACATCCTTTGTAGAAAAAACATTTATTTTGAATTCTCATGCTATACTTCGAAATTTGGCTTGATATTCTCGAAACACCCTGTATATGTATTATTATTGCGATCGAATTTACATGGGATTAAGGGCAGTAACTCTTTCATTAATTAAATATTTTGCTTGCTAAGTTTTAAATTGAATCTCATATGCGTTGATAGGTTTAAAAATTACATATTTGAAACTTGTTTAAAAAAACTTCATTAAATTTGGTTAAAAAAAAGTTTCGGTTTTGAAACAAACATTATTTCAAAGTACATTTTTTCCGTATTCGCTTATTAAAAAGATTGAAATTTTGCGATATTTGGAGGCGAATATACATGCAATCAAAGTGAAAGTTGCGACATGTCATGTTAATTTTGAACTTAGCGTTACTGACGGATACATGTGTGCTTTTTAATATAGATAAAATAAAGCAAAAATATGCCTCAATTCCTAAATTAATGAGTTTCTATTCTGAGTGTAAAAAACATTACTAATATTTGCGCATTCTTTATTGAAACGAATTTGCATACATATTATGGACATTGTTAATGATTGAACTTTTCCATACACTCTTAAAATTTTCCGTAAAATCATGATGCATTCTCCATATATATATTTTGCAAACAGCTCACCAGAAAAAAAAAATCTAGAAAATGCTAGTAACATCATTATAGTAACACCATTATATTTATCTAGAAAATGGTAGAAACACCATTAATTCAAACATATTTGGCTCGATCGGTGATAAAAGCAAAAAATTGTTCAGCAACTTTTCATGGATCTGGTAAAGTAACCACAATTTTATCTCTATCCTGACCAATGAGAACGCGTTTCAAAATATGGATAAGTAACCATCATTATCTATATAAATATGATTGAATGAACGAGCGGTTTGCTGCGAACAATTTTTACAGTGTGGAACAGATGAACGTTTTTTCGTTTTTGAAAATCGAGCATACGTAAAAATATATCATACACATTCTTCAAACAGTTATTTTTATTATGAATAATAATAATAATAATATTTCATGCAGAGAAACGACTGCTTTCCTTTTCTCTGAAGCTATATTTTTCTGCATTCGGTTGAAGGACGTGGAGACTATCTACTACTTATTCTTTTAAAATTTACCCACAGTTTACTTTCACTAATGGTTAATGTATTCAAAAGAGACTTACTTCGGTTTCGTATTTTTAAATCGTTTTAAATATCGATTTTCTTCATTTTACCGCTGCATTTTATTTGAATTACAAATTAGATGGATTTGTATAAGTTTCTAGCTTCAAACAAATGAAAAAAAGAGAGTGGTTTGATTACAGAAAGAAACTCAATTATTTTTCTTTCCACTTAGCTGTTTTAGCAATCCTTGTTGAGAAAATACCAAGCGTTAATAGACATTTAGTAAATGTAATAAAGCTGAATTCTGAATATTAGGAGAAAAATAAACAAACTTTAAAATTAATCCTTAAAAATACCGTGAAAGTAAACCACCTTCAGCAAAACCAACTTCAAATTCTACATTTATTTCTAAAGTGAGTCTAATAATAATAAAAATTATGTTTATTATTATTATTATTATTATTATTAATTTTAGATCTTAAAATGTTCGAGTCATTGGATAACTGCTGTTTTATTCAACCGTGTATCATACTAATGTCTGCTCAGAATAAAATTTCATACAAAAACAGTTTCATACAACTTCAGTGTTTTTATCTAATTAAAAATGCGTTTGTCTAAATGCTTCTGCGTTATATTTATGTCTTTAAAAATTAAAGATCTGTAAATTATAAGAAAATTAAGAATTAAGAACTCACAAATTTTAAAGGATTTATATGCTTTACGAAATTCGAGATTTTCGCATTCCGCGCACTACTTGTTCCACTATGCTGGTTTTGGGAAGTTTTGGCAGTTTAGCGAATGTTTTTGTATTCAGATTGCTCGATTGTTACTACTTTTTTTTTAAATAGCAATACTCGCTTTATTTAATGAAATAGTAATATTCGCCTTATTTAATCTTTCATTAAAAAAAGACAAACATTATTATGTCAAAAAAGTGGTAGCAATCAAGCAATCTGAATTTTAAAAACTAAAACCGCCCAACTGCAAACATTGGTCTTGGGACTCTCCTGAAAAATGTGCATTCGCATAACTTAGAACACAATGTCTGTAATAACCAGCGTAATGCTTGTGAAAGGAAGGCCTACATATGCGAAATTTGACACAAAACCTTATAGTACAAAAACCAAAATGTGTTGACTCCTGTGACTAATCCTATTGTTACCACGTGTCGTAGTATAGAAAATGGGTCAATACAATTCGCTGGGATATCAACATTGGAGTTCATTTATAAGAGAGTGGTGACATATGCGCAAGTTGCTTGTTCATATTATATGTTTTTCTCAAACTACGGCAATTCACATTACAGAACTTGGCGATACTCGCCTAGACGAAATCGCTTAGACGAGTCTGACAAGCAAACAAACATTAGCTTGGCGATAATGGCAGGTTCACCCAGGTCAAGACCAGGCAGTATCAGCAAGTTTTTGTCCACAATTCTCTTCGCTAATCAAAGTTTACTCCCCATGTGTCGTCATTCTCTTATAAACGAGCCTAACGAAAAAGAAAGGCTACCGCGGTGCTTTACACGTATCTTTTTTTACAGACCGCCGGATTCACGTGATGCTCGAATGCACCAATGCAGTTGTACGAAAAGAGCATCACGTCACTCTAGCGGGCTGTAAAAAAAATAAGTGGAATGCACCGCGGTAGCCTGTCTTTTTCGTTAGCCTCGCTTATAAAGGACACCTTTAGTCCTCATGTCTCAGTTTAAGGTTTAGTAAGCTTGTATGTTCTGGTTATTAATTAGCCTTCAGGACGCCTACAATCAACATCTTATATGATACACCTGAAGAATATTGCGATATGATACTCTTCAAGAGGTATTTGCTTCTTGAAGATGCTTTAAAGTTGCTAGCTTGTATCAACTATGCACGTAACTTTCTGAAATATATGTCTTGCGAACGAGCTAAAAGAGGTCAGTGTGTGGGATTTGTAGTTGATTGTGAAACATAGTTTCTCCTAAGAATATTTACTGATGGTCGTTGAATTTTACTATCCGTTATCGACCTTGTCATAAGGTATTTAACTGACAGACGAGATAAAATGCAGTCATCACCAAGTTATGATAGAGTGTTTGGCAGGATGCTTTTCATGCATAAAGATATAAAAATGGATCCTCCATTTAAGCCTAAAGTTGAAACTGATGTAGCTCAGAAAGAAGGAGATTTACAAAGCAGAATAATCAACTAGATGAATTAAGGTGCTCCACCAGCATCTGTTGGTATTGGACAAAACATGGATCTAAAACAAACAATACCCGTTATAAAAATGTCCTCTTCCTAGATCAAATGCACTTCAAACGTGCAACCTGTATGCTGAGGATAGCTCATATATGTTCAGGGGAAGGTCTGTAACATATCACCTTAAACTCAATGTTTAAAACTTTAACTTTTATTGTTACTCTTAGGACTACCGAGTGGCAACAGCCTTAATTTATTGTTTAGAATATTTTTCCATGTCCATATGTAACGATTTTCTGTTATTAAAAGTTTTGTTTTTTAAATGTTGAAATGAAATTTTCTTAGGTTTAAAATATTTTTTTAAAACGCTGTTTCCGTAAAGATCGTGTTACTTTTATGTATTTTTATTTTACGTATTTTTATTTTAGCGTATTTTACGTATTTTAACGTTACGTATTTTTATTTTAAATTTCTTCTCCGCGGCAATGATGAATTAAATTATTATTGAAGATGGAACGATATATCTTCTCGATAAGTGTTCTTTAGATATCATTTACCAGTGGCGCCAACTTTGAGAAATATTAGATGGGCTCAAAAACATTTTAGGGTAAAACGACACTCATTTTGTTTTCTTTGAAAGTTTAGGATAAGATATTTCTAGTTCTGATAAGTCAAGTTAGAATTTTTTTAGATTAGAATATAAAGTTTTGATTTTATTCATTTATATTATCATGGGGTTTTCATTTTAAGCACTCTAATATTTAAAATTATGACATTAATTTGACTATAAACTATACACCGGATGATTCAAAATATACACAACTTCTTGAACCGCTGATAACAGAAAGATACTTTCAATTACAAAAGGTATACAAATCAAGTATATTTTTCAGATATGACATTTTTTTTAAAAGGGACTGCATGCACATTAAAATACGAAATTTACTTTTTATACGGCATTCTTTTAGTATAACAAATTTAGAAAAAGAAGGGCATTAGAAGTAAGTCTTATGAAGGACATTAAAAAAAAAAAAATCTTTTATGGACAAAACATATTGACTTATGATACTTTAAACTTTTCTTTATTTTCAGTGATTTTGACACTAAAAACGCGCTTTTCCTATTCATAAGTATTTAGCGATTTCTTATAGATATACACAATTTTTAATTAAAATGTGATGTAAATTTTTGCGTGAAAAGGAATTTAACGCTTCAAAAATATATATTGCATTCAAAACAAGTGCATACATTACAAGTGCATTCATAAGATTTTCATTTGTATCTCTTTTCAGCTTTCCAAAATAATTTTTTAAAGTTGGTGTTTTTTTTTTTTTTTTTAGATTTTATTTATGCTGTTGTTTTGATTGACTTTTTTATATATGGAGGGGGAAAAGGACAGAAGTGTTTATAAAAGATATTCAATAGACAAATAAAAGTAGAAACTTTAATGATTAAAAATCTGAATATTTAATTATTTTCAAACAAAAATATTTATGACTATTAAGATATATATGACTTGATGCAAATTAAATTTGAAGTTCAGAGTAATATACTTTATAAATATGCACCTTCCAAAAAAGTTATTTCAATTAACATTTTACTGGCATATAATAATAAAATATATTTTTAAAAAAAAATGGTTTAACTCTCTCGGTTATGAATCATTTTCTTAAAAAATCACTTTTTAAATTGGCGTAATTCAAATGTTATTCGAGATTATGTCCAAAAGAAATATTTTATACCCCGCATGACGCCTTGATGTTTAACAAGTGACAGTCTCTGAACACTCTACCATCGACGATTGCAATCTCGTTCCCAGTCTAATGTATCGTTTTTTAATATGAACCTCCTGGCTTCTACAAAAGATGTTTGTGTCAGTGAGTGACTGACGCATTTCTCATGTGTTTTCTAAAGAGATGAAAAAAAAAAAAAAAAAAAAAAAAAAAAAAAATACTTCCGGGTTCCTAATTGGACTGTAAAGAACAAGAAAATTTAAGTTATGGAGTTCTTGGAACGGCAATTCGTCGAGCAAAAATTGCTCGCTGGACTTCGGAAAAAAGAATCACTTCTGGTAGAGTGTCAGAATTAGGTGGGGTGAAAGTTCGCCATTTTTTCTTCAAGCAGTGTCGTTTCGGTTTTATTAAAGATTTCCATTCATTAGTCACGGTTAAGGTTAATAACACAAACAAAAAAGCTGTTTGTTTCGATTGTGTTTTCTCAAGTGGATGTGATTGTTGCAGAATTCGGAGCTTCGTGAGAATTAGAATATTTGAATAAATAGAAAGTATATGCATATTTTCGGTCATTCCTCTTGCGTATCAAAGTTGTGAGTTATTTCCATCTGTGATACAATAGATAATGTACATAAGTACCAATTATTCAACAAAAAACCTTTAGAAATAGCTTCATTGAGAAATGGATTATTTTGAATGAATAAATCCACGTTATATTGTTATAGGTACATTATAATGTTTCCTTGTTCTTTGAAAAACTAACATATTTTGTAATACATCGATATATGATATTTTAAAATCATTTCAGCTTGTAGAGCATCATAAAAGAAGATTTTTAACTGATACCATTGTAAAATAATGTCATCCAAAGCAAATTATTTGTTTATTAGGTTTATTTTGAGAGCTATTCACGCAACTTCATTTAATATGTCTAAAACCATAATATTTTTACAGATAATGAAGAAAACTTGAAAGAAATTGTTTTTTATTACACATTATTAATATAACACGCTATGAAGATTTTCATTATCTGTGGAAATAAATAAATAATTGGTAATACTCCAGGAGCGCAGCCAGGATTTTCAAAAGGGAGAGAATTTGAATGATTATAGGTGTTGTTATTATTTTTTTCTTGCGTAATACATATTTGTAACTCATAAGATGAACAGATTATTGCTGTCGTGAAATCATATGCAAAGGCGTAAATGAGAGAGTGAAAGGTTGGGAAAGCTCAAGCCCTTCCCTTTCAAATGAAAACTTTTTTTTTTTAAATTCACACGACCTTTCCAAAGGCTATTATTTTCTATGTTCAATGTTTGAATTTGAATACTCATCACTGAAAACACATCTCTGGACGTAAAGTATCACTATAAATGTTGATAATGCCTTTAGCTAGTAAGTATGCAGATCATGGGCGTGAACATCACGAAAGTCTGTTTAACACTTTCCAACATAAGTTGAAAAATGTTTATGACTTCGGTTTGTCTGTCAGGCCGTGCTCTAGCCTCTAACTCGTGTAAATATACTCGAATTGCCATGTAATTGATATATGTTACTGAGGATTACCGTGGCATGTTCGGTATTGAAAATGGAGTATGTAACATTAATAGTTCGTTTATACATGGACTCTCCAAAGAGTTGCGTTACATTATGGTCAATGGGTAAAAATCGGTTGTAATGTATTTTAATGGTTAGACTATTTCAAACACATTGAAATTGATATACAACACTGAGGTGAACTACAAGATGCATACTATAGAATATGATGCGCGTGAAGAATACTGAACAAAAATGTTTTATATTTGTCGTTCATGTTTACATTCATTTTTATCGTTCATGTTTTATATTTTCATTTATCGTTCATTTACAGGAACAAACAAAAAAAATTCGGTTACAGGGTTATGAGCGATAATTTCTAGAAGTGCGTTTTCAATTTAACTATTTTTTTCATTTTTTGGTGTGTATAAACTCTATAGATCATATACAGGGCAGCACAAAAGAATTCGAGTACATTTCCGCTTATTGACGAGAATTTTCAACTGTGTTATACGTTTAATCCTTTAATATTTACTATTTATACTTGGAATTTTGTAATAGTGTATGTTAAAGTAAACAGTGAGTCAGTGTCTTCGCCCCGGGATTGCGCTTATACTCTAAAGCGAAAGCTGGATTCCAGGGGCGGTCATCCCTTGTCATCCCTTGTTTACTTAGACATCATCCGCAATCTTATTAAGCTATGAAGTTTAGTTACAATATTCTGGAATGATTTGGAAAGGGTTTCATAATCTATGCTTGACACATGATTTTTCTTTCCTGTTTTTATTTTGAATTCAATTTATTTAATATTTTGAAACTGTCAATCAGCAGTTTTATTTATTTCATATTAATGTATCAAGTAAATTTTCAAATAACTTTTAACTCTTATCAATTGTAAAGGAAAATATTATTACACGCACTGATACTATATAAGATTGTTTTTTGTTATGTGAGAGAGTCTCCCTTAATATCCCGTTCTGCCTTAATTTGATAATTGTAACTCTCTCTACTTTTATTTTAGTATATTAAATATTCTATGTAAAATAATTAAAATATCGATTTCCTATGGTATTAATACTTATATTTTGAACGATTCTCATAAATATTTTATTAACGCTTGATAATCCTAATTGTTCTATTTATTTGAACATGGTTACTTTAGCACCTCCCATAATTTTTGATTTTCTACGCCACTGATTATATGTAATAATACCACAAGGAAATAAACAGTGGGCTTCTCCTCACTAGTAGGAGAATGCCTTGTTTTAGGAACATGATTAACTATCTCATTTGGCCATTCCCTCAAGATAATATATTCCATATATCTACAACACAGATGATTCGGTCTATCAGAGGAATCCTTGATTTGCAGCTGAGAATTTGAATTTAATGATGACGTCTTTAGTGCTTTAGCTGCTTCTGATATCAAGATGAAGTGATTGTTGCTAATTGTAAAGTGCTTTGTCAAGCGAAACATCAATGTATTAGTAATACATATTTTATGCATGATAAGTCATCTTCTACAAGCAACTTACGTAAATAATGATATGACCTTAAATATTTTTTTGGTATTTTTTGCATTTGACTATGTAATAAGAAATGTTGAAACATATCTAAAAAAAGAAACAAAAAGAACATGCATCGGGCAAAGATTACAGAACTTTTCAACATCAAGAGAATATTGCTATGAAATCTTCATTTTCATCTTCTTCCATTTGCTAGCAAAAAAATTTAACTCTGCCAAGAATGCAAGATATAGCTGAAGACTCTAATATTTTGGGCAAGACTAGTAATTTTACTCACATAAATGTGGATCATTCCAATTTCTAGCTTTGCTTTTGAAAATCTTGTGGTATTCTCGCAAAAACTTTAGACTAATCCTAGGTAATTCGGCATCTGTGGGTCGCTGAGGTTTGGTTTCTGGAATTTGACAAATACGTGCGTGCGGAAAAAAGTTAATAAGTCTGTCGTCAAGATCGACTGTATGCTTTTTAATACATTATATTATTCACCATATATCTATAAAACTATATTTATAGGAACAATAGCGCACGAGCGGGAAAGTCAATAGTTTAGCAGTTTGTATTATAAACAAAATTTTGTTCCGTTGAAAACATCTGAAAGTAATCGTTTTTTAATTATTTTCTTTATATACAGAAGAACATAAGAAAGTTCTCTGTTGAAAATTTTTCGCGACTTACTTCATATGCAGGTATATAAGTGGTTTTGTTTTATATATATATATATATATATATATATATATATATATATAATTTTTCCAATGGGAAAGATACAATCGGAAAAGTATAACTTTTTTATAAAATATACACACGACAACAATAATAAGTAACTGTAATATAAAAGTGAAAATATAGAATAATTATAAAACAATACTTTCTTTACTATGTAAAAAATATAATTTTATTAATGGATATATTATAGAATAAAAAACGGATGCTATTTATGACATTATTTTGCACCATCGGGAAAGTACATATCAGGATTGAAAGTTGTTAATTTTAACATCAAGCTCTTTCTACGCAAAGCTAAATATTGCAGTAATACGCTGCCGTGCATGCGCGGCAGTGCATTACTGCTTATTTTACTGTTTATTACTGTTAATTTTACGGTATAATACTGGCAGCTGGGGTGCCAGTATTATACTGTAAAACCAACATTTTTTTTATTTTTTTTTCTAGTGTATTCCTGGTGCATGATTTTTCGTTCTTGTTAATTATTTTGATTAAATATCTCAACTGCATTCTGCCAAAATTTTGAACTCCTTAAGCTACTTATTCATTCCGAAAGTGTTTATTTTGAAGTCGGCAAATAAACCGCAACTACTTTTTTTTTTAATCCTATTGACTCACAGTTCTAAATCTTTTAATGTATGCATTACTCACATAAAACTCTTGAGAAAGCACTTGTAAATGAAAAGATTTCAACCTTTCCCCACTCTTAAGCACTTGGAGTTAATTCTTTTAAAATCAGAATTAAATAAACGTTCGTTGCTTCGACGTCCTTAACACACATGTGCAGCTGTTCGTTTTCACTGAAAGAAAAAAGCAAGAAATTGGGCGTGGTTTTCAGGAATTCTATCCGTACACTTTTATTTTCTATTGCTTCTAGAATTTCTCTTCGCGCTTGTCAATCTTCACTTCATCAGTGAGTTAATAAACGCTATTTTCTACCCCCTCTTTATTGTACATTAATAGAGGCATTGTAAAAGCCCTCTTTGTTCAGAATGTAACAAATTCCTTTTACTGAAGAAAAAAAAAATAATAATAAAACGTTATTTTTCTTTTACAGTTATATGTTGGAGTAAGATTTGTTTGAAGAACGAATATTGTTTGGTATAAAAAGTGGAAGATTTTGTCATTTTTCTGATTTGTTAACGTCTCAATTTTAGTAGAATTAAAGAAAATATGAGAAATTTGTGTAGCAACTAGAATCTTTAACTAGAAATGGGATCAGGGCTATCTTAACTTTTTACAAGCCGAATTGAGAAGATCCAGGTATATTTGATATTATTTTTCCTTCTAAAATAAGATATTAATCATCAAAACTTTTATTTTCACTATTGAGATATTGAGAACGAGAAAGTTTAACGAATTATTTCATGAGCATTTTTTTTTTAATAAATTGTCTTATATATTTTGTTTTTGTTTTTTATTATGTGAAATTATGTTATCATCAGTCAGCTATGAAATTTAAGTACGAATACTAATTTATAGAAATATTGGGTCTTTTGTGTGTGTGTGTGTGTGTGCGTGAATTTTTAAATTGTGCTCTGTGAAAAATGGCATAAAAATATATTTTTGTGATTTTTTGTACGTTACCCAATTTATACCAGAAATGAAATTTCTGTCTTAAAAAATTAGTCCATATTTCTGTTTTTAATATTTTTTTCAAGTCAATATGAAGATTTTTTTTTTTAATCTTTCAATTTCATTCCCAATAGGGATACTGGCCTGTAGAAAGTTAAGGCATTCGGAAGACCTGTCCCAAATGATTTTTTAGAGTTTCTTAACCTATATTTATCTACTTATTTTTCTAAAAGTATTAAGTTGTGGAAAGGTCTATTATACCGCGTGATTATAAAAATAGAATATGTCAATGCTCATATTTTAAATTTATTCACAGACAATGAAATTATCACTGGACATTTTTAGTTGATATCACTGAACACTTTTAGATAATATACGATAGGAATGTATAACATAAGGCCTGGAATTACTTAGATACAATTTAAAATATATAAATGATTTTTTTTTACTATTCATCATGATCTTTCCTGTGTTCTAAATATCTACTTAAAAATTATAATAATAATAATAATAATAATGCTCTATACCAGAGTAGGGAATCCTGTTGTCACGGGCGCATTTGAATCTTCGAACGATCTTCGCAGACGCCCACGCGCATATTGATTTATGTGTGTGTGTGCATTAGGCATTGTAATCCTAGAAAGTTTATAATCCCATGGGATTCTAGCGGAATTTCTCTCGAATACCGCGGGATTCCCGAATTTGTTTTTCTTTTTCAAATTCGATTGTAAAAGGAGCTTTCTGTTACAGTGTAATACTGTAAAATCAACTTTTTTTTTTTTTTTTGCAGTGTAGGAAAAAATGAAATATCTTAATAATATTCTGTTAATGTTGGGAAGTAATTTCATAATCTATGCTTGATGCACAATTTTCCATTCTTTTTTTTTTTTTAATGAAAATTGGATATAAAAAACAGGTTGTATCCAGTGAATCACCCAACGTTCTTTATAGGTCTGAAAATGCAGCTTTCAATAAAGTCAGCAACAAAACTGCAACATTAGTTGGTAGTTTGAAATGATGTCGACACATTTAATAAAATGAGTACGATAACTTAATTTAATATTCAAAATCTTTACAAACATTAAAATACTAAAACGGCCGTAAATTTTACTCAAGTTTTATAAAAAAAAAAAATAAAAAAAAAATATTTTACACTAGAATTTTATTTAAAATTATTTAACTTATTGCTGTGCGGTATTTAATTTATTTTATGAAAATTTTTCTAATTCGAATTGAAATATATTCATTTGGCACCGTTAAAATGACCATACTCTTGGCCGTTCTAGTGTTAAAACATTGTATGCGAAAAACGTAAAAATACGTTTTATATAGATTGGTAGTAGAAATTAGTATACGTACTGGAAATTTTGTAAAGAAGAAAACATAGACGTAATTCAAGGGTACCTGCTTCCAATTGATTGCGAGGAGGTTTCAATTATAGTGACTTTTGTACAAATAAATTCCGCACTAATTTTCGAAAAATCGCCTCATACAATGTGTTAAATAACCTTAACTTTAAAAGTAAAGAAATTAACAAATCTCTACCAGCAAATAAGGCACGATTCTACCAGTTAAGCCTCGGAACTACTCCGTTGAAAGAGAAAAATATAAAAAGATAAAATCACGATTCTCCACGGATAACCTTGTTGTTAATAGCATAGTAAAAGGGCAGGTGATGTGCCTGCATTAAGCTTTTAAATATACTTGGTATTTTTTAAAAAAATGCTCACCTGTTTGTATTGTTGCCAGAAAGATTGCGTGAGCATACAATTCAAAGTTACCTCATGATTTTTTTCCTTTTAAATGGGTGGAGCCAACAATGAAGAAAACACTGTTAAGCTTTTAAGGGATATTTTTTCTCTATTCCTAATATATTAAATTCTTTTTGTGAAGTAGTACTTTCAAACTTATTTTGAATCTAACGTATTTACACGTCTCTAGAGGAAATTCAGGTAATTACAAGCACTTAACAAGCACATCACAGACTATGTTATTCAAAATAAATAAATTTTAAGAAAAAAATAAAACCATCTTGAAGGGATTGTCCTTATTTTCGTGTTTTGTAATAACCTTTCATTGTTATCCACATTAAAGTTCTGCACGGGTGTAACTAAATCAGTTTATGCCCAGTTCTTAAATTTATATTTGAAGTCAACTTGAAATTCGGTCTGAAATCGGCACAATTCATCCCGAAACACGAAATGAAAGAAAATGAATCCATATTTTAATGCAATCTATATTAATAAAAGAAAGTTTCGCTCTCTGTGTGTGTGCGTCTGTCTGTTGGCGATGGCTAGCGAAATCTTCCGCACATAGAAGCCTAAAAATTAGGGTAAAGATAGTCCAAGGCAGGTCCTGATGTCTCAGATTTTTACTTTTTTATAGTTAGCCGATATATTAATTAAAAGTTCATCAAAAAAGCTATCTTTTTTACAAAGAAAAAATGGCAGACGCGCGCGCGCATGCCCAGAACCTGATTTTCGAGCGGAAAGGAAGGAAAATCCATATGCTTAGCGTTTTTTGTCCGTTTATTTTAACCTCCATCGGCCAAACTTTCTTCTATATACATAAGAAGAAAGTATTGCAAGAGTGAAAATTTTCAATTTCCGGGCCGTTTTTTTATGAATTTACACGTTCCGGGATTTCTCTGAACACGATTTGACTATTTTTGGAAAATGTCTGTCTGTTAGTCTGTTGTGACACAAAATTTGTGGCCACCCTATCTCAAGAACTAATGCACGGAATGCAATTAAACTTCAGATTCAGTTAGACCCTGTCATAAATTGGTGCTGATTAGGTTTGTGTGTATATCTCCCAAAAGGTGGCGCTACTATCTTGTATTTTTCACGATTTCTGCGATAGTTATATATATAAATTGATAACATTTAGAGATCGACCGAAATCGAAACCGAATTTCGGTGATCTTCCCACTTTCGGCCGAAACCGAAAGTGTCAAAAAATTTTAAAAACTGATTAATATATGCATAAATGCATATAATTATTTATTAATTAAATAATAACAATAATTAATAATTACTTAATAATAAATAATTACGTTACTAATTAATTTATTAATTATTACATGTATTGAGCCACATGTCTAACAAACAAACGTACATATATATGTCTGTATGTATAAGTTTCAAACAAAAATGAAACATAAGTAATACAACTTTTATATTTTATTATTGGGAAGGTTAAGGAGGGGGGGAGGCAGTTTCCCCCTCAAAGAATGTGATAAGAATGTAAGAGTCATCATACGTTAGTTTAAGTAAAGGGCACAAAAGGTAAAATAATTTGTTCAATTTGGCTAAAAAAGAAAAATTAGCATTAAGACAACATTTTAAGCCTAGAAATTATTAATTATAAACTTTATTTTCCATTTCAATATTCTCAAAGTGAGACATGATTAACATTATTTTGTACTTTAGCTAATTTTAAATATATATATATAAGGATAAAAATGTAACAGTTGTCAATTATCTTTTAGGGTGTGCACAATAAGATCAAAATAAATCTTTGCTCACTCACCGTCTCCCCCCCCCCCCCCCCCCACCAAAAAAAAAAAGCTTTGTCACTTCCTGCCTGCCTAAGAAAGCATTGAAATGGCACCCCTGTTTGTAAATTTTCTCTCCGGTGTCAAGCTGACTCTCTGTGCCTCTATCCAAAACTATTTATTTTCATATAAAATAAAACGTAATTAATTTATCAATAAGACAGAAATAGTTTCCAATTATACGAATTTCATCTAATAAAAAAAATATTTTAAGTATACATACCTCGATATATCTTTTGTAATAAATTTCGTAAATCTTCATATGTTTTAACAACATCTTTCTCATAAGGCATTCGAAACAATCGGGAGTTTCAAAGTAAAAAATTTCTATTACTGTGAAGCTTGTATCTTTTAAAGATCATGTGATAAGCGTCTTTTAAGTTTAGTCCTATATGCATTGATTTATAATTTACACTCACATCATGAATCAGTCATGACGAATAATGATAAACAGTGGAGTTCACAACAATAAACAGTGTCTCATTTGAGCCGATACAACTCATATCAATGAGTAAAGTTGAAAATTTTCGAAAGAAGGAACGAGATTTTGAAATACAGGTAGTTCCGGTCGAGTTTCGGTCAGGCCGAAATTTTGGCAGCAGTTTCGCCGAAAACGAATATTCGGCGAAACTCCGATTTGCGCCGAAACCGAAACCGAAATTTCGGTCGATCTCTAATAACATTATCTTCATTTGACTATAGTTTTTTTTTTATGATTAGCCAAATTACTAAAGTTAGTGAAAAGCTAATGAGAACCTTTATATATATATATATATATATACATACTAGCAACCCGCTCCGTCATGATGTTTTAAAGATACCTCTAAATACATTTTATCTGTAGAGCTCAAACTCAATTATCATTTTTAATTTGCACAAATAAAAAATTAAATTTGATTTTTTTTTTTTTTTTATTCTATAAAGTAAGAACACTGTCGACGTCAAACATAAAAATTTAACTGGTAATGAAAATATACTTTGTAAATGAGAGATAAAATTTACACAACATATAAAAAATATTTTTTTAAGAAAGTCGTCTGCTGCGACTTCCACGGTAATCATATATATCATAGCCCTAAAAATATTTTTCTTTTCTTATTCAGTCACTAAATATAGGCAAGAAAAGTGATAAATTGTCAAATGTTGTTTTAATGGCCGCTTTTGACATTGAATACTTCTTTTAAGCCGTACAAACATTCCTTTCATATGTAAATTAAATATCTTCATTTTATAATATTATTTATCATTAAAACTTTTTTCTTTATGTTTTAAATAAAATCAGTAATAGTTACTAATCAGTAACAGTACTTATTTTATTTTTCGAGGTGTTTGTATATTTGTTATCTGTAACTGATATAGTCATTTCCCAAAAACCGTTAACCAAACGATAGCATAATATACCGTCGCCAAGATGAAACACATACCAATGGTAACCTTTTCGTCCAAATTAAGGATAAAGTATCAAATTTTATTATAAAAAAATCCCTGACGGCTCGGCTTACAGGCACAGGTAGATTTCGAAGACGCAGACCGTGGGGCACCTGTTTATTGGGAATTGCAGAAGAAAGACCTATTTGCCATGATGTGGCAGTTGGGACCACCCACTTTGAAATATACCTTTGCCTGCAGGCTTGTCAATATAAAAGTTGTAGATAATATTAAGAAGATTTATAATAAACTAGGTGGAACCCGTCAAAACTTGACGGTAAACAATTTGATATGAATTACAAATTTTATATGAATATTGCTCGGGCATGGGACAAAAACCTTAGATATGTTTAAAATCAGCGTTGCTTTCTGAAAATTTTCTCAATGCAGGATTTCTGCAGCTATATGTAAAAAATCGGTACTTCTCTATTATCAACGTCGACCACTTTTCATAACAAAAAACTATCGCCAAACTGTAACGCCAAATAAACGGGAGAACGTTGCCATTGGAATATCAAAATAAATAAATAAAAAAAATATAAGAATTTAAGGGCACAATTGTTATTTTAATTAATGAAATAACTAATAAAACAATAAAACATAATGAAAAATACATGCAAATGTTGAATTAAAAACCACTTGATGACATAACATACACGTATAATGCTTCTGACATCAAATAAATGGGACTGCATTTTTAGTGTTTAATCTTACAGTTTGGCGAAAGTTTTTTGTTATGAAAAGTGGTCGACAGGATAATAGAGAAGTACCAAAAAATCTAAATCATAAAGTGTGAAAATAAAAATTATTATCACTTGCGATACACCCAAGAGGTGTAGTGAACTCTAACCCTTTATTAACCTTTCAGTGGCTATATGCGTTGAAAAGTTTTAGACAAACATTGTTTTTCAAAAAATTTCCGGGACTTTTCCGTTATACGGACACCATGCCAAAATGTTTGCTAATGCATAATGTATGTAAATGTATGTAAATGTATGTATGTAAATGTATGTATGTTAATGTATGTAAATGAATGTATTAAATGTATGTTTGGCGACAATGATGTCCGTATAACGGAAAAGTACCAAATTTCCTCTTACATATTTTTAACTGACGTAGTATGGGAAGAGTTTCATATTCTGTGCTGGTTGGTGCGAATGGCCAAAAAATCCAAAATAGCGCCAAAAGGGGTGTGACGTCCCGTAGATTAAGTTCACTTCAGTAGTTAAAAATGTAATCCCAAAGACTGAAGATCGCAACAATCACATCAAACACTTATAGTCAAAATCAACTCGCCAAAAAAATCATCACAGGATACGGAACTCTTCCCTAAAAGATTTTCTTGCAATTACTTTTCTTAGAAAATATAAAATAAACAATTTTTAGGATTATGAGGTACGAATTATTTTCACTGTACATAAATGTGTTACAAAATATACATATAATTTTTACTGTTAAAAATTTAGTCTGACTCTCAGAATTTTCACAGAAATTTTTCTTGCTTAATTAAACGCCATTGAGCCATGAGGCATATTTCCAGGATCAGCAAAAAAGCGAATATATATATATATATATATATATTCAATACGGTACTTTTATGTTTGCTGGGTGCCAGTGATAACTCGCCAAATCTTGTTTCAATTGGTATCATTTGAATTGCAACCCTTTCAATTCAATTATTTCAATTTTGATTTCAATTCAATTTTTGAGATTTTGTTATTTGTATTGATGTGTTTGTGGTGGCACAGATATCATATACGCACCACATTGGCGCAATTTTTTCCCCCCGCCAATCTGGCGAAAACTTTGTTTTTGAATATTAACGTTATAATATATGTTAACGTTATAAAATTAACGTTATAACGTTATTTTATTTTTATATTGAAATAAAAAAATCACAAATTATTGCATACTATTTGTAACTAATATTCAAAAACAAAGTTTTTGCCAAATTAGCGGAGGAAAAAATCGCGCCAATGGGGTGCTTATATGACATCTGAGCCTTTGTGGTTACATATTTCCTCATGATTATATTTTAGCTATTTTTAAGTAAGTTTTTAAAGACATTATGCTGCAATGTTAAAATATTGGTTATTTGTTATTAGCTAATGTTAAAAGATTGTCGAGAAAAAAAGGTTGACGAGATTAAAAAATTTTGGTGATCACTGGCGCTCGGCTAACATGAAAGTACCCAAAATACATATATTGAGACATTTCAGTGCCCATTTCGATGTTATGAAAAAACATTGGAATTTTATTATGTAGTACATCAAAACTTACGGCACAGATGTCATATACGCACCACATTGGTGCGATTTTTCCCCCGCCAATTTGGCGAAAATTTTGTTTTTGAATATTAGTTACAAATAGCATGCAATAATAGCAAGTGATTTTTTATTTCAATATAAAAATTAAATAACGTTATAAATGAAATAGTTTCTATTATTTAAAAAAAGGAAATAAAAATAAATAAATGATAGTTTGATATAAATAAATATTGATATACATAATAAAAACAATTTATAGAATTAAAATAAAAAATAAAAGTAAATAAACAGCAATATAAACAAAACAACCGGGTTACCATGTGAGGCATAAAATTGCCATTTTGTTGCAATCGCGCCAATGTGGTGCGTATATGACATTTGTGCCCAATATTTTTACTTGGTTTTAATAAAATTTGCTCCATTTCCATTCACCTTTTGCCTCTAATAAAAAAATGTGTCGAAAATTTCAAAAATTCCCAACAAATCTATACAGGTAATTTTGGCACAGATGTCATATACGCACATTGGCGCGATGGCAACAAAATGGCAATTTCATACCTCACATGGTAACCCGGTTGGTTTGTTTATATTGCTGTTTATTTACTTTTATTTTTTATTTTAATTCTATAAATTATTTGTATTATATATATATCAATATTTATTTATATCAAACTATCATTTATTTATTTTTATTTATTTATTTTTATTTCCTTTTTTTTAAATAATAGAAGCTATTTCATTTATTACGTTATTTTATTTTAATATTGAAATAAAAAATCACGTGCTATTATTGCATGCTATTTGTACCTAATATTCAAAAACAAAGTTTTCGCCAAATTGGCGAATGAAAAAAATCTCGCCAATGTGGTGCGTATATGACATCTGTGCCCAATAATCATGGATTTAGTTAATTTTGTAATATGCGGTGCAACCAAAATAATTTTTATTAAATCCGTACAAATATCGCAGACGCACCGGGGTTAATTTTTGTCGCTTAAATGACGATTTTTGATTTCTATGGCAACCTGGTGTTTTATAATAAAATTGAATGTGTGTGTAAATAAATAAAATAAAATAGGTACTTTTATGTTAGCTGGGCGTCAGGAATAACTCTCCAAATCTTGCTTCAATTGGAATCATTTATATTGCAATATTTTACGTGAGATTTGTTATTCATATTGATATGTTTATGTTATATATTTTATTATGATTATATTTTAGCTAATTTTAAGTAAGTTTTTTAAGATTTTATATTACAATGTTAAAATATTACCTAGTTGATATTATCTAATGTCAAAAGATTGGCAAACCACAGAGCTCAGAGAATAAACTCTATGCCCCGCAACAGTGGGAGTTGCCGACTTTATGACGTCATAAGCAGAAGTAAAAGTTTAATTGAAAATTACGGCTAATTAATTAAATTTTCGAACAAACGAATGCACGATAACAAATCTGTATCCAAATATCTTTCATTTAAAAAAAGAATGGTGTAATTTGATGCAGTAGTTTGTTCTCACGGATTGTCGAAAGAAATCGCTTAGCGTTTTAAATATATCGATTTAAGCGGATTTGAAGTCGTGGGAATTGACGAAGTTATGAATTTGTTTCTTCTGAAACCCCTATTCCCCCCTCCCCCTCCTTGGGGGCATTTTTAATGAAATCAAAAATCTTTCATACATAAATTTTTGGCCCTTTTCTTAGAAGTAATAATAACTTTAAACGGATTCGATATGTATAAAAATTAAGAAGTTATGGAGTTTTTTTCTGTTTTCACGTCTGCTTGTAGGCGGGACCAGCAGTGATTTTTTTGTTTTTAGTTTTTTATTGTCGTAAGAGTTGGTCCTATAAAAAACTTGTCAATATAAAAGTTGTAGATAATTTTAAGGAGATCTACAATAAATTCAAGCGGATTTGATATCTTGGGAATTGACGGAGTTATGAATTTTTTCTTTCACCCCCCTTCTTTCCCCCCCCCCCTTGGGGCCATTTTTAAGGATATCGAAAATCTGTCCTACATAAATTTTCGGCCCTTTTCCTAGAAGTAATAATAACTTTAAACGGATTCGATACGTATCATAATTAAGACATTACGGGGGGTTTTCTGTTTTCACAAAAAGCCCCTCCCATTCCCCCCCCCCTGGTTCAATTTTGCAGATTAGCGAACTTGACCGAGATTTTATGCCCCTTGATTTTATGTATCAGTTTGGAAGAGATTTGTGCAGAATTGTTGCAGTTATCGTGTCCATAAAAAAGTGACACAGATAGATAGAGAGATAGATAGATAAAGTTTTGAACTGGGGCTGGTTTTGGGTTCTGGGAGTCATAATCGGCGTAGATCTGCAAACATTTTTTCAAAAATTCCAACTTAGGGGAGAATGTAATAGATAGTATTTCTTACGAAATCTACCTAAAACCATGGTTATATCGATACATTATACCGGGTCTCCTAAAAAGGACTGACTGATTTCAAAATTCGATAACTTCCGAACGGTGACAGATATTTAAAAAATTCTTGCAAGAGACAAATGTAAGATGTCAGGCTTTTTTTTTAATATGATTCTTGATTTTAGTTCGAATTACCAGCAATAGATGGGGCTGCGAGCGATAGGAGTGCAATCTAGGCCAAAACAAAAATCACCCAGCATTGATTCGAAGGAAGGAGGTTCAATGCATGGAGTGGGTCTCATTCTATTATATAATCTTTTTCATGGGGCCCGATTTTGAATAAGATTTTATTGGCGGATGAGACCCCACTCCATGGATTGAACCTCCTTCCTTCGCATCAATGCTGGGGGATTGCAAGTTATTGAATTTTAAAATCAGTCAGTCCAATTAGGACACCCGGTACATCGTAATGAGCGCGGGAATTTTTTCTATCTAATGGTGCAAACCGCAAAAAAATCCATCGGGTGGTTTTTGAAATTACTCCAGACATACAGTTTTAGGGCTTCTTGCTTTATAATATATATGATATGATATGCAAACGAATTTTATAACTTCCTTAGTTGTAAGTCTGTTAATAAACAAAAATACTGATTTAAACGCCTTTGGAAATTTAGAGTACATTTATACAAATGCTCAATTACAACACAAATTTTTCAGTATATTTCCGGTAGCAACAAAATGCGAAACAAACTTATCCGATGACTTTAGATAATGATATGTTAAACATTCAGGATTCATATTATTTGAATCCTGAATCCTGTCCTGATTGTCTCAGTATGCAGATTTTGATAACGAAATTAGTTTTTAGGAAGCAAAACATTTAAATTAATTTCAAATCAGGTAATTATAAATTGCATCTGTTGCTGACATTTTTGACATTTTGATGATGTTCCTCTCATGTACGCCAGCAAGAAGGTGCAAGGAAGGTCATGCTTCCTCCCTGGATGTTGGAATTTCATTCTTTTATTTATTTATTTTAACCTTTGGTGATTTTTAAAAAGAGTAAAAATTTTTTCGCAAATAACTTAAAATAATTAAACATTAAAAAAATAATTCTGCTTGGGAGCAAAAGTGTTTTTATTTATTATTATACTAGCTTTTGCTCAAGTTTTGCAATTCGAAATGCTAATGCTACATATAATTTGTGTTTTTTTTTTTTTCCTTTGCTCAATTTATCACATCAAATTCCGCCATGTAGAAATTTTTAAAAAGCCAATCTTTCATAATCGGGTTCACCTAATTAAAGAATTTTTGCCCATAGTTCTATAACTAAGCAAGGTAAGAACGATGTGTGATACACTAAAATCTTCCCCCAACAATTACCTAACTGACAATGTAAGTTCCATAAAAATCCATTTAACAGAACGTCAGTTACAAGCATTCAAAAAGAAATTCCCATTTGCATTATATATATATAGTAGATAACATAGACTTATTACAAAATTCCTTCAAAAAATCCCCCCCCCCCCGCCCTCCATCTCTCTCTGGATTTCGTTCTGCTGGCGTTGATGGTTCTTTGCTCCTTTGCCTATGAACTTTTTCTTTTTCTTGATACTTTGAATATACTGTTATGCATCTGTAACAATAAAGAAACGCGTTTTAATCATATTTATGTTTTAGAACAATAAACAACTTAATTGGATTTTTTTTAAATGATTTTATTCGAAAGTGTAATAAAAGAAAATACAAGCTAATAATGAAGTACAGATGCATTGTTACCCGATACATACTAATACTGCAAAAATACATCATTATAAATTAAATATAACATATTAGTAGTTGAATCATTATATAAAAAACTATTTATTAAATTATACTATAAATTATTTGAGTGGAGTTATTTATTTGAGGGCAGTTACTAATTTCCTTCAAAAGCTTACAACTTCGTCTCTAAGACTGAGCATCAACAAAAAATTTTATGAAATCAGTTCAATAATAATGGGTTAAAAAGAATCAACTAAGAAATCCGATTACAATAAAGAAATCAAACGAAATAATCTTTTAATATTTTTATTGTTTCCAGTAATTACATATTTGGGGTAACATTTATTTTTCTATTTTCAGATCCTGATGAGGAACTCTTGCGAGGCAAGATGACGCAGTGCGCGTCGGGGCAATATCCCCTCTTATTTTTCCTACTCTGGGTCCTGACATGCCCGGTTCTCGGGGTACGCCGTGATCAAGGAATTCCAGACACAGAAGCATACGTGGGACGAGCATTCCGATTTCACTTACCGAAAGATGCGTTTAAAGGAAAAGTAGAACGTTATGAGGTATGTTTGTTAATTCTTTCAGTTGCATGTAAATCGACCGGTTTTATCTACATCAGGTTTCTCAAACTATGATACGCGTGCCGGTTCCGGTACGCAAGTCTTTCGATAGTAGTACGCGAACCTTCTGTTGTATGAATGATGTGGAGTTAAATAAGAGCTTTAAACGTTGTCATACGCTTTTGTCAGCCTCTGCCAAAACGAAAATTTTCAGAAAAAATATTTTCTTTCCTATGAACTATATCATCAGTACTACTCTTGTGCAATCTCATTGGTAAGAATGAAATAGTAAAATTTCATTCTGAATTTATGAGGTCATACAGCAGATTCAAACGAATGTTTTCCAGAAAATTTTACAACAGAATTTTTTGTCGGAAATCTCTTTTTCATTGAAAATATTCTGTCATCGTCACTAACGAGACAGAAAAGGAGACCTTACCGTACATTTTTTAGACGATTTTCATAGTACTTACAGAATTATTTTACGTAAAATATCACCGTTTTAACCCTTTCAGGGGCAAGCACTTGTGCTCCTGTAACGTTGACTTCCCACCGGAATTTAGGAAAGAATTTAGTTCAAAATAAGAATAAGCAATTTTTCAACTTTTTATCGTCAAAGTTAAAAAAGTAAAATTTAATTAAAAGTTTCTGGTTTGAATCGGATTAAAATTAGGTGGCATATAATATATACCACCGCCCCTCAAAGGGTTATATGTTCAATTTAGTAACTCTTATTCTGAACTACCTTTCTACACCGTAATTTCCATGACAATAATGCCTTTTGTAATTTTGGAAGCGGTATTCAGGCCCATTCCTCTTGAACAGCTTTCCAAAGTCCATGAAGGGTTGTAGTAGGTTGACGTTTGGATAACGCGCTTTTTAAAAGTCCAAAAATCCATGGGTGATAATAAATCAGGAGATTTAGCATGTATATCAGTGAAGCGTTTTATACTCCTGATACCCGTTTTTCGTTTCATTTTTCATAGGAAATTAACAGTGGATTTTGATGAGTGGCTGCTTATGCTTTATCTTGATGCAGTTCAACAGATTTATGGCACTGGGGATAAAGAGATGGCATTTCATGTTTGAAGATTAGGGGTAAAATATGTCTCTGTTAGTATGTGGAGTTGATCTGAACATATTTCTCCACTTTCTTTATATTTTAATTTGCCGTTATATGCAAAGACAGAAACAATCATAAATCCTTTGCTAAAGCTTTCTTTAGATATACATTGAACCATGTTTTAAGATTTTTGTTCTCCTTTTTGATGATAATAAATTGGATATCTTCTTTAAATTAAAGTCTAATAATGCTTAAAGTAATAAAAAAATATAATACGAAATATTTAAAAATACCTTTTAAAATATTTCGTGTTATGTTTTTTATCATTTTAAGCATTATTAGACTTTAATTTAAAGTTAACAAGGGATTCTATTATGTTATTTGGATATCCTCTTATTACAATCATTTAAATAGACCCAAGCTTCGTCTATTGTAACAATATTTTTCCCCTTTTTCTCCGAATGAATGCTTCTCATAAAGAACTCTGCATCGTGTTCTACGTTTGGCGATATGTTGTGGGAGAAAGATGCTGAATATTGTGTTTTTTGGCCTTTTTAAAATTCAAATAAGTGTTAATGATTTTGTTAACAGTTGACACTTTGTTCTTGGGTACATATAGACGCTTTCAGTGTGACGTCAGTCATGACGTTTTGGTTGGATACTGACTCAAAACAAATGGTTGCTATGTTTCATTTCTTATTAAATATAAATCGTAGAAAATGTTACCAATGCATATAACGTATTAAAACACTTTGCCGTGAGATATAGCTATAATATACAAACATAATAGAAAATACTACATAGCAACCGTTTGGTTGGAGTCAGTTTCCAAGCCAAACGTCATGACTGACGTCACGACTGAAAGCGTCTATTTGGAACAATTTTTCCACTTGAAACCAGACATTCATGCCTTTTCCCTGTCTCATTGACAATATTACCTAGTGTGGCTTTAGATACAGAAAAACCATGCCTTTCACAGCGTTTTTTAATAACCGAATGCAAATAATTCTCTTCGGAGAGTGGAGAAATATAGCCTGCCAACCAACCATTGGTTCTTTAAAAGCGCTATTTTGCATGTAAAAAAAAATAATTTAGTTGCCAGACGAGAATTTATGCTTTCAGAAACACATTAGCTGTGAAAAATAATTTCTCTATGCAGACGATATTTTTTTACCCCAAAACAAACTCGTCTAAAAAAATGTGCGAATAGCTTCTGTATTCTACTATCCTGTGATGGATTCTTGAAAACATTATTAAAAAAATGAATAAAGGAATTTTGTTTGCTGAGTTAAATGGGATATCCACTGATTTCTGCGAAAGCTGTAAAATTTCTTCCGGCATCGAAAACGCGCCTTTTCTGTTTCTCTCCTGTTTTCAACTGAAATTTCATAAATTTCAAAGTATCACAACTCGGTAAGTTCATATCGTAAAAGAATAGGATTTTCGTCAACGTCCTTCTTAGACGCAGTGTGACATTTTTATAAGTATAAGTTACAGAAAAAAGTGCCGGATAAAAAAAATTAATTTTATATTTTAATAACTTGCAAAACAAATACCATATCTAAAAGCTATACTTGATTTGTACATTTTTTTCTTTTGTTATTGGAAGTACTATGTTTTTTTCCTCAAAGGTTTAAGGAATAAATAATCAATAAAATCTGTTTAAACGGAAGCCAGATCAATGATTTTTTTTATATAAACAGTAAACACCCATTCTTTATATGTTAAAAAGAACAGTTCCCAACAACTTCAAAGCGTATCATTTGTACGAAGTACCAGCTTTTTATTCTGTCTATGTATCTCACTGTTTAATAAACAAAACAAAAATAGCTCATCAGTTTTTTTTTTTTTTTTTTTTTTTTTTTTTTTTTAAGTATCGTAATAAAGAAAATAACCAACTTTCCAGCTCAGTTACGCTCCACAAAACGCATGTTATCAAAAGGCAATTTGTCTGGCTTTTTGCTAAATCGAATTTATCGATTTTGGAGTAAAACATGCTACAAAGATTTTTAAAAAAATGCGACAAATTGTCTGAAAGAAATAAAAAGAAAAAGAGAAATAATAATGATGAAGACAAAAATAAGTAAAGTTCCAGAGATGCTTCTAGAACTTTAATCAAAATAATGAATCTAAATTAGGCGATTTAGAATGAAAACAAATGACTTCTCATTTACCAATAAAAGTGAAAAGAAAGAACTGAAGTGTTACGGTGGTGTTTAAAGAAAGTTTATACCGTAGTCTAATTTCTGTAAGTGTCTCAAATGTACATTTTTTTTCTATGACCTGGCTATTGGCAAATTTCACCGAATTGGGCTTCTTGCTGAAATAAGCTCCGCACTTAAAAGTGAAAAATTACATGGGTGTGTAATTTTTTCAATAAATGTAATTAAAAAGTAATTTTTAAACAAAAAATGAAAGCAATTTCAAATGATTGTTTCTTAACCCCTTAAGGGGCACCGGTATATAATATATACCACTTTTTAATATATAACTTTGCCACCAGTATTATTAAATAAAAATATTTAGTATTGTTTTTTGCAGATTGAGAAGGTAAAAATTCATTATTAAAAGTTACTGGTGTCGAAACATAGCAAAATTTAGCCTTTTTAGACCACGTGCTTGCTCTTCATGGGGTTAATCCACGACTTTCTTGCAATTGTGCAAAAACAATCATGTTATTAATATTGCCCTTTTTTATTACCTTTTTGTGCGCCAGTTTGCCTATTTTACTGAGAGTGGTTTTGCCCAACAGAGTACTTTTTGTGACAACCCTTTATTGTTATCCACATCCAATTTATCATACAAGGTTGCTAACAGAGGGCTTTTATAAATTATAGAGGTGATTTACGTACAGAGCGCATACTCATATTGGAAGTTTTTGTCCAAACTATGACAGCTCATATTCCAAAACTTCACTGGAAACGTTTGATTAGAGAAGTGAGACAAGTCAACAAACATTAGCTTGGAGATAAGAGCAGGCTGGCCCAGTTTTTTCCCAAATCCTCTCGGCCAATCAAATTTTGTTGCCCGTATGTTGCCACTCTCTTTTTTATAAAGATACTCTAGTTGTCAGCAACGCTTACGATTGACCCGCAGTATATAATCCTATATTAGAGTTGCAAAGACAGACCGGAAGACAGAAAGAAGTTTAAACCTGGGAATAAACCAGTTTTTTGGGGAATAAACTTGTTTTTTTGGGAATAAACCAGGTCTTTTGGGAATAAACCGGGTCTATTGGAAATGATAGTGGGAATAAACAGGATTGTTGCAACTCGATCCTATATTAATTTTCTTTTCCCTATAAAACCAATTCACTCGAAGCGATGACGATTTTTAGCTTAAAATCTTTCCTTTGGTTTATTAGATTCGTAGTGTAACATATTGCTTTCAAAACTGATCAGTGGCTGTTGAGAAAATTGCGGATATGAAATTCTGCTTGCGGGCATGCACTCTGCTTTCTTCATAAATGGCCAAAGCAGAAGCTCCTTTCTTTGAAGATAACGTCACACGGAATGGTTATCTTTACACAGCGATTGTTACAAAACATCGCGCCCATCGTTTTGTGCCAATCGCCGTGCAAAGATTATCCACTCCGTGTGACACTTTAAAAGTCATGAACCGGCCGTGTATAACGCAGGTAGCGGTTAAAGCAACGACGTTTGTCCGGAACGATGTCATCCATATCGGTCTCAACATTCGGCCTGTATCGCAAATAATTAAACAACTCGCACAAATTTCCTCAAAAATCGAGTTTATATACCCAACGATGCGTTGCGGTCTATTAAACAATATAGTGTAAGCAACACTGTTGGCAAAAAAAAGCTGAAGGTTTTTAACAGTGTAGTACATTTCATATGTATTTTGAACAGTTATAAGTGGATAATCAAGCAATGACATAAAATAAGTTGCATAATATCTTTTAAGAGAATAGCTATACAGTAAAACCTCCAAAGTTGACCACCTCTCTATTTGACCACCTCTCTATGTTGACCGAAATTTATTAGTTTGAATGGTCACAACGCATTTTCAATGGAGATTTACCTCTGTATGTTGACCACCTCCGTAAGTTGTATGTTGACCACTTTTAGTAAGTTTTACTCTCTGTAACTTGACCACTGATGTTTTCTTGAATTTGCTTTTTCTCCGTTTGTTCTCCATCTGGTTTCCAGGAATTTCTTTATCAGTCATTCGGCTTATCTGAGCAACACTCTCCCCCCTTGTGGTGCTCCATTCATTGTTCACTTCCAGTATGATACAATGGGAGGGAAATGCCAGAATTCCCGAAATCTGTCGGAAAATGTCAGGGGAGTGGGGATGTGCCTAACGGTGTAGCTATACGCAAAATTGGAAAACTACGTGTATCGCTCACATGTGAAACTCATTCCATTCTTTTTTCCTGAATATCGCGTTGTGACGGGACTGGTTGTTTATTTGCGAATTTTCATTAAAAATGGCGCAAAGAAAAGCTCTAAAAGAACTTAAATTAAAGAAGAAAGGGGATCTTCTTAATTTTCTGGAAAGCAGCAGCCAAAGAAAGACAGCGGAAAAATTTGGTGTGAGCAAGACAACTGTGAGCCACATTTTAATACGCAAGGAAGAATATCTGAAAAGATATTCTTCCGAAAACGGGGGACTCCAAAGAAAACGCAGAAAAACGTGTCTCGACGCTGTGAACGAAGCCATGTTTCGTTGGTTTAAAGAGATGAGATCAATCAATGCAAGAATATCAGGAGCTATGCTTCAGGAAGTAGCAAAGAAATTGAAAAATAATTCGAAATAGAAGACTTCCAAGCGTCAGCAGGTTGGCTTAAAAAATTCAAACTACGATACGAGATTTCTCAAAATATTTTGAGTGGAGAATCGAATGAGTTTTCAGCTGAAGTGGTGGAGAAGTTTATTGAAAAATTCCCAGAATTTGCTAAAGGTTTTAAAGATGAGGACACCTTTAATGCTGATGAGTGCGGTCTCTTCTTTAAAGCAATGCCTGATAGAAGTCTAGTAATGAAGGGTGACACTTGCAAAAGAGGAAAACTTTCAAAACAGCGTTTTACTGTCCTTCTATGTGCTAGTATGACTGGGGAAAATTTGAAGCCTACGGTGATCGGCAAATCCGCAAAACCTCGTGAATTTAAAAATGTAAAACCTAAAGACCTTCCTGTGTTTTGGAGAGTAAATAGATCCGCTTGGATGAACAGTGCTTTGTTCAAAGGTGGGTTAGAGGAATTGACGCAGAAATGAAGCAAAAGAAGCGGTCTATTCCATAAAAGTACCGTGGACAACTGCCTCAGCAACCCGAAAGTGAATAATTTCACAAATGTGAAGCTAAAATTTTTGCCTCCAAACACAACTTCGAAAACCCAACCTTTAGATCAAGGCATTATTCAATCCCTCAAAGTGCACTACAGAGCTCAACTTCTGGAATGGGTGATCATGAAAGCACAAGCCTGGGGTCCTCCTGCATTAGCATTGTCAACAGCTGCGTCAGTAAATGCTTTGAATGCTGTTCATTGGATTAATTCTGCTTGGAATAAAGTTACGCAAAACACGATTAAGACCTGCTTCAAGAAGTCTGGATTTGTTACGGCTACAACATCGGCGCAAGAGGATGAGCTTCCTCTATCTCCCTTGTCAGTTTTTGATGGAGTTGATTTTGAAGATTATGTTACCATGGACGATGAGTTAGTAACATGTGTTGAACCAGACCCAGAGACAATCTTTAATGAGATACTCTTTGCAACTAAGCACAGCGAGGACTCTAAGGTACAAGAAATGGACGGCGAAGAGGATGATGATCCAAGTGACTACGAAACTGCAAGTACCCAACTCTGAAGGAAGATGATGTAAAGCGCATGATGGAGCAACTTAAAGATTTCGCTGCAGAAAAATGCCCAAGCATGCTTAATGGACTTGTAAACTGTGAAAGTGCTTTTTGCACTTACTTAATGAACAAAAAGAGGAGTAAAACAAAAATTGAATTATTCTTTCAAAAATTGTAAAAATGTGCTGTACCTTCAGTGAAAATAAAAATGAGTAAATGCTAATATATTTCTAAATTTTTCCTAAAAAATACTAAAAAAGTTTAGTAAAGTTTTTCTAGTATTGTACTAAATATTTTCTAAAAATTCCCTAAGTTGACCACCTCTGTATGTTGACCACTTAGTTACAGTCCCTTGGGTGGTCAACTTATAGAGGTTCTACTGTATTTATATATCATCATTGCTAAATCGCTTCAGTATTGAAAAAGAAAAATAAAGATTTGTTTTTGCACAGTATCTTTCGTAATTTTAAAGCTTATGAAAATCACTATCTAAGACAGGGGAAATAGGATATAATTTAAGTATTTAAAATACTTAACACCAGCCGAAACATTTCTCAATTTGATGCTTATACAATGTGTACGTTGAAAAGAACTAGCAGATGTCGCTGCGATCGACCTCTTATCATTTAGCATCGTTGTACATTTATCGGATTCAATTTTTTAGTACTGTTTTGTAACCGGTTTCCACACTATGTATTCTAGGCCCTGTAGTTAAGACACTATTCCACTAATCACTTGAGAGCGTAGGAATCAGGTCGGCGGGTTCGACTTCCGTCAGCTCCATTGCACCGCGACCTACGTTATACACGGCCGGTGCATGACGTTTAAAACGTCACATGGACTGGATCATTTTTACACGGTGATTGGTGCAAAATGGTGGGCGCGCCGATTTGTACCAATCGTCTTTTAAAAATGATCCACTTCATGTGACGTTTTAAACGTCATGTCATGCATCGGCCGTGTATAACGTTGGTCACGATTGCACACGCTTTGTGGAGCTCGCGGTTGTAATTATCTGGTGTTGTAAATTTCTTTGAGGCTATCTCATCTTGTATATTGACGATGACTTATAAGCGGGCACTTGATGTCAAGAACACAAGTCAGATGTATGTTCTCAATAAAACAAACAAACAAGGCACAACGACCTTCGTTGGTGCTTCACATCATCCTGCTCATTAGTCCAGAGCGTTAAAAATCTGAATAAAGAATTAGAATGAAATCTGGTCTTACTTTCTCTTTCCAAAGAAAGTTAGCTCATATAAAGAATGAATGAAAACGTCATTAGTGTTTCTATCGTCCTATAAATAGGGCCAAGAATGAATTTTTGAATTGGGCTTCGTAATCCTTAGAGCTGGCTTTGATATTATTCAGTACAAACAATGATTTATGATTTGTTGACGCTAGCATTTGCAACGTTGCAACATCATTGAAAAACATTGCAGGAAGATGAACCACATTTTCTATTTCAATTCCGTTAAAATTATCCGTAAACCCATTTCTATACTTGAACTTAACTTTCTAGAGGTATTTTACATCTATAAAAAATAGAAAAATGTTCTTAATTGTGACTTCGCTGTACCCCCATTGTTAAATTGTTGGAAGTTTCATTAAGAAATCCATTCATTAAGAATAATTTTATATCCATTCACTAAGAAAGTTCTCATTTTCTTAATTCCCATTTGCTGTTTGCATATTAACAGATCCTTTTTTCTGTATATGTTCCTGTTGGATATCCCCTTAAATATCCTTCAATGCTATTGGTCAATAAATGTACCTCTTCAATCCGCTTCTCCACTATTTATATTATAAGTAAAATTTCATTACGTTTTGCACTGACGGCGATACGCAGAATGCTATTGAAAACAGTGTCCAATATTTGGTCAATCTTTTTATGCTGAAAACGTTGTTCATTTACTTATAATGCATGCTCTAGTGATAGTTTATCTACAATTTATAGATATGGCTAGTTCAGTATAAATTTGCAGCATTGTGTAATTAATCCACATGTTTACTTCAATGCAGGTTACTGAAGCTGGCGAACCTAGCTTACCCCTTTGGTTGCAGTTTGATGAGAAACGCCTTGTCTTCAAAGGAGTTCCTTCGTCGTCTGATGTTGGACATCTGTACATATGTATTAAAGCTATAGGTGAGCAGGTTTGATGAAAGTGTAATTTGCATTCATGTTAATTTAGATACATTTTAGCAGTAAGGTGTCCTATGATCGATAGTGTTGCACGTCCGATTGTCCCCGATACTTCTAATAAACGAAGTATCCATACGCATTGGATTTTTCCAACATCTTAAAGTTTAAATTTTAAAAACATCAGGAAAGCAAAAAAAAAAAAAAAAAAAAAAACCTAGATTTTTTTTTTTTTTGTGTTAATTCCTATTGATTTAAAAATATGAATTTTCAAATACATACAGTGGACTATCGTTAATACGTCTCCGCTTAAGGTGTATCTCCAGTTAATTGCGTACTACTCATCGGATAATGCGTACAATTTTTTCCCAGTTAACCGGGCAGAATCTAAAAACACTCGTTTTGCACATTACTTTTCAAAAGCAATTTTGGTGCCACATCTTTCACTGGAAGATCAAATTGTTAGCGACACGGATGAAGAGAAACATAACATTCCACAACCGAACAACGTGAGAGGTTCAAACAATGCTGCCGGCCGTTCGCCGATATTATCTATCAAAATCCAATGTTACAGACCAAATTTTGGAGTACGTCGCAAACCTAGAAAACGATACGTTAAAAAGATCACTTGTTCCGTTAACGCAAAGAAAAGTGACTTAAAAATCTTTGTATATATAAAATAGACATGTGTAGTCTGTAATTATATTTCACTTTGCAGCCACGACTACCCAGCGCAGACCACTGGTGTTTGTGTGTGGTAGTAGCCTCGAGTGTCCCATCGTGCACTATAGGGGTTGCATGTCGATAGCTGTGGGGATGTGGGAAATAGGGTGGTTCAACCTAGGGCATTATCATATTTCGACCAAAGTGTTCTAAAAAATGCTTGGAATCTTCTTCAACAGGAATTGGTTCATTCAACTTAACATGAACTAATTCAGATATAGATAACTAAGTAAGATGATTTTGCGCCCCCTAACGGTGGAAATAGAAATTAACGATATTGCAGCGCGTACGTAGCACTCCTGCTATACAATCCCGTAAGCAGCGTCGACGAGTGCCGGAGTTTCGTTCGTAAAGGGGGTTGTTTAGAACAGAATGCGCGCTGAAAAGGACTATTTTTATCGAAAGCGCAAAAAAAAAGTTACTGATTTCCGGGAAACGCCGCCGGACGGATCAGCTAGTTTTGAATAAATTTAGAATATTTAAATACGGCAATTTATTTGTACATTTTGTTTATCCTGAGTAATTAGATCTTTGTATTAACAATCTTCTTATTAATTGGCGTCTTTGCTAAAAAATACAAAAATAAAAGAATATATTAGCAAAAAGAAAATTTCTAACTTATTTAATTTCTTTAAAAAACTGAACTCAATTAATTTTTTAACAAGAACGAAAAATCATGCGTCAAGCATAGATTATGTAACACTTTCCAACGTTTCCAAAATAATTTTACAAATCATACCGTTTAATAAGCTGAAAGATAACATCTAAGTAAACAATTTGGAAAACGCATAACATATTTAAAAACATAATTTCAGGAATTTCCAACGTATACAATATTCGGAAAAATATCCGAATACTTTTATTCAGCCCTGTATAGGATCTATAGATTTGTACTACATAGGATGCTAAATTTTGGTTCAGTTAAGAAACGCGTAGCACAGTTTAAAATTCTCCTTCTGGAGTTTCTGTCAATAAACGGAAATATGTTCGCGAACTTTTGTGCTTCCCTGTATAGGATCTACAGAATTTATACACACCACGTAATAAACAAAAGTTGAGTTAATTTTAAAATCGCGTTCAGTAACTTAAAACGCACTTCCAGGAATTATTGTCAGACAGAGAATTCTTTTGAGTGTCCCTAGAAATGAACGATGACTTACTATACACACAATATTCTGTAGTAAGCCTCTTGTAATGCACCTTAGTGATATATATAAATTTCAATGCGTTTAAAATAGTGGAACATTATTTAAATAAACCGCAGACGATTTTCTCCATAGACGTAATGTAACGGAATTATTTTGCCCGTCCCTGTAAATTAACTATAAGTGCTATGCACACCCTATTCCATATTAAGCTTCTTGTAATACACCTTAGTGATATATATCAATTACAATGTGGTTGCAATTGTGTAACATCATTAAAATAAACCGCAAATGATTTTTCCCCATAGACTGTAATGTAACGGAATTCTTTTGAGTGTCCCTGTAAAAAAACTATAAGGGCTACACACTTCAGTTGAAATAGGGAACGTGCTATAGATAACGACAATAACATATAAAAATTGCAAGGCAATCCGAGCATATTTACGGGAGTTAGAGCACGGATAGACGGCCAGACAAACCGAAGTCATAAACACTTTTCAACTAGGTTAAAAAGTGTTAAAAAGGGATTATTTTTAAGCCACTTAAATGTTCACATCGTTTATTGCGGATTTCGGTTAGAGCGGACGAAAAATGGTCCTCCTTGGATGTCCGCACTAACGAGAGTTTACTGTATAAACATTATCTCTCTATATTAAAAAAAAGTAACCACCGCTGCGGCCGCCGCTGTCAATTGAGATTTTGTGCCTTGAAGTCTTTCTGGACTAATATCCAGAAAACTATTGCAAATAAAAATTTAAAAATTGGTGGTTTTATAAAGAAATGTTCGATAAACACGCTGAAGTAGACGGTTTTTAAATCGAAGAATTATTTTAAGAGATATTTAAAATCAAAGTTGGTCAAAACAGTTTTCTAATAAAAGTTTTATAGAAACGAAAACTATGCACAGGAATTTAAACATAATTTGTAAGGATATAGTTGACAAGGTTGGGGTGTGCAGACTGCAATTATTTTTTCAATTTGACTCATTTTTTGAGGTTATATTTCAATTTTTTATTCAAAATTTTCATTATTTTGACGAAGATTTATTTCATATTTCATAAATTCCATTATTTGAATCGTTGCCAATTTGTAAAATAATATTCCCTTTCAATTAAGAAATCTATTAACACGTGACTATTAAAAACAGAAATAAAACTTTAAACTAATAATTAAATGATCACGTGTTAAAAGCAATAAATGTAGAAAATAACGGAATAAAAAATATACTTGCGCGTGAATATTAAAAAGATAAATAATTAAATTATTCCGCGTTTTCAAAGCATTAAGTAGAGTAAGATTAATTTATTTCTACAAAATATTTTATCTATTATTGCAAATTTTAAAACAGCGTAATTAATAATATTTCCCTTCAATTAAAGCTATATTTTTACGTTTAAATCAACGAAATAACTAATAAATTGGTAAAATGTAATTAAAAATACAGATAAACGGTGAATTAAAGATCACTCGATGACATAACTATACCACGCGTAATGCATCTCGTATCAATTGAATGCGACGCCACAGATATGCACTTTTGGCTTTAAATCCTATATTTTGGCGACAGTTCATTTCTTTTATAGAAAGTAGTAGTCGGGATAATGGAGTAATACCCAATTTTCTATTAGCATCGTTATAAAATTTCCCGATGCAATGATATTGCTTACTTAACCATTTTGCACGAGTTGATTTTCAAATGTTTAATTAACCTTATTTTATCAACAGTTGTTAGCTGTCTCGACAGCAGTTGATTCGGCTTTAAAATCCCTTGGTCAAAGGAAAATGAATGGAAACCCGATTATAGCAGATATTACAGCGAGCAGCCGATTACACAAGGCCGATTATAGCAGCCGATTACAGCAGGTCGTTTAATTATAATTCAATCTACCGCAATCGTTTTAAGGTTGATCAAATCAGAGTGTTTTTACAGTTTGTGGTGTCAGAACGGGGGTTGGCGAGCGTAGCTGGTAGGGGGCAGAGCCCCCTAGTTAATGTAAAAAAAATTAGGAAATTAAATGGCTACCCTACAAGATTTTGTAAACGTGTAATCTCGGAACATATACAAGCACACATGAATACACCTCCCCCTTTCCAACGTACTAAGATGAACCAGTTCGCAGCAATTCCATATTACAAATGTATTTCAGAAAAGATTTCGCATCTCTTGAAACCACTCTGTATCCATACAGCTTTCATTTCACAGAAACCTTTAAATAGTTTTTTAAGCAACTTCAAACATAAATATCCCAGTTCTCAGTTTAAAGATGTAGTTTATGGTATTCCATGCCAACAATGCAATGCGATCTATATAGGGGAGACAGGTCGAACACTTGAGGTAAGACTAAAGGAGCACAGATGTGCATTTCAAAATAAAAATTTAAATTCCAAAATAGTGAATCATGCAATAAAAATTGACCATTTTCCAGATTTTGCTAAATCTTTTGTAATCAGATTGAGGTGCAGCAACTACAGAACTCGTACTTTCTTAGAAGCATGGTATACGAAAATTACAGATTTACCTCTTAATGAAGCAGGTGCAATCCCGAATGAATACTTCGTGTTATTATAACTGTAACTTTGGCCTCGACATTTTGATGCGTTGCATTTTCTATGTGTTGATATTTTTGAACTATGACTTACGTTAAGAAAAATGTTTGTTGATGAGGGATTTTCATGTAAATCCGAAACGTGCAATTTTAATATGTTTTTAATGTTTTATGTAATTGTAATGTAATGTCTGTAATTTTAATGATTTTAATATAAATATGTTCAGACGTAATATTTTTGTTTACTTCAAAATTATTAATGTATATTTTATCTTCTGAGCTTGAGATAGAAGCAAAACAATAGTTCAGAAGGCGATTTGTTCTCATTACAGAATAGCTCTAGAATCCTCATTTCTCTAGACCAGAGGTTCCCAAAGTATGCTCCGCGGAGCCCTTGGTGTTCCGCCTATACTTTTCAGGGGCTCCGCGGTGTTCCAGGAAAATAAACACAACATGAAGGAAATTAGCATATTGAGAGAAATTTTCGAAAGTACAGTAATCGCTTAACATTCGCGAGGGTTACGATCGAGGAAAACCTCGCCAATGTTGAGTCTATCTATCTGGACTAAAAATGGAGTTATGTTCTATAAAATTTTAATCAGAGTGACACAACATTTCAATGAACAAAAGAATATATGTATTAACAATACGTTATGCATAACATAAACATATATGATGAAGGTACACACATATTCATAAATATGAAATTTATTTATTGAAGATAATTCAAACTAACTGACTGGAGAAATAATCACTGCTAAAAATGTCTAGGTCTTTGTATTAAGTAATTTCGACTCTCTCTATTCGCTAAGAGATGATAATGTATTAGTGGGTCAGTATGCGATACAATATTAAAACACGATATTTAAATATCTAAATCAGCTATATGCTTCAGAAATGCTTTTATTTTCTATCTAAGTGCAGCTTTATCTCTATCTCTACGAGAACCTGCACCTGTTACTTTACCACTTCTAATATGGCCATTGCAATGACTATTCTACTGCTGATATTATATTGCTTTCTGAAACATTCGCTCCTTTTTCAGTTCACAACTGAAAGTTGATTTTCAAATAGAAACTAAGAAAACACAGGGGAAATAATCTTTAACCACTATAAATTCTGAAAACGAAAGAGACAAAAAAAAAAAAAAAAATCGCGTATAATCAAGTCAGATTCTCGCGAATGTTAAGTTTTTCCGCATTTTCATATTCGCGAATAATCAAAATTCGCGAATGTTAAGGGATTACTGTATGTAGGAATTTGTGTGTGTCAAAAATAAATACATCTATCACTGGGTTGAAAAATACTATAATATATTTTTATAATCATATAAAAATTTGTATTATACATCTATCCATTTTCTATATAATATTTTTGGTTTCAACTATTTCATTTTATGTTTCTGCATTTAATGTGTTTTAAAAATTCGATTCAAAATAAGCTACAAGAAATAGTATTCTGAATCGAATGCACAACGTGAATCAAAAGAGCAAAGGCACTGTTTATGTTATTTGTATCGTAGCTACCAACTTTTACGCTTTTTTTGCTGCCACTAAAATTTAATAGAAAAATCTGCCTTATTTATTCGGTAAAATATGCAATTAAATAAAACTAAATTTACTGTTAAATTTTAGTGGTATTTAAAAAGCGTAAAAGTTGGCAGCTAGGTTTGTATTAATTTTTAGTTATTTAAATTATATATGCTGTTTTTCATAGTAAAGCAATGTTTGTCTTATAAAACATCTTTTTCATAACATCTTGTATCATTTAAAGCCCCTCATTAGACTCATTTTACATTTGTGTATATATATTTCTTTTTTTTTATAACTTTAATTTATTTAATCTGTTTATGTTATTTGTATATTTAAATTTTCTATACTGTTTTTCATAGTGAAACAATGTTTGTCGATTAAAACGCCTCTTTTTTGTAACATCTTGTATCATTTAATAAACTCCTCATTAGATTCATTTAATATTTGTATACGTTGTGTTTATAGTTTTCTTTTTTCTTTTTGTAACTTTAATTCTTTAATCTGTTTATTTTATTTTAATTATTTATTAGTTATTTAAATTTTCTATGCTGTTTTACATAATTGCACTTAATTTTTAAAGCAATGTATGTTGCTGAAAATGCATTTTTTTAACATCTTGTCACTTAACAACCCCTCTTTAAAATTTTGTTTTAATCGCTCTCGGCATTGGCTAAGATTCTTATGTTATGATGCCACATTTTCCTGTGAGAATTAAGGCTGTAGCAATTTAAAATATTAGTATTGGTTCTTTACATTTGTCATCACACTAGCAATCTAAACTTTTGCCCAGCTTCAGCCCTTGCTTAGACTTTTCTTCAATGAGAATCCGTCCTGAAATAAATTTATCCCCACACATATATCCCGTTTTGTTAGTAAAGTTTTTCTACTAGTTGCAGTTCTTTTAACATGTGTAGTTTTTAACCGTATATCTATTTTGAGGCAAAAACAATGGTCAAAGAAAGTTTCTTTCAAAAGTATAATTAATAGCTAAATACAAAATACTTCAAATAAAACTTTAAAAAAAGTGAACGAACTGCACCTAACAATACAGGTTATAGATTTTGCCTCGCCCACTTAAACACTAAAACGATGATCTGTTTCTAAGTGTATTTTTTAAGAATGGTTCAAAAGAAGAAGCTCAGAGGCGATTCGTTTTCGTTGTATATTTAGAAATACTACAAACGTAAAGAAGAACGAAAAAGAATCCGTAATCCGTGATTCTATTATGGGTGGGCGGGACTCGCGAAAACGTGTTATATAATTACTCATGTGCGACTGGGCCTACGTATTCTCTTTCTTTTCACGAGTAGCCTATTGGGATTATACAGAAGTCTCTCTTTGAAAACGAAAACTGTACAACTTACCTTTTTGTCTGTGCGTGTGTGATTTTCGGCATAAATAACAATAGTTTCACGTAAGCCCCAATGTAATGTATGACCAAGATAGGGTTACCATTTTGATCTTTAATTCCGAATACATACTGGAAATCATGAAAGAATATTTTTTATTTTAAAAATGGATGTCATTAACCCCTTAACAGTATTGCTCGAACGTCGCTCGGGTAAGAAGAGTTTGTTTTCTTCGTTACTAAAAGCTTTCAGAAACCACAAATATTGAACTATAATTTTGCTGTATTTGGCGGAGATATCTCGATTATACAAGGCAGATATTTTAATACAAAAAAGTGGTGTTTCGTCCTTATTTTAAATTTATTGTGTCCAATAATAGTAACATTAAATAAAACTGTTAAGGGGTTATATAATAGCAAATTTGAATTTCAAATTTTCTGGTATGAATTCAGAATTTCTGTATCAAGAAAAAAGACAAACTGAGAACCTTGGCCCCATGTTGGAAACTACTGGTTCGGACTCTTATCCAGCAGATCCTTCTCTGCTCCATAGACATAAAAAAAAAAACATTAATTTGTAAACCATAGAGTATCGTGGGGTTGAGGGCTCCGCCTTAGAAATTCTTCCCAAAAAGGGCTTCGCGAGCCCAAAAGTTTGGAAACCACTGCTCTAGACTGTAATGGAATTTTTTTAACATTGGAAAACATGCAAAAGATATAGCACCCTTATTTGGCATACGATCTTTTTTTAGTGGCTGTATTAAAACATAAAACAAGTTGGAAATTGTACGTCAAACGTGACAAATGAGGTGCGTTCGTACTATAGCTAGTTATATAAATATTCAAATCTGGATGATTTTTAATTCTGTGAAATGAATTCTATCGTCTGCAGATTAATTTCTGTAATAAAATAAGTATCTTGGTCGCTTGACGATTAAACCTCGGAAGCTCCTATAACAAGCAAGCACCGATTTTTTTTAATCAAATTTCTTAATAAATATTTTTATTAATATCTTCTAAAGTTTTGATTCGATTTTCATATAATTTGAAATGTCTCGACAAAATTCTGCAAAGATAATATATCTTAAATTTCAAACCATTCGATTGGGTAGTTTTTGCGTTGTTATATGCAGACAGACGGACGGACAGACAGACGGACGGACCAGACGACGACAATAGGTGCTACGTATTTATATAATTACGAACGCACCTAAATAAATAAAAGGTCACACTCGAAGTGAATATTCTGTTCGATGATTCTGCGACCTTTACAGCACAGCAAACAATCTGACTAAGAAGATATTAAAAGAGCTTTAAGATGCAATTCTAAAGCAGCACACATCTATATTATAAAGCAAAAACGTGTCCGTGGGTAACGCTGACGTCAAATTGACGGTGGCACGTCCTGACTAATAAATTTCGCTTTTACTGCAATTTTTTTAACTTCTAAACATCGCACAATTTTACTTTTTATATCGTCGAATAGAAAAAGAAAATGTTCTTCCAAATACAATTTGTTTGAAAATTGTATTTCAATTTACTTTCTTTTTTTCAAGCATGAATTTTTAAATTTATCACTATCGTGTGCAGCCTGATTACAAAAAATTAACCGGTTTGCACTTAAAGCAATAGAAATAGTTCAGCAATTGTTTCCGGCTAATAATCTAGAACGAAATTAAAATTTCATCAATAAATAAATAAAACAATACAAATAAAACACAATTTTAACAGACAGACAATCGAACTACACGCTTAAATTTCTCGGTTATCAGGATCAAAAACTCTGCTGTAAATAGCAAAATCTTTGGTGATTTATTCGGATATTAACTCCTGGCATGCGGCTAATAAAAAAAAGTATTGTTTTTAATGAATTTAAAAACTTTATTTGAATACATTATAGATATTTTTCTTATAAAAATATTTCATATACAAATTTTTCGTGTTATTAGTGGGCAATCTAAAAAAGATATATGTTAAACTAGTCGTTGGGGGCCACCGTAATACTTACCCATCATGGATATGCATAATGTAAAATATTAAAATAAAAATGTGTAAACTACTTATAAAATGCATTGCAATTCAAATAAAATCGTGGCTTGATGACGTCACAAACTTTAAAGACTCGATTACTGAATTGCTTGAAAGAGGTTTTTCCTTATAACTCCAAAAATAATAATCCTATTAACTAGCGGTTTATTGCATCTGATTAAGCGTCAAATTTCCAATTAAAATATATCTTTGAAGTGAAATTTGGATGAAATACAGGGTCATGAAAAATCGAAGAGTGTGGGAAATAGGATTCCAAATATCTCGGCAACTAATTATCCGATCGACTTCATGCTTTATTCAAAATTTATGTTTTTTTTATTGTCTTTTATATTCATTTCTTAAAATAAACAATTTCGAAAATTTTTATATACCTTTCATCAGAACGAATATTTCGAGAGTCCGAAAAAAATTGTTCCGGTTAATCGAGGTTATTGAAATGAAATAGGCTTCTTCCCATTATTACATACTAAGTACATACCAAATTTCAAGTCTCTATCTCAATTTTTTCGGGAGATAGAGCGTTTACAGACACACAGACACACACACAGACACACAGACGGACGGCAAATTTTTTTTTCTAAAAATATGTTTTTCGGAATCTCCAGTGTCTGAAACGTGTAAATCCGTCAAAAAAAAAAATTCGATTTTCAAAACGATTACAAGACTTACCCTATACTACGTGTGATGGGTAAGTAAAATCTATTAGAGTTTTCAAAAATTTAAAAAAAAAATGGTTTTCATCTACATTGTGTGTGTGGGTATAGTATTTTTAAATTTAATTTTTCTCCTAGTACGAGGTGCTCGGGTACGCTCCTTCTGCTTTCGGGAGTTTACTAAATTCAAATATTTAAATTACATAGAATTAATTAGGCCGTATGTTTCACGTAAAGTGATCTCAGATTCAGGAGCATACTCGAGATCTAATATACAAGAAAGAAACATCTAAATAAAAGCAAACTGAAATCGATTAAATTGAATTTATTTAAAAGGACTAACATAATTAAATACACACGTATAAATCATTATGCATAGGTAGATGTATTTTATAGTAATTTCGCTCACAAGTTTTAGTAACATATTTACTACCGAGAATGCCTCATTACACAATTAATATCAATTTAAATAATTAAATATAAGATAGTAATTTGCTCGGAAATTAAAGCCTGCTTACCCCTTAAACATCTAGTAGACATCATCATCTATTGGGTTCAAAGTCCGATTTTCCGATATTGGCGATTTCACACACACACAAAAGGAGTTCACTTATATTCCACACCTAAATAACGGGTTAGAAGTACTCTGAGGGCACTACTCTAAGATCTCTTTTGTAAAAACTCATCATCTCCATATCACGAGTTCTATCACTTCTCTTAATCCTTCTAAAACCTCCCCCATCGCCTCTGGTCATCCCGTTTTCTTACTCAACTATTTAGTAATTCTTACACCCTTTTTTCTCCCCCAAATCTGGTCATCCAATCCTTTTTCACTTATTTTATTCCTACCCCTTTTTCAAAACATCATTTTATTGGATTTCCCTATAAACATATTTCGCTTACATTACCATAATATGGGATATATTAAATACTTCTCCCTTCTTTCTCCGGTTAAAATATCAGGTGTTAAAGCCATAACTTTGGTGGTTTCTTTGATCTTATAGAAAAACTTATTTCTAAGCGGCATCCTTTTGCATCACTATTTCACTGTGACGTACTATTCAAGTTACGTGAAGTTGTGCATTCGAATTCCTTTTCTTTTCAGAATACCCTACCTTTTAAAACCCTAAATGACCACCTGTGCGCAGTTGCGTCCGGCTGCATATCTCTGAGCATCTTTTCATTCCTTTATTCTTATACTTTTTCTGGTCAATAGGACACAAACTTAGTCCAGCTGTCGCCCCAAACACCTTGAGCGGAACTCGTTTGATTTTTAGTCAAATGGAACTGCTATTCTAGTTCTTACATTCTTGCAAGAAATAGCAAAATTTGTAACAAAAGAAATCCTCTCTCCCGTGCACATATTTTCCGAAATTTTTATTTATTTATTTTTAAATATAAAAAGAAAACAATGCAAAATACCGTTATTTCTTTTTTCTTTTTTTTTTTTTTATTTTACGTTTTATAAATAATAAATTATTTTTGAATCCCAAAATTCAGAAAAAGAAAAGAAAATTTATAATGACATATTTAAATGTAAAAAAAAAAAAAAATTTAAAGGCAGTCATTTCTCAGTAAGATTTTCAAATTTTCTTAGTAATAAAATATAAATGTTTTTAAATATTATTAAAAATTAAATATTTTCTCAAATTATCAAAGTTCAGAAAAGAAAGCAAATTTATAATGATATATTTCTAAATATAAAAGAAAATATTTCAAAATATAGTTATTTCACAATAAAATTTTCAGATTTTCTTAATAAGTAATAATAAATGTTTTAAATAGCATTAAGTAATAAATAATTTTCCCAAATTCTCAAAGTGCAGAAATAAAGAAAATTTATAAAAAGGAAAATATTTTACAATATAGTTATGTCTCAATCAAATTTTTACGTTATCTTAATAGGAAATAATAAATGTTTCAAATATCATTAAGTAATAAATATATTTCCCAAATTTTCAAAGTGCAGAAAAGAAAGAAAATTTATAAAAGGAAAATATTTTACAATACAGTTATGTCTCAATCAAATTTTTACGTTATCTTAATAGGAAATAATAAATGTTTCAAATATCATTAAGTAATAAATAATTTCCCAAATTTTTAAAGTGCAGAAAAGAAAGAAAATTTATAAAAAGAAAAGTATTTCACAATATAGTTATCTCTCAATCAATTTTTTTTTTTTTTTTTTTTTTTTTTTTTTTTTTTTTTACGTTTTCTTAAATGGTAAATAATAAATATTTCAAATATTATTAAGTAATATACATTTTCCGAATTTCAATTTTCGGGAGAAATAAATAAAAAAGAAAAGAAATTTATAATATGTTTAAATATGGAAGAAAACATTTCAAAATGTAGTTATTTCCGAATAAAATTTTAGTAAGAATTAATAATAAATGATCTTAAATGTTATTAAGTATGAAATAATTCTTAACAATCAGTTGTTTTCCTGTAAACATCTTATGTTCTTTTCATGACATATATGTATTTTGCGTATTTTAAAGATTACTTTAGGTATAAAACATACATCAATACTTTATAAGTAATATAAACCAATATAATGTATTTGAACCATTGTTTGAAATTGTATACAGGAAATCTTAGAGTACATATATCATTATTATTACTCCTTTATAAAATTACTGAAGAATCATTGCTTGACTCAAGTAAGATAATGTACAACATCAAGTGCAGATGGCATTCTTCAATATTCTTTAAATCTCTTAAAATTACAAATCCTTAATTTACTTATTTTATTTTATCTATCCATTTTCATTATTCATTGAACCTTTTTAATTTTACAATTTCCGTTAGTTTGTGAAAAGGGAGTTGCATATTTAAATTTTATTTTACTTTATTTAATTTACTGAGTTTAGAGTAAATTTCAGTTTGCAAATAATTAAATAAATAGTGCTTAAAGCACGCAGTCACAGTCACCATTGCTCGGGTACGCTCCTTCTGCTTTCGGGAGTTTACTAAATTCAAATATTTAAATTACATAGAATTAATTAGGCCGTATGTTTCACGTAAAGTGATCCCAGATTAAGGAGCATACTCGAGATCTAATATACAAGAAAGAAACATCTAAATAAAAGCAAACTGAAATCGATTAAATTGAATTTATTTAAAAGGACTAACATAATTAAATACACACGTATAAATCATTATGCATAGTTAGACGTATTTTATAGTAATTTCGCTCACAAGTTTTAGTAACATATTTACTACCGAGAATGCCTCATTACGTAATTAATATCAATTTAAATAATTAAATATAAGATAGTAATTTGCTCGGAAATTAAAGCCTGCTTACCCCTTAAACATCTAGTAGACATCATCATCTATTGGGTTCAAAGTCCGATTTTCCGATATTGGCGATTTCACACACACACAAAAGGAGTTCACTTATATTCCACACCTAAATAACGGGTTAGAAGTACTCTGAGGGCACTACTCTAAGATCTCTTTTGTAAAAACTCATCATCTCCATATCACGAGTTCTATCACTTCTCTTAATCCTTCTAAAACCTCCCCCATCGCCTCTGGTCATCCCGTTTTCTTACTCAACTATTTAGTAATTCTTACACCCTTTTTTCTCCCCCAAATCTGGTCATCCAATCCTTTTTCACTTATTTTATTCCTACCCCTTTTTCAAAACATCATTTTATTGGATTTCCCTATAAACATATTTCGCTTACATTACCATAATATGGGATATATTAAATACTTCTCCCTTCTTTCTCCGGTTAAAATATCAGGTGTTAAAGCCATAACTTTGGTGGTTTCTTTGATCTTATAGAAAAACTTATTTCTAAGCGGCATCCTTTTGCATCACTATTTCACTGTGACGTACTATTCAAGTTACGTGAAGTTGTGCATTCGAATTCCTTTTCTTTTCAGAATACCCTACCTTTTAAAACCCTAAATGACCACCTGTGCGCAGTTGCGTCCGGCTGCATATCTCTGAGCATCTTTTCATTCCTTTATTCTTATACTTTTTCTGGTCAATAGGACACAAACTTAGTCCAGCTGTCGCCCCAAACACCTTGAGCGGAACTCGTTTGATTTTTAGTCAAATGGAACTGCTATTCTAGTTCTTACATTCTTGCAAGAAATAGCAAAATTTGTAACAAAAGAAATCCTCTCTCCCGTGCACATATTTTCCGAAATTTTTATTTATTTATTTTTAAATATAAAAAGAAAACAATGCAAAATACCGTTATTTCTTTTTTCTTTTTTTTTTTTTTATTTTACGTTTTATAAATAATAAATTATTTTTGAATCCCAAAATTCAGAAAAAGAAAAGAAAATTTATAATGACATATTTAAATGTAAAAAAAAAAAAATTTAAAGGCAGTCATTTCTCAGTAAGATTTTCAAATTTTCTTAGTAATAAAATATAAATGTTTTTAAATATTATTAAAAATTAAATATTTTCTCAAATTATCAAAGTTCAGAAAAGAAAGCAAATTTATAATGATATATTTCTAAATATAAAAGAAAATATTTCAAAATATAGTTATTTCACAATAAAATTTTCAGATTTTCTTAATAAGTAATAATAAATGTTTTAAATAGCATTAAGTAATAAATAATTTTCCCAAATTCTCAAAGTGCAGAAATAAAGAAAATTTATAAAAAGGAAAATATTTTACAATATAGTTATGTCTCAATCAAATTTTTACGTTATCTTAATAGGAAATAATAAATGTTTCAAATATCATTAAGTAATAAATATATTTCCCAAATTTTCAAAGTGCAGAAAAGAAAGAAAATTTATAAAAGGAAAATATTTTACAATACAGTTATGTCTCAATCAAATTTTTACGTTATCTTAATAGGAAATAATAAATGTTTCAAATATCATTAAGTAATAAATAATTTCCCAAATTTTTAAAGTGCAGAAAAGAAAGAAAATTTATAAAAAGAAAAGTATTTCACAATATAGTTATCTCTCAATCATTTTTTTTTTTTTTTTTTTTTTTTTTTTTTTTACGTTTTCTTAAATGGTAAATAATAAATATTTCAAATATTATTAAGTAATATACATTTTCCGAATTTCAATTTTCGGGAGAAATAAATAAAAAAGAAAAGAAATTTATAATATGTTTAAATATGGAAGAAAACATTTCAAAATGTAGTTATTTCCGAATAAAATTTTAGTAAGAATTAATAATAAATGATCTTAAATGTTATTAAGTATGAAATAATTCTTAACAATCAGTTGTTTTCCTGTAAACATCTTATGTTCTTTTCATGACATATATGTATTTTGCGTATTTTAAAGATTACTTTAGGTATAAAACATACATCAATTCTTTATAAGTAATATAAACCAATATAATGTATTTGAACCATTGTTTGAAATTGTATACAGGAAATCTTAGAGTACATATATCATTATTATTACTCCTTTATAAAATTACTGAAGAATCATTGCTTGACTCAAGTAAGATAATGTACAACATCAAGTGCAGATGGCATTCTTCAATATTCTTTAAATCTCTTAAAATTACAAATCCTTAATTTACTTATTTTATTTTATCTATCCATTTTCATTATTCATTGAACCTTTTTAATTTTACAATTTCCGTTAGTTTGTGAAAAGGGAGTTGCATATTTAAATTTTATTTTACTTTATTTAATTTACTGAGTTTAGAGTAAATTTCAGTTTGCAAATAATTAAATAAATAGTGCTTAAAGCACGCAGTCACAGTCACCATTGCTCGGGTACGCTCCTTCTGCTTTCGGGAGTTTACTAAATTCAAATATTTAAATTACATAGAATTAATTAGGCCGTATGTTTCACGTAAAGTGATCCCAGATTAAGGAGCATACTCGAGATCTAATATACAAGAAAGAAACATCTAAATAAAAGCAAACTGAAATCGATTAAATTGAATTTATTTAAAAGGACTAACATAATTAAATACACACGTATAAATCATTATGCATAGTTAGACGTATTTTATAGTAATTTCGCTCACAAGTTTTAGTAACATATTTACTACCGAGAATGCCTCATTACGTAATTAATATCAATTTAAATAATTAAATATAAGATAGTAATTTGCTCGGAAATTAAAGCCTGCTTACCCCTTAAACATCTAGTAGACATCATCATCTATTGGGTTCAAAGTCCGATTTTCCGATATTGGCGATTCCACACCTAAATAACGGGTTAGAAGTACCCTGAGGGCACTACTCTAAGATCTCTTTTCTAAAAACTCATCGTCTCCATATCCCGAGTTCTATCACTTCTCTTAATCCTTCAAAAACCTCCCGCATCGCCTCTGGTCATCCCGTTTTCTTACTCAACTATTTAGTAATTCTTACACCCTTTTTTCTCCCCCAAATCTGGTCATCCAATCCTTTTTCACTTATTCCTACCCCTTTTTCAAAACATCATTTTATTGGATTTACCTATAAACATATTTCGCTTACATTACCATAATATGGGATATATTAAATACTTCTCCCTTCTTTCTCCGGTTAAAATATCAGGTGTTAAAGCCATAACTTTGGCGGTTTCTTTGATCTTATAGAAAAGCTTATTTCTAAGCGGCATCCTTTTGCATCACTATTTCACTGTGACGTACTATTCAAGTTACGTGAAGTTGTGCATTCGAATTCTTTTTCTTTTCAGAATAACCTACCTTTTAAAACCCTAAATGACCACCTGTGCGCAGTTGCGTCCGGCTGCATATCTCTGAGCGTCTTTTCATTCCTTTATTCTTATACCTTTTCTGATCAATAGGACGCAAATTTAGTCCAGCTGTCGCCCCAAACACCTTGAGCGGAACTCGTTTGAACTTTAGTCAAATGGAACTGCTATTCTAGTTCTTACATTCTTGCAAGAAATAGCAAAATTTGTAACAAAAGAAAACCTCTATCCCGTGAACCCGGGGCAGCACAGAGACGCCGAAACTTGCTGGACATATCTCAGCAGAGGTACATTCCGAAAGTAAGGTTCGTCATTTTTTTTCACACGGAAACTTTATTTCCTAAAAATATATATATACGCCATGGCATCATGAACTATACACCTTGCACTATTTTTCGACATAGCCACCACCGACATTGACACATTTGTCGTAGCGTGCAATTAGTTTAAAGAAATTACTATGTCAAAACTCGATGCCCTGCGATACAAGGAATAGTCGCACAGCCTGCTCCACCTCAGCATTGTTTTGAAAGTGACGTCCTGAAAATGCGGCTTTGAATGCAAGGAACAGGTGAAAGTCCGACGGGACAAGATCGGGACTGTAGGCCGGGTGAACCAATCTCTCCTATCCGAAGCGATCAATCTGATCTTGTATGAGCCTTGCTGTGTGTGGTTTTGCGTTGTCGTCCAAGAGCACACCCTCACTCAAGAGCCCTGAACTCTTTCGTCGAATGGCAGACCTGAGTTTGGTGAGGGTTTGTATTCGAATAACCTGGGGCACGTTGGTCTGCTACTCTCTCTTCTTCGGAGCTCTGTGCATGCATCATTCCTCCTCCGCTGACGCTCCTTCTGTCGTTGAACCAGCAACAGGTGTGGATTCTTATGGCGATTGTTTGTTTCACCTGGTGTACCATCTTCTCTTTCAAAAAAAAATGACGAAACTTACTTTCGGAACATCCCTCGTATTTTAAAAATAAATTTATCTCTTTTAAAAATTAAAATAAAAATCACAATTAATAATTTTTTGCGGTTCTATCTCGGAAACAATCACAGAAACTAAACTACTAAAAGATATACTTCCGGAGTCTGACCCAAGTCAAATAAGCATGTTTTGTACCAGAAAATTTATTTAATAAATGAATTCAAATAAGTACCACAATGAAAAAAGAAACATTTTATTAAATAAATTTTCTGGTACAAAACATGTTTATTTGATTTTGAACAGGATACCAACTCTGCTAGGGCTTTGTCTGCACTATAATCCAGATAAAGTTTATAAATTATTCAGAGTTCAACACTTCGAAATCTATGCCATAACAGTTAGTGCCTTTTTGTAGTACATTTTTCAGAAAAACTACTAAATCGTTATACATAAAGGGTCAGTACCTTTTGAAATGTCAAAAGTTTATAATCTTTAAACATATTAGATCCACTTATGCAAAACTTTAAAGAAATATTTAAACACCATTCTTCTGAATTTTGTCTTTCTAATAGATTAAATACATACATTTTTTATTAAGTCATAAATTGGCGTACATTTTCCCAAGAATTAATGTATTGCACGCGAAGTGATCCTGAATTCGTATTACAAACTTTAAGGTTTAGTACATGAAACTGTCACAATCATTTATTGTACAGGAAACCAGGGTCAGAAATAAATTTATTCAGTCAAAATTACAGGGCGTCTCACTCCAATCTGAAGTCGCGTTTTCGTTCATAACATTAATAGTAGTGAAAATACTTTAATGAAATCCTTACAATTCATACAAAGATATGTCTGTTGCTAATTTTGTTAAAATATCTACTGTTAAAATTATGAACGAAAACGCGACTTCAGATTGGAGTGAGACGCCCTGTAATTTTGACTGAATAAATTTATTTCTGACCCTGGTTTCCTGTACAATAAATGATTGTGACAGTTTCCTGTACCAACCCTTAAAGTTTGTATCAAAAATTTGGGATCACCTTGTAGACTACTGTCGCAAGGACTGTATAGGTTTTCATAAAAATCGGCCGACGGATTAGGCATTTGATCGATTTTAAAACCATTTTACGACCGATAAAATTAGGGACAATGACAAAAGAAATTTGACAGAGTGTATTGCGGCGATTTAAAACAAGTTTTAGGGGCGCGGAGGTAACGTCGCCAGTTTCAAAACACGAGAGGTCCAGCATTCGAATCCAGCCAATTTCATTGTTTCAGAAAATTATAAAAATTCTTCTTTTTTAACACTTGCCAACATACTTGAAAAGTGTTTATGAATTCGGTTTGTCTGACCGTCTGTCCGTGCTCTAACTCACATAAATATACTCGGATTGTCATGCAATTGATATATGTTATTGATATATGTAATGACATGTTCGGTATTGAAAATGAAGTATGTAGCGCTTATACTTCGTTTAAAGGGGCACTCAAAAAATGCGTTACATTATGGTATATGAGGAAAAATCCTTTGCAGTGTATTTGAATGATGTTACAATATTTCAAATATTTTGAAATTGATATACATCACTGAAGTGCTTAGTATCGAATATGGTACGTGTAGTACTTATAATGAGTTTACATGGAAACTCAAGAATTCCGTTATATTACAGTTAACGGGGGAAAATCGTTTGCTGTGTATTTTAATCGTGTTACACTATTACAAACAAAATGATATTGATATTAGTTTATGAGGTGCACTAAAACATGCTTTCCGTAGAATATGGAGTCTAAAGCATTTATCATTCATTTACAGAGCCACACAAATGTATTCAGTTACTTAAAAGTCTACGGAGTAAACTGTTTGCAGCCTATTTTAATTATGTTACACCATTTCAAATATAATGAAATTGAGATTTACTACAATATACCTGCTGTATAATATGATGTGCATAGCATTTATCGTTCATTTACAGGGACACACAAAAGATTTCTTATACAGCACTCTATCCGAAGCATTGTTTAATTTAACTATAAAGGACAAACGTGTCCGTGCGTAACGCTGACGTCATTTTGCGAATGGCAACACTTCCTGATGAAATTTCGGTTTTGCGACTTTTGCTACTGCATTTTTTAAATTTTCTAAACATCGCACATTTTTAATTTTTACACCGTTATATAGGGAAAAAAATCTACTTTCGAATGCAATTTATTTGAAAACTATATCTTAATTGACTGATTTATTATGGCTTTTAAAAATAATTTTCAAGCATAAATTAACAGGCTATTAACATCTGGCACGAAGCCAATATCGCTTTTAATATATTTCAAAACTTTATTTGAATACTTAATTTCATATGAAAATGATTTTTGGTAATTTTAGTGGACAATCTAAAAAATATATATTAAATGTAAAAAATCTGTTAAGAGTTTTCTATTGAAAAAGAATGGTTTTTATTTGTATTTTGTAACGTCGGGAAGCCCGGGTCGGATCCCCTAGTAAGCGATAATTGCTGGAAGTGCGCTTTCAGTTAGGTATGCGTTTGACTACATTTTTGCATACTATGTGGCATGTATAAATGCTATAGATCATATACAGGGCTACACAAAAGAATTCGTAAGCATTACTGTGTATCTGAGTAAATATTGCTTAAATGGGTTTTCAATCGAGTTATGCATTTTGAACGTGAAACATATTTACTATACTAAAAGATCTTTGTTGAATATAAATAAAATCATATACAGGACCACGCAAAGAACTAGATTCATGGCCGCTGATATATGATAATTTCTGGAAGTGTCATTTCAATAGCTTACAACATGTTTTTGCCTGAATTAAACTTTAGTTTAATAAGTGGCGTGTATAAAAATCTTAAGGTAATATACAGGGGTGTACAAAATAATTCAAATAGGTTTCCGTCTATTGGTAGAAACAGTTGAATGTGTATTTTAAACTTCGGTAAGTGTTTTCTTACTAAACTAAATTGTAGTATACTATATAGAGTATATAAAAATCTATAAATTTTATACAGAGTTGCACAAAAGAATTGGAGTAATTTTCTGGCTATGATCTGTAATTGCTGAAATCTGGCTTTCAAATGTGTTTTGCGTTTTCTAAAACGTTTACTTAGGCATCTTATTTACCTTATTAAACAGCGAAGGTTTGTTAAAGTATTCGGGATGTGTTTCATAATCTATGCTTAATGCATAATTTCACTTTCTTGTTTTTTTTTTTTTTTTTTTTACTTTCTGAGATTTTGTTTTCTAAGGTCGAAAATACCATTAAGAAAGAAAGAAATAATCTGAGTGGCAGCAATTCCCAAAGTTACTTTTTTTAAATGGGTTGCTTCAAAAATACTGGAAATAATTTCATTGACTTTATAGATGTTAGTATTAAAAATATGTTGTAAAAAGCGTAAAAGCCATTACTTAACACGAACATAAATAAATCATTCTGTATATTAAAACATTAACAAAAGAAATATCCCAAAATATCGAAAAACCGATATTTTTCGGATATCGGTGACTTTATGACGATATATCGAAAAATGAATATATCGATATTTTCAAAATTTTTGTCATCTCTAATTACGATACGAAATTATACCGTTTTGAATAAAATGATTTAAAATATAAATATGCTTTGTTCTTCTTGACGATACTTTTGTTCCAACACAAAATTTTGAATCCGGTTTTGTTTAAAATATCACAAATTAACTGAATATTAATATGAGAGAAATTTAAAAAAAAAATTATAATCTATTGAAAGGTATTTGACCACTTAAGATTAAATGCAGAATTTAATGTCTAAATGTGTTATCAGCAGTGTCCTTAATATAGCGGATTCTTTTTTATTATTATTCAGAAATCTACCATAATTTCCGAATAGTAATATGAGCTCTTTCTACAACAGATTAAATAAAGCGAATATTGCTATTCGGAAATAGTGGTAGATTAAAAAAAAAAACGCTAAATTAGAAATACTGATTATCACTGATTGTTTTTGTTGTAATTTCAGATTGTATCGTAAATATATTGTAAAATATCGCAACAGAGAATAATAATTTGTTATATTTCAGGTGATTCTGATGCTAAAGATGTATTTTCCATAGAAGTTATCGAAGATGGTCCTGCAAACAGCTGCGAGTTTGGAAAAACAGAAACTGTAGCAGCCGTCACACTTGATGTAACCCTCTCTGAATTGCGTCCCTCCCAGAAGTTTCGAATTCTGCACAACATAGCATCTTTCTTTGATTTGCCAGAACTGAAATTCAGAATTATTCCTCTTCATCGCGACGAGAGCTCGTTTAATCCAAGTGCTATTCGAGCTGGTCCTGGAAATGCCTTGCAGAGGAACTTCGAAGGAGCACAAATTTTGTTTGGTGTAGGCTGTGCAGGAAGTGTCTTGCCCCAGTTCGAGCCAATTCTCAACACATTAGAAAAAACGGCATCGAATGGTGAACTTTCCGACGCGCTACAAAATATGATCATTGGTTGGCAAGTTTCTGGAGACGAAGGAGTTCTGTTACGCTTGAGAGAAAAACGAAATGTTACACCATTCCATGCTACGCCTGTGCCTAAAGTGCATTTCACACGCTGGCCAACGTATACTCAGAGAATTGACGAATCGGAAACGAGAGAAATTGTACCAGACGTACGAATAGTGCCAACGATGTCATCTCCTCGCTTACACGGTGAACCAACGGCTGGCCATAAACACAGGCATCATCATGGCCAAGATCCACTGAGAAGAGAGAATTATTTTCCTACCACAGAAATTTTCGCCTCGCCTACTTATCACTACCACCCTTTCCCAACAAACGGTCATCAGATAGCTGGAACAGCAGTGCCAACTCCCGTCCCTTATCCTTATCCCGAAATATCAACAAGAGGCATTGTGCGCACAAGAATTTATGATATAGAAAGTACTGCCACAATAAGAGAACGCCCAACTCACGTGTCGGAAGATATTCTGTCACGCTGGTATGTGTCATCTTCAGACTTTACGTCAGCTGATATTAAACCCACTCGTGTTTTGCCAACTGTTGAACCAACTAGACTTATGCCTCAAGTACCAAATTTCAAACCTACAGTGAATAACAGAATTAAAAAGCTCACGCTTGTCGCAGGAAAGGCCTGGAGATATACAATACCTTTAGACACTTTCATTGATATGGAAGACGGCAACACCAGAGATTTAAAACTTATGTTTATGACATCTGAAAGAACTTCCTTGTTAGCTTCATCTTGGATACAGTTCGAACCCGAAAAACAAATGATTTATGCCCTTCCTCTAAGTGATAACATCGGCAAACACGAATTTGTGCTGGAAGCGATGGACAGTGAAGGCGCATCCACATTTGACAGAGTAGAATTGCATGTATGGAAACATCCCCAAGCGGATCTCATAACTAGTTCATTTACTATGACTGTAAGATACAATAAATGGCAGTATCCAGTTGGCATTGACTGGCAGATAGAAGTCTTAAATCGATTAGCTTTACTATTTGGTGATGACAGTAACAGTAATCTAAGTGTGTTATCTGTGACATTAGATCCTGTCAAAATAACGTGGGTAAATGATACTCTTCCAACGGATCACTGCCCAGTGGAAGAAATTCAAAGTATCTACGATGTCATTGCAACTGCTGAGCATCATCCATCGAAAGAAATGAGAAAACAGATGTCGCCGGAGTTCAGAGTACAAGACATCAACATAAAATATTATGGTATTTGTCTTGGTGTCATTACTACTCCTGCACCACCAAAGAATTTCGCACCCAGACTTCATCATCCTATAAAACGAATTAATGTCACTGTCGGCGACATAATTAAATTCAGAATTCCAGAAAATACCTTTTATGACTTTGAAGATGGTAGTACTAGAAATCTGCGCTTAACTCTCCTCACTTCAGATAATGTGCATCCTCCCAAATCTTACTGGCTTCAATTTGATGCTCGTAGCCAAGAAATTTATGGTCTTCCGTCCGAGGCTGAAACTGGCCGACATGACTTTCTACTTAATGCAATGGACAGTGACGGGCACGCTGTGCCAGATTCATTTATAATTCATGTTTCTCATTTGCCCAGACGTAAAAAACCACCTGTTGAACTGAGTATTACCATCGATTACGATTATGATGAATTTCAGTCCGACACAAGCAAAAAGACTTTAGTCGCATCGAAAATTGCAAGACTATATGGAGACCCTGATCCGAGATATATGGTGATAACAAACATCAGCAGAGGATCAGTTATGTACGCGTGGAGTAATAAAACTTTAGGAAACGATTACTGTCCAAAAGAGAAAATTGATCAGTTAGTAAAATACATTATTAACGACGACGGTACGCTGTCCTCAAATTTGATTCAGATCATGGAACCAGAGTTCAGAATAGTTAGTGCTGACGCTGTACCAACTGGAATATGCCTTGGAGGAGTGCCTCCTACTTTTGTCACTATCACTACCACCACACCTCAACCTTCTCCTCCTCCTGACGAACTTGAACCAACGCTAAAAACATCAACTGACGAGGACATTTACATCACAACCATAGTTCCCGCCATCGTTATAGCAGTTATGCTAGTTATAGCGGCCATAGTGGCATACTTCCTTTATTGGAAAAAGAGAAAAGGGAAGATGAGCCTGGGCGATAAAGACTTTATTGGGAGCGGGGTTCCGGTGGTGTTTGCTGGTGAACTTGAAGAACAAAAACAAGACCTGGGAAAAACTCCTGCAATAATGAAGAATGAGAAACCACCCCTTTCTGCAGATCAATTGCTGAATCCCTTCAGAAGAGCGGCTGTCAGGGACTCAGCCCCGCCCACCGCGGCTAAGACCCGTGATGTCCCTCCTCACAGGGAGCGCAGCAAAGATCCTTCATCCTCCACCCTTTACAAACCACCCCCTCCTTTCGCATCCAATAGAGACTTGAAGGGAACGCGCCCTAAAAGTACGCAGGCGTACAGGCATGCTACATATGTGCCACCATAAACGCACATTGTCGCCTTATTATTTTTTCATCTATTTTTTTGATGCACTAAAGATACAATCCAAAGAATCACAATTTACATCACATATTTCATTTCTTCGGCCGCAAAATAAAAAAGCCTTCATATATTTGTGCAAAGAAGCCCAAACAACTTCGATATACAGTCATTTTGACGTTAACATCTAAATTAATCGCAGAGTCCTCGCGACAGTTACAAAAAATGCATATTTTTAAAGACGTTACTTTCATCTAGATATTTATAAAAGAGAATATGACTTGACAATGGGAGCCTTCAGCTCAACGCACCGCAAAGTAAAATTAAGAATGGCAAACAGAGGCGCAGAGAGCCAACTTCGAACTTAGGGATAATTTTTTAAGGGGCCCTGTATTTGTGTTCATACAGAAGGGGTAGTCTTATAAAGTATTAATAATGTATAATCAATTCATTATCTTGAAATGGAATTATGTTTTAATTATTTGGAATGAATTTAGTAACTTTTTTTTTTATTAAATAACTTGCCAATACTAAGGAAATGCCTCTTTCAAACAAATATAGCAAAGGAAAAAAATCTATCACTTCATATTACCGTTTTGTAAATAGTCATCATTTGAGAAAAAAAAAATAATTGTCGTGAATTGGAATGTATAGTATTCTTAAATATTTATTCAAATGCTCGATATATGCTGGTAAATTAAACTACTTTCTTATTCCTATTCAACCCAAAAATGGGATTTACACTTTGAATGTACTGAAAATAAATTATTCCCATAAAATTATAGAGATGGAATCCAGATTTTTTCCTTTTAACTCCCATCTCTGCGCCAATGATGGCAAGACAACTAAATAATGACCACGTAATAAAAATAAGCGTTTAACAAGAATTAGCGCTAAATAAACTATTTTTAAGATTGAAACTGTAAAATTACTTCAGTAGATAAATTAATGCATTATCCACAATTTAAAACACAAGGCAAAGATAAAATATTTATCTTCCAATATAGAATTTTACAAATCTACAAAATTTCTGCCAACCAATAATAAACCATGTAAAAAAAAAAAAAATGAATGTATATCGAATCAGCCCAAAACCAAACCTAACAATTAACAGTTTCCTCTTTCTATTAAATGACAAAATATAGAGCTGCTAGCCTAGAAAATTTAAAGGCCGTGCTTTCTATATAAATCAAATATATGTTTCCCAATATGTCGAATATAAATCAGCGAGTGATCAAATCTGTACGCTTTAATAGAGTTATTTTCAAGAAAAAAATTCATTTAGTAATATAATATTCCTTAGTTTGCTTCAAAATACATTTGTGGTGAACCAGTTCTACTAGCACATTTTTTCAATTAGATTATATATCCCGATGAAATGCAACAATCAGCAAAATTAAATTATCCTTTTTTTGAAAATACCACCTTGGTTTGTGAAAAAATACAAACATTTCGTAAATTAAAGAAAATTACCACAAAATAATTATTTATAATTTAATTTTTTACAGCATAAGTTATTCAGAAAACTTGAACGGAATTAACATCAATACATTAAAAGCTTTTAAATACTATTTAGATTACTAAAATATACAAATATATTTTAAAAAATAATCTCTAAACTTCAAATCAATACCATGCGCAAAGGACTACTCCTTGTTTATAATTTCAGCATTTTATTATTATTATTATTTTAGTCGCTGCAACGGATGACAAACATTAAAACGTTTAACCCTTTTTCTTCCAGTGTATCGACTAGGGGATACCTGCTCCGCAGTTATTTTATCTGGGAGCAAAGGGATAATGTCAATATACATCCTGATTAAACCAAAACACTATTTTATTTCATTCTATTTCTATAAAACAGAAACAAAACCATTTTGATCGATTAACCACGTAATTCGTCATAAGATAAGCATGCTACAATGCGCAATTATTTTGATAAAAAATATTTAAAAATATAAGAATTCGCAGATACAAATTCTTTTATAAAAATAAAAATATATATCTTCAATGAAGTTATTCATCTAACACCACACATAACTGCGAAGCTACAATCTAAAATAAGAAATTATATGCATGATTCTTTCGCACATGGAGACTTATATACTCAAGTTAGAGCTCCTGATATAAAGGAATTCTGAAAGTGCTTATTTTCATAATTTCAGAACTGCGAAAATCATTCTTCCTATCATAAAAAATTTGAGAATGTAAAAAAATAATTTGTGTCATGTTACTGGCGTTTATTCCTTTACTTTATAATATTGATTGTCGTATCGCATACGAAACAAACACATGCTTCTGTACGTCTATGGAAAGATGATTGTCAAACATTTTTTATTTATATGAGCCATATATTTTTTTGTGCTCTCCAAGATATCATAATCACTACCCTCTATTTTATAGTCATTAAGTACAGAGTAATCGCTTCATTCCTTTCCGGAATTCCATAAAATCTAATGCATTTATTTGTGAAATTATCACTCACTTTTAATTCTGGCAATCGAGGTAAAAATTGACGGTTATACGAGATATTTCTCTTAAAAGAAATATCTAATCTTCTCTTTCTCTCCAATTCAGATTTTTTTTTCTCTTTGGCGGGAGGGGGTCACATTAGATAACCACCCAATAGGAATTTCAAGTACCATTCTAAAATGCATAAGTTTATTTAGTCATTTTCATTTATTATATGAGAGATAAACACCTCCTCCCCAAAAAAAGCATCATAAGCAAAATGTACAATTATGCACCAAACTGCCATTAGTCGATCAATCAAAATTCCTATATAACGATATTAACTTGACATTCTTTGAGCTCTACACTTTTACGGACGTAAAAATAAGTTATAGTTTTTCTTTTCTAAAATTCCTCATACGAGTGTTTTATCTCTCCAAAAAATAATATATATACAGTAGACGCTCGAAGTACGAAAATAGCTCGTCCTTTATAAAGGCATCGAAAACTATCAGCATTATACATTATAATGTTCCCAATACAGGTTTGGGGTACTATTGAGTGCTTTTAACTAGTATATTGGGAATATTTTTCATTATTACTACTTAATAAATAAGTGTTGGAATGAAATCTCGTGCAATTGCGAGCAGTGTTGAATTAAGACATTTTCACCGGGACGGATTTCTGTGTGTTGGGGGGGTATTTTGACTATTAAAGAGCATAAAAACTCAAATCTTCCGGAGCATTTCAATGATCCGGCAGGTGTCTCCCCCGGACCATCGCCTGAATTCAACACCGAACTCATTTTCACTAAAGACGTGGAATGTCATGGAGTTTTTTTGGTCAGACCGAAAATCATTAGAAATAGTCGTATCATAAATATAGTTTCATATACTGATTGAGAAATACATTGCACCAATAACTCGTAAGACTCTTCCGTTCCAAACCCAAAATTACCCTTTGAAAAAGCACCCTATTGCATTTTCGTTTGAAACTTATGTCTGGACGAGTGAGACAAGTTAAGCGTTCTCTCTTCTCATGTGAAAACACCCGCTCGCTAATGTTGATCCTATGAGGCAGTTATTTTCTAATAACTCGTTTGGTTTCGAAAGTGAAAGTATCTTGGTAAGAAAAATCTGCAAAGAAAATCGAAAAACGGCAGTTGTAGAGATCGATCTCAGCTATCCAGTGCCAAAAAAAAAAGTTTTAAAAATATTGAAATGCAAACGAGTTATTAGAAACAGGGTGTCTATTCCAGATGAGCAAAGAATTTTCCAGGTTTTCAATACAAAAAAAAAAAAAAATCCTGGTATGGAGAGAGTGGGACTTTCACAACTGATTCCCGAGTCATAAATTTGTTAAAGAAATTTTGCAAAATTTATAAAATTGTTGAACATTTTACATGCTAAACATTTTGCAGACAAGCTAGAGAGCGCCTTATCGCAAGAAAGGGACAGCTTAACAAAACGTAATATCTTTTAACCTTTATTTGACCTAGATATAGATCTTCAGTTCCGGGTTCGCAAGATATTTTTGTGACTGATGATTGTAAATCGGAGCGAAAAATTACGTTATATAAATGGGGATATATTTGTGACCATTTGTTAGTTCGTAAAAATGTGCGTCTACTGTAGTTGGTATTCATATTTACACACTAATAAGCGTAAGACTATTACCATTACTCCCACGAAATCAGTGCCGTTTTTCTCTTATCTAATTTTGGGGGGAAATTAGGTCCATTTTCATGTTTAGCCCACACCCACAGAAATCAGTTTTGAAGAAAGAAAAATTGCAATTCTGTATCACAAATTAACAGTTTTGTAGCAGGATAAACTTATGTTGTACTATTGAAATCAAATAGCATTTTCCATTTTTACTTAAAGGGTATTTCAGAAATGTATGTTGTCAAAGTTGGTATTTTGAACCCAATTTCGGGAGGCTACAGAGCCGGAAAGGTCTTTATGACACAACCACTTATAAAGATGCAATACATTTATCAAAAAATGAAAAATATTAGATTCCAAATCACTTTAGTAGTCATGGCCTGCGAATTTTATGCTTTTAAATATAAAAACGAGTTCATGAGTGTGTCAGAAAGTTTCCCATTGATGTTTTAAGCGGGGGAAATATTTTTTCCTTCTTGAAATTGCCGAATCTTGCAATACTGCCCATTTTTCATAGATGGTACAGCAGATGCGTTTTTGAGTAATCATCCTTTTTGGATTCAAATGCGTTATATTGTGAAATTTAGACATTGAACTTATTGGCAGAATCTATTATTCAGTTAGTGATAAATTTCATCGGCTTTACTGATTGATGACGCACCTTAGCTATAAGCATTGTGTTGCCATTTTTTTAAACCTATACAATGCCCATATAAAGGGTTCATTTTTTTATATTAAAGAAATTTAATTACCATTTTTGTAGCAGGAAATAAAGATTGGACAAGATCCCCTCCCTGCATATGCATTTATTCTAAATACAAAAAATGATCTCAACGGGGGGGGGGGGGGGGGGGGGGGCAAATCCAGTTTTAGGTTACATTAGGTCTATAGTCGGCTGTAAATTCTTAAATAAATTTGCTTTATTGTTTTTTTTTTAACTATTAGACAATTAGAATAACCATTTCTACATACAGGTAGGTGGAAAGCTATTGAAAGCTGAAATGATCAGTGGGTGAAAATGAGAAATTTAATTTTTCCTTTAAAGATAAATTATCTAAAACATTTTCGTGGAGTTAAAAAGCACTTACGTGCAACACATATGTTCACTTCTTAAATTAATTGTTTTTAAGTTGAACATACAGGGGAAAAAGAATACATCATCATACGTTCCAATTCCACTCTACCCTATGCAAAACCAAGAATTAACGGTGCAATGCCTGAAAAAACAATTGGTAACTTCTTCCAAAAGTTTCCGGAACTTTCATTAATTCTTTACCCTGCCAAGAATGTCTATTTTATTCTTAGGTCATAATAGACTATAGCTATAGAGGTAGTTCCAAGTTCATGTTCCTCCCTCTACTTTTGAAGGCATTTCAACAGCAGAACCATACTAGGTGCACAGAAACTTTCATTTACAGTAAAATAAAAATGTAAAACAATTTAAATGTGTTTAACATAAGAAATTAAACATCTCTAAATATTTCCAATACCCTTTCATCTGGAAAAACAACTGCTATATTTTATAGTACATAAAAGAAAGCCCATAAGCTACTTACTGACTGCCATTTATATCATTAAAAATTGATCATCTTACAGGAACCGAACCGTATCTAAAAAGTCTCTACGAAATTTTTCATTAGTGGCTAGGCACGATTTTGGGACTGGACTGACCTATCGATAAAGGTGCAACAAATATTGCAACTCTGCAGGGTTAAATCAAAGAAATAGGTTTAATTTTTTTTTTTTTTTTTTGTTATAAACAGAACCCCCATTCATATATATATATATTTTAAATTAAACTAGAAATTATATATAAGGCATGGTATTTATTATAAAGAGATGCCATACGAAATTTTCAGAACATAATTTTCAATTTATTTATTTATTTATTTTGCAGCAAAGGGATTTTGAATTTTGCTAAAAAGCATAAAAAGAAATTCTTTATGCAAATATTTGTGGGGCATTAATTTGTAATTTTAGATGGAAGTTTCCTAAAAGCAATTAAAGAGTAAGAATTGTTATAATCCATCTACCATCAAGTAAAAGCTAAATAACATCGTTAAAACATATTTAGTTAAAATGCTAATGAAAATTGTTTCCTAGGTTGAACTAATAGCAGAGCAATGTCAATGTAATAAAGATTTAATTTAACAAAAGTGCCAAATTTATGGAATGGCTAATTTGAAGGATTATAATCAATTTAATTTAAAAAGGGCATCTTTTTTTTTTTTCTTTAATATTATACAAATAATATAATCTTAAATAAATAGTATAATCACCGCTTAAAATATTTACTGTAATGTTTCAAATTGAAAGAAGACAAGTTTAAGACAAACTTTAAATAAGTATAAAATCTTCTGTCTGAAATACTCTTATTACACCTATCTTTTGTTAATGTGGAAATATGAAAAATTGCAAACCTCTGGAAGTTAGGAGAATGGAGTTGCAATGTTCCCCTAGAAGTGGTTCCATTTTGTTTAATCTTAAGACCAAAAATGTATATGGATCTCTTCCTAAGAATGTTGTAAAATCGCCATTTCAAACCTTTCCTCTATTTAATAGCATTGGCAATTTCCTAACTAAAATTATGGTCAACAAACAAATCACACACACACACATTTATAAAATATTTAAACATATTAGGGCAGATCAAATGAAAATGGAACAGTGGTTATAATTTGTTTTTAATTTTGTATGAGTAGAGAGACAACTATGTCTAGAGGTATAGCGGGAAGTAAGGAATACAGCCCCTACTGTGAAAACGGATTTGCACAGAGTAGTTTCGCCGAGGGTCAGCCAACAGTACCGTCCTGTAGGCAGTCGATTGTTATTCATCAGCATCTGCAGAATAAAGAGCATGTAGTATTTGTTTGTTTATTAGTAGCAGAAGGGGTGAGGGTTTGCAAAGTGCGAAAGAAGGCAGTGTATAGAGAACATGCACTGTCATTAATTTGTTTGAAGGACTGGCCAAAAGATTTCTGCAAGGGATGCAAATATGTAAATGATTATACACGACCTGGTCAAGATCACCTTGTCATCACATCTTTGTTCTGTTGAAAAGGGAATTGATGGGTCATTTTTACTCTGATATCGAAGACATGGATAATGTTCGAAACTTATTCTAATTTCAGCCAAAAGACTAGGATCAGGATATTCACCATTTGGTGAAATTGCAAATCAAGTGCCTCTGTAACGTTTGAAATAAACAATGTCATTTCATTCTGTAGCTTCTGTTCAGTTTTCATTTGATCCACCCTAATATTATACATTTTGGTTAAAAAGGTATATATATATATATATGTCGCTGACTAGAATCCCTTAAGCCTTTTTACTTTGATTGAACATTACCTCATTATCTTGAGACAAATGTTTTTCTCTATATGGTTAACCCACCCAACTATGGCATACTTGAATTATAGAGCTAACATTTGATGTTCGAAACATTAAATAGAATTAATTCCAATACCCAAAACATGAGATGAGAATCCAAATAAACATAATTATCAACTTTTGTACTTTAAAAACTTCTAGTCCAGCATGACACAAACTTTAAAAGGGAAAAGGCATGAATTGAGAATTATTTATGAAAAATTGGGATATTCTTTAATTGCAAAAACTATGCAAATTTTAGAAAATCTAATTTACTATTAACTTCAGGGACTTTTTTCTTTTTTGAAAATATTGCAAACACTTTGGATACATTGGATGCATCGACAGTATGAAAAAAAAAAAAAAAAAAAAAAAAATCAGAATTATAAGGCATTGTTTAGTTATTTCAATGTACAAAGAAATAAAATCTATTTGAGATTCTTGTCTTAATAAATGATCTATTAAATATTTTGAAGGTTGTTATGAAAAATCCAAAACATAAATATGAACAAAACAGAGTAAATATAATAAGTATCAAAGCTGCTCCGCTTGGTTTCATAATTTTTACTTTGCATGTGAATTATTAAAGGAAAATCCATCTCAGACATCAACCATTATCATCATGTTATGATGTGCAATTCAACATTTTTGATGGAACTTGCAGTGCCAGATAGTATTTAAATTATTTTATTGTAGTCAGTTACTATATTAAAAATACTAAAAAAAAATATTTTGAAATTAGCAATTTTCTTCTGGTTGCTGAATTGTGTGAAAAGTAAAATTTATTACACAAATAAGTGATATTGTTACTCTTATTTTAAATATTTGTCCGCATATAATTTGTTAGCTCCACTTGTAAAACTATCTCTGAATGTCAACTACCTTAGGTAGTATTTAGTATTTTTATATTTAACTGATATGCATGTAAATAATGCAAAGCTCTTATATTTCAAAATTATGAATAAAAATCTTTATACTCATTGTAAACCAGAAAATTACGTGAAAAGTATTAACTCATTTCAAGTGCTATTTCTGGATGGATTTAATAAACATTTATAAGGGGAAAAAAAAAAAGAGTGCTAATAACCCAAACAATATTATTATTACAAAGAGAGAATGGAACTATTTAATAAATGTTCAGAACACTCATATATTATATAAAGAGAATATTTTTGTGTAGAAAGTATGAATATGTTAATTTTCTTATAAATTTATATAAATATTGTTACTAAAGTTTAAAAGAAAATATTAAAATATTTAAAAAAATCCATGTTTCACTAAGCATAAAATTTTCATATGTTATTTATATGTCTAAACATTCTGCTTTCACAATATACAATGTATGTCAAACTATTTTTTCCCCTCCTGTAATTGTTGAGATTTTTTCTTTATCTGTAATAAAATGTATATCTGCTTTTAATAAAAGAAATCTTTTTTGTAGTAATGAAGCTTTTTTTTCTTTGTCAAACTGGTTTATTATGGAACATACACAAACAAATATACAACTCAGTCATGAGTGGCTAAATTCTACAATTTTAGCTTGGTCCTTCTCCAGTGACGACGCTTGGCATTGTACCTGAAATGAACAAAATAAATCAGAATATTTTAGAATTAAACACTACAATACAAAATGTGTTTAACATATAACTTCCTCAAAATTCACTACCCACCAAAAATTGTGTCCTTTTAATTTAAATATCTTAAGGGATCACTTTTCAGAGGGGGGAGGGGGGGTGGGGGACTCACTAAATGTCTGCTAAAAGTGACCAGTGATGCTGCTAGGTTTTTGAAATCCCGAATTCCAGACACTTAAAAAGGGGGCCATTCTACAGGGTGATTTTTTTTTTAAGTTGTGAAAGTAAAACCCTATAACAAAAGGTCCACTGATGCAAATAACCTGAAAATTAACCAATATGCTCTCAAAGCAATGGGATTTATTTATTTATATATTTTTTTTTTGGGGGGGGGGGGGGTTAAAAAACTTAAAATCGCACCTGCAGATGGCGCTGTATATGCAATTAAGTTGGGAGACGAGCTTGTGCCCTACACATGCACAGTGGCGCTAAAAACGTGAGGTACGCACACCTCGTGTTCATTATTCTATGGATATCCTCCTAATGACTGTGCCATTGGCAGACCGTGCATTGTTAGTACAACTGTATTAATCAGAATAATGACAGCGCTGCAACTGCTCTTAGGAAATTTAGGACACTTAAGAATTTAAGAAAAGGTCCAATGACGACAGAAGGCCTACGGAAGATGGTTTTCAAAGTACCGTCCATTGTTTTCTTCCCACTGACGATATTTTTTGTTTCTTTTAAATTACAGAGCCATCTGTCAGTGCAATTTTCAGTTTTTTTTTTAACCATGCCTAAAATATTCCCATTGCTTTGGGAGCATACTGACGAAATTTCAGGTCATTTGGATCAGTGGTTCTTTTGTTATAGGGTTTTACTTTCACAACTTAAAAAAAAAAAAAAATCACCCTGTATATAGAATTCAATGTATTTAGTACAAAATATACCTTTTTTTAGAATTATCTACAAAATATTTTATTCCTTGCAAGAAAAAAAATATGCATCTTGAGGGACACCCCCCCTTTTTTTAATGTATTCCCTTCTCGATCTTTTACAGATGATGTACTATAAGTGCATATGCGGCATAGATTAACTAACAAGACAGGACACTATCACAGCGTATAATGGCAATGCAATGATGATTGCAGTGCTCATGGTGACAAGGGAGAAGGAACTTCTTATGCATGGAATATTTCAGTTATTGGGCATCTACATATGATCTTGAATATTTTTTAAAACATTACATGCTTAAGTTTTCAACAAAAGCTTTGTGTGTATGTGCAAACAAATTAACAATATTAGTGGAAAATAAAATAAGCTAAACACTAATTTTATTAATCAAATAAATACAATATAAGTGAGAAAAACACACATAAAGCAAGCTATAAAACTATATGAAGTCCCAGAAAGTGTCTTATTCATTGTTACTGAGTGAGTATAGTACAAACATTGAATTATCTTCATGAATAAGTAATATTTGTGGTTTTCTTAAGTAGTCCCTTAAAAAAAAAAAAAAAACTAAACTTCTCTTTACATCGCCAAATTTATTTACTATGGTCTTAGCAAGCAAATGTATCATGAATATTTTAGTTTTCATTTGTCAACTACATGAAAATTTTAATTTGCATTTGTCAACTACATAAATTTACATTTCATTTGTATAAATTATTTCAAGCAACTACAGGCTCACCAAAAATGAATAAAAACCAATTGTGTGCAACATAAATTAATTGCATAAGAGGTTGAAATCCAGGTTGGATTTAAAAAAAAAAAAAAAAAAAAAAAAAAAAAATGGAAACCTGGATTTAAAAAAAAAAACAGCCTGGGCAGCGGCTACCCACTACAACCCTGGTTGAAATACTCTTTACAGTACTTCTGAAGAGCAAAGTGAGTTTTTCCTAATAGGTAGGGGAGAAGGTGACATTGAAAGTGCCGTGATCACAGAATTAAACTTTTTTATGTAAATCTATAGTAAAAAATCATACGAACAAAATGAGCTAGGTATGACAAGCCGAAAATGTTTTAATTAAATTATTATTATTAAAAAGCTAATGTTTTACTGTTATCGCGGATATTGATAACTCTTAGTAAGTAGCAAATTTAATAGAAAATTTTGTGCTCTTTCAGAAAAACTTATTCTGCTAGAAAAGTTTGTCATACCTATTTAAAGAAGGTGGTTAATAAAATTTCAATTGGATTTTGCTTTGAATTTTTAAAGGTGGCGTCCTTAATTCGTGTCTGGATACTGGTCAAGTGTTGGCAAAGGTGTATGGGGCATTTGACAAACTTCTGCTCAGCAAATTCCGGTAGTGTTTTAATAAAGTTTGTCATACCTTCTGAAAGAGCACAAATTTTTTAATAAAATGCTCTAAAAGCAATCAATATCCACGATAACAGTAAAATACTATTATAGCTTTTTAATAATAATTTAAACATATTTTTGACGTGTCAAAACTAGTCATACCTAGCTTATTTCGTTCATGACTTTTTACTATTGATTTACATTTTTTTTTTAATTAATTCCGTGATCACGGTCTTTTGATGTCACTGACTCAGACTGCTGCAATTTGAAATCCTTAATTCAGAAAAATCTTCCTAATTTTTTCTTGAAAGTTTCAATTTTCCCTGACTTTTTCTCAAGAATGGTAAATTTCTTTGACTTTTCCAGGTTATCCAGATTTTCAAAGCATTTAGAAACCATGTCACACCAAACAGTCTTCAAGTTAGATATCTAATATAATGTGTGTGTGTGTATCCAAATAGAAGTGGTTGAGTAGTGTACCTCAAGTAGCATTCCAGAAATAAATCTCCAGTAGATTTATAAATTTAGGAGAATCAAGGCATATATGGTTCAAATTACTAACTTTCTTATTTGTTTCATATACCTTAAATTCACTACCAACTGGGGATTTAATTCTGAAATGCTACATAACTTGAGGTACACCTCTAACCACCTTTAATGGCTTATCTACACTGATGTTCAAAAATTAATGGGCAGTGACAGACTTTTTCAATTTTAGATGTTTTGTCGAATATCTACTGAAATTCTTTATGAATTGCCCTTGAATTCTAAGAATGTACAGAACATGTTTGACTTCATAATTTTCAGGAGATTTTGTCGTGAGGACAATAGGGGAGGCAATAATAATTTTAATAATAAAATATCTGCAATCATCCGAGTAACAGAAAATGCTCAAAATGGTCTGTCACTGTAGCAAATGACTATGTAGGTCCTGTTCAACATTTGTGTAAGCACAGCACATATACACGTGAAGATGTTAATGTTTGTGTGAAAAATTCAAGTTTATTTGTTTATAGCATACAGGGTTTTCAACCGAATGTAACAACATTTTCTTAAACTTGACAAAGCAGGGTTCCCAGCAAAACATGACTGGCAAATTCCCTGACCAAATCTCAAAAAATTCCCTGACTTACCCTGACTAAAAAAATTCTCTGAATAAACGGGCATACAACGAAATTTACTTATTTTTGCAATCCTGTCAAAAATTGTCGATTTTTTTTTTTTTCTGTGATCGCTCTTCAAAATTCTCTATTTTTTCCCCTGAGACTATATGATGAATTTCGCATCATTTTTAATTTTTTCTCCAAAACTTTTCCATGACTTTTTAGAAAATATTTGTAAATTCCCTGACTTTTTCTATATATTTTAAAACTTCCCTGACTACTTTGAAATTCCATGACGCTGGGAACCATGCAAAGAACAGTAGAAACAATTTTGCCAACTGCAATTAAAATATTATTACAGCATCATCTGGAAATCCGGAAGGACCCAAAATCCAGAAAAAAAATGTATTTGAAAATTTTCTAAATTTGTAAACTTTTACTAAAATTTTGCTGATTTCTGAAATTTTTCAAACGTTTTACGTATTTCTAATTTTTAAGCTCGTTGTTTCAGTGTGTTAAACTCTAAAATAATGTGTTACTTCAGTGGTGTAGGTGGGGGCCCACGCAGCTGCAGCCACTCAATGTTGAAAAAATCATTTGTTTGACAAATGTTAAGTTTATACTAAATTTATATAATATTTTTGTTTTAAAAAAAATGTTATAAATTTTCTCCCTTCTCCACACTTTTTTTCCTTCTAGCTAAGCCACTTTGTTACTTTAATACACGCAGAACAGCAGATTTCCATTTATTTGCTCGTGCCATATCTTTACACACATTCCAGAACGATCTGTCCACGGTTTCTAGACTTTTTCCGGCAGAAATCACAAATACGGGTACAAATTGTCCAAATTTTGCAATAAATAAAAACATTAAACTTATGCACAGTTGACAAATAACATGTACAAACCACAAAGGTAAGCGATATAAACAAAATCAGGGATGTCAATTTCATAGTCAATCAGCAACTTCAGCAAAATCTTAAAAAAAAAAAAATAGTGTTGCTGTGCATCTCAAATAAAGCCAGGGACGCAATTAGCTGGCGACACAGAAAAATGTGTTTGTTTCTAAAATTTCATCAATCGGTTGTGGAAAAAAAAAATTATTAATTTTCATCAATTGGTTCTGACAAATGTAAAAAAAATTAGAAGTAGAATGTAGAAAAAAAAAAATCTTTAATTTTGTCAAGATTGAGGGGAAAAAAAAATGCAAATTTCGTAAAGAGGTCGAGTAAAAAAATTCATGAAATCGGGAGGTGGGGCATTCCAAATTTTGCGATGACCCAAAATTCAGAAAATTCTAAAATACGGAAAGCATTCAGTCCCGAGGTTTCCGGATAATGGGTCCTGTACCATATATTGAATATTTTATGAGATATGGGTATTTGTATAAAATAAATTGCATGCACGAACTACAGCAAAGTTTCTCCTGATTTGGTAGTCAATACTGCAGAGCAACCCATATAAAAAGACCAGTCAAATATCGTGAAAACTCAAAAAGATACAGGCAATACAGTGATCCAATTGATAAATTGGAGAGGAAATCCAATATAATCCTATGGGATTTTCTCACCAATTTATCAATTGTATTCTTCACTGTATTGCCTGTATCTTTATGAATTTTTGCAATATTTGAATGGTCTTTTTATATAAGTTTCTGTATAGAATTGACTACTAAATCATGGGAAAAAAAAAAAAAAAAAATCTGGTATACTTTTGTGCTTGCGCAGTTAAAATTTATTTCGCACAAATACCCATGTCATCAAATATTCAACTTTTAATTGCATTGTACTATTTCTACTGTTCTTTATCAAGCTTTTGGAAAGCAGTGTAAAAATTTGGTTGAAAACTTTGCATACTATTTAAAAGAATTTTTTTTTTTTTTTTCACAGAAACGTTAACATTTTCAAGAATATACGTGAGTCATTCCATGTCAAATAAACACTTTTTGAAGAAATTTTATGTCACCATCTCAAATTTTAATGAACTGTGACACAGTTAGTATTTATATCAGAAAAGTACCAAATTTTTTTGAAAAATATCAGTTTGTTTTGAAAATATAGCTTATAAAACTTTTCGAAAATTGTCAAAAAATGCTAGTTTGCTAGATTTTTAAATTGTCATAAAATCTTTCCTAAAGATAGGAAGGTGAAAGAAGTGTCATATTGCAGCATTTTTAATTTACTTTAATATGATATGCAACATAATAGAGGTTGTAAAAAAAAAAAAAAAAAAAAAAAAAAATCTAAAGTATTTTTTAAAAAATTTTCAAAAATGTATAGAAAATAGGTTGTATTATTGTAAAATAATTTCAAAAGTCTGAAAATAGGACAACAATGAGTTCAAAGGGAACATAATTTTTTCAAAGTCATTTTTCATCAATTTCAAGTATATCCATAAAAATCTGACTTATTACAATATGCAACAGGATAAATTTGGTAAAAATAAAATAAAAATCTATACTAATAAAATAAAGTTTCGCTCTGTGTGTCTGTCGGTGATGTCTAGGAAAATCTAGCCCACCTAGAAGCCTGAAAATTTAAAATTTAAGTAGTCCAAACCCTCTCCTGGTGCACCTGAGCCTCAGAATTTTAATATTTTGAAAATTAGAGTAGTTATTAATTAAAAACTGATCAAAGATCGCAAATAAAAAAATCGCTCTTCCGAAATCCACACGCGCGTGCTCAGAAACCCTTTTATCATGGGTTCAAGTTTAAAATTTGGCCAAGACTGAAAATATTTTTAACCCCCCCCCCCCCCCCCCACTGCACCACTGAATAAGCACATATGCATTCACCAACGCACCACTTACACAAAAACCAACACGTTTAATACTATATGCAATAAAATTCAATTATGTTGAAACTGAATATAAAAAAAATAAGTACATATGCATGTAAAACATTCATATTCATGTAACAGTATTTCATTTAATTCATACAGGCTACAGCTAAAAACAATCAAGTGGACATGCTATGACACATAAAATTGCGAAAATACTCAAGAATGTGCATACGCACACTTATATAAAATGTTTTTGTAATTTAAAAAATATCTTTCCATAAATGACATTAATATATATATATATTAAGCCCGATTCTTAAACACAGTGACGTCGCTGGATCCTAAAAATCCTGGGTCCCTGGACTTTCAAATATCTGGGTCCTTTTTTTTTTTTTTATAAAAGTGGGTCCCCATCCATAATAATTCTAATTTAAAGGAATAAGTGAAACTTGTTTATTTGGAAAAGAGAAATGCAGTAGTTATTGTTTTGATAATAATTAAATAATGAATAATTAAAACCAGTATTTCCCAACCAAATAAGATATATTTTTTAAAACTATTAAGAGAAATTTTCTTTACTCTTTTTAAAAAAAAAATATAAATGCATAATTATAAAATAATGATTATTTGAGTGTAGAAGATAACAAGTATCGCTAATGTTTGCATTTCTTTTAAAAGGAGCAGGCCGGATTTATTGAAAGGGACATTTTTGTTTGATAAAAGAAAACTGTAAAGGAGCACTTTTGGTTAAATGAATGGATGCTTTGCTATTTTTTTGCGTGCCAACTCCAATTTTTCGTGTAATTTACGCGCTATACTGCGTCCGCGGCATCGCTGAACATTTTGCACAAATCCTAAGAAATCTAAAAACTGATTATTTTTTTTCCATCCTCTGAGATTTTCCGTCCTGCTTCTGTCCTCAGGAATTTTGAAAACACTGAATTCTGTCTGTGGACGGAAAACTTGCACCCATGCCCTTTATCCGTATATCTGGGAATAGAAGAAACAAAGCACGAGTCATTCTGTTTCTGTTTAAGTTTTCCTAAATTCGTCATGGGCGAACTGTTAAAAATACGGAAAAACTGTTTACATATTATCGAAGAACGTACTTTTACATCTCAAACGATCCGATTGGTTTGAAAAATGTCACATTTAACCCTTTCAAAAAAAAAAATAAAAAATAAAAAAAATAAATAATAATAATCAAGAAACATCCAATTAATGTTTTTTATTTTCTCCCGTTTTCCGAGCCTTGCATCCACTGGACTACAAGAGATATGAAAAACGAAGATCACCAAATTAAAGAGCTGACTTTGCCCTTTTCAAAGCCCCTTTTGGTTTTAAAAAATACTAAAGATAAACCTTCAAAAAAGTATATTTTCTGTATATCGTTTCAAGATTTAAAAAAATTCACATCAGCGGTTCAGAGCATGGTACAAAAAACTAAAACTAACAGACAATATCTACATTTATTTCCTTTTCAACGTCTGTATTTGTTTTCGAAAAATTGGAGTATTACCACTGAGAAAAAAATTTGCGTGCAGGACTCACTTTTGCGAATTTAGATTATCTGCGATATATAAAATCTGTCATCTGCTTTCCAAAATAACCAAACAAAAATCAAACATATCTAAAGACATCTACAGTCTATTGGGTTTAGGCAGAAACCCTTAGTTTATCGGCGTTTATGAACAAGATACAAAGAACAGTTAACAACATACCACGTTTAATCTACATCCTTTTGCTTTTAGGTAGATTTCGTAAGAAATACTACCTATTACATTCTCCCCTAAGTTGGAATTTTTCAAAAACTTTTCTAGATATACACCGATCAGGACTCCCAGAACCCAAACCACCCCCAGTTCAAAACTTTATCTATATATATATATCTATGTCATTTTTTTTTATGGACGTGATAACTTCGATAATTCTGCACAAATCTCTTCCAAACTGATACATAAAATCTCTGTCAAGTTCGTTAATGGGCAAAATCGAACCTGTTGGGGGGTGGGGGGGGGGGGGGGGTGAAAACAGAAAAAGCCATAATTTCTGAATTATTATACATATCAAATCAGTTTAAAGTTTTTTGATATCATTAAAAATGGAAAAAAGGGGATGGTTTAGAAGAAAAAACTTCGTAAATTCACAAGATATCAAATACTCTTAAATTTATTATAAATCCTCTTAATATTATCTACAACTTTTATATGGACAAGTTTTTTATAAGACCAACCCTTACAGCAAAAAAAAAAAAAAAATAAATAAACAAAAAAATCCCTGCTGAATGGTTAAAAATGGTCACAAGGGGGAGGAGGGGGGGGGAGAGGAGGTTTAGAAAAGGTTTTATTTCATTCTTTTCTTATGTTTTTTTCCCGTTAAGTAGAAATAAATTATTGCTTTCTCGTTTTAGGTAGATTTCGTAAGAAATACTACCTATTACATTTTCCCTTTTGTTGGAATTTCTGGAAAATTTTTGCAGATCTACGCCGATGATGACTCCCAGAACCACCCCCAGTTCAAAACTCTTTTTTAAGGACACAATAACTTCAAAAATTCTGCACAAATCTCTTCCAAACTGATACATAAAAACAAAGGGGCATAAAATCTCGATCAAGTTTGTTAATGGGCAAAATCGAACCAGGGGGGGGGGGGGGGCTTTTTGTGAAAACAGAAAAAACCCGAACTTCTATGTATCAAATCTGTTTAAAGTTATTATTACTTCTAGGAAAAGGGCCGAATATTTATGTATGACAGATTTTTGATATCATTAAAAATGACCTAAAGGGGGGGGGTAGGGTATAAGCAGAAAAAAAAATCGCAACTTTGTTAATTCACAAGATATCAAATCCACAAATTTATTATAAATCCTCTTAATATTATCTAAAACTTTTATATTGAGAAATTTTTTTATAGGACCAACCCATTAAAAAAAAAAAAACTAAAAAATCCCTGCTTGCTCCGCCTGCAAACAAGTTAGGTTTCGAAGTGGACAGTTCCAACTGCCGCATCATAGCAAAAAGGTCATTTCTTCAACAATTCCCAACAAACAGGTGCCCTACGGTCCGAGTCTCCGAAAACTACCTGTACCTGTAAACCGAGCCGTCAGGGTTTTTTTTTTTTTTTTTTTAAATCTGGTATCCATTTTGAAAAATCATGTTTTACCCTCCGGATAAAACATGTTTTACCTAACTCATTCACACGATTTGTTTTTCGGCACAGGTTTAAAAATTGGCAGACTCGGGAAATGTGAATACGGACAAGCAGTGGACTCCAGATCATAGACACGTTCACTTTCTTCAAAACGCACCGTTGGGGGGAAAAAAAAATAAATAAATAAAAAATAATGTACATTAACCCTTTCTAAACCAATTGTTTACGTAACCCACTTTCGAGATTTTGGCAAAGTTTACCCGTGGTTAAATTTCAATTCTACTAGGAAATTTGGTTGGGTTGAGTGTTCTGAAAAGGCCTCTTCCAGAACAAATAACGCCTCCTGGTGGTGGAACTATAGACGTATCTCTGGTTTTGCGGGCCACGATTATGACGGGGTTTGGCTCATTCGACTTTATATCTATAGCAAGGGCGCCCATATGGGGGGGCAAGGGGGGGCTTGAGCCCCCCCCTAGATTTTGGTTTTGTCAAATTTTTTTTAATATAGATCAGTTGCAAGATATGAAAATTTTAACTTTACCTTCTAAAAACAAAGCATAAATAAAATATGCCTCGACAACATCAGAAGTCACCGGAAGGAATTTCCGTTTTAGACGGGTTTCCGTCTTAGCAGGTATAATTGTTAGGAATTCATTTTGTCATAACCATAATTTTTTTTTTCTTTTAAAGATGGATTCTGTTTTAGACAGGTTCTATTTTTATAAGTTTTTAATTAGTCCTTTCGAATAGTCTGCTTCTTACAAAGAGGAAAAGCACAAGATAGGAAACAAATTCCGTTTCAGACGATTTTTATCTTAGCCGGTGTTACTGTGTGTTTTTTTTTTTTTCCTACAAGACGATAACACTTTTTCTGCATAAGGAAGGATTTTGTTATAGACAGGATCCATTTTCACGTATAACTGATTTTGCATGAACAAAACTCTGAGAAATTAGAGAGAGATTTAATAATAAGTTGTGAACGGTACAGTGCAAATTTTTAATTGAAAAATTCTTTTTCCCGAATCTAATAAAGATTAGAATCCTGATTGTACGCAGCCCGAACTCGAAAATTCTATCTTAAGCCTACAGAACAAGACAAAATAATTTTCGTCGACCTGAAACCTTATAATTCTTGTAACTCACACTTTCCTGGTCTACGTGAAACAATGTGGTCAGAAAAGTATAAGTCCACAAGATATTTTTCTAATCATTTTCCACTGTTAAAGAAAATCTCTGTAATCTTTCTCTAGACAATAGTACAAACCAAGAAACACGCTCACAAGTCATTCATTTAGATGCTGCAACGTCATCTATAAAGTTTATTGTATACCTCAAAATAATTTCTCGATATTTTTTCTATCTGGAGCCAGTTGTAAACAAATTACAATCTGTAGATTAAGATTTGCATTCGGTTTATCAGAACATAAAGATGAACTTCTTGAGATTTTTCTTATACACAGAATGGAATCAGAAGACGAATTTTCAGAAATTTTCATGGAGCTAATGGAGAATTGTAATTGTAAGAAATCGATATTAAAATGTATAGAACGTCTACTAGATAATCTTACCTTCCTATGGCCACTCCTCTTGAATATTACAGAGCAGCATTTCTAAATCCATATTTAGACTCTTTAATTATATCCCTTGAGTCAAGGTTTTTGAATCGAAATGAAACGTCATTCAAAGCAATTTTACTTCATCCCAATATGATGAAAAATATGGCAAAAATTTTTTTGTCAAAGAAATCAAGGAGCTATCTCATTTTTATAATATTGAGAATTTGGAGTCAGAAGCAAGAACATGGTTTGATTTGTGGAAAAGCAAAGACTGTGGTGAGAATGTCACGATAAATGATCTCCTTGCAGAAACTACATTTCCCCATTTATTTAACCCCTTGGAGGGCAAGCACGTGGCCTAAAAATGCTACTTTTTGCGATGTTTTGACACCAGTAAATTTAAATAATAAATTTTTACCTTTTCAATCTGCAAAAAAGAATAATAAATATTTTTACTTAGTAATACTGGTGGCAAAGTTATACATTAAAAAGTGGTATATATTATATACCGGTACCCCTCAAGGGGTTAAGACAGCCATATTAAATTATAGACAATTCTGCCAAAAATTTGCACTGTAGGAATGTCATTTTGAGGGGTTCACAACCATAGTACAGTGTGTTTCTAAATGAATATCGGGGTTTTAACGCTTTGTAGTATCTATTATAAAAAACTTAAAATTATACTTAATATATAAAATGAAAGAGCAACTCAAACAGTTTTACCTACAAGCTTACAAGTGTTCAATGTGAACACCTTTCGTCACACGGCACACATAAAGTCGATAGCTCTTCCCAAACACCACTCTACGCTCACCCGATCTGACGCCATGTGATTTCTACCTGTTGAGGTTCATAAAGGATCGAGTGTATATGCCTCCACTATCAGCTGACCTACCCAACCTAAGAAACAGGATTGAGGCAGCTGTTGCAATAATTACCCCACAAACACTAATTAACGTTTGGGAAGAACTGAGCTATTGACGTCATGTGTGCTGTGTGGTGTGTGACGAAAGGTGTTCACATTGAACACTTGTAAGCTTGTAGGTAAAACTGTTTGAGTTGCTTTTTCATTTTAAGTATTAATTATAATTTTAAGTTGTATGTAATAAATACTACCAAGCGTTAAAACCCCGATATTTATTTAGAAACTCCCTGTATATACCAAGTCCACTTTGAAAAAAAAAATGAGATAGCCCATTTAGAAGGTGCATAAAATCTGTTTTATCCATTCCCACACTGAGCCAAATCTGTTTTCACTTTCTCATATATGCAGGGCTGACACAGGCGACAATTTTTTAATTCTACCTCACACCACTTTCTCAAAAAAAATTGTTGAAATAAAATTCGAGAAAATTTTCAAGAGAAATATACTACAAAATCTGTTTTTTTTTAATAGTGGTGCGAATAGAATAGAAAAATATTCAGCCGTGGCAGCCCTGTATATGTCATCTGTTTACAGACTATGTTTACTGTGAGAGTGTATAAAACAGATTTTATGCACCTTCTTAATGGACTATCTCATTTTTTTTTCAAAATGGATTTTGTCAACTATGGTTGTGAGCCCCTTATTCAGTACCCTCAGGCCAGTGGTGAAGGTGATTATGTTCCGAACTGTCTGAAAATTTAAGGCATTCGGTTCCGAAAATACGAACATAAAATATATCACGGAAGAATATCACAAATTTTGACACATGGACACAAAAAACACCAATTTCGTGAATCGTTTGCAGAAAAAAATCGCCAATTTCGTCAAAGGATCGCGGGAAAAAGACTAATTTCGTCAAAAGATCGCGATAAAAACGTAAATTTCGTTAAAGGAATCGTGGAGAAAACGCAAATTTCGTCTACAAATCGTGGAAAAAATGAATATTTTGTCAAAGAATCGCTAAAAACACAAATTTCCCCAAAGGATCGCGAAAAAAGGCAATTTTCGTCAAAGAATCGCGGGAAAAACTCAAATTTTGTCAAAGAATCGCGAAAAAAAAACGAAATTTCGTCAAAGAATCCTTGGGAAAACGCAAAATTTGTAAAATAATCGCAGAAAAACGCAAATTTTGTTCAAGGATCGCGAGAAAAATGCGAATATCGTCAAATAGCTAAAAAAAACACAAATTTCGTGAAAGAACCGCAGAAAAACGCAAATTTCGTTAATGATTCGTAGAGAAAAACGCAAATTTCGTCAAAGGATCGCGAAAAAACGCAAATTTCTTCAAAAGATCACGGGGGAAAAAAACCCTCAAATTTCGTTTGAGAATCGCGAAAAAACGAAATTTCGTCAAAGAATCGTGGGATAAACTCAAATTTCGTCAAAGAATCGCGAAAAAAAAAACGCAAATTTAGTCAAAGATTCGTGAAAAAACGCAAATTTCGCCAAAGGATCGCAAAAAAATGCAAATTTCGTCAAAAGATTGCGGGGGGGGGGGGGGGACTCAAATTTTGTCAAAAAGATAGTGAAAAAAACGCTAAGTACCTTAAATATTTACTAACATGTATGATAGCTTTGGTGGAAGTTGAGATTTTTTTCAGCCCCCCCTTAAAATTAATCATATGGGCGCCCTTGATCTATAGCCTTAAATATTTTAGTTGCACTTTCGACCGCCTTACTGTGCTTTCTGATATCAGGTTCAACGAACCAATTATGACTGGGTTTGTCTCATTCGACTTGATTTTGATAGCCTTACGGATTTAAGTCATATTCGTATAGAACATATTGTTATTATCTTGGGCCGGGCGGGTCAGCTAGTATTTTTTTTTTTTCAAAAAATTATAGAAGTAAAATGGGACAGTACTAGAACAGTGAGAACGTAAAATGGGACAACAGTGGGTTCAAAGAATTATTTTTTAAGAAAGGCATTTTTCACTAATTTCAAGTATGATACGAATACAATAATCCATAAAAAGTTTACTTTAATATGATATGCAACAGAATGTAATTTGTTAAGAAAAAACAAAATTAAATTTTAAAATTTGAATTGTGACTTTTTCTCCAAACAATTATAGAAAATAGTTTCCAAAGTTTGAAAATGGGACAAAAAAAGAAGTTTAAAAAAGGCATTTTTCACCAATTTCAAGTAAGACACAATACACTATATATAATACAATATGATGCACTACAATAGTTCAAATAAAAGCTTTGTACAAAATTACAAATCCTTAAATTAACATAAAGATCTTACCAACACATGTCTTAACATTTCTTGCTATCGAATTTAATTGGATAATGGCTTGTTTATTTTCAAAATGTCATTTTGTGATAAAACATTCTCCCAGTGTGCCAGAGGATCAACTGAACACTAAACATCCATGAGGTGTATCCATAGTACACCTGGCTTGCTAGGATAAGAAAATGATAAATATGGCCCATGTGGATGCAAAAATGTAACTGAGTTCATCACGTTCTTTATTCTTATCCATGATGTAAGGAATCAACCAATGGTTGTCATATAAAGCAGTGATATACACATTAAAGTCTTATGTCCATTGTCATCGTTTTCTTATCAAAGCAAGCCAGATGTGCTATGGATACCTCTAATCCTAATGGATGCTTTGTGTTTAGTTGATTCTCTGACACCAAACGGGAAAATATATGTTTTATCACAAAATGTTATTTTGAAAACCAACAAGTCATTATCCACTTAAATTCAGTAGCAAGAAGTGTTAAAGGACATGTATTGGTAAGGTCTTATGTTACTTTATGAAGAATTTGACAATTTTGTACAAAGTTTATATTTGAACTATTGTAGTGAATCATATTAACAATGTATTACATTGTATTTTGTCTTTATGTCATACTTTAAATTTGTGAAAAATGCCTTTTAAAAAAATTATTTTCTCTATGAACCCCACTGTTGTCTCATTTTCAAACTTTGGAAACTATTTTACAAAATTACAACCTATTTTCTATAATATTTTGAAATTTTATGTTAATAGAATGTATTGTCTATAATTGTTTGAGGGGGGGGGAAAAACAATTACAATTTAATTTTTTTTCTTTAACAAATAATATATTAATGTATTTGTATCATACTTGAAATTGATAAAATTCTCTCTAAAAGTCCTAAAAGAACCCATTGTTGCCCCATTTTACATTCTCCCTGTTCTACTATTGTTCCATTTTACTTCTATAATTTAAAAAAAAAATAGTTTTTTTGGCAATTAAAATTTAAAAAATAAAATCAAAATCTTGTTTTTTTTTTTTTTTTTTTACAAAAATGATCCTGATACATATTGTAATAAAGTCAAATTTTCATGGATTATTGCCGTACTTGAAAATTGGTGAAAAATGATTTTTTTAAAAATTATTTTTTCCTATGAACCCATCGTTGTCTCATTTTCAAACATTGGAAACCATTTTACAATAATACAACTTATTTCCTATAATTTGAAAATTTTTTTAAAACCTTTTTTTCACAATTTAAATTTTGAATTTATTTTTTATTTAACCTCCATGTTGCATATCATATTAAAGTTCATTAAAAATGCTGCAATATTACACTTCTTTCACCTTCCTATCTTAATTAGGCAAGATTTTATGAAAATTTGATAATCTAGCGAACTAGCATTTTTTAAGAAGTTTATATAGCTATATTTTCAAAACAAACTGATATTTTTCAAAAACATTAGGCATTTTCTTACTCTATAAGTCTATATACATACTATGTGCCAGTTCATTAAAATCAGAGATGGTAAGGCAAATTAGGTGTGTTGATTTGACATGAAATTACTCGTGCTATTCTTACACAAATGCACAAAAACGTTGAACAAAACTTATAGTCAAACATCAGACGTACTTTGCTTTCTGTGAAATATGACAAGAAGTACTAGAAATTCCCACCATTGCAGTGCAAATAACACTAACTTAGACATTCTGATTCCATTATTCAGAATGCAGTTGACCGTACATATACTGTCACTGGCTAAAATTCTGTCACTTCCACTGATTTCATCACATTTCATACAAAGCAAAGTTAATGTGATGAAAATCTAACTAAAATATCTTCATTGTTGTTAAAGTTGTGAACCAAAATTAGAGAGCTTGTAGTGAAAGCCTGTATTTTTGATTGAAAAAATAAGTAATTAATTGCATAAAAAATAAGATTTAAGAAACATGTATTGAAATATGAACAAAAGGGTTGAAAATTGAATTATATTAACAGAAATATATATACCTGATGGTGTTTCCAGTTTTCATACGAATCCACTGAGGAATGGGTCGATTCTGTTTCATCTTTTTAGCTAACTTCTGCTTGATTTTGAAGGTTTTGTGGGCAGCCTAAACAAAAATAATAATCCAAATCAAATAATGATTCCACACAGGGTTAGCTGGCTTAAACAGGGTTCCCAGCAAAACATGACTGGCAAATTCCCTGACTTTCCCTGACCAAATCTCGAAACATTCCGTTACCAAACAGGCATACAACGAAATTTGTTATTTATTTTTGTAATCCTTTGTCAAAAATTAGCGATTCTTTTTTTCTGTGTCACTCTTCAAAATTCTTTTTTTTTTTCCCCCGAGACTATATGATGAATTTAATTTTTTCTCCAAAACTTTTCCATGACTTTTTAGAAAATATTTGTAAATTCCCTGACTTTTTCTATATATTTTAAAATTTCCCTGACTACTTTGAAATTCCATGACTTTCCAGATTTTCCCTGACTTTCCATGATGCTGGGAACCCTGTTAAACTAAGGATACACCAAATATTTGGCATTCAGAAAAGCCAAATATACATAATTCATTTTTAAAAAATGTAAGAAAAATTCTTACTTAACTGGCATTTAACTATCAATAAATAAGATATTAATTTAGAATAGAATTTATTTTTTAAGTTTAAACACTATGAAGTATATTTGATAACGATTCTCATTAATTTCGAACTCAACAGCAAATTTTCTTAAACCAGGGTGTCTATTTCATATCAGCAATGAATTTCCCTGACTTTTCCATGTTTTCCATAACAATAAAAGCAAAATTGCAGGTATCGAGATTTTGTGATGTTACACACAAAAAATCTTAATTTATCAATTTGAGAGATAAAATTTCACAACTGATTCTGAAGGCCTACTTACTGATTTGTTACATAATTTACAAATTGCTGAACTTTATACATGCTAAACATTTTGCCGATGGACACTTTTAGCATCAGGTTCTATCCATTTTGTCAAATCAGGATGAAAATTCTTTATCACATCAGTCAAATCAGTGATCCTTTGAGGAAATTAATGTTTTTTGCTGCCATCTTCTGACGAAATTTGCTTTATTACTCTTGATTCTTTGATGAAATTCACGCTTTGTTCCACGGGCTTTTAACAAAATTCATGTTTCGTTCTGTGGCCTTGACGAAATTAATGTTTTGTTCTGCGGCAGACAAAATTCACGCTTTGTTACGCAGCCTTGATTAAATTCACGTTTTTTCAGCAATTCTTTGATGAAATTCACGATTTTTGCTGCGATCTTTTGACGAAATTTTATTTATTACTCGTGATTCTTTGACAAAATTAATGTTTCGCACCGTGGCATTTTGACAAAATTAATGTTTTGTTCTGCGGCCTTGATGAAATTAATTTTTTTCAGCAATCCTTTGACGAAATTCATATATATATATATTTTTTTAGCGATCCTTTGACGAAATTCACTTTTTTTTTCTTTCAGCGATCCTTTGACAAAATTCTCATTTTTCTCACAATCATTTGACGAAATCAGATTTTTTTTCTTCGCATGATTGACGAAGATCTTTTCATAGATTTTTAAAGAGACCGTTGAGTGCAGAACAGCAAGATTTGGCAGGAAGATATCTGTAAGTTCAAAGTTATGCACCTCAAAGTCAGCTTTTGGATTTTTTTATTAGTTTACTAAATTTTTTATATTTTTTCATGTTTCACAGTGAATATTCTACATTAGTAAAAGGAACCCAGAATTCCTACAGCTATTTTTGAATTTTTTCCGAATTAATGTAATTTTTAGCATTTTTTCATGTTTTACGGCCATATTTTGACATTCATAAAAAGAATCAAATCAGCTCAATGTACTAAATTTTCTCCTCTGCAAATTTTATAAGATTTTTAGCCTTTCTTCTTGTTCTGCGGCAATCTTGACATTTATAAAAGGAACACTGTTTTAATCTTTTAGCCAAATGCAGTAAATTTAAGAATTTTTTTTTTTTTAAACAGTTAATTGACAAAATTTGCCTTTTTTTCACGCAATTCTTTGCCATGATCATTTGACAAAATTTGCATTTTTTGCCATGATCCTTTGACGATATTCACATTTTTTGGCCACAATCCTTCTACGGAATTACCTTTTTTTTTTTTTTTTTTTTTTTTTTTTTACTGCAATGCTTTGACGAAACTTACATTTTTTTTTTTTTTTTTTTAAACCGTAATACTTTGACGAACTACACATTTTTAAAACAATAATACTTTGACGAATTTCACATTTTTTAAAACAATAATACTTTGACGAATTTCACATTTTTTAAAACAATAATACTTTGACGAATTTCACATTTTTTAAAACAATAATACTTTGACGAATTTCACATTTTTTAAAACAATAATACTTTGACGAATTTCACATTTTTTATCGCGATGCAGGGCTCCCAACACATTTTAGTCTTCTAAAAGGGTTAAAGGGGACCATTTTTATTTAAAAAGGGGACTTGAGAGGGACCATTTATATTACAAAGGGGACTTGGGGCATTTATATTAAAAAAGGCAACTGAAAAGGGACCACATGTCTATAAATACGGCACCAAGCTTGATTATCTTTACAAAGATGTCATTAAACAATGTACATAGCTTTAACAATAAGTTAATAACTTCTTTTTCTAAATTAAGAATTTTTATCCGAGCAAAATATTTAAATGCTAATAGACCGGGAGGCGGCAGCACAGACAATCTGCTCATCGAGTTCACGGCTGAAATTCCAGAATTAGGTAAAACTCGATTCGCATATTAAAACGCAATCGGTCTGCCAAGTCATATCTTGGTTGAAAACGCGTGAAAATCCGATTTTAGCGGTTGACTCGGAGGTTTACCATTGTGTTTTCCTGCACCCAAAAGTATGAAAACATGGAGAACTGGGTGCACGAAAACACAATGGTAAACCTACGAGTCAACCGCTAAAATCGGATTTTCACGCGTTTTCCACCAAGATATGACTTGGCAGACCGATTGCGTTTTAATATGCGAATCGAGTTTTACCTAATTCTGGAATTTCAGCCGTGAACTCGATGAGGTGATTGTCTATGCTGCCGCCTCCCAGTCTATAAATCAGAAGAGATGAAATCAATAAAAATAAAATTAAAGTTTGGCAATAGAGATAGTCGAGCAAAAAAATTGAGAAAACTGTTGTGTAGTTGTTGATCTTCTATTATTGTTTTAATAGTTTCATATGTTGTATATATTTTTCACAGCTTAAAAATATTTTAAAACTTATTAGTTTTAATAAACGTAATTCTGAGAAGTTAGTGTTCTGTTTTTTGTAATTTGTAGAAATTCCACATTAAAACATACATTTTAATTAAGGGGTTACATATGTTCTCAAAAAATTGATTTTTTTAAAATTTTTTTTTTAACGAAAATTAAATCCTTATAGTGTGTATAATTATTATTTTATTTTTTTTTTATATTTTTCCAATAAGTTTAAAAGTCAAAATTTTAGACCAAAAAAAATCAAATAGCGCAATTTTGTTACTTACAAAAATTTGAGCCGATCGACCTTATCCACAATCTTATTTTACAAGAAGAAACTGCGATTTTAATTTTTTTTTTTTTCACGATGTTAGGATGCTACCCATCGAATTTCAGCTGCAACTAACTATTTTACTAATTTAATCCATATACTTAAAGCTAACCTGCTTTTTAGTTTTTCGTGCAAAAATGCCTTTTATAGGCATGCGCGAGCATTCAGCTAATCAGCTAGAGGCTTTTACTATCTTCAGACGCGATATTTCAGCCAATGAGGTGAAGGCTTTTTCCTCTCTCTAGAAGCGTATGTGGATTACGACTCCATTTGGTTGTTGGGTTGTTGAAACTTTATGGATTTCTTTTATTAAGGTATTTTTTCATTTTACCGTATTTATTTTCTTTTTAAGTCGTATGTATTTTATTACTTTGAATTTTTTATAACTAACCCTTTTTTTGAGAGAGAGAGAGAGATTTCGTGGCACGAAATTCCGCGAATCGTTTCCGATGTAAACAAGTGTAAAATTTCAGTTTTTTAAACTTTTAATATGTAATTCTGTGTGATATGATTAAATTCAGGTTTTCTCAGCGACGATCACAGTATTTTTACGAAAAATTTTTTGTATTAATCAAGCTTTTTTGGTTATTAAGCATAGCTAAACACGAAAGAAAACTTTGTTATTTTAAGATTTTGATGTGAATTATTTGCGTACATTTATAAGGCGAGTTTCACTGAATAATTCAAGAAAAAAAAAATCTCATCATTATACATATTTAGTTACGCATTATTAATTATTTACTTGGCCTTTACTTTTAATATTTCAAACTTACAGCTGAATGTAACTATTAAAACATTTGAAATACTGTATTCGTAAAATGAAATTTCAGCTTAAACACTCGACAATTACTTTTACTTATGCATTATTAATTATTTACTTGGCCTTTAATTTTAATATTTCAAACTTACAGCTGAATGTAACTATTAAAACATTTGAAATACTGTATTCGTAAAATGAAATTAGCTTAAACACTCGACAATTACTTTTAGTTATGCATTATTAATTATTTACTTGGCCTTTACTTTTAATATTTCAAACTTACAGTTAAATGTAACTATTAAAACATTTGAAATATTGTATTCGTAAAATGAAATTTCAGCTTAAACACTCGACAATTACTTTTAGTTATGCATTATTAATTATTTACTTGGCCTTTACTTTTAATATTTCAAACTTACAGCTGAATGTAATTATTAAAACATTTGAAATACTGTATTCGTAAAATGAAATTTCAGCTTAAACACTCGACAATTACTTTTAGGTTAAATTAAGGTTTTTTCAGTGACGATCACAGTATTTTTACCAAATAATTAAAAGTACTACATGCATGCATCTATCTATCTATCTATCTATATTAGAAATTGTGCAGGTTTCTGGTCACTGTTTTGTTTACATATTTTAAACAAAAATTTCAATTTAATAATGCACTGAAAATTATAATGAATGCTTACAATTAAACACAACAACACAAAACAAAAAATTTCACAAAAACACATTATTTCCCGGATATTTTCCCACAACTAATCAATAAATTTGATGATATTTTATTGCGATTTTAAACCATGAACTTTAGTACTTTTCTGTTTTACGGACACTATGCCAAAATGTATGTATGTAAATGTATGTATGTATGTTTGGCGACAATGGTGTACGTATAACGGAAAAGTGCCTGAATTATTATTTTTATATATATATATATAAAATATGAACATAATTGGCGACACAGCAAGTTTTCTGGATTTCTCCCTGGCTCTCTAACCACATTGTTAACAAAACAAAAAATTCACGAAAAACACATTATTTCCCCGATATTTTCCCACAACTAATCAATAAATTTCATGATATTTTATTGTGATTTTAAACCATGAACTTTAGTACTTTTCTGTTATGCGGACACTATGCCAAAATGTATGTATGTATGTATGTTTGGCGACAATGGTGTCCGTATAACGGAAAAGTGCCTGAATTATTATTTTTTTATATATATATATAAAATATAAACATAATTGGCGACACAGCAAGTTTTCTGGATGTGAAAGGAGGAGATGAATTTCATTCATTCAATGACCTTTTTAAAAGTTTCAAGTTTGGATTGAGTGCACATGAACATAGAAACCGATACCTATTTCTATGTTTATGATTGAGTTATTTGGATATCTTTTCGTATAGCACAGAAAATCATTTCTCCCGCTTTCGTAATACAGATAAATTCTGGTGTATTTTTTTTTCTTCTTTTTATATCATAAGTACTTTTCTACTTTAAATTTTTTTAACCTAATAGTAATTGTCGCGTTTCTAAGCTGAAATTTCATTTTTCGAATGCAGTATTTCAAATGTTTTAATAATTACATTCAGCTGTAAGTTTGAAATATTTAAAATATTAAAAGTAAAGGTCAAGTAAATAATTAATAATGCGTAACTAAATATGTATAATGATCAGAATGACATATTAAAATGTGTACAGAATGACATGAAAATTTTAAAAAACTGAAATTTTGCACTTGCAACTTAATTGTAAATTTCATTGTTTACATTGGAAACGATTTGTGGATTTTAAGAATTTGCGGAACTTCGTGTCACCAAATTACTAAATCTCTCTCTCTCACTCTCCAAAAAAAAACGGTTAGTTTAAAAAAATTCAAAGTAGCAAAATACATACAACACAAAAATAAAATAAATACGGTAAAATGAAAAAATTACTTTAATAATAGAAATTCATAAATTTTCAACAACGACATCAAACGAACGCGACAGATCGACGGACATTGCGTTTTTTAAGTGACTGATCGACGAACCTTGCGTTTTTTGGGGACATATCGACAAAGTTTGCGTTTATTCCACAATCGATCGATAAAATTTTTCTTTTTTCCCTGACTGATCGACGAACTTTGCATTTATTCCGCAATCGATCGACGAAATTTGCTTTTTTCCGCAACTGATCGACGAACTTTGCGTTTTTTCCGCGACAGATCAACGAACTTTGCGTTTTTTCTGAGACAGATAGACGAACATTGCGTTTTTTAAGCGACTGATCGACGAACCTTGCGTTTTTTGGGGACAGATCGACGAACTTTGTGTTTATTCTGCAATCGATCGACGAAATTTGCTTTTTTCCCCCGACTGATCAACAAACTTAGCGTTTTTTCTGCGACAGATCGATGAACTTTGCGTCTTTTCCATGATCGATCGGTGAATCTCAATCAAGTAAAATCTAAAGTCAGAAATTTATTTAACAACCTAATTGTTAAGGGTCCCTAACACATTTAATGGAACTTGAAAAATACACTGCATATATAAAACTTAACATTCTTCCCTTTTTTATAATAAAAATAAACATTTTACATAATCATTCTCAGTTGACTTAATTTTTTCAATGGTATTTTGTCATGTCTGCATTAATGTAATTCTTTAAATAACACATAAAATAATAGTGGGGTTTAAAATTTTTTTTTCTCCCTCCCAAACATTACAACTCCCCTCCATTTAAAAATGTTGGTAGGGAGACTCCCGTCCTTGGAAAAATTGAATTTCAAGCCCTGCCTATAATATGTTTGTGTGTATTGAGGTTTGTATAGATGTTTGTGTGTGTGCTGTTTTTAATAAAGACAGTTTCATTTTTCACAAGAACCTTTCAAAAAATTCACATTCTTTGCGCAATCCTTTAACAAAATTTGCATTTTTTTTCGTGATTCTTTAATGAAATTCGCATTTTTTTCTGTATCTTTTTTTTGTCGAGATTCACAATTTTTTCAGCTATCCTATGACGTAATTCGTGTTTTTTTTCAGCGATAATTTGACGAAATTTGTGTTTTTTCTGCGATTTTTTTTTTTTTTCACGAAATTTGCGTTATTTTCCATGATTCTTTTATGAAATTTGTGTTTTTCTGTGATCCTTAGACGAAATTTTCTTTTTTCGCAATGCTTTGATAATAATCACATTTTCTCTGCTGCCTTTTGATAAGATTCATGAATTTTCAGCAATCCTTCGATGAAATTCGCGTTTTTTCAGCAATCTTTGAAGAAATTCGCATTTTTCTCGCGATACTTTAACGAAATGTGCGTTTTCCAGCGATTTTTTGATAAAATACATTTTATTCCGCAAACTTTTAGACGAAATTTGGCAAGAAAGCGCTATCTTTTGGTGGAATTTCCTGTTTTGCGATTCTTTGACAAAATTTGCTCATCTTTTGCGTAAATCACGTTTTTCTGTGGCCTTTTAACAAAATTCACGTTTTACATGATCCTTTGATGAAATTAGTGTTTTTCCTGTGATCATTTGACGAAATCTAGGATTTTTTTCCCGCGAAGATTGATTATATGTTTTTAGTCTGCAGGTGCCCTAAAAAGTTTGTGACGCCAAACAAACAAAATTCATCCTAAAGAATTATTGTTTCGTTTCTGGAAATGAACGACTGTCAACTCATTGGCTGAATTATAAAGGGTGAAATGTGTAGGCACTGAGTATCATCTATACTATTAACAGAGTTTCCTCCAGGTTTAAAAAGGGGCAAGGTGCTGCTGGTGAGAAAAAGGGCACTTTTTTTATTCTTAAGGGCACTTTTTGGATTTTTGAGGGCACTTTTCAGAATCTTAAGGGCACTTTTCAGAATCTTAAGGGCACTTTTTTAATTGTTAAAGCTTAAAGGTATTCTTTTGGTTTTTAAAGCCACTTTTGATATTTCAAAGTCAAAACACTCTTTTTAAGACAACATTGAGTCAGTTTTTATTATGAAACCAAATTTTTTAATGCAAAAAGGAGAAAGGGCACTTTTTTTACTGAGAGCAAGAAGGGTGCTAATTATTTTGCTGGAGGGGGCAAGAAGGGTGCTAATTATTTTGCTGGAGGGGGCAAGAAGGGTGCTAATTATTTTGCTGGAGGGGGCAAGAAGGGTGCTAATTATTTTTATGAGGGGCAAGAAGGGTGCTATTTTGCAAACCAAAGGGCAGGCAGGGTGCAGCACCCTTCTGAAACTGTCTGGGTGAAACACTGCTGTTAATGTCGGTAAACGTCTGTCTGTGTGTGTGTTGTTGTGTCTGGCGTCTGTAAGCACAAAACTCTGCATGCAGACGATGGACATAAGTGCTTTTGGTATAAAAAAATTCGGAAGGGGAGTTTTTAAAATTCACATTTTGCGGGAGAAGAGGGGTGCGAACGAATTTAAAAAATGAGTCCGCATCAATAATTATGGCGGCGGGGGGGAGTATGTTTTGCCCACACGGGGCAGAGACTTTTCTTTGCTGACACCACTCATATGATATATCGTTCGAAAGGCCTGTGACTGCCTTTTCATGTTATGCATCTGTGTGGTCCATCCCCCCCCCCCCCCCGTCAATTGGGGCACTTTTCTAAATTTTGCACATACCACTCATGTTATATATCGTTAAAAAGATCTGTGACCGCTTAATCATCTCCGGTGTCCATCCCCCACTTTGCCCCCCCCCCCAAGGGGGTACTTTTGTAAATTTTGCACAAACCCTTCATGTTACGTATTGTTGGAAAGGTCTTTGACTGCTTATTCATGTTATGCATCTCCGGGGTCCATCCCGCCATTTCCCCCCTTTTAAGGGGGGCACTTTTCTAAATTTTGTTGACACCCCTCATGTCATATATTGTTGGAAAGATCTGTGACCGCTTAATCATATGCATCTCCAATGTCCATCTCCCCACTTTGCCCTCCCCCTCCCCCAAGGGGGTACTTTTCTAAATTTTGCAGACAACCCTCATGTCATATATCGTTGGAAAGGTCTGTGACTGCTTAATCATATGCATATCTCCAATGTCCATTTACCCACTTTGCCCCCCCTCCCCCAAGGGGGTACTTTTCTAAATTTTGCAGACAACCCTCATGTCATATATCGTTGGAAAGGTCTGTGACTGCTTAATCATATGCATATCTCTGATGTCCATCTCCCCACTTTGCCCCCCCCCCCCCCAAAGAGGTACTTTTCTAAATTTTGCACACAACCCTCATGTTATATATCGTTGGAAAGGTCTGTGACCACTTAATCATATTATGCATGTACCGTGTCCATCCCCTACTTTACCCCCCCCCAAGGGGGTACTTTTTTTAATTTTGCACACACCCCTCATGTTACATATCGTTTGAAAGGTCTTTGACTGCTTATTCATGTTATGCATCTCCTTGGTCCATCCTGTCATTTCCCCCTCCCCAAGGGGGCACTTACCATTTACTTGCACAACAGCGCTAAATGTGTCAAATGAAAGAAATTCCGCGAGTGCATGTGCCAGTGAAACTTAGCCAATTGCTGTTCTTCAACCTAGCTTTAATTCAAAGTGGGTTTTTTATTTATTTGAATTATTCTGCAAAAGTTTCAAACATTTTAAAGCAGCTATGAATTTTATTTTTATGGTACTATCAAGTTTTTTGCCGTCAAATTTTGACGGGTTCCATCTAGTAAATATTCTAAAACAAAACTTTGGAAATAGGCAATTAATAATTAAGATGTATGCATAATAATAATAAAATAAGAGAGAGAGAATAAGAACTATACTGCAGCTATACTGTTATTTATTTATTATTTTGAAAAATTGTTTATTTTATTTTTCTTTAGTGTCACTGTAAAGATTTTAAAATTTAATAATTTTCTTTTATGTAGTTTTAAAAACTAAAGTCTCTTCTTTCTTTACACGTATTAAAAAAGTATTTTTTTTTTCAATTAAAATTGCACAGGCATCCCCCGACTTACGTAAATTCATAGTTACGCAATAAATCTCAAGCATTAGATTTGTGAACATACTACCATGTGTGATACGCGTTTTGATAACTATTTTATAATATTATTAATTATTTTATTAGTTATACGTATATAAATTCCGTAATCCACAAAATATTTTTTATTTCTAAAGTGTTCTTTCAGTTTTCTTTTATTTTTTCATACTTTTATAGTTTATATCCGAGTAAGCACTGCTGTATGATACTTTCTGTGTAAACACTATATATATAATAAATATTGCAGTTTCTTACGAAATTATGCTAATGCAATTTACAAATTCAACTTACGTAATTTCAAGTTATGTAAAAGTATGCGGAACGCATTGCTTACAAAAGTCGGGGGATGCATGTATAATAAACTATATAGCGCTAAGCCATAGTTTCGATTTTAGCACGGGATGGGATTCTAACCTTGGATTCTTGTGACGTAGCAGAGCGAAACCCCTCCGATTGGAGAAAAAGTTACGGGCCAACCTGTATATCTATAGACCTTGGGCAGGACACACATTATATAGTAAGGGCAATTTTGTTGAAAAGGGCACATCATTTTATAAAACGGGCATTTTTGTAATAAGTGCATATACCAATATACTGGTGGGGAGGGAAGTCTGGCAACAGCTTAAAGTACTCCTTAATTAAAAAAAATCCAATAACATTTCTAATTTCTATAATTTCATCATTTGAAAAGTATTAAAAATAGCAAAATGAAATTTATGTTCTCGATTGTTATTGTAAAATTGTTTACTATATTCACGGCCATTTTCTCCTTTCCCTACGATATTCAAAACCTCTCTCTCTTTTAAGTTCACCAGATAACTTTTTCTCGGTTTTAGCAAAATTTGTTTTGAAAAAGCTACAAAATAAAAGTTCTAAAGCTACTTCTCAAATTTTTATAGAACTCATGTAAGTTATGTGGTCAAAGGCCAGAATGCCTGATCTAATATTATATTATATTTCACTAGAGAAAGTGAAATTAATCAATGACCCTTAGTTACCCTTTATGTCTTATTCAATGGAAAAAAGGATAAATGGAAAGATGAATCACTCAGTCAAAGATTAGACGTACCAGGTCATTTGACAAAGAAATAAAGAAGAGTACTCCGGACGTACCATACTAGCAGAGTTTCCCCCAGACAGTTTCAGAAGGGTACTGCACCCTGCCGCCTGCCCTTTGGTTTAAAAATAGCACCCTTCTGGCCCTTCATAAAAAGAATTAGAACCCTTCTTGCCCTTCATTAAAAAGGGTGCCATTTCTTCTTTTTGCATAAAAAAATTTGCTTTCATAGTAAAAACTGACTCAATGTTGTCTTAAAAAGGGTGCCTTGACTTTTAAATATCAAAAGTAGCTTTAAAAACCAAAAGAATAACCTTTAACAATTAAAAAAGTGCCCTCAAGAATCCAAAAAGTGCCCTTTTTTCACCAGCAGCACCCTGCCCTTTTTTAAACCTGGGGGAAACTCTGATACTAGCATTCTAAAAATAAAAGATAGGTAAAGATTTTTTGAAAGTACAATGCAAACAAGGCAGGATTCTACCCAGGAATAAAAAGAGGGTAGAAATCTACCTGGAAAAGGGGCAAGGAGGGTGGTATTTTATCTAAAAGGGCATCAGGGTAGGCCGCCCCTCTGAAACTCGCAAGTGATCCCTGACAGTATGGCAATGCCCCCTGGGAAGTGGTCAAAACCAATATTGAATCAATATTCGTAATTATTTTCAGGGGTCGATGCAGGTTTTTTTTTTCTTGGGGCCTATTTTTGTGAAAAGTAAAGGTTATTTTTGTGAAATTTGTTATATTTTTGTGAAAAACAACATTCTGCAATGAAAGTTGAAATCCAGTTACTCAAATTTGAAACAGGCATTTATTAAAAAAAAACCTTTTTTAAATCCTTTTGCTGAAGTTTTCCTCTCTAATGAACTTGTTTGTTTACAAATTACACATTTTAAAAAGTCACAAAATAATAAATAATTAATAAATAGTAAGTTTTTATGGAATAGAATTTTGTGAAAGAGTGTATTTTATTAAAAAGAATTTCGTGAAGGGACCTATTTTATCAAATTGATTTTTGTGAAGGGGCCCATTTTATTAAATTTATTTTTGTGAAGGGGCCCTAAATAGGCCCCAAATTTTGCCTGGATCGACCCTTGATTTTACATAATTAAATTTGGTGAAATTCTATTCCAAACATGCCGATTTCTGGCTATCATTGAAATAATTAAAAATGTGACCCAGTAGTGCCACTTGTTAGGTGAAATACACCAAAATCTAATCAGCATCAATTTATGTTAAGGGTTAATTGAATGTGAAGTTTGATGAAATTTCACAGATTGCCTTATTAAAATACCTCATGTAAAATGTAAAAAATGCAGAATAACAGTGACATCTTTTGGGCCATATACAACAAACAAAACATAATCACCACCTCTGTGTGCTATTAAATAGGGCATTTGATGAAATTCCATGCTTGTTTTTGATATAGAATGGCCACAAAATGTGTATCACATACAGCGAGAAATTTTTAAAAATATATCAAAGCATATTCAGGTCAACCTAAAACGAGTATATAAAAAAAATATGGAAATTATTTTCACGATTCCAATATTTTCTTCTGATAAATATATATTGTGATTTTTCCACATTAATAAAAAGGAATTAAATTTGAATTTTTCAGCCCAGTAATATTTTTTTTTCCTTTTTCAATAAAGTTTATTCAGAATTTGTATAGAATTTTTCCAGAATTTTTTTATACAAATTTCAGTTTTTTTTTTTTTTTTTTTTTTTTTTTGTGATTTGTGGTAATTTTGACATTTGTAAAGAGAATTTGGTTGCAAACTTCCATATTGTCTTCATCTGCAATTGCATTTTTTTATTCAAATTTTTACCAATTTTAAGCCTCCCCCCCTTTTTTTTTTCAAGTTCCGCGGCGATTTTTTGACATTTGTGAAAGAATTTCAGTTACACTGTTAACTATAGTATATTTTTTCTTCTGTGATTTTTATACATTTTGCGGTGATTTTTTGCAGAGTAGTAAAAGGAATCTAGTTTCAATTTTTTTTAGCCGAATATAGTAAATGTTGTCCTCTTTTTAATAAATAAAGTCTATTCAGAATTCTTATTTCGTTCGTCGTAATATTCGTATTTTGCATAATTTTTTAATTTTGTGCAACTTATGTGATTTTTAGATTTTTTTTTTTTTTTTTTTTTTTTTTTTTTTTTTTTGCAGGGATTTTTTGACATTCTGAAAAATAATCTGGTTTCAATCTTTTAGCCCAGTTTAAAAAATTTTGTCCTCCTTTCAATAAAATTTATTCAGAATTCGTGCAACAATTTTTGATTTTTGCTGAATTTTCTATGCAAATTGAGTTTTTTTTTTGTTTCGCGACGATTTTATGACAGTAAATTTTGTCTTGTAGATTTTTGAATTTTTAATGAGATTTTTGCTAAGTTATGCGGGCCGCACACTATGCTAATGTAATAATGGGGAAAAAGATAATTAAAATAGTAAGATAACAAAAATTGAAAAATAAAATATTACAAAATTAATATGATCAGTATTATCTTTATAAGAATGAAATGAATAATTAGAATGGGAATAACTATAAATAACGATTTTGTCTTCCCATAAAAAATATGTAAAAATAGTAAATGTTCTTAAAATTGTTCTCAAATGATCTGCTCAACAACGCGAAACTTTGACACAATTTCAGACTCATTTTTAAACGCAAAGGAGTTCATGAGATATTGCATATTTTTGTAACAATTATCATATAATCATTCTATGTCGCTTACTTATATAATTATAATTAGAGGGTCATTCGAAATCAACCAAAAATTTTCAACCTGACCATTTCAGATTTTACTGAAACCTCCAGGAATCATTCTCCCTGATGATAGAAATGAGAATATACTTTTATAATTTTTTTTATCTCAGTAAATTATCATACAATTAAATTTTTTAATTTCAAAAAATCATCATTTTTTGGCGTGTATAAATGTTTTCAATTTTCAATTTCTCAAGTTCTATCAGGCATCTATTTGACCCCTCATTTTAAAGATAATTTCATAAGGTTTAATTTGATATGAAAGTTGACTATGCATGATTTTAAAAAAGTTAATTTAATTTGGCTTAGATGCTTTACACTCACGCTAAAAAAAAATAAAAAAAAAAATTAATCTGTTAAAAAAAAGAAAAGTTGCCAAATTAAGGGGATTTTTTCCTTTAATGGCAACCTAGCCATTGTATTAAGTTATTCGTTTGGCGCAGTCTTGGAAATTGCGCCAACCAAACAGTCGCCAATCTTTTGTTTACATTTTAGCGTGAGTGTAACACATCTGTTCCTTTAATGTAATTAAATTTTTAAAAAACACTATTTTAAAAATTTAAATTTAATTAAATTAACGGTGCGATCCAAGGGTTTACCACTGCTTGGCGCGTTTTCAAAAAATTGCCAAATTTGTGCGTTTCTGCCTGTTGTCTCCGGAGTGGCAACCTCCAGAAGACAACAGGCAAAAGCGTGCAAATTGAAATGGCGATAATCAAAATAAAGCAAAAATACATATTTTAAAACATTTAAAAGCAAAATAATGTCAAAATAACGTTTTTAAAAACACAGATTTTTTGTTAAAAAAAAAAAAAAAAAACCACTTTTTGGAATGGCTAGGTAAGAATTAAACTCACCTGCTTTTGTGCGTTGTGTTTTGAAACCACGCAAATTGAAATCGCGAGAATCAAAATAAAAGCAAAAATAATCTATAAACAGCAAAATAACATCAAAATACATTTATGAAAATAAAAGAGAACCAATGATCTCGACCTAATCCTTACTCAAGCCACCATTTAGCACTTTTAAAAAATGATGCCACATTGGCGATTTCTAAATTGTTTACTTACATTTATCGTATTGTAACCCACAATAAGCAAGTGGAGTCATTCCATGTCAAATCAACACACTTTTTGAAGAAATTTTACCTCACCATCTCAGATTTTAATGAACTGTGGCACATAGTTAGTATTTATATAGACTAAGAAAAATACGAAATATTTTTGAAAAATATCTGTTTGTTTTGAAAATATGGCTATTTAAACTTCTCAAAAATTGTCAAAAAATGCTAGTCTGCTAGATATTCAAATTGTCATAAAATCTTTCCTAATTAAGATAGAAAGGTGAAATAAGTGTCATAATGCAGCATTTTTAATAGACTTTAATATGATATGCAACATAATAGAGTTTGTAAAAAAAAATTATTTCAAAATTTAAATTTAAATTTTAAAATTTAAATTGTGAAAAAAACGTTTTTTTAAAATACTTCAAAAAATTATACAAGATAGGTTGTATTATTGTAAAATAGTATCCAAAGTTTGAAAATGGGACAACAATGGGTTCATAGGGAAAATAATTTTTAAAAAAAGGCATTTTTCATCAATTTCAAGTATGATACAATAATCCATAAAAATTTGATTTTAATACAATATGCAGCAGGATAAATTTTGTTAAAAAGAATAAAAATTCAAAATTTTAATTTTATTTTTTAAATTGCAAAAAAATATTTGCTTTTCAATTTTTTCAAAAAATTGTCAAAGTAAAATAAGAGAGTAGGGAATAACAGGAAGAATGTAAAATGGGACAACAGTGGGCTCATAGAAAAAAAAAGAAAGGAATTTTTCATCAATTTCAAATATGATACAAATACAATAATCCATAAAAAGTTGACTTTAATATGATATGCAACAGAATATAGTTTGTTAAGAAAAAAAATTAACTATCAAATTTTAATTGTGATTTTTTTTTTCTTTTTTTCCCCAAACAATTATAGAAAACACATTCTATTAATGTAAAATAGTATACACAGTTTGAAAATGGGACAGCAATAGGTTCATACTAAAAATAATACTTTAAAAGAGTAGTTTCTACTGAATTGGGGTTATATAATACAAAAAAAAAAAAAAAAAAAAAAAAAAAAATCAGTAAACAATAAAAAAGTTAAAATTAATATGTAACCTGCTATAAATCAAGATTATAGGAAAGCAGAAATAAATGTCAAGTAAAAATTTTCAGCTGTTAGATAATCCTATTGTATAATTTTAGTTTTCATGTGATTCATACAAAATGCTGTAAAATACTCTGCTAAAATAGTTGACACGGTCATTTTATTTTATGAAAGTGATGAGCTGAGCAGAGCAATGCCTGGAATTAAAGATTTTATAGGTATCACTGACCAAAGTGGAAACAAAGTAAAAGTTTCTAAAAGGCTGATTTTATGCAATCTAAAAGAGGCTCACATGTACTATTCAAAGAAAAGTTTCCAGACTTAAAAATTAGTTTTTCTAAGTTTGCAGAGCTCTGTCCCAAGCATTGCATTTTGGCTGGGTCAAAAGATACACACACAGTTTGTGTTTGCACGACACATCAAAATATCAAGTTAATGCTTGAAAATGCAAAATTGGGTGTAATTACTAATGGTGAATTGACAACTTACAGGCATTGCATATCAAAAATATTGTGCAATCCACCATCAATAGACTGCAATATGTCTGAATGCCCATCCTGTCCTGGTGATTGTGAAATACGTAATATTTTACAAAAATCATTTGAGGAGAACTTAATTGAAAAAGTCACATTCAGACAGTGGATTTCTGTAGATCGCTGCAATTTAGACTCTGCAGAAACCATCAGAAGAATTTATTGACTTATTTTGTAACAAGCTGCCAATCTTAGTCAGACACGATTTCATTGCAAGACTTCAATCATCTTTTATGAATCAGGTAAAAGTAAAGTTGAAAAAAATCTGAAATCGCAGTAATGCTAGATTTTTCTGAAAATTACAGCATGGTTATTCAAGATGAAGCTCACAGTTACCATTGGGCTAATAAACATGCCACAATTCATCCTTTTATAGTGTATTACAAAAGAGAAAATAAGGTTGAGCACCTAAACTATGTTGTAATTTCAGACTGTTTGGAGCATAACACTGTTGCTGTCTACACCTTCCAAAAAAAAAAAAAAACTAATTCAATTTCTGGCAAATAAATTTCAAGAATCCCCTAGAAAGATTTTTTATTTTTCAGATGGATGTGCCGCCCAATATAAAAATAAAAAAATTCTCCAATCTGTGTTTTCACAAAGAAGATTTCAAAATGAAACTGAATGGCACTTTTCAGTCACAGCTCAGTTGCTTTGTGATGGACTTGGGGGGGGGGGGGGGGGGGGGGGGCACAATTAAGAGAGAGGCAGCAAGAGCCAGCTTACAACGGCCTTATGAAAACCAGATTTTAAAACCTCTTCAGTTATATGAATGGGCAGCATCCAAGTTTTCTTCAAAAATAAGCTTTGCATTTTCAACACAGGAAGATCAGATTGATTCAGAAATATTTTGAAAAGATAGGTCCAATCAGGCAGTTACTATTAAAGGAACTCAACAATATCATGCCTTTATCCCTGATAAATTCAGTACATCAAATATATTTGTTAAAACATTTTCTGAATCTGCAATATCATCAAAAGTGATTGTTTCAAAGTCTGAAGATAAACTTGGGTTAGAAGACTGCAATGGGTATATTACTGCTGTATATGACAAGCATTGGTGGCTTGCTTACATCATGGATAAAGATAAAGAACATGATGAACTTAAGGTGACATTTTTACACCCACATGGGCCGTCTCCATCATTTTCTTATCCTAGCAAGCTAGATGTGCCATGGATACCTATAATGGATGTTTTGTGTTCAGTTGATCCTCTGACACCAACTGGAAGAATATCTGTTTTATCACAAAATGACATTTTGAAAACTAACAAGTCATTATCCAATTAAATTCAATAGAATTCAATAAAATTCTTCAAGAGGTGTTAAAGGATATGAATTGGTAAAGTCTTATGTTACTTCATAAAGAATTTGGCAATTTTGTACAAAGTTTATATTTGAACTATTGTAGTGCATCATATTATATCATTGTATTGCCTTTTTTAAATTATTTTTCCTATGAACCCATCGTTGTCCCATTTTCAAACTGTGTATACTATTTTACATTAATTGAATGTATTTTATATAATTGTTGACGAGAAAAAACAAATTCACAATTAAAATTTTAAAATTAAAAAAAAAAATTCTTCAATTTTCTGTTACATATCATATTAAAGTCAACTTTTTATGGATTATTGTATTTATATCATATTTGAAATTGATGAAAAATTCCTTTCTTAATTTTTTTCTCCTATGAACTCATTGTTGTCCCATTGCCATTTTACATTCTTCTTGTTCTACCATTCTCTTATTTTACTTCTATAATTTTTTGAAAAAAAAAATAAAAACTTTTTTTTTTTTTTTTTGCAATTTAAATTTTAAAAATAAAATTTTTATTTTTATTTTTTAACAAAATTTATGCTGTTGCATATTGTATTAAAATGAAATTTTTATGGATTATTGTATCATACTTGAAATTGATGAAAAATGCCTTTTTTAAAAAATTATTTTCCCTATGAACCCATTGTTGTCCCATTTTCAAACTTTGGATACTATTTTACAATAATACAACCTATCTTGTATAATTTTTTGAAGTATTTTAAAAAAACGTTTTTTTCACAATTTAAATTTTAAAATTTAAATTTAAATTTTGAAATAATTTTTTTTTACAAACTATCATGTTGCATATCATATTAAAGTCTATTAAAAATGCTGCATTATGACACTTATTTCACCTTTCTATCTTAATTAGGAAAGATTTTATGACAATTTGAATATCTAGCAGACTAGCATTTTTTGACAATTTTTGAGAAGTTTAAATAGCCATATTTTCAAAACAAACAGATATTTTTCAAAAATATTTCGTATTTTTCTTAGTCTATATAAATACTAACTATGTGCCACAGTTCATTAAAATCTGAGATGGTGAGGTAAAATAGGTGTGTTGATTTGACATGGAATGACCCAGTGGTAAAATGTTGCCATTCTTAATTTTTAAATAGTTACACATAGGAAAAGTAATGGATTTAGCAATAAAAAGGTCCCTGAAAAATAGATTGCATTTATACGAGAGTAAAATTTTATTCGTTCAAAACAATTTGGACAAAAGACATAATTTAAATACAGAATTATTAAATTAAACCCTACAGAGTTGATTTTTTTAGATACTGCATTTATGAGTGAAATAAAATATTTTATTTGACAAATTTAATAAGATACATATAAAAAAGATAATACGAGCAGTAAAAAACAACGTTGTCATTGATATTACATAAAAGTTAACGATTAATGTGAAGCTGGAAAAACGAAAATACACGAAATTCCTTAATGCCGCAATCACTGTACCGCACGTATGATCGCTTCGCGAACATGAAACCGAAAAAAAAACATCACTGGATACAGCAACCTCGTCGTATCAGAATCCCAAGAAAAACACGAAATTCGTTAATGCCACGATCACTGTGCCGCACGTATGATCGCTTCACGAACATGAAACCGAAAAAAAAAAAACATCACTGGATACAGCAACCTCGTCGTATCGGAATCACACGAAATACATAAATTCGTTAATGCCGCGATCACTGTGCCGCACGTATGATCGCTTCGCGAACATGAAACCGAAAAAAAAAAAAAACATCACTGGATACAGCAACCTCGTCGTATCGGAATCCCAAGAAAAACACGAAATTCGTTAATGCCGCGATCACTGTACCGCACGTATGATCGCTTCGCGAACATGAAACCGAAAAAAAAAAAAAAATCATCACTGGATACAGCAACCTCGTCGTATCAGAATCCCAAGAAAAACACGAAATTCGTTAATGCCGCGATCACTGTACCGCACGTATGATCGCTTCGCGAACATGAAACCGAAAAAAAAAAAAACATCACTGGATGCAGCAACCTTGTCGTATCCGAATCCCAAAAAATACATGAAATTCGTTAATGTCGCGATCATTGTACCGCACGTATGATCGCTTGCGAACATGAAACCGAAAAATAAACATGTCTGGATGCAGCAACCTCGTTGTATAGAGTTCACAAAAATACACGAAATTTGTAAATGTGGCGATCACTATACCGCATGTATGATCGCTTCGCGAACATGAGACTTCCATGAAAACTGCAATCAATTAATTCACACTGTTCTAAAGTAACAAGAGTAGCCACTCACATACATAAATAAAAAAAAAAAAATCAAGATTTAAATAAAGAAGCAGATGATGAACATCATGACATAACCATTTAATGACATAAGTGTTATTTAACTGTATATAAAAAAAACATGTTTTAAATAACTAATAAATCATTAAATATCATTAAAATACAAATAAAAGTCGAATAATCATTTGATGACGTAACAAATACGTCGTACGTAACAAACGCGTCATCACAAAAAATATCATTGCTCAGCCTTTCCAACAATAAAAGAGCTACATCTGGCTAACTATCGACGATTTGGCACGATCGAGAAATGATGAGGGTTGCAAGAGTCAGTCCGCTATCGCGCGCGCGCTAGCATGCCAATACAAACGGACGCCAAGCAGGGGTAAACGCTTGGATTCACCCAAATTAACTTTTTTAAAACCATGCATAGTCAACTTGCATATCAAATTAAACCTTATGAAATTCTCTTTAAAATGAGGGGTCAAACAACTCTCTATGCCTGATAGAAGTTGAGAAATATATAATTGAAAACATCTATACAAGCCAAAAAATGATTTTTCGAAATTTAAAAAATTAATTCTATGAAAATTTACTGAGATAAAAAAATTATAAAAGTATATTCTCATTTGTATCATCAGGGAGAATGATTCCTGTAAGTTTCATCAAAATCTAAAATGGTCAGGTTGAGTCACTGGTTGATTTAACATGGAATGACCCTAGGGAGTAAAGTTCTATAATCAGTTAAACCCATGAAACATTATCTTTTTTTAAAAAATTTGCAGAATGGATTTTGATGGAACTTGCATTGTTAATTTTCCAGTTGTAATTTTCCAACTGAACGAAAAAAGTCTGGGCCAGGATTCGAACCTGGGATCTCTGGGCTGAAGCAGCCAATCCTCTACCAACTGACACATCCGGTCGAATCTGGAGGACTTAATTCATCCAGTTAACCTTATTCATCATTCATAGCATCTGGTCTGATATTTGAATCAGCTCAACAGAATAAATGCATACCTGCCAACATGTCTATTCAGAAAACCTTACAATTTTTCTGACGTACTTCATTGTGCATCTTTAAACATATATATGTGGTAAAAGGTATTTATGAAGGCGTCTAATAAGGTATTATAAGATTTGATACAAAATTTACTGATAACTACAAAAATATTAAATAATAAAAATAATCCAAATATTATTAGCACTGATAATTCTTTTTTGATATACGTTAAATAGGCTGATTTGGCTTTACCCAACATTTCTCCATAGTGATCGTGTTGCATGCTTTTAATTATTAAAATCTTTAGTACTTTTATGTTAGTCGGGCACCAGTGATTGCCAAATTTTTTTTAAATCTCACAAAGCATTTTTTTTTTCGACAATCTTTTAACATTAGCTATTATTAAAAATAATAAATATTTTAACGCGGCAGTATAATGTCTTAAAAAAATTACTTAAAAATAGCTAAAATATAATCATGATAAAATACGTAAACACAAACACATCAATACAAATAACAAAATCTCAAGAATTGAATTAAAATCAAAATTAAAATCATTGAATTCAAATCATTTGAATTGAAAGGGTTACAATTCAAATGATGCCAACTGAAACAAGATTTGGCACTGGTGCACAGGTAACATAAAAGTTCCAAATATTTTATAAATAAATAAAAAAAATCAAATAAATTTCTAATAAAAAAAGCGTCAAAACTTCAATTTTAGCTTTGCTGCGGGAAATGTTTAAAATACACAGCATGACTAAACATTCTGTGGCATATAATAACGTGTTGTGAATTACTATTTGATTGCTGTGACGTACTATATTAATAATCACACTCCTCATCTTTGTAACATAAATGCAATGTGTGCATCAGTTTTATTTGTTTACTTATGTAACAAACGCAATGTGTGCTTCAGTTTTATTTTTTTACTCAATAAGTAACATATTTGAAGAATCATTTCAAGTTTTATCAAAAAACCTTACAATCTTACCTGTTGCCCTTACAACCTTACAATTGGACCTAAATCCTTACACTGTAAGGATAAACCTTACAAGTTGGCAGGTATGTAAATGGCAGGTAATGAAACTCCAGTAAACGCTGGTTACATGATTACACTAGATCAATAAGGTTAACTGGATGAATTAGGTCCTCCAGATTCAACCGGGATGGATCAGTTGGTAGAGAATTGGCAGCTTCAGCCAAGAGATCCCAGGTTCGAATACTGGCTCAGACATTTTTCGCCCAGTTAAAAAGTTACAACTCATAGTTTAGTATATTGCATACTGTTAAATCGTTCTTTAACAAATCCTTCTGTAAATGATTAAATAAACAAGTTTGTCTTTAATAGCCTAAATTTCGTGCAAAAATTAGAAAATATCACAACGCAATGGAGTTCATTTCGTTTTACAGCTTTGTGGAAGGATAATCAAGGCAAAGGTTGATATTGCTTTAAACACAAGATCAAATTCACGGGTATATTTTCGTATGGAGAAACCGACCAGCTTAGCGGGCGCAGCCTGCTAGTCTTTTTATAATTTAAAACTTTGAAGGGTGTCTATCACTGGCAGATCTACTCTATACGTTCTTTTGGGGGTTTTGAAGTAGGTAATAAGCACATTCTGTATTGTTTACAAAACTGTCTATATGCGGCAGGCTATAATTGCAGGTAATGAAACTCCAGTAAACACTGGTTACATGATTACACTAGATCAATAAGGTTAACTGGATGAATTAGGTCCTCCAGATTCGACCGGGATGGATCAGTTGGTAGAGCATTGGCAGCTTCAGCCAAGAGATCCCAGGTTCGAATACTGGCTCGGACATTTTTTGTCCAGTTAAAAAGTTACAACTCATAGTTTAGTATATTGCATACTGCTAAATCGTTCTTTAACAAATCCTTCTGTAAATGATTAAAGTCTTTAATAGCCCAAATTTTGTGCAAAAATTAGAATATATATATAACAACGCAATGGAGTTAGTTTCGTTTTACAGCTTTGTGGAAGGATAATCAAGGCAAAGGTTGATATTGCTTTAAACACAAGATCAAATTCACGGGTATATTTTCGTATGGAGAAACCGACCAGCTTAGCGGGCGCAGCCTGCTAGTCTTTTTATAATTTAAAACTTTGAAGGGTGTCTATCACTGGCACATCTACTCTATACGTTCTTTTGGGGGGTTTAAAGTAGGTAATAAGCACATTCTGTATTGTTTACAAAACTGTCTATATGCGTGACTTTTTAAATAACTATTTTACAAAACAATCTGTACTATTAAATAATAATTACATTAATATTCACAAATTAGTATAAAATAATAATTCGTTTTTAATATCTGGTTTATCTTTGTCAAATTATGTTTAATTAAATATATGCTCTCGAAAATGCAAATATAATATTGATTATTAATAAACCATTTAATAAATCATTTAACCAAAAAAAAACCGATTTTTGCCAACTCTAATTCAGAACAAGGATATGAATTAATTTTCAATCTGAGATCATCACAAACACAATTAATAAAAATATAAACAATATAATTTAATCTAAGTGTTCAACTTACCATAATTTATTTAGGCAATAAATTTTAATCCCAGTAATAGTATAAATTATCTGTATTTATTGGATAAATTCAACTTATCCAAATGTTTGAGAAAATATGGACATCTGACTTTAGCGTTTAGCAGCAATATTGAGTTGAGTTGAAGAAAAAAGTTACCACGTTACCAGTTCTTTTTCAGAAAACACCAGGGAGTATATGCAATGCAATTATTTCTGTGAGTCAAATCAGCTGTGAGTCCCAATAAATTACTGTAATAAAACTTTTCTTTTAATAAAAATATTTATTTAATTTTATAATATTATAATTTTATTTCAGAAAAAATTGTGATTGATTTTTTGATTAATCAATAGACATATTTCTTATGTCTTTTTCTATTCTTATATACACTCAACTTCACATCAAAATAATATTAGTAAACATGTAAAGGCTGTAGCAGCAATGTTTATTCCGACTTTAATATATTGATCAGTTTTTGAATTATATATTTGTTATTTAATTTTTATAGCACACGTTTTTTTTTATATATTTCGTTTTATTATCTGTGAGAATGCCACACAATGATAGTGATTCAGATAGTTCTAGATCCCGTTCCAGACGAAAGAAAAGTAAAAAAGCTAGAAAAAAGTAAGGAAAGTTTTACTATCAAGACTTACAGTTTAATGACAAATCTATGGTTTGCTGGACTCTTTGTTTCATTTTTGCATAAGAATTATTCGAAATCGTTTATATTTCAGTTATTTGTATTTTATCATCTTTAGTGCACCTTCCTAACGAGAGTCCTTAATGTAGCACAGCTTTACTGTCATATCAGTATTTTTCTTAGGGATGTAACGATTAGTGATGTGACTGAATATTAACTTTTTTTTTTTCTTAAAGTATATATGGATTTTAATTTTTATTTTAAATGTTAAATTGGAAATAAAGTAAAGTGCAATTACAAGTCAATGTTACCATTTCTAGTATTTTATTTTTTACATTAAATAGGTAATATCAATTTATCTTCTTATATTATATGCTAATTGTAGCCATCTTTGAATTACATAATTATTATTTTTTAAATGAGGTAAGGCCATTTTTTCCTCTGCAAATTAGTCTGTTACAATGGGATCTTACTATATTATTTGTGTTTAAAAAAAAAAAAAAAAAAAAAAAAAAAAAAAAAATCCAGCTTCGTGTATTTTTTGTACTATTTCAAACACCTTGATACTAATTAAAACAAGACTTTTACTAAATCTAAATTACAAATAGCATAATTTTATCTGTAGATACATGTAATTCATATAGGGGAGACTGGTACACAGTGGACCACTTTTTCAATTATTTTTTTTTTCTCTAACAGACAAACTGATCTGCATGAAAATATTTTTGAATATTTCTTAAACCTTTATACATTCATCATAATTTTCTCAGAACATAGTTTTCAATACACTTTTCAAAAAAAAAAAAAATTATATGCACCCATATAGTGGACCAGTGTGCCCCAGAAGTGGGACATTATGAAATCATTGACATCAACAGCAGATTCATCTTCAGTTTCGGGAGAAATAAACTGATTTCCATTCAATTTGCGTCTCATGAATCTTACTTGAATAGAATTATCAACAATTAGACTACAGTTATATTTATCAAAGGCAGTAAATACAAAACAAAATATTTCTAACTATGTTAAATAAATTGTTATTTTTATTTGTTTACTTTATTTTACATTTAAATCTACTTTAAAACAATATTTCTTTATAGAAAATAAGCAATTACAGTAAACTCTCTGTAAGGCGGACTCTGTGTAAGACGGAAATCTGTCTAACTCAGAAATATTTTCAAGTATCTGCGAATCCATAGACATAGAGCAAAATTTGTCTAAGGCGGTATATTGTCTACTACGGAAAATTTTATCGGTACCGATCGATTCCGCCTTAGACAGAGTTTACTGTATTAAATATTTTCAACATTCTCCATTACAGGAGCAGAGTGGATTGTGGACCACTGTGCCCCAGGAGTGGGTGGTCCACTGTGCCCCATGTTGAAGTTCAATAAATAATCATATTAATATTGCTTATAGCTTTCTTTTAAACATATTAACTTTAAAGTAAAATAAAAACAAGTATCTTAGCTTTGCAAAAAAGCTGTTTTATCTTATTTAGCTACAACCTTTAATTACTAAAAAAATAAAAATAGGATGATGAAAAATTTTACTTTTAGAAGCTCAAAACAACCAATCAGGATAAAATAGTTCAGTCTGAGCTAAACATATTTTCTGAAGGCTATAAATAATCATTGCAGTGCTGTTGTCTATTAGGATAGAAGAGAAGCTTAAAAAAATTTTAAATAAATAAAATATTACGGGGTGGTCCACTGTGCCCATAGGTCCAGTGTGTACCGGCCTCCCCTACATGTTAGCTAAAATGGGAATTCATTACTATCATTGTTAAATGTGCATTTTTAATTTATTTTTTATAGAAAAAAATTTATTTCAATGTAAAAATTTAAGAATGTGTATTTTATTCTTTTATTAGCTGACCTGTGACTAATGTTCACGCTAGGCTTTTTTTGAAGGGCGCAGCGCCCTGCCCTTTTAAAAATCGGCAAAATGCGCCCTGCCCTTTTTGAAATCGGCAAAATGCGCCCTTGAAAAACGGCAAATTTCGTCAAAAGATTGCGACAAAACGACAAATTTTGTTAACAGTTCGCGGGAAAAACGTGACTTTCATCAAAGAATCGCGTAAAAACGGCAAATTTCGACAAAAGATCGCGAAAAAACGGTAAATTTTGTCAACAAATCGCAGGAAAAACGTGACTTTCGTTAGAGAATCGCGAAAAAATGCCAAATTTCGTCAAAAACATCGCGAAAAATGACAAATTTCGTCAAAATATCTCGAAAAACGGCAAATTTCGTCAAAAACTTTGCGAAAAACGGCAAATTTTGTCAAAAGATCACGAAAAAACGACAAATTTTGTCAACAGATCGCGGGAAAAACGTGACTTTCGTCAGAGAATCGCGTAAAAATGGCAAATTTCGTCAAAAACATTGCGAAAAGCGGCAAATCCCAAAAGATTGTGAAAAAATGGTAAATTTTGTCAACAAATCGCGGGAAAAACGTGACTTTCGTTAGAAAATCGCAAAAAACGGGCAAATTTCGTCAAAAACATTGCGAAAAATGACAAATTTCGTCAAAAGATCGCGAGAAAACGGCAAATTTCGTCAAAAGCATTGCGGAAAAACGGCAAATTTCGTCAAAATATCTCGAAAAACGGCAAATTTCGTCAAAAACATTGCGAAAAACGGCAAATTTCGTCAAAAGATCGCAAAAAAACGACAAATTTTGTCAACAGATCACGGGAAAAACGTGACTTTCATCAGAGAATCGCGAAAAAATGGCAAATTTCTTCAAAAACATTGTGAAAAACGGCAAATTTCGTCAAAAACATTGCGAAAAGCGGCAAATTTCGTCAAAAGATCGCGAAAAAACTGTAAATTTTGTCAACAGATCGCGAAAAACGTCAAATTTCGTCAAAGAAATCGCAAAATTTATCAACAGATCTTGTAAAAACTGCAAATTTCATCAAAAGATCGCGATAAAACGCAAATTTCGTCAAAGGGACGCAACCCTCCCCCCCTCCTAACACCCTGGGAAAAAAAAAAACTCATCTTCTGCTCTCCCAGCTCACCAAGCTTAAAAGCCTTATCTTTTTTTTTTTTTTACTTTTTCTGCTCTGTCACTTTATTATAGCAAATAATCGATCAAGTAATTTTCCACACCCTCACCCAAAATTGATGCCCACCCCTTCTTTCCAAGCACACGAAATTTAAAGTTAAAACTCTTTTATTTAAATTTTTTGGCCTATTTTTAAATCTTTAGTAAGGTAACTAAATCAGTCATCTTAAGTTCAAAATTTCTGCTTCCCCCTTAAAATTCATAGTTTAGAGGCGGCTAATAATTTTATATCCACATATGTTAATCTAATTACTTACTAGAGCCTTAAAATTTCAATTTAATAAAAATGTATTTCTATAATTTATGTTACTAAATGTGTGTACAAACATTGATGAGTATATGATGAACAATAATGAGTTTCTTATATTGGTTCTGAATAAGTATACTTTTTTTATGAAACAATGCCCTTTTTCGCTGAAACTAGTGCCCTTTTTGTGACTAGCACCCTGCCCTTTTTTTTCTAGAGTGAACACTACCTGTGACAATAGCTTTAAATATACATAAAATAAGTGTTGAATGATTTTATATTTTTAAACAAAAATCAGTACTTATCCGTTATACAGACACCATGCCAAAATGTATGCTAATGCATAATGTATGTAAATGTACGTATGTTTGTAAATGTGTGTATTAAATGTATGCTTCGCGACAATGGTGTCCGTATAACGGAAAAGTACCCAAAAGTCTAAGTAAAAAGAACTTGCAAGAAGAGTTCTTTTTTTTTCATTGACTACCATAGAATACATTTAAATTTTATATATATATGTCTTATTGTCCAAACTCTGATATTTTTATGAGTTATAAATCAGGGTTTGGTATTTGACATGGCAAGCATCAAAAACTGGTTTAAACTGTCAAAAACATGTAACACATTTTTAAAAATATAAAGAATATTCTTCATTTCTACTACCCAGCCATACTTTTATCTTTTCTTACATTACATTCGGTGTCGATGGGGCCATCATAATGTTCACTCTTCCACATAATAGAGTGAGTTACCTCCTGAAATATTCTTGGTGAAATAAATTTTGTTGTAAGTAGTTTGTGTGTAAAAAATACTTGATTTAAAACATGAAATATAGTACATAGGGCAGACCGGGGTGATTCTTGGTCACTTGCAACATGGGGTGATTATTGGTCAATTAAATTTTCATTAATACTAATGATAGAATCAAAAGAAAAAAAAATACTGGATGTTAGATAATTTCATTGTTATTTAGTAACAGAAACGATTTTTTTTGTTCAAAACATAATTTAATGAGAAAAAATATTTTAACTAGACATATGTATAAAACTTGAGCAAAAAATAAGGGTTTACAAAATCATGCTTTTTTTTTCATAAGGTAGCTGTAATATGAAAGTTAGCTATATATGATGATCTAGAAGGGTTATATAGAAAGAGAAATATGCATAGAATATGTATGTATGCATATAAACACTGTATGAGTATATAAATTAGGGAAATAGAGGTCTAAACATCACCCTATATACATGGGGTGATTCTTGGTCATGTAATTTTAAGCTTAAAAATTACTTATAAACTCACAATTAGTGCAGAAATGTTTAATATTTGTCAGTTTTAGATGGCAGCGTCTGCATTCAAAAGTTTTTTCAAGTTCATGTGGCAACACTTTAATAGTGAACCACATTGTTTTGATTTTTTCAGCAACTCATAACACAAATTACATTGGAAATATGTTTATCCATTTCTTGAAGAGATATTGGGGTTCATTTCTATGATGTCGCATCATATATTATTCAATTTTAGTAATTATTCCCCTCTCATTTAATTCCCTTTTCCAAATTTGTTCCCTTTTTCATTATTTTAACGCTCACTGTTCTACAAAAATACTTTTTCATTTTCCTTTCCCACCATTTTGTTAAATTCAATGTAACAAATTTCATTCCGTTTATTATAATATCCTTTTAATTCAGTTACACTAAAAATATTTCTATTCTGTGCTATGTAAAGGAAAACCGCTACATTTACCCTTTCAAATAGCTAGCATAAGATTTACCATCTGCCATCTCCTTATTTGGTCACAAAGTTCTGTTGCTAACTGATTTCTTCATACACACTCTTTTTAATTACAATGATTCCCAAGCGCATCTGAATAACTCCGGTTCAAAAATATCTAACGTACTTATCAAAGTCATAACAAATTCTAAGGTTCGCGGGTTCAAGAATGCGAAAACTCTTTCGAGCCCCATTTGCGTGGTTTTGCATTCCCACACATGTTGGCTACCGCCGGAATAGTCGTTAGGATGATTTATGCCAAAAATGGCTCTGTTCTCTAAATTTTTAATTGTCTTTATGCTCTGTTTGGAGAAACGATTGCCATATTGTAACCTTTTGGCGAAATGTAATTTCATTCGAGTTCATGTCAGGATACGAGAAACAATCACTTCTCTCGCTAATCATCTTGCTATCAACATGTAACAATATCACGAATTGTGTTACGGGCCGGGTACCCCTGCGCTGCCATGCAACGTTGCCTGTACTTGTGCAATTATATCTAGAACCTGGGATAAATTAAAATACCTTCATCTACTCATGTCTGCCTGTTCTTCCAAATGTGCCTATCCTTATTTCTTCTGAATTTCTAGATTTCTTAGAAGGTAATGATGATTTTAGTCATCGAAGCACTCATCATATCAAATCCACTTTACCACGACCAAGAACTAATAGTACATAATATTCCTGGACCATACAAAAACGAAAACTTTTCCTAGGTTTCTAAAGTGAAACATGCATCCCGAAGTCCGACCACTTTTAGAAAAGGAGCCTATTGTTTTCCCCCCGAGAAACAAGACTTTCTTTAGGCTAGGGGTGCACAACCTGTGGCCCGCGGATCAATTTCGCCGATCGGACGCGAAAAAATCACGAATTTTGCCGATCAGGTGCGTAGAAATCGCGAATTTTGCCCATCGGGTGCGTAAAAATCGCAAATTTTGCCGATCGAGTGCATTAAAATCGCGAATTTTGCCGATCGTGTGCGTATAAATGGTGAATTTTGCTGATCGGCTGCGTAAAAATCGTGAACTTTGCCGATCGCCTGCGTAAAAATCGTGAATTTTGCCGATCGGGTCCGTAAAAATCGCGAATTCTGCCGATAGGGTGCGTATAAAACGCGAATTTTGCCGATCGGGCCCGTAAAAATCGCGAACTTTGCCGATCGGGTGCATGTAAATCGCGAATTTTGCCGATCAGATGCGTGTAAATTGTATATTTCGCCGATCGTCTGCGTAAAAATCACGAATTTTGCCAATCGGGCTCGTAAGAATCGCAAAATTAGCCGATTAGGAGCGTAAAAATCGCGAATTCCGCCGATCGGGTGCGTAAAAATCATGAAGTTCGTCGATAGGGTGCGTATAAATCGCGAATTTTGTTGATCAGGTGCGTATAAATCGTAAATTTCGTCGATCATATGCGTAAAAATCGCGAATTTTGCCGATCGGGCCGTAAAAAACCCAAATTTTGCCGATTAGGAGCATAAAAATCGCGAATTCCGCTGATCGGGTGCGTAAAAATCGTGAATTTTGCCGATCAGGTGCGTAGAAATCGCAAATTTCGCCAAATTTCGCCCATCGGGTGCGTAAAAATCGCAAATTTTGCCGATCGAGTGCATATAAATCGCGAATTTTGCCGATCGGGTGCGTATAAATCCTAAATTTCGCCGATCGCCTGCGTAAAAATCGTGAATTTTGCTTATCGCCTGCGTAAAAATCGTGAATTTTGCCGATCGGGCCCGTGAAAATCGCAAATTCTACCGATGAGATGCGTATAAATCGCGAATTTTGCCGATCAGATGCGTATAAATCGTAAATTTCGTCGATCGTATGCGTAAAAATCGCGAATTTTGCCAATCGGGCTCGTAAGAATCACAAAATTAGCCGATTAGGAGCGTAAAAATCGCGAATTCCGCCGATCGGCTGAGTAAAAATCATGAATTTCGTCAATAGGATGCGTATAAATCGCGAATTTTGTTGATCAGGTGCATATAAATCGTAAATTTCGTCGATCATATGCGTAAAAATCGCGAATTTTGCCGATCGGGCCCGTAAAAATCACAAATTTTGCCGATTAGGAGCATAAAAATCGCGAATTCCGCCGATCGGGTGCGTAAAAATCGTGAATTTTGCTTATCGCCTGCGTAAAAATCGTGAATTTTGCCGATCGGGCCCGTAAAAATCGCGAATTCTACCGATCAGGTGCGTATAAATCGCGAATTTTGCCGATCAGATGCGTATAAATCGTAAATTTCGTCGATCGTATGCGTAAAAATCGCGAATTTTGCCAATCGGGCTCGTAAGAATCACAAAATTAGCCGATTAGGAGCGTAAAAATCGCGAATTCCGCCGATCGGCTGAGTAAAAATCATGAATTTCGTCAATAGGGTGCGTATAAATCGCGAATTTTGTTGATCAGGTGCGTATAAATCGTAAATTTCATCGATCATATGCGTAAAAATCGCGAATTTTGCCGATCGGGCCCGTAAAAATCGCGAATTTTGCCGGTCGGGTGCATATAAATTGCGAATTTTGCCGATCGGGTGCGTGTAAATTGTAAATTTCGACGATCGTCTGTGTAAAAATCGCGAATTTTGCCGACCGAATGTGTAAAAATCATGAATTTCGCCGATCGGCACGTAAAAATTGCGAATTTTGCCAATCGGGTGCGTAAAAATCGCAAATTTCGCCGATCGGATGCGAAAAAATTGCAAGTTTCGCCGATTGGGCGCGTAAAAATCGCAAATTTTGCCGATTGGGTGCATAAAAATCGCAAATTTTGCCCATCGGTTGCGTATAAATCGCAAATTTCACCGAACGTGTGCGTAATAATCGTGAATTTCGTCAATCATTAGGAAAAGACTATGAATATTTTCAATCGCGCATGGGAAAAAAAATGCAAGTTTTTTCCATCCTTTCCAACTGAATTGGGTTATGCTGACTAAGGAGGTGGTTGAGTATAGGGAGCTAACCCTCCTTTTAAAATTAGCCCCCCCCCCCTCCTTACCCAAAACAAAATTTTGACCACCCTATGGATGTTGACTCTCGACAATCCAGTTATTTTTGTGACTGCCCCTCCTCTTATAAAGGTTGTGCACCCCTTTGATATCCACATTTTATGACTGAATATGTTAAGAAGTACAATTTAGAATAATATGTTTCTCCTCCTGTCCACCTTCATTCATGAAAGTAGAATTTTTTTTCGGCACTGACAATCTTTAAAGCTAAATTTATTCCTTCAAATAAAGTCAAGGAGTATTTTCACTCTTTGAAAATAATCTTAGCTATAAATACAAACGTAATGTTGTATAACTTAACGTAATGTTGTAAAACTTGTATAAATACAAACGTAAACTGTTGATATATCATTGCCAACAGAACTGAATACGTTGACTGGAAGGAAGGAACTTAGGGGGCTAAATCTACCCTTCCAAAAATTGTTTTTTTAATCTGATCCCCCTATCCCGTTCACACCTCCTTGAAACAAACATTTTCTGATGGTGGCCCTCGACAACCCAGTTATTTTTGTAAGTGGCCCTTTGCTTAAAAAGGTTGTGCACCCCTACTTTAGGCGAATATATAACTATCTATCAAGAAAATTTTATTTCTGTGATCGTCAAAACCACAAATCGCAGAAATGAACTGTACTTGTAGCTGAAAACTTTGCTCAAAGATCGAACTACTTAATTATCATAGCCGAAAAGTGCAACTTCAATAGTAAGACTTAATAACTCAGCAAACAGCTGTAAATTCAAGGGCGTATGACTTATTATCAACGCTTTGCGAACAGATGTTTTTCCTTTGCTTGTGGGTTCCTATTTTGTGAAAGTGGATTATTTTTATCTCATTCAGTGGACTTTATCAATAAGTAAATTAAGAAAATAGTGTTTAATTTTTAGTTTTTTTTATGTGTGCAATTTAAGGTAATTTTTTTTCCTTTAATTCTTGATTATCGGATCCTGAAAGGTATGTACAATATTATTTATCTTTTATGTGATAAAAAGAAAAGGCATAGTATTCATTCATAAGTTTTCTTAATAGATATTTAACCTTTTGGTTTATGATGTGTATAATCTCTCTTCTATAATCCTTTATTTTAGTATCAGTTTGCTATGCAGTATTTCAACATTTTTAAATATGCTGCCGCTCATGCAAACTTTATCTAAAGGATTTTTTAAATGAAATTTTGAATTTTTCTCATTATAAGAAAAAGTATAGGTGTATTGTTGTATTTTGTTCACACTTGTGTATATTGGATGCATACAATATACTGATGTTATATTTGATGTTTCCTTGTAAAAATTCTCGGCTGGTCCAAGTTATTTTATTGAGGAAATCTCGGATATGGCAATCTGGTTGTGAACATTATTTGTTATATTTTATGGGGTATTTGCATATATATACACAATGTTTCTCTCATCACTTAAAATATATATATATTAACTGTCTTTAATAACATTACAAAGTATAATAATCTTGTGTTTATGTATTGGATCAGTTAGTGGACAAATTTTTGATGTTGCAATGGGGTACATGTTGCCTTATATAGATATATATTTTTATTTATAACGAATTGTCCTTTCTTTTTAATATATGCTTTGGATGCATAGTTAGAGTGTTTCAAAAATTGAGTGTTGACATTAGGGGTGCTCGCACAAAATAAACAGGTAATGAGAAATGGCAATGTTTGCATACAAACATATTACACACTTACAGTTTCTTGATAGGAATTCCATATTCGTAGGACACTATTTAATTTTTATCTTAACTTTATTCTAAATTTACATTGTGTTGAGGTGATATTTCCTTGCATCTTTTCAAGGACCCAGAAAATGGTGCAGATTTTTGTCATTTTGTATTGATTTGAATTTTTAGCGCTAATTTTCCATCAATTCATTCGGATCAATCTTTGATGATAAACTTGGTGCCACTTCTTCACAATACACTTTTTAGTTTTTAATTCATTGATTCTTTTTGCTGTTAAATTTAAATATTATTATAATATTGCGGGTATATTTTGGCAAGAAAACCTAGTTATTACACATTCTAGACATATATACACTCTGTTTATTATAAAATTTATACACTTTATTTTTTTTTTTTTTTCAAAATTGCTTCTTTAAACTTTAATTGGTAAATAGATAACACTTGATATGACCCATTTCTTTGTATCGAAGTTTTGATTTACACACATGAATAAAGATAACTTTGCTTAAATTAACATTTTCTTTACACTTTAAGGTCACTTTTGTCATGTTAAAACAAATTGCAGTACTTATGTGTCAGATATTTCTGGCCATGTATAAAATTACTTTTTTTGAAGTTATTTTCCCAGTGCTGATCCAGGTTTTAATAAATATATAAGGTTTTGTGTACAACATTTTTGCACATATATATACTTATATTAAAGGTGACTTTTCCTTCTCAATTTCTTTACACATATTGTTTATGCCATAATTTCTAAGAAGTTTAAATTTTTCAGGTTTGTATGTATTTAGTAGTTTAATACATAATTGACATTTTTGTTGTTTATTAATGTTTTGAGCATTAACCCTCAAATATATATTTTTTCTGTTTCAAAAGAAGATAGGATATATTTTAAGGTGTTTTTCATTATTAGACACAGCCATGTTAAAAAAAATTTTTAGTAATCATTGAAGTAATATTTTTTTCGTTTAAAAATATATGGCGCTGTTTACCGATATAGCAACTGATTAATTGAAGACATTTTCAATATTTTATTTATACATGCCATATTTTCTTTTATATTTAGATAAATTTTATTTGTATGATGGCAAATGTTTTCGTGTATTTTTATTAAGTTGATATATTTTAATTCATGTGTATTGTTTTAGTAGTATTATTCAGGAACTTTTTAAACAACCTAAGTAGACTTTGAGATCTATTGCAATCTTGCGTTATTTTACACTACTTTTCTATATCCAATAACCAGTTTTATAATCTACAATGGTTCCTCTTTTAATTAATTACACATGTCATTCACTCTATGTGTCAAAGTTACCATTCATTATTCAGTACCAGTTAGTACCAATCACTGTTATACTTTTTACGATTCATTTTTATATATAAAAAAAAATTCTGCTCCTTTTCATATTCTTTTTCCATGTCACATATCCTGCATTTGATAATTTCATGGTTTATAAGTTAGTTACACCAAACTATATCAATTAGGTACATAACATCTGTTATACATACCATTGTTGGTAAACAACTAGACTTATTTACGAGTTGCATTCTCAATAATGCTGATATTTTCATTGTAGGTTAATGGTGATAGTTTTCTTTTTTTATATAAAATGCATACAACAATCAATATTCTTCTTCATCTTTTACATACTTTTTTACTTCTAACTTCAGTTTAATAAACAAACATAACTTTCATTAAATTAAATATGTTTACTGATGCAAAATAAATGGTGCATTACTGAATCAGGCCTTAATGTTAATTATATTATATTTAATATTGCGATTCTTAGAAATCTACTCAGATTTCTGTACAATGCACTCATTTCAGGAAACTTTCATGATTAATGCATCAAGTATTTCATCCTGTAAATTTACACAAACATCTTACACATAATTCTATCATCTATACTTAATGTATTCTGTGTTATCATTCAAAGTTTTTTTTACTAGTCAGTGTTACACAAGCAATCAATGTTTCAAATATTACCAGTAAATCAACATACACATATTATCAATCAAGGATATAAATACATAGTACCAGTCAAAGTATTTGCTCCACCATTCAATGTACAACTAGTCTTTTCACATTCATTTTTTTTTAATTAACATCTGTTTCTTTGACATTACATACTTGTAGGGGTTCTAATTACACTACTCGTAATATTCAACATCATTCGTTAACACAATCTTTGCACATGTATCATCTCATCATGTTTTCCATGTAACTTTAAATTAGGTACTAGTTATACCATATATTTATTGGAGGAGTTCATAGAATTTGCTATATGCACCAATTATGGTAAACAACACTGTACTTAGTTACCTACTGCAATCGCAGCAATTTTGGTAATGTTAGTTATCATGGTAACGTACTTTTTCATTATTCATTTCATCAGTTACTTTACTTAAACATTTTCAGTCATATTTACATTATCACATATTCTTTTTAATAAAAATAAGTTAAATAACCTTTTTCTTGCTAAATTTTGTCTACAGTTGAAAAATAAAAAAAATGTACACTACTGAATCACGCCAGTATGGCAATATTATTATTTTCATAATAGGATTTTATAGGAATTTACTTCCTTTTCTTGTAGTGCACGTCGCTTTCATAAAATTATTGAAATGGAGGCATTATTTTTCAGTCTGTGGACGTACACAATTTTTTTACACATTTCTTTTCTACATGTATAACACTGCATTTCATCAGCTTTTTTTTTTGTATTTAATTTTCAACATGACATATTCTTTCAAAATTTTTAATTCATTTTTCTTTTAGTGTTTAAAGGTATTTATTCAGTTCTAATGTAATTGCAACTTTGTTGGTATTAAACCAGTTAAATCTTCTGTCGAAGATACATTAATGGTTGCAATCGAACAGTACATACTTTCTAATACACTTCTCAGTTATATTTTATTTTACATTTTTTTCTGTTATAATTAATATGTTTCTATTTCTTTTAATTGATAGCTCCTATTTCATACAATCACACTTTCATACATATCAATACTCAATTAATTGTGCTCACATTTTTCAATTTCAATCATTTTGTATAAATGTTGTGTTTCCACACTTTAATCAACATTTGTATTCAAAATTTATTTTCTTTTCTTTTCATTTATTTTAAAGGGTTTAAACAAACATTGCATGGTTTTCAACGTTGCTCATACTTTACATACCACCTTTCTCTTCATAAACAATCATAATATCACGTAGTTTTCTTTTTTAATTTAAATTTAGATTAATTTTCTTAAAACAACAGAGGCCAACTTTTCTTTCTGTTTCAAAATATCAGAGATTTTTTTTTTCTAACATTATTATCAACTATCGAGTTATTTAAATTTGTTCCATATCTTACCATTAGTGCAGAACAACTTATGTTGTTATTCTCATGTGTCATGTTGACAACATGTTTGTAGATGGTAGGTTGTGATGAGCATTCCTAGATATCACCCGTTATGGGACAATCTTTCCACTTTACACATTTCACTCTTTCCCAATAATAAATAAAATAAATATATAAATAAATAAATATTTAAGATATGCAGTATGATCTACAAAGTGATACCGAATTTTGCAATATGCTACATTATTCTATATTTGCCTTCAATACACTTAATATATATGATATACCCACTATATTTTTTATATATAACTTGTATTTTCAGTATTGTTTATACAGCACAGTAGGTGCTAATTAAAAAAAAAAAATGTCTCATATTTTATGGCCTTTTTAACTAATGAAACAGTTTTTCATGCTTGGCCAAATGACCTATGAACAAAGTCTCAATTGCATATAGTACATGCAGTATAGGTCAAAAATAGTCTAAAAGGACTATATTAAATATAAACTAATAGTACAATTTCATTCACTTCTCAGTCAACGTCTGCAAATTGTACCCACGCACATATGTAAATGCAGTGCAAGGAGAAAAATAGAAACAAATGCAGCAGTTATCACCAACGAGGATTTCATTAAGTTGTGTGAAAAAGTTGAAAAATAAAAATAGGAAAAAGAATCAAAAAAGAAAAAGAAAGCTGCATTAAATAAGAAAACAGCTGAAGATTAAGTAGCATCATCCTCTGAGACTAGAAAGAAAACACAGCAATGCACACAAGATACGGATAACGTAGATATGGAAGTAGAAACGGGTGAAGCTGAAGAAATTCCGCAACTGCAAAAAAAAATATTCTGATATTTCAGCTACAAATAAATTAAGGAAAATACATAAAGCCATATGTGTAGAGAAGTACTATGCTGTCTATTTTGAACAGATGCCATACATCCGGCGTGTTATTACTATTCAGGATGATATTTTGTCTTGCAAATTTTTGGAAAAATCTGCAGGAAATTATCGCTGGCCAAAGAAAATGGATCTTGCGCCAGTGGAGTGTTTCTTTGTGTTTTATGGACCAGTTAAACTCTATGGTACAAAAACATTTCAGATAGAGGAAGATGAAATGCAAGCTGTATACCTTAAATACAAAAAAGTCTTTTGTAAATAAATGTATTATTTTGTGAAATATATTTGAAGTTCCAACCATTTTAATAATGTTCTTTATTTTATAACATTTTTCATAACTCTGTTTATATTTACAAACAATATAAAGTATTAAATTTATTCCAAGAATGTTTCATTCAATCATTTATTAAATTTTTGAGTGTTTAAAATGCTGGTATTTGATCATAAAACAATGACCAATAATCACCCCATTGCCGGGGTGATTCTTGGTCAGACATTTTTTTATGTATAATTTAATAAAAATAAAACTAATTAAGATTGTTAGGGATTAGATTCTCTTTCTGCAAGTATAAAATTTTTGTTTAAATTCAATTTAGTTACTGAGTTATATGGATCTTTATGAAAAGTGACCAATAATCACCCCACTCCGCCCTATATACTATACATTATGCATTTTATTAATTAGAGTTACAATGCTTGATTTAACGCTCTAAGCTTTTTGCCCTTATTTTTCCGTTTCCCAAAAACAACTTAAATCAGCTCTAGACAAAAAAAATTTAATAATATTGTATTTTAAGATATATGTAAAATAAAGAGATATGAAGTGTATTTTAGAAACAAACGGAGAAAGAAAATTTAAATTATTTTAAGTTTTACAAATGTTTTTATGAAAATACAGGAAAGTACTCAGAGGGTTTATGCACGATGCAAACATGCAGCAAGAAAAATACTTTTATTTAGATAAATATTTGCACTTATTTCAAACTTAAACAACCTAACAATACCACTTACCTTACATGCAATTTAAAATTGAATTAGAATTGAAAGATTTTTTAATATACTAATTATTATTTTGCAATATTTTGAATTAAATATATTTAAGGCAGTTCTTGAAATAATTAATAATACTACTCAACAATGTGAGTCTTCTTGACATAATTACAAAGTCATTTTTACATGTGCATGAAATTTGTAGACATTAATATTGAAGTGCTTTAGAATTAAATAGTATTTTTCATTTTACTTTAAATGTATTACATCTATAATCAATTATTCCTCAATTGTTGTTTTTTTTAAAATCTGCATAACTCTCCAACTTTGGTACAATTTTTTTAATGATTCTTAGCCTTTAAAGAAAATAGAGAAATGGTATTTGATTTAATTGTAAGAATACCTGCAAATTTTATGCACCTAAGCATGAATGTGTCAAAGAAAGTATCAGTTTGGATTTGAGAAAAGCACAGCAAAAAGAAAGAAATTATTATTTTTTATATTGAATGTATCGGCTAAATATCCAAAGTATTCAGCTGAATATCCAAAGTATCTGCCCAGCTGAATACAGGGTGATTCATAATGAATGGGACAAAAAGAAAACATGATTGTGAACGTTGTAATTAATATATTTAGAAAATTCAAATTTACCTCAAAACTACATTCATTCAAGTTTCTACAGGTGTTCAATATGTGCCCCTCCGGTGACACGACAAATGTCTACACGATAATCAAGCTCCTGCCACACTCGTGATAGCATATCCCCTGTGATGGAGTTCAACACTGCATTTATCCGCTGCTTCAGTTCCTCTAAGTCCTGAGGAAGTGGAGGCACAAACACCTTGTCTTTAATGAAACCCCAGAGAAAAAAATCACAGGGCGTTAGATTTGGTGATCTCGGCGGCCAATGAAGATATGTCAAATCCTGTGGCCCAGCACGGCCAATCCAGCGATGGGGTAGACGTTCGTTCAGGAACTCACGTAAATGTCTTTGCACAACAGTTACCGAGAAGGTTTTGGCATATTCGAAAACGCAGTACGCTTTCTCCTGCATGGACGACATTTTGTTTAACAGCGCCTCTAGCGGCGAGTTCATCATTCGATGATTTTTCCTTTTTGCCAAATAAAACTTGTATAATTGTAGTTGCAGAATAAATTTGTTTCGACTGAATAAATCCATTACGGCAGTCACACTGCGCTATTCTTTTTGGCCCATTCATTATGAATCACCCGGTATTTGGCAAAAGGGCTGAATACCAAAGAGAGGCCAAATATCCATTACATCCCTAATTCTTCCTAGAGTTATTTCAGTGGGATTAGACCATTGTAATTGTGGAAAGTAGAAGTTTTAATAACACCATGTTCTCTGCATCTCATGTTTCTAATTGTTATCTGGTTGAAAGAAAATAATAATAAATAATTAAATCTGAGGGAACTGAAACATTACATTGGTGAGATTAATAATATTTCTCCTAAAGGATTATAACAATCTCAGTGCATTCCAGAATAAATATAAAAATGAAAGTATTTAAAAAAATAAATAAAAACACACTTTTATAAGCATTCAATTTGTATCTTAAAAACCCCACCTAATTTCATGTTGTTCCTAAACATTTCCATTAGAATACGTGAATTTGGAGTGGTCTTAATTTTATGGAAAGTTCCGCTTTTATTTAAGTCTAGTAGAAAGCGAAAACTAATGAATTTATTTTAAATATTTAATTTTAGTTTAGTTTTTTTTTTTTTTTGTTAAAATATGGCAACAGGAAAGAAATAAAAAACTTTATTTAAGCTTCAGAATTTCTAAATTACAGGTCTAGCAGTGCTCCTATAATTCCTATAATTTTTTTAAAGAGGTCTGCGTTAAACTTAAGGATTTAGATATTAGAATTTGAACAAGGAGAGTCATTTTGAAATTATTGAAATCTGAAAGAACACACATAAGAGTAGAACTACCAAAATGTGAAGTAATCCAATTAGTTTAACTCAGAGTTTCTCGCAGATTTAAAAAAAGGCAGGTTGCTGCTGGTGAGAAAAGAGCACTTTTTGGATTTCGTTTTCAGATTCTTAAGGGCACTTTTTTAATTGTTAAAGGTTATTCTTTTGGTTTTTAAAGCCACTTTCGATATTTAAAAGTCAAGGCACTCTTTGTAAGACAACAATGAGTCAGTTTTTACTATGAAAGCAAATTTTTTTAATGCAAAAAGAAAAAGGGGCACTTTTTTTAATGAGGGGCAAGAAGGGTGCTAATTATTTTTATGAGGGGCAAGAAGGGTGCTATTTTGTAAACCAAAAGGCAGGCGGGATGCAGCACCCTTCTGAAACTGTCTGAGGGAAACTGTTTAACTAATTAGTTTACTTCGAATAAACTCTGCCTTGAATACTGCATTGGGTTGGGTAACCTGGTTTTACCGGAGCCCAATCTAACCCATATATTAGCTTTAACTTTTTTTAAAATTATTACTGTGGCCAATTTTTTTCAGTTTGTTTTTTGGGTTTTGTACTGATGATGGATGCAAGTTTTCCGTCTTTAGAAAATGTCCATAGATGGAAGCAGGACAGGAAAAAAAAAAATCTGTTTATAGATTTCTCCGTTTTTGCACCAAATTTTTAAGAATCACGCTTAAAATAATTCCACTTTTCGACCATCCCGCTTAAAATTTTGGATATTATCTGAAAATCCTCCCTTATATTTTTTGCTGGTGCGTGTCTTGTATGCCCCTCCTACCCCTATCGCTCTACACTTCAGAAGAAACCGCCAATTCCTTTGGACGCCAATGAAAGGGCACTTTTCTTTTCACATTAATAAAAGGAATTTCATATACATTATTAATAGAAAATAGCACAATTGTAATTTAACTTAGGCATACCTTGATTAACATCAGGTTGAGGTAGGAAGTAGTAAGCAACCATACTTGCCTCCATGTTGTCAACAAGATCACAAGCAATTTATTTAAAATGTGACATCGGATCTAAATAAAATGAACTTAATGATGTTTCCGCATTATAAATTATTAGAGAGTATTCAATTCTCTCGAGTACTATTTAGAAAGAAATGCAAAAGTCCCATTAGGAACTGGCTTAAATTACCAACAATTTCTTTGGGACATTGTACTTAAAGTAGAAAAGTCTATAGGAGACTTAGATTGAAAACTTCACTTAGACTATTATCAACTACATTGAAAGCTGAAGTCAAACTGTAAACATTTACGTTGGTAACTTATCATAGACTATTACATCGAAAGTGGGTGTCATACTGAATATTACTACATTGATGATTTTAAACTTAGACTTAATATATATTTTTACATATGTAGATTTCTTCTAATTTTCCAAACGGTGGTAGTACCAAAAATAAACGTAATATTGTCATTAGCCATCTGGATTCCCAATGAGAAAGATACACTTACATCATTTGATGATGGAAATTAGAATATAGCCTGAACTTATTTAAAAGTAATTGCTTCCAGTGATAGAAGTTGGGGAATGAAAGGTAGGCGTCAAATGAAAACTTCTAGTTTTAATTTCTAAAATTCACATAACTGTATCATTATATGTTACTTTATAGAAAAGCATGAATATTTTATTTTATTTAAATTATTGAAGTTCTTAATCTACAATATTATAATAATTGAAACAACTGTAAAACTGAAAGCATTTTTAATTAATACTGCATTTAGAAAGTAATAGAAAAATGTACTTAACCATGTTAAACAAAATTAAACCTAACAAAATTTTAATCCATTGTTTATAATTACACTTAAATTTAGTTTAAAAAAAAAGCTATACATATAATATAATTACAGACAAATATTATTAACAAGAAATCTAAAGGACCACATTTGTGTGTGCGTGTGTGTATGTTAACCATTAAAATGATAGTACCATCTTCTCTGTTGGGACTGCATTATTAATTCATGTTAAGCAAAAATTTACATTAAGCGATTTAATGCTAACAATGCTTGACTGCATATAGATTGCATAAAGATGAAACTCAAACAATACCCACTAATTTTAATAAAGTTAGATACTAAAATCATGACTTTAGCTACATCATTTCACAGGGATTTATAGCTTTATCTGGATAAAAATCTGATAAATTGGGTCTATACAATTTTACCATTAATAAATCATTAGCAGTATCAGTGGATAAACGGTTACGTGTATAATTTTTTATTAAATTAAACTGACTAAATCCCTTTTCACATTTAGCAGTGCTAAGTGGCAGGTTCAATATAAAGTTTAGAAGTTTACATAAATTAATATATTCATTTGGATTCGTACAGTCTGCTAAAAATAGCTGTCAAACTGTCTCACATTAGAGTTTATGTTTGGTGTGAGACCAAATTTTCAAAAATGGGTGATTGGCTAAGTTAAACAACAAAAAAAATATGCACACTTTTTCCGTAAGAAATGTTGGGATGTGAAACCACTCCAGTACAATTTTAAATGAAATGCTCTTTATGCCTGATAAAAACTTCCTTTTTGCAAGCTTGTTGTACTTTGTTATTTGTAATTTAAAAGAAATTAAGCTTATAAACTATTATTTAATGCTTCTTTTTTTTATTCAATAGGAAAAACATTATTGTGTTTATCTTAGACTTTAATGTTTTTTCCTATCATTTTAAAAGTTCTAATTTTAATCAATGATTTTTAAAAAAAATTATCTGATAAAAATCATGATTTAAACTAATAAAATTGTTGACATCCTATCTGTTATTTTCCAGAGTATATGTTAAATAGTTTTTTTAATCTGATAATTTGAAAATATAATTTGAAGATTTATGAGAAAAGTGAGTTGTTTACAAATCTCCCAAAAATCAGAAATTCATTGTAGAAATTTAAAACAAACTTTGCTAAACTTTTGCTCTTACTAACAGTGCAAGATTTTCTTATTTTCTGAAAATTAGAACTAGAATGTGTGCTAGAAGAAAAAAAGTGTGTTGCTCTTTAAAAAAATATTGCACCCTTTATTTATTTTTTACTGCTTGAAATATTTCATCGTTTCAGTTTCACAGCCAGTTGACATATTTTAGTACGTATGGTTTGGCACATAATTAAATCTATTGTTTTAGTAACCATAAAGAATATTTGGTTATTATCACCTGTGCCCGGATAACAAAAAAATGCTTTAAAATTATTAATTTTTTTAATTAAAATTCTATTATACCAGGAAGTGAGTGAAAAATCTGTTACAAAATCCCATCTTTACATACCAGGGGTCTGTCCAGACTTTTTTCACAGGGTCCTGTTTCTGTGAAAATGTGAACAGCTTTTTATATTTGTGAGAAATCTAATTTTGTGAATTTGAAATGGTCGTTATATTCAGGTTCTTGTTTATGTATTTTTAAGAGGATATGTGGATATAAAATACATATATTTTCTTTATATATGTAAAAGTGACAGGTCAGATTTTACTTTTAAATGATTAATTTGTGAAATGTTTGGTTTAAAGATGGAAAATTTTTGTGAAAAACCTATTTTTAAGACAAAGAATTTTGTAAAGGATCCTGTTTTAGGGAAAATAATTTTGTGAAGGGTCCTTTTTTTAAATGAAAAATTTTGTGAAGAGTCCTTTAAAGGACCCAATTTTTCCTTAAATAGATCCCTGCATACATGAACCAGGTTCAGTTAAACAAAAGTGTGTAAAAACAAGAAATTGCACAAAACATTAAATAAATAAAAAAGTAAATAAATCCAGATATTTTTTTAAAAATCGCTTTTAGGTGTATATATTTGAGTCCAGATTTGTGTCAAATTTTATAGTTCTATGTATACAGTCATTTGTTTACAATCCAGCAGACACACAAACATTTTATTATATTATGCAGAGATTTAAAATGTGTATATTTCAACTAAAGTGTTATAAAACTGAATAAAAGAAGGATATAGTGGGCTTGCTATGATAATTTCTAGGTCGGAAAAGTTGTAGTATTATTTTAATTTTCTGATTTTAATAAATTTTTTTTAAATTATTCAAATAATATAATCCTTATTTTTCTTTTAAATTTATTTTCAGTAGTACTTCTTCATCTCGTTCCATAAGTCCCAAAGACAGAGGACGATCTCGTCAACATAAACGATTTCGTGTCAAATCTTCCTCAAGAGAGAGAAAGAATTTTAGTCGATCACATTCTCGTGATAAAAAATCGCGAAGTAGATCCTTATCTAGAGGTCGTAAAAAGAAGCACCGATCTCGATCTCGAGATCATAAAGGAAGAAGTCGATCAAGTTCCCTTAATCGAAGACTTCTGAAAAATAGATCAAGAAGTCATTCAAGGAACAGAACAAAGAGGAATAGGGATAAATCTAAGGATAAAAAACCTCGAAAAAGATCATATTCTCGTAGTCGTTATTCAAGTAGTAGATCAGTTTCCCAGGATAGTATATCCTATTCAAGAGACAGAAGATCAAGAAGTAGATCCTGGTCAAAAACAAGAAGGTCACGTAGTAGATCACTAGATTATCATAAAGAAAAAAAAAGAACTCATACTAAGCGCTCAACATCTAAACAGAGACATAAAAATAGAGGTCGTTCACGAAGTCGTGAAAAAAGATCTCGTAGGTCTCATTCTGATTCTCGCAGTGATTCTCAAAGTAGATCGTCAAGATTGTCCAGAAGAAATTCTAGGTCAAACTCTCTCTCACCTAAAAGGTAAGTCCATACTCAATGATGCCAACTTATATGGGCCTGTGGGGTTAATTGCAGTAAACCACCCAATTATTTACTCTCCCAGCCCACCTAATTTCCATTATTCCGTTTTTTTCTTCTTTTTTTTTTTCTGTCACAAAATTTTGATCTTTGGATGTTTACAAAAACACTTTGTTTGTAAAACAATAATGATAGCATAGCAGTAACAGACACACACGAGCAATAAAAATCCCTTCAGTAAATGCACAATAAACTTTCTCTTTATGAAATTTGCCTCCTGCATATTTTTCCAGGAAGTGCAGATCAATAACCGTGTATTTTAATGATGTCTTGACACCTATAAAGCACTTAGGTGACTGAAATGTTTTGCTGAATGTTTTTTTTTTTTTTTTTTTTTTTTTTTTTAATGGAGTAGCTTGTTTTAAATATTCCATTGCACTTATAATTGTAAATAGGCACCTTTCTTTTTTCTGGAGAGTATGTTAATCTGTGTACAAAAATATATGTTAAATTTTCCCAGGGCAAAAAGGTAGCACAAATGCATTGCATTTAAAATAAGGTGACCAGATATCAGAGGACAAAAACTAGAATGTGTGCTGGTATTAGATCAACCACTCAGAAAGTAGCTGTACTCTATTCTGCCCACAGGCTTACCCATAGAATTATTACCTCTCTGGGGCACTCAAGATCTGAATGCCAATGTTCCGAGAGAAATTCTTTGAAATACTCTTTAATGCCACCTAAGGGGTTTAGGGATTAATTTCCTAAGTAGAACTGAATTATTGAAGCTTTTAAAAAAGAAATTTCAAGACAGTTTTATAAAATTAAGCAATGTGGATGAGATTTGCCGCCCCTCTGACTGACTGCAAATGTATTGATGTATTTCACAAGAAACTTCTCCTGTTGATATATTCAAAGACTGCTCTTTTGCAGTTTAGAATTTTGGGTACTTCTCCATTATCCCGTTGACCACTTTTCGTAACAAAAAACTATCGCCAAACTTTAACGCCAAATAAAAAAATGGAAAAATGATGCCATTGGAATATCAAAACAAACAAATAAATAAATAAAATACAAGAAATTCGGGAAACTCACTCAAAAGAATTGGACACTCACCAAAGTGTCAAATATTAGTCGAACAAAAAAAAAAATTACAATATATTAATGAAAACAGACAAAAAATAATTTTGGATATTTAATTTACTTACATTATTTTTCTTAATTATCCCTCTCGGCTGGTGAATAAAATGTTTGTGGCGTCAGTTGAAACTGATCTGTTGCAGTAACTGTGCATCGCAACATTTTTCTAATGCTTTTTCTCTTTTAATATCATGACACTTCTGTTTAAGGACGCAATTGTTAATTTAATTAATGTAATAACTAATAAATCCGTAAAACATAATGAAAAATACAGATAAATGTCGAATTAAAAATCCCTTGATGATATAACAAACACGTGTAATGCATCTGATGTTAAGTGAATGAGACTGCATTTTTGGCGTTAAATCCTATAGTTTGGCAATCGTTTTTTGTTATGAAAAGTGGTCGACGAGATAATGGAGAAGTATCGAACTTTGTACCCTGAATAAATGAATGAATGTGTACACAAAAGAAATAATAATAATAATTCACTAGCAATAATTTTAGTGATTTTAAGCCTGTTTTCAAATCCAAACTGAGTATTTTCTGATACATTCAGGAATTAATGTTTTAATTTTAAACTACACAAAATTTAAAGGTGCTATTACTCAAAAACCAGGAAGTTGAATAATGTTAACCATTTTTCAATAAAATCTTTAAAAATAAATACTGCTATTGTTAACTCATTAAGCTAATTTTCGAGACATGACAACTCAGGAAAGGTTGTCATGAGGCAGAAACCAATAATAAGTCAACTCAATATGCAATACATATGTATATATATAAAAGAAAAACATCCGATTCCAAATAAATTCAATAGTCATGCGTGCAAATTTCATGTTTTTATATATAAAAATGACTCCATGAATAGAAAAATTTCATGTTTCTGAGAGGTTTTTTTTTTTTTTTTTTTTTTTTTTTAAATCAACAAGTAAGCAGAAAATGTAGATTTTTTTTTTTTTTTTTTTTTTTTTTTTTGAAAATCATGCATGTAAATTCTGAATTTGTTTCTGTGTTCATTATTTGTTATCACTGCATGCTTTTAAAGTGTCTACCTTCTGGGCACTTTTTTTGAAAAATATGAAATTTTGATGAAACACCTGTGTTTTTAGTAAAACAGTTAATAAAACTATTAATTCAAATAAAATTTTAATGGAATTTTAATTACTTTTCAAATTTAGAGAATATTTAGTCAAATTTTAGTAAAAATTAACATTTATGTCAAACTTTCTAATAACAAAGTCTAACCAATAAATTTTACTTTTTTTTTCAACAATATATTAGTCAATCACTTACCTGTGTTATGAAGCAAAAGATTTGCAATACCTTTTTAATTTATTAACGTATACCAAATTTTGTGTACACAACATGAATTTTTTTGGCACAGATGTCATATTGGCACGATTTTTTTCCCCTGCCAATTTGGCGAAAACTTTGTTTTTGAATATTAGTTACAAATAGCATGCAATAATAGCACATGATTTTATTTCAATATAAAAATAAAATAACGTAATAAATGAAATAGCTTCTATTATTTATAAAAGAAAATAAAAATAAATAAATGATAGTTTGATATAAATAAATATTGATATACATAATAAAAACAATTTATAGAATTAAAATAAAAAATAAATGTAAATAAACAGTAATATAAACAAAATAACCGGGTTACCACGTGAGACATAAAATTGCCATTTTGTTGCAATCGCGCCAATGTGGTGCATATATGACATCTGTGCCATTTTTTTTTTATTATGTATATATTTTCCCATAAAAATAGCTCTTAAATACATACATACAAGCATTTTTAGAATCCTAAATGTTTGGACTTTAATTTAAAAGAATAAACAAATTTCACAAAAACAGAAATTTGGGAGTAAGCACATACCTTTAAATGGTTTGTTATAAAGTTAGAGCTAATGCAAATATATATATATATCTAATAAGAAACTTAGTTTCTTCAGTGAAATCTGTGCAGAAATCCAGAGTGTAACAGATTCAGCATGGATACATTTTTCCTTTTATTTTTGTATCTTTACAAATATGTATAAATATTGACAGTCATCTCACACAACATAGGTAAAATCTTTCCCATCACGCCCCAAAAAATAAAATACAGTTTTTTAATGTCAAAAATTTTTTTGAAATTTACAGCAATGATTTCCAAAAACATTTCCTCTAAATTTGCTGCTTATTCAATCTAAATATATATAATTAAAGACAAAGATTCTGTTTAAATTTTACAATTTCATTTATTTGTACTTTTCTGCCTAATGTATTTTTTCATGTAGAGTGAGGTTTTTCAATAGAGAAGCGGAATTTGATTTCTTTCTATGATTTATTTCAAAGAATCTTAGATTATTCAAATTTTTAAAAGTTGGAAATATATAAACCAATATATTTCAGTAAATACTGGGACATTTAAGAAAAGTACCAGGATGTAAAATCTAAAAACAGGACGTCTGGTTATCTTATTTCAAAACCCAACCACTTTATTTTAAGGCTTAAACAAAATTTTTTATTGTTCACATAGCCTGCTCCTCTTTTTTAAGGCTCCATCATGGGACAATCCAGGTGTTCGGTCTTTTCCTTAAATGTCCCGGTTTTCACAATTCAAATGTTAAAAAAAAAGAAGATTTGATTCTTTGAAAGGAATTTTAGGAAAACGCCAAATTCCATTTTTCTGTTAACAAACTCCATCCTGTGTAACAAACATTATCGATTGAAATGCATGAAAAAATGGAAGTGTTAAACTGATTTTTTGTATTTATTTATTTAAAATTGTTCTCAAATCGAAATTCGCTGCTCTCTGCTGAAAATCACAAAGTCATTTTTATTTTTAAATGTATAAAAATTCTGTGTATTTCTATTCAGATACAAAGAAATCAAATAACATTTTCTCTTTTTTCTGTAAAGGTAAAGGATCTTTCAAAAGTTGCATCATGAACCGATTTTCGGTACGCGACAGTTAGCAGAAGATCGTTGTTAGGGAGGAATCAAGTTTAACTTAAGTCTGCTCTCTAACTCCAAACTTTCTAACATATTCATGGAGTCAATTTTAATCTTAGACACATGACATTTGTAGGGTGCTCTGACCCAGAAACTATGCCATCGAATGGCTTTCTCCGTGTTAAGCATCAATATATGATGTAATGCTTTAATCTTATTTCTTATCTTATTTTCATTGTTTATGATTTTGCCGATCTTTCGATTTATGATTATTAGTACATTTTTGAGATTTTTTTATACAAATGTCTAATTTTATTTCTGTTTACAGTGAAAAAAAATTTGTAAAGCTACTGTATTTACAGCTGAATTCATTACCAAAACCAGCTGTACATATTTTAAGTTAATAATATTGTTAACACGAACATTTCAGTATATTTGCATTGGATAACAATTTTTAATTTTTTTAGTGTTTTGCACTTTTAATTTGTAGTCCTATTCATGATATTATAGTAAATATTAGTGTCGATATAAGGAAAACCTCATGAGAATATAAGTTAATGAAATCATAATTTCATACTTGACTTTAAAAAATCATAACTTGTCTCATCATCTTTTCTCATATATTCCATTTTCTCCAAAGAAAAAAAGGTTGTGCTATTTTACCGCAAAAAATGTTTGAGCCCACCCCATATTTTTCAAAAGTTGTCCATACTCATCTGTATAAAAGATATTTTGTATTAATGCATATCCGGACACTATTTTGTAAAATGTTAGATGCATAGGCATAGAGTTGTGGGGGCTCATGGGACTCGAGCCCCACCAATAATTTCTAAGGTCGACTCTTTTCCCTCTAATTAATGTAAAAAAGCTCTCAGAATTTTGACTTTATAATATTTTATAAAATTTTTAATGTTTCCCTCTTTGGCAATTTTTTTTCTTGAATTTGGCCATTTTGCTTTCTTTTTTTTACATAGAAAAAAAAGACATAAGAAAATGTTTCCCTGTATGTGCTATTTTCGTAATTGAAATACTAAAGTTTGGATTTTAAAATGCTGATATATACATATGTATGAAAATGTACGTATGTACATTATTTCAATTGAACTTTGGTTGTGAGTTCATTATAAACTATTTGGGAATAACAGCAAATGTATCTTTTTTTAAAAAAAAAACATTCCAAATTCAGACTGTCTAAATGTTTCATATTTATACAATGCATTAAATTATAGTTTATTTAATTACATATTCTTTTTTTCAATTTCAGTAAAAGAGTGTATTTAAAAAGCAATACTATTTTTGCAATAGATCTCTATTACACATACATACTCACTGTGACATATTTGTATTTGATTGTAAAAGAGTTATATTTTAGTTAAGTCCCAGCAATAGTTTTCAGAACTATGCAAAACTATGTTTTGGAATCTATCTGTTCATTTAAGATGGCATTTTTTGCGATGGTGAATATTTTAACATAATGGGTCAACTTTAATAAGTCAACTTTTTAAAATTCAGTACCTGCGTCTCCAGAAAAGGCAATATCATATCTTGGGATTGATCAACCTTTAAGATGGAATTTTGTCTGACGATGAATTTTTGACCATAGGCAAGTGTAAAGAGGTTAATTCATTAAAAATTTTATCTCCCTGTCCCCATCCATGTAAGCAGGAATGGGGAAATACATTATTTTACTTGCCATTGGCGAGCTGATTTTATAATGGGGCGAGTGAATTTGGAAAACTGCAGTCTATAGAAGACGTGCTGAAAACTATTTTTTTTTTTGCTACTAAGCTGTATGTTGCAACTTTCCAAATTACTGTGATGTAAATATTGTACTAAGTTATATTGCACTAAGTTCATTGTCCTATTATGTTCTAAGTTTTATACCTTTCCTCTGTTGTATATATTTCTTAATTTTATGGGGATAAAAATATGAAAATACATTGTAGTACCGTATTTTCGGGAATATGGGCCGCACCCATCGTAAACGCCGCATCATTGAAAAATCGGTAAAAATGAAATAGTCACAATAAACGATCAGCAAAATTGGATTAAAAATAACAAGAATAGCGATAATATCTGACAAGATATATGAATTAACAATAAAACACAGGTTATCTTAAAATACAATTGGAAAAAAAATTGCATGAAAAATTCGATTTAACAAAATTGTCTATGCTTACTTTAAAGATCGATGCTTTGAAGAAGATTAGGCTTGAATTACTAATTAAAAATTCATAGAATTTCCCTTTAGAAAAACACATTCTTGGTTTATTGTAAATCATAAAGGTAAACAGAACATAAAGAAAACTCAAATAAAACATACCATAATCGAATACCAAGCTGCTGGTTTTAACTGATAAGATTCCATATTTAAATATATACCACAGCCATTTTTAAGACGACTGCTTACGAAATTGATTACTTAATCAAAACAAAAACCCCGCTTTAAACAATTGAGGTAAGGTGTATATATACTTTGCCAAACATACACGTGCCAATGAAAACCCTTTTCTAGAAAGATCACGGAAGTGACGCATGGCCAGAGCATGAATAATCACAAGATTGGCGAATCAGAAAAAGACTTGTCTGGCGCCATCTCTCGGAATGAAAGCGTACTACGCCATTTAATTATCGTTTCAATCGAATATCACCATATGCCGTGAATGAGAATAGCAAAACATAACTGAAGCGTGCCGTTTGAATGTCTATGAAATAAATATAATTTATCAACTATTGTAAAGTACGCAATAAATACTTTTAAAGAGTGAGCTATTAATATTGAACAGAAAATAGAGAAAAATGGGTAAGTTAAATATATTTTGACTATAGTAATTACGTTTTTATAATAAAGATATATTGTGATATGTACTGTTTATGAACTTTATACTGAGATTAAATGAATGTAAATAAAGGTGAAATATGAATGAATGTTAATGAATCCATGTGTTTAAAAGTGTATTTGAGGCAGTTAGACTAAAAAAAACATTAAATGAAGGTTTGTTTTTCACAGTATCCAGATACTGCTATGTTGAGAAAAAAAAAAAATCATTGTACCCGCTGCCCTTGCATATGCACCACATTGCCGATAATTTGAACTTTTAAACACGTATGCGCTGCGGCACTTACTCCCGAAAATACGGTAATAGTAATTAACTGTTTTTGCAGTTGTGTACATTTTGTCCTAATGATTTTCAACTGTATGTTGCATCTTGCTGGCTGGTAAGATTTTCTGAAAATTCCCCACCCCTGCATGTAAGCAAAACCATATTTAGTAATCCATCATGCCCTCAATGAATTAATTTTATGGAATGGTGATATTTTTATTATAGACCCAGCAAAGGGGTTGTCTTTTATAAATTTGACCCCCTGCCCCTGCCACTAAAGAAAGGGATGCAAAATTATATCTCATAGTCCTTACAGGTGAAAATTTGCTGGGTGGTAAATTTCAAAACATAAGCATGTGTAAAAAGTTGTTTTTTTTACAATTTCAACCCCTTCTCCTCAGAGGATGAAAAGCAATATCTCAGGATCTCTCAGGCCCTTACAGAAAAGTTTTATATGATGGTGAATTTTAGAACATAGACTTATGTAAAAATTCGCCCCCCCCCCCCCAAGCGCAAAACCATATTTTGGGATCTACTATATCTTTTAAGATTAAAATTTGTATTGTAATAAACAATAGAAGATTTGTTTTTATTTTAAAATAAGAAAAGTCTTTAGTGTTATTTCTTCTTTGTGAATTATAATTTTTGTAAATAGTATATGATTTGGGAAAAACTTAAATTCTTTACAATCCAGTATCTAATGAAGGGTGTTACTGGAGTCTTTAATTGTAATACAAGAATCATTAACACATCCAATCTAATGATGGGACATACTGGATATCAGGTAATTTCAAAAACGTTTGACGCGAACTGACTATTGTACATTTAGGGCATCTTTTACGGAGTTTCTTAAAATCTAAGTAAATGCTGCCTATTGTATATATAATTGCAGTTTACATAAACTTAAGTCAAATTAGCTTTAATATTGCTTGTAATAATATTTAAGTAGAAGTACTAGTAAATTATTTTTTTTATTATTCTGTAGACTTTAATTTTAATAACATAAAGCCAGTGATATATCACAGTAATGAAATTGAAATATTGCCCAGGTCTACTCTCTGCTGGATTATGTTAATTCTCAAAAATTTTAATTAAAATTACCATAAAATTCATGCCATATTAAACCAATTGTTTAGTGATATTTTGTGGAATTTCTTCTTGAGTTTTATTCATTGCATATGAAATAAACTTTTAGCATTGTCATTCTGAACTGTTGACATAAATTATTTCAATTATAATCTGCTGTATATCAATACTTGTGGTTAATTTAAATAACATGTTTAAATAATTTCAGAGTAAAAGATAATTTTCTATTCATCCCAAATAGTTCAACTCCTCATTATTTATAAATGTTGGTAGAGAGACTGCCCTCCTAGAAAAGAAAAAATTAATTTCCAGCACTGAGATTTTTCCCATTTATATTTTGCTGCAATTTCATTTGCAAATGACCCATGGATCCACAGCAGGTGGCTTGCTAAATACTTATCTACAACTTTACAAATTTGAAACATCTCTTCTCAAGCAATATTTAATGTATTTACATATTTAGTGTTGTTAAAAATTAAAGAAGAGATTTTTCTTATCATATTTAAAGCTTTTCCCAGAATCTGTAAACATAAGAAAAAGTATAAAATAGATGAAACATATTCCTAAAAGTTGATGTGTCTGATTTTGTTGTTGTTGTTTTTTCGGTTTAAGAATATCCTTGTTTCTTACATGTGGTCTTTATTATTTTGTAGGTCAAAATTGCAGAAAAATAGTAGCAGCAAAAGTAAATCTGAAGTAAGTTTCATTTATCTGTAATGAATTAAGTTTTTCCAGCTTTTTAAATAATAATTAATATTAATTATAAACATATTAATTATGAATAAGAATTATTTTTCTATGCATGATCAATGTTCATGCCAAATAGTGTCATTTTAGCTGGTTGGGATCCTACTGTCATTTTTCATACATTAGGGTAAACAGACTATGAATTACAGTTTAAAGAGGATTCTTAACCACTATAAATTTTTAATACAAAGTAAGGACTTAAACCTGGCACTTTTCGGTTAGTAGCCATTAGACATGGTGAACTGGCTTTATGTTGATGGTAAGTTTGGTCGTTGATGACAACAGCTTGTTGAAAAAATGGTGCTAAAAATTAAATTGAATGTGAAACAATAAAATTGGCTAGAAACATTGTATACATCTTAAAATGAATAGTAAATTACAGCTATAAGAAAAAATGATACTTTTTTCTTATTACGATATCACTTGAAACCAAATAGAAATACTGGTATGAAAGCTAACTACAGAATACAGATACTAAAATATAAGCTTAATGATAAGAATCGTTAATGAAAAGGGTATTTTATAAAGTATAGAAAGTATGCAGGCATTCATAGAAAAGAAAAATTAAATTAGTTTAATTGTTTAATACCATATCTGCGAACTTAAAGGAAAATCCCATTATATGGGATTTCCTCCTTCAATTTATCAATTATTGCTGGAACTTTTTCAGTTTTTACGATATTTCATTGGTCCTTTTATATGAGTTGCCGTATAGTATTGACGATCAAATCATGACAAAAAATCTTTGCTGTAGTTTGTGCATGCACAGTTAAAATTAATTTCATACAAATACCCATATCCCATCAAATATTCAACATATTAATATTTTAATTGCAGTATACTATTTCTATAATTTTTTGTCAAGTTTTTGGAAAGCGGTGTTAAATTCGGCTGAAAACTCTGCATGCTATTAAAGAAAAAAAACTTTTGAATTTTTCACAGAAACGTTAACATCTTGACGAATATATGTGCTATGCTTACACAAATGTCAGGGTTCCCAGCGTCATGGAAAGTCAGGGAAAATCTGGAAAGTCATGGAATTTCAAAATAGTCAGGGAAAGTCAGGGAAATTTTTAAATATATAGAAAAAGTCAGGGACTTTACAAATATTTTCTAAAAAAGTCATGGAAAAGTTTTGGAGGTAAAATGAAAAATGATGCGAAATTCATCATAGTCTAGTCTTGGGGAAAAAATAGAGAATTTTGAAGAGCGATCACAGAAAAAAATCCCTAATTTTTGACAAAGGATTTCAAAAATAAGTAAAAAATTTCGTTATATGACCGTTTGGTCAGAGAATTTTTTGAGATTTGGTCAGGGAAAGTCAGGGAATATGCCAGTCATGTTTTGCTGGGAACCCTGAATGTTGAACAAGACCTACATAGTCATTTGCTACAGTGACAGACCATTTTTAGCATTTTCTGTTACTTGGGTGATCAAAAATATTATTTTATTATTAAAATTATTATTGCCCCTCCCCCCTCACTAATTGTCCTTACGACAAAATCTTCACTGAAAAACATTAAGTCAAACATGGTCTTTACATCCTCAAAGTTCAAGGACATTTCAGGCATTTCCTCACGCGTTTCAGTAGATATTCAACGAAATGTCTGAAATTGGTCACTGCACCTTAATTTCTGGACATCAGTGTATTTTTTATTCCTTTATTTAAGTCAGTATTGGCGTAAAATTTCAACAATTTTTTTAAAATTATTTTTTATATTGTAAACAGTTTGAATTGAAATACCGAAATTGTTGGCGATATAACGTGGTGTAGTACCATTATCAATTTTGATTTTAATGTTCACTTTTTCCTTGACAGAAAGTGCAACATGTTTATGTTTTTTCGGATTAATACATTCATTACCTGATGACATTTTTTGTTACAATCACAAATAAAATAAATCTTGCATCTAATTCAGATAGAAAAATAGCACCTGTAGAACATAGAATGTTTGCGATCGTTACAGTATGGAATCTTTTATCCAAAACCAATTATCCAGAATATTTTCAATTGACTAATTTTAGAATCTTTCCAGTAAAAAATGCCATACAGTGTCAGTTTAACATGTGCATTGCTTAATTCATTACCCTATGCACGATATAACTTGATGCTATGAAATCTAGGATTTGAAATGGAAGCATACATAGTTAGATATTGGGTGTTTTGATTTTTATACAGAATTGTTGTTTACAAGGGATTCTCATTAATTGCCTTCTTTCAAACTCTTGATTAATCTTTTGATCTTGATTGAATCTGATTCTTAATTTGAGTACTCTAATTTGAAATTTGAAACAATTCCACAGCCACATATATTCTTCAAATCTGATCAAATGTATGTTTCTTTAATGCCCAACCAGTTATCCGAAATACACCTGGCCCCGACCATTCTTGATAAATGGTTCTATACTATTATTTCAAAACGTATATATTTTTTAAATTTTTGAAAAAATTATGAATTGTAACTAATGAATATTTTAACAGAGATTGATTTTTAGAAGCCTCAAATATGTAAATCAAAATTACAGCTCATTCCACCAAGTAGTTTTTGAGTTATGCTTAAAAAAAAATCTGCATTGCAATCTGTTTTGCAACAATTACAAATGAATTTAACATTAGGAGTTCCAAATTGTAAATCACATAATTCTCAACTACTTGACAGAATGAATAACTTTCTGTTTGGTATCTTAAGGTCAAATTTACCAAAAAAGCCACATATAATGTCAAAATAGGATGTTTGTATTGAAAATTTCAGAGTTTAGTACAGTTTTAGTATGAAGATGACTCCTAAGCTTTTTAATTTTTTTTTTAAAATTTGTTTACTAAAGTGAAAGAAGACATAATTTGCAGTCAAATAGCTATTTTTGTATTTTTCTGGAACTATTTGGTAATTAAAATGTATGGAGTGTTCTCCTTTTTTTGACTGATTGTACATTAACTGTGTTATGTGTTTTATCCAATAACTTCACTTGTTTTTATAATATGTGATTGAATATTGCTTTTTTTACTTGTTTATAGTAGATTATTAATTGTTTAGCTAAGTTTTTCTTGTCAGGGACAAAAATTAAATGTAGGGTAGGAATTTGCAAGTGGACTAGTCAAATTTTCATGAAGATACATACAGTGTATTCTTACTATTCAAGATGGAATGGTGAGACTCGCTCCCAGAATTTTGAAATCCTGCCAAGGAGAATTTCATAGGCTGGAGTCTCCCGCCAAAAAATTTAACCAGTATTTAGTTTGTTTATTGTTTGTTTTTTAATAACAATCAAGTGAAAAAAGCAATGTACTATAAAATCTGAATGAATCCAAATTGTTAAGGTGGAGGGGGCAGAGGGGGAATGAAAAATAGACATATATAAACTTTATATATATATATGTTAGTTCCAATAAGTGCATGTAGTCATATTGGTAAATCTTTTAAGCTTGCATATAATTATTTATAAAATGAAAATTTAATTTGACTTCTACAATAATATTTTAGATTTTATGGGTTTATTTATGTTTTGAAATTATTTAAATGTTGACATATGTAAAAATAAATAGATAAAATAATTTTATACTGAAAATTTACTTAATCAAAATAATTAATGGTTATTTAGATATTGTTTTAATCTTTAACTAGATGGCAGCACCATATAATGATTTTAAAAAAACTATTACTATTATTCTTTAGTATTATTTTTTAGTTATTGTTTATTATAAAACCAGATGGCAGCACCATATAAATTTTCACAATTTTTTTTTCTCTTTTAAGTGAAAACTTGGAATACAAGTGAAATTTTTAAATATTCCAATAATATAATATATATATTAAAATTATTTAAGTTAAAAAATATTTTTGGTAAATGAATTTATAGTTTTTATATTATTTATTTGTATTTTTATATTTTAAATTAGAAATAGTTAAAATCACAATGGTTAAATTAATAACCTGCTACTTTTAGAAAATTAACTGTAATTTTAACTTGTACGTTTGAATTCACTTATTCACTTTACCATGTGCTTAGCACAAAACATTTTTGGCTTCGGATTCTGGACAAATTTATGTTGTAATGTATAGATTTTCTTTGTCTTCCTTTGTATTTATTTGTTTATAAATGATTTTATTTTCTTCCGTTTGATTTGTAGTGTTCTATTTTCAAAGGTATCCTTTTTTTTTTTTTTTTTTTTTTTCCAATTTCTTTCCAATGATTGTTAGGGCTAGGAATTGTCACAAAATTTTGGCTTTAAGCTTGTGACAGTTACAGAAAACAATCATTCTTTGCTTATAATGTGGTTTCCCAGCCCTTGAAAAAGTAAATTACATTATAAGCTTGCATTTGTGTTTTTTTTTTTTTTTACTTATGTTTCACTTTTTGAATAAATACTTCATTTGTTAGGACTATGTTTTATAATGTGTAATTTGACATAGCTATTTGGGATAATAATCTCATTGCATTTGGTCAGTTATTTCTGTTTCAATGGTTAATTTTTGCAATAAGTTTTATATATATATATATATATATATATATATATATACATTTCTCATTGTTACTTTGAATTATTTGATTTAAATTATATCGATGTATTTTGTCATATGTTAATGCACACAGTTAATTTAAATAGCCCATTGAAATAAGGATAATTAATTTTCAGTCCCTCCAAATCATTTCTACACTTCACCATTTACAAATATTGGTAGGGAGACTCCTCACCTAGAAAAAATTTAAATTCTTTATCCCTGGCATTATAATATAAATATACTGTTAAAAAAGTGTAAAATTTGATTAATAGTATTTTTATTTTTAGCTAGTTCTACAAAAACTTGTTTTTATTTAATATGTTTTCAGAGCTGTGAATTATGATATTTTTTTGCTTAGTGGTGAGTGAATTAAAACGTTTTTGACTCTTGTTGTCTAAAGGTCACTCAGAAAATGACTCCAATCTAAAAAATACCCATTAATTTAGAAAAACAATAGGATTTTTTAAAAATACATTAGAACTTTGTTCATGATGCAATTTCTATTGCACACTGGTGTCCATAAATTTATGGGCAAATACAAAAAATTAATTTTCAAACATAAAAGTTAATCTTGAGTAGTCAAAAGAAACTTATAAATGACAGGTGTAACAAATATGTACTACTCTGATAGCACAGCCAGTCGATGTGATGTCACAAGTGTCATGGTCACTATGGTGAACCAAAATGTGATATATTTTATTCATCTCATTATTATTCTCAAGTGACTGTGATTTGGTAAAGTTACTGTGATTGTTGCTATATGACGAACTGCCTGGTCGCATTACAATGACGGCACTTTGTAACTCTTACATGGCCATGATTTGGAAATTCCACTGTTAAGTCTCCATGATAGTTGCTTTGTGACAAGTCTCCAAGCAGCATTAAAATGAAGTCATTTGATGACTTGTCACAAAGCAACAGTCATGGTGACTTCACAGTAGTATCTTCAATTGTCAGTCACTATGTGACTTCATTGTGATGTCATTTGGTGACTCTTCACAATGCAAAAGTCATGGTGACGGGTCACAAAGTAACAGTCACTTCTCAGTGGAGTCACCAAATGATGGTCACTTGAGAGTAATAATCAGACAAATGAATGATATCACATTTTGGTTCACCATAATGACTGTGATACTTGTGAATATTTGTAATGTCAGGGTGTCACATTGACTTGTGCTTTTAGGGTAGTACCTATTTGCTACACCTACCATTTATATCACATTCTTTTGAATACTCACAATAACTTTTATGTTCAAAAATTAGCTTCTTGTGTTTGTCCTTTTATTTTTGGCCACCAGTGTAGATTGTACATTGTTTTTTTGTTAGTGTTTCCCATGCAAGTAGTTTAATATTTGATATTTTCCAGAGTGAAGACTTGTTGAAAGCAAAGTTACAGGCTGCATTTAAAGCTGCTGGTGAGTTCACAAGTTTTATTTTATTATTTTATCTCTGTTTCATTATTGTTTCAAATTGTATTCAAATTTACTCAATCCTCCATATCTCTTCTACTTCTTAATTCTGAACCCTATAAGCATCTGGAGATTTTTTTTTTTTTTTTTTTTTTGTATTTTCATAAGAATGCTTGTAAACTCCAGGTTATATAAATATATATATATTTATTTATTTAATCGCAGTTTGATGTTATAATATCTTTCATATCCCTTCATTTAATGTGCTTTTCAAAAACATTTTTGTCTACAGCCATTTTAATATCATTTCCGGAAACGGAAAAACATGGACAAGCTGCCTATAGGGTTAAAGGTTTTATGCTTTTATGTATGCTTTTACAATTGTATGCATAGCTAAGTGCTATATTTGTATGTTATATTAAAAAAGTGAAAATGTTCTTTTGTCTCTCTTGTGAAATGTAGTATTTTTGACATGGGTCATTATTTTTAAAAAGTCTCATCTATCTAAAAGTTGAATAAATAAAAAATGTAACATACCTAAAATGCAAGCATACAACATATAATAAATATTAAACCTTATGCATAAAAGTTAAATGCAGCCTTAATTTTACATTAATTATGCAAAAGAAAATAGAGTCACTTTTGTATGTAATTCCAATGGCTTTTTTTTTCTTTCATTTTTTCATCTAAATAGTTTACCTAATAAATATTTTATAAGCCATGTAAAGCATTATGTTTATATTCATACCATTAAAATAATAAAAGAAAGAAGATTTCTTTGTGCTTGAAGAAACAGTGTAATTTTGTATTTAACTATGTAAAATTAAATCACAAGAAACAGCTGTTTTTTTTTTGGGGGGGGGGGGGGGGCATTTCTTCTATCCTATTAAATTAAAACTAAAAATTATATAAGCTGTGAACTAAATACATTTTTTAAATTATCTGCACATATTATAAAAAAAAAAAACTCCATTTGGGTAAGTGTAACTAAAATTTTGTAATTTTTAACACTTTCCAACCTAGTTGAAAAGTGTTTATGACTTCGGTTTGTCTGGCCGTCTGTTCGTGCTCTAACTCCCGTAAATATGCTCGGATTGCTCTGCAATTTTTATATGTTATTGTCGTTATCTATAGAATGTTCCCTATTTCAACTGAAGTGTGTAGCACTTATAGTTTTTTTACAGGGACACTCAAAAGAATTCCGTTACATTGCGGTCTATGGCGAAAAATCATTTGCAGTTTGTTTAAATAATGTTTCACTATTTTAAACGCATTGAAATTTATATATATCACTAAGGTGCATTAGACGAAGCTTAATATGGAATAGGGTGTGCATAGAACTTATAGTTACTTTACAGGGACAGTCAAAAGAATTCCGTTACATTACATCTATGCAGAAAAATCGTCTGCGGTTTATTTAAATAATGTTTCACTATTTTAAACACATTGAAATTTATATATTTCACTAAGGTGCATTACAAGAGGCTTACAACAGAATATTGTGTGTATAGCAGTCATCGTTCATTTACAGGACACACAAAAGAATTCTCAACTGTCTGTTAACAATAATTCCTGGAAGTGCGTTTTAAGTTACTGAACACGATTTTAATTTTAACTCGCTTTTTGTCTATTACGTGATGTGTATAAATTCTGTAGATCCTATACAGGGAGGCACAAAAGTTCGCGGACACATTTCCGTTTAGTGACAGAAACTCCAGATGGAGAATTTTAAACTCTGCTACGCGTTTCCTAACTGAACTAAAATTTAGCATCCTATGTAGTATATATACAGATCTATAGATCCTATACAGGGCTGAATAAAAGTATTCGGATAATTTTCTGAATATTGTATATGTTGGAAATTCCTGAAATTATGTTTTTGAATATATTATGCGTTTTCCAAATTGTTTACTTAGATGTCATCTTTTAGCTTATTAAACGGTATGATTTGTAAAATTATTTTGGAAGCGTTGGAAAGTGTTACATAATCTATGCTTGACGCATGATTTTTTGTTCTTGTTTTTATAATAAGTATTTCATATATGTATGCATGTGTGAGCAAAAATTTTAGTACTAGTTCTACGATATTTTGTGTTATCTTTCTTTGTCAGGGGTATTTAATACACATTATTATTATATTTTCTTTTTACTAGCCAATGCTGATGCTTTGTTACGAGAAAAAGGGTTGTTAACTGAAACATCAAAAGATAAACCTTTTAGTGAAGAACTCGTCGAATTAACTATTGAACAGCAACTAAAACGAGCACAAGCTATTGATGACATAAACGCACCTTCTTTTGTTCAACAAGATTTTAAATCAACTAAAGTATGGGGCAAAATAAAGCATGAGGTAAGATTTTTTTTTTTTTTCCAAAGTTTATTTAAAGCAAGGGGAAAAAATATGCATTTTTTTAAGCTTATGACATAGTTTTTAGCATTATGCAAAACTACATATTAAGTTACTAAATTAATCTCAATAAACTTTCATGTGAATAATTTATTTCTCATACTATTTGTCATATTATTGAAACTTTTAATTATATATGCTTTGGAAATACATATATTGAAATGATTTTCAAATCTGTTGATAGGGTGTGATGAAATAATGTTAATGATATATGTAAAACTATACCAATCATAGCTAAACAACATTTAAAAGTTAATAGTAACAAACAATCAGTATATGTTAGAAAATTGCAAATGTGCTACCAAGGCTTGTCAGTTTAGGTTGGTGACAAAGTTAAGATATCAAACAATGAGAGCTCTGCGTTGAATCCAAATGCTAGGCAAAAAGAGAATAAACTTCAAAGTATTGAAATGTTTGGAAAGATAGCAAAACTATCATATCAAACAGAAGAAAAATTGCCATCTTTGGAATTCCACCCTCTGACCCCCAAAAAGATATTGAAATACCTTACCAAGTAAGATGAGCTGGCAACATACATTCAAAAAATAATAATTTTAAAAAAATGTGTAGGTAGCAAATACTAGAACAAATCATTCTATTGTCCTAAATGAAGCCCAATACATGCCGAGGTCTGAAATGATGATTGGTGGAGAAATATATGCCACTAAGCATTCTGCCAATAACAGACTTTAGCCCAGCAGCATCATAACTCCAGAATCAGTCACCACAGGTTGAACAAAAACACAATAGGAGCACGCTGCTACTTAAAAATAAGGAAAAACTACTATTGAATACATTAATCTAATGATTAATTAAATCCAGGGGTAATTACTGTTGTAAAAAAATTTAGCAGCAAAAAGAAAAATGTTTTTATCTATGAGTTTTTTATTGCTACAAATTCTGTAAAGTCTAATAAAACTACCAATAATAATTTTTATTTAAATTTGTATGCCAGTGGAGAAAATTTTGCATATTATAAAATCAAAAGAATTGCTTTTGCCATACAAGTCAATTGTAGTAGAGTTCTTAATATAAATTTTGAGGTCTAGAAAATTAGCATAATTAACATTTTCATTTGTTTTATTTAATGTCAGAAAATCAGGATAAACTGTGTTTTTAATTAAAATAAAATCTATATACAAAACAAAAATGTTGACAACATAGTGAAAGCAGTTCAAAAATATAAGTATACAGTATGCCCACTAAAGTCCCTTGCCACCCTCTTAACTTCGGAACGACTGCTGCTATATTCATGTGGTGTCTAGGTATAGTAGGTTTCAAGTGGTGTCTAGGTATAGTAAAGTGGCCATGTGCTACTGAATGAAACCGCATACGGTGCCACCTGGTGGAAAACTGCAAAGTTAGCATTCCTATCTCGAAAATGGAAAGAGCTAGGGGAAAAAAGTGATTTACAAAGTTGTTGAGCATCATCGATTTAGTATGAAAAGACACCTTGTGGACATTAATGTGAAGAATAGAACGATTAAAACAGACATTTGGTTTTTTGTGATTTTCTGCACTATGACGTGACAAAACAATCTTAGATAGAAAAAAACAACTAGTTATAACAATATATGTTTATTTGAGATGTTCAAACTTCTCACCGTCAGCTGCAATGCACATTTGGATCCTTGTTTGAATTTCACGTTGCACACGTTGGAGCATAGAGGGTGACAAGTTGGCACAAGCGTCCGTAATGCGTCATTTTGATTGGGAATCACAAGCAATACCACTGTGCCACATTGCGGTGTCGTGTTTTGTCCAAAAAATAATCATTTCTCCTTCCGTTTAAGTTTCGTGACGTCACAGTATAGGAAATCACAAAAAAGCAAATGCGTGTTTTAACCATTCTATTCTTTGCATTAATGCCCACAAGGTATCGTTTCATACTAAATTGATGATGCTCTACAACTTTGTAAATCACTTTTTTTCCCTATCTCTTTCTGTTTTCGAGATAGGAATGCTAACTTAGCAGTTTTCCATCAGGTGGCGTCGTAGGCAGTTTCATTCAGTAGCGCATGGCAACTTTACTATACCTAGACACCACTTTTATGAATATAGCAGCAGCCGTTCTGAAGTAAAGAGGGTGGCAAGAGCCTTTAGTGGGCATACTGTATGTATATCATCTTTCATAATAAAACAATAGCCACCAACCATAATATAATTATTTACTTTTAAAATCTAGGTGCATGTAATACATGGTATTTGTAATTTGACTGGCCTCTGCATATATGGCCATGGGTCACTACATAAAATAGTTCGCTGGCAATTTTGTAATCACATTTATGAAACCAGTAAGCAATGCATATGAATTGTGAAAATTTAGCATTAGCTATTAGATTCTAATAGAATATATTTCATTTTCTCTCTAAATAAGGGTATTAAAAATTAGGGTGGGTGTGCATGTTATGAGAGGGCACAGCATACATGAAAAAATATGGTAAATCCTTTAAAATTCTTGTACTCCATAGAATTTTTCTGGAATCCTTGGGTTTTTTCTTCTCAAATCTGTATGTAATGGAATCTGTATGTACTACAAATATAATCACATTTTACTGATGGAACAGTATAAAGATATGAAAATGATTTGCTTTGAAGGGGCATGTATATTCGATTGTTTTGAAAAGGCAGGAAATTTATTTATTATTGAGTTATAACCTAAAGAATATTTATTATAAATGCCAGCTTGTATTTTCAGCTTTAAGTGCATTACATTCTGCCTTTTTATAAATTATTTATGTATTGAATATCTACTTATATTATGGGAAAGTATAGGTAACCATTCTGGGATGAACCAAATAGAAGCTGCGAACTGATTATAGCTAAACACCATGTTAGGCTTAATGAAAAACATATGCTAGCATATGACAAACAAGCGGGAAAAATTCTACCTTACGGCAGAATATAGATTGGCCACCCACGGCTTTTATCGTTGAGATTTTTTCAGCCAAGTCTAACTCGTAAAAAAAAGTGTTTGTTAGCATATGCCAGCTTCTCCACTTTAGAATTTAGTTAGCGCTCTAAGATTTTTTGTGAGTTGGCGGAATATATTAGGCACGAGCACACCAAGTTTTAAAAGGATTCGGTGACTAGAAATATTTTTAATAACTGTAATAGTAAAAAGATGTGGCTTCAATGGGCTGAGACGTGGTGAGGTAGTTGTTGTTTACAAATGTGCTGGCTTAATGACACCCTTTAAATTATTTTTAATCATTCAAGGCATTTTAGCGCTTAATAGATAACCTAAAAAAGATAATGAAAAGTTCTATGATAGCAGCTTTTATGATGGATAAAGGTAAGAGAAGTTGTTTAACAAATGATGAGTTAGCATTAATTGACGGGATCTTGGGGAGCGGTGGGGGGAAGGGAGGGGGAGCTATACAAAACACAAGTGCTCTACGAGACCTTTAAAATGAATCCTCACTTGAAATTGAGAGATAGGACTTTAAAAGGGATCCTCCTTTTCGCCCCTCTGACAGGCCCCCTCGAGAGATACGTGAAAACCGAGGGCGCCAAAAGAAGGGGGGGGGAATACCTTTAGGCAGTTTACAGCTAATTTTGGTAAAATTTTGGAGCTGTCCGGTCCATAGGAACAGAGAAAAATGGGAAAAACTAAAATAAATATGAAAAATTGAAAAAAATAAATAAGAAAAGTGCTCCTGAGAGGAGACGGGAGAGAAGGAGGGGGAGAGTAAAACCAGATAAAAGTGCTTGATGAGATCAAACTTTTGATATGTTACATGACGGGTTTGAGCACCTTGAATGTTTCCACCGTGAGGGGGGGGGGGGGGGGGGGTAACTCCAGTCCTATGGGATATAGGGCCTTGGGACCCTCTTAGAAATGTCAGCCTCGACGATTTTAATTTCGTTGGATCTTTTAGAAGAGGCCTACGCCCTCTGTGGGGCTTAAAGGGGGTGAGAAAGATGGGAAAAACTAAAATTTAGAAAGAGTTGAAACAGAGAAATATGCTTCTTAAGGGAGGGGGGAGTGAGAGGCGAAGAGTAGGACCAGACCATAGTGCTTGACGAGATCTATCAATTATTGATATGTTACATGAAGGGGTTTACATGGGGTTTACATGAGGGAGGAGCACCAAAAAGGTCTTACTGAACCTTTCCCCCAGGAACTTACAAGAACTTACCCCCCCCCCTCCCCCCCCCTGAGGTAACTTCATTCCTATTGGTGATAGGGCCACAGGTCCCCTTAGAAATGTCCGCCACGACGGGTTTAACTTTGTTAGATCCTTTATATTATTGTTTAAATGGGGTCTGCGCCTGCTGTATGGCAATTAGGTACTGAGAAAGGAAATACAAGCGGAAGTATCGGCATAATACAGAGAGACAATTTGATTTTTAATATCGTCAGTAACAACCATTTGTATAGCTATGCATAAAGGGTGTCCTCCTTTATATATGGAGTGGCTGTGACTTTTCATAAACATTAATTTTACTGTAAACTGAAAGAATTACCCCTGTGTGTGGCTTAAAAAAAAAAAAAAAAAAAAAAAAAAAAAATTACCGTACTTTTGTGTTATAGCGGCTCCCACAATTATGATTATGCCAAGGTTGCAGTTATGATTGCGCCAAGATCATCGCAAAGCTTATATAGGCATCCTATATATGCATATATATATATATTCCAAACACTCCTATATGTGCCATATACGTCAATATACACATATTATTTATGTCTTATATGTCGTATATACATCATATACACATGTCATATATATACATCATATATGCATCATATATGACTATAACTTGGCCACATACGTACAGAAATGTTATATATATATCATATATTATTCAGGGATGAGATTCTTCCGACTTTAGTCGGAATTTCCGACTTTTTGTAAATTTTTGAGAAAATTTCCAATTTTTATCTGTTAAAAAAAAAAAAAAAAACGACTTTTGCCGTTTTTTTCTATCTGGTAACGAAAAGAAAATGCGTCAAACGAAACATCAGGGGTGATTCTGGTCTGAATTTTCCGAAAAATTCGGACATAAAATGTATCGGTATTTCGGCAAAGGATCACCGAAAAAAATCAGTCACATCATTCTTTCGAAGAAAAGTCGCCAATTTTGTTAAAGGATCGCGGAGAAAACGTGACTTTTGTCAGAGAATCGCGAAAAAACAGCAAATTTCGTCAAAAACATTGCGAAAAGCGGCAAATTTCGTCAAAAGATCGCGAAAAAATGGCAAATTTTGTCAACAGATCGCGGGTAAAACGTGACTTTCGTCAGAGAATCACAAAAAAACGGCAAATTTTGTCAAAGACATTGCGAAAACCGGCAAAGTTCGTCAAAAGATCGCGAAAAAACGACAAATTTTGTCAACAGATCGTGGGAAAAACATGATTTTCGTCAGATAATCGCAAAAAAACTGCAAATTTTGTCAAAAGATCGCCGTAAAACGGCAAATTTTGTCAACAGATCGCGGAAAAACGTGACTTTCATCAGAAAATTGTGAAAAAACGGCAAATTTCGTTAAAAGATCGCAAAAAAACGGCAAATTTCGTTAAAAGATCGCAAAAAAACGGCAAATTTTGTCAAACATTGCGAAAAACGGCAAATTTTGTCAAAAGATCGCGAAAAAAAACGACAAATTTTGTCAACAGATCGCGGGAAAAACATGACTTTCGTCAGAGAATCGCGAAAAAACGGCAAATTTCGTCAAAAACATTGCAAAAAACGGCAAATTTTGTCAACAGATCGCGGGGAAAACGTGACTTTTGTCAGAGAATCGCGAAAAAACGGCAAATTTCGTCAAAAGATCGCGAAAAATTGCAAATTTCGTCAAAAGATCGCAAAAAAACGACAAATTTTGTTAACTGTTCGCGGGAAAAACGTGACTTTCGTCAGAGAATCGCGTAAAAACGGCAGATTTCGTCAAAAACTTTGCAAAAAACGACAAATTTCGTCAAAAGATCGCAAAAAAACGGCAAATTTTGTCAACAAATCGCGAAAAACGGCAAATTTCGTCCAAAAATTGCGAAAAAAAACCCCACACATCTTATTAACAGTTCTCGAAAAAAACTGCAAATTTCATCAAAAGATCGCGAAAAAAAAGCAAATAGATAGAAGTTCAGATTAAATATATATGGTTGCTTTTTAAAACTTATTCTTGTTGGTAAAAATTTTTCAATTTTCATTCTTAAATTCAAAATCTGACACCATTAATTTTATTTTTTATAATGAATAAAGTGCAACTTTATGTTGCAAACTGTAAATTCATTATTTTAAAAAACGTTTAAAAAATCTTGCATTATTTTATTTTTATTATGAATAATTTCTTTATTAATAAAGAATTATTCATAACTATATTTTTCTGAGAAGACAAAATCCATTCCTGGTATTTATAATGATTTTTAAATTGTTTTAAAACATATTTTATGTCATTTACTTTAAAAGCATTTTTAAAGTTATTAAGTATATACAACTTTAATATTATTTAAAATTAATTTAATTTTTATGATTATTTTATGTTTGCATTTAAAAAAAAAAAAAGTCATAGAAAACTCTCCTGATTTCTTTTTAAAAATCTCTTTATTTTCACCCTCTGGAACTTGGCAATTCTGCAAAAGTGCAATTCTATATAATACTGGAAAAAAGTCTGTTGAAACTTTTACTTCATGGTATTTGTCAATATTGCAAAAAAATCATAAATTCTGTATTTATAATTTATAATCAAAATAATGTTTAGTATAAATATGAAGGCACTCTTGTAATGAAATTTACTGTATGGTAAATAATAATAAAAAGTTGCAAGAGAGTTATTTGTATTTTTTCTTTATTTCTGCATTTTGATTACTTTGTTGTTTTAAATCAGAACTACTGTACATAAAACTTAAGTTTATAGGACTTATAGATGTATAGAAAAAAAAAAATAATTATAATTTTTTGTTGTAGTAAAATTATTCTAATATAAGTATGTAGTATTATTATACATTACTGTTGTGTGTTTATGAGAAATAATTGCATTTTTAATTTTATTTTTAAAAACTGCTTTGTGATGTATTTGAGTAATATAGTTTTATGCATTTTTTTCCTTTTGTGCAAAGTATGGTTTCACGCGCGGTTTTTTAGTTTTTTAAAAATTTTGAGCTTTCGCGTATTTTCAGACTTTTTGTTCTTTACTCACTCTCATGCCTGATTATTATAATGTCATACATGCTTTATAATTTGGCGATAAATCTTGACCGCTTGGCAGTTCATCCTGGGAAGCCACTATAACACGAAAGTACCAAATTTACAATATATTAATGAAAACAGAAATAAAAATATTTCATGCTTGGTGGCTGCTATAACACGAAAGAACGAAAGTACCAGAATTCTTCTTTATTTTTCATATCTGATAATTTGCATCTATCCTTTTTTGTAATTTTAATTTTTGTAACGATTTTATGCATTTTTATTGCCTATTCAAAGAAAAATTCTTCTAAAGTTACAGAATTTCGTTAAAAATGGTAAAAATAGTAAAATGCAGACATCGTTTGGTCCATTCTCGACCGAAAGCAACAGCCTTTATCATTATCTTTTTACGCGTGAAGGTTTCGTTATGGTACTTCATTGTAAAATTTGGTAATTTTTGAAATTCATTATTTGAAAAACGGCATAATCATTCAATTTTAAATTTATATCAAGAAAAATACATTTTTTTTCCTTTCTAACGCAGTTTGTCTAACAATTTTGTGATAAATACTTTTTGAGTTATTGATTTTTTCAGTAACTTCAAATGTTTCATTTTCCGAGATTAACCTGTGGCAACGATGGATTGTTGTGACTTTTCATAAACATGAAAAATGATAGAGATTGAAAGAATAAGCCTCCCTGTGGGTGGCTAATAAATGATAATTTCTTCTATCTCAAATCATGTCTGTTTTGCATATTTTTATATAAAACATGTTTATTAACATTTCTGTAAACACTTTTTCTGGAAATAGTGTAAATCTAGCAGTATTACGCTTCATTTCTAAATATTGTTTAGGTGCCATCTATCGGCAATTAATATAAACAAAGAAACTATCTGTTGAAATTACAGTTTATTTAAGCATATTTTTAAAATAAAATTCAGGACATATTGATTTATTTCAAGATCAACTTTTAAAAGCCTTAGCTATATAACATTAAAATTTCATTCTATATAAATAAAATGTCAATTATTATTTCTTTCTTATAATTTTAATTTAGTTATATCAATTTTTAAGAGCTTAGCTTATATCAACTTAAATTTTGAAATTTTGCTTGTATTGTAAATAAACTGAATATTTCTTATGAAATGTAATTAAAATGTAAGGAATATATGATACCGCATATCACATATATTAATTATATCAACGCAGATCGAACTTTCATTTTTAACATAGTAACATTTGAATTTAACTTTGTAGTGAAAAAAAACTTAACTTCATAGTGAAATTGTAATTTAATAAAAGAATGCGAAAAGATATTTTTCAGTCATACTAATGCAATTAATGATTGCAATTTACTTATGAATTTGAATAAGTATGGGAGTATTAGAATAAGTATAAGTATGACAATTAATAGATTTTTAATGATAAAAATTTATTTTGGCTTGCTTTAGGCATATTTTTAAAATAAGAAAAATTCAGGCTTTTTAATTTAAGACACACTTTTTAAAAGTTTAAGTTATATAATCTACTTTTGTCATTGTATATGTCTTAACTCTTTCTTCATTACTGGAAAACTTTGTTCTTTCTGTCATTTTTGATGGGCTGTTTTCCTACTGTGAATTATACGTTACTGTTTAATGACATAATTGTTATTTTAAATATTGAAAGAACTAATAAATCAGAAAAACATTATTAAAAACTACAGATAAACGTTGAATTAAAAATTACTTTATGACATAAGAAACATGTGTAATGAATCTGAAATCAAGTGAATGCAACGTCACGATCATCCATTTTTAGCATTAAATCCTATAGTTTGGCAATACTATTATTATGGCGATAGTTTTTTTTTTTTTTTTTTTTTTTTTTCCGAAAGTGGTTGATGGAATAAAAGAGAAATATAGTTTTTTTTTATGGAAAGTGGTCAGTGAAATAATAGAGAAGTACCATAATTTTTAATGCTATGACAGTTTTTCTTGTTACTTGTAAAATTATAGGTGTTACAATATGATCCTGGATAATAGAATATCCTGCTTATTAGAATAATATTTCTTGGCAAAATGATTAAAGGTGCTTGACTAATTTGAAGTTATTAGGAATCTATTTCTGAATTTAGGATGCATAATTACTGCCTCATTGGCTGATTTTTGTTTCGAGATTGTTTAAATGTATTGTGCAACATCTGAAACATAAGTTTATTCAGCAAATTTTACTGTATTTCAATTATATCAACTTGATTTTTCACAGATATGAAGCACTTATAACCAGGGCTGCGGAGTCGGAGTCGTGGAATCGGAGTCGGGCCTAATTTTGAACAAAATAGTCTGAGTCGGAGTCACTAAAAAACAGGCCGACTCCGACTCCAGCTTGATTTTTAGACAGTTTGAAGTGAAATTAAACCAATTCTATGTAATTTTAAATTTATAAACTGAATTATTATTTTTATATTTGGACTATACATACAAGGAAACTCAGGTTAAATAGGCCCAATATACTGTCCAGTTTACAGTGTATATGAAAACTGCTTTTGATTGAAATCACTAGTTTATATTTTATATTAGTATGCAGTACTTTCTCTCGGTTTTTGGAGTTTGCAGAACCCGAGGTAATGCGAAAATTGGAAGTTTCTGCTCTTTTTGGAGTCCACAGAATCCGAAATATCATTGTAATAGAAAAAATTTCCCTTTTGTTTTCTTGTTTCTCTCAGATTTTTCAGGCCTGTAGGACTAGGAATAACGCTGAAATTGTAGTAAATTTTCTCCCCTTTTTTCGTGTACATAGAATCCCCCCCCCCCCAAAAAAAAAAAATGATTTTTTTTTTTTTTTTTTTTTTGAGTCTGCAGTACTCAAAATAATCATGAAATAGTGAAATTTCTGTTATATTTCTCCTTTTGATATTCAAGTCTTGCAGACCTGAAATAAAGCCAAAATTATAAAGTTAATGCAGGAAATACAAAATATTCCTCTTTATTTTTCTTCCCTTACATCGGAATTTTTCGGGAATGGAAGACACAATAACTCCAAAATTACAACATTTTGCATTTTCTTTTCCAAGTCAGCGGGATCTGAAATAGTAAAATTTCCATTTTATTTACTTCGTTAGATTTCACTATTTGGATTTTTCAGGTCTGCAAGACCCAAAATTGTACAATTAATAATGCTGAAAATATAAAAAATTCTTCCCCTTTTTTACAAAGTCGTGAGAACAGAATTAATGCTAAAATAGTAAAATTTTCATTTTTATTTTTCTTGCATTCCCCCGTAATTTTTCAGGTTCTGGAGACTCCAACTGATACTTAAATTGTAAAATTTTCGCCTCCTATTTTGGGGGTCTGCAGGAATAGATATAAAACCAAAATTAAACATCCTTTCACCCATATTTTGGTGAAAAAAGGTGAAAATTTGTATACTTAAAATACTGTCAGAAGTTTGCCGCTGCAGTAAATGAGTCCTAGTCTTGACTACCTATCACAGCTTATACCCATAATTCATCCCAAAATATACACATCATACACTTCAAGGTCAAACAGGAATGTAACAGCAGGTTGCAGTGTTACCAGTTGAGTTTTTTTAATTCTGATTTCTTGATTGCTGCCATTTTTTTTAAATAATAATATTTCCTTTATTTAATGACAAATTTAATAAAGCGACTATTACTATTTCAAAACAAATGACAGCAATAAAGCAATCTGGATAATAGGAATCAACAAGCAATACTAGTACTTTAGACGTCCCGGAGTCTGAGTCGATTCCTTTAAAATTTCAGGAGTCAGAGTCGGAGTCGGACATTTTTCCCACCGGCTCCGCAGCCCTGCTTATAACATCAATTTTATTTTTAGATGTTTTTTACTTCATTATTTATATATTAACTCATTTTAAAATATACAAAGGTGTCATGGGTATTTCATATATATATTTTTTTAATCAAATTGATGTAATTAAAATACATTTGCTAAATAAATCAATGTTTCTGATCTTGTGCAACCCATTTAAACAATCTTCAAACAAAAATTAATCAGAGAGCCAGTAATGACTTTATCAAGAGGCCAAAAATCAATGTTTATCTGTACCCTTCCTTTATACAGGAAGTCACATATGTTCAGGGTTCGGTTAGATATAATGTATATATATCGATAATCAGGGGTCGGAAAAACTACTTTTTTATTGTAGTGAACTACAACAACTTTGTCAAAAATGTAGTTAACTACAACTACATGTTTTAAAAAGTAGTGACTACAAACTACTTTTCAAAAGTAGTCACTAATTTTCTACTTTTAGATTTTGTCAAAGGGTTCCATTTACACTATTAAATTGAAGATACGGATTTAAATAATAAAGCAACCCCTCGTTATATTGCGTCTGCTGAGATATAATTAAATAAATGCGACCTAGGGCATTAAAAAATTAAAAAAGATAACATACAAGAAAATGTTTTGTGTTTGTCTCCAAAATGTTAGTTTATACACACATTAAAATTTCATAGCAAAATAAAGAGAGATATTATAATCTAGAAAATTACAAACCAACAACTTTAAAAGGAAACTGTAAATAAATCTGTAAATAAAGCAATTCAGAATAATAAGAAACCCAGCGTTAAAACATGAAGACTTAATAATAAATAAATAGACAAGTGTTGCCAGCAAGAAAATAAATTCATTTGCTGGGTTAGAACTTGATTTTAGCAGCAAGTGTCAATGAGAAAAATCTATGACTTCATGTGAAACACTATAACGCTACAGCTGAAATTTGTCACTGACATTCGCAAATTGTTAAACAGAAAAAATTTTGCATAAAAGAAGCAAGTTTCGACCATGTGATTTGCAAAATGTTAATTTTTTTCTCCTGAAGTAGCATTAAAAGTAGCATTGTTTCTCGCTATAAACTATTTATTTTTTGTATCGCACTACTCCCTACACTATATTATTCAAAATGTAGCATGCAACATTACAAACTACTGTAAAAAGCAGCGGCTACTGTAGTTTTGCTACTTGTAGCGTACTACTTCCGACCCCTGATCATGATACATATATATCTGATATTTATATTTTCGATAGTTTCATATATTTGCTATTTATTTTCAAAATACCATTGTTATGCAAGATATTTTTTATATTTTTAGTCAAAACAAGCATAAATGATTTTTTAAACTGATTTTTACAATGTCATTTTGTAGACAAAGAACTTTTGCTTCAGGGAGAGACTTTTTTTAGCCAAAATAATAATAATAATCTTTTTCAAGCTTTACATTTAAAGCTGAATTTTTAAATGTAAAACCAATAATTATTTGGGACAATATTAACTTGGATAGCCATTGAAAGATAAACTGGCTAATGCACATAATCAGTTATTTACAGCTTCAATAGAAAGAATCTTTTTTTAATTAGGTTAAGGAATGAAAAGCAGACAAACTTGCACTTATGTATGAATTTTTCAATAAAAAAATATTTTGTATTTTAAAATCTTGTTGCATAAAACATAAAATTTTCTTGATACTTGGTATTGAATCCTATAAGTTTGTGTTTTAATGAGTGTAAAAATCAAATTGTTTATCTTATGAGAAAATTGTTTCTGTTTTCAATTAGTTGATCTTCAGTTTTGTTTTAAGTGAAAAAAAGAAAGAAAGAAAGAAAGAAAAAGATATTTAAAATATTGTTTTTAAGTTTTTGTGTTAAGTGCAATATGTTTAAGTTTTTAATTTATTTCAAGTCTGGAAATATGTATAGTCAGAAATAAGTTGACTATTTTTAAAATAATGGATTCACATTAAAAAAAAATCAGATATTTTCGAAAATGTAATATTTATGATCCCTGATCACTTGTCCGATTAATACACTTTTCTTCTCTTTTTTTTTTTTTACCATATTAAAATGGAAATTGTGTAAATTGAATTCTGTGTAAATATTACATTTACTCATGTATAATGCACATCTTCTTTTGATAGAGTGGGAGAAAAAATTTGCATCTTGTGTATAAGGTGCACTATGCAGTTTTAACAGCAGAAAATTCAGGTATCTGAGGGGAGGAGGAATCTGTGAAAATCCCTTTTTTTTTTTTACTTGTTATATTTAATTTTTGTAAATTTTTCTCCCTTATTAAAATGCTGTAAACAATTTTACAATGTATACTTTTCTCTCATTGGAAACTTTGTTTTACTATATTTATTGATAACAGAAATCGGTATCACATATTTGTTCATAATGCACAAATTGTGACACATAAAAGTGCAATTATTTCACTTATATTACTTACTAGTTCGGTATTTGTACAATTTTATTGCAATATGTATGTATTATATTCAGTGACTTACAAGAAAAGTCTCCATAAGTGCATACTCAGAAAAATTTGAAAAAATTACAAAATATTCTTTTCATGAGGATGTATATATCTATTTTTTAAATACCTGCGGAACCTCAATATAGTGTCAGTAAAAAAAAAAATGGCAATTTTTTTTTTTTTTTTTTAAATACGCTTTTATGATAAATACTCTTTAAGAAAAACTTCTACTTTTCATACTGAAATAGTAAATTTAAATTAAACAAATACAATTTTATAACGACAGTTTTGTCATATACATTTAATATGTATACATAATGAAATTTAATGATTGCATTATACAGTTTAGAACAAAAATCAAATTGATTAAAATTATCTCAAACTTAAGGTCTGATTTGGAGCACTTTCTATTCGACTTCGATATTATTAGTGATTTTCTACTGTGTTTCTGCAGCTAAATTTAATTGATCCTTTGTAATGTACATGAGTAGTTTCAGTAGCATTTTTTTTTTTTTTTTTTTCAAAATATTACGAGTATGCACTTTAAGAAGACCTTTCTTGTTAGTAAAAGTATGTGTGGTTTCATATAGCTATCAGAAATAGTCTATACTGCCACTTTTTGGAAGGAAAATTTTGGGGGAAGGAGGGGATGAAGTGTGCAATGTGCATTATACATGAGTACATGCAGTAGATGGTTTTGTGTTTAATTTATGGAAGTATACATTTTTTGTATTGTATATTTAACCCTCTAGTGCATGGCTTGGTTCTGTGAGAACCAAGCATGTATGTGTTTTATGAACAACGTTTTTGCAACCCGTGCACTGGTGGGTTAAATGTACATTTAGAAAAACTATGTTGCTACGTTTTCAAAAACAGCCTTAGATCTTGTTTATTTCTTCAGTTTTTTTATTATTTCTTTTATTTCAATTTTTTAGGCCCCATCTGAAACAAATAGTAATGGAATAGAATGTGAAATAATTTCTGTAAAAGTTGATGATAGTTGGAAAAACAACCCAGAATTATTAATTCACCCAAAGGTAAAAAATGAGTACTATAATAATTTCATTCTTCTCTTATAGATGCAAATGATTTTTTATATGAAAATCTATAAACAATAATGCCTGTTAAATCGATATTACCTTTGCAAAATGTCTGCATTTAAATTTAAGGAGGGACACCAGTTGGAATGTTGAAAAAAAAGGTCATAATTTAAGAATTTCATATACGACGTAACAGCATAAACTATTCAATAACAACAACATAAACTATTGGGGATATTTGTAATTAAGAGTATTTCATAATTTTTTCATTAAGAAAATTTAATAATTTGTCCTTGTCATCGAATAGGGTGCCCTGAAAATGCAGTGTCAGCTGGCCACTTGCACTGGTATTCTTGAAACATCTTAATTAAAAAATATCTTAATGCAATTAATCCTTAACATATGGGCTATGACATAGCCTAATATTTTTCAAAATTTTAATATTTGGGAAAACGGTGGCATAAAAAAAAAAAAAAATTAAATTTGCTCCATTAAAAGGATTTTAAAATGATTGTAAAAAATTCCAGAATGAAAAGAAAAAAAAAAAAAATTCTACATAATGCCAGAGAGGATTCATTTCTGAACATTTCTATTAAAGGGAATATGTCAAGCAGTTCTTGAGCAATTCAAGTGGCTAGATAAAAAAATATATTATTTTGAGAAAAATATGTTTAAAGTTTGGTTTAGCAGAAATTAGTTACAGTGACATATTTGTCGCTGTAGCTACTATTTACTACATTTATGCTGTTTTGTAATAATTTGAATTTCATAAAAGTTTCAAACTATTGCCCTTAATAATTTAATCACATGTGAAAAAAAAAACAAAAAAACAAAAAAACCCTTAAAGTTGTGTTGAAGTTCATGCTCAGGACTTCCAACAGCTACACATTGAGTGTAAAAATTCTGCATTAAGCTGTTTGTACTATGCACAGTTTTTTAAACTATATTTTTCTTTTCTAGAATTATATTTACTATTGTCAAGTAAAGTATTGCACAATTTTGAGCTGTTAATTGCAGCTGCAGACGTAACAGGTTGAAAAAATTGATGATCTGCAATGTGTTTTTTTGCATACTAGTAATGCATTCATTAAAGTGGACAGCAGATCTGAAAGGGTTAACTTCAAAATGGCATAAAAGTTTGTTTGTTTTTTAAATCACCGAGAAACTAATAAGCAATAATGTGATTAAAAGGACTTTGAAAATATACAGAAGTAGATTTTTTTTTCTCCATGTAATGATTTTTTACCTATGGTGAAAAAAGATTTAATTTTGTATAAGAAACTAGTGTCAAATAATGGAAATATAAAATATTTAGTTAAATGATGCTATACAAATTTTAAAATTGCAAAAAGCATTTTGGACTGAAAAAAATTAATCATCTTCAGATGAGTAGAAAGTTCCATGCAGCAAGAAAGCATTATGTGTGTTGAAGAAAGAACAGGTTAATTTTTTTCCCCCATCCAAAACAATTGTTGTGATTTTTGAATTTGTGTTGTGTTTTGTAAATCCTAAATAGATGTATGTTTTTCCAAGAATTGATGTGCTATATGCAGACTAGCACTCACATAATTTAGCCACATGAGATTTTTTTTCAATACTTAGACAAATAGTATCTGATAAAAGGTAGAATTGGCTTATTATCAAAACAAAACTTTTCTTTTTAATAAAAAAATAATATTTCATAGAAATTGTTAAATGCTAAAAATTACGAGTTAAAAAAAAATCTTCTTATAACTTTTTTCTATTACATTATTAAAACAAATTAGAAGATTTATACAATAATAATATAAAGTTAAAAAACAACTTGTTAATTAAAGCTAATAAACTGAATCAGTACAGTTAAGTAATGCCAAATCATAATTGTTGAAAATATTTCACATCTTTGAAAATAAGAAAACTGTTTAACATTGCATTGCACTTTTTATAGCATTTATAACAAGAAATTTGTATCTATTCTTGATGAAAATTATGAAATCATTTTTTTCCCCATTTAAGCATAAAAATACATTGCACAACTAAATTTTGATAAGTAACTAACAATTACACAAGCAGGATTTTTTTTTTTTTTCATCATTTTAGGTGTTTATAATTTTCAATACGCCGAGTTAAAAAATGCCAAGCTTTTTTCTCTGTTATGTAAGATTTTTGACAAAGTGAGAATGATTATCCAGAAAAATAACACAGAAGATGTAGCAATTTTTTAAAAAAGTAAAAGTAAAAAAAGGGTTGAAAATAACTGTAGGTTACATTTTATTAATTATTTATGCTTTTCATTGTTGCCACAAAGTTGAATATCAATGTTGAATATCAAGTTGAATATTCTTTTAATCCCCCTCCGTCCTCTTTTTTGTCTTGCACACTGCTTGTGGCTATTTCTTATGCAGCAATCAGCATTAGTATGCTATCCTGTTTATTAGTGTCTGATGTCTTTATGATAAAATTTATAACTTCTCAATTGGAATCAGTCATCTGAAATTCCCCCCCCCCCCCCTTGAAACTTCATAATATGCTGGGCGATGGGTGGGTACAAAACAAAGATGTTCCTCTTTTTTACAGTTTGGCTGTTCTTAGCCCTGAAAATTCCATGTACAGTCAACTCCTTCAAATCTACAACTCTATAATCCGCACATTGTTTCAGTTGAAAACAGTGAAAATTCGGTTAACTTTGCAAGAGAAATTCAAAATGGCTGCAATTTGACCAATCATTGGTATTTAGTTTCCAACCCCCCACCACCCCTTCAATTTTTGCATTTCCATGAAGTAAAACTTCCTTTTTCAAATGAAAAAAAAAAAAAAGTAAAAAATCAGGAGACTTTTTTCCTGCCTGTTACATATTGTAACAATGAAAAAGCATGGATCACCCAGCAAATTTTCATAGAATGGTTTGAAAACAATTTTGTAAAAGAAGCCTGTATGCATTGTACAACAGGTCGGTTTACCTATAAGCTGTAAAATATTATTGCTCCTAGACAATTGTGCTGCACATCCAAAAATATTACTAAAAGACAACATCTCTATGTTACTTTTACTTCCAAATACAACTTCTCTTATTCAGCCAATGGATCAGAGAGTTATTCATAGCATGAAATGCCAATACAAAATGGAATTTATGCACAGAATTATAACCTGTGATTTATCAGCAGTAGACAATTTACAATTAAAGTCTGTATTTTTCTCTTGGATGATGCATGGGACTCTGTATGCAAAGACACTTTAGAAGATGCAAGCAAGACATAATTTGTGGTCAGCATCTTTATTTATAGACAGTGGTGGTGATAATGTTGACTTTGGTGGCTTCAGTTTGCTTGGATAGTGCAAAACAAAAATTTGCAGAACTTTTGTTTTTTGCAAAAAATTCAATACCTGTTGTGTTTGATTACTTGAATGGAGAAAATATAATTAAATGCATGTCCTCTCAAGATGAAGCTCCAGTTACAGATTATTATCCAGATGATGACATTATAAGTACTACTCAGTAAAACTCTACTGAAAATAGGATAATTCTGACACAGAGTATGATGATGAAGGTGAAAAAGTAACTCTTGAGCAGGATTTGGCTATGGTTATAAATATCTGAATTTTCTTCAGAAACAGAGTTTTGTTTCAGAATAAGAAGTAATGACTATACATATATTCCAAGAAACAAATACTAAACCAAGAGTCAAATGTTCTCAAACATATGATAATTGATAGTACTATGTTTGAAAATTATAAAAACAAGCAAAAGAAATTGTAAAATCAAATTTAAATATTTTTTCCATAAATGTGTTTTTTATTATTATTATTATTAAATAACCCAATGTGTTACAATATCTTTCTTCTTTAGCAATTAATTTATGCATTAATAATTAATTCACTGTAAAATTACAAGTGATAAAAAAATAAACAAAGTAATAACATATAATCTCCAAAATTCTATAATCTGCACAACCTTTGGTCCCAAGCTGTGCAGATTTGAGGGAGTTGACTGTATATTTAACATTTTAAAATAAGTATGTTCTCTAAAATAACTTTTCCACCCCTATTTACAAAATATCAGGGGTGAGGACAGCCAAACTGAAAAGAAGAGAAAACCCTCATTTCTAGAAATGCACCTTTTTTGCTGAGGGTGAAGGAATGACGATTTAATGGAAGATGATTGATTATTTATTTATTATTGCTACACAGTAACAACAGAGCATAAAAATCTTAAAAATGTATATATAGTTTTAAAGATTTTAGACTTTGTGTGCTGGAAGCAAGAAAAAAAGAAAGGGGGGAGGGTGCAAGAAAAGGAGGAGGGTTTTTTTTTTTTTTTTTTTTTTTTTGTGAGTGGGGTGATGTAATTTAGATTATTATTTAATTATTGTTATAT